>CM051239.1:120788272-123188272 GCA_027917425.1 Gastrophryne carolinensis
TTTATGTCACTTGAATCCAGGCAGAAGCATGGCTGAGATGTTGGGAGAGGAAGCTCCAAAACGGCCGCTACCCTTTTCCAACTGTTCCAATTTAGCAATTTAGAAAATTGCTCCCCTAAAGCCCTCTGACAAAAAACTATTTAAAGCTATTCACTCTGACAAAAAACTATTTAAAGCTATTCACTCTGAATAAAAGCCTATCTTCTATTTTTCCCTCACCCTGTACATACAGATTGCTCACATTAAAAATCATCCAACCTGCATCTACTGCATGTTATGAGCCTTTAAACATCCAAGATGGCAGCTTATGGAATGTCAGGCAGCCTGCAAACAGGAAGTTCCTTCTGACTGTGCTGCTCTGCATTCTGGGATTGCTGCCCTTTTCCTGACCCCAGCTCTGCTCTGTCTGTGCAAAGCACAGCTATAACCCGCCCCCTGTACTTTATCTCACTCTCCTCAGTAAGTGTGATGCTTCTGAGTCAAGATGGCGGCGCCCGTATCTTAAAGTCCTGAACAGAGTTGCAGCCCAGTGGGGGAAAGAATAAGTAAGTGACTAAAAACTTATAATATTTTAACTTTAGATGCTGGGGAATTTTTTTGAGGGTTTGAGCTTTTCAATAAATCATGGTGAAGGTCCGATTTAAGAAGGCTTTAATCCATGCAAATGTTTTGGAATAACAAGGAGATTCTTTGCTGCAGTACTGCATGGAAGCAGCCATCTTGTCACACACATAAGTATGAGGGGAGAGCTATGCCAGCAGCAGCCCACATCAAACAGAGGTAAATGCGGGCAGCTTGTGTATTATGCTATATAGAAACACACATACTGAATACCTAGCTGCTAGAGAGATAATATGTGATGGGAAAGCTGCAACAATGTTTCCTTATCACTGTTCACTGTGGACTCCACTGTGGATTTACTGCACACCAGTCAGTGTACACACATGTATCATCTAAAATATTACAATTCTTTCAGCTGTGCAGCAGAGCAATGAGTCATCACAGCTAATGGCAATTGAACCTGAACTTTAAAAATGGACTCGTGTAAGTGGCAAGATGGCTGCTCCCATGCAGTTATGCAGCATAGAACCTGCCGGCTATTCCATAACATCTGCATGAGGTAAAGTCCTCTCAAATAGTTTATGTCACCGATTGCCAGGTGGGGGCTTTAAGGGTCCAATTGGGGGAAGAGGAGGGGGGGGGGGGAAAGAGGAGGGGGGGGGAAAGAGGAGGGGGGGGGAAAGAGGAGGGGGGGGGAAAGAGGAGGGGGGGGGGGGAAGAGGAGGAGGGGGGGAAGAAGAGGAGGGGGGGGAAGAAGAGGAGGGGGGGGGAAGAAGAGGAGGGGGGGGAAGAAGAGGAGGGGGGGAAGAAGAGGAGGAGGGGAAGAAGAGGAGGGGGGGAAGAAGAGGAGGGGGGGAAGAGGAGGGGGGGAAGAAGAGGAGGAGGGGAAGAAGAGGAGGAGGGGAAGAAGAGGAGGGGGGGAAGAGGAGGGGGGGGAAGAGGAGGAGGGGGGGGAAGAGGAGGGGGGGGAAGAGGAGGAGGGGGGGAAGAGGAGGAGGGGGGGAAGAGGAGGAGGGGGGGAAGAGGAGGAGGGGGGGAAGAGGAGGAGGGGGGGAAGAGGAGGGGGGGGAAGAGGAGGAGGGGAAGAAGAGGAGGGGGGGGAAGAGGAGGGGGGGAAGAGGAGGGGGGAAGAGGAGGGGGGAAGAGGAGGGGGAAGAGGAGGGGGGGAAGAGAAGGGGGGTTAGAGGAGGGGGGGGGAAGAGGAGGGGGGGGAAGAGGAGGGGGGGGGAAGAGGAGGGGGGGGGAAGAGGAGGGGGGGGAAGAGGAGGGGGGGGAAGAGGAGGGGGGGGGGAGAGGAGGGGGGGGGAAGAGGAGGGGGGGGGAGAGGAGGGGGGGAAGAGGAGGGGGGGGGGAAGAGGAGGGGGGGGAAGAGGAGGGGGGGGGAAGAGGAGGGGGGGGGAAGAGGAGGGGGGGGAAGAGGAGGGGGGGGAAGAGGAGGGGGGGGGAAGAGGAGGGGGGGAAGAGGAGGGGGGGGGAAGAGGAGGGGGGGGAAGAGGAGGGGGGGGAAGAGGAGGGGGGGGAAGAGGAGGGGGGGGAAGAGGAGGGGGGGGAAGAGGAGGGGGGGGAAGGGAGGGGGGGAAGGGAGGGGGGGGAAGGGAGGGGGGGGAAGGGAGGGGGGGGAAGAGGAGGGGGGGAAGGGAGGGGGGGGAAGGGAGGGGGGGGAAGGGAGGGGGGGGAAGGGAGGGGGGGGAAGAGGAGGGGGGGGGAAGAGGAGGGGGGGGAAGAGGAGGGGGGGAAGAGGGGGGGGGAAGAGGAGGGGGGAAGAGGAGGGGGGGGGAAGAGGAGGGGGGGAGAGGAGGGGGGGGGAAGAGGAGGGGGGGAAGGAGGGGGGGGAAGAGGAGGGGGGGAAGAGGAGGGGGGGAAGAGGAGGGGGGGGAAGGGAGGGGGGGGAAGGGAGGGGGGGGAAGAGGACGACGAAAGGAGGGGGGGAAGAGGACGACGAAGAGGGGGAAGAGGACGACGAAGAGGAGGGGGGGGGAGAGGACGACGAAGAGGAGGGGGGGGGGAAGAGGACGACGAAGAGGAGGGGGGGGAAGAGGAGGGGGGGAAGAGGAGGGGGGGGAAGAGGAGGGGGGGGAAGAGGAGGGGGAAGAGGAGGGGGAAGAGGAGGGGGAAGAGGACGAGGAAGAGGAGGGGGAAGAGGACGACGAAGAGGTGGCAGGAGGAGGGAGGGGGATCAGCAATTCTGTTCCAGCTGTGCTGAGCTGATTGGGGGACAGGATGTAAGGGGGAATGTCATAGGCTGAACCTGTGAATCTCAACATTTCTATATCAACGTAAAAACAGAAAACCGTTTAGGGCAGTGCCAAATGTAGCCCGACGCAATGGTCTAATAATGACCTCTGCCTGCTGTATCACTAAGATTCTTACTGCACCAGAAAGGCCTATTAGCCCAGATTAAACAAGATCCCCTCAGCAGGACTCTGGGAAAGGATTTTGGTGTTCTCTGTAAAATATCTGTCACTTAGGTTGTTTTCATATTCTTTACCAAATCGGTAATGTGCAAAAAAACCCTTGAGAATGTTATTCTGATTCTTGACATATTCATACATACAAATTAAAGCAAATATATATATATATAACAACACAGCTGGAACAAAGACATAAGCAGCCTCCAACAGGGGTGGCTATATTCAAATGAATTGAAGAAGATGATTTAGGCATAAAACATAATACAGTCTGGTTTATTGCCCTGGATGCCTATGCTTTTTCTTGTGCCTCAAAGTTGCAGATCTTTTACAATGCGAAGAACTATAAGCGCTAAATTAAGCATAGGCATCCTATGACCATAAACAAGACCGCAGCCATTAAAAAAACCTTGATAACTTAAACAACTATTTGTATTATGCAAGACAAAGAAAAATAAATCAGTCCGCAATTGCGCATGGCCAAGCACGGCCTTCTGCCAACATATTAATCTTGTACAAATAACAAAAAATAAAATATTGGGAACGATATCAAAGCAATGTCACAAAACAAAACTCTGATTACCATTCGTCTGGTCCAATAACTAGAAGAGTCTCCTTATGAAGACCATCTGCAGAAGAAGGGAAGAAAATTGCCCTATTTTTCGCTCTATAAGACACATTTGCACCGACAGCAGGGGGGAAAAATACCATTTTGTGATTACTCACCTGTAAAATGATCCAGAAACAGAGGCAACCTGTACTGATCTACTGCCGTCCTTACGACGTCTGCGAACCAAACCTGTCTTGGCCACCTTGGGGCCACCAGAATTGCTGGTGCCCCCTCTAGAGCCAGCTTGCGCACCACCTTGCCTACCATGGAGAGGGGGGGAAACAGGTACAGGAACCCCAGATCCCTCCAGGCAAGGGACATGGCATCCACTGCCAGAGCCAGAGGATCCTGATACACGAAGGATGGGAGCTTGTGATTGTGCCGTGAGGCAAAAAGATCCACCTCCGGAGTCCCCCACTTGTGACACAGGGCCCCAAAATACCCTGTGGTTGAGAGACCATTCCCCTCGGCGAGAGAATCCCCTGCTCAGGGAGTCCGCCTCCGTGTTCTCCACCCCCGGAATGTACACTGCCGAAATGCACGGAACATTGCTCTCTGCCCACGCCAGAATCAGAGAGACTTCCCTGAGGGCACTCCTGCTGCGAGTCCCTCCTTGGTGATTGATGTAAGCTACCGCAGTTCGATTGTCTGATCGAATCTGAACCGGTAAACCCTGTAGGTGCGTGTCAGAACCAAACGGATAGCTCTGAGCTCCAAGACAATGATGTGATTGTGAGCCTCCAGAGGACCCCACAACCCCTGGAACTGATGATCCTTCCAAAAACCTCCCCAGCCCGACAGGCTGGCATCCATGGTAACCGTCTCCCAACAAGGGTCCAGAAAGGATCTGCCCCTCAGCAGATTGCTTGGTTCCAGCCACCACTGAAGGGTCCGCCGAACCCTGGGAGACATCAGAAAGGACTGATCCAAGGACTGTGGACATTCGTCCCAGCTCAGCAACAGATGGAGTTGAAGCGATCTCATGTGGAACTGAGCAAAGGGGACTGCCTCAAAAGAAGCCACCATCAATCCTACCAGTTTCATCCCTAGCCGGATAGAGGGGCGAGAATTGGTCAGGAGAAGACGTATCAGATCCTGAACCTTTGGCTGAGGTAGGAACACTCTGGCTTGAATGGTATCCAGATACATGCCCAGAAAAGAGATCTCCCTTGATGGGGGGAGAGACGATTTGGGGTGGTTGATCACCCATCCGAACCTTTCCAGTGTCGTCACCACCATCCTGGTGTCCAGCTCCACCTGACAGAGGGAAGAAGCTGTAATGAGGTCAGCCCGAAAGGGAGAGCCACAAACTGAAAATGCTGATCTCCCACCACAAACCTGAGAAATCTCTGGTGCGGTGGGAAGATTGGTACATGCAGGTAAGCATCCTTGATATCTATGGCCGTCATTAAATCCCCTTGGCGAAGGGAATTGATGGCTGAGCGCAGAGTCTCCATGTGGAACTTCTTGGTTCTGATGAACCTGTTGAGAAGCTTCAAATCTAGAATGGGTCTTATAGAACCATCCTTTTTGGGAACCGTTAAAAGGTTGGAATAATAGCCCCGGCCTCTCTCTGAGGGAGGCACCGGGCATATGACTTCCATGTCCAGAAGATTCCTTACTGCCAACAGGAGCCCCTGCGCAGCCTGGGGATCTGAGGGCACTTGGGACCTTAGAAATCTGGGAGGGGGCCAGTACTCGAATTCCAGTTTGTACCCGGACGAGACCACTTCCAAAATCCACCTGTCTGTGACCTCCTGGACCCAGACCTGGAAGAAGAGCCGCAGCCGTCCCCCCTCCTCGTAAGGGTGAGGGCGCCTCCTCATTGCTGAGCTGGCTTAGCAGCGGGCTTGGGCTTGGAATCCCAGGCAGAGGCCGGACGGGCACGTCCTCTGCCTCTGTTCCAGGAATCATCTCTGAAGCCAGAGTAGGCAAGACCTCTGCCCGCTCTGGCACCGCGAAAGGAAGGATTGAAGGAGCTTGCCCCACGAAAGGAGCGACGCTGCCTCTTACGCTGAGGCAGCTTCCCACCTTTCGCCACAGAATCCAAATTGTCTCCAAACAGCCGCGTACCCAGGAAGGGCAGAGCTGTAAGAGATTTCTTGGCCACAAACTCAACCGCCCACTGGCGCAGCCAGACCGATCGGCGCATGGCCACCAGCAGAGCAGAGGTTTTACTACACATGATAATAGTGTCATCCATAGCTGCCAAAACAAAATTCATGAACAAAATTCACACCTCTTAAGGGCTGTGAATTCACCGCTGGCCAGGTTGAGATGGGGACCATGTAACATGTCCCTAACCACAGACCTGGTAGCCACAGCCGCGAGCGCAGATGCACACACGGGCCACAAGGCTGAACCCACACTGGCAAAGGCATGGCATGCCATCTGATCAATGTGCTTGTCCTCGCCATCTTTAAGGGTAGTGGCTTCAGGAGTGTGTACAACGGAGGTGTTGAACAATCCTAGGACTGGTGCATCGACCTCGGGAGGGGAAGACCAGTGCTTCACTGCGTCCACCGGAAAGGGATAATTCCTATCCCATCGCCGGGAAGACGACTCGGCTTCTCCCATTCTCTAAGAATCATGTTATACAAAATGATCCTGATTTGGAAACTCCAAGCGGGGCTTAGAGGACCCAAAGAAGTCCCCCTTCTTAGGAGGGGGCTCCGCTGGTGGGACAATATCCAGGACCTCTAAGAGATGGGCCAGGACTTTGGAGGTATCCACAGCATCCCCCAGCGCCTGCCCAGCATCAGAATCAAGAGATTGCAGTTCTTCAGTCTCAGATTCATCAAACAATTCCCCCTCCTCAAGCGGGGAATAATCAGACCAATCAAGAGGGTCATACTCATCAAAATCAAGCACCGGCGCAGCCGGTGACAGATGCCTTTTCTGCCCATTGAGCTAGAAATAAGTTTCTCGATGTTGGCCAGCCTAGCACATACATCGGAGTGCGACTCCCCGCTAATGACCGTGTCACTTGGGGTACGGATAATGCAGGGGGGGGTAAGAGATGAGACGGGCGGCACTGACCCAGAGGTAGGATTAAGGGGTGAGGTAACCCCGAAACGCGTTACCTTTGAATGGGGAGCCCAGGATATTCACTCCACACAGGTCATGCTATATTTTAAAATGTTACATTAAATGTTATGTTTTATCACACTTGGTGAGCTGGACCTGCAGCACATTACTACAATTGGGACTTACAGAGGTCTGTCCGTGCTCCCAGGTGAAATATCTCAGGGGATTTCTGAGCTGTCTATCTTCTTGGCACTGACCCAGAGGCCTGGGGTCCTGACTGCCGCGTTATGGCCTGTTGCGCACATGGTATGCAAATCAGTACATTCTCCCCCTGTAAGGGGTACCCCGCAACCCACACATGGCCGGGTTTGTCCCGAAGGGAGCCCGAGCCCGGTATCCTGTGGAGCCTCCATATAGTGATTTTTAAGGTAGTCATAAAGACCAGAGGGAATTACGCTGATAAGCTACCCGGGATGCCCCTTTAAGTCCCAAGTGGGAGGATTTGTAGGTGTCCAATTAACTGCTAGGGACCCTAGGACCAGGAGAACCCCCTTTTAAGCAAGGTACAGGGAGTCCTCCTGAAAGACACAGAGAAGTGGGCCATAAGTACATGCACACACATACAAAACAAGTGAGTAGCAATTATAATGGCCAGCGCTGCCCCATGAACTAGATGGGACACTCAGGAAGGTTACAGTAAGAAAAATACCATTTTGTGAATACTCACCTGTAAAATGGGTATTATAAAGTATGTCACACACCCCGCTTCGGATAGTCATTACACTTGGCACACACCCCGCTTCGGATAGTCATTACACTTGGGTTATACCGACCTGTAGAGGGCGATCTTGCAGAGATGTCATGAAAAAAAGGGAGCCCCTCCCGGTCCATAAATACCTGGTACCTCCCACTCATTCCCCAGTATTAAGACAGCAGTAAAGGGACCAGGAAGAGCCAAAATAACCAGTAACAGTAAAAAAGGTTCACCATATAAAGGATCCAGAATACCAAAGGGCGGGGTGAAGCGGGGAGTGTGACATACTTATAATACCCATTTTACAGGTGAGTATTCACAAAATGGTATTATTCTAAGAATGTCACACACCCCGCTTCAGAATAGTCATTACACTTGGGACATCCAATAGCAGTGTCCATAAATGGCGGGGATCCAAAACAAGGCAACAATGCACAAACTTAAACCACTGCAGCTTGCAGAACTTTGTGGCCAAAAACAGCGTCCGCTGAGGCCCGCACATCAACTTTGTAAAACTTGGAAAAAGTGTGAACGGAAGACCAAGTAGCAGCCTTACAAACTTGCTCAACAGAGGCCTGATGCTGGAAGGCCCAGGACGCCCCAACAGCACGAGTAGAATGAGCAGTAACACGAAAAGGGGGAACCTTCCCCTTGGCAGAATAGGCCCCAACAATGGCCTGGCGAATCCATTTACTAATGGAAGACTTGGCGGGAGCCAAACCTTTCCTAGGCCCGGAGGGCACCACAAAAAGGGCGTCAGTCCTACGAAAAGAAGAAGTAGCCACCAAATAGTACTTCACACAGCGAACCACATCCAGAGAATGCAAAACCCTCTCCTCGTCCTTGCTGGGCTTAGGACACAAGGAGGGTAGAACAATGTCCTGATTAAGATGGAAAGCAGAAACCACCTTAGGAAGGAAATCTGGCTTGAAGCAGAAAACAACCTTGTCCTGAAGCCTCTCAAAGTAAGGAGCCTTAATGGACAAAGCCGCCAACTCCGATACACGCCGAACGGAAGTGATGGCAACCAGAAACGCAACCTTCTGAGTAAGTGTAGAAAGAGCAATATCCTGCAAAGGTTCAAAAGGAGGACCCTGAAAGGCAGAAATAACCAAATTCAAATCCCAAACTGGGAGCAAAGGCTTCCTAGGAGGCCGCACATGCGTAACCCCCTGGAAAAAGGTCTTAACCAGAGGATGAAGAGCAAAAGGCTTTTGAAAGAAAACCGCCAGGGCAGAGACATGCCCTTTCAGGGTACTAAGCTGCTAACCCAGGTCCAGACCATGTTGCAGAAATTCCAAAACCTTAGGGATAGAAAACACCCTGCAAGGCAAGGCCCGGACCGGACCTCACACCAATTAATATAAGACCTCCAAATCCTATAGTAGATGGCAGAGGAAGACTTCTTTCTAGCCCTAACCAGAGTCTGAATGACAGCATCAGAAAGACCTTCCTCCTTCAAGATGGATGTTTCAGCAGCCACGCCGTCAAAGCCAGCGTTGGTAAATTGGGGTAGAGCAGTGGACCCTGAGTGAGCAGATCCGGCAGAAGGCGCAGATCTAACTGATCCGCTGCCAACCTTACCACGTCTGCGAACCAAACCTGTCTTGGCCATCTTGGAGCCACCAGGATTGCTGACGCGCCCTCTAGGGCCAGCTTGCGCACCACTTTGCCCACCATGGGAGACGGAGGGAACAGGTAAAGAAACCCCAAATCCCTCCAGTTAAGAGACATGGCATCCGCTGCCATGTCTCTGACCTAGAAGACACTATTAAAAGCACTGAAGCACGACCAGACACTGGCAAAACCGTGACAAGCCATCTGGTCAATGCGTTTGTCCTCACCGTCCTTGAGAGTAGAACAGTCAGGAGAATGCTAGACAACCCCAAAGCAGGGGCGTCCACCTCGGGAGGGGACGACCAGCGCTTCACCGCATCCACCGGAAAGGGATATTTCTTATCCTAACCCAGAGGGACACCCGGAAGCCGAGTAGGCCTCTCCCATTCCTTAAGAATAATGCAGTTGAAATGCCTTTGATTAGGGAATTCTAAGCGCGGCTTAGCCTCCTCAAAGAACTCCCCCTTCTGCGGAAGAGTCACTTCAGGAGGAGAGATTGCCAGAACCTCAAACATATGAGCCAGGAACTTAGGGGTATCCAACGAATTCCCCTGACCCCGCTCGGCATCAGCGCCAACAAACTGCTGATCGTCATAAACATCCGACTCCTCAAAAAGCTCCCCTTCCTCTAGCGGGGGGTAATCAGACCAGTCCAGTGAATCAAACGCCTCAAAATCAGAAGCCTGCATGGCTGGGGACAAGTGCTTCCTCTTAGCCGGGACCTTTCTGGCCACAGCGCTAGAAAATAATTTTTCAAGATTGGACAATCTGGCACACACCTCAGATTGTGACTCCCCACATCACACGGGGTACGGTTCAGGCGGGGAGGGGTAGGAGAAGGGACCGGCGGCGCAGAACCAGACGCCTGGGATCCGGACTGCCGCGTAATAGTCTGCTGCGCACATGGTATGCAAAGGAAAACATCCCCTGTAAGGGTTGCCCCACACCCCAAACACTGCCGGGGTTGCCCCGAGGGGAGCCTGAGCCCGGTATCCTGGGAAGCCTCCATATGGTGATTTTATTGGTAGTCGCAATACCCAAGGGAATTACGCAATATAAGCGACCCGGGATGCCCTTCTGTGTCCAGAGTGGGAGGATTTATGGGGAGTTCTAAAATTAAACCAGGGACCCTAGGACCGGGAGGACCCTTTAGGATCCAACAAGGGTCCACCTGGAAGACAGAATACAGGGCTATTCAGCACCTCAATCATGCCCAAGCACACAAATGCAGACATACAGATAAGCAATAACATAAGAAATAAAATATATAAATATATAAATAAATATATATATATATATATAAATAAATATATATATAGGGCCACTCACAGGGGAAGATGGCGTCCATCCTGCCAGGGGCGAGAGACACGAGAAGCAGATGGAGAAGAAGGGCCCCCCTCCCTGACAAGAACGCCGCTCCCGGCCAGTGGCCAGGCTCCGCGATCATGCCGAGTGCCCGCCCCCGCCCCCCTACCAACCGCACCTGAGGGGAAGAAGCTCCCCCGCCGAAGCTGCCACAAAGGCAGGCGCCGCGGCACAGCCAGCGCCGGCTGAGTAATTAAAAATGCACTCAAGTGAAACACACACACACAAGCAATAAAGACAATTACACTAAGGGAGAAAGCCCCCCCCCCCCCTCTAAGGAGCAAGGGCAATCCGGGAGAGGGGGAATCCACGCTGGAAGGGCAAGGGACAGGGCATCCCGAACTGGGATCACCAACCCGGCAAAACCGCCTACTCCCTAGTATGGGGTCTCACGGTGGAGCGTTGCTCCTTAGCACCATTAGGTGCCGTCTACCCTTGCCCGGACCAGCAGCCTAGGCTGGGAGGCAAGGAGAAATACTAAGAAAGGGGGTCCAGGCAGAAATAGACTAACAAGCGGGCCGGGAGTTACCCCGGCTACCTGCAAGGAGGAGACATCCATCTTCTGACTTGCTCGCCGTCTGCAGAGATGAAAGACTGGGGAATGAGTGGGAGGTACCAGGTATTTATGGACCGGGAGGGGCTCCTTTTTTTTCATGACATCTCTGCAAGATCGCCCTCTACAGGTCGGTATAACCCAAGTGTAATGAATATCTGAAGCGGGGTGTGTGACATACTTAGAATAAAAAGGGGCCCGACAGGGCACTCACGCAGCAGCAATGGCGTCCGGCCAGGCAGCAGTCAAGAGAGACAGAGAGAGAGAGAGAGAGGGAGAAGAAGGGCCGGGCCAGCCAAAGTGTGAGCATACAGTAATGGCACCCAAGCACACAATACACGCATTCACACAAGAGATGGTGAAAAAAAACAAAAAGTGACAAGCAGACCACCCCCCCCCCCCCCCCCCGTGGAGGGTGACAGGGGGACCCGGAAAGGGGGAGAATCCCGCACCAAGGGTGTAAGGGATAGTAAGGGACAGGGCATCCCAAACCGGGATCACCAACCCCTTAATATGGGGTCTCACGGGGGAGCGTGGCTCCCTGAACACCTATTAAGGTGATTCCTACCCTCACCCGGACCTGCAGCCAAGGCTGGGAGGCTAGTATAGGAACTTCGTATATAAAAGTTCCAGGCAGAAATAGGGCAAAAAATGGCCGGGTGTAAGCCCGGCTTACCTGCAAGGAAGAGCAGCATACATCTTCTGACTTGCTTGCCGTCCTGCAGAGAAGGAACTGGGGAATGTGTGGGAGGTCCCAGGTATTTATGGACCGGGAGGGGCTTCTTTTTTGCTTTCATCTCTGCAGAAGTTCGCCCTCTACTGGACCATAACCCCATATGTCATGAATAGTGGAAGCGGGGGGTGTGACATACTTGGAATATATCGGCGAGTTTAATGAAGCGAATGTGTGAGAGGGGACGCTCGGCAGGCAATAAGCAGTTAAACTTACACTTGCGGCGGGTTGGTCAATTCCCAGTGCACCCCACACACAGACATACACAATACGCCATAACTAATCGCCTTCTGGCCCATTTACAGCCTGCATCTATGAATGGACATAACCACGCCCACCTAAGCCAAAAAAAAGATTCAGGACCACAGGAGCCCGTAAGCTGTGTGTGTGCGCATGTGGGGAGAGCACCAGGTATTGGAGGATCGGCAGGTAGCAAGTGTAAGCATCTACTTGCGATTGGGGGGGGGGGATACCCCATGGTGTCTAATAGGGGATGCCACACCATCTGTAATTGGAGAAGCTGTTTGCTGCCTGCAATAAAGAGATGCCCCATGCTGCCTGTAATGGGGTGACTGAGGGGGATTCAGCACACTGTTTTTTATATTTTCCTCCTCTAAACCCTCATCAAAACAAAGCTTGTCTGCCCAGAGCCATCCATCGTGGATGTCTAAGATTAGTACTAAAAAACTACTGCATCTCCCAGTAAATTTGAAAAGCCAGGAATGCTTCTGGAAAGAAGCCTGATGGCAATCAGAAAAACAACAAATCCTTACAAAGGATTGCAGGTTTGATTGACAAAATAATAGAACTTCCCTCCTGAAGTAATCCCCACCAAGGAAGCCACTTCAAGACAAAAATGGGGGGGGACAAAGCAAACCCATGTACAGATAACCACTGTGTTCTTTCATTAGGACGGGTAATTTATAGGGCGGAGGAATGCAGTGCACAAGAGAAGGGAGGGAATAGGGAAACTGAAGGGGCAGACTAGACTGAACCCCATCAAGGGATTTTTATTAGTTTGGCACAATTAACACTTATCTGTATCTATTACAATAAGTTATTTTTATATCCGCACATTGTATAGGATTTAAATCACTATTAGGGAAGACGATTTTAACTAAATAACTGCAAACGGGTTGTGACATTTTTCTGTAAATAAAGCTAGTGTCTCATGGGGACAAGCGGTTGTGGCCTCACCAGGACCTGGGCATTTTGTTAGGCTGATGATAATCCTTTAATCTGCATCTGCGTGACCAAAACTGTGCAGTGCTCTAACAGTGACACCCAATGGCAGAGACTATAAATACTGCTTGTTTGTGGAGGGAAAGTGGAGTGGAAAGTGGAGTGGAGGGAAACAAATTCACAACACAATAAATACTCCATACCTCCTATTGACTTTCCCCACACCAGGAGCATTGCTACATGATACAAAACATGCTACTGGAATGAGAAAATCAATGGAGAATCACATTTTTCCTAAGCTAACTAGCACACAGATACATGATCACGCTATTACTTAATGGTTGTTTGGTCTGTTGCTCCTTCTTGTGGCAAATATAATATGGACACTAATCTGCACATTATCAGATCAGCCCCATGCTGAAATATGTAGTATACAGGCACCGAGAATACAAAGCAATGGTCTTTCTAAGATGCAAATTCCTGGCTTGGTCCACTTTAAATAAAAAATGAATTAGAGGAGTTCACCAAAACTCACCCTAGAGTCTATGAGACTCCAGGGCAGGCATACTCTCTCCACCAGGGGCACCCAGAATCAGAATGCCACTGCATCAAACCCGAAACTAGTTGCCGGTCCAACGGCGCATGCGCAAGCAGTGCCCACATCCCCGCTATCCCTTTAGCAGGGCACATGCCCGCACCAAGCATTTGTGAATGGGCAGCATGGGCATGATCACTGTAAAAGGGTAGTGGGGGATGCGGCCACCAGAACACTTGGATCCGCTCACTAGATGAGCTCTTGGACAAAGGGGAAGGGGCTGATTGGAGTGCGCTGACTAGACGAGAGGCTGTGAATGCGCCATAGGACGCAGGAAGGGTGAGACCGGGCGACCTGGGGGGGTCCCACAGAGGTGCACTCCCGATCAGGGTGTCTGGGGGGCAAAGACCAATATAGTCAAAATCCTGGGTTTTGGTCCATTTTAAGGAAAAGCATAATTTGACAACTGCTCTGGATTTTCATTAATGACACTTTTCTGCTTCTCAGCTGATAAATAGGTTACATCTCTTAATGCAGGAGGAAGATTGTTACATTTAGAAACATATGTAGCAACCAACCTTATGTAAATGTAACAAGTTTTTCCTGCACTAAAAGTAACATTTATAAGCTAAGAGGCAGAGAAGTGTCATTAAAGTGGACCAACACCCAGGATTTTGACTATCCTGGGTTTATGTCCATTTCCTTGGGGCCCGCTATGTGAAACCCCCCAGATCGCAGGATTGAACTCGCCTCACCCCGCTCCTATGGCGCATGCGCGGCCGCTCGTCTAATCAGCGTGCTCGGAGCCGCGGAGCTATGTGCGTCTAAGCAGCGTCATAGCTCAGCGGCTCCATCTCACGCTTCCCTCTAACAGGGAGCGCGCCCGCGCCGGCCATTTACAAATGTCATTCTGGTTAAAAAGTCAAACTGGTTTAGAAAATTCTATATAAATATAATGAACATATTGTATAGATCTCCTGCACATATTTAGACATTTTATATGCCAGAATGTCCACAACTCCAACCATGTGTTTAGACAGCAAACAGAAAAATTTAGTTATAGCCCCTCTAATTTTATCAACAATGAAAAAGGTTTTGGCTGAAGTTGGGCTTTAACTTTTCACCAGCATTTAATTAACAGACTTCACTTTCTGTTGACAGTAAACTGAGAAGGGGAGAAAGCAGCATCCAACAAAAAAATATAATCTTGCATCCTGTCAGAGGGAGGCAATTCCGGATTCAGAATAAAAAGCACATGAGAAATATTGGCCAAGCAAAGCATCAAATAGAATGCCATTTCTATCCACTGATTACATTTTACAATGGAGCAAATTAAACATATTTTAGGACACTCTGGCTCTTGGTTTCTTATGAAGTTTTAAATGTTCAGTAAAACTGCAAGTCAATTTATTGGATGGTCACAAGATCCCTTGTGCTCCTCCCCTTAGCAAAGGCTACATCCTTCTAGGTGCTGCATGCAGACCTTCATAGAGACCGTAACCCTGGAGCTTTCCAATTATAAGGCTACCAGCAGAGATATGTTTACTGGAAAGAAGTAGTGTTCTAACAATGTTTCTAACAATGTTTCAACAGGGCAGTGGCCAAACATTAAGAACAACCTGTGGGGGCAGCAGTATTCTAATAAGGAGTTACAACTTTAAAGTGATCTAAACCCAGAAAGAAAGTTTATATTGTCACCCTTCTATCCCCAGCCCAGTGCCCCAAAACAGCCTGTTTTTTTGCCCAATATATATAATACCACAAACTGGATACATTTTACCATATTGCTTCCAGGCAGCCCTGTCCCTGATGATTTCCAGCGATAATATATTTAGTTACAGTACACAGCTCAGCATTGAGGAACACTTCCGCCATTATATGACAGTTAAACCCGACAAACAGCCTGGCACAGTTTGAAGAGGAAACTTCCTAAAACTCCCTTGCCCCATCTGCTTTCATACTGAATTGTGAGCACTTACATTTGCTCCTGCATCCACTCAAAGCTGAAACACCACCTTACAGATTTCCTTTCCCAGCATCTCAAATCATGCTGCTGCCTGGATTCAATTGACATAACAGACAATGCACAGTAACAGGTCACCTCGCAGGACTTCCTGCTTGCAAGCAGCCTGCAAGTCCAGGAGAGGTAATTTTATTTTTCACATTTACCACAGCAGGAGTAAAAAAAAAAAAAAAAAAAAAAAAAAAAAAAAGTACATTTTTATGTGCAGCAATGTAAATTTCCCTGGGCAGGGATGCATATAAGCACCGTTTGTTGTGTTGGTTCACTTTAAGCTGTAACTGAATTAATTATGACTACCATTTGGAACTCAAATCACTAAAGTAAAGTAGAGAGAGATGAAAAGGAAGAAAATAGCGTACTAAAAACCCCAGGTGTATTAAATCTCTGTGCAAATACTTAAGTCAAAAGCTTTAAATCAGAATTAATTAACGATATGGGTCTCTAGATCACACATTTTGTTTGGTCTTTCCCAGGCTTTGGTATTACAAATATACAGATCCCCAGTGAGACAGCCCCCCTTCCCAAGAGAGTTAAGCCAGTACATCAAATGGGGGGAATAGGATGGCACCACATTTTTTTTTTTATAATACAATCCTGATAGTCCATCAGGCCCCGATGCTTTCACCCCCTTAGCTACCCTAATACCTACCACACACATCCTGCTTGCTTAGCAGCGAATAATTTATTCTCCATTTGGGAACCCTATGTCTATTCTGGTTTGTTTAGAGAGGGAGATTGGAGAATGGTTCGCCCAAGGGGTCTCAAGAATTCTGCACTGGACTATATGTGGTGAGCCAGAGAAAAAAAAAAAAAAAAAAAAAAAAAAAAAAACATGTAGTCCCTACACCTAGGATTGGCCTCCCTCCAGGAGTCAATCTGTCCGCAGGACGCAATGAGCTTGGCAAACCTTCCACTAGTTTTAGGGAGCTTGCAAGTTCTGAGCAGCCTACCTGTGGTCTTTCCAAGGGCTAGATCCAATGTTAAGTTGGAGGCTCCTCCGATCACAATTGTGCCCTAGTTCTTTGAAGAACAGAAGTTATCCTGTATTTGGAGCATAATAAGATCAGAGAAATCATCTGCCCTACTATTTCTCCTTTAACAAACACAAACCTTCCATGTAGGTCTGCTAATCAATCTTTAAGGGTAAATGGGATCCTATTGGACAGGAATTTAGCAACCCCCTTTTGTTTGGGACCATTTGTCAGAAAAATGAAGTGTATTTGGAGCTAAAGTAAGTTGGGTGGGAGAAATGGGTCTCCTGAAGCAAATTTATATCTGCTTTAATCGAATTATAGTAGGTGAGGGCTTTATTTCTTTTAATCTGGGAGCTGAGGCCTTGCACATTATGTTTGATTATCTTATAATTTGAGTTTTTGTTTTTGTGTCATTTAGAGGTCAGGAAAAGAGCTAGAAGCCACAAAAAATAGTAAGAGGCACGGGTCAACAGTCTGTGGTCTCTGCCCCAGGGAGACTAATTTGAGGGCTCTCAGGCACAGAGCTTGGTTAGTGGTGACAGACTCCTAGGGCCAAAGATTAAGACTAGAAAAGAGGAAAGATATTAGGTCTGACAGATAATATAGATTTATTTTTTAGATGCTGAGGAATATTTTAAGGCTTTGGCCTTTTCATTAAATTATTCAGAAGGTCCAATTTAAGGCAATAGGTAATAGATGCCTTTTAAAAGAATATAAAAGTAGATTACCCTGTATAGAAATCTGTTACACTATTTTTCTGCCGTTACTGGTTTGGAGGACCGTATGGGAGGCATTACTAGGCAGACACTTGTGTGTTAACATCACTGAAGGGTTTCCTGGTTATGTCCATACAAACGCCTGCTTTTTCTTATACGATATCAGGTCAGGTGAAGAGATCCAGGTGTTCTAGAGTTTACATTACTTTTAAAAATTCACTCTTCAATAGATTTCCAAGGAACTATATTGGAGCTTTAGGTCTATGTGGTTATATGGTCTAACGTTCCCCATTATTTCAAAACAACCATACCCCCCCCCCCCCCCCCCCAAAGCAGAGAAAGTTTTGATTCATATTTGACGCTTCTATCCAGTCGGTGTGGGAGCTCTCCAATACAATAGCCCGCAGCATACAACCCCTGGCAAATATTATGGAATCACTAGTCTCTGAGGATGTTCCTTCAGTTGTTGAATTTTGTAGAAAAAAAAGCAAAAAAATGGGAGGAAACTGGGAGTAAACGTCCGTGACCGAACTGTGAGAAACCGCCTACAGGAAATGGGATTTGCATATAGAAAAGCTAAAAGAAAGCCATCACCAACACCTAAACAGAAACTAAGTTACAATGGGCTAAGGAAAGGCAATTGTGGACTGTGGATGACTGGATGAAAGTCATATTCAGTGATGAATCTCGAATCTGCATTGGGCAAGGTGATGATGCTGGAACTTTTGTTTGGTGCCGTCCCAAAGAGATTTATGCAGACTGTCTGAAGAAAACATGCAAATTTCCACAGTCATTGATGATATGGGGCTGCATGTCAGGTAAAAGCACTGGGGAGATGGCTGTCATTACATCTTCAATAAATGCACAGGTTTACATTGACATTTTGGACACTTTTCTTATCCCATCTATCGAAAGGATGTTTGGGGATGATGACAATTTTTCAAGATGATAATACCATTTTGTGAGTACTCACCTGTAAAATGGTTATTACGAGTATGTCACACACCCCACTTCCAAATATTCATGGCACTTGGGAACCCGGCCTGTAGAGGGCGATCTTGCAGAGATGACATGGAAAAAGGGCGGGGGGAAGTGGGGTGTGTGACATACTCGTAATAACCATTTTACAGGCGAGTACTCACAAAATGGTATTATTCCTAGTATGTCACACACCCCACTTAAATATTCATGACACATGGGACACCCAATAGCAGTGTCTATAGTGGGTGGGGATCCCCAAGGAATAATGCATAACTTAAATTACTGCAGCTTGCAGAATTTTACGGCCAAAAGCAGCATCCGCTGAGGCCCGCACATCAACCTTGTAAAACTTAGAAAAAGTATGCACAGAAGACCAAGTCGCAGCCTTGCAAACTTGTTCAACAGAAGCCTGGTGCTGAAAAGCCCAGGAAGCTCCAATAGCACGACTAGAATGAGCGGTGACACGAAAAGGGAGGACCTTCCCCTACGCCATATAGGCCCCAATGATGGCCTGACGTATCCACTTACTAAGGGAAGATTTGGCAGGAGCAAAACCCTTCTTGGGCCCAGAAGGCACAACAAAAAAGGCATCTGTGTTGCGGAAGGCCGAAGTAGTAACTAAATAATACTTAACACAACGAACTACATCCAAAGAATGTAAGACCCTTTCCTTGTCGTTACTAGGTTTAGGACACAAGGAAGGAAGAACTATATCCTGATTTAGGTGGAAAGCAGACACCACCTTAGGAATATAATCTGGTTTAAAACGGAAAACAACCTTATCTTGATGCCTCTCAAAATAAGGGGCTTGAATAGACAAAGCCGCCAGGTCAGAAACTCGGCGGACAGAAGTAATAGCAACCAAAAAGGCAACCTTCTGAGTAAGAATAGGAAGAGGAATATCCTGCAAAGGGCTCAAAGGGAGCAGCCTGCATAGCTGAAAGCACCAGGTTAAAGTCCCAAACAGGAAGCATAGGCTTTCTGGGAGGCCGCACATGCGCGACTCCTTGGAAAAAGGTCTTAACCAAAGGATGAAGAGCAAACGACCTTAGAAAGAAAATAGCCAAGGCAGAGACTTGCCCTTTCAAAGTACTAATCTGGAATCCCATATCCAGACCTTGTTGCAGATATTCCAGAATTCTAGGAATAGAAAATACTCTACAGGGCAAAGCCCTGGATTCACACCAATCCATATAGGACCTCCAAGTCCTGTAATAAATGACAGAGGAAGACTTCTTCCTAGCTCTAATAAGAGTCTGAATAACCGCATCAGAAAGACCTTCTTCTTTCAAGATGGAGACTTCAGCAGCCATGCCGTCAAAGCCAGCGTTTGTAAATTGGGGTAACAAAGTTGACCCTGAGTGATGAGATCTGGAAGAAGAGGCAGATGGAAACGATCCACTGCCAGCCTTACGATGTCTGTGTACCACAGACGTCTTGGCCACCTTGGCGCCACCTCCAGTGCTAACTTGCGCACCACCTTGCTGGTCATGGAGAATGGGGGAAACAGATATAGGAACCCCAGATCCTTCCAGGCCAGAGACATAGCATCCACTGCCACTGCCAGAGGATCCTGGGATAGAGACACAAAAGCTGGCAGCTTGTGATTGTGGCGAGAAGCAAACAGGTCCAACCGTGGAGTCCCCCACTTGTGACAGAGGAACTGAAAGACCCTTGGATTGAGAGACCATTCTCCCTGGCGAGAACATCCCCTGCTCAGGGAGTCTGCCTCCACATTCTCTATCCCCGGAATGTAAACTGCTGATATGCAGGGAACATTGATCTCTGCCCACTGAAGGATCAGAGACACTTCCCGGAGGGCACCCCAACTGCGAGTCCCTCCCTGGTGACTGATGTATGCAACAGCTGTTCAGTTGTCTGACCGAATCGGAATTGGCAGACCCTGTAAGTAATGGGTCAGTCGAAGTAGAACAAGACGTATGGCCCGAAGCTCTAATACATTGATTGGAGAATGAGCCTCCTGAGGCCCCCACAATCCTTGGAACTGATGCTTCTTCCAGAAGCCCCACCAGGTTGGCATCCGTGGTAACCAGTTCCCAACCTGGAGTCAGAAATGACTTGCCCTTCTGGAGGTTGTGCAATATTAACCACCACTGAAGGGACTGCAAAACGTGGGGAGACAATAGACAAGTCTGATTTAATGATAGTGGGCACCTGTCCCACTTTACCAAGAGGAAGAGCTGAAGCGTCCTTATGTGAAACTGGGCAAGCGGGACTGCCTCGAATGCAGCTACCATCAATCCCACTAGTCTCATCCCTAGACGGATAGACTGACGAGGGTTGGACAAGAATAGACTAATCAAGTCCTGAATCAGAACCATTTTGGACTGAGGAAGAAAAACCTTGGCATGAAATGTATCCAGAATCAGGCCCAGGAAGGGAATTTCCCTGGACGGACAGAGAGGATTTGGGGTAACTTATTACCCATCCGAACCTCTCTAGCGTAGAGACCACCGTCCTGGTGTCCAACTCTGATTGTTCGAGGGAGGAGGCCGCGATAAGAAGATCGTCCAGAAAAGACAATGCGGATGCCCTGGACCCTGACTATAGCCATCACTCCTGCCAGCATCTTGGTAAAGACTCTTGGGGCCGAGGTAAGGCCGAATGGCAGATAATGCTGGTCTTCTATCGAGAACCTGAGAAATCTCTGGTGACCTGGCAAAATTGGAATGTGCAAATAAGCATCCTTGATGTCCATGGATGTCATGAAGTCCCTCTGACGGAGAGCATCGATCGTTGATCGCAGAATTTTCTGAAACTGATAAATTGATTGAGTCTCCTTAGGTCTAGGATAGGCCGAACAGAGCCGTCCTTTTTGGGTACCGTGAATAGGTTGGAGTAAAACCCCAAACCCCTTTCCGCTGGAGGCACTAGGCAGATGACAGCCATGTTTAACATGCTGCCCGCAGTCCCCATGCAGTTGCCGGATCTGACGGCATCCGGGACATGAAAAATCTGGGAGGAGGCCGGGGCTCGAATTCCAGTTTGTAACCGGAAGAGACTACTTCCAGAACCCAATTGTCTGATACCTCCTGAAACCAGACCTGGAAGAATAACCGCAGCCGTCCCCCCACCCGTAAGGGTGAGGGTGTCCCCTCATTGTTGAGCAGGCTTAGTGGCAGATTTGGTTTTGGACCCCCAATTCTGACTTGGACGGCCACGTCCCTTTCCTCTATTCCATGCATTCCTTCTAGGGGCTGAAAAGGCCGATCCTCTACCGGATCTAGACCCCCGAAAGGAAGGGTTAAAAGAGGCCACTCCACGAAAGTAATGACGTTGTTTCTTACGCTGAGGTAATTTACCTCCTTTAGTGACAGAATCCAATTTTTCTCCAAAGAGGCACAATCCCACAAAAGGGAGCGCTGTAAGCGATTTCTTGGCTACAATATCAGCTGCACACTGCCACAACCATACTGACCACCGGATGGCGACTAACAAGGCAGAGGTTCTGCTGCACATGAGCAGAGTATCATCTAAGGCAGAAAGTACAAAAGATGCAAACATCTCACATCGCTTAAGAGCGGCGTACTCATCAGAGGCTGGATCAAGCCCTGAGTAATTCATTAGGTCTCTCACAACAGACCTAATAGCCACTGTCATGAGCGCTGAAGCACCAACAGGCAGCAAGGCCGAGCCCACACTGGAAAAAGCGTGGCACGCCATTTGATCAATATGCTTATCCTCTCCATCTTTAAGTGTAGTGGAGTCAGGAGAATGCAATTTTCGCTTAGCTTCTGAGATCAGACGAGATCGGGCGCATTCAGGGTGGTGTGGCCGTAGGCCACAGAAGAATTGGATAAATTAAGCACAGGGGCATCCACCACAGGTGGTGATGACCAACGCTTAACAGTATCAGCTGGGAAGGGATATTTCTTGTCCCAGCCCAAGGGAATGCCAGGAAGCCGCGCAGGCTTCTCCCATTCTTTAGAATTGCCAAATCAAAAGCATTTTGATGAAATTATTCTTAAACGAGGTTTAGAGACTCCAAAGAATTCCCCTTTTTGAGGAGGGACTACTTCAGGAGGAGTGATAACCAAAACCTCAAATAACTGAGCAAGAGCCTTTGGGGTATCCACAACACTAGCTTCACCCTGCTCAATCACAGTACCAACAAATTGCTGTTCATCAGAAACATCTGATTCCTCATATAAGTCTCTTTCTAACTGAGAAGGATCAGACCAATAAAGCATTTCACAATTATCCGACTGTCACGCCTCCTGGCTATAACCATGGGAAGAGCTGAGCTGAGCTCCAGGTGTGGGGCGAAGTGAAGCAAAATAATCCCAAGAGCAAATAAAAAGTCTGGGCAGAGTTCAAGGATGAATCCGAGGTCAGAGGCTGGCAGAAAACAAGCAAAGTCCACTGAGAAATTCATGTCAAAACAAGTGTAAATCCAGGTATTCAGATCAGATATTCAGGAGTCAGGGAACAGAGTCCAGGAAGTAAGCTGATAACACAGCAATGGCTGCAGGCCAGCAGTCTTCTTAAATAGGGCTATCAATTAGAACAGGGAGGGATGAGTCAGAGTCTGGGTGAGGTCACTTCCTGTCCATTCAGACTCATGAGACCAGGAGTGAAATCAAGCCCAAGAGCTTACACTCTAGGCTTTTGTGTACTTCCAATGGGCTGAACACTAGGTGTCGCTGTGGAGCATGCAACAGGTGAACAGCCTGCTCTGCAACAAACACCCAGGCGAGCATGTCTGCTGCTGCATGCAGTCAGTGGCCTAGCACGCTTTCGATGCTTTAAAGGGCAAGGTAAGCGAGGAGACCGACACTGACTCACTTACCGGAACGGCCTGAGTCAAAAGTTTCCTTTTAGCTGAGGCCTTCTTGGCCACAGAGCTAGACATTAATTTTTCAAGATGAGCCAATCTGGCACATAAATCAGAATGCGACACACCACCCATGACAATATCACTGGGGGTATGGACAAGACATGGCGGAGTAGGAGATAAGGCAGAAGCCGCAGACGCCGAAGCCTGGGCCCCAGTTTGCTGCATAATAGTTAATTGAGCACAAGGAACGCAAAGAATTGAGTTATCCCCAACAAGGGATGCCCCACATCCAAAACAATGCCGAGTCTGTGCAGAGGGAACTGCATGCCCGTTGTCCTGAGATGCCTCCATATGGTGTTTAGTATTATACTATAATTGATTATAGTCGCCAAATATATATGGGATTTACGCAATTGCTACCCGGGATGCCCCTTTAAATAGTCCCAAGCGGGAGGATATTAACACAAATGGACCCCCAAATAAGGCCTTAAGGGCTAAAGACCAGGAGAAACCCCTTTTAAAATAAAGAGTTTCCACCTACAAAGAAAACAAACAGTCACCAATGCACACAATACAATAAATGACAAAGCATGAAAAAAATGGCAGAAAACTCCCTTCAGCAAGCTGAGGGGTACTCACAGCACCAGGAAATCCGCTCGCACATGAGGGAAGACTATAGGGAAGCAGCAGGAGCCAGGCAGACAAAGAGCACAACAGGTGCTCTGGGAATGAAATGATGCTGTGTGCCTAAGCCCCGCCCACCCCCATAATCACATGACCAAGAATGGAGGGAAATTCAAATCTAAACACAGCCAGAAACAAAGAGCTTTAAAAAGGTAAGCAAAAAGGAATGCTGCCTAGACAGAAATAGGAAAATCTAAATAAAACATATCCTATTAAATAGTATAGTAAACATACATAATAATATATATATGTAATAAAGATATATTTTATATATCTTTAATTTCTTTTTTTATTTGTGTGCATGGTGACAAATAAGCCCAGATAACGCCCCCCCCCCTCCTTTTTACCCCAGCAGGGTAAAGGAGAACTAAAGGGGAGAGGATAGAAATGCACCCATAAGGCACAAGGATTATAAAAGGGACAGGGGCATCCCATGCCGGGAACACCAACCCGGAAACCGCCTACCCACATTTGGGTCTCACGGAGGAGTAAAACTCCTGTATACACCAGAAGGTGTATGTATCTACCTTTGCCTGAACCCTACAGCCAGGGCTGGGATGCATACAATATAACCAAACAGGTTTAAAGAGTTTCAGACAGAAATAGAGAACCGGGAGCAAACTCGGCTACCTACAGCTTGAAGGAGAGTCATCTTCTGAATGCTTCGCCGACTGCAGAGACGAAAAGACTGAGGAATAGTGGGAGGAACCCAGTACTTATGGACCAGGAGGGGCATCTTTTTCCATGTCATCTCTGCAAGATCGCCCTCTACAGGCCGGGTTCCAAAAGTGTCATGAATATTTGGAAGTGGGGTGTGGGACATACTAGGAATAATGCATCTTGCCATAAAGCAAAAACTGTGAAAACATTGCTTGAAGAAAGACACATAAGGCCAATGTCATGGCCTGCAAACAGCCCAGGTCTCAATCCAATTGAAAATCTGTGGTGGAAGGTAAAGAAAATGATCCATGACAAGGCTCCAACCTGCAAAGCTGATCTGGCAACAGCAATCAGAGAAAGCTGGAGCCAGATTGGTGAAGAGTACTGTTTGTCACTCATTAAGTCAATGCCTCAGACTGCAAGCAGTTATAAAAGCCAGAGGTGGTGCAACAAAGTACTAGTGATGTGTTGGAGTGTTATTTTGTTATTTTTTTCCTCAAAATTGAGTGATTCCAAAATGTATTTCCTGTGCTTGTTCTAAAAATGTAACTGTTACTGGCTACCACAATTATTTTTCTAAATTTCTTTTAGTATTTCTTAAAGACAGAAAGTTGCCATTTAAAATGCCTTTAGTTTTTTGTCATGTCTGTGAACTGCTTTTTTTCTACAAAATTCAACAACTGAAGGAACATCCTTAAGAGACTGGTGATTCCATAATTTTTGCCAGGGGTTGTACTTTGACACCTAATCACAATGTTCCAATACTTAGGCAGACACAGGGAGCAGAGTTATAAACCACCATTTAAGAACTTTGATTGGTGGTCTACTGGTAGAGGAATCAAGGAGAGTGCCAAAAGTCAGTGGCAAGTTTCAGCTTCTACATGCTGCTGCAAAGTTACAGTAAGAGAGGGATCATATATGGCAAGGTAAGCTGCAGAATTATGCTTTTTACATTTTGCCTGGACAGGCGCTTTCAGCTAAGAGTTCAAGTCACTTCTGCAATCCTACTAGATGCTGAAACCAAAGTAATCTAAATGGGTCTCTGGGATCCTCACTTATATGCACTTGCAGAGAACCAGGGGTATGATGGGAGAACAGTCCGACAAAAAGGGTCAGATGTCAGTTTCTATTTGCATTGTAGTTATGTGTAGGTGTGTTGGCCCTGGGTCATTTCATAGTAGTAAGCCTCTATTGAGATTGCAAGTGCTTACTACAGTTACTACACAACCAATGTGGTGCCTTTGATTCAGCGCCTTCTTTTTAGGAGTGTTCATAGCAAGCTACCAAACATAGCACAAGCTTTAAAGTGGACCAACACCCAGGATTTTGACTATCCTGGGTCTTGGTCCACTTCGGTGGGGCACCCCCGATCGGGGTGCCCCGCTGTGTGAAACCCCCCCGATCATCCGAAAAACTCACCTCTCCCCGCGCCGACGGAAAAGCAATCTGACAGTCCCGGACAAGCGGCTCCTCCGCCGCCGCCTCCCGCGCGTCCCTCTTGACGCGCGCGCGCCCGCCATTCACAGACGGCCGGCACGGGCGCGCGCACGCCTAGAGGGGCGCGAGGTAAGGGGGTTTGGGGTGTTTGGGGAAGATAAGGTAAGGGGGTTTGGGGTGTTTGGGGGGGTTTCACCCCGCGGGACATCCCGATCTCGGATGTCCCGCGGGGAGGGAGGTGATCGGCCCGGGAATCTTATAGATTCCCGGGCCGATCACCCGTGGGTGTTGGTCCACTTTAAAGAAAAACTCCTTTATCCGGTTTTTGGTGTTCTGCCTTATTGTTTTCCTCTTCTGTGATGTAAAATACTCATGTGCGTTAGGATTGTGCCCCTATACCTGTGATTTACTATAAGAACCCCACTTCCAAGTTTCCTTTGACTCTGTCTTGGTTCTTACTACAACTCCCCTAATCCTTCCAATGTAACAGGTGAACTCATTAGCAGCTTTGGCTGAACAAAGCAACAGAAATTTACCTTCCCAACTGGAGCACAAGATTGTTTTCCTCCCATCTGAAGAGGTTGAATTAAAGCAGCTGGGGTTAATACTCATCTCTAACTCAGCCAATCAGATGATTAGCAAGTCAGGAAGTCTCTGAACTTTTAACACACCAATTTGGTTAAATCAGCTGGTGCAGCTGGTCGATGTACAGATCAGAGACTTCCTCAATCTGGCTTGCTAATCATCTAATTTGCTAAGGCAGATATGGCAGGTTTAACCCCTTCTGAGTCCATTCATCATATTCATATAGGGAGGATCACACCTCACCTGGGGAGATAATAAATGCTGATTGACTGCTGGTGAGTTAATCTATTCCTGTAGAAGCATTTCAGGATTTGTAGACCGTTTTTGCTCAAGGCCAGAAAATAAAATTCTGTGATTACTCACCTGTAGAATTGGTATTATATGTATACATCACGTCCTGTTCCAGAATATTCCTTACTCCTGGGTAATACATCCACAAGATGGGGCTGGACTGCAGAAAACAGCTTGTGGCTCCTCCCGGCCCCATATAAGCCAGGGACCTCCCACAAATTCCCCAGTATTGACAAGCAGTTAACAAGAAGCCAGGAGAACTATAACAACCATAATTCAAAAATGAACATATGAACATATCACCATACAGAGGTAACTAAGAATAATGATAAGGGTGGGATGGAACAGGACGTGCTGTATACATATAATACCAATTCTACAGGTGAGTAATCACAGAGTTGCATTATTCTAAGTATACAGCACGTCCTGCTCCAGAATATTCCTTACTCCTGGGACATCCAATAGCAGAGTCCGTAAGGTAGGGTGGGATCCCCAAAAAGTAATAGCTGGCAGTTTAAACCACTGCCGCCTGCAGAACTTTGTGACCAAAAGCAGCATCAGCTGAGGCCCTAACATCAACCTTGTAAAACTTAGAAAAAGTGTGAACAGAAGACCAAGTAGCGGCCTTGCAAACTTGTTCAACAGAAGCCTGGTGCTGAAAAGCCCAAGAGGCACCAATAGCATGAGTAGAATGAGCAGTAAGGTGGAAGGGAGGCACCTTCCCCTTAGCAGAATAGGCCTGTATCACAGCCTGACGGATCCACTTGCTGATAGTGGCCGAAGCCAAAACGTTCTTATGACCAGGACAGAGCACAAAAAGAGCATCAGTTTTCCTGAAGGATTCAGTAGCCACCAATAGAACTTCAGGGTCCTGACCATATCCAGAGAGTGTAAAACCCGCTCCTTATGGTTACTAGGATTAGGGCACAGAGAAGGCAAAACAATGTCCTGATTGAGATGAAAAGCAGACACAACCTTAGGCAGAAAATCTGGCTTAAAACCAAACACCACCTTGTCCTGGTGTCTCTCAAAGTAAGGGGGTTTGATGGAAAGCGCCCGTCAACTCAGAAACAAGCCTAACAGAAGTGATAGCCACCAAAAAGACTACCTTAAGCGTTAAAAATACCATTTTGTGAGTACTCACCTGTAAAATGGATATTGTCAGTGTGTCACACACCCCGCTTCCCCTTTAATTCTTACGATCGGGTTACTCCACCGGAAGGTGGCGACGTTGCAGAGAGAAGTCTTGAAAACGAGCCCCTTCAGGCCTACATATACCTGGGACCTCCCACTTAACACCCTCCCACTTAACAGCAGCAGTAAGACAAGGTACCAAGAAATCCAACGGTAACCTCAAAATAAAACAAAGGAAAGCTTCACCATAGAGAGGATCCAGGATACCAAAAAGGGCGGGTGAAGCGGGGTGTGTGACACACTGACAATATCCATTTTACAGGTGAGTACTCACAAAATGGTATTATTCTCAGTGTGTCACACACCCCGCTTCCCCTTTAATTCTTACGATCGGGACATCCAAAAGCAGTGTCCACAAGGGATGGGTATCCGAAGGCAAAATGAAGCATAACTTAAAATGACTGCAGCCTGCAGTACCTTGCGGCCAAACACAGCATCTGCTGAGGCCCGCACATCAACCTTGTAAAACTTAGAAAAAGTATGAACAGAAGACCAAGTAGCGGCCTTACAAACTTGTTCAACAGAAGCTTGGTGCTGAAAAGCCCAAGACGCTCCAACAGCACGAGTAGAATGAGCAGTGATACGAAAAGGGGGAACCTTCCCCTTGGCCGAATAG
This sequence comes from Gastrophryne carolinensis, assembly GCA_027917425.1. Classification (NCBI taxonomy): domain Eukaryota; kingdom Metazoa; phylum Chordata; class Amphibia; order Anura; family Microhylidae; genus Gastrophryne; species Gastrophryne carolinensis. The sequence continues at coordinate 120,816,577 of CM051239.1, forward strand.
GCCCAAACAATCGCCTGACAAATCCATTTGCTAATGGAAGACTTGGCCGGAGCCAAACCCTTCCTAGGCCCACAGGGCACAACAAAAAAGGCATCAGTCTTACGAAAAGGAGAAGTAGTAGTCAAATAGTACTTAACACAGCGTACTACATCCAAACAATGCAAAACCCTCTCCTTGTCATTCCTAGGCTTAGGACACAAGGAGGGAAGAACAATATCCTGATTAAAATGAAAAGCAGAAACAACCTTAGGAAGAAAGTCCGGTTTGAAACAAAAGACCACCTTGTCCTGATGCCTCTCAAAGTAGGGCGCCTGAATCGACAAGGCCGCCAACTCCGAGACACGCCGAACCGAAGTGATAGCCACCAAGAAGGCAATCTTCTGAGTCAAGGTAGAAAGAGCAATATCCTGCAAGGGCTCAAAGGGAGGAGCCTGAAGAGCAGAAAGAACCAAGTTCAAGTCCCAAACAGGGAGCAATGGCTTCCTGGGAGGCCGCACATGCGTAACCCCCTGGAAAAAAGTTTTGACCAAAGGATGAAGCGCAAAAGGCTTCTGAAAAAAGATAGACAAGGCAGAAACCTGCCCTTTCAAAGTACTCAGCTGGAGACCAGAGTCCAGCCCTGATTGCAAAAAATCCAGAATCCTGGAAACCGAAAAGACCCTACAAGGCAAAGATCTAACCTCACACCAAGCAATCTAGGCTCTCCAAGTCCTATAGTAGATGGTAGAAGACAACCTCTTCCGGGCACAGATCAGAGTCTTAACAACCGAGTCAGAAACACCTTCCTCCTTCAAGATGAAGCAGCCAAGCCGTCAAACCCAGCGTTGGTAAATTGGGGTAACACAGCCGACCCTGAGTGAGCAGATCGGGCCAAAGAGGCAGAACGATCTGATCCACCGCCAGCCGAACGATGTCTGCGAACCATACTCGCCTTGGCCACCTTGGAGCCACGAGAATGGCGGACACCCTTTCCAGAGCCAGCTTCCGTACCACCTTGCCTAGCATGGGTATCGGAGGAAAAAGGTACAGAAACCCCAGATCCCCCCAGCTCAGGGACATGGCGTCCACCGCCAGAGCCAGAGGATTCTGGGAGAGCGACATGAAGGTCGGAAGCCTGCAATTGTGACGAGAGGCAAACAGGTCCACCTCCGGTGTCCCCCACCGGAGACACAGCGACCGAAAAACTTGGAGGATGGAGAGTCCATTCTCCCAGACGGGAAGAGCACCTGCTCAACAGATCCGCTTCCCTGTTTTCCACACCCGGAATGTAAACTGCCGAGAGACAAGGAACATGGGCCTCTGCCCAGGTCAGGATCAGGGACACCTCTCTGAGGGCACCCAGACTGCGAGTCCCTCCCTGATGATTGATGTAAGCAACCGCTGTTCAATTGTCCGAGCGAACCTGAACCGGAAGGCCCAGAACATGCTGAGTCCAATGAACAAGAACCAGATGGATGGCTCTCAGTTCCAGAACATTGATGGGCAAGTGGGCCTCTCGAGGTCCCCACTGCCCCCGAAACTGAAGATCCTTCCAGAATCCCCCCCATCCCGAAAGACTGGCGTTCGTGGTGACAATTTCCCAGAGAGGAGTCAGGAAAGACCTGCCCCTCAAGAGATTGGTTGAGACCAACCACCATTGAAGGGACTGCCGGACCCGGGAGGACAACTGGAAGCGGCGATCCAACGACCGTGGTCGCCGGTCCCAAAACGCCAACAGATGAAGCTGAAGCATCCTTGTGTGAAATTGAGCAAAAATTGAGAAAAAAGGAACTCGAAAGAGGCAACCATCAACCCTACCAGTCTCATCCCCAGACGGATGGACGGTCGAGGATTGGAAAGAAGGAACCGAGCCAATTCCTAAATCAGACAAATCTTGGATTGAGGCAGAAATACCCTGTGTTGACAAGAATCCAACCGCATTCCCAGAAAGGACACCACCCTGGCCGGGGCGAGGGAGGACTTGGGAAAGTTGATCACCCAACCGAAGCTTTCCAGCGTGGAGATCACCGTCCTGATGTCCGTCTCCGATTGATTGAGAGAAGGAGCCATGATGAGAAGGTCGTCCAGATAAGGTACGACGCGAATGCCTTGAGATCCGAGAATGGCCATCACCCCTGCCAGCACCTTGGTGAACACTCTTGGAGCCGAGGTAAGGCCAAACGGAAGTGCCACGAATTGAAAATGCCGATCCTTCATTACGAACCGAAGAAAACGTTGATGAGCCTGGCAGATGGGAACATGAAGGCAAGCATCCTTACTTCCGAGTACGGATGAACCTGTTGAGGAACTTCAGATCCAGAACAGGGCGAACCGACCCGTCTTTCTTGGGGACTGTGAAGAGATTGGAATAAAACCCGAGGCCCACCTCCAAGTGCGGCACCGGCCGGATGACCGCTATTTCCAGAAGATTCTTCACCGACGCCAGGAGCCCCTGCGCGGCCAAAGGATCGGTGGGCACCCGAGACCGTAAAAACCGTGAAGGAGGGCGAGACTCGAACTCCAGCTTGTAACCGGACGACACCACCTCCCGGATCCATCCGTCCGGAACCTCCTGGTCCCAACCAGGGAGAAGTGTCGCAATCGTCCCCCCACCCTCACGGGTGATGCCACCCCCTCATTGCTGAGCGGGCTTACCAGCAGGCTTGGGCTTGGCGCCCCAGGACTGACCGGGACGGCCACGGCCCCTCCCCCGGGTCCAACCTGCACCCCTGGTAGCGGGAAAGGAGGCCCCTCTGCCTGCTCTGGCTCCCCGAAAGGAGGGACTAAAGGAAGCCGCTCCCCGAAAGGAACGACGCGGCTTCTTGCGTTGAGGCAACTTACCACCCTTGGTAACTGAATCCAATTTGTCGCCAAACAGGCGCAAACCTACAAAGGAAGAGCTGTAAGCGACTTCTTAGAGTTAAAGTCTGCCGTCCACTGGCGCAGCCACACTGACCAACGAATAGCAACCAACAGTGCCGCGGTCCTGCTACACATCGCAAGCGCATCGTCCTGGGCGGTCATGACAAAGGAAATAAACGACTCACACTGCTTGAGAGAACCGAACTCATCACAAGTGGGATCAAGATCTGCGTACAAATCTCTAATAATGGACCTAACAGCCATCAGAAGAAGCGCCAAAGCACAAACCGGCCGCAGTGCCGATCCAGCACTGATAAAACCATGGCGAGCCAATTGATCAATCCGACGATCCTCACCATCCTTAATGGTAGTAGTGTCAGGGGAGTGCAACACAGCCGAGTTAGACAGCCCCAACACGGGGGCATCGACGTCAGGGGGAACAGACCAAAGCTTCACCAAATCCTCCGGAAAGGGATAACGCTTATCCCAACTAGGAGGAACTCCAACAAGGCACGTGGGCTGTTCCCATTCCTTAAGGACAACCCTCACAAAGTGTTGTTGCCTGGGAAACACCAAACGCAGCTGGGGCACATCAAACAACTCACCCTTTGGCGGGGGACCGCCTCAGGTGGATCCAAAGCCAGGATCTCAAACATTTGAGCCAAAATGGAAGGAGTGTCCAGGAACACCCCCGCAGCCTGGTCGCCAGCGGTACCAACCAATTGCTGGTCTACAGGCTCGTCCGACTCCTCTAGGAGCTCCCCCTCCTCAGCCGGGGGACAATCGAACCAATCCAATATTTCGAACACCTCATCCTCCGGAACAGGCGATGCCGGAGAAAGTTGCTTCCGCTTAGCCGTAGCCTTCTGAGCCACCGCGGCGGAAACTATTTTCTCGAGGCTGGCCAATCGTGCACACACCTCGGATTGCGAATCCCCACCTTTGACAACGTCAAACGGGGTCCGGAATAGGTGGGGGGGGGGGGTAGAGGATGACGGAAGTTGCGAGGAGCCAGAAGCCGGAGTGCCGGACTGGCGCCAATATTCTGCTGTGCACATGGAATACATATTATGACATCATCGCCTGGGAGCGGAGCCCCACAACCCCCACACAGCCTGGATAGCCCCGAAGAGCCATTTCCGGTAATGTCGGAAGCCTCCATATGGTGAAATGTATGGCATTCGCAATAACCCAGGGACTTAAGCATTAAGCAACCCGGGATGCCCTTTAATAATTAAAGTCCCGGGAGTGGGAGGATTTTTAACCTAATAAGACTAGCCAGGTATATCAGACCGGGCCCACCGCAGCGCGGAAATCCCCGGACCTGTAGGAAAAGAGACCACAATCAGCCCCCAGAAAATATAACAAAAGGCCTGCTGCAAGCAAACATACAGACACTATACATTGAAATAAACAAGGTATACTGAAAAACACATATATATGAATATGTATATAAATAAATATATATCTGAAGATTTCTAGAATTAAAATGCAGCCCTTTATACCCCAAAGGCATTTATAAAAAGTGCACTATCACAGTGACGAGCCAGTGCAACCAATCCTATGAGTATTTACAACTATATGACAATCAGCCCCATAGGAATATATACTGCATGAAAAAAGTACAGAACTGCATGACAACAGACAAAAGGCAAAGATTATACTTGCGCAAGCTTTAGAGCCCTCCCGGCCTCGGACACAGGCCAATCGTGCACACAGCTGCAGGAACTCCGGAGGAGGGAAGATGCAGGACGGGCCGGACAAAGAAAGCGAAGCGCTCCGGCCCCGCCCCCGTCACGCCAGCACACCGCGGCCCCGCCCCCTAGAGACGAGCACCGCAGAGTCGCATGAGCGAGGCGGGTGCCCGCAAACACACAAGGCACCCGCCCCAGAGTAAACATACATCACCACTAGACCACCAGGGACACCCGGAAAAAAGGAGCCCCCGCAGAGGAACACCTGCAGTTAGACCGCAGCGCCGGCCCCACAAGCTATAAACAGTGCTTAAAACATACAGCAAGGATGTAAACACACATACATGCAAGGCCAGAAACGACACCCCCAAGGGCCACCCCCCCCCACGCTAAGGGAGAAGGGACCAGGCGAGGGAAGGCTAGGCTAAAAGGGGGGCCCGGGACAGGGCATCCCAAATCCGGATCACCGGCCGGATAACCGCATTGCCCCACGGGTGGGGACGAGCTAAGCTCCTAGGCACCATGAGGTGCCATCTACCATTGCCCAGGCAGCAGCCTAGGCTGGGAGGCTTCCAGCATTTTTAACAGAGTATACAAAAAACAAGCAGCTGGGCAGAAATAGGGGATGCCGGGGTCTGACCCCGGCTACCTGCAAGCAGGAGACTTCTTTCTTCTGTCTTGTCGCATCTTGCAGAGAGAACACACTGGGTGTTAAGTGGGAGGTCCCAGGTATATGTAGGCCGGAAGGGGCTCGTTTTCAAGACTTCTCTCTGCAACGTCGCCACCTGCCGGTGAATTAAAGGGGAAGCAGGGTGTGTGACACAATGAGAATATGGACAAAGGAGCCTCACTCACAGGCTCAAAGGGAGACCCCTGCAAGGTAGATAAGACCAGGTTCAAATCCCAGACTGGTAACATAGGCTTACGTGGGAGGAGGCACATGAGCAACCCCCTGGAAGAAGGTCTTGACCAGATGATGATGAGCAAAGGATCTTTGGAAGAAAATGGCCAAAGCAGAAGCATACCCTTTTAGGGTACTAAGTTGAAGACCCAAATCCAAACCACGTTGCAGACATTCCAAAATCCTAGGAATAGAAAACACCCGACAGGGAAGCGACTTAGACTCACACCAGTCAATGTAAGCATGCCATACCTTATAGTAGATGGATGAAGAGGACTTCTTCCTAGCCCGAATCATGGTATCAACAACAGATGCAGGCAGCCCCTTTTCCATTAAGTTGGAGGTTTCAGCAGCCAGGCCGTTAAAGCCAGCGTTTGTAAATTGAGAAGGTCTGGAACCTTGGGCAGGACGTACTGGTCTACTGCCTACTGCACCATGTCTGCGAACCACACTCTTCTTGGCCAACATGAGGCCACCAGAATAGTTGGCATCCCTTCCTGGGCTATCTTGCGCAGCACCCTGCCCAGCAGAGGAAATGGAGGGAACACAAAGGAGTTGAAATCTCTTCCAAGACATAGCTAGTGCATCCATGGCCAATGCCAGAGGGTCCTGGGACAGAGAGACAAAGGCTGGAAGCTTGTGACGGGATGCAAACAGGTCCACATCCGTCAGACCCCAACGGTGACACGGAGCGAAACACCCTGCTGCTGAGGGACCATTCCCCCAGACGAGAAGTCCCCCTGCTCAGGGAATCTGCCAGACTTCTCCACCCCCGGGATGTACACAGCTGAGATGCAGGGAACATTCCTCCTCCGCCCAAGACAGTATCAGGGACACTTCCTTGAGGGCCCTCTTGCTCCGGGTCCCCCCCTGATGATTGATGTAGGCAACCGCCGTCTGGTTGTCTGAGCGGACCTGAACGGCCCGACCCCGAAGGTGTGGAGTCAATTGGGCACCAAACTTATCGCCCTCAGTTCCAAAATGTTGATATGGGTGTGGGCCTCCTGAGGGCCCCACTAACCCTGGAATTTCAGAGATTTCCAGAAGCCCCCCCCCCCCAACCTGTCAGACTGGCATCTGTGGTGACTGTCTCCCAGCAAGGGGACAGAAAGGATCTGCCCACCAACAGGTTCCTTGAGTCCAGCCACCACGAAAGAGACCGCCCAGCCAGAGGGGACAGAACAAACACCTGATCCAGGGACACAGGGTCTCAATCCCATACTGACAAGAGGTGGAGCTGAAGAGGTCTCATGTGAAACTGAGCGTATGGAACCGCCTCGAAGCAAGACACCATCAGGCCCACCAGCTGCATCCCCTGGCGGATGGAGGGATGAGGGCAAGACAGAAGAAGCCTGGCTTGAGCTTGAAGACTCCACCTTCTGCTGAGGGAGAAAAATCTTGACCCGAGATGTATCCAGAGTCATGCCCAAAAAGGACCTCACCATTGACAGTGACAGGGAAGACTTGGGGAGGTTGACTCCAGTGTGGACACCACCAGCTGTGTATCCAGCTCGGCCTGCTGGAAGGACAGACATGATGAGAATGTCATCCTAATAAGGAAGGATGCGAATGCCCTGAGATCTTAGTAGAGCCATTACGCCCGCCAGCACCTTGGTGAATACCCTGGGAGCCAAGGTGATACCGAAAGGCAAGGCCACAAATTGGTAGTCTGATCCTCCAGAGCGAACCTGAGGAATCTCCGATGACCTGGAAAGATTGGTACATAAAGGTAAGCGTCCTTGATGTCTACAGAGGTCATGAAGTCGCCCGGGCGTAGTGAATTGACAGAACTACTTCCCGAATCCACCGGTCTGAGACATGAAGCCTCTAGACATGAGCAAAGAGCCGAAGCCGTCCCCCCACCAGGATGGGTGAGGGCCCCCCTTCATGTCTGAGGGGGCTTGGGGGAGGACTTAGGCTTGGGACCCCAGGAGGGTCTGGGACGGCCCGTCCTCTGCCCCTGCCCCAAATATCTCCGTGAGCCCCAGCAATGGAGGTTCCTCGACCAATTCTGGAACCATGGAAGGAAGGGCTAAAGGCACCTGTGCCCCGAAAAGGACCGGGACGGCCTTCTACGTTGAGGTAACCTGCCGCCCTTAGCAAACAAGTCCAAGCGTTCACTAAAGAGGCGCTGCCCCTTAAAGGGAAAGCCAGTGAGAGCCTTCTTAGCAGCATTATCAGCTACCCACTGACGCAACCAGACAGAGCAGCGTATAGCCACCAAAAGGGCAGATGTCCTCCCACATATTCTAATGGCATCATCCATGGCAGATAAAACATATGCAACAAATTCATAGCAAAGGAGAGAACTGTACACTTCTCCTCCCGTGTCATCAGAGGCCCCATCCAAGAGACTCTTAAGCAGCACTTTAATAGCAATAGCTGTAATGGCAGAGGCACAAACCGGGCACAGCGCAGTCCCCACACAGGCAAAGGCATGGCAAGCCAGCTGGTCCATGCGCCGGTCTTCACCATCCCTCAGGGTAGTAGTGTCAGGGGAATGCATGATGGATGTATTGGACAGCCCCAGAACGGGCACGTCCACCTCGGGAGAACATGACCAACGCTTAATAACATCAGCAGGAAAGCGATACCTCTTGTCCCGACTCTTGGCACCCCAGGGAGCTTGCTAGGCCATTCCCACTCTTTGAGCACCAGATTATTAAAGGAAGTCTGCTCAGGAAACTCCAACCGTGAATAGTAATTAATTGTATAGTGGTGAATCCAGCTATTCACCCTAGATAGCTCACAAAATTAACTGCACCTCCTCCACAGTAATAAAGAATCTACAATATATATATCATAAATTTATAGATACATTTTATTTTTGATCATTAACCCACATACATTACATTACAAACAATTAAAAAACATAAAAAGCTGGACCACATTCCCCCAGGGGCATCCCAATTTCACCTATATCCCATCCCATAATAACAAAATTATTATAAGTGCCAAATAAAGTGCATAAGTGCTTATTGTGCAAACAATCTATCTATAGACACAATGTGGCAAGAGAACAAAGAAAAACAAACTCCAATGGGAAATACACAACCAAAAATATGTGAAACAAACACATCACCTAAAAGTAATCTCAAATAGCCCCTTGGTTTATGTGGGTCCAGTAGCGATCCCCAACGCGTTTCGTGGTCCCCCCGCTCAGACCACTTTATCAAGGTATGAAGTATGCCCCATCTCAGTGCTCCTATTTATACGGAGACTAACCTGCATTAATTGGAGCACGCGTCCGGGCGCGCAGCACGGCCCCGGCCGGAAGCCGCCTGCACGCTCTCACACAGCTGTGCCCCTTGCTCCATTCAGAGTAATTCGGCCGTCTGGCCGCGTCATAGCCCCGCCCCCCAGATCATCCCCCCAGAACAGCCGCACACATCACCGCCGCTAATTGCGTGTGTGACACGGCCGCAGGTGGGATGAGGGGGACAGATCCTACCACGCCGCCAGCACGGGTCTCCATAAGCATGACTATACTAAGAAGCACTGGGATGTGAACATTATACCACCATATATACTACATACAAGACATACTTAACTACAAAACCCCACATGTTAAAATTAAACAATTTTTTAATGATAAAAATCTAAAAATTACTCTCCAAACAATTATTACATTTCTGTTTCAAACCATTTCTATCAACCACAATTTTATAATTACATAATTACAACAACAATATAGTTAAACATTTGTAAATAGTATTCAAAAATATATATACAATGTATACAGAAATATATACAAAAAGGCTACAGGTTATATATTTTATTTTATGTATTATTTTATCTTATTTCATTTTAATAGTTTGTACATTTTAAAAAAATAAATAAACATTGGAGTATTCTAACTCTGGATCCCTCAATCAACTCCTTTATCCCACAGAAGCCTAAATTGACGGCCAAAAGGGCTCCTAATCTTAAAGATCGATTGTGTAGGAGCCACTTCACGAGACCCAAGATTTGGTTGGAAAAAGGTGGGATGAAGGGTAGTTACCCATGTGGAAGATGCTCCATATGCAGGTTTGTGGAGAAAACGAACCAAGTGCGGAATAAAGAGACGGGAGAGATCTTCCGAATTGGGCAATTCTTGAATTGTAGAATGGAGGGCATTGTGTACCTCTTAGAATGTGGATGCGAACTGGGGTATGTGGGGGAAACTAAAAATGAATTAAGAAAACGTGTACAGGCCCATGTATCAAATATCAGATTGGCCACAAGGGACATAGAAATGGGTAGAATAATATCACCAGTAGCAGACCATTTCTTAAAAACCCATGGGGGGAAATTGGACTCCCTGAAAGTTACAGCATTGGAGAAGGTGAATTTAGGAATAAGGGGTGGCAATCTAAAAAAGATCCTATTACAAAAGGAACTTAGATGGATCTACAAATTAGGCACGGCTGCACCCATGGGATTAAATGAAGATATAGCCTTCGGACCATTTCTGGGGAGATAGGGTTATAATTATTATAATAATAATTATAATTAATAATGGTATTAAATTTAGGGTTATTATGGGGGTTTACTTTATTTCATTTTATTTTCTATTTTTTATAGCACTATATGGTATGCACAAGTTTGGTAAAGATTAATAATAAAGATGTAATTAATTTATGTTTGATGGATTTTATGTTACTAATTGGGTTCTCTCGTCTCTTATTTCTCTAAGTGGGAGTCTAGAAACAAATTAATATTGAACTGAGTTTACCGGCATCCTCTACCATATTTTGGAGCCTGGGGTATCTTTTGAAGAAGAACATCCTCCTGGAGAGAGAAAAAATATATATATGTATATATATACATATGCACATGCTTATATATGTATATATAATTAGTTGATGATTTTTTATGATTTTTTGAACTTTTTTGATTTTTTGATAAGGACACTTAATATAATTGTTAATACACTATAATTGGTTACTTATTTATATACAGTTAAATAATTCACTATTAGTCAATCACTTACAGTTTTTTATTTATTTACTTATTTTTATTCCCATTTATTATTATTATTAATTTAGGAATTATTATCTAATTTAGAATTGGTTTATTTAATTAAATTAAATTAATATAATATTTAATTAATTTAATATTACGGAAATTTAACTATTCTATCCTTTACTTATTTATTTCCTGAAATATAAAGTTGTTGTATATATATTTTCCAATTATTTGTAGGGTATATGTTTAGTATTTATTATATTTTGTCCTATTTATTCATTTACCCATTCATATTCTTATTTATGCAAAAAAAAATTTTTCTAGTAAGAATTTTTTTTAATTGGGAGATCACATTACACATTTATTTATTTATTATTTATGTAATGATTATTAATTAATTTATTTACTTATTTTTAAAGTATTAATTAATTCACGTACTAAGATATATATATATACTCTAATAATTAACATACAACCCTGTATGCGGAGGAATAATCATTACTTCTGCACAGAGCTGTATATATATATATATATACATAATAATAATAATATTTTGTGTGAAAATAAAAAGAAAAAGAGAGAGAGAGAAACAATAGGTTTTTTGTTATTATTTTTGGTTAGTATCATAATTGTTTGTTAGGATCTGTATTTATTATTATTTTTGATTGATTTTGTGATGGATTCATGTCATTATTATTATTTTTCACTATTTTTTATTATTTTTCAAAAAAATTTTTTCACTATTGACTTATGATAGGTTTGTAAGAGGAATATAATACAAATATATCCTTTATATACAAGGAGGGGATGAAGTTAGATTTGGGATATTGATATAAATTGGATTGACCAAAAATTTAACTGGATTAAAATGAAACAGTGTATCAATTGATAATTAATAATTGGGAATTTTTGGATTTATGAATAATTATGTAAGCACCGATTTCTTATATAAATAATAATAATTTTTATAATAATAATTTTCATAATAATTTTTAAATTATCGCACTAAGGGATAATCACAATTTTTTATAATTTAATTATTATTTAATTATATACCTCCTGCCCACCTATGGTTGACCATGATATGTTTATGGAGTACTGTATACCTCCCTAACCCGTAGGATCTTTAAAATGTACAAACTATTAAAATGAAATAAGATAAAATAATACATAAAATAAAATATATAACCTGTAGCCTTTTTGTATATATTTCTGTATACATTGTATATATATTTTTGAATACTATTTACAAATGTTTAACTATATTGTTGTTGTAATTATGTAATTATAAAATTGTGGTTGATAGAAATGGTTTGAAACAGAAATGTAATAATTGTTTGGAGAGTAATTTTTAGATTTTTATCATTAAAAAATTGTTTAATTTTAACATGTGGGGTTTTGTAGTTAAGTATGTCTTGTATGTAGTATATATGGTGGTATAATGTTCACATCCCAGTGCTTCTTAGTATAGTCATGCTTATGGAGACCCGTGCTGGCGGCGTGGTAGGATCTGTCCCCCTCATCCCACCTGCGGCCGTGTCACACACGCAATTAGCGGCGGTGATGTGTGCGGCTGTTCTGGGGGGATGATCTGGGGGGCGGGGCTATGACGCGGCCAGACGGCCGAATTACTCTGAATGGAGCAAGGGGCACAGCTGTGTGAGAGCGTGCAGGCGGCTTCCGGCCGGGGCCGTGCTGCGCGCCCGGACGCGTGCTCCAATTAATGCAGGTTAGTCTCCGTATAAATAGGAGCACTGAGATGGGGCATACTTCATACCTTGATAAAGTGGTCTGAGCGGGGGGACCACGAAACGCGTTGGGGATCGCTACTGGACCCACATAAACCAAGGGGCTATTTGAGATTACTTTTAGGTGATGTGTTTGTTTCACATATTTTTGGTTGTGTATTTCCCATTGGAGTTTGTTTTTCTTTGTTCTCTTGCCACATTGTGTCTATAGATAGATTGTTTGCACAATAAGCACTTATGCACTTTATTTGGCACTTATAATAATTTTGTTATTATGGGATGGGATATAGGTGAAATTGGGATGCCCCTGGGGGAATGTGGTCCAGCTTTTTATGTTTTTTAATTGTTTGTAATGTAATGTATGTGGGTTAATGATCAAAAATAAAATGTATCTATAAATTTATGATATATATATTGTAGATTCTTTATTACTGTGGAGGAGGTGCAGTTAATTTTGTGAGCTATCTAGGGTGAATAGCTGGATTCACCACTATACAATTAATTACTATTCATGGTTTTAAGACAGTTCCACATTGCTGCACGGCCACAGATTTTTTGATTTTGATTCAATATAATTGGTGGTGCGGAATTAACATACAATAAGTTTAGAAACTCCAACCGTGGTTTAACCATATGAAAGAGCTCACCATGCTGCTGCGGAGCCACAACAGGAGGGGAGATACAGAGCACTTCAAAAATATGAGCCAAAAGCCTGTCAGTGTCATCTGAGGACCATGGTTCTGCCCCAAGTGGAGACCCGGTACCACCATAAGCCCTAGGCTGTTCCTCAGATTCTGAATCAGAGAATAATTCCCCTTTCTCCAGGGGAGTATAACCAGTAATGCCAAAAAATTCCTCAGCTTCCATAGGAAAGAGGGTAACAGCGGGTGATAAATGCCGCTTAACAGAAGCCTTAAGTGGGGCAGACCCAGCAATATGCTTTTCAATGCTGGCCACTCGTGCAGCCAAATCAGGTTGAGACTCCCCACTGGTATGCACCTCACTGGGGGTCAGGTGTAAGCGTGGAGGGGTAGGCGAAGCCATAGGGGGCGCAGGCCCAGCAACAGGTAACCCAGACTGCAGCGCAAGTACCTGATGAGCGCAGGATACACATACCCCAACATCACCGATTGGGGATACCCCACACGCAACACATAGCCGTGTTTGTCTCAAAGGAACCCCAGGCCCATTATCCCCAGAAGGCTCCATATGGTGATTTGAATGGCACAGTAGGCCAGTAAGGGTTAACGCTAAAGAGCTACCCGGGATGCCCCAAGAACCACTAGGGAAGTGGGAGATAATGAGGGGAGAAGGCCGGGAGAAACCACAGTGCCGAAGTTTTAACCCACCTCAAAGACATTATCAAACATTCCCATGAGAATAAAGGCATAAGAAAAATCCAGAAAAAAATCACCCCACCGGGGTTACTCACAGACCACAAGGAGCCAGACAAGACAAAATGGCGTCCGCAAACCTCGAGGGGAGGGCCGTGGAAATATGAGGTAAAATGCATCATCCACAGAGCCCCCCCCCCCCGGAAGAGCGCCCACGTGATCTGGCCGGCGAATAGCGGCCCGGCAGCTCTGAGGTGAATGGGGCTGCCAGCCGTGGAGCGCAGCACAAACGCGAGGCGGCGCATTTTAATAAAAGTGACAAGGCACAACATATGTCTACAGTCTTAAACCACTAGACAACCCCCCCCCCCCAGAGATCTCCCAAGGGGAGAGTGAGGGAGGATAACGGCAGAATTCCCAGGGAGAAACAGCGCCCAGGTGACTAATATGAGGAGTGAAGGGGAAAATGGGAATTGCACAGGATAAACCTGGCAAAACCCATGAGGCAGTGGGAGCATCCCAAAAGGCTCACCATTAGCCGAAATCTCCTACCCTGTTAGAGCAGGGACTGCGGTAGGAGCCTAGCTCCCAGGAGTAAGGAATATTCTGGAACAGGACGTGCTGTATACTTAGAATAAACCACTTCCACCTTAGGATCACAGACAAGCAATCTAGGAAACTGCATGCCGAGTATATCAAATTTTTATTTTACACACCAGAAGAAGAGGAAAACAATATGGCAGAACACCAAAAACCTGACAAAAAGGAATTTTTCCTTTAAAGCAGACCAAAACCCACTATAACTTGCATCCCGTGTATTGCTCCCACTATAAAGAGCACCTTTTGGCAATTTTCACTGCTCCTGCTTCACTCTAATCCCAGACAATGGCACCTGTTTTAGCTGTAAAGCTACGCCTCCTCCATTCATTGCCATTGTGTGTGGCAATAATGTCATTGCCACACCGATGCAATGACTGATCCCCTGCCATCTTACACCAAAGGATGGCAAAAAAAATACAATTCTGTGAAATACTCACCTGTAGAATTGGTATTATAAGTATACAGTACGTCCTGCTCCAGATAGATTACTTACACTTGGGTTATCCTTCGCCAGATGGCGTTGCACTGCAAGGACATGTAAAACAGGCTCCTCCCGGCCCCTCAAATACCCGGGACCTCCCACAAATCCCCAGCATTGAAAAGCAGTGAACGAGAAGCCGGGAGAATTTAACCACCCAAACTGGTAACTATAACAATGATAACAATCACCATACAGGGGATCCAGAATAATGCAAAACCAAGGGTGGGGTGGAGCAGGACGTACTGTATACTTAAGACCAATTCTACAGGTGAGTATTTCACATAATTGTATTATTCTTAGTATACAGTACGTCCTGCTCCAGATAGATTACTTACACTTGGGACATCCAATAGCAGTGTCCATAAAGTAGGGTGGGATCCCCAGCAAAAAAGGTAACAGCAGACAGTTTAAATCACTGCCGCCTGCAAAACCTTTTGGCCAAAAACAGCATGAGCTGAGGCCCTAACATCAACCTTGTAAAACTTTGAAAAGGTATGAACAGAAGACCAAGTAGCGGCCTTGCAAACTTGTTCAACAGAAGCCTGGTGCTGGAAGTCCCAAGAGGCACCAATAGCACGAGTAGAATGAGCAGTAAGGTGAAAGGGAGGACCCTTCCCCTAGACAGAATAGGCCTGAATCACGGCCTGACGGATCCATTTGCTAACAGTAGGCTTGGCAGAAGCCAAGCCCTTCTTGGGCCCAGAAGGGACCACAAAAAGAGCATCAGTTTTCCTGAAAGACGCAGTGACCACCAGGTAATACTTCAAACACCTGACCACATCCAGGAAATGCAAAACCCTCTCCTTAGCGTTGCTAGGATTAGGGCACAAAGAAAGAAGAACAATATCTTGATTCAAATGAAAGGCAGACACTACCTTAGGCAGAAAATCTGGCCTAAATCGGAACACCACCTTATCCTGGTGTCTTCCCAAGTATGGGGGTTGAATAGAAGAGCCGCCAACTCAGACACACGCCTGACCAAAGTAATGGCTACCAGAAAGACAACCTTGAGGGCAAGAACAGCCAGGGCAGCATCCTGCATAGGTTCCAAGGGAGCACCCTACAAGGCAGACAAAACCAAGTTCAAATCCCAAACAGGGACCACAGGTTTACGTGGGGAACGCACATGAGCGACCCCCTGGAAAAAAGGTCTTAATCAAAGAATGCCGAGCCAAAAAACTTCTGAAAGAAAACAGACAGGGCAGAAAACCTGACCCTTCAGAGTACTGAGTTGGAGTCCCGACTCCAACCCAAGCTGTAAGAACTCCAGAACCCTGGGGACTGAAAACACCCGACAGGGAAGAGACCTAGACTCACACCAGTCAAAGTAGGTACGCCATACCCTGTAATCGATGGAAGAAGAAGTTTTCTTCCTAGCCTTCACCATGGTATCAACCACCGAGGCGGACAAGCATTTTTCCATCAAGATGGAGGTTTCAGCAGCCAGGCCGTCAAGGCCAGAATTTGTAAATTAGGATGGCGTAAGGGGCCCTGAGTGAGCAGATCTGGCACCCCTGGCAGATCGTACTGGTCTACTGCCATCTGCACCACATCTGCAAACACTCTTCTTGGCCGTCTGGAGGCCACCAGAATTGCTGGCACCCCCTCCAGATCAATCTTGCGCAGAACCCTGCACAGCAGGGGGAATGGAGGAAAGGCATACAGGAACTGAATGTCCTGCCATGACAGTGCTAAAACATCCGAGGTCAAGGGCAGAGGATCCTGGGACAGGGAGACAAAGGCTGGGAGCTCGTGATTGTGACGGGACGCAAACAGATCCACATCTGGTTGGCCCCAACGGTGGCACAGAGCTTGGAACACCCTGTTGCAGAAGGACCATTCTCCCTGGCGAGAGGTCCCCCTGCTCAGAGGGTCTGCCAGCAGAATTTTCACCCCCTGAAAGTACACCACTGATATGCAGGGAACATTGTCCTCCACCCAGGTCAGAATCAGAAACCCTACCTGGAGAGCCCTCTTGCTCCGGGTCCCTCCCTGAAGATTAATGTAGGCAACTGTCGTCTGGTTGTCCGAGCGCCCCTGAACAGGCAGGCCCTGAAGAGGAGTAGTCAAGCGAGCCAGAACTAACCTGAGCGCTTGCAGCTCCAAGACATTGATAGGAGTGTGGGCCTCCTGAGGGCCCCACCTCCCAGGAAGGGGCAAGAAAGGATTTGCCCCCCAACAGGCTCCTTGAGTCCATCCACCACAAAAGGGACCTCCTGACCAGGGAGGAGAGCACACAGACCCTGTCCAGGGACGCTGGGTCCTTGTCCCATACAGACAATAGGTGAAGTTGCAGAGGCCTCAAGTGTAACTAAGCCCAAGGAACCGCTGCGAAGCCACCATCAGGCCCTCCAGCTGCATCCCCTACCTAATGGAGGGATGGGGACAAGCTAGGAGAGGCTGAGCCTGCGCAATCAGACTGTCCACCTTCTGCCGAGGCAGGAAGATCCTTACCTGAACTGTATCCAGATTCATTCCTAGGAATGGAGTTACCAAGGAAGGGGACAGTGAGGACTTGGGGTGGTTGATCACCAATACAAATGACTCCAGAATGGGCACCACCAGCTGAGTATCCAACTCTGCCTGATGTAGAGACTGATGAGGATGTCGTCCTGATAGGGAAGCACGCGGACGCCCTGACAGCTGAGTAGAGACATCCCGCCAGCCAGCACCTTGGTGAACACCCTGGGAGCTGAAGTGAGGCCGAAGGCCAAGGCCACAACTTGGTAATGTTGAACCATCAGAGCGAACCTGAGGAACTTGTGATGACCTGGGAACACAGGAATATGAAGGTAAGTATCCTTGATGTCCACAGAAGTCATGAAATCTCCTTTGCGCAGGGAACTGACGGCAGAGTGCAGAGTCTCCATGCGAAAGCGCCTGCCCCTGACAAAACTTGCTGAGAATCTTTAAGCCCAGGATGGGCCTGACAGAACCATCTTTTTGGGGGTACTGTGAATAGGTTGGATTAAAAACACTTGCTCTTTTTCTCTTAAAGGCACCTGGCAGATGACCCCCAGCTCCAGGAGGCCTTGTACTACATGCACTAGCTCCTGAGCCGACACAGGGTCCTGAGGAATCCGGGATCTGATGAATCTTGGATGGGGATCGGCAGCAAACTCCAACTTGTAACCGGAGGAAACTACCTCCTGAATCCACCGGTCTGAGACATGAAGCCTCCAGACGTGAGCGAAGTGCTGCAGCCGTCCCCCCACCCAGATGGGCGAGGGCGCCCCATCATGCCTGAGGGGGCTTGGGAGAAGATTTGGCTTTGGGACCCCAGGAGGAGCCAGGACGTCCACGTCCTCTGCCTCTACCCCAGAAAACTCCCCGGGCCCCAGAGAAAGATGCCCCCCTTCCCTGTCCTGCACCACGGTAAGGGGAGGAGAAGGAACCCTGACCCCGAAAGGGCCGGGACTGCAGTCTGCGCTGGGGTAACTTACCTCCCTTAGCAAAAAGGTCCAGGCGGCCCCCAAACAGGCGTAGCCCCTTAAATGGAAGCCCAGTGAGGGCCTTCTTTGCAGCCTTGTCAGCAGCCCACTGGTGCAGCCAAACAGAGCGGCGTATAGCCACCACAAGGGCAGAAGTTCTGGCACACATTCTGATGGTGTCATCCAATGCTGAAAGGACAAAATTTACAAAAAGCAGCACAACTGGAGAGTGCATTAAACACCTCACAAGGGAAATCATCAGGGGCACTATCAAGCATATTTCTGATAAGGGATCTAGTGGCCACAGCAGTAATAACAGAGGCACAGACCGGGGAGCTCCCCTTCATCAGACGGGGTAAAGCCACACAGAGTCATAAACTCCTCAGCTCCCATAGGGAAAACAGTAACATTAGGCGTCAAGTGCCGCTTTTTCCCAGGGCCCTTACGCGCTAAAGACCTCGCAATAATCTGTTCAACAGTAGCCAGACTAGAAGCCACCTCAGGCTGAGAATCCCCCCTAGTATGCAACTCAACAGGAGTGAGATTTAAGCTTGGGGAAGTAGGTGGAATGAAATGAGGTGCAGCCACCGGCAGGCCAGAATGCAATGCAAGCACCTGCTCAGCGCCTTGTCAGCGTGAGCATGAGGCTGCCCACACGCTACACACCGCCGGTCTTGTCCCCAAGGGACCCCGGTAACAATATGCTGGGATGCCTCCATATGGTGATTCTTAGGCACGATATGCCAGTAGGGATTCACGCTATAAGCAACCCTGGATGCCCCAATGACCCGCTAGGGAAGTGGGAGTAATTATACAAGGCCCAACAATTACACCGGGCCGGGAGAAGCCAATGGATTCACCCGCCTGAAAGACACAATGAGAATAAGGGGCGTCAAAACCATACACAGTAAGGAATAAGCATAAAACCGCCCGCGAGGGCACTTACGGACCGCGGTAGGTAGATCGTCACACGAGCGCGCAACCTGACAAAATGGCGCCGAGCGAACCTCGAAGGGCGGGCCGCGACGCAGGGCGCGCCAAGCCAGGCCCCGCCCCCCCCCCCGAAGAGCACGAAGCCCACAGACAAGCAGCCAATGAGAACGCAGAAGCGTCTGAGGTAACGCCGCCACCCGGCAATTGTAATAGTAAAAAAGACAAGTCAGCGCGGCGGCTGACACCACATATACTAGTCAAAACAGACAAAAAGCCAAATGCACGAAACACTAACACACTCACCCACACCCCCCCCTTCTTCCCCCCCCCCCCCCTGTACAGGACCCGCCGCTACACGGGGCAATAATGCGGGAGGGGCATCCCATAAAGGCTCACCATCAGCCTATACCGCCTACCCTTTGGTGGGGGATTGCGGTGGAGCAGCGCTCCATAAGCACGCATGGTGCCGCCTACCTTCACCCGACCAGCGCAGCCCAGGCTGGGAGGCACATCACACGAGGAACGGGTGGGAATAGTCCAACAGGGCCGCAGGCTAATAGCCCCGCTCACCTGCAAGAGAGTGATAATTTCATGTCTTTGCAGTAAGCACTGCAGAGAAATCTGGGGATTTGTGGGTGGTCCCGAGTATTTGAGGGGCCGGGAGGAGCCTGTTTTACATGTCTCTGCAGTGCAGCACCATCTGGCGGAGGATAACCCAAGTGTAAGTAATCTATCTGGAGCAGGACGTACTGTATACTAAGAATAATCAGTGTTCCAGGACAATTCAAAATGTGGAAATATCCATTTCTAGTTCCACACCTAAAAAAAAGGTAGTATTGGCGGGGGCTTTGTCCAAAATTTCACAATTTCAGTGGGTTTTGCTCCACTTTAAAGGAACCCATTTTCTGACTTTACTGCTTGCTGATCCTAGTATGCAGCTAGCAAAGCTGGACAAGTGCCATAAAGTCAGGCAAAGAGCCAAATTTGGGAAGGAAACAGCAATGGCAGCAAGAGCTTCCTTTCATAACAGTTAGAAATAACAGACATAAAACTATACATTACATAAGTTCTAAAAAAAAAAAAAAAGTTTTTTTTAGACATATGAAAAGAAAAATTGTAGCTGTGGAATTACTGCTGGAACTATACTTCCTGTTCAGTGCAGCGAGAATGATGAACACGTTAAAAATTGGTCAATATTTTTCAGTATATAAAGAGTGCAAAACATGAATTTTAGATGCTTTCCTTTTGAATTCTTGTCCCTTTACTTCCAGTTATACTACTGTACTTCTGTTCACTCACCTTATCGCCGCAAGCCTCTCCATCAGACTAACAGTTGAGAGCAATGTGATGACTCAATTACAGCATCACACCTCCATTAACTGTGTACTGTCCACCTATGTCCTTTAACTTTTCATTACCAGCTTGGATAAAGCTAGTTACAGAACTCCCTTATTGTATGGTAGCCGATCACATGACTTCTGGTGAACAATTAAGTTTGCCAAGTGGGATGCACATCAAACCTAAATTGTTGGTGCTGGTCCCGACTGGCTGCCAAACATGTGCATGAGGAAGTGATTACTTGATTAGAGTGTTTCTTTAAAGTCGAGCAAAATCCAGGATTTTGACTATCCTGGGTTTTGGTCCTTGCCCCCGGGAAACCCCCGATCGGGGTGCCCACAGGGAAAAGACCAAAACCCAGGATAGTCAAAATCCTGGGTTTTGTTCCACTTTATTTGCATAGGACTGTGGAAAAGAGGGGGGGGGGGGGGGACACGCTGTGCTAGCAAACCCTATTGGCTGATAGCAAACACATGGGCAGCTGGAAGTCAGGGAACACAGCGGCCACCTCTACTGTATATGTCTGCTTATATATCCGTACAACTTCCCAAGTACTAAGTCATTCCCAACATGTTTCACAGGGACACCAACAGGTCATATTTAGTAGATTTCCACACGGGCAGCTACAGAGCCAGTTGACACACCATTTACTAAAACACGTACCTCTGTGAGCAGAGCCACAACACATGACCTGTACTTGAGGACAACGAACGTTGGCCTCCACGATTTCCTTAAAGCGGACCAACAGCCTGGCACAGTTGGAAAAGAAAGATACTGGCCATTTTGGAGCTTTGTCTCCCAACGGACATAACTGAAATGAACAGTAACAGGAAGCCCAGCATGACTTCCTGTTTGCAGGTGGCCTGCAAGCCCATAAATTGCCATTATGTTTTTAAAATTTATCCCATTAGTCGCTAGAAAAAGGTAAATTATTTTTTACGTGCAGCAATCTAAATTGCCCTGGAGAGGGATGCATGAGGACCGTTTGTTGTATTAGTCTAATTTAATTAATTATTGACTATTGGTCCTCTATGTGTCTAGAAGGCAGAAGGAGACCATACCATCCATCTAGTCTGCCCTTATGTGTATACTGTATGTTCTCTTCATCTTAGGATAGATGTGTGCTTATCCCAGGCATTTTTAAATTCACTGACTGACGATTTTTCAACTACCTCTGCTGGAAGTTTGTTCCAAGCATCTACTACTCTTTCTGTAAAATATTTTCTAACATTGCTCCTGATCTTCCCTCCGACTAGCTTCAGGTTGTGCACCCTTGTTCTATCATTAAGTTTCTTCCTAAAAACACTTCCCTCCTCAACCTTGATTGAGACCTTTAAATATGTGAAAGTATTCAATCATGTCCCCTCTCCCTTCTTTCCTCCAGACTGTACAAATTAAGTTCTTTGTCTTTCCTGATAAGTTTAAGTCCTTCTACCATTTTTGTTGCCTGCCTTTGAACCCATTATAATTTGAATAATGTCGTTTTGCAGGTAAGGTCTCCAGAACTTCACACAGTATTCTAGCTGTGGCCTCACCAGGGCTCTATACAGCAGCATCACAACCTCCCTCTTCCTACTGGTGATTCCTCAAACTATGCAGCTGAAGCATCCTGCTTGCTTTTCCCACTGCCTGGCTTTTTTAATATACCCCTCTTCCTTTTATTTAACCCCATTCTGAAAGCTTACAGAAACACAGCCATTTGCTCCAAATGCATCTTTGGATCATTTTGCATTTTACTGCATCAACCCTTCTATTGAAATGTCACAATTAAAACACCTACTGTATGTTTATATAGCATAATTATTTTCAGTTGCGCTTTATGAATTACCAGCATCAGCGCTGCAATATGTGTTTATCTTTGTAAGATGAATGAGGAATTTATCTATAAAACAAGCATGTAAAATGTCTGAACAAAGTCACTGAAAGCACAGCCAATAAATGCCAAGTAGAGCAATTTAAAACAGTAAAGGGTTCACAATACTAAAAGAAAAAGGAAATTAAAAAAAGCCTGAAAAATACAATTCTGTGAAACTCACCTGTAGAATTGTTTTGAATATATCCAGTCCAGGTCATCCCAGAAGTGATGACAGTTGGGTAATCCACCGCCAGGTGGTGCCTGATCAAAAGCTGTAGCTCCCCCCGGTCCCCTATAAAAGCAGGTGTCAGATGATTCCCCAGTGGTTAAACAGCAGTAAGAAAAAGACAGGCCGGGAGGCCAAGAAACCATGTTACTTCACATAGCTTCAGAGTGTACTCTCTCCATCAAAAAAAAAAAAAAATTTTTTTTAGGACAATGATCCAATATAAAAAGGTAATCACCATAAAAGGCAAACAAGAGATGAGACGACCTGGACTGGATATATTCAAAAAACAATTCTACAGGTGAGTTTCACAGAACTGTATTTTTCACTATATCCAGTCCAGGTCGTCCCAGAAGTGATGACAGTTGGGACATCCAAAAGCAGTGTCCATTAGGGTGGGATCCCCAGTGCGGAACAGCATGTAGTTCATCTCACTACCGCCTGAAGCACCTTACGGCCAAAAACAGCATCAGCTGAGGCCCCAACATCAACCTTGCAAAACTTAGTGAAGGTATGAACAGAAGACCAAGTGGCGGCATTGCAAACTTGTTCAACAGAGACCTGGTGTTGAAAACCCAGGAAGCACCAATAGCTCTAGTAGAATGAGCTGTAATACGAAAAGGGGGTTCCTTCCCCTTGGCAGAATATGCTTGCACCACCGACTGTCTGATCCACTTACTGAGAGTGGACTTGGCTGGAGGCAACCCCTTCCTAGAACTCTCAGTGAGAACAAAGAGCGAATCTGATTTCCTGAAGGATTCGGTCGCAACCAGGTAACACTTAATGGCTCTGACCACATCCAGGGAATGGAGGATCCTTTCCTTAGAGTTAGTAGGAGCTGGACACAAGGAAGGCAAGACAACCTCCTCATTAAGGTGAGGGAGAAACGACCTTAGGCAAGAAATGAGGCTTAAAGCGAAATACCACCTTATCCTTATGCCGTTCAAAGTAAGGAGGCTTCATACAAAGCGCAGCCAGCTCAGACACGCAACGCACCGATGTGATAGCAACCAAAAAGACCACCTTTAGGGTTAAAATAGGCAATGCAGCATCGCACAGGGGCTCAAAGGGGGGACCCTGGAGAGCAGAAAGTACCAAATTCAAGAACCACACCGGTAATACAGGCTTACGCGGTGGGCGTACATGAGTAACTCCTTGGAAAAAGGTCTTGATCAGTCTATGATTGGCAAAGGATCTTTGGAAAAAGATGGCCAAGGCCAGGACCTGGCCCTTGAGGGTTCTCAGCTGGAGACCAAATTCTAAGCAGCGTTGTAAAAACTCCAAAATCCTAGAAATAGAGAAGGTGCGGCAAGGAAAACTCTTGGATTCACACCTGGCAATATAGGCATGCCAAACCCGGTAGTATATCATGGAAGACGACTTCTTCCGTGCCTGAATCATGGTCTGAACAACAGTGGCAGACACTCCGTCAAAGCCAGAGTCTGTAAATTGGGGTGCCGCAGCGCCCCCTGCGTGAGAAGCCCTGGGTCCTCGGGCATGATGTAGCGATCGACTGACATTGAATTATGTCCGCGAACCAACTCCGCCTCGGCCAGCAAGGAGCCATCAGGATGGTTGGTACCCCCTCCTGGGCTATCTTGCGCAGCACTCGGCCCAGGAGAGGAAATGGAGGGAACACATAAAGAAGCCTAAACTCCGTCCAGGGAATCGCCAGAGCATCTGGCAAAGGCCAGAGGATCTCTCGACAGGGAGACGAATCTCGGGAGCTTGTGATTGTGTCTGGGCGCAAATAGGTCCACGTCAGGCTGACCTCAGCGGAGACACAGAGCATGAAAGATCTTATTGCTGAGGGACCATTCCCCCAGTCATGAGACACTCCTGCTCAGGGAGTCGGCCTCCTGGTTCTCTATCCCAGGAATGTAAACCGCCGAAATGCAGGGAACATTCTCCTCTGCCCAAGTCAGAATCAGGGTGACCTCCTTGAGGGCTTGCTTCCAAGTCCCGCCTTGGTGATTTATGTAGGCAACCGCCGTCATATTGTCCGAGCGAACCTGGATCGCACGACCCCTTAAATGGGGAGTCAAGTGAAGAAGTACCAACTGGATCGCTCTCAACTCCAAGATGTTTATGGGCAATTGGGCCTCCTGCGGCCCCCACTGACCCTGGATCTTCTGCGTCAGCCAGAAGCCTCCCCAGCCGGTCAGGCTGGTGTCAATGGTGACAATCTCCCACCGTGGAGTCAAAAATGACTTGCCTATCAGTAGATTCCTGGGGTCCAGCCACCACAAGAGGGACTGCCTGGCCAGGGGAGACAGTGAAAACTCCTGTTCCAGTGACTCCTGCGTCCAATTCCAACCGGTCAACAGATTCAACTGAAGAGGTCTCATGTGGAACTGAGCAAAGGGCACTGCCTTAAAGCATGACACCATAAGGCCCACCAGTGTCATCCCCAGACGGACAGATGGTTGCTGACAAGACAGCAAGGCCCGCACCTGCGTCTGAAGACCAACCACCTTCAGCTATGGCAGGAATACCTTGGCGTGAGAGGTGTCCAGCGTCATGCCCAGAAAAGACCTCACCATGGAGGGAGTGATGGAAGACTTGGGGTAATTGACTACCCAACCGAAATCCTCGAGAGTGGACAACACTGTCCGGGTGTCACTCTCGGCCTGATGAAGAGACTGAGCCACAATCAGCAAATCGCCCAGATAAGGCAACACACGGACGCCCTGGATTCTCAGGAGAGCCATGATGCCGCCAGCACCTTGGTGAATACACAGGGGGCTGAGGATATCCCGAATGGCAAGGCCACAAACTGGTAGTGCTGATCCTCCAGCGCAAACATCAGGAACTTCTGATGCCCCTGGAAAAATCAGAATGTGCAGATAAGCATCCTTGATGTCCACCGTGGTCAAGAAGTCGCCGGGTCGCAGCGAGCTCACCGCTGATCGTAAGGTCTCCATGCAGAAATGTCTGACCCTGACAAACTTGTTGAGACCCTTCAGGTCCAGGATGGGTCTCAGCGTTCCGTCCTTCTTGGGCACTGAACAGATTGGAGTAAAAACCCTGACCCCGTTCCAGACGAGACACGGGACAAATCACACCCAAGAGCAGAAGGTGTTGGGGCGGCCAATCGCAGGCCTTGTGCCATCACCGGGTTCTGGGAAACCCGAGACTGAAGGAATCTTGAGGGCGGCCAGACTGCAGCTCTATTTTGTAACCGGAAGACACCACCAACTGAATCCACTGATCCGAGACGGGCTGTCTCCAAATAGCAGAAGCCGTCCCCCCACCCGGATGGGTGAGGGCGCCTCCTCATGCCTGAGGGGGCTTGGACTTGGATCCCAAGGAGGGATTGGGTCGGCTGTGGGACCTACCTCGTCCCCAGGAGTTTCTGCGACTACCTGAAAATGAAGAGCCTCTTCCTCCTCGAAAGGAGCGATAGGCAGATGAACCCTGAAAGGGCCGCGCAGACCTTCAACGCTGAGGGAGTCGTCCGTCCTTGACCAGGAGGTCCAAACGCTCCCCAAACAGCCTGTGACCCACAAAAGGGATACTAGTGAGTGACATTTTAGCCGCGGCATCAGCCGACCACTACCGCAACCAGAGCGATCGGCGAATAGCGACCAGCAGGGCCGAGACCCTGGCACCGAGCCGGACACTATAGTCAATGGCAGAGACCACAAAGGCAATAAACTCCACGCAAGCCTTGAGGTCCTTGTACTCCTCAGCCCGCTTGCAAGACTTGGCAATATCCACAAGGCATCTCACCTTCCTCCTAATGGCCAGGGAGACAAAAGCCGCGGCACACATGGGGCGGAACCAAGCACCGGCAAAGGTGAAGGCATGACAGACCAGCTGATCCATGCGCTTGTCAGCTGGATCATGTAGGGAAAAAGTATCTGGTGAAGGCATGACCGTAGTGTTGGACAGACCCGACACGGGGGCATACACCTCGGGAGGACGGGACCATAGTCGGACCAGCTCCTCGGGAAAGGGATACCGCCTGTCCAGGCCCTTGGGCACCGACGGTAACTTGTTAGGCCTTTCCCATTCCTTGAAATCATGTTAGAAAAATGGGCCTGCTCAGGAAAGACTTGTCTCTGTCTTCCATGCTGAAACAATTCACCCTGCTTCCTCTTAGCCACTCTAGGAGGGACAATGTGCAGCGTCTCAAAGACCGCAGTCAGCAACCACTCCATATCATCAGGGAGCCATGTATCCTCATCCGAGGAAGAACCTGGCCCGCCGCCAACAAAATAATCCACCGTGGAGATGGAGTCCTCATGCAACTCGCCCTCCTCCACGGAGCTGGGGCCTCCAAGAGATCATCATCATCTCCATCATTATCAGAATAGACCGGCTCAATATGCCGCCTCTTACTTGTGGCCTTCTTAGGAGCCGAGCGAGAGATCTGTCTCTCAAGGCTGGCCACTTGATATGCCAAATCAGATTGGGACCCCCTACTGGCTTCCCCCTCGCTGGGGGCTGAGAGCAAGCGTGGGGGTCTTGAAGAGGCTGCAGGCAATAACGGGCTAGGGTTAGATATGCCCGCCCGATCATACTCCAAAATAACACTTCTGGCGCAAGTGACACAGACCGTGCTGAGTTCGCCCAGAGGGCTAGCACCGCACATGGGACAGAGCTTCATCCGCCCCGATGGGGCCCCAAGCTCACTGTCTCCAGAAGCCTCCATTATGGTGATTTGAGTTATGTTAACAGGTACAAGGCACCAACAACCCAACCTGGCCAACCCACAAAACACAATTCCTCTTATGTGATCCCTCTTTACAGGGAGAGGGCTTGGAGAGAGAGGGGGGGGGCGGGGGGCAGAGGGCGAGAGGAACCACAACCCTCAATATCAAGGGGCCCACCTGGAAGACAAAGTGAACAACATAAGCATCCCACAGCACATGCGCAGTGCATATAAGACTAGAGGGACTCACAACACCGCTCAAAGAGCGGACAGAACAAAATGCAAATAGGGAATCCCACTATCCCCTCAAAAAATATATATACACATTTTATTGAAGCATATGAAGACAACACTAAGACACAATTAAAACATTTTAAAAAGCATATAACAACCTAAAGAAGAGGTGGGGGGGCGCAAATAGATGACATAATTGCTGCTTACACTTATCATGCCATGATTAAATTGTGCCCAGAGTGTAATCTGAAGCACCCTCAGCTGGACAGTATCTAGTATCAGTGCCACTAATAAAGACAAAAATACAATTCTGTGATTACTCACCTGTAGCATTGGTATTATATGTATACAGCATGTCCTGTTCCAGAATATTCCTTACTCCTAGGTAATACATCCACAAGATGGCGCTGGACTGCAGAAAGCAGCTTGTGGCTCCTCCTGGCCCCATATAAGCCAGGGACCTCCCACAAATTTCCCAGTATTGACAAGCAGTTAACAAGAAGCCGGGAGAACTATAATAACCATAATTCAAAAATGAACATATGAACAATCACCATACAGAGGTAACTAAGAATAATGATAACAAGGGTGGGATGGAACAGGACGTGCTGTATACATATAATACCAATTCTACAGGTGAGTAAACGCAGAATTGCATTATTCTAAGTATACAGCACGTCCTGTTCCAGAACATTCCTTACTCCTGGGACATCCAATACCAGTGTCAGTGAAGTAGGGTGGGATCCCCAAAAAGTAATAGCAGGCAGTTTAAACCACTGCTGCCTGCAGAACTTTTGTGACTAAAAGCAGCATCAGCTGAGGCCCCAACATCAACCTTGTAAAACTTAGAAAAAGTGCGAAAAGAAGACCAAGTAGCGGCCTTGCAAACTTGTTCAACAGAAGCTTGGTGCTGAAAAGCCCAAGAGGCACCAATAGCACGAGTAGAATGAGCAGTAAGGCGGAGGGGAGGCACCTTCCCCTTAGCACAATAGGCCTGTACCACAGCCTGACGGATCCACTTGCCGATAGTGGACTTAGCCGGAGCCAGACCCTTCTTTGGTCCAGAAGGGAGCAGAAAAAGAGCATCAGTCTTCCTGAAGGATTCAGCAGCCACCAAATAGAACTTCAGGGTCCTGACCACATCCAGAGAGTGTAAAACCTGCTCCTTATGGTTACTAGGATTAGGGCACAGAGAAGGCAAAACAATGTCCTGATTGAGATGAAAAGCAGACAACCTTAGGCAGAAAATCTGGCTTAAAACCAAACACCACCTTGTCCTGGTGTCTCTCAAAGTAAGGGGGTTTGATGGAAAGCGCCGCCAACTCAGAAACACGCCTAACAGAAGTGATAGCCACCAAAAAGACTACCTAAAGCATCAAAATGGACAAAGCGGCCTCACTCACAGGCTCAAAGGGAGGCCCCTGCAAGGTAGATAAGACCAGGTTCAAATCCCAGACTGGTAACATAGGCTTACGTGGAGGACGCACATGAGCAACCCCCTGGAAGAAGGTCTTGACCAGATGATGGTGAGCAAAGGATCTTTGGAAGAAAATGGCCAAAGCAGAAGCATGCCCTTTGAGGGTACTAAGTTGAAGACCCAAATCCAAACCATGTTGCAGAAATTCCAAAATCTTAGGAATAGAAAACACCCGACAGGGAAGCAACTTAGACTCACACCAGTCAATGTAAGCATGCCATACCCTATAGTAGATGCATGAAGAGGACTTTTCTAGCCCGAATCATGGTATCAACAACAGAGGCAAGCAACCCCTTATCCATCAAAATGGAGGTTTCAGCAGCCAGGCCGTTAAAGCCAGCGTTTGTAAGTTGGGATGGTGTAGCTGCCCCTGAGTGAGCAGGTCTGGAACCTTGGGCAAGACGTACTGGTCTACTGCCAACTGCATGATGTCTGCGAACCACACTCTTCTTGGCCAACATGGGGCCACCAGAATGGTTGGCACCCCTTCCTGGGCTATCTTGCGCAGCACCCTGCCCAGCAGAGGAAACTGAGGGAACACATAAAGGAGTTGAAATCTCTTCCAAGACATAGCTAGCACACCCATGGCCAAGGCCAGAGGGTCCTGGGACAGAGAGACAAAGGCTGGAAGCTTGTGATTGTGACGGGACGCAAACAGGTCCACATCCGGCAGACCCCAACGGTGACACAGGGAGCAAAACACTCTGCTGCTGAGGGACATTCCCCCAGACGAGAAGCCCCCCTGCTCAGGGATTCTGCCTCCAGATTCTCCACCCCCGGGATGTACACAGCTGAGATGCAGGGAACATTCTCCTCCACCCAAGACAGTATCAGGGACACTTCCTTGAGGGCCCCCTTGCTCCGGGTCCCTCCCTGATGATTGAGGTAGGCAACCCGCGGTCCGGTTGCCCGAGCGGATCTGAACAGCCCGACCCCGAAGGTGTGGAGTCAATTGGGCGAGAACCAACCGTATCGCCCTCAGTTCCAAAATGCTGATAGAGGTGTGGGCTCCCGAGGGCCCCACTGACCCTGAAATTTCAGGGATTTCCAGAAGCCCCCCTCCCCCCCCCCAACCTGTCAGACTGGCATCTGTGGTGACTGTCTCCCAGCAAGGGGACAGAAAGGATCTCCCCACCAACAGGTTTCTTGAATCCAGCCACCACGCGAGAGACCGCCTGGCCAGAGGGGACAGAACAAACACCTGATCCAGGGACATAGGGTCCCGATCCCATACCGACAAGAGGTGGAGCTGAAGAGGTCTCATGTGAAACTGAGTGTATGGGACCGCCTTGAAGCAAGACACCATCAGGCCCACCAGCTGCATCCCCTGGCGGATGGAGGGATGAGGGCAAGACAGAAGAAGCCTGGCTTGAGCCTGAAGACTCTCCACCTTCTGCTGAGGGAGAAAAATCTTGACCTGAGATGTATCCAGAGTCATGCCCAGAAAGGACCTCACCAATGACTGTGACAGGGAAGACTTGGGGTGATTGATCACCCAGCCAAAGGATTCCAGTGTGGACACCACCAGCTGGGTATCCAGCTCGGCCTGCTGGAAGGACTGAGACGTGATTAGTATGTCGTCCAAATAAGGAAGGATGCGATTGCCCCAAGATCTCAGCAGAGCCAGTACGCCCGCCAGCACCTTGGTGAATACTCTGGGAGCCGAGGTAAGGCCACAAATTGGTAGTGCTGATCCTCCAGAGCCAATCTGAGGAATCTCTGATGACCTGGAAAGATTGGTACATGAAGGTAAGCGTCCTTGATCTCTACTGAGGTCATGAAGTCGCCCGGGTGTAGGGAATTGACAATTGAGCGCAGAGTCTCCATGCGAAAGTGTTTGAACCTGACAAATTTGTTGAGGCACTTTAACCCTTCTAGTGCCAGCTACACGAGTCTCACGTAGCTGCCACTACTCCACTTAAGTGCCAGCTACGTGAGACTCATGTAGCTGACTTTAAACCCCCACAGTAAAAAAAAAATATAAAAAGTAAAATACTCGCCTGATCTCTCGTTGGATCCGGCCGGGTCTCCTCTTTAATTTGGTGCCCCCGTGGGGGCTCGGATGGCTCCAGGAGAGCCCCCGGAATAGCGCCCCCCAGCAGCTGCTGCTGCCGAAGCGAACTGTGGCCGCGCTGCCTCCCGACGGGTCTCCTCTTCACTGGGGGGGGCCTCCGATCGCCCCCCCCCCAGCCTCTTCCGTGGTGAGGAGAGGCAGAAATCGCCCTCCCCCCCCCCCCCCCACACACTTCCTGGATCGGCTCGGCTCACTGTGATGTCACCAGCAGCCAGCCTCTTAATACCGGCACCCGAGACTAAGAATCAGTCTGCTCGGGTGCTTGGAGCAGAGAGGTGGGGAGCGGGAGAGGGCTGTGATCGCCCCCCCCTCCCCAGGCTCTCTCCTCCAAACACCCGAGCAGACTGTCAGCTGTCATCGCAGATCGCTGGGGGACACAGGATCGGAGGTGAGTAAAGTAAAAAAAATAAATAAAAAGATCATTTTTTTCTCTTTGTGTTTACATTGAACCACTTGTGAACTGGTAAGGGGTCCACGAGACCCCTTATACCAGTTCATAAGGCTGTGGGATGGCAAGTCACCTGCGGCTAGCGGGTGACTTGCCATTAACCCCCAGCTCCCCATTACCTGCCTCCCCAAAGCCCAGGGGGGGGGGGGCAGAAGAGCCCATGGCCACGGGCTATGCAGGCTTGTAGCCTGCAGGGCCAGGGGCCACAAAAGCTGGCCCCTGCACCCTGTTTCTACAAGCCCTGCATAGCTGGTCCCGGGTTGGTTACTACGGGAAAGGGGGACACCATGTCTTTTTTGGGGTCCCCCCCCGGCAGTGACTCCGCAGCCGGGGGAGATATACAAAGCACTTAAAAAATGTGACTCAGCAATCTGTCAGTATCATCAGGGGACCACTGGTCTTCCCCAAAGGGAGTCCCAGTACCACCGTAAATCTTAGGTTGATCCTCAGAAGATTCAGAATCAGAAAATAAATTTCCCCTCCACAAGGGGGGAAATAACCAGTAATGTCAGAAAAATCCTCAGCCTCCACAGGGAAGAGGGAAACAGCGGGTGATAAATGCTGCTTCTTAGCAGAAGTCTTACGCGGAGCAGGCCCAGCAAGATGTTTTTTAATGCAGGCCACCAATGCTGCTAAATCGGGTTGAGACTCCCCACTAGCATACTCAGTGGGGGTCAGATGTAAGCGTGGGGGGGTAGGTGAAGCCAGAGGGGGCGCAGGCCCAGCAACAGGTAACCCAGACTGCAGCGCAAGCACCTGCTGGGCGCAGGATACACATACCCTGACATCATCACCGATTGGGGATACCCCACATGCCACACATAGCCGGGCTCGTCCCGAAGGAACCCCAGGCCCATTATCCCCAGAAGCTCCATATGGTGATTAGAATGACACAATAGGCCAGAAAGGGTTAACTCTAATAAAAGCTATCCGGGATGCCCCAATGACCCGCTAGGGAAGTGGGAGGTAATGAGGGGAAATGGCCACAATGCTGAAGTTTAAACCCGCCTGAAAGACATAATAGAAATTCCCATTAGAAAACCGCAAGGAATCAATAATACAATTCTGTGATTACTCACCTGTAGAATTTGTATTATGAGTATACAGTACGTCCTGCTCCAAATCTAATACTTACAGTTGGGATATACTCTGCCAGATGACGCTGAACTGCAGAGACATCGAAAATAGGGTCCTCCCGGCCCCTCAAATACCCAGGGACCTCCCACAAATCCCCAGCATTGAAAAGCAGTTAAGGAGAAGCCGGGAGCATTAAACAATTCAAATCCAGGAAGATACAAACCAAAGGTGGGTTGGAGCAGGACGTACTGTAGACTCATAATACCAATTCTACAGGTGAGTAATCACAGAATTGTATTATTCTTAGTATACAGTACGTCCTGCTCCAAATCTAATACTTACAGTTGGGACATCCAATAGCAGTGTCCATAAAGTAGGGTGGGATCCCCAAGAAAAATTAGCAGCAGGCATTTTAAACCACTGCTGCCTGCAGAACCTTGCGGCCAAAAACAGCATCAGCTGAGGCCCTAACATCAACCTTGAAAAACTTTGAAAAGGTATGAACAGAAGACCAAGTAGCGGCCTTGCAAACTTGTTCAACAGAAGCCTGGTGCTGAAAAGCCCAAGGAGGCAATAATAGCACAAGTGGAATGAGCAGTAAGGCAGAAGGGAGGATTCTTCCCCTTAGCAGAGTAGGCCTGAATCACAGCCTGACGAATCCACTTGCTGATAGTAGACTTGGTAGGAGCCAAACCCTTCCTAGGACCAGAAGGGACCACAAAAAGAGCATCAGTTTTCCTGAAAGGTGCAGTAGCCACCAGATAGTACTTCAGACACCTAACTACATCCAAAGAGTGCAAAACCCTCTCCTTAGCATTGCTAGGATTAGGGCACAAAGAAGGAAGAACAATATCCTGATTCAAATGAAAAGCAGACACTACCTTAGGCAGAAAGTCAGGTTTGAAACGAAACACCACCTTGTCCTGGTGCCTCTCATAGTAGGGGGGCTGAATGGACAGCGCCGCCAACTCAGACACACGCCTGACAGAAGTGATAGCCACCAGAAACACAACCTTGAGCGTAAGAATGGCCAAGGCCAAAGGGAGCACCCTGCAAGGCTGACAGAACCAAGTTCAAATCCCATACAGGCATCATAGGTTTACGTGGGGGACGCACATGAGTGACCCCCTGGAAAAAAAGTCCTGATCAGAGGGTGCTGAGCAAAGGACTTCTGGAAAAAAATAGCCAGGGCAGAAACCTGACCCTTCAGAGTACCGAGTTGGAGCCCCATCTCCAACCCATGCTGCAGGAACTCCAGAATCCTGGGAATAGAGAACACACGACAGGGAAGAGACCTAGACTCACCAGTCAATGTAGGCACGCCAAACCCTGAAATAAATGGAAGAGGAAGACTTCTTCCTAGCTTTAATCAAAGTGTCCACAACTGAGGAAGACGGAGGTTTCAGCAGCCAGGCCGTCAAAGCCAGAGTTTGTAAATTGGGATGGCGTAGTGAGCCCTGAGTGATCAGATCTGGCACCAAGGGCAGAGCGTATTGGATCTACTGCCAGCTGTACCACGTCTGCGAACCACACTCTTCTTGGCCACCTGGGGGCCACCAGAAATGCTGGCACCCCTTCCAGAGCAATCTTGCGCAGAACCAGGGGAATTGGGGGGGGGGGGGAAGAAGACATACAGGAACTTCCATGACATTGCTAGCGCATCCGAGGTCAGAGGATCCCTGGACAAAGAGAAAAAAGCTGGAAGCTTGTGATTGTGGCGGGACGCAAACAGATCCACATCTGGTTGGCCCCAACGGTGACACAGAGATTGAAACACCCTGCTGCATAGGGACCATTCTCCCTAGCGAGAGGTCCCCCTGCTCAGAGAGTCCGCCAGGCGATTTTCCACCCCCGGGATGTACACAGCTGAAACGCAGGGGGCATTGGCCTCCGCCCAAGTTAGGATCAGAGACGCTTCCTGGAGGGCCCCCTTGCTCCGGGTCCCACCCTGATGATTGATGTAGGCAACTGCCGTCTGGTTGTCCGAGCGCACCTGAACAGGCAGGCCCTGAAGATGAGTAGTCAAGCGAGCCAGAACTAACCTGCTCGCTCGCAGCTCCAAGCCATTGATAGGAGTGTGGGCCTCCTGAGGGCCCCACCTCCCCTGGAACACAGGGACTTCCAGAAACCCCCCCAACCTGACAGACTGGCATCCGTGGTGACCGTCTCCCAGGAAGGGGCAAGAAAGGATCTGCCCCCCAACAGTGCCTTGAGTCCATCCACCACAAGAGGGACCTCCTGACCAGTGGGGAGAGCACACAGACCCTGTCCAGGGACGCTGGGTCCTTGTCCCATACAGACAATAGGTGAAGTTGCAGAGGCCTCAAGTGGAACGGAGCATAAGGGACCGCTTCGAAGCACGCCACCATCAGGCCCACCAGCTGCATCCCCTGCCTGATGGAGGGATGGGGACAAGCTAGGAGGGACTGAGCCTGTGCAATCAGACTGTCCATCTTCTGCTGAGGAAGGAAGATCCTTGCCTGAACTGTATCCAGATTCATTCCTAGGAATGGAGTTACCAAGGAAGGGGACAGTGAGGACTTGGGGTGGTTGATCACCCATCCAAATGACTCCAGAATGGACACCACCAGCTGAGTATCCAACTCTGCCTGATGTAGAGACTGGGAAGTGATGAGGATGTCATCCAGATAGGTTTGCACGCGGACGCCCCGACATCTGAGTAGAGACATCACGCCAGCAAGCACCTTGGTGGACACCCTGGGAGCTGAAGTGAGGCCGAAGGGCAAGGCCACAAATTGGTAATGTTGATCCATCAGAGCGAACCTGAGGAACCTTTGATGACCTGGGAACACAGGAATACGAACGTAAGCATCTTTGATATCCACAGAAGTCATGAAATCCCCTTGGCGCAGGGAACTGATGGCAGAGCGCAGTTTCCATGTGAAAGCGCCTGCCCCTGACAAACTTGTTAAAGATCTTCAAGTCCAGGATGGGCCTGACAGAACCATCCTTTTTGGGTACTGTGAATAGGTTGGAATAAAAGCCCTTGCCTTTTTCTCTTAAAGGGACCTGGCAGATGACCCCCAGCTCCAGGAGGCCTTGCACTGCTTGCACTAGCTCCTGAGCTGACACAGGGTCCTGAGGAATCCGGGATCTGATGAATCTTGGAGGGGGATCGGCAGCAAACGCCAACTTGTAACCGGAGGACACTACCTCCTGAATCCACCGGTCTGAGACATGAAGCCTCCAGACGTGAGCGAAGTGCTGCAGCCGTCCCCCCACCCGGATGGGTGAGGGCGCCCCATCATGCCTGAGGGGGCTTGGGAGAGGATTTAGCTTTGGGACCCCAGGAGGAGCCAGGACGTCCACGTCCTCTGCCTCTACCCCAGAAATCTCCCCAGGCCCCAGGGAAAGATACCTCCCTTAGCTGTCTTGCACCACGGTAAAGGGAGGAGAAGGAACCCTGACCCCGGAAGGGCCGAGGTTGCCGCCTGCGCTGGGGTAACCTGCCTCCCTTAGCAAAAAAGGTCCAGGCGGTCTCCAAACAGACGCAGTCCTTTAAAGGGAAACCCAGTGAGGGCCTTCTTGGCAGCATTGTCAGCAGCCCACTAGCGCAGCCAAACCGAGCGGCGTATAGCCACCACGAGGGCAGAAGTTCTGGCACACATTCTAATGGTGTCATCCAATGCTGATAGAACAAAATTTACAAAAACATCACAACTAGAGAGTGCATTAAACACCTCACAAGGCAAATCATCAGGGGCACTATCAAGCATATTTCTGATAAGGGTTCTAGTGGCCACAGCAGTAATAGCAGAGGCACAGACCGGGCGCAGCGCCGTCCCCGCACATGCAAAGGCATGGGAGGCCAGCTGGTCAATGTGCCGGTCCTCAGCATCCCGTAGGGTAGTAGAATCAGGGGAATGCATGACAGAGGTGTTAGAAAGCCCTAGGATCGGGGCATCCACCTCGGGGGGGGGGGGGGGGGGGGGGGGAGAGATGACCAACATTTAACCACTTCAGCAGGAAAGGGATACTTCCTATCCCAACTCTTTGGAACCCTGGGAAGTTTACTGGGGCGCTCCCATTCCTTGAGCACAAGGTTATGGAAATGTGCCTGCTCTGGAAATTCCAAACGTGATTTTGCTGTATGGAAAAGCTCCCCTCTCTGCCTGGGAGCCTCAACAGGGAGAGAGGTAGAAAGAACCTCAAAAATCTGGGTCAATAATCTGTCAGTGTCATCCGGGGACCAGGGGTCAGAGCCAGAATCGTCATGACCCCTTGGTCTCTCATCAGATGAGCCTGAATCAGAAAAGAGCTCCCATTCGTCAGACGGGGTATAGCCACACAGATTCCAAAACTCCTCAGTTCCCATAGGGAAAACAGTAACATTAGGCGTCAAGTGCCGCTTCTTAGCAGGGGCCTTACACGCTAAGGACTTAGCAATAATCTGTTCCAACAGTAGCCAGTCTAGAAGACACATCAGGCTGAAAATCCCCACTAGTATGCAACTCAGTAGGAGTGAGATTTAAGCTTGGGGGGAGTAGGTGAAGTGAAATGAGGTGCAGCCACTGGCAGGCCAGATTGCAATGTAAGCATCTGCTCAGCACAGGGTACACAGACCCGTGCCTTGTCCGCGTCAGCATGAGGCTGCCCACACTTGTCCCGAAGGGACCCCGGTAACATTATCCTGAGATACCTCCATATGGTGATTATAGCGGCGCTATACGCCGATAGGGAATAACGCTATATAGCAACCCTGGATGCCCCAATAACCCGCTAGGGACGTGGGAGTATAATTTTTACAAGCCCTACAAGTAATGTACTAAAAACAGGGCCGGGAGAAGCCAAGAAAGGTTCGTCCCGCCTGAAAGACATAAGCAGACAAGACCTTAAGTACATCGTAACAAAAGTGAAGCAGATAAAGCCGCCCGCGAGGGCACTTACGGACCGCGGTAGGTAGGAGTCCGTCGCGCATAGGCCAACCAAGCAGGAAAGATGGCGTCGGTATACCTCGAGGGGCGGGCCAGCAACAGCGATGACGCGGAAGGCGCCAAAGATGGGCCCCGCCCCCCCGAAGAGCGCGAAGCCAGAAGGCCAACAGCCAATGATGGCGCACTAGCGCCTGAAGTAATGCCGGCACCAAGCGCGGAACCGAGTCAGCGCGCGGCAGCGGTAAATTTAAAAGCAATAAAGACAAGTCAGCGCGGCGGCTGACACAAGAATAAAGACATGTGAAAGGTGAAAGCACAGACTTCATAACCTACATATCTATACACATACACACCCCCCCCCCTCTTTTCCCCCGAAGACTATAAGGAGGATGAGGGAGGACGGCGGCCATGTAAATAGGGCCCACCGATAGACAGGGGCAAGGGGCAATAGTGCAGGAGGGGCATCCATAGAGGCTTACCATAAGCCTGAACCACCTACCCTTTGGTGGGGGATTGCGGTGGAGCAGCGCTCCTAAGCACCTGCCTACCGTCACCCGACCAGCGCAGCCAAGGCTGGGAGGCATATTACTAGTGGAACAGGTGGGAATAGTCCTACAGGGCCGTAGGTTAATAACCCCGCTCACCTGCGAGTAGAGAGCCAATTTATCGTCGTTCGCAGCCAGACTGCAGAGAAATTCTGGGGATTTGTGGGAGGTCCCTGGGTATTTGAGGGGCCGGGAGGAGCCTATTTTCGATGTCTCTGCAGTCCAGCGCCATCTGGCGGAGTATATCCCAACTGTAAGTATTAGATTTGGAGCAGGACGTACTGTATACTAAGAATAAGACCTCAAGGGTTCGCCCCCCCCCCCCCCCGAAGAGCGCGAAATGCGCACACGTGATCCTGCCAGCCAATAGCGGCCGGCAGCTATGAAGTGAATGACACCGCCGTCCGCGGAGCGCGGTGGCGGCGTAAAGAATAAAAAAAACACACACGGTTATATAAAGAACATAGCGCCTAGACTGGACGTCCAACCCCGAGATCACCCAGAGTGGGAAGGAGGGGATAACAAGATGCCCGGGGAGCCAAGAGCTCAGGGGACAATTAGGGAAGAATGAAGGAGGGGAACCTATGAGGAGAGATTAAGGCACAGGTGGAGCCTGGCCAACCAGAGAAACAGTGGGGCATCCCAAAAGGCTCACCATCAGCCTACACTGCCTACCCTGTTGGAGCAGGGACTGCGGTAGGCGCATAGCTCCTCAACACCCCTTTTACTGGTGCTGACAAACCTACCTTCACTCGAACCCTGTCAGCAGAGGCTGGGAGGCACAATATGTACGGAACGGGTGGGAATAGTCTTGCAGGGCTGCAGGCAATAAGCCCCGCTCACCTGCGCCACATAGAGAGCCATCTTCTATATTCTCAGCGCAGGACTGGGGAATTTGTGGGAGGTCCCAGACTTATATAGGGCTGGGAGGAGCCACAAGCCGTTTTCTGCAGTCCAGCGCCATCTTGTGGATGTATTACCCAGGAGTAAGGAATATTCTGGAACAGGACGTGCTGTATACTTAGAATACATACATACACACGCATACATAATATAATATAATATAATATTATATATATATATATATATATATATATATATATATATATATATATATATATATATTTATATTTATTAGCGCCACAGTATGTAGAATCAATCCCCAAACAATGTCCAAAAGGACTTTTATCTATCTAAACCTATACTCAACTAACCCTTCTAACCCCTAAAGTGCAATGTGCAATTAAATACAATGATTACTACCAAATATTAGCACCAGCCAGGTAAGGAAAAACAAAGGTAAATCAAGTATAACTTAAGGAAAGCTCTGACGTATCCAGAGAAGGAGCAGCAGCCTCGTCCCCCCACCTCACCGCAACGCCTCCCATGACGTCAACCGCGTCACTTCTACAGGGCAAATTATGAAAGGGTGAACGAAAGGGCCGACAGACGACAGCAGCGTGCAGGAAGAGAAGATGGCGCGGATCAGCCAGCAGCACACGTTCGAGCCGCACGGCCGTGATGCGAAAAGTGTCATCGTGAGCCCCACCCCCCCCCCCCCGACGGCACGAAAATCTCTCCCGCCCCAAGATGGCGGAGGGCCCCACAACATCAGGCGGCCCAGTAGAATCGCCAGCCCGGGCGGGCCAGCAACATGCATCCGGAGGGGAGAGAGCGGAGCGACGAAGGAGCGAGGAGAGGTAAGTATGTGAGGTAAAAAGTCTGTAAAAAAAAAAAAACTAAAAAATAAAAAAACACACCAGCACGCACCAACACACAGCAAGTCCAGTCAATAAACACCAGCACAATACAACAATAAAGCTTGTGGGGCAGGGAGGGCATAAGCCCCATGGGCAAATAGTGGTCCCCCCCTAAATAGGCTCACCATCAGCCTATGGCCGGCTACCCTTAAGGCAGGGTCTGCGGCCCAGAGCCTAGCTCTGCCAACGCCTGACCCCGGCGTTCACCCTATCTTCACCGTCCCGGTCAGCCGAAGCTGGGAGGCAGAAGTGGGTCCACGGGAACGGTGGCAATAAGGATGAAGAGGCCGACGGGCTAGGAGGCCCCGCTCAGCTGCAGTATCCAGGAGAGAGTATCCATACGACCCTTATGCAGCAAGACTTCAGGAAGAACACTGGGGAATCATCTGAGACACCTGCTTTTTTTAGGGGACCGGGGGGAGCTACAGCTTTTGATCCTGCAGTCAGGTGCCACCTGGCGGTGGATTACCCAACTGTCATCACTTCTGGGACGACCTGGACTGGATATAGTGAAAAGTAATATAAATATATTTTCTCCCTCTCAGATGATCCTTTCTAGTCATGGCATAAAACTTACGGAATGCCAACAGTCTTACAGCATGCAGGTCTATTCTTCATTTATCAGCAATCTCCAGGATGGAGGGCCACCCCCCCCCCCCCCGCCGCCTTACTCTGCAGTGTCACTGTCACTTTTCAGAGCTCCTCGTAAAAAACTAGCTGTCAAGACACCTTAGATCCAGGATGTGTCTAAAGTTACATTTAAAGTGGACCAAAACCCGTAACTTTCACCATCCCATGTTTGGGTGCACCCACCCTGTGTGACACCCTGCTGACGCTATACATACCCCGCCGGCCTTTACACGACGCAGATGCAGCTCTCCTCCAATCAGCTTCTTCAGCCTTCTGCATATTAAATGTGCTGCTAAAGAAGCTGAATGGGAGCTGAGCCGCCCTTGAAATCAGCACACGGCGTATGGCGGTGGCCCTACGGCTCTGCTGCGGATTTTGGAGAGCAGGCCAGCGGTGTATTTATATACCCAGGCAATGCCGGCCTAGCTAGACATTTTCTCTGCCTCTGTTGCCGGGCTGTTTTTCACCATTTTGCGCTATACATGTTTGACTGTGATATTTGCAAGAATTTCAGTCTTTATGGCCGTGTGCGGACACGCCAACCATCCAGTTATGGCGGGTACAGCTGAACACACCCAAGAGAGATGTGAGAGATAGCGCCGCTGGCTGCACATGCAGTGTGGGCTCGCTGCAGGGATAAGAATATCCACCAACTCGTGGCGTTTCACATAGCAGGGACCTACGAATAGACTGAGCAGCAGATGCCTTGCTTCATGTGTAGCACCAGAACTTCCAGGTTATTAATGTGGGGGGGGGGGGGGACTAGAGGCCACAAAACTGACCAGAAATCTCTTGCAGCAGTGAGAGACCAACTCTCTTAGCAAGGCATCTCCCACCTAGTTCTCTAGACAGACACTACTTGGTGCAAGGGGATTTGCCTGAACCATAAAGTGGACCAAAAGCAGCCCTGGCATCTATAAAACACCAGGTACACCCGATTCCCTCCCCCGGGCATCCAGATTCGGGTTGCCCACTGTGTTAAAACCCCACCTTCTCCCCAACGGCGAATGCGCAAGCAGCGGCTGCCACCTGCTACACCTTTTGTGGAAGGCTGGCGCAGGCAAGCTCCCTGTTAGAGGGTAGCAGGGATGCGCCCGCTGGCACTCCTGGCTCTCCTCAGCTAGACTCTCCTTGCCTCTTAGCGCAGATTATTGGACAAGAGGCCACTTTAATCAGCCTTGTTTCCCGTAAAGGAAAAGCAACCTGCTCTCCCAGCGAAAAAAAAAAAAAACACCCCTGGAAGAAAGGATTCTGCTATAATGTATATAAAAGCCAGGTCCACTTAGGTTAGCAATCATTACCCATACAATCTAAAGAAAAAAAATCAAAGACCGATCTCTCTTCTATGGCAGGTTTAAGAAAATAAACCTTGGTCCCTCAAGGTTAAGGCTTTTAAGTTTACACTTCCTGTTTCAGCACTTAACTCCCTACTCAATGCTATTCAATGACAGGGAGAGTGCTAAAATTGGTTTTGGGTGGGCCCAGAGTGCAATCAAAAATGATATCATGTACAATGAGCGTCCTACCGTGTAAGATGCCAACACTTCCACGCGTCTCAACCATCTCACCATGCCCCCAGTTGTTTATTTAACAAGCCATGGCATATCGTGCATACAAACATTTACTGCATATTAGGTGTTTGGAAAACCAGGCAGGTAATGCAATGTGTCAGTGAAGGGCAGGGCATGCTGGAGCTATTGGTTCATTGACAGCTGCAGGGAGGGGGGTGGAAAAGAGGATTTTGCATAACTGGAACAAATGAGGGGCTAGCATAACCTGTAGCCAGGACAAATACATCACCCAGTATCATTGTCCATTACAGTATGTATTATGATCAGGATCATTTGTTAACTACCTTGTTACAGTGTTTCATGAAGTTCTCTGACCAACTCAAGGGTAGCGCTGACACACAAAAAAAAAAATGAAACCATCAGTTAAAAGCATAGGCTGTAGAAGCAGCTGGCAGAATGAAGAGGCCGACAGCTGGTAAGTGTTGGACCACTCGCTCTCATCAAGCTGTCACTTTATCCAAAATTCTGCAACAAGTTTCACCCCGGCACAATGGCAGCGGATGGCGGGCGCATGCACAGCAGCTGTTCAATTCTTCATCTCAATCTACAAGTGGCTACAGACTGCACACATACATCACCCCCAGCCTCCCTCCCAATCATGTGTTTGACCTCTGGACACGCATATATACAATTTGCCTATGACTAGTCATGGGGTATTAAGCACATGGATAGCAAAACTAGCACTATTCACCTCACTAAACATTAAATGTCATTATACTAAGGCAAAAAAAAAAAAAAGGTACATTTGATTCTCTCACTTTTCTACACAACTTTTCTGCACAGCCAAGACGACAAGTCCTTGTTTCTAGGAACTGAGATATATATATATATATTTTTTTTTTTTCTCAGGGAGCCAAAAGGCAATTCTTTTTTAATCAGAACAACAGCACTGACGCTTGGCTCACTCTCAAGTTGGACACCTAATTCATAGAGAGCTTGCTAAAAATCCAGCAGTACCCCAAGCAGGGTAACCATACACACACTAGTGGGCTCAGGTGTCTGGGGTCCACATTACAGTTACTTGCAAAAATTACTGGCTTATTTTTAGGGCGTGGATGTGTGAGTGAGTGAGTGGGTGGGTGTCACTGTTGTGTCTTCTGAATCTCCTGAACATACTACAAAGGAAACAATCTCTTGCATCTTTCCATATGTCCCTGTGTGAAACCCCCAGATCACCCACTGTCACTCACCTTTCCGCCGTTTCCGTGGCGCTGGTCCAAAGACTGTCGCAAGACCCGTCGGGATCGGGTAATATTACTAGCACCCCAGGGAAGTTTCACACAGTGGGGAATCTGGTGTAGGATGCCCTCGGTGGAGGCTAGCGGCCACTCCTGAAATCTTTTCAATTCCAGGCCAGCCACAGTGAGTGATTGGTCCACTTTAAAGAGTAAGTCCAGTAAAGTGTAAATTTTAGTGTGGCAAACTGATGTCTTAAAAAATAGATCAGCTCAGCACCTTTTTATTCATTTTAATGTTCTTAAACGTGTGTTTTACAGAAGCAGTTTTCACTATCCGCAGCCTGTTGCAGACTTTGCTTACGTTGCCAATAGCAACAGATTGCAGATAGTTGCACTGAACACTGCTGCTGGGCATGTGTAAGGTTGCTCAGCAGTGGCCATAGATGCAGTGTACAGACTTGGCATTTGATGCGAATAGCAATGGATTGCAGGTAGTGAAAAGTGCTTCCATAAAACACACATTTGCTAACATTTTCTAGATCAGCTCAGTGCCTTGAGCACATCTTTTTGGCATAAAAAAAAAAATATACACTTTCAAAAATTCCATCAAAAGTGGAATTACCCTTAAATTACGGCGCCCAGGGAACAGGGGGTTAGTCGCCTAGCTCAAGAGCACTTCAGTCATGGTACGGATTTGAACCAGCAACCCCCTGGTCATGAGGCCCCTGCTTACCTCCTACCCCTTGACATAACTAACTTCTAAGTAAATAAGGGCACCTTATGCAGGATGATAAAGGAAAGCCACTTTAGTTTCACTTTACAGATATAAGCAGTCTCCAGCAATCAGGAGGAAAAGGTTCAACTGAAGTAAATTGGTAAACAGATAAGATACCTACTGAACTATCTCACAAATACCTTCATTCTACTAAACATTTTACATCCT
Organism: Gastrophryne carolinensis; assembly: GCA_027917425.1. Classification (NCBI taxonomy): domain Eukaryota; kingdom Metazoa; phylum Chordata; class Amphibia; order Anura; family Microhylidae; genus Gastrophryne; species Gastrophryne carolinensis. Next base: position 120,860,398 of record CM051239.1, read on the forward strand.
GCAGTTGTACAGTGAGTAGAGAGGATATCTTGTGGCTCAGTAAGCCCCTCCAGACACAGAGATTATAGTATTTTTCACTTCATAGATAACATTTTCCCCCACTTTCTGTCTAGTTACACCCAATGATCTGATGTATATGGGAGGGAGGTTAAATCCCCCCATTGGGGAAACAGACAGAACCTTGTACCAATGGTGCAATTGTGTATAAATTACTATTCACAGACAAGCACGTTGCATACAGAAGCAGCTGCACCAGGCAACAGGAGGTCGCACTCATCAACACATGGTTGTGTGACTATGTGTAATGTCGATAGGTCACATCAGCTACATCTCCTGCCTGCCAGGAACTCCAAGCACAGTTATGCGTGTAAACACCCAAGCATGGACTGCTTGCAACATTTATTTGTCCAGCCTACCCATCACCGATCATTCCCCAAGAAAGGTAGTAACCCACCAAACTAGTTTAATTTTCTATTGGCTTTACACAGGTATAACGCAAGGCTGAAATCTCTAATATTGAACATTTCATAAAATAATTGTCAAGGGAAGAAAAAAAAAAACATTCAAAGTATCATATAAATGAAAGACACTCAGGGGGCTTAAGATTCCCCCCTACTGTCATGGGGATACCCAATTCTGTTAGTAGTAGGGCAGAACTTCCTAATAAGTGGCACAAAACAGGAAGTAAAGCCAATCCAATCTGCACCATAACCTGGGTGGTTTGGGGGGGGGGGGGGGGGGCTGTGGCAAAAAAGGCAATTCTGTGAAACTCACCTGTAGAATTGCTTTCGTTTCCGATCCATTCCAGACCGTCCAGAAGTATTCACGTTTGGGAGTTCTCCCCTGGGGGGCACTGACTGCAAGATCAGAGATGTAGCCCCTCCCGGCCCCCTATAAAAGGCAGCTGCCTCTCAACACAGCCCCAGTAATTTAAAAGCAGTACTCAATAGAAGAGGCAGGCCGGGAAGGTCCAAAAATAGGAGCCCATGTTACCTCACATAGCCTTCGCTTGTACTCTCTTGAATCAAAAACGTAAAACCAAAAACTTGTATAACTAGTGTCCTATGAGCAAAAATACCATTTTGTGATTACTCACCTGTAAAATGGGTATTACAAATATGTCTCATACCCTGCTTCAAAAACAGTAATAACATTCGGGTTATGTCCAGTAGAGGGCGAACTTCTGAAGAGATGACTAGAAAAAAAGAAGACCCTCCCAGTCCATAAATACCTGGGACCTCCCACACATTCCCCAGTATAACAAAGCAGTAAGTGGACCAGAAGAGCCAATAAAAAAAATTTACCAATAAAAAGTTCACCAAATAGAGGATCCAAGATACAACTCAGGGTGGGACGAAGCAGGGTGTGAGACATACTTGTAATACCCATTTTACAGGTGAGTAATCACAAAATTGTATTATTCCAAGTATGTCTCACACCCTGCTTCGGAAATAGTAACATTCGGGACATCCAGTAGCAGTGTCCAACATGGGTGGGGATCCCAAAAGGCAATAATGCGCAAATTAAACCACTGCAGCTTGCAGAACTTTGCGGCCAAAAACAGCATCCGCTGAGGACCTCACATCAACCTTATAAAACGTGGAAAAAGGTATGAACAGAAGACCAAGTAGCAGCCTTACAAACTTGTTCAACAGAGGCCTGGTGCTGAAAAGCCCAGGAAGCCCCAACAGCACGAGTAGAATGAGCAGTGATCTGGAAAGGGGGATCCCTCCCCTTGGCAGTATAGGCACCAACAATGGCCAGACGTATCCATTTACTAATGGAAGACTTGACGGGCGCCAAACCCTGCTTGGGCCCAGAGGGCACCAAAAACAAGTCGCCCGTCTTACAGAAAGGTGAAGTAGCCACCAAACAGTACTTCACACATCTGACTACATCCAGAGAGTGAAAGGTCCTCTCCTTGTCATTGCTAGGCTTAGGACACAAGGAAGGAAGCACAACGTCCTGATTGAGGTGAAAGGCAGAAACAACTTTTGGCAGAAAATCTGGCTTAAAGCGGAATACAACCTTGTCCTGGTGTCTCAAAGTAAGGGGCCTGAATAGACAGAGCCGCCAACTCAGACATACGACGAATGGAGGTGATAGCCACCAAAACGGCAACCCTTAATGTGAAAATGGGTAGTGCAGCATCCTGCACTGGCTCAAAAAAGGAGGACCCTGAAGGGCAGACAATACCAAATTTAAGTCCCAAACAGGTAACATGGGCTTGCGAGGGGGATGCACACGAGTGACCCCCTGGAAAAAAGTCTTAACCAAAAGGATGAAGGTCCAGACCATGTAGCAGAAACTCCAGAATCCTAGGAATGGAAAACACCCTACAAGGAAAAGCCCTAGCCTCACACCAATCAATGTAGGACCGCCAAGTCCTGTAGTAGATGTTAGAGGAAGACTTCTTCCTAGCTCTAACAAGCGCCTGAACCACAGCACAGACAAAACTTCTTCCTTTTAGGATAGAGGTTTCAGCAGCCACGCCGTCAAAGCCAGCGTCTGTAAATTGGGGTAACAAAGCTGACCTTGAGTGATCAGATCCGAAAACGGAGGCAACCTGTACTAATCGACCGCCAGCCGCACAACATCTGCGAACCACACCGGTCTTGGCCACCTTGGAGCCACCAGGATTGCTGGCACCCACTTGTGAACCAGCTTGCGCACCACCTTGCCCACCATGGGAAAGGGGGGAAACAGATACAGGAAACCCAGATCCTGCCAGGCCAGAGACATGGCATCCACTGCCAGAGCCAGGGGATCCTGGGACAGAGACACAAATACAGGGAGCTTGTGGTTGTGACGGGAGGCAAAGAGATCCACTTCCGGAATCCTCCACCTGTGACAGAAGGATCGAAATACCTTGTTGCTAAGGGACCATTTCCTCCGGCGAGAGACCACCCTGCTCAGAGAGTCCGCTTCCAGGTTCTCCACCCCTGGAATGTACACCGCCGAGATACATGGAATATTGCTCTCGGCCCATGCAAGAATCAGAGACACTTCCCGGAGGGCACTCCTGCTGCGAGTCCCTCCTCAGCGATTGATGTAAGCCACCGCAGTCCGATTGTCCGATCGAACCTGATCCGGTAATCCCTGGAGATGATGCGTCAGGTGCGACAGCACCAACCGTACCACCCTCAGCTCCAGGATATTAATGGGGCCGTGAGCCTCCTGAGGACCCCACAGACCCTGAAACTGATGTTCCTTCCAGAACACCCCCCCCCCCAGCCCAACAGGCTGGCATCTGTGGTGACAGTCTCCCAGCGGGGCGCCAGAAAGGATCTGCCGATTCTTCGGGTCCAGCCACCACTGAAGGGACCGCCGGACCAGAGGAGACAGCACAAATGACTGATCCAAGGACAGAGGACATCTGTCCCAAGCCAATAAAAGATGTAGTTGAAGAGGCCTCATGTGAAAATGAGCAAAAGGAACTGCCGCGAAACAAGCCACCATCAACCCCACCAGTCTCATCCCTTGCCTGATGGACGGACGAGGGTTGGACAAAAGGAGCTTGAACAACATCCACCTTTGACTGGGGTAGGAACACCCTGGTCTGAATGGTATCCAGATTCATGTCCAGAAACGAAGCCTCCCTTGACGGGGAGAGAGAAGACTTGGGGTAGTTGATCACCCAGCCGAACCTCTCCAGCGTTGTCACCACCGTCCTGGTGTCCAGCACCGCCTGGCTGAAAAAGGATGCCGTGATGAGAAGGTCGTCCAGATACGGCACAATGCGAATGCCCTGGGCTCTGAGAAGGGCCATTACGGCCAATACCTTGGTGAACACCCTTGGTGTCGAGGTCAGCCCAAAGGGAAGAGAGTTACAAACTGGCAGTGCTGATCGCCTACCGCGAATCCGAGAAAACCCGGCACATGAAGGTAAGCGTCCTTGATGTCTATTGAAGTCATAAAGTCCCCTGGACGAAGGGAGTTGACGGCAGAGCGCAAGGTCTCCATGCCAAATTTCTTGGATCAGATGAACCTGTTGAGAATCTTTAAGTCCAAAATGGGTCTTATGGAGCCATCCTTTTTGGGCACCGTAAAAAGAGGTCGGAGTAGAACCCTGACCTCTCTCTATGGGGGGAACCGGGCAAACGACCCCCATGTCCCGAAGGATTTGCACCGCCATGAAAAGTACCTGTGCGGCTCGGGGGTCTGCAGGAACCCGAGACCTGAGGAATCTGGGAGGAGGCCGCTATGCGAACTCCAGCTTGTACCCAGACGAGACCACCTCCAGGATCCATTTGTCTGTGACCTCCAGGGTCCAGACCTGGGCGAAGAGCCGCAGGGGGCGCCCCCTCATTGCTGAGTGGACTTGGCAGCAGTCTTGGGTTTGGAACCCCAGGCAGTCCCGTGTCGGGCGTGTCCTCTGCCCCTACCCCAGGAATCTCCTCTGAACGCAGTGTAAGAGATTCCCTGCTCGCTCGAGAGTCACGAAAGGAGGGATTGAAAGAGCCCGAACGGGCGGGCGCTGCTTCTTGCGCTGAGGCAACTTACATCTATTCGCCACTGAGTCCAATTTATCACCAAACAGGCGCATACCCACGAAGGGTAGCCCTGTGAGCGCCTTCTTCGCAGCAATATCAGCCGCACATTGGCGCAACAAGACCGATCGGCGAATAGCCACAAGCAATGCCGAGGTCCTGCTACACATACGGATCGTGTCATCCAAAGCTGATAAGACAAATGCAATAAACATCTTACAATGCTTTAATGCTGTAAATTCCTCACTGGAAGGATTCAATTAGGGACCTTCCAACATACCCCTGATTAAGGCTCTAGTAGCCACGGCCATGAGAGCAGAGGCACAAACCGGGCGTAAGGCCGACCCCACACAGGCAAAAGCATGTGAAGCCATTTGGTCGAGACGTCGGTCCTCGCTATCCTTCAAGGTAGTGGAATCTGGGGAGTGCACAACCGATGTATTGGACAATCCCAGAACTGGAGCGTCGACCTCTGGGAGTGACGACCAACGCTTAACCACATACTTCCTATCCCACCCTGAGGGATACCAGGAAGCCGGCCGGGCTTTCCCCATTCTTTAAGGATCAGACTGTTAAAGTGTTATTTATCCGAGAACTCCAAACAAGGTTTGGCGGTCCCCAAAAATTCCCCCCTTTGCGGAGGGGCCTCCGCAGGGGAGGGGAAATAGCAAGCACTTCAAAGATAAGGGTAAGGAGTCTGGGAATATCAACGGTATCCCCACGCTCCTTACCAGCATCCAGGAACTGCTGATCTTAGTCATAGTCAAAAGCCGGCGCAGGGGGCACTGACATCGGATTGCGACTGCCCACTCATGACGTCACTTGGGGTCAAAGCCAGGCGTGGGGGTGTAGTTGATGAGGCCAGCAAGGCCGATCCGTCCACCCGGGACCCGGATTGCCGCGTAATGGCCTGCTGTGCACATGGTACACAAATAAGCACATTATCCCCCGCAAGGGATACCCCACAAACCACACACTGCCTGGGTTGCCCCGAAGGGATCCTAGGAAGCCTCCATATAGTGATTTTTTATGGTAGTCGCAATGACCTATGGGAATTACGCTATGAAGCTACCCGGGATGCCCTTTAACGTCAGTTGATAGAGCAGGCATGGCAATAATACATGAAAAAACAAAGGCCCCACAGGGCCACTCACAGCCTCCGGGAGGGGTAATGGCGTACTGCACATGATAAGGTCTTAGGAAGAAGGGCGGGCCATAGCGGATTGTGCGCCGCACGTGGCCCCGCCCCCTCCCTACCCGGGAACAGACAGCAGCTCCCAGCCAATGGCTGAGGGCCGCAATACGAAAAGGCGGCAGAGGGGGGCGGGCCGCGACCAGCGCGCCGAGCGCCCAGCCCTCTCCCCTGACTGAACGAAGGAGGAGGCCGCGCTCCCAGCAAGGCTGCGGAGCCGGCAAAGGAGACCGACCCGCCGCCGCTGCAACAGCGGGCATGCGAGCCGGCATGAGAACCACAGAGTGCCAAACACACACACTCACACAACACACATGCGCGCTGGCAGAGCCAGCAAGTGAAACACAAAAACATACACATGAAAATAACAAATATATAGTCAAAAATGGAGGGTCAGGCCCCACCCCCTACTATCCGGGAAGTAATGGAGGGGAACCCCAGGCTAACTCTAGTTATGTAACGAAGGTATAAACGGACAGGGCATCCCACACCAGGATCACCAACCTGGCAGCCGCTTACTCCTTGGAGGGGGTCTCACGGAGGAGCATGGTTCCTAGACAGTACACCTCTAAGGTGTACCCTACCTTTGCCTGGACCCACACCCAAGGCTGGGAGGCATGGGGATTTTAAAAAACAAGGTCCGGGCGGAAATAGGAAAAAATTGGCCGGGTGTGCACCCGGCTTACCTGCAAAGTTAAGAGACAGCCATCTTGACTTGCTTCACCGTCTGCAGAGACTTATCTGGGGAATGTGTGGGAGGTCCCAGGTATTTATGGACTGGGAGGGGCTTCTTTTTTCTAGTCATCTCTGCAGAAGTTCGCCCTCTACTGGACATAACCCGAATGTTATTACTATTTCCGAAGCAGGGTGTGAGACATACTTGGAATAATGGTTCAATCACCATAACAGGCATGCAGGACATAAACCTCAAGGGCGGGGTGGACGGGCTGGAATGGATCGGAAACAAAAGCAATTCTACAGGCGAGTTTCACAAATTGCCTTTTTCTTTCCAATCCATTTCCAGAAGTATTCACGTTTGGGACATCCAAAAGCATTGTCCATATGGGCGGGATCCCCAGTGTGGAACAGCAGATAGTTCATTTCACTACCGCCTGAAGCACCTTTAGGCCAAAAACAGCGTCAGCTGAGGCCCCGACATCCACCTTGTAAAACTTTGTAAAAGTATGAACAGAAGACCAAGTAGCAGCCTTGCAAACATGTTCCACCGAGGCCTTGTGCTGAAAAGTCCAAGAAGCACCAATGGTTCTAGTAGAATGAGCTGTGATCCGAAAAGGGGGTTCCTTCCCCCTGGCAGAGTAGGCTTGTACCGCCTGTCTAATCCACTTACTGAGAGTGGACTTTGATGGTGGCAATCCTTCCCTAGAACCTTCTGTCAAGACAAAGAGAAAATCCGATCTTCTGAAGGATGCCTTCGCAGCCAGGTAGTACCTTATGGCTCTGACCACATCCAAAGCATGTTCTTTGGAATTAGCCGGTGCTGGACCCAAGGAAGGTAAGACAACTTCCTCATTAAGGTGAAAAGGAGAAAGCCAGGCAAAAAATCTGGCTTAAAACGAAAAACCACCTAATCTCTGTGCATCTCAAAGTAGGGTGGTTTCATACATAGCGCCGCCAGCTCCGATACGCGACGTACCGAGGTGAATCGCCACCTGAAAAACCACCTTGAGTGTAAGCACAGACAATGTAGCGTCATTCAATGGTTCGAAGGGAGGACCCTGGAGAGCAGACAGCATTAGATTTAGGTCCCACACCGGTAAGACTAATTTACGCGGTGGACGGACATGGGTGACCCCCTGGAAAAGGGTCTTGATCAATCTATGATTGGCAATGGACCTCTGGATAAAAATGGATAAGGCTGAAACCTTACCCTTGAGGGTGCTCAGCCGGAGGCCCAAGTCTAGACCGTGTTGTAGAAACTCAAGTTGTAGAAACAGAATATTTCCGGCAAGGAAGGCTCTTGGCCTCGCACCAAGCGATATAGGCCCGCCAAACTCTGTAGTAGATCATGGAAGAAGAATTCTTCAGTGCTTGAATCATTGTGTGAATAACCGTGGCCGATAACCCCTTCTCCGTCAGGATTGAGGTTTCAATAGCCAGGCCGTCAAAGCCAGCGTCCGTAAATTCGGGTGCCATAGCGACCCGTGTGAGAAGCCCTGAGAAACCACAACCCTCAACCTTCAGCCCACAGTCTAAAATCAAAAAGAGAAAAGTCAGCAATTACAAAATGACCCACAATGTCATGCATTAACACATAAGAATCATAAAATATACATGGCAATAAAATAAAATAAGCATACAGAGATAATACAGTGCAGAATACAGTATCTATCCCCCTAAAGCAGGACAAAAACAAGAGGGACTCACGACCGCGCTGCTCAGCGCAATGCCAGGAGAAGTAAGAGGGATCACATTCGAGGTCCCCAGCCACGCCAGCAAGGCCCGCAGCGCGCGCTTCCAGAAGAAGCCAGCCGCCCATGACTCCGCCCCCCGGCGCGTCACGTCCAGGCCTAGTTGCAGCGCCATGAGCGCCGCCCGACATGGCGGGACCCCCCCTCCCCCCGCGAGGAGCATCTGCCCGCGCCCTGAACCGAGACACGGCGAGTCAGCGAGGAGGGTAAGTGGTGGAAGGAGCGGCATCGGACCGCTCCTCGCCGTAGGTGCTATAGCGAAGGAGCTCTCCACCACTCCCCATAAGTAGCCCCAAGCACAACATACACATACATCAACTTAATAAAGCATGTGGGAGAAGGGAGGGCATATATGAAATATATAGGTGGTTCCCCAGAAGGCTCACCATAGAATGCCTGCGGCCGACTACTTTTTGGGATAGTAAAGCCTGCGGCCCAGAGCCATGTGCTCTGCCGAACGCCCCAGACCCTGGCATTTCACCCTACCGTGCACGGATCCCTGTTTGCAGCCAAAGCTGGGAGGCAAGGATGGGTCAGAAGAGATCCGAGGAAATGGGGTCCTGCAGCGGCCGACAGGCTAGGTGGCCCTGCTCTGCTGGCAAAATTCTGAGAGAGTGAAAGCGATCTCATGCAGTCAACCGCAAGAAGAACTGGGGCTGTGTTGAGAGGCAGCTGCCTTTATAGGGGGCCGGTAGGGGCTACATCTCTGATCTTGCAGTCAGCGCCCCCCAGGGGCGAACTCCCAAACGTGAATACTTCTGGACGGGCTGGAATGGATTGCAAAGAAACATCCATTGGAATTGGTCAGGTATCTTTTGGGTGTCATTACTTAGGGAAGAGGACCAGGCCCATGAGGTTACACACCCATATATTTGTTTGTATATTGCCTGGTGGCCCCTGGAGGGGGGACTTCATATATCTTTTATTTGCCAGCAAAATAAAGAACAAACTCAACACAAATGCAGATTGAAACAATTCAAAACTGAAAAAAAAACAATGCAAACCATTCACAAAATATGCCTATTAAAGTGGACCAAAACCCACCCTATGAGACTCCAGGGCAGGCCTACTCCCTCCCACGGGGCATCCCAGTTCGGCTCTGAAACCCCCGAGTTGGCCAATATTCTTACTTATACCTCAAACCCATGACGCATGGGCGACAGGCATCACTCGCTTGCCCCGTCGGCCGCAACTGAGTGACTGTGCGGGGCCACACAGCCGAAGGGAGCAGAGTGATGCAGCTAGGATTCCAGCAGGATACACTAGGCTTGAGGACAGGTAAGGTGAGCTCGCCCACCAGGGGAATTTCACACAATGGGGCACCCCAAACTGGAGTGCCCCAGGGGGACAGATTGTAACCCAAGATAGTGAAAATCCCGTGTTTTGGTCCACTTTAAAGCAGACCAACACCAAACAGTGCTCATATGCCTCCCTCCCCAGGACAATTTAGATTGCTGCACATACAAATCAATTTATCTTTTTCTAACTCTTACTGAAGTAAATTTTAGAAATAAAGTGGCGGCTCATGCATTTGCAGGCCACCTGCAAACAAGAAGTGCTGCTGGGTTTCCTGTTACTGTGCACTGTCAGTTATGTCTGTTGAATCCAGACAGCGGCATGGCTGAGAAGCTGGGAGAGGAAGCTCCAAAATAGACGCTACCTTTCTTTTTCAAAGATTGGTCCGGTTTAAGTATTACTATTTCTACCGGTTTAAGTATTACTATTTCTACCGGTTTAAGTATTACTATTTCTACCGGTTTAAGTATTACTATTTCTACCGGTTTAAGTATTACTATTTCTACCGGTTTAAGTATTACTATTTCTACCACAACATTAAAGTGGACCAACACCCAGGATTTTGACTATCCTGGGTTTTGGTCCACTTCGGTGGGGCACCCCGATCGGGGGTGCCCCGCTGTGCGAAACCCCCCCAGAAACCCCAAAAAACTCACCTCTCCCCGCTCCCACGTGAACGCCGCAGCCAATCCCCGCCAACGTCTAGGCGGGGGACAGGAACGTACAAGCCTCTTCCGCCGCCGCCTCCTCCCGCGCGTCACTCTCGGCGCGCGCCCCCGCCGGCCATTCACAGAGGGCCGGCGCGCGCACGTCTGGAGGGGTGCGCGGGAGGCGGCGGATCAGGTAAGATCTTTTTGGGGTTTCTGGGGGGTTTCACCCCGCGGGACATCCCGATCTCAGATGTCCCGCGGGGTGGGAGGTGATCGGCCCGGGAATCTTCTAGATTTCCGGGCTGATCTCCCCTGGGTGTTGGTCCACTTTAAGCTCTAAAGATAGTGATCAACCAGGAAAATAATGCTGCCCTCATAATGTTGTTCCCGGCAATAGCCAGCGGTGATTCAGCTTTAGGATGGGAGCAGTTGGAATCTGATGTTTTCCAGCCATTAAAGGCTATAACCCAAAATTCAATATCTAAAAAGATATTAAATCAGATGGAAGGCCAACTCTGGGTCCACCGCTCAGTGTATTTCCCCCCCGCCCCCCAAGCAAACGAGTGCTGCTGTTGCCTTGGCGGTGGCCCAGTTTTAAAAAAAAACTGGGCTTCTGCATCGCCGAAGCCACACCACCCGGCAATTTTGAGAAATCTCACTGGCCCTCTCTTAAAATTGCTGCTTTGACTAGGTGCAGCCAGCTGGTGCATCCCTGGCACACCGTTTCAGGCACAAGAAAGGCTGGGCGCGAGAGCACACGCGCCCACAGAACAGCCAGGCATGTGCCACCGCGGGACCCAGGCAAGTTCACTGGCGCAGTGTAGGATGCCCAGGGGGGTAGGCTAGCGACCAGGAATCTTTTAAATTCACTTTAATAACATAGTGGTTATGTCTTTAGACTGTAGCCCCCAGCTGTCTCTTTCCACATTAGAGTCTAGTATACCCGTATCAAATGGCAGCGCTTTGCAGTGCCTTTACAGAAAGTAATGAGGCACAGGGCTCTAGCAGTGCAGACGCCGCCTGCGCCTGAGCAGCTGAGTCAACACGAAGGATACAAACAGCTGAATGCTAAATGAAACCATTCCCACCGGCTTTTAGCACACATCCAGGAAATAGGTAGCACGCTTTCACTAAAGATGACTTGCCAACTTCTACAGTGGAATTTGAAAACAACAAAAACACCCATCTCCCTGTGAAAACAGTTTGTACGATGAGTTTTACCACCAAAAGGAACCACAAAAAGTATATCAATTAGAAGACACTGGGGTCTTTGGTTAGGTTTCCAACATAGACATTGCATACACACTGGCCTTGATTCTGGCACTTTTTACTACAGTGTAAAAAGGAGTAAAAAGTTCACTGCTTTTCTCAGGAGTAAACAAAAGATAAAAATAAAAAAAAAGGACAGGCAATGCACAAAGTATGCTGCTGCCATAATGTAATCAACTGGCTAAATTTTGAATGCTACCACCAATTAATTTTCACATGCACAAAGAGCTGGCCTCCACTCCCAGACTCAAATACTTCTAAAAAAATAAGAAACATAGGCTGCATAATGTGCCTCAATCATTTTTAATTCAACGACTACAAAAAAAAAAATTGTATAATTTTTTTTTCCTTTGTCTGAATCCTATCTTCTAGAGCACCGCCTGCTCATACTGACCGCCATCAGCAATGTCATCATTCACATACTCCTTCCTTCAAACAGACTTTGTTCCTCAATAATGAGGAACAGAGTGTGCACTCCAGAATATAGAAGGCAGGATTAGAAAAATTCTTCAGTGACCAGTGTGCTGGATCATGTATCTATCAGTAAGGAAAGTATAGAGATTTTTTATTTTAGGCCAACCAGATTGAAGTGTGTTAAAATGTACATTCTATCAGCAAGCAACAAATTCAATTTCAGCAACTTGCAGGAAAAGAAACAAGCATGACAAAAACAGGCTTTTCTTTACTTCTGAATCGGTAAAGTCTGACAAAAACTTCCAACAACACCAAAACTTCAATCAGACTTGACAGTGTTTCTCCTATTTAAAAAAAGGGAACCGAGTCAGACACTTGAATTGCAACTTTTACATGCACAACTATACAAATGTCAGCTTTTTTCATAAAGGATAAACAACCACAAAATAGCTGCCCTCAGATTTCTCTAAAGCAGGCGCAGACTGGGAAGGGCAACTCAGTCCTCAATGCACATACAAAAAAAATTACGGTACAGCACACCCACCCACACCAAAATCAGAGCTAAACAGGCTAACAAAAGAAATGAAGAAAAAAATGAACATGACCTGAAACATACCCAGAGCAAGCCAATTCTTGTCAGTGACCTTCACACGGCAGGCTATTCCTGTGAAGTGCTGCTTTCCACTCTGCATCCCATCTGCCTGGAGCGGCCATGCCTCACATGATATTTGCAGCTGCTTACTTGTATCACAGGGGCCATGGAAGTCGGAGATGTTTGTGGAGTTCAGAAAGAAGTTAGACTTCAAAACGTTCACCCATACATCCAGGGCTACCAACTCAAGATAGAAGGCATACATAAGTGTATTTAGAATCTGTCCACCCAACATCAACCTTTTAAAAAGTAAATACAAGTACATAATGTAGGGCACTGACAAAATAATTTTCTTTTTCTTCAGATCAAATGTTGTATGTCAAATATTTTTCCATTTGGTAGAGAAAAGTACACTTGAGAACATATATTTCAACTAAGCCCAGGGTCATACGGTTTCTTATAGTTACAGGTCACAATAAAATAAAGGCAAAGCAGGCCATTCATGCAGTCAAACTCCAATCAGGCTAGTCACTGGGCAATCTAGAGAAGACTTTAAAAGCAGGAAATGGTACTAAGGCAACTTGACGGCAGGGAGGGTGTTGGTCAGGTGTGAGTCTAACGGCATGACCCCCTGAACGATGACTGATCCCTGTCTCTGTCTGCTTACTCTAGCCTCTGAGCAGTAGAGAAAGGACTTGCTGGCAGTGAACCTCTTTGCTGAATTAACAGACTGTGAGCAGCATCAATCCCTGTGTTCGTGAGTGGGGGGCGGTCTTCTGCATATGCCACACTGAGACAGGCAGAGGACTAAAGAGAAAGTTGGGGCATGTGGCTATAGAAGCAGGGCTAGAACTCTGCAACTACACCCATTTAGAGAGAAAACCAAGAGAAAAAGGTCTTTATATTAAGTCAGTCTACAGGGGGTCCCTTAGCTTGTGCCACAAAAATTCAGATTTGTGAGCTATCTTTTCTGATGGCATAGCAAGAACATAAACGGTAATTTGGAGGATTCATCAAGGTTTACCAGCATAAAATATCTGAGAAAATTGTGATTCATGCATCCATAAGATAAGCAGAAGCAGTACGAAAAGAGAACATGCTACTGATGATATCAGTCTGATACTAGAGGAACAAAGAGGAATCCACGGATCTGGACAAGAACAATTAGCACCTGACACAACTGACAAGGCAGACAACAAACTGAATGGTCCCTGTGCAGGTGTCCTATTGATCATGCTTGCCAGATAACGTCCATAATGACTTTACACTGTGTATTTTATCACAAAAAGGGAAGCAAATACCTTTTGTAGCCTCTAATGCAAGACCAATTTCTATTATTATTTCTGGCATGTTCAACACGTAGTAAAGTGCACAGTTAAAAACGGTGTCCTAAAGTTCTGATGGGGGCCAATTTTTCAAATTCATACTATGATACTACCTATGGGACTATGGAAACCCCTCTGACAGACCATAAAAAAAAAATCCACTTACCTGACATTCATTCCCAAATGCAGAAGAAGGAACCCCAGCATGCAGTATCATGAAGTAAAATAATCCCACCAATTCAATACCACTACTTTCTGGTGCATCCCCAATCTATGAGTGAATATACATCAGATAAGACTACATTTTGCGTGATAACAGGAGAGCATTGTACAGTAAACTGACCAACAGTAGCCTGGTTGCAGGAGCCTAAAAGGGACAACACTCAACAGGCTGAAAGCACTAGTTCCATTTCGTCTTCCATGGTGGGCCCCTGGAAATAGGAAAAAATAAGGGAATCGCCTGCATTTCCTGAAGAGCCTTTCCTTTAAAAGGTCCAACAGGGCAAGTCCACAGAGGAGTTTGTCTAGGTAGGACTGTGTCCCTTTTTTTCCTGTTGAAATTCAGGTCTGATTTTGTTGGCATTTTTTGTTGTTTTAGGCTAAACCTAAGAAGACTAAAATAAAATCCTCACCTAGACTATGTGGGGTGTGCCAATAACTCGCAGAATCCTTTACAAAAGCCATTTCTAATTCCTGGACAAATAGGGTCATGATAGAGGAAAAGGTTTCTGCAATTAAAGATTTAATAGTTAACTTTTAATCCCACGTAGATTGTACGTGTAAGTCTATTCAGCAAGTTTTACCTCAGTTAGCCTCCCAGGCAGCCTCAAAACCCAAGCTGGGGGCTCTGACCTTCATGCGGACCCAAAGTCCGAATCAGAAGACTCTAAATTGGCCTCTGAGGCTGAATGTGAAAAAAGATTCAGACTAGCTCCTGAATTAACAGAGGATTTGCTGTCCCCTAGTAAGGTACACCTTAAAAATTCCATAAAACAAAGTTAAAATGACAATGGGAGAGGAAACATATGCAGAAATATCAGCTGTGAAAAGACAGAGCTTTTCAATTCTGTTAGGGTTAATTGAGGACCAGTGGACATTTCCTGATAAGTGCCCCTTTATCCCTAAGATCATGAAGCATAGATATCCTTTGGAAGAGGATATAAAGAAGTTTGCAAAAATTTCCTTCCCTTACTGAGGATTCGGGTTGTTTAAGGGATCCCTTAGTCAATAAAAATGTATGCCTCCTTAAAAAAGGGAGTGGGCTGCTTCTGCTGCCGCTTCAAAACCTATGTGGGCCTCACCTGTGTTGCTAGATCAATGAATATCTGATAAAAGTTGCAGGGCCACATGGAGTCAGGTTCTTCTCCAGAAATGTTAAAGAACCTGCCAGTTTTAAAAACTGCTGCAGATGTTTTGGCTGATGCTTTAGCAGAAGCAGTCCCTTGACCGCAAAATCACTATCCCTCTCCAACTCATTTAGACGTGCCTTATGTTTGAGGACTTCGGATGGTGAAATCAGAGCAAAAATAAGGACTTTGTAGTCTCCCCTTTGAGGGAGAGAACTTACTTGTGAGTCTTTAAAATGTTTGTGGTTTCTTTTTTAAAGATGTTTTCGGCAATTTAGAAAAACTAAACAAAAATCAGCCCCCGGGCCAGCCAAAACAAAATCAGTTTTATTAAAAGCCCAGATGATTCCTGTTTGATTGAGAGGTAGAAGACTGATCACTGGGCCCTGGAGCAAACCAATGATGTCAGGCCTCAGGTTGGGGGATGGGAGACTCACTGCCCCCGCCTGTGACTGTATAACGCAACATTTTTGGGTTCGGGAATAAAAAAAAAAAAAAAAAAAAAAAAAAAAAAAAGAAAAGTCCTGGAGATCACCTTGTAGTACCCCCTCATCTTCAGTCCTTTATGACCCCTTGTGAAAAGAGACCACATTTGACTGTACATAGTTTCTTAAAGTCATGCACCCGAACACCTCCACCATACAAATGATTCAAAAAGACACTTATCTAGCTTCCATAGGGATCATGTTCCCATTCATCCACAGTCAAAGATTTCTAAGAGAGGCTATTTGGGGAAGCAGAGAATCATTCATGCCCTTCGGGCTGACAAGTGTGCCAAAAGTCTTCAAGAAGATTATGGTGGAAATAATAGCAGCTCGAAGTCTCCAAAATGTATTAATTGTCCCTTAACTGGATGATCTGTTGCTCATGGCCACTCACAAACTAATCCTAGAAAGTCACATTCAGCTAAAAAAAACTCTTCTGGATTTGGGCTAGTTGATAAAGAAAACGGTAAATTTGTGTCCTGGCCAGTAAATTTCCTCTCTCGTCCATTCCAGGGCACCACCAGTAGCAACGCATGGGTTAATCTCAGCTGTAGGCAGGAACTACAAGATAGAAAAAAGTAGCTCCTCCCGGCCTGTAAAGGGCAGGCTATGGCATAATACCCTCAGTTAATTAAAAAGCAGTTCAGCCACAGCCCCAGGAGAACGATAAGCTGCGAGCAACTAAAAAATGAGCAATAAAACTAAAACCATGTAGAAGGCAAAGCAGTCATAACACAACAGAAGGGCGGGTGTGATGCCCCAGAATGGAAAGAGGATGAAAAAAGAAATTTACTGGTGAGCACACACATCTCCCCTTTTCTCATCCATTCCGAGGCACCACCAGTTGCAACACTAGGGACATCCGAAAGCAGTACTGACCCTGGGAGCCCGGCCACCTAGCTCAGCCCCCCCAGCAGCCATGGGGAAGGCAGACTGCACCTCTCACAGGGAGTCATGGGGGTAGATGACCCAGGGGGTATAAGAAAATGGGGTCTAGTGGGAGACACAGCAGGGCCAACATGCAAGGCCCAGAGATTATGTACACTGGGGGCAGCGGGCTCCTGATCCTCGGAGCTCAGACCCAGCTGGCGAGCCCCAGCGTGCTTACCTGGACCTGTGCATGCTCCCCTCACTCTGCACAATCCCACAGACTTTAGGCATCTAACAAGGGCCCCCAGGAATGCTGCAGCTGGTGACGGGCCGAGAGACAGACCGAGTAGAAGCCCCAGCTGGCAGTCAGCATTGAAATAAAAAAAAAAAAAAATTCAAGCCATCTTCATAGTCCTTTGCGATAGCAAGAAAAGAACTGAGGAGATCCTTCCACAGCCTGCACTATATAGGCTGGGATGAAGCTAGTTACAGGAGCTAGCATACAAACAAATATTAAAAAAAAATTGGAGGCCTTCAGAAATTCTCTAACATTGGTCATGTCGTTGTTGGGGACAATGAAAGTCTGCATCCAGTCAGTGCTTTGGGCTCAAAGCCATTCTCTGAGGCTTCAACTGTCGATTCTACAATCCTGGGATGTAAAGAAGGAATACCTGGACAAACCCTTTCTAACGTCTCCCCTAATGGAAAACACCCTATCCTGGTGGGGAAAGAAAACATAACCAAGAGGGTCAGGTGGTTCCAAAATGATCCAGAAATCCTAATCACAGATGCCAGAGGAGAGGGTTGGGAAGCACAGTTAAGGGACCAAGTGGTGCAGGGCCCCTGAAATCCTTTAGAAAATTTTTCCTCAAAACCAGAAAAGTGTTGGTGGTCTGGAAAGCCCTTCAGGCCTTCAAACCAGTTCTCTCAGGGTTCTATCAGACATCAAAACAGTAGTGGCTCATCCAAAACACCGGGCGGGGGGGGGGGGGTGTCAGGGATCATTTTAGATTTTGCCAAAAGGAACATCTTATCTTTGTTAGCAGATCACATCCAAGGATACAGATATTCTCGCCATCAGCTGAGTGAAGAGTGGTGTCTACATCGGGAAGTTTTCTATCAGATCACTCTCCGCTTCAGTCTTCCTCAGTTGGATATTTTTGAGACTATGCCTATTGTGAAGGAACAATCCAGCTTAAGTGCAGAAACCTCACATATCCAAGTCTGGAGTTCCCCTTTATTCCCCCTGTTATAAATGCACAGGTCCTTATCTCTTCAGGAAGAGAAATTCACATTTATGGGTTGAACAGCACAGATCACACCCCCCCCCCCCCCCCTGCTGATTGTCACACCTCTAGTCTGCGGCTCGCTGGACCCCTGGCTGTGAATTTGTCACATGAAAGAGGGGAGCTGCAGACAGCCGGCACCAACACAAATAGGACCACAGCTGTGCCCCCATGTGTCCCAGCACCAAACCAGGTACAGAATCAGAACCGGCTCACAAAACCGCACATGGGGATAGGTTACGGCGGGCTCAGCAATAAAGGAAAACCCGGAAAAAGGAGATCTAAGGTTCTGACCCACTTAGGGGCCCCATTTCTGTACTCATCGGATGCCCGGCGTCCAGCCCAATCGTTTGGTACCGCTTTCAAAGCCATACGACCCCCCTGCTCCAAGTTATAACCCCTAAAGGAGGAGGGGTCTCGCCGCATAAATAGGGTAACCCTGAGCCAGGCATTTGTCACATCTGGAGAGGTCACGAGTCACACGTGCTGGAGGTGCCCACCCACACAGCTTGCCACTTACCTCTTGTGGAAGCCATCATCACCACTACTCTGCAACTGCATACTAAAGGTAACTGATTATTGTTTCTCTGTTTAACTCACTATATCCTGTAACCATCTCAGAACAGCATATTTGTATCATCTGTATCATTTCATATTACATCATAGCCAAATGCTTGTTATCACTGCCTAGTGTGCTTATGGCATTAAAACTTACATTTTAACTTGAGTGATCTGTTTGCCTTAAACCAAGAATCTGTGTGTCCGCAGGCTTTGGGCCTGGTATTCCTGATAGGACTCGGTCAAAGGGTTTTGGGGAACGCAGTCTGTGTTTATGGAGGTCGCTGGTTTATAGTTGGCTCACGTGACCCGTGGTTCCCTGACACCTATCCACCTCTGGCCTAATCCTGAGGGTATTAGAAAAGATAGTACAAGAGAACCCCAGGGTGATTCCTATTGCCCCAATTGGGCCAAAAAAGGTTGTGGTTTTCTCTTTTTCAGTCTGGATCGTCCTTGGCCTCTCCCGGTTCTCAAGGATCTCCTTTAATCGGGGGACCAGTTTTCCACCCTCTAGCTCAAAATTTAAGAATTTGGAATTCGAAAAACAGAGGGGTCTGTCTAAATGTAAAATTTCCAATATTTTAGATAAAATTTATCGGTTTTCTATTAAAATCTATCCAAGAGTGATGTTGGTCTTTGCAAAATGTGATCAGGTCTTCTTAGAAAATCCAAACATATATATATTTCTAGAGTTGGAGCACCTTGAAAGTCCAGGCGGCAGACTTAAGTGCTTTGACATCCCCTTATTATCAAATAGGTTAATAAAAAGATACCTAAAAGCAGTTAAAAATAGACTATAACTAAATCTGTCAAAGTTGCCCCCTGGGACCTAAACCTGGTCCTCAGGGCTCTAACGGAAACCCCCTTTGAACCTCTTGAAGAGGCAGGTATAAAATATATTTCCTGGAAGGTGGTTTTCCTAATCTCTATTGTGAGCGATTGGGGAGAACGGCAGTGACCCGGACAACAGTTCTTCAAAATTAAAGACCAGTTTTATTGAACCCAAAATGTTCAGCACTTCAGAGTTTGCAGCATGCAATGCAGTACATCGAGTGGTTACTTCACCAACTCAATGAAAGTCCAGGGTTTGATACGCCAGCAAGCTGCAAGTCCAGGGTATGTCAGGTCCACTTTACAGGGCATACACGCCCACACTGCTCATCCACACAAGTCCAAGGTTCGGGGTCGCAGAAGCCAAGTCTTTCGGCTTAAATCCAGTTCTTTTGTTCACCACTGAGCAGTACAGCCTGGGCTCCTTCCTCCAGGCTGGTCAACAGCAAACTGACTCAGCGGCTCCTTTTATTTGGGCTTCCCCTGCAATCAGCCTCATCACCTGTGCTAGGCCTGGAACCAGGGAACAAACCTGTAGAGGACTGGGGAATGTGAACTGGGTCCTGAAAATCCGGCATGGATCATGCCTGATACAGCATAGCAGGGGAAAAATACACACTATCACTTTTCCATACACATTACCACACTATCAATAACTAGGCACATTGGGGAACCTAACGGACTAAATTCTCCAGCTTGTATGTCATGAAGATAGTGTCATTTTGTCCACATAACCAGATTTTTCGCCACAAGTAGCTTCTAGGTTTCACAAGAAACTAGACGTGGTTTTACCTTCTGTCAAATCCAAAGATCGAGGGGGGAAAGACAGCTTTATACCATAGATGTCCGTAAGATAGAACAAAAGACTGGAAAATTCCTTGTTTCTTCTGTTCCAATGACCTAGAAAAGGTAAAGCAGGAAAAAGCAAGTTATCGCAGCAGCTTATTTAGAAAAAGGGTTAGCGATCCCTTTAGGGATAAAGGCACAATCCACTTGGTCACTTTAAACATCATGGGTAGAATTGGCATCATCATCAATCGATCAAATTTGCCAAGCAGTGGCATGGTCTAATTCTCTCACTTTTACCAAGCATTACAGAATATATGTGATGTACGCGTTGGCTTCAGAAGATCTGGCTTACAGGTCCCCCCTCATCTGAATGACTCCAAGGGCCTGCCATAATTCCAGCCCTTAAACATCCTGATAATTAATCTGTAAGTACTGAGGAGGTGAGGTGGGTGTGCTTTTTATAGAGTCATCTCTGAGAGCTCCTCTCATCCCTCAGGATAGGAAGCAATCTCCAGGGGCTCGCCATGGAAGACTCATGAAAAAACTGTTACCGGCAGGTGTAATTAAATCAAAGTCTAAAAGGCCCCTGTGAGTTATAAACCAACATCTTAAAGAGGACCAAAACCCATCCCAGGCAGAGAAATGTCTTACCCCTGTGAGACAATGGCTCTGAAGCAGCAGGACTGGGCTCACAAAGCAGGCTAGTGCATAGTGGGATGGTGTGGAACATGGCAAACTGCAGCCATACCCGCATCAGACAACTATGCAGGATGGCTTCTGATAAACTCTTGCAAGAAAAGAATGGAGAGATAGGAGGAGGAAAAAAAAAAAAAAAAAAAAAAAAAAAAAAAGAAGAAGAAGAGCAAAAAGATTTTTTATCTTTTTGAAGCACCTCCCAACTAGGGAAGAGATGCATGGTGCCCAAGTTCTCTACCCATCTCCCACCTTCTGAAACTGTTAACCGGCATTTATGAGCAATCGCTAAGGCTATTGCAGCAAAGATTCTACACAAGTAAAGCAGAGCACACAGAATGGCTGCCTACCTGCAATTGGGTATTGTCAAAAGGTAAACATTTAATGGCGTTCCATTGGAAAATGTGCAGCAGCGCATTCCAAATTGGGATGCAACACCCGAAAGGAACAGTGTTCCAATCCAGTGAATTCAGCCAGTGCTTATTTCCTTATTCTAGTATGGCTGCCTATAACCAGTCATGTTTGCCAGATGGGCTTGCACATCACTGTGAATCAAAATGGTTGCAGGCGGTCACATGATTGGCAGTCATATGAGGGATGCAGGTATGGAAAAGACCGACTTTACTTTAGTTCCTCTTCATATTTCAATCATTTTTATTGACCTTTAGAATTAAAGCATATGTAAGAATTATAGTTTATGGTAAATGTACAAAATTCAGTGTCAAGGAATGAGATGAGAGAATTCACAACGAGAATGCATTCTTCATATGCAACATAAGAAAATATGACATATTGTAACATTATTGACCATATGATGTGTCTGGAGAAAAGATCTGTGTGAAGAAAGTTTCCCCAAGAGAGAAAAATGAATATAGGAAGAGTAAGTGAAAGAAGGGGAAAGGAGAAGGATAGGGAGGGGCAGGGGTAGATGCATAATTCCCTTGTATCCAACCATACCATGTAGACCTGGTCTTTTTTCTTCCGTATCCTGCATAGCTTTTCATGGGTCATAATCCAGTTAAGATTTTTGGTTTCTCTTTAAAAAAAAGGAACATGGGGAATAGCGAGCATGCTTTTTGTGTATTTGTGCCTTACATGCATAAACACAAATACTCTAGGTGTAAATCAGCAGAACCATCAGCAGCGACAGCAGGATCTGAGGGGGCAGGTTGACATCTGTGAGGATACTACTGGGAAGCAGAGGGCCCCATCCTTCCCAAAGGGAAGGATCCCAGAAAAATTGGATGGTTTCATTTCTCTGGGAAAGCCCCATTAGTCTGCAGGTCCTCTCTAGTAACACAATGTGCAGACTGAGTCTTTGTCAGAAATAGAATTTAAGTGCTAAAATCATACATGTGAACCCTCACCCTGCCAGACTAAGCCTCTCTCACAATAAAGAATGACTTAGAAGGGATTGCTCAGGGGCAGTTCATGCACAGGGCCCCACTCGGCACACACAGCATGAATGAATGTCTCAGTCTGTGAGCTCTACTTTATAGGCAATAAGCAAATATTAGGGAGACAAAAGCAGCCTTGTTTAGATTCAGCGCTCCCTTTTTAACTAAATCGCCACCAGCAAATATCTGCAGACAGAAGCCTTTCACTGCATGTCTCTATAAGAAGGGCTTGGAGGGTCTTTCAAACTTCTATACAAAAAAGGCCCCTTCAATGTTTTATAGTAAGGTAGAGAGGCCACAAAGTTATGTAGTCCCTAGCTCACTGTGTACTCTCTAAGTGTCACAATTCAATTTAAAAAGTGGAACAAAACCCAGGATAGTCAGTAGTTATGACTATCCTGGATTTTGGTCCTTTCCCCGGGGGCATCCTGCTGTGTGAATCCCCCCCAAGGACGCCGAGCCCAGCTCACCTCTTCCCGGTCCCACGGCACGTCTAAGAGTAGCGGCTCCGACATCGCATCCTCCACCTTCCTCTAACAGGGAGCGTGCCCGCGCCGGCCATTAACAAATGCCTGTCGCGGGCACGCTGCCTGCCAGAGGGAAGCAGAGAATCCGTCTGTCAGAGCCGCTGCTCTTAGACGCGCCGTGGGACAGGGAAGAGGTGAGCTGGGTTCGGGTGATTTCACACAGCGGGGTACCCCCGAGGAAAGGACCAAAACCCAGGATAGTCAAAATCCTGGGTTTTGGTCCACTTTAAAGCCTCCTGTGCCACAGGGGAAAAACAAAGCCCAATATATGTGCACTTGCACCACTGAAACAACAAGAAATAAATAGTATAAAATTACAGATATTGATATTATGTTGTGTATAAGCACAAGACACTTAAAGCGGAACAAAACCCAGGTTTTGTTCTGTGCCCCTGGGGCATTCTGAATGGCTGGAATGGGAGCGCGCATGCTAGTCTTAGTATGCAGCCTCTCTCCCTTCCCCATTGTCAACAATCTGAGCCGATTGCAGAATGTAAAATGACAATGATTGGATAAGAGCCAGTGCATGTGCCATTGGATCAGGGAAAGGGGGACGATTACTGTCACTCTGGGGGGTTTCACACTCACTTTTACTCCCGCACGGCCGCCCTGAAACATCCCGGTTTCAGAGAACGGCGACTCACGCTATAGGACGGTGAGTGGCTTTCTTTTTTAAGGGTTTAGTAACCCTTTAAGGGGGGGGGGGGGGGGGTTATGTGCAGGGGGCTCCAGCATTCCGGATGGCCCATCTTACCTGTCATGGCAGCAGAGACCAACAGTCGCGGGTGTTGGTCCGCTTTAATATCACTTTAAACAGACGCTTATACACAATTTGGGTGTCACTGCTCTTTAATACCAATAGTTCAGGGCAATCTCCCAAAGACTTCAATAGATGCACGTTGTTAAAAGGAAAACTCCCTTGTCAGGTTTTTGGCGTTTTGCCTTATTATTCTCCTTTTCTGGAATGTAAAATTGTGGATTGTGCCCCCAGACCTGCAATTTACTTACCAGCACCCTACTTCCGGTATTCATTTGTGTCGGAGATCCTAAGATGGGAGTGGTTTTCTGGCCTTCACTAAAAACTACATATCCCAGAATCTTTTGTAACAGGTGAACTCTTAGCAGCTTTGGCTCAGTCACACAGCAGTAATGGCCCCCTCAGTAACCCTTTAGCTACTGAAGGCTGTGATCCTCCCGATCTGAATAAGATGAGATACAATAGAAGGGGTAAAATCTGTTGCCCCTTCCTTAGCCAATCAGATTAGCAAGCCAGAGTGAGAAAGTTTTGTCATCTGTACTTTTAACACACTAGTTGATGTACACTGCTAAAGTAAACACATTGTTGCCAGAGAAAACAATTTTCTATTGCAAAAACAACAAATAAGTTCAGCACATTGATTACATCATTTTGGCACACAATACTGGAAACTTTATTTTTTAAGGTTACACTTGCTTATAATAATTATTTTTACTCTGAATGTTCATATTAGAGTCTGCCCAGGTTACAGTTGTGTTTGAAACTTTGCGGACCTTGGGTGCCCCAAAGACAGCTCTAGCAACTTTTGGTTTTGCAGTGGTTCTAAAAGACAACTGTTGATGTTTGGATGTCCAAATGTATGTTAGAATGAAAAAATGCATCTATCTGGCCCTAGCAATCTTTTACAAATCTTACAGCGTGCTGAGCCAGCAGGCGCAAATAAATGCAACCAGCTACAAGGCGACATTTATCTGACAACAGCGGAACAAACAGATGCTGCTTATTTTTTCATGTGTGTAGACTAGCGCCACTAGTAACATACATTATTTAGTGCTCATAAGGTACAGCGCCAATTTAGCGGCTCTCAAAATGCTGTCAGTGCCATTTCACACTAGCAGGTGCCGACAGGTTGGCACTGTTATCAATGTTTGAACACAAATGGCACCAACTAGCGTTCTTAAATCGGGCTCCAAGCTTTTTTTAACCGGAGGCCTGCTTTAATGCTAGAGCGATTCAGGTTGAGTACAGATCGCAAGACCATGTTGGGTCTGAAGCCCAACCAATAGAAATTTTACCTGAATCTTTTTGAGATTAAAAAATGATCTCCCAATCATTTGGCCACACTTTAGTGACTATTTAAAGCAAAAAACAAAACCCACCAGCGGCCAGTATGGAATCAAAAAGATTCCAGGGTCAGATGCTAGCTTACCCAGAGGCATCATCATCTGCGGCGTGCGGGCATTCCCACCCAGCCCTTCAGATAGGACCATGGCTGTGCAGAATTACAAAAATATTGGCAGAAAGCACAGCTCACAAATACGTATTTCAGAGGTGCAGAGGTGTATTCAGCTGCCTGACCAGAGTTCAGCTTTAATGGAAAACAAATCACCTACTACAGGGAAAGCAGAGCAGTTTATAGTCTTCAAATATTCTCTCCAACATGCCAGTAATCTCCTCCAATCCCACAGAGCACTCTTCCTTTCATGATAATATCAGAAAGTCTTGCCACAAACTCGTTTTCATTAAAGCCACCTCCCAGCTTCCAGCCAAATCCCTCACATGCTACAAAATTCAGTGTGCACATTTTACAAAGAATACTTCTCCCACACTAAAATTAATGCCAGAACCTTATTGCATCTTATGATGCAATAAGATATTTGCTCAGGATCTGAATTACCATCCCCCGGGCATCCCAAGTCACTGGTCACCCTCCCTTAGTCACTGGTGTTGCTTACCTCACCAACGAGCACAATTGCATCTTTTTCCAACTCAGCAGTGTTATGATGCTGAAGGAGGAGAGATGCGCCTGTGCCCTGGGCCAGCGGAAACGTAAGTGAAGTAGGCGATCCAGGGGGGTTTCACACAGTGGGCCATCCCAAAGTGGAATGCTCCAGGGGCCCACGTTAAACAGAGCCATATGCCGGTCATTAACATGCACGGCTCTGATTAGGTAAAAGCTTGTGCATGCACCGTGTGACTGGGGAAAGGCAAAATTTGTAGGGCAAGTGACAAATGCAAGTGGCTCAGAGGGGTTCCACATAGCCATGCACCCCAAACCAGGATGTCCTCCAAGCAAGTATCCTTGAAAAAGTGAAAAATCGCAGGTTTCGTTCCAATTCACCAAAGGACCTGCATAAGTAAAACAATACAAGTCTGGGCACTCCTCTCCTACAACCTGGACCATGTTGCCATAGTGCAAAAAAAAAAATAAAAAAAAAAAAAAAGGGGGGGGGGGGGGGGGGGGGAGTACCAGGTTACTTCTTCTCTAAAGATCTGAAAGGGCTCTGCCCCAAGTTAGGAACATATGACCATCAGAAAACCCACAAAAGCTTTAGCTCCTCCTCCAGGCACCAGTAAGTTTAAGGGATCTGAAAAACAAAGATAGAAGCTCTTACTAGTAAATCAGCAAGATAACAAAATAAGCCCGTATGCTGCCCTTTCAGATGTTTAGAAAAGAAGTTACCAGGTAAAACATCCTTAGGGCAGCATATTGAGAGGATAAGCGAGATACTACCTCTACCGGGTGGGAAAGGCTGCCTGTAAACACACGCCTGCCAAAAGGATAGATCTTGCAAGGCGAGCAGATCCAGACGCTAATGATTAAACATCTTAGCTGAAGACAAGGTTGCTGCGCTACAGATCTGTTTGATAGAGGCACAAGCTTGCTCCGGCCAAGATGTAGAAATACTTGTTGATCCGCCCTGGAGAAGGAGATCCTTTGTAAGCAAAACTGATAGTGCTCTTCATCCTTCAGGCCAATATTGGCTTGGAAACACACTGACCCTGTGAGCCAAGAAGGAAACTAATAAGTCATTGACCTTTCTCCAATCCTTTGGTTTGTCGAGGGGTAATGGCAGGATAGAGCCTGGATATCACCAATTTTTGCAGGCTAAAGTTATTACCATCAAAAAGAGCCTCCTATGTAAATCACTAGAAGATCTCACTGGAGGAGCTAACCTCAAAATGGACTGGTAATTGGACCTTCAGGGTACTGATGCCGAGACCCATGTTGACTCTTCTTGGTCTCTTCAGCCACCACGGGGATAACAATAGGATCGTGGCTGAATGGCAGGATATTTTGTTTAGAACCTGAGGGAGGATCCAAACTGGAGGAAAAGCGTAAGCCAGACTGAAACGCCACTGGTAAGCCAGGACATCTATTCCTAGAGCTTGATCGGAGGGATCGAGGGATAAGAACTTCCTCAGCTTGTTGTTTCGGCCAGGGATGAAAAGATCCACCTCCGGAGTTCCTCTCAGGACACAAATCCGATTGAACATATCTTGGTTCAGTGACCATTCTGCTTCCGACAGCGAAGAGCAACTCAAAAAATCTGCCACCCAATTTCAGCAACCTTTCAGGTGGATGGCTGACCGGGATAAAAGGTTCAGTTCTGCCTAGATCAGAATTTCCTTTGCTGCTGCATTGCAGGACGGATGACCTTGTCCCTCCGTGATGATGCAGTTATGCCATAGTAGTCGCATTGTCCATTCTGATGACCCTACAGGTGGGGAAAGAAGTCTAGCACAGCTATCAATTCTCTGAGATTCGATCAGAATAGACAGTTGAAAAAACGGTGCTCGTGTTGCCAACTCAGAGATTCCTTTCCGAAATCTGGGACTTCGATTATCCTGTCTATGGACTCCGGAGTCTTGTTCCAAGAGTTTAGAATATGCAGATGCCCTGGAGCATAGCGGATCCCATCTTCCAGCTGGGGGGGGGGGTCATTAGCTCCAAGGCCCGCATTTCTTGACAAACCAAAATCGACTGATCCTTTGTCAATTCCAGATCCTGGAGCAACTTCTCCTGATCTGGGGCAAAGAAGAGAAGATCATCTAGACATACTATGAGTCCAACTTCTTTCTGCCTTAGCACAGCTAGAGGTTCTACTAGAACTTTGATAAAAGTTCTTGGAGCCAACGCCAGCCCGAAGGGTAGGCATACAAATTGGAAGTGGAATATTTGGTCTCCCAACTTTACTGCAAATCTCAAAAAGGCTTAAGCCAACAAGTTCATCCGTACCTGCCAATAGGCATACTTCAGGTCTATTGAGACCACGAAAGAGCCAGCAGGGTGAAGATTCCTCACAGAGAAGATGGATGCCACACAGAAGCGTGTGTAACGTACTGACAGACTCAGCTTTTTCAATTTGAGAATGAAGCGGAATCCTCTGGAGGTCTTCTTTACCAGAAAAATGCTCGAGTAGAAAAAACAATCCCAAATGGTCGAATGGGTTTGCAGTAGTCGGCTGCACTGGAATGCTTTTTGGTATGTGCATCTAAAACAGGGATCAACCCCACCCGCAGCAATCTAAGTAGCCCAGCAGTAGTTACTATTTAGTTTCATTTTAACATTACACATTTGCTTGCCCTGCCAGGCCAGCCAAAATCTAACATCCACAAGTCATTTTCTTCTTTAACCCTGTAGCAAAGTTGAATCTGCTGCATTTAAATATTTTTTGCACCATGACGCACAACTTTGAACATTCCATATGGAAATCTAATAACCAATTGCCTCTCTGCTATAGAAATTTTTATAGTCGTGGACTTGCACGCCACCACTAGAGATAACTATTGTTGCAGTATAATAAAAAAACAAAAAGGAGGATGATGAACAAAGATTTTAGCCAGTACAACTACTCAGAATAAAGGCTTGGGTATGACCGTTTGTACACAGAGGGTTCAGGTGTAATAGCACATTGTTCACAAACATGACTGGGAGGGGATTCCCAAAGAAAAAAGCTAATCTGAAAAGCAATGACTATCGATACCCACTGGTCACCCAGGAAGATCAGACAGCAAAGCATTTTACATTCACCCCTGCCAAGGGTGGAAAACTGGGAGGTCTGACCTCTCTCACTATGACAAACAGACCTGTGATTTGCCTGGAAAATGCATTTTACAGTGGACCAAAACACAGGATTTTGACTATCCTGGGGTCTGGTTCTTGCCCCTGATCAGGGATTCCCCACTGTGTGACGCCCCCCAGGTTGGCCAATCTGAACTGGTCCATGTGCAGCCTCTCGTTCGCCCCCGCCCCTTCGTCTAAGGCGAGTGGATCTGAGCTCGCTGGCACCCGCATCCCCCACTACCCTTGAACAGGGAGCGTGTCTGCCATTCACAAATGCCTGGAGTGGGTACACGCCCTGCTAAAGGGCTAGCAGGGATGCAGCCGCTGCTTGCGCTGTTGGACCGGGAAAAAAATGTGAGTTTCTAGGTGACCTGGGGGGGGGGGGGGGGGGTTCACACAGCAGGGCATTCCAATTCTGGATGTCCCGGGGGAGGGAATCTAGAGGCCCTGGAATCTTATAGCTTCCAGGGGTGTGGATTTTGTTCCACCTTAATCTCAGATGATGCCAAGCTTTATTAGGCCTCTCTCAATCATCTTAATAAAAGGCCTACAAATATAAAAACTCAGCCCAGGTCATTAGCCCACAGTGGACCTTCAAAAAGATGTGCACATTCAAAAAGATGTCCATTATTGCATAAGGTTTGGTTAGTTTTTAAAATAAAGTATCACACAGGTCCTTCGCTATTAAAAGGATTCCCAACTCATCTAATCAGTATGAAAACTGCTTACTAGATCCCACTGGTTGCAATGACTGACAACGCCTTCACGTTTCATTCTTTAGAGAATCCCAGAAGATTTGAGTAAAGAAGAAATATCAAAAGACAATAAAAGAAAACAAACTAAAAGTTTCGGCTTTGACATTTTCACAAAAAGGGGAGCTTCATCTAAGATGAAGATGATGAATACAGTAAATGCACTCTTGGTGCTCGTTTACAGTATTCGCACTTTGCCACTGTGATGAGAAACAGAACTAGAGAGGCAGGAAATAGATGCAATGACATTTATGTAATTTCCTCACTATAATAAACCATCAACTGCCAAGCAGACTAGATGCTCCTATTGGAATCTGTACACAGTGCAATCTTTACTAAAAGGAAAATGGACTCAATCAGAATACAATACATACCAACAGCATTATCTTTGCAAGACATTTAAAATCAGATCAAGGGCTTTTAAGAGTGGCAAGAAACATTGATTTGACCTTCGCTTCTATAGAATATGAATAATGAAGTACAATTCTATTGACAAATACATAATTTTTATGCAATAATTTGATATTTACAGTGTTGGTCCTTGGCTTTAAAGAGGAGAAAACCCCAAGCGGCTGGCCTGGAATTTGAATGGATTCCAGGGCAGAACGAGAACCTTTCATTTTGCAGTATGTCATTGTGCTATTATTGTTCCATCCATATCTTCCAAACACTTTTAAGGGGGCTTCAGCAGAGACAATATGTTTCTTCATAATGTTAGTCTGCCTTTTGCGATTTTGTTGGAGAGAAGTGGTTTCTTTGCTTATCTTGACACCACACAAAAAACGTAAACCTCACTGTACGGGCAGACACGTTGACATCTACACTTCACCATTCCTAAGCAAGCACTTCAGTGATTTTGAAGCGATCCTATAATGAAATTCTCTTTATGACTCGGTTTCTGGTACCTGCTGGACTTCGTGGTCTTGGGTGCTCTAAAGCCTTCTTCACAGCAATTGATGGTCTTCGGTACTCTAAAGCTGAGGTCATGTCCATGCAGCATTTAGGAGGTCGCCGACTGTCAAAGCTCGAGAATACCAGCTGACGTGTCCTGCCCACATCCCCGGCTTGCCTGTAGTTTGGAGAGCACTCCCACCTCCAGGCTTTCTGAATGGCTGGGTGCACCTCAGCTACAGAGAAGCCAGGGGATGCACCTCCCAGCGAAGACCACGTCCTGGGAGCTGCCGGTAAAGGAGTTTGCTGGCGACCAGGTGTAGCTTCCACTGCTGGCCGTTGCGAATTTTGAGATAAAAGTCCTTGCCTGTAGAGCCATTTTGTGAGATAGATGTGCGACCTAGCGGGCTGACAAGGCTTGGCACTGTAGAGCCATTTTGATGCAAAACAATGATAACTGCACATTTGTCCTATGAGGTACTAGAGAACTGCAATACCTTCAAGTATCAAGTCTGCTCTTATAATCCAATAAGCATAGCAGTGACACCTGCTAGACTCCTCTCCCTTGAGCCAGGTAGCTAGATCAAGGAAATTACATTAGTAGGCAATTTTACAACAGTGCCAAAAATTCAGCTGAAAAGCAGTTAACATTTATGTCAAGGGATGGCTTTGCAATTTAATACAATTGTCATGACAAAGCTTAATAGCAATCTAGAGTTGATGCAAAATGCCAGTATAGAACAATTAGGCAGAAAACTTTGTGCAAGCCAAAATTTTTGTCAGTCTCAGCATTTATGACCACACCTACCAGGTGAGGAGGAGATACGCTTATGGTTCAAGTAAAACAGAAACATGGGAGGCAAGGGACCATTGGATTAGAGAATTCAAATGTCTTGGAAGTGCTGAAGAGGAGGCTGTCCCGAATAACATTGGCAAATTGGGAAGAATCCCTAACTCCCTTTTAATGATTTGCATTATCTAACTATTGCATAGACACCGACGTGCCCTGCAAAAAAAAAGTCCTGTTTTTCAGGGATGGGCAGTAGGCGACAGCTTGCTTTGCCTCTGGTATCTACCAAAATGTATAAGTTCAACCCCTTGAATATACAAGCTTTCAGAGCCCTCTCGGGCCTTGCCTACCTCACATCTACTGATACTAGCATGTTCACAAGTCTGTTTTATATCATGAAGAGTCAGCAGCAAAGAAATTCTATTCCTAAAATATAAAAATGAGGCTTTCCGGGAAGATTTCAAGTACAATTTGTACAATACTAACGGAAAAGAAAACTGGCGGCGTATCATTAAATCCTGGCAGGAAGGGTTTGGAAATAAGCTGCAGCACATGACAGGCAGTGTGCGAATCAAAAAGCAGAGGTTCACATCCTGGTCACAAAAAGGGTAACAGCCATGCAAATACTTGTGCTGTGAATCAGTTTGTTCTTCCCAATTCCTCCTGCTAAGAACACAGAAAATTATTTACTACCAACCACCATAATCCAGACCTCTCACTGACTTTTCCTGAGCTGCACCAAGTCTCTGGAAGGCCCTACCCCCAACAATTAGATTAACATTAACAAATCTACAATCATGCCCTAAAAATTAAATAGTATTAGGTAGGCCTACCACTTCCACTAATCCAACATCTTTAACCCACCTAATTTTTTCTGAACCCAATTAAAAGAGTATCCATCACACCCATAGAGCACTAGATCAGCTTGTGGCTGGCCCATATAGCTTGTATATACTCCTTACCTTTTGTGTCACCCCCATTCGCCTCTTCAATTGTAAGCTTGTGAGCAGCACCCTCATTTCTTTTCTTTCAATCGCATGCTCGTTTTTTGTTACAAAGCTCAGGAGAAAATATCCTGTTGCAACACTCACCAATTCAATACCCGTGTATACACATTTTTTATTATGTAATTCATTAGCATGTGTGGTGAAGTCACTTGTACCTCATGTACAAAAATACGGTCCCTTGATAGGCTGTGGGGCCCTTACCACCAATGAACAGAGCCCTGGCAGTCCCATAAAAAGGCCAACAGCTTAGTTTGATAGACCCTCATCTGTTTACAGGAATATATAAGGCCAGAAGCCGGCCCAGTAACCTAATATAACCGAGAAACACAGACAAGTGTGTTCGCAATCCAGATAACAGCGCAGCCCAAGATCAAAGTGGAACAAAACTGGACCTAGTGCCTATGAGACGCTGATTCCGGTTTGCATACACCAACAATGAGCCCACGGCACATGCACAGTCAGCATCACTCACACCTTTCTCGGAATGTGCGAAGCCACACCCCCTGTAACTGAATGGCTGGCATGGCCACGCAGCGCCTAGAGATGCAGGGAGTGTCGCACACAGATCACAAGAGAAGCTAGGATTCCTTTTAGCTTTTCCATCCTGAAAATCCGAACCCTTATACACAGGTGAGACACTGCCACCTCCCCTCTATCTTTGCCTCTTAGCAATACTAGCTAAAATTAAAGGTCTTCTAACTTTGGAAAGTCATAAGATGCTGGTTTGGGTGCAACAGACTCAGTCAGGTGCGGCGCACCCTAGGAGATCAGATACTGCTGTTCTGTAAAGCTCCTAATCCGAGTTCTGCGGATATCCATCCCTGAATGTCCAGGAAAGACAGGATACCAAAGTAAGCATGTGTTATGATTTTCAGATTCACATAATGTGATCAGTTTATGATTTTTTCATTTTAAGATTAATGTACATGGCAACCTCATATTTATTAAATACTGGCCCTGGCATGTCTGGACTTTTATTCTTTGAAATTCCTCAGTCAGCACAGGCTCACAGCAGGGAGTGTGTCCATTTCTAGACCTGCTGTCCCCATTCCTGCTTAGGTGCTTCTTATAGTGGAGTGCCTGAATGTACATCAACTTTCTGATTGTAAAGCGCTGTGTAATATGTTTTTGCTATATATATATATATGAAGATTATTATGTATTACAAGTACCGGTAACATCTTTTCAACACTTACATTCCTTTTCCTTATGTAGGTTCACTCTTAGCGATACATTTGAAGCCAAATTAAAGCCAGAAAATGTCTTGCTTTGCAATTTTTCCATTAGAGCTAATGTTCTTCGCAAAAGAAAAAGGTTACTTTTAGAGATCTCCACCCTCATTGTTACTGCAAGACTGAATTGCAAACTCTTGAAAGCTTGAGTCTTGTAATTTCTCTGCTAAAAATACTTTCTGCACAAAATGCTAAAAATACACCTGTCACATAAAAGAGCCTCTATCCTACAAGCTATACGTAGCTCCCCAGAAGCAACATGTCACCTGCAGCAAGTCACATGCAGATCAGATATCATTACCAATTTATCCGGTGTTTACATGACATCATCGACTACACAATCCTATGGGCGTGATCACATTCATTAATACACAACGATCAAACGTCAGCCAGGACTGACACCAAACACTGTACTGTACATGCTAGGTTTCAGACTTCCATGCTTTCGCCCTAAACAGATTAACTAATGACTGGAAAACCAGATCACCATTATATGATCCATCTGGACCAGCCCCTTTCCTCCTTTATGTTATATGAGGTGAACTTCTTACAATCTGCTTTGCTTAGCAGTTTTAACTTTGCATTTACTTGTCAAGGGAATATAACTTTTAGATATTAAGCCATGAGAGCACAACTATTAGGATGCCGCATAAAAGAAAAAAGTGACAGGCAGCAGGTGAAAGAGTTTGACCTGTGACTGGAACTCAAGAGCCACATGTAGCTCACACACTGTATGCTGGACCAAAACACTTGCGAAGGTGTAGAAATATGCCAATACAACCTATTTTCCATCATCCAGTGACATACTTCTTTCCCCACCTCCCTGGTAGGCCAAGGACAGAAGCTGGAAGTTAGAGTGAAGCCAGCATGCCTTGTCTGCCCATTTCTGCTATTTAATTACCTTGTGACAGGGGAATCCACTTCCGCAGAGTGGGCATTTTATAGGCAGAGAAGATCAGTTTATTATTTTTGGGGGGTACTAGAGAGGTCCATGTTTAATACACCATTGTGTTTATGCCTTCAAGTCCTTCACTGTATTTGAATCATTTTAAATAGTTTCTTGTTCTAGAGTTATATGAGGTTTATGATCTATTAACGTCAAAAGTGGCTCCCTATCTCACTGCTAAAAGTGGCTTTCCTAGTATAAATAGTTGGAGATCCCTGCTCTACACCACTGAGTTATTACTTCAGGTAGAGCAATTGAAAACAAAAAAAACAACAGACTTATTATTAACCATTTGAAGTAAATCTTGTAGTGTGCGTTTCTTTTTGTGGCCCATTTGATGTTGATCATGTAAAGAAAATGATTTGGGTCTATAATATGCCATTCCCATTGATGCACTGCACAGTAGGCATTACAGTAGGAGATTCGTTCACACAGTGGCTAGGCTATCTTATGGCGGGTTGTGGTTAACTTAAAATAGGCCTTCAGTAGATTCCTTTAGCATAGCAAGTATGGGGGGGGGGGGGGGGTGAGGCAGTTAGAAAATAAAAACAAGGACCAAAATATCTCCCCAATTACTATACAAAAGGGTTGCTACAAACACTTACTCGTCCCACCATCAGCACCCTACTAAATTGCAGCTCCTTCTATACTTGCTTTACCTACCATATTCAAATCTCTGCAATATTCAAAGCCCAACCCATCTCCCACCCAGCCGCACCCCTAGCTAAACTAAAAATGCACTTTCCCTTCATTTTTCAAGCTCTAGAAGACCTTAAGAAACACCCCACTACATGTTAAACAATTTTCTGAGCTCAAGACTATCTGCTAAACTAGCATCCCCCTTTAAAGAGCCTTTGTACAAGGGAATCGTTATGTATCAGTCCTTATTTGAAAACAATTCTACATAGCTGCAGCCCTCTTCTAAGTGTGGCTCCTGTTCCAAAAAACAATATCCCCATTACTACATTGTCACGCCTCAGTTTGTTGCAAGGTCACTGTCACTTCCCAATTCCCCCAGTTTTTCCACCACTTTTTCTTTATGGTTTGTTTACATAACACAGCAACATGACATCAATTATTTTACATGACAAAAACATCACAATCTGCTTAAAAAATTAATTCCAAGTTGATGATCCACAGCAATGACTATACAGTAGGGATGGGCAAGCTATAGAAATAAAGGCACCTTTGAAGCATAAGGAATGCCCATTGTAAGAAGTAAAAGAGAGGACCAAATAGGTCAAAGAGAAAGAATGAAAATAGGTAAATCGAAGGAAAAGGGGAAAGAGTGAAAGATAAAAGGGAGAGGTAAAAAGGGAAACAAGAAAAAAAAAAATGTTCACATTTCTCGCACAAGCTCAATATCCCATACTAAAGGGCACACTTTACTTACCAACAACCCCATTACATTTGCATTACCCAACCACACTTGTCCTAGGCCCACCATCAGGAATATTTGGGCCCCATACACTGACAATGTTTGCCCCCATAACCTATAATGTTTCAGTGGCAGGGGTGAAGGGGAGGGCAGCAGGTGTACTATGGCTTAAGCTGATCTAGGGCAGGGATACTCAACCACTTCTTGTAAAGGTCCGTTTAAAGGCATCCGGTGAGAGGTGAAGGTCCAGGGGGAGGGCTGTCGTGGGAGGTGGGTAATTAGAAATCAGCACACTGGGGGGAAGGGCTATAGACTCCCCAAGCAAAACTAAAAAAGGCTGCTTGCCCCACTACCCCACCCCAAAAATCCTACTGGGCACTGGGAAAAAACAGGAGTTTTTATTTTTTGGCCCCACAGAACCAACAGCTCTGGCCTGCGACACACGGCTTTAAACTCACCCCCTTGCATTCGGTGCAGGCCGTGTACAGGGGTGGACTAGGGCCCAAAATATTACTGGCAGTAAGATCTGGTAACAAGGATGGATAGATAGAGCTCGGGGGAGAGGGATGAATGGCAGAGAAGCTGTAAGGAAGAGGGGTGGATAGACAGAACAGAAAGGGATTGAAGAGAGCTGGGAGAAAGGATGGATAGGAAGAACTAGAAGGGCAGGAATAAATGGGCAGAGCTGGGGGGGGGGGGGGGGGGTAGATGGCCAGAGCTAGAAGAAAGGTTAATGGATTGGCAAAGCTGGGAGGCTGCGGATTGGAGGGGCAGACCTGGGAGGACAGAAATTGATGGGGCAGGGAGACTGGGCTGGATGGGGTAGAGCTGAGGGGACAGGGATTGGATGGGTAAGGGAGTGCAGTGCTGTCAGGGCAGGGGTCCAGAAATCTGGCACCGAGGTCCGCATTCGGACCCTGGACCGCCAGTTTAGTATCGCTGATCTAGGGTGTACCA
Source organism: Gastrophryne carolinensis (assembly GCA_027917425.1). Lineage (NCBI taxonomy): Eukaryota > Metazoa > Chordata > Amphibia > Anura > Microhylidae > Gastrophryne > Gastrophryne carolinensis. The sequence continues at coordinate 120,896,615 of CM051239.1, forward strand.
TGAAGATAGGCGGGAGATGTGGAGACTAAACGGAGGGTGCACGCCGATGAGGACTCTACCTTGAACAGTTTCTGCTGGGCAGATCAGCAGAGCACCCAAAATGGGTTTTGCTCTGCTTTAAAGTCATCCCTCCAGCATTTTCCCACCTCCTTCTGGAGGCTTAATTAACAGGACCATGCCCCTGCTAAAGACCCCACAAATGGGCTGTGCTTTGCTCTGTAATCTTGTGCCCGCTACATTTGCCCTAAGGGGGGCGATTTTTACCTAAATTGGTTACAATGAGAGGTTTAAACACAGAAACAGCAGATAAAAAGAGGTTTTCTATCTATATAATTTGCCATGTGAGCACAAAGCAGATAGATAAGAGGGATCAACAATGGCAGGACCACCTGACCTTATGGGCCCTGATGCAGTCACTACCTATAGTTACACCCTTACCCAACTCCTCATACTCCATTATAATAGCACCTCATATTCTAAAGCATCCCAAAGAAGAACCACATTTTACCATCACTACTGAGGTCAAGGGCAAAACCCACTATGCCCCACTTGCCATCACCACAGTGCACACACCTTTCAGCCCCACATCTCCCTTCTAAATTACATACATAACACACCCTAGATATCACCTAAAGCCATACTACACCCACACCCCACTTTCTGGACCCCTGCCACATGCACGTGCCCCCCATTTGCCTTGACCCTGGATCCTGCAGAGCCGTGCAGCGCCCCCCTCAGGTGGTCGGTCACTCTTCTTACCTGCACGAGCAGATCCCGCCGCTGCACACTACCGACACACTTCCAGTTAGAAACTTTTCCCTGTTGGCGCCAGCAATTCCCGGTCCCGTCGCTATTCCTCCTGTGGAGACTTAAACCCCCGGCCGCCAGAGCTAACACACCAGCCGCCGGGCTGCAACCACCTGTTGAGCTCGCCGCCCTCCTCCTGTCCAGCCCGGACCTCCCGTCCAGCCCGGACCTCCCAGGCACAGTCTCTGCTCACTCCTTCAGCTTTTTGCGCGCCCCGAAGCGGCCCGGGCACGCGCTTCCCTCAGCAATGGTGTCTTCCGGGATGCTCGTGCACGAGAGAAAAAGAGAGAGAGCGGGAGGGAGCGCGCACCGGCCTGACAATTCGCTGCCGCTATAGTGACCCGCCGCCTGTCAGGAGGAAGAGGCCCCCACGTGGAACAGGAGGCTGGTGAATACAAACATAATGCACAGGAAAAGAGGGTTACAGCCAAACTGTTACACTATACTTTGTATAGGTGCAAGGTGGGTGTATAAATGTGTAATGATACCACACCACAGTAACGTGCCCGGCTCTGACCTTACACACGCTCAATGTTACACAGAGGCCTCCATCTGACCAACAGCCATCTGTGCCTCTTTACAAAATGTTTCCCTTAAAATGGACTGAAACCCAGGATTTTGATTATCCTGGGTTTCAGTCCTTGCCCCTGGGGGCACCCTGCTGTGTGAACCCCCCCCCCCCAGGTTGGCGAAACCAACTATCCTTTTCCTGGTCCTAAAGCACATGCGCAGCTGCTCGTCCAATCAGCGCGCTCAGAGCCGCTGCTGTCGCGTTGTCTAAGAAAAGCGGTTCCAAGCGCGCTGATGGCCGTATCCCCCGCTTCCCTCTTAAAGTGGACCATCACCCTCGGGTGATCGGCCCGGGAATCTATAAGATTCCCGGGCCGATCACCTCCCTCCCCGCGGGACATCCGAGATCGGGATGTCCCGCAGGGTGAAACCCCCCCAAAACCCCCTTACCTTAGCTTCGGCGGCGGCCGGCCGCCTCCCTCGCGCCCCTCTAGGCGTGTGCGCGCCCAAGAGGGACGCGCGGGAGGCGGCGGCGGCGGAGGAGCCGCTTGTCCGCGGCTGTCAAATCCCTTGTCCGTCGGCGCTGGGAGAGGTGAGTTTTTAGGGTGATCGGGGGGGTTTCACACAGCGGGGCACCCCGATCGGGGGTGCCCCACCGAAGTGGACCAAGACCCAGGATAGTCAAAATCCTGGGTGTTGGTCCACTTTAACAGGGAGCGTGCCTGCACCGGCCATTCACAAATTCCTGGCGTGGGCGCGCGCCCTGCTAGGGGGATAGCGGGGATGCGTCTCGCGCATGTGCCATTGGACCGGGTAAGAAGGCAAGTGTATGGGCGACCTGGGGTTTTCACACAGCGGGGCATCCTGATTTCGTATTCCCCCGTAGAGGGAGGAAATCGATCAGGGAGTCCATGTTCCCGTGTCTCTCGTTCTTCTTCTCTGTTCCTCTTTGAGGTGTAACATGCAGATCTACATCGATAAATCATTCATTTGCCTATTTAAAGTGTTTATATTGTTGTAACTGTTACAACCTTTCCATCAATGAGGGGTGTGGCTTAATTTAACAATTGTCCCTCTTTCCCACCCTGAAAAGTTTTAAGGTATGCAATGGCGATCAGTAAGTTGGCACCGCATGCCGGCCGTGTCAGAATTCCATTCACCAGCACTACCTTGCCGGGATTGCGCAGTCACTGGCTATGTCCTCTCCATTCACTGCAATGCAGAGGGTGTGGCAAGGCCGACATGCCTGCTATACCAGTTCACAGGGTAGGTGGTCACTCTGTCACCTGCCCGCCTTGGCAAATCCTGATATGGGACATCAGGGTGCTGAAAAGGCCAGTGAACATTGGTATGGGCACAGAGTTCTTTCCAGGGACCTATACCAAAGGGCATAAGGGCTAGTATACCCGGAGGAGCCGGCTGGCCGGACTATGTCCTGGGTTACCAGCCCCTATGCACCCCTCACTTTTTGAATAAACTTCCACTTTCACTTCAAGACAAGCTTACTGAATCAGGGCCTTCCAGTCAAATTCTTTAACAATTGCTAATGGAGGATCCTGATTTAAGATGCCTCTACAGTTACAGGTCCTTAGTAAGCCAAAATCAGGTATGATGGCTGACAGAAAATAGCTGTTAACTGCAATAACGAATGCCCTCTATTAGAGGAGGTGAGGCTGCTGCATATATGCAAAGCTTATTCCTGCCCCCCAACGTTTGAAGCGTTGAGTGGGTATCTCTCTAATGCAGGACTCATTAGGTTATTTTAGTGTCCGTGTGAACCAGGACCCTCCCAGGCATGGAGGTGATAAGGAAGGTGGAGGTCTAAATCCATAACTTCCAACCAGGACCACCGCAAAAATGTTTGGGCCCCATACAACTTAATTGATTGGGCCCTCCTCCCAAGGGTCCTGGCTTACGGGTCACATGCTCTAAGAATATTTGGTTCATAAAAGATGCTGGTGATGGAGCCAATGCTCAGAAGTCCGTGTGTTTCACTACCACCATTCAACCAAAGAGACAGAGCACCCAGATATCTAGCATTCTGCATTTGGTGGCACAGTCTTCCCCATGTCAGCGAAGTGGGATTTTTCGACGGGCCAGGGGGCCTTCAAGTGGGATTGTCCCACCGAAAGTGGGGCATCTGTTCCGTTTACCTTAACCACACCAGATTTCCCACCCACTAAAGAGGAACATTGTTGGCCCTGCAGTCTAAAAGTTTCACTCCTTGGGGCATCCTAAATTTGGATGCCCCACTGTGTAAAACCCCCCAGAAGCTCCGTTTCACTCACCTTGTCCCATAGCCCTCGCCGCGTCTCTGTCCTGGGGCCGCATCCTGGCTGATAGGAATAATGGATGGCATGATCTAAGGTGGGAGGCAGGGAGGAAGGAAGGGAAGAAAAGAATGGATGGCTAGAACAAGGAGGAGGGATGGATAGGCAGGACTATCACATAGTTTATGGTTTGCCTATACTGTTCTTTGGGTCACTTTCTCTGTAACTTACTTTTGTTTGATAACACAGGCCACGGGCAACCGCTGCACGAACCTCTGTGTGTGTGTGCACACATCTAAACAGTGGCGGCGGTGCCCAGTGCAGGGACCTTCCCTGCCCGTCTTTCACTGTCTGGCTGAAGCGCAGGTGCGACTGTCAATGTTTTTTTTCTTTTTTCCTCCAGCGTCCGGGGGAGGAGAGATGCTTCACTGCCTATGGGAGGGGGTATGCCTCACTGCCCATGGGATGGGGGATGCCTCACTGCCTATGGGATGGGGGATGCCTCACTGCCTATGGGATGGGGGATGCCTCACTGCGTATGAGATGGGGGATGCCTCACTACCTATGGGATGGGGGATGCCTCACTGCCTATGAGATGGGGAACGCCTCACTGCCTATGAGATGGGGAACGCCTCACTGCCTATGGGAGGGCGAAGCCTCACTGGCTAAGGGATGGGGGAAAGTCTCACTGCCTATGGGATGGGAGAAAGCCTCACTTCCTATGGAATGGGGGAAAGCCTCACTTCCTATGGAATGGGGGAAAGCCTCACTTCCTATGGAATGGGGGAAAGCCTCACTTCCTATGGAATGGGGGAAAGCCTCACTTCCTATGGAATGGGGGAAAGCCTCACTGCCTATGGAATGGGGGAAAGCCTCACTGCCTATGGAATGGGGGAAAGCCTCACTGCCTATGGGATGGGGGAATGCCTCACTGCCTATGGAATGGGGGAAAGCCTCACTGCCTATGGGATGGGGGAATGCCTCACTGCCTATGGGATGGGGGAATGCCTCACTGCCTATGGAATGGGGGAATGCCTCACTGCCTATGGAATGGGGGAAAGCCTCACTGCCTATGGAATGGGAGAAAGCCTCACTTCCTATGGAATGGGGGAAAGCCTCACTTCCTATGGAATGGGGGAAAGCCTCACTTCCTATGGAATGGGGGAAAGCCTCACTTCCTATGGAATGGGGGAAAGCCTCACTTCCTATGGAATGGGGGAAAGCCTCACTTCCTATGGAATGGGGGAAAGCCTCACTTCCTATGGAATGGGGGAAAGCCTCACTTCCTATGGAATGGGGGAAAGCCTCACTTCCTATGGAATGGGGAAAGCCTCACTTCCTATGGAATGGGGGAAAGCCTCACTTCCTATGGAATGGGGGAAAGCCTCACTTCCTATGGAATGGGGGAAAGCCTCACTTCCTATGGAATGGGGGAAAGCCTCACTTCCTATGGAATGGGGGAAAGCCTCACTGCCTATGGAATGGGGGAAAGCCTCACTGCCTATGGAATGGGGGAAAGCCTCACTGCCTATGGGATGGGGGAATGCCTCACTGCCTATGGAATGGGGGAAAGCCTCACTGCCTATGAGATGGGGAACTCCTCACTGCCTATGGGAGGGCGAAGCCTCACTGGCTAAGGGATGGGGGAAAGTCTCACTGCCTATGGGATGGGAGAAAGCCTCACTGCCTATGGGATGGGAGAAAGCCTCACTGCCTATGGGATGGGAGAAAGCCTCACTGCCTATGGAATGGGGGAAAGCCTCACTGCCTATGGAATGGGGGAAAGCCTCACTGCCTATGGAATGGGGGAAAGCCTCACTGCCTATGGAATGGGGGAAAGCCTCACTGCCTATGGAATGGGGGAAAGCCTCACTGCCTATGGAATGGGGGAAAGCCTCACTGCCTATGGGATGGGGGAATGCCTCACTGCCTATGGAATGGGGGAAAGCCTCACTGCCTATGGGATGGGGGAATGCCTCACTGCCTATGGAATGGGGGAATGCCTCACTGCCTATGGAATGGGGGAAAGCCTCACTGCCTATGGAATGGGAGAAAGCCTCACTTCCTATGGAATGGGGGAAAGCCTCACTTCCTATGGAATGGGGGAAAGCCTCACTTCCTATGGAATGGGGGAAAGCCTCACTTCCTATGGAATGGGGGAAAGCCTCACTTCCTATGGAATGGGGGAAAGCCTCACTTCCTATGGAATGGGGGAAAGCCTCACTTCCTATGGAATGGGGGAAAGCCTCACTTCCTATGGAATGGGGGAAAGCCTCACTGCCTATGGAATGGGGGAAAGCCTCACTGCCTATGGAATGGGGGAAAGCCTCACTGCCTATGGGATGGGGGAATGCCTCACTGCCTATGGAATGGGGGAAAGCCTCACTGCCTATGAGATGGGGAACTCCTCACTGCCTATGGGAGGGCGAAGCCTCACTGGCTAAGGGATGGGGGAAAGTCTCACTGCCTATGGGATGGGAGAAAGCCTCACTGCCTATGGAATGGGGGAAAGCCTCACTGCCTATGGAATGGGGGAAAGCCTCACTGCCTATGGAATGGGGGAAAGCCTCACTGCCTATGGAATGGGGGAAAGCCTCGCTGCCTATGGAATGGGGGAAAGCCTCACTGCCTATGGAATGGGGGAAAGCCTCACTGCCTATGGGATGGGGGAATGCCTCACTGCCTATGGGATGGGGGAATGCCTCACTGCCTATGGAATGGGGGAAAGCCTCACTGCCTATGGAATGGGGGAAAGCCTCACTGCCTATGAGATGGGGAACTCCTCACTGCCTATGGGATGGGGAACTCCTCACTGCCTATGGGAGGGCGAAGCCTCACTGGCTAAGGGATGGGGGAAAGTCTCACTGCCTATGGGATGGGAGAAAGCCTCACTGCCTATGGAATGGGGGAAAGCCTCACTGCCTATGGAATGGGGGAAAGCCTCACTGCCTATGGAATGGGGGAAAGCCTCACTGCCTATGGAATGGGGGAAAGCCTCACTGCCTATGGAATGGGGGAAAGCCTCACTGCCTATGGGATGGGGGAAAGCCTCACTGCCTATGGGATGGGGGAATGCCTCACTGCCTATGGGATGGGGGAATGCCTCACTGCCTATGGAATGGGGGAATGCCTCACTGCCTATGGAATGGGGGAATGCCTCACTGCCTATGGAATGGGGGAATGCCTCACTGCCTATGGAATGGGGGAAAGCCTCACTGCCTATGGAATGGGGGAAAGCCTCACTGCCTATGGAATGGGGGAAAGCCTCACTGCCTATGGGATGGGGGAATGCCTCACTGCCTATGGGATGGGGGAATGCCTCACTGCCTATGGGATGGGGGAATGTCTCACTGCCTATGGGATGGGGGGAATGCTTCACTGCCTATGGGATGGGGGAATGCCTCACTGCCTGTGGGGATTGGGAGAGGGGAATGCCTCACTGCCTATGGCGATTGGTAGGGGGCAGTGTTTTGACACATTTGGTTCAGATTTTTTTTTTTCCTTATTTTCCTCCTCCAAATTCTAGGTGCGTCTTATAGGGTGAACCATATGGTAATTATAAGTGGTCTTGCATTATTTCTATAAATTCTATATATTTCTACAACTATAAACACAGATAAATATGATGCTGAATTGAGAATAAAAATAGCATTTTCTCTATAAAAAAAAAAAATGAGTAAAAAAATAAAGGCTATAAATGCCAGCTCCTATAAAAGTCTGTGTGTGGGCGTGCACACAACCGCAGGGATGCCGGATACCATGCAGGGCGAACACAGGAGCAGCGTCGGCAGAATTTTTGTGGTGCAGGTCATCCCAAAAGCAAATGCCATAAGCACACCCCAGCAGGACAGATAGGATGGGGGACCCCAAACAGGTGGTTGTTCTGCTTTAACAATATATTCATTTGTGGTGAAATGTAACAATTTGTAACAGTTACAACAAAGTGAATCATTTCTTGATGCAGATCTGCATGTTACACCCTAAATAGGGATGAATAAGAATAACAAGGGCCAGGAAGACATTGACTCAAAAGAGGGACAGCCCCTCCAAATGAGGGACTGTTGGGAGGTATTCCAAATCTATAGGCTAAACCCAAAAAGCAAAAATATCAAAGAAACGTTTACCTTTCTGTGAAAACCAACATTACTAGCTGCACTTAGATTTACTAATCGGGAACAAGTGCGCACTTCAGGTGCTGCTTGTTTCAGGTACGTCACTACAGAAGTAGCTGAATAGCCATCAGGTGAGCAATGGTAGCCCCACGCCTCAATGACATGCTTACCGGTACTTTAAAGACCACTGTAATCACTACAGTAAGAAACAGTCATTTCCGCTTTACATTGTCTAGTCTTCAATACTTGTCCCTCCCAACCACATTAAAGGTAAATGATTATTTTCCTGAGATGCATTATCTGATCTACAATAACAATCCATTAGATTGTTGTGACATCTACTTAGAATTAGGAAAACCTCAAGTTATGGAAGCTGACTCACATACTTATTGAAAAACATTTGTAAGCATATTGTTCTGTGCTATTCACCCGGGCTGACCTGTTGCCAGTTCCAAACCTCTTACTAACTCTGTAATTGAATATACAGGGGATCAAAAAAGTGTAAACTGTGATCACAATCTATGCAGTGATTTAGATTCTTAGGGAATGGTTAAATATGGGGCACGATTATTGCACATCATTACCTACTTACTCTGGATCCTGGCATTGATACAGTAGACCGCTACCCTGCACTGTTACCCTTCCCAGCAGTGTCGTTACCATAGGGGGTACAGAGGTTGCGACCACACTGGGGCCCATAATAAAAGCATCCTTTGTCTTGGCTGTTATATCCAATTTACCCAAAGGGATACAGAAGGCAAGGCAAAGACAATTGATACACCATTGTGTCGGTCTACGTTTGGCACTGTCCTAAATTGTTTTCTGCTTTTAAATTGAAGAAGAAATTGCTGAGATATCAAGATTTACCATTTCACTTTATGATTTATCTTCTGAAATATTTGGGCATAGGCTTTGGCTCTGTGATGCCTCATAATAATCAGCATTATGGGCTGTAGTTCATTTGTAATATCAGGCTTAGAGCAGAGGTGCTTTAAGCAAACTTAAAGCAGAGGTGCTCAACCATTTGAAGAACACTGGCCATATGAGCGATTTGAAAACTGGTTGCAGGCTACAATGAATAGGTTTAAATTTTTCATTTTTTTAAAATAACATAACAAAGATTTTCTACAACAATCAGGTTACCAACTGTCTCCACAAACTCAATACCACCCCATTACCACATTCATATATAACAATCCCCACATGCTACAGATACACATGCTGATTACCTTACCTCTCCAAATGTATGGGCCCCATAGTTATAGCACCTCCCCCATCAATCCCAAATTGTAACCGTATTCCCAATACTTAGGGCCTTATTTATCAACGGATAGCGCCAGGTAGTGTCTGACTAGCGCCAGGTACCGCCAGCTATCGCCGGCTACCGACTCCAGAACGCCCGGCGGCGAACACAATGACGGATTTATCACGCTAAATGAGGCTAGCACCGGCGAGAGCGTCAGCTAGCGCGGGATTCATCATGTAGCCGACTGCAACGAACAGCGCCGCTGCTAATCCCATCACAGCGCCACGTATGACCTGTCGCTCCCTGGCGCTCTCCAATGCATTTCAATGGAGCAATCTTTAAATATTCATAATTAATTGTTAATATTTTTTTTTTAAATGGCAAACATTCTGTGACCACTTCTGCAATGTTTTTTAAGGTAAAAAAAATAAATAAATAAATTTGTGCAGAATTGATATTACAGGTCTGATATTAATGTATTCATATTACAAAATGTTTATAAAAACTTGTTTAATTTTTTAATCAAAAAATATGCTTGTTTGGGGGTTAAAAACTACTTTACACCCATCGCCGCCAGCGCTCTGGGGTTTCAACAAGCATTTCACAGCGCGAGAAATTTTTGAGCGTGATTTGTTAATGAATATGCTGGAAGCCGTTCGCTCTGGCCATTCGCTGTCAGGCGCACCCATACAGCGCGGAACCTGTCAAACAGCGACTCCTCACCACGTATTCAACATTAACGCACACCGACTGAGTCGCTCTCAACAAGCGAACAACGGCCAAGCACAGCGAATACTAGCTGGCGCTGTGAAAATCACGCTACTGGCGCTCATCTGTCGCTACCTGGCGCTATTAATGAATCGGCCTCCCAAAGTTATACTAAAGGCAAGCCTGATTGTTGTTCCATTGTCTCGGGCTACAGGTTACACTGTCCTAAACTTCAATCTGTTTTCAAAAAGACCCTGTAGTTCCTAATTTATCTGTTTAAATATTAGAGCATAGGAAATTCAAATTAAGAGAAACAGTGAGTGTGGCAACAGGGATGTAATGTAAGCACACTGTGATGAGTGTGAGAGGAGAGAGGAGGGCGGGGTTTCAGTGCTGTAGAGAGAGGCAGCCAATCAGGACCTCTGGGCAGGGAGTAGGGGGTGTTTCTGTTCTTGATCCCCTAAAGGGTGATTGATGGACTAGGTCAGCAGGGTGGGGACTGAAAGCCGAATGAGGAAGTGATTTCCACACTAAGGAGACAAATAGAGGAGGAAGCAGAGCACTGGAGCCACTTAATGAAAGATAAGCTATTGATATTTATTTTTTAGCTGTTGATGTGCCAAACAATTTTACCCATCTAAATTCCTCCCTATACTAAATATGCAATTATATATAGAAAAAAACATTATTTTGTGTTGGTGCCAGAAATTTTACACAGGAGTGGTGTTGCACTATCAACGTCTCTATGTTACTCCAATCGGCCCTTCATATATCACTCTCCTTGCAACCTCTCATCCTTACTGAATCTCTGTTTACCTTTAGATGCCAGTTCAATTTAATCATTTCACTTTCCCCACAACAGGTCAGGGGCCACATCAGATGGCTCTGAGGGCCACATGTGCCCCCTAGGCTACAGCAACATATGTGACGTAAAGGGTCTTTACAAGCAAAAGGTTAAATTAGCTGCTTTCTGCTTGCCCCATGCTGTATTTAATCACCAGCACTTTACATTCCATGATACGTCCTGCTGAACTTTCTCCTTTCTGCTGACTCTTCTCAGTCCTCAGAATTAATTTACTTTGGAGGGGACTGGACTGTTATGCTAAGGAATGCATAGATCATCCTCTGCTTCTGAGGAGGCACATCAGAAGGGAGTTCACCAGGGCTTATAAAGAAATATAAAGCAGGCTGAATAAAAGATACACAGGCTATTTAAACCTATTTCCTGTAATGTGCCTTTAAAGCAGACCAAAAGTCAAAAAAAGAAAGTTCAGTAAATTGCACCCCTGAAGCCCCACTCTGACAATTAGTGACATAAACATAACTCCATGCAGATGGTATGGAATAGCAGACAGACTCTATGCTGCATAACTACATGGCAGTGGCCATCTTGCCTCATACATGAGTCCAGCTTATATAAAAAAAAACAATCCTACAGTCAAAATTGTCTCACACATCAGTGCAATCCTCCTTTATTTCTAGTAGAAATCCATCAGCTGTGATTACTCATTGCTCTGCTGCACATCTGAAATAATTATCATTTTATCAGATACATAATGTTTACACTGACTGAATGGGAGTGTGGTAAATCCACAGTGAACAGGGATAAAGTTACATTGTTGCAACTCTCCCCTCACAGGCTCACATACAATCTCTCTAGCAGCTGGTTATGCAGTGTGTGTGTTTATATAACATAATACACAACCCTCCTTTGTTTCTGAGGCATTTAGCTCTCTGTTTATTGTGGACTGCTGCTGACACAGCTCTTCCCTCATGCTTATGTGTGTGACAAGATGGCTGCTCCCATGCAGTTCTGCAGCATATAATCAGCCTGATAAACCAGAACATCCACATGGAGTTAAGCCCTCTCAAATAGATTTTGCCAGAGCGGGGCTTTAGGGGAGCAATTTACAAAACTTTCTTTTTTTTTACTTTTAAAGTTCGTGTCCAGGCAATAACATGAAAAGTCTATACTCACCTTTTCCTCCACAGCTCCTCTGTGCCGACATCTTCATACTTACCAATTTGGGAGGACAAGCAATTCCATCCTCTATCACTGGCCAGACATGGTGGCGTCCATCAATATGGCTTTATGTCCTCTAACACCCCTACTCTATTTATTGTGCTGAACTTTTTGGGGGATAACCCCTGCATTGCAAGAAATGGAATAGGCTTGTGGGGTCATAAACATGGCTCAATGGACACGTCCATGAGAGGCTGGCAGATGGAATCACTGAATCCCCACCATTGGTAAATATGAAAATGCCAGCAATGCATGGAGGAGCTGCGGGGGGAACACCGGACCTGCACTAGGGAGTTTCAGGTGAGTATAGACTTTTTTTTTGTTTCTGCCTGGACAATTCCCTTACCTTCCTTTAAGTTTTAGCTATTGTAAGAACTATCTATCACCGCTAGAACACCCTGCTGCTGCTAATCACTGATTGTTATGAATAAAGGCTTTATATTGAGAGAACATAAATATATATTTATGTTTCTAAACTTTCTATGAAAGTTACATTCATTAAACACGATTAGGAAGAGATTTTTTTTTATGTTACAGTTGGAGTCGGTACAATTCTGACTCCGCCTCCACTGCCCTGTTTATAAAATCACAATTATTGATATATCTCTGCTTTTGCTATTTATTATATAAAGGCATAAGACTGATCTACTTATGTATGTATGTAGTATGACAAATCTGCTTCTGACAAACATGGAATTGCTTAGATTAGATATACCCACAGATAAACCAGAACATCTAAAAAAATAAAGTACTTGTGCATTAGACCTTCTTGTGCTTTGATAAGCCAGTTACTTGTGGCACACCTGCATTGTACTCTTTTGAGCTTTGATAAACCAATTACTTGGCATACTTTGCATTAGACCCTTTTACGCTTTGATAAACCAGTTACTTGGCACACCTTGCGGGAGAAGGGTGCCAGCGATCAACCCGTTGCTGCCACTGCCCACCACACCCAGGGACTGAGCACACCAAGGCTGGCTAAAAGGATGTCCCTAGCGTGGCATTTTCTTAAGCTGTGCAGAGGGGACAAGACATGAGTCATTTGCAAGCTGTGCCAGCAGTCCCTGAAGCGAGGCAAAATGCATAATGTGTGTATGTGATGTGAGACCACCACCACCACACCACTGCAGGGAAGTGTTCAGCTTTCTATCCCGCGAGAGAGAGAGAGAAAGTGGAAGTTGGGCCCATCTTACCCATGAGCCCTGGCCCTGATATGATGGCAGCGGCTGTTCCACAATATGCCGATCCCAGCCGCCACTACTTTTTTCGCCAGGCCATCTCTGCCCTCGACATGTTGGTGAGTGCACTGGGCAATGCTATTAGTTCCCCATCGCCACTGACACTTTGACAAGTAAGCACATCTAAAAAAATAAAGTACTTGTGTACACTCTATGCTACTAATACTGTTTTGCAATTGTTTGCACAGAACAAAGGATGCAAAGACCACTCCACTCCCTACCACTCCCTAAATAGGTTACCTAACACATATGTACCACATAGGCAGCTACATAAATTGGAGGGGAGCAGGATGAGCAGGTCTGGCCTGTTGTCACATAAATAGGCGCACACAGAGTAGGTGGTGATGCAGAACCCTGCTGGAATCAGCTATCATAAGAGTAACCTATACTACCACTTACCATCTTTTGTCACACGGCATTAGTAAACTAAAATAAATCAGGTCGGCAGACATATACTATATGCCTTAGCTAGGGGATAGCTTATTTTTTTTCAGTCAGCCAGTAAAAAATTGTTATGAGTTAAACCTTTCTGGGAAGATATCACCCCACTTTCTCTTTGAGGTGTCCAAGCCTAGCATTTTCCTTACGCGCCGCGATGAATCCTATGTGTAGATTTATTATCCTGTCCCCTGCAAACTGGGATTGAGAGAAGCCTTTCTAAAATTAAGAAAACACAACAAATTCGAAGTAGGGAGCTAAAGAGGCTTGGTAACAGCTGTAGTCAGTTGCAAATTTAAGATTAAAATCAGACTGGGAGATTACTGGTCTCGGCCCACCCACCATCATCTGTTGGGCCCCTCCCCAAGGGAGCTCCTCAGCTGGCCATCAAGTATGGGTATCTTTAGTATTATAGTGCCAGGTACTGTGCTAGGGGTGGTTATGCTACAGGCTTCTGCTTAGTTCTGCTACCAGTACAATTACAGAACTGGATCTGACTATACCTATAATACCACCCAGCTACAATTTATTATAAACATCAGTATAAAAGGCACATGGTCATCCTATGTGCAGAACCTAGTAGAGCTCTGAAAGCGGAACCATTACCAGGATTTTCACTAGGGTTCCTCCTCTGTGTAAAATCCACAAGATTTCCATATAAATTCACCTCTCTGGCGATCCCATGACGCAAGGGTGGGCTCTTCTCAAAGCTGCAACTTTCAGTTTTATTAACCCTTTAAATGCCAAGCACGTAGTTTCTATGTGGTTACTTCTCCTACCGTTAAGTGCCAAGCACGTAGAAACGACGTGCCTGGCATTTCCCCCTGCTAGTAAAAAAAATAAAAATAAAAAATACTCACCTGACCCCCTCGTTGGATCCGGACGGGTCTCCTCTTTAATTTGGTGCCATCCGATCCCCCATGGAGGCTCGGATGGCTTCAGGAGAGCCCCCGGAATAGGGCCCCCCTCCGCTTCAGCAGCAGCTAACTGTGAAAAAAAAAAATTTAAATTACATTTACTTACCTGTGGTCGCGCTGCCTCCCGATGGGTCTTCTCTTCACCGGGGGGGCCTCCAATCGCCCCCCTCCCTGGCTCTTCAGCTTCAGGGGAGAACCTGAAAGGACTCTCCCCCTCCTCTCCCGACGGGCGCCGCCATCTTGACGTCACTCCCGAGTGTCATCCAGGCTCTCCTCGGCTCAGCTGTCAGATGCCCTGGTGATCGCTGGGCAGAGCAGTGGAGGGGCAGGGGATGCTTTAATCCCCTGCCCCCCCTCCTCTGGCCAGCGATCACCAGGGCATCTGACAGCTGATCAACACAGGAGCTGACAATCGGGTGAGGTGAGTAAAGTTTTTTTTTTTAATAAATGACATTTTTGTGTGTGTGTTTTTTTTATGTTAACCCTTTGTGAACTGGTAAGGGGTCCATGAGACCCCTTATACCAGTTCACAAGGCTGGGGGCTGGCAAGTCACCTGCAACTAGTGGGTGACTTGCCATTAACCCCCGCACCCCCAGCCTCCCCAAAGCCCAGGGGGGGAGCAGAAGAGCCCGGGCCACACAGGGTATGTGGGCTTGTAGGCTGCAGGGTGGGGGGCCACAAAAGCTGGCCCCTCCACTCTGTTCCTACAAGCCCCCATAGCTGGTCCCGGGCTGGTTATGACGGGTAAGGGGGACCCATCATTTTTTTTTTAATTTTAAGGGTTAGGGTTAGCCTAACCCTTAAAATTCCCCAAAAAAGCCCCCCCCGTCATTTTTTTTTTATTTTTAAGGGTTAGGGTTAGCCTAACCCTAACCCTTAAAATTCAAAAATAAAAATGGGTTCCCCCGCCTGGGGGGGACCCTACGTCATTTTTTTTTTTTTTTTATGGGTTAGGGTTAGCCTAACCCTAACCCCTAAAATTCCAAAAAAAATGACATAGGGTTATTTTTTGGGAATTTTAAGGGTTAGGGTTAGCCTAACCCTTAAAATTCCCCCAAAAAAGCCCCCCCTATGTCATTTTTTTTTTAATTAACCCCTTATGTTTATAGTGTGGATAGTAGTTGTATTTTATTTGTAAATGTTATAAAGTGCTCTTTTCAGTTTGGGGGGTCTCCAGGGCAAGAATGGGGGGGCTACCGATACATATGTGGTACCGTTGTAATCGGGAGAAATGGGGCTATCACATGCAATATGGTTTTCATTTAAAAAAAAAAAGGTTTTATTTAAAATTAAGGAGACAATTGTCTAAAAAATATTTTTTGTTTTTTTACGCAAATATATTCAAAAAACAGTAGAAAAATTTCAAACAAGACATTTCATGTTAAAGCCTAAACTCTGCTGCAAAAAAATATTTATATCATTTTTTCTGGAAATTCCAGCAAAAATCACAGTTAAACATGGCGCAAAATGGGGAAAAATTATCTGTCAACAGAGGGTGACAAAACTTCAAGTAGGCTGGCAATTAAAAGGGTTAATAGTACCTATGCACGTGGGGTATTGTTCTCCTCGGGGGACCTTGCGCTTTTAGATTTAGCTTGTTTTTTCTTGTTTGCATATTGATATTTTAGGAAAACATGGTTTTTATTCTGCTTTTTTATAATTTTTTTTAGGGAAACCCTGTGCAACCTAAGAATTCATTAATGGATTACTTCCAGAAAGATGAGCCGACTACAACAAGCTCAGTACGATTAGAAAGCTTAACATGTGTACTTTCAGGGAAGTAAAATGGTTGAAAAATCGCAAGGTGCGCACTTTGTCTGCAGAGCTGAAATTTTCAAGTAAAATTGCCGTTATGCGCATGCTTTACTTTGGGGTGTTTGGCAACTCTTCCCCTGACAGTACCTATGCAGGTTGGGTATCGTTCTGTTCGGGGGATGTTGCTTTTTCAGATTTTACTTGTTTTTTCTTGTTTGCATATACCGGTAGTTTTTTTTAGGAAAATGTGGCTTTGATTTTTCTTTTTTATTCTTTTTTAGGGAAACTCTGTGCAACCAAAGAATTGATTGAGGGATTACTCCCAGAAAACTGTGCCCATGTCAACAAGCCTGGTATGCCTAGAAAGCTTGAGGTGTGTACTTCCAGAGAATATATAGTTTGTGGGGGGGTATTTCAAATTTAAAAGGGTTGTTTTTCTGGAAAAACTGCAAGGTGCGCTTAGCGCGTAGCATAGTTGTATTTTATCTGAAAATCTCCTAAAGCGCTGTTTCAGTTTGGGGGAGTCTCCTGGGCAGGAAAGGGTGTCTACCAATACATATGTGGTAACGCTGTGACCGGGAGAAATTCGGGTTTCACACACAATAAGATTTTATTGACAAACTTACATTTTTTTATTTAAAAAAACACTACAAATTGCAAAAAAAAGATTTTTTTTATTTTTTTGCACATATTTCACCCAAAAGTATTGAGAATACACTATAAAAAAGGCCAAACAAGACCTTGCATGAAGCCCAGACTCTGCTGAAAAAAACAATATATAATTTTCCTGGAAAATCCCTGGAAATCCCTTCCAAAATCAAGGTTGAACATATGTAGCGCAAAATAGTGAAACGTGGTCTGGCAACAAAGGGTGTCAAAAGCTGCAGGTAGGCTGGCACTTAAAGGGTTAAGCTACTCTGATGTCAGAGCGACTTAGTAAAGCTGAATAAGGCACAAGCCACTAGCTGCTCCCCTGCATAACTACGCCAGTCATTCAGAAATGCCCAGTTATGAGCATCAGCCGGAGGGTATGCCGGAGGATGCGCCCCGCACATGCACCGTGGGGTAAGATGTGTGTACATGGTTATCTTTGGGATTTCACACGTTAGTGGGTGTGTGTGCAGCATGACAGACATGATTCCATGTGTTTCTGCTGTTACTTGGCACACCTTGCATTAGATCCTCTAAGGCTTTGATAAACCAGTTACTTGTGAGCACACCTTGCATTATACTCTTTTGAGCTTTGATAAGCTAATTACTTGGCACATCTTGCATTAGACCATCTTGGGCTTTCATAAACCAGTTACTTGGCACACCTTACATTAGACCCTCTTGGGCTTTGATAAACCAGTTACTTGGCACACCTTGCATTTGGCCCTCTTGGGCTTTGATAAACCAATTACTTGGCACACCCTGCATTAGACCCGTTTGGCTTTGATAAACCAGTTAATTATGGGCACACTTTGCAACATACTCTTTTGAGCTTTGATAAACCGGTTTCTTGGGGGCACACCTTGCATTATACTCTTTGATAAACTAGTTACTTGGCACAACTTGCATTACATATTGGGTTTTGATAAACCAGTTACTTGTGGGTGCACCTTACATTAGACCCTTTTGGTCTTTGATATATCAATTACTTGGCACACCTTGTGTTAGACCCTTTGGATTTTTGATAAACCGGTTACCTGGCACACCTTGCATTAGACCCTCTTGGGCTTTGATAAGCCAGTTACTTGTGGCACACCTGCATTGTACTCTTTTGAGCTTTGATAAACCAATTACTTGGCATACTTTGCATAGACCCTCTTACGCTTTGATAAACCAGTTACTTGGCACACCTTGTGGGAGAAGGGTGGCAGCGATCAACCCGTTGCTGCCACTGCCCACCACACAAATGCATAATAATCTATGCACCACCTCCATGACCAGGTACCTGCAATCCGAACGCGAGCAAAAAACATGCTCCCTCTGCTTCTTTGGTTGACTCTGCTGCAACCCCCCAATGACAAGATCACCTGTTTCCCCCCAAAATAAGGATGTGAGACCACCACCACCACACCACTGCAGGGAAGTGTTTAGTTTTCCATCCCGCAAGAGAGAGAGAGAAAATGGAAGTTGAGCCCATCTTACCCATGAGCCCTGGCCCTGATCTGATGGCAGCGGCTGTTCCACAATATGCCGTTCCCAGCCGGCACTACTTTTTTCGCCAGGCCATCTCTGCCCTCAACATGTTGGTGAGAAAATAACGTGTGCACTGGGCAATGCTATTAGTTCCCCATCGCCACTGACACTTTGACAAGTAAGCATGGGTAGGGACATTACAGCTCTCTAACTGCCCATGAGGTCAATGTAGTACACTTTGATTGATAGCCTTCCGCCACCTGTGCTCAACCTGATGGTGCAGAGCTTTCTGGCCCATTATCCAGAGTTGCCAAAGCAGCTGCATAGGATGCATGGGGTGTGCACGCACTTTTGGCGTTTCCACCCTGCTGCTGCTCGCCTGTCTTCACAGCAAAGGAACTTCATCCTTCCCACCCACCGTCCCATATGTGCATTGCCCACCAGGTGGAATACAACTTTGTATATGTTGGAACGAGTGTCCGAGCAGCAGTAGGCAATAGTGGAGTTCCAGCTTCAAAATGCCCGGGTTAGCAGACCAGCACCAAGTGGTGCTGCAGTGCTATTGTCAGCACTACCATCCTCATCCTTTGCCTGCTGGAAAAATAACCTTCAGGCCATGACGGAGCATGTGATGGTGCCACAGGAGAAAGCAGCAGAGGAGGAAGGCAATTTTCCTAGGCATCAGTGCACACGTGGCTTGCAGGGTGAGTTGCCAGGTACTCCACTGTCCAGCCAGTGGACAGTTTTGGAGGATTCAGAGGAAGGAAGGAGGACTTTCTCTCACTGCAGGGTGGCGCCCAGTGCAGCCCTCTGGAGCCTGGCTGGAGGGAGAAGCAGGAAAAGGAGACACCTGACACTGAGGACAGCTTCTTGACTTAGGGCAGCCTGGCTCACATGAACCAATAAATGCTCCAGTGCCTGTGCAACGACCACAGAGTTGGCTGCATAGTCACCAGTGCCGATTACTGGGTGCTCACCCTGCTGTATCCCCGCTATAATGACCACCCCTTGATTCCAGCACTGGAGTGGGACAGAAAGATGGAGTACAAACACACTCTGGTGGAGGCACTGTTGGTGGAGTTCCCAGCTGACTGACGAGGGCTCAGTGGTGGCACAAGACAGGAAAGGAGGAGGAGCAAGTCACTAATGCAGCTGGGGCACCTCACAGGGAAGAGTGAGCATGGCCACAACTTGGAACACCTTTTTCCATTGTCTGCCATATCCATCACCATCAGATAGGGTCACAGTACCAGAAGACAGACTGGTACCGAGCAATGGGTCCTCCCTATTCATTTTCTGGGTCGGTAAACTGGACACGTGGCCAGAGCTTGCCCTCTGTGCCTGGAGCTGCTGGACTGTCCTGCGGCAAGTGTCCTATCAGAATGTGTGTTCAGCACCACAGGGGGTGACATCAACCACAGGAGGGTCCGCCTATCTACTCCACCCCATTTTACTAATTTACAAATACCCCTGCCCTGCCACCCTCTATTAGTGCTGAAGCAGCACATAAAATAAGAAAAGACACTTACCTGCAGACGGAATCCAGACGAAATCGGGCAGTGCCACGGATTCTGCAGGGATCTTCAACCGCCATCTTGCTGAAGACCAGGCCAGCTGCTGGGCTGCCCATTATGAAGTCCCTATGTCATCAACAGCTTACCCAAAGGCTGTACGTTAGTCACCAGGCTGCCTAGTGCCAGCACCACGGTTGCCAGTCTACCTGGCGTCTGCATAAGTCCAGAGCCCCTAGATTGTGCCTTGTGTCCGATACCCGTCCTGTGTCAGGTCAGAAAAAATCATATGGACTGGACTGATGCCTCAGATGAGGAGGAAACCTGTGCCACCACACAGAAACCTGTCCACCTAGAGGCTGATGTTTTGAGTCCCGTATATACTGTTCTTGATAGTGACCCATGGGCAGATATATGTGATGGAGATGAGGATCCCTTGGTGGGATTTTCACCTGTCCTCCGCCCTTTGGCTGTGCTGCATAACCTGTGCATCCCCTGGCATAACCTTAACACAGCCACCCGTCTGTCTCATACCCGTCTGTCATCACTTGGCTTGTCTTTGGAATCTATCTGTGCTCATATCTCCAACTCCCTGCTGGATCAGCCCCCAGCTTCAGTCACCGGCTCCTTGCTGGCTCAGTCGCCCACAGCTCTGCACCAGAGTGCCTTGGGAGTTCATCTGCCTTCATTCCATCAGATGGCTTCCTTTGTGCTTAGTAAGTCCTTTGACAACCATGTCCAGTGAGAAGTTTCCAGCATCCCAGCGAACCAGGGCTTGTCTATAGGCAGAAGTAGCAGTGGTGAATGGGGGTTGTGATCTGACTTGATAGCAGGTGTCCAACCGGGCATTACAGGGTGAGATAAGAGACCCAGATAGGAGGCTGTTTTTTCAAATACGTCTAGTGCACTGAAGCCTTTTTAAAGTGTTTTGTTTGAGCCTGGATTTCTAAGGAATGGAAGGTAGTTTTGGTTGTGAGACCTGCCATTCCTCAACCTCCAGGCCAGCTCGTACTACCCAACTTTTCAGGGTGACATTTTTGCAAATTGGGTGCCTAACATACATGAGGTTGGTTGCATATTGAGAGTGTGAGTCATCTCTTTTGACTTTCATCTTAAAGTGGACCAACACCCACCGGTGATCGGCCCGGGAATCTATAAGATTCCCGGGCCGATCACCTCCCTCCCCGCGGGACATCCGAGATCGGGATGTCCCGTGGGGTGAAACCCCCCCAAACACCCCAAACTCCTTACCTTAGTTTCGGCGGCGGCCGGCCGCCGCCGCCTCCCTCGCGCCCCTCTAGACGTGCGCGCGCCGGCCGTCTGTGAATGGCCGGCGCGGGCACGAGCGCGTCAAGAGGGACGTGCGGGAGGCGGCGGCGGAGGAGCCGCTTGTCCGCGGCTTGTCCGTCGGCGCGGGGAGAGGTGAGTTCGGGGGGGTTTCACACAGTGGGGCACCCCGATCGGGGGTGCCCCACCGAAGTGGACCAAGACCCAGGATAGTCAAAATCCTGGGTGTTGGTCCATTTTAATAGTTTAAGTGTCATTTCTTTTCTGTAACAAATAAATAAAACATTTTTGGGAGGGAAAGAGGGGCAATTGAAAATAAAGCCACACCCCCTCATTGAAGGATGAGGAGATATAGAAATATACACTTTAAATAGGCAAATTAATCATTTATTTATGCCGATCTACATGTTAAACCTCAAAAGAAGGAAAAGGGGCAGCAGTGAGGGACAGGGGGACATGGGCTCAAAAGAGGGACAGTCCCTCCAAATGAGGAAGATAATTAGTGTCTGCATTTAACCCTGAAAGGGAAGGACCTTATGTTGCATTTGATTTCACAGTAAGGACTGTTGTCAGAGTTGTCATTGCCGATAGTAACCCCAATCCTGACAATATATATAAGCACATCAATGCTACTGATTTTTCATTGACCTACTCATCCCAAAACTTTTGTGGTAATGTCACAGTGATTGTAAAAAAGATTTTATTCCTCACGAGGTAAGGCCATAGTAACAGAGCCAAGTCTCTAGAAACGGTTTTCTCTGTTTCCATCACTTCTGATATGACTGGGAGGCAAACTCATTGTCTCGAAGCACAGCTGTAACTTATGTCTGCCAATCTCAAAGATGTGTGTAATTTAGTTAATAACCTGGTATCCATGCTGGGTGTCTTGTAGTGTCAACAAACATTGCAGAGTGTATTGTATTAGGAAGCAGAAATAGGGCAGTTGGCACCAGAGGGATTCTTGGAATAATAGATTCTTGGAATTTTTTTTCCATCATTCACAACAACTTTATAACCTGGAAGACCTGCATCTCTAGGGCCTAGGACAGGTTAAAATTGAATGTCAGAAACATAACCTGCATGCATATGGTGTCACTGTTCTGAAACTGGGAGACCAGCTTAATTTGGGGGTAATTTACTAAAAATGGAGAGCTTTCTCTTTATGTGTGATCTTATTTCACCTTACATGGCGGCCTTGCCATCTTGATTAAAAAACAATAAAGAGTGTCACGCCATGGAGTAGTGTAGACGAAAATGCTTCACCTCTATCACTTATGCACTTACCGGAGAAAGAGTTTGTCACAGGCACGTCAGTCAAACTCAATGGTCCTTATCATTATCTCCATGAACCCGCAGGTGTATCTAAAGCCACTTTCCTCATTAATTTTGGTTATGGCTAAAAACCATAAAATATTTAATGTTTGTAGCCTAATTTATGTTTAATCCCTCTAATCCCAAATCATAATAAACATAAATGTCACTGTTTCCTGTCCTCAGTTGATGCATCCGCTGAAGGGCAGCGTGAAGAATTGTGCAGCTGAAGATCGAAGATAGAAGATGAGCAAGAGTGTGATTTTGGTCTATTACACACAGCTGGGGGCAGGGTTAAAACATTAGGCCACAGATGACCTTTAAAGTGATGCCATACCATATCAATCTGACACCATACTGACCCCATTACAGATCCTCATGGTTTTTGTTTTTAGCTCCAGCACTTGATAGGGCTAATGGTATTATACTGTGGCCTGGTTCCTGCGTTCTGGTTGTTTTGGACTTTAGTCAATATAGAGGCATGTTTGGCCTAAGAAAGGCCTAGCTCCAACTCTGGCCTGAAGCCAATGAAGCCGTGGAGCTGCTCAGTAGTTCAGTAAGTATGGGCTAGGAACATACCCTGCACTAAGTAACGATAAATATTAAAAATGCTTGCATAAAAAGACAGAAAATAACTTTATAGAAGTGCTAATTCTTTCTCACACTATCCCAAAAAAAGTTTTTTCTAATACTCTGTTGATTTGTACGTGGGCAGCTCCAGCACATACTTGCTTTCATGTTGTGATACGTTTGTTTATACTAAATGATAATGCGCCTTTCGTGCCTAAACTTGAAGAAACTCAGACAGGAACACATTTTGTGTCCTTTAGTTCAAGGAGAAAGATAGGAGACGTTATTAAAATGGGATTTACGTGTACGTGCAGCATACAGTGACTTAAAGCGGACATGCACTCATCACCAACCCCCCGATATGCTTGCATTATATTATAATTACTTTGCAAGCCATTGTATGATGGAGTAAAAGCATCTACATACATCACCAGAATTTTCAGTAGGTTCAGATGTATTTAGACAGGTAAATACATTACCTACATACTAGGAATTTGTTGTTGTGTGTGGGAGAAAAAATTTAACAATTTACAATTCCAGCATAAGCGCTATATGGAAAGGATGAGCTTAGAAACAGGGTTGAGAATCAAAAAAGAACTTAATGACTTTTCCAGTGCAAGGAGCCACTGTCTAGGCAGCTAATCTTGAAGCGCCACATGGTGATGGCCTGTGGTTACAGAGAGGGAAGAGAAAAAGTAGCTAGTGGAAGTATGGAACCAGAGGTTAGAGTGTAAAATAAAGGAAGTGTTCTGCTTAGACTTGGCTTGGACCATTCTACACGGGCAGAGGCGGCTCTGGCTTCTTCCTTTCCCCCCGCTCAGCCAGCAGCTCCACTGTGGTGGCAAAATAATCCCAGCTGTGTGCTTATGAGAGCCATGTGTCTGAAACACATGTTCACAGGTGGAAGGGGTTTGTGCAATGCCAGGGATTAGCTTAAATTGTACACAGCCATGCAATGGCTTTCTCAGCGCCTTGGATGGAACCGAGACCTAAAGAGGTGATTTGCATGGCTCCACTTAATACAATGAGTGATGGGTAAATCTATTATTTCCTGTGTTGGATGCAGTGCAAATACTTTCGGTTCTAGGAAAGCACCTATTTTCCTTTACCTTTGACAAACACATCCATGTACCCATACGCTCCCATACACATGCACGCACTCCCAAACACATGCATGCACCCTAGCACTCCCAAACACATGCACACACCACCAGGCACTCATGTGCAAATCCCTAAACATGCAAAAATTTGGGCAGGCAGAAGGATGACCTGGTACGTCGTTGGCTAGGGAGGGGGGGTGGCAGATAGGTAGGTGGGCAGGTTGGTGGAAATGCAGGAGGGATGGTGGATGGCCAGGAAGGGGGGTAAACAGATGGGTCGCCTAGTGCACTGCTTCTTCCTTCCCCCTGGCTCGGGCGGCGGCTCCGGCATCTTCCATCGCCCAGCTCAGGTGGCAACTCTAGCTTCTTTCTTCTGCCCCGACTTGGACGGTGGCTCCGGCCCCTTCCATCCCGTGGGCGGCGGCCCCACTGTGGTGGCAGGCTCTGGCCCCTATCCTTTGCCAGGGCTCAGACAGCAGCCTTCAGGCAGAGGAGGGCAGGGATTCTTAGCTGGGTGGGAGAGGCAGCCACTCAGGATGTCTGGGCATAGAAATAGGGGGTGTTTCCGTTCTCTGTCCCCAGAAAGTTGATTGAAGGACCAGATTGGCGGGGTGGGTATGGAAACAAGAAGGAGGAAAGGATATTTATCATGAAGGTGAGAGACTGGAGAGGAAGGATGGCACTGGAGCCACTCTATGAAAAGTTAAGCAACTGATATTTTTTTCTGACTTGCCAATCATTCGGCAGCTAATATGGGTCTCTCCACATGGTGGCTTGCGACTGTGTTTCCGCTCACTAAATGAAAAGGAGAAGCACATGGAACAGACTTCAGGGGATCTGCTTGCTGCCTTATTATTACTGTCGCACGACTGTCCCTTTAATGTATTTTTAGTGTGCTTATTTGAAAAATCACTTCAGTCTAAATCATTTATAAGTTCTATTCCTAAACTTTCAAGTGTGTTGATTTTCTTTGAAAACAATAATTGATCTACCTACTCGGGTTTCTGTTTTCACATGCTCTGCCCTGACAACAGATAACAGAATGGCCTGGGAGGGATGATCCTCCTGTAATCATCCTCAAAGGCCCTGTGTTCAGCCCTACACATCAATAACAGCACATGACAGGAAACAGCTCTCCTCCAGAAAGACATTTCCTTGGATTATGTTTATGTTTTCTGAGAGCTGCTTTTCTTCATAGCTGAACTGTTTCAATAGTCTGACCATATATATTAATGGCTCAACCTCATGCTATAGACAAACTAATAAAACATTCTGACTTGTATGTTTTCCCATTGAAAGGAAAAGAGTGTGATTGTAGGTAGACCGATTGCAAGAAGAATTTCAGATATAGTAAAGGATACTCACCAGTGCCATCCCACAAGAGGAAGACCATTACTGGCTTACTGACCCGATCTTGGGGTTTAAATCTAGTAAGTACTTTAATATAATTGTTATAGGTGTTTATTAATATATATCTGAAAGCATGGAAGCAACAGATGCCCAATCTAGGTAATACCCCCCTAAAATGTGTTAGATAAATTAGTGCAGTACTGTAGATACTCTCCAAGCGGTGGCGTAAGCACTGGGCATACCTAGGTGGATGCGCGTAATATATATTGTGCCAAGGTCTTGGTTACTGACTCCCAAACAGCACAGCAAAAAAGTCTTAAATATTACCAGTGTCCCCAACACATTCGCATCTTATCATAGGGATCTTCTCATCCACCACTCCCCAACCCTCCAAGCTTTCAAAAGTGCCTGAAAATCCACTTATTCAGACAAGCATACAACCTGACTTAAAGTGGACCAACACCCAGGATTTTGACTATCCTGGGTTTTGGTCCACTTCGGTGGGGCACCCCGATCGGGGGTGCCCCGCTGTGTGAAACCACCCAGAAAGCATTGAAAACTCACCTCACCCCGCTCCTACGTGACCGCTGCAGCCAATCCCCGCCGACGGACAAGCGAGAGGCAGCGCCGGACAAGCAGAGCGCGTCCGCCACCGCCTCCCGCGCGTCCCTATTACAGGGAGCGCACCCGCGTCGTCCATTCACAAACGGCTAGAGGGACACGCGGGAGGCGGCGGACGCACATGCACCGCTGGAACTTGGAAAAGGTAGGATTGTGGGCTTCCTGGGGGGTTTCACCGATTTCGGATGCCCCGCGGGGAGGGATCTGATCGGCCCGGGAATCTTATAGATAGTGTTGGTCCGCTTTAAGCAATTCTCTGAAGGGTACATGCCATAAAGCTCAATAGTGACTGTTTGTGATCATTGTCTTACGTCTGCACCCCTTATCCTTTAGATTGTAATCTTGCAAGGGAAGGGCTCTCTCGTCTATTGTATTTTGTATTCAGAATATTCATTGTGAACTCTGTAAAACCGCAATTGTAATAGTCTATGTACTGTATGTTACTCTCTGTCTGTGATTACTGCTTTGTACAGTGCTACTGAAGATGATTGCTCCTAAACAAATAATATTAATATAATAATAATAATAATATAATATTAACAATAGGGATGAATCAAAAAAGGGAAACCGCTCTCCATGTACCACAAAATTATGGTGGGGGGGTTGGATTGCCTGGAAACGACAACTGCAGGATCCCAAGTCCAGCAAACCTCCTGCCCTCAACAGTTAAAACTTTACCTGTACTGCTGACTGTTAAGATTTATCCCGGATTTGGTACAGTTTGTGACTCGGTGATGCGTTTTGGGTCACCAGAACCCTTTGTGTCATATGAGTAACATGACATTGAGAACTCTAACGAACATTGCTTACTGTATACGGGAGTGCAGCAACCCATTGTTGAAAGACACAGGTAGCCTTTAGCTACAGTTTTGCAATAAACTTTCACTTGGTGTCCTAGCACCAAAAGAAAAAGACACACATTTTTTATTGGTCCGATTAATAACATTAGCCGGTCAAATTAACTTTTGACTGTTTTCCTGGCATCATGTGGAAGAGGGATGGCATGAAGAGTGTCAACAAGTTTGTCAGCAGCTGACTCATCAGAAATAGGACAGTTTTGTAGTATCTCATGTAGGATGTAGTAAAGATCTCCACATAAGGCAGAGAGGCTTTTTAATAATCATCCAGGTCTGTAAGAGTATAGGTGGCAGCCTGGAGAACACCCACGTTGTTGGTAGTGGAACCCCAGGCTCTGCAGCTGGAGACATGGACTCCCCTGTGGTGTGGATTGGCAGGGATGTCTGGTCTTCACTAAAAGGCAGCTATTGGTAGGCCTTGAAAAATCCTAGCTTGAACTAAAGGTGGGGGAAAAAGCAGACATAGGGTTTCAGACCCAATAAGCAGGCAGAATAAAGCAGAGCACTGGACAAGCTAAGGACAGGTGCAGAGGTCAAAACTGGAAGAAAGCAGGAGTCAAGCTAGACTAGGGGTACTCAACTGGCGGACCGGGGTCTGAATGCGGACCTCAGTGCCAGATTTCCGGACCTCTGCTCTGACTGCCCTGCAATTGCTTCTGTGTTTCTGTGCTCAGTGCTGCCCCCTTTATTTGATCGGTGATGTAGTGCTTAGTCTCCCTGCCAGTGTCATGACTGTTCCCTGGCAGCTAGCATTGCAATATGATATACTGTATGGGCTGGAAGTGGTATTGCAAGGTACACACAAATGTTGTTTCTCTTTGCCCCTTCTAATCGTGTCCCCCTACCCCAGCTCAGCCCCATCGATGCCTGTCCTACCATCTCTGCCCCATCCATCCCCGTTCCTCCTGCTCAGCCCCATCCATCCCTGTCCCTTCAGCTCTGTCCTACCAAGCCCAGTCTCTCTGCCCCATCCATTCCTGATCTCCCAGTTTTGCCCAACCAATCCATGGCCTCCCAGCTTTGCCAATTCAGACCAAAGATGTAGGCTCTGTGGGGTCAATTCCCCCCCTCGCCCCGCATCTGGACCTTCCTGTCTCACCGGATGCCTGTTAATGTTAACCTTTTCAAGAAGTGCTTGAGTACCCCTGAGCTAGACAATACTGGTGCAAGGTCAAGCCATGAATTGTTATAACTGGGCCAAGTTCAGTGTGGGCCAGAACTGTATCCTACCTCAAAAATCCAACATTGGTGAAGGGGGATTAAAAGCAAGGGGAACAAGTCTCTTTATGACTTGTGTATATTTCTGTATGTTATAATAATTGGGCAATACCATAATACTAATAACTAACATAATACCCTTGTACAATCCTAATCTCTAAGTGTAAAAGTGGAAATACTGTCCCTTCACTGAAGCAATCCAATAAGTGATCATACAAGAGAATATGCCAAAATTACAGTAAAGATGATAGAGCCAAAATTAATCAGTACATACATAAATGAATAATTGTCACCAGTATACAGTAGTTGCAGGGCCCGCTGCGTGCTCCGTGGTCCGCTACACCACTTCAGAGATATTTATGGTTGCCCAGTGTTAGCATTGCTGTTTGGATTTGGTTTAACCCTTTAATTGCCAGCCTACCATGCATATTTTTTAACCCTTTAGTTGCCAATCCGCTTGTGAATTTGTCACCCTCTGTTGACAGGCCATTTTTCACCATTTTGCGCTATGTTTAACTGTGATGGGGAGTTGGGGATTTAACATGAAATGTCTTGTTTGTATTTTTTTACGTACTTTTATAATAATTTTATATAATAAATATAAAAAATGTGTATATATATTTTTTAATTTTGTCACACCTCTTATAGTTTAAAAATGTATTTTCTTCAAGAAAACCATATTGCATGTCAAAGCTTCATTTTTCCCAATTACAATAGTAATATGTATCAGTAACCCCAGACTGAAAAGAGTGCTTTATGAAATTTTCCAATAAAATACAACTACTATCCACACTATCAAGGGTTAAATAAAAGAATGGTGTGGTGTCCCCCGTATCCAAGCATTACCAGCCCGAGCACCAGATATGGGTGCTTGCAGACCTCCATCCTCCCTCCACCAGTCACCACTGGTATCTGACAGCACTGCCGCTGCTGGAAGCTGCTTTTATACTGGGAGGAGCAGGATGATTTTATACTGGGAGGAGCAGGATGATTTTATACTGGGAGGAGCAGGATGATTTTATACTGGGAGGAGCAGGATGATTTTATACTGGGAGGAGCAGGATGATTTTATACTGGGAGGAGCAAGATGATTTTATACTGGGAGGAGCAGGATGATTTTATACTGGGAGGAGCAGGATGATTTTATACTGGGAGGAGCAGGATGATTTTATACTGGGAGGAGCAGGATGATTTTATACTGGGAGGAGCAGGATGATTTTATACTGGGAGGAGCAGGATGATTTTATACTGGGAGGAGCAGGATGATTTTATACTGGGAGGAGCAGGATGATTTTATACTGGGAGGAGCAGGATGATTTTATACTGGGAGGAGCAGGATGATTTTATACTGGGAGGAGCAAGATGATTTTATACTGGGAGGAGCAGGATGATTTTATACTGGGAGGAGCAGGATGATTTTATACTGGGAGGAGCAGGATGATTTTATACTGGGAGGAGCAGGATGATTTTATACTGGGAGGAGCAAGATGATTTTATACTGGGAGGAGCAGGATGAATTTATTCTGGGAGGAGCAGGATGATGTCATCCTACTGGCAGGCATCTCCAGCCTGCCAGCACATAGTGTGAATAGAAAGGAGGGTGAGGTTTCATAGCTGCAGAGAGCCAATCAGGACTTCTAGGGAGGAAGTGGGGGGTGTTTCTGTTCTCAGGAGACTGAAGGTCGGTTGAAAGACCAGGTCAATAGGGGGGCACTGAAAGCTGAATGAGAAAGTGATTATGGAGACAGACGAAGCAGGAAGGGCAGTACTGGAGGGACTCAATGAAAGGTAAGCTACTGATATTTCTGCTTCAATTTAAAAAATGGAAAACAGTTTAGGACAGCGCCAAGCGTAGCCCGACACAATGGCTTTCCCTGTTCTATCACTTTAAATGACATAGAAGAAGAAAATTTAATTATAGTAAGACGTGTATAGAACGTTTTTTTAACTAGATTTATTATTAGAGTGTATATTAAAATAAGAAGCCATGTTAGCGCCAGTAATTCATTGGCAGATAGGGGTCGATTCAGCACTGGGAGGAGCAGGTAGTGAAAACTGCTTCCATAAAACACACATATACCTACACAGGAAAAACATGAAATACTAGTAGATCAGCAGAGCATCTTCAGGACATCTTTTTGGCACAAAAAATATACACTTTCCAAAATTCCATAGAAAGGACTTATTCTGGAGGGCCCATCCTACAGTTTTATTCAAATATTACCAGCTTATTTCTAGGGCTTATGCACACATTAGGCGAAACTTGGTGGATAAGCCATGCTCCCTTCACAGGAAAACAGATACACCCAGTGTTGCCTACTGCTCCTCTTATAGAAAAATAGACAACATAATAATTAACATTACACAGTGCCATGTATGTGCAGGACACTCAGAGCACTGGAGCAGTATAAAAAGCTATTAGTTCCTGCTTTTGTTCTGCTAGCAACATGCAAACTTGAGCACCCAGGGCAAGAGGGCCTTTTGGAGATGGAGCCCCCAAAGGGCCCCTTAGTTTAGGGACCCAGGCTGAGATGTAACCATGGTTGATGCCAGCGCGGCCTGAGTGAAAGGAGGTCTGCCCCAACAGCTGCTGTCTAGGCTGTAATGTCAATGTTGACCAGGGATCTAGGCGATGCCAACGGGTAACTGAAAGCAGAATTTCTGAAGTTGGTCTGCTTTGAATGAGCATGCAGGGTCATGTATTATCAATTATTATTCTAAACATAGCTGTTATGCTTAACACAAAAATTCAGCAACATTTGGTGGGGGGGGGGGGGCTTTTCAGCAAGTGTTAGGAGGGAAGTCCAGTGGAGAGGAGAATATTTTTGGATGTGCAAATAAGAACTGTGAAGAGGCCTTATCTTAATGTGAGAGCCATGTGTGTCCATGCAGACAATTTGTCAGTATAGATCAGGGACACCAGTGTATGTGCTTCCCTATCCTTCCAAGTGACATGCCTTATATAGTATATGCTAAGATGTTGTATAACTATTCCAGAAGATCTGGCATTCCTTAGGTCTCTGTTGTTTGCTTTGATTTAAACATTGTATTGTCCAGTTTATAAGATGGGAATGTGGCATAGTTTTGCATGGCAAAATGCTGAGAACAAAACGCGCTGGTGCTGTGACGGGATGATTTCTACTTTCAACTAAAGACCCCTCACTAGCCTGGAGGCTGTGGGTTGTAGAGGGGAGGCTGAGAATTTTAGACTGAACCTTCTAGCGCTGTTTGTGTTTTTAAAACGCTTGGCATTATTGCCCTTTTTTAATATGGAAGGGATTTTATAGTTGTAGGTTAGCCACATGGTTGGTTTCTCATACATTTGGGTTGATTCAAAGAAACATGTAACAGCTTGGATTTGGCTCACGATCATCCTATTTTTCACGTCCGCTCGTGCGTTCGTATGAACTTGCGAGTGATTCAATAAGCAAATACGTTTCTATCCTAAAATATACGTCCGTTCGTATGGCAGTTCGGGAATCAGACCTATGTCAGTTTCCATCCTGAATTTTCCGTTTCATTTCTCAGGTTGCAACATTGGTTTTGCCCTTTTTCCTTTTTTGTCTGGACGTAAATCCTTCTGATCTTGCGGCTCCGCACTACAAACTTACCTCATTAAAGTGCATTCTAAATATTTGGTCTTTTATTTTTCTTTATTTCATTCATTTTGTAGTAACCAACCATTAATGAATGCATTTGCATAAGTAAATCTTACTTTGTTTAATTTTTAGTTAACTTGCATTTTTTACTTGTGGATTTAATTTTAATATTTATGCTTCAAATGGTACAACTTTAAATTTTTTGTGTGGTTACACACACCCTCTACATACAGATTGCTCACAAATATTAAAAAACACCCAGCAACTTCTGCATGTTATGAGCCTAGAAACAGCCAAGATGGCGGCTCGGGTATTATCGGGCAGCCTGCAAACAGAAAGGGCCTTGTGACTGTGTTGCTCTGGATTCTTTGATTTCTGACCTTTCCATGCCCCCAGCTCTGCTGTGTCTGTGCAAAATACAGCAGTAACCCACATCCTGCACTTTATCCCGCTCTCCTCTCCTCAGTAAGTGTGATGCATCTGACCAAAGATGTGCTTAAATAATTAAACAAAGCAAAGGTAAACAACTACACCAATAAATGCAATCTAAAAATATTATTCTAGTACCTCAATTTTAAAATAAATAACAAAGGACAAAAGTTTCTTTAATTAACGCAAATATATTGCAAAATAAAGGTTTACATGCAAAGGACTAATTAAGGTCCACATTAAAATGCTTTTATAAGGCATACATGAATCAGGTATGCATTGCCATACAATTTATGCTGATACATGCAGTTCATTGGAGCTCAAGACGCGCAGACTCCTCCACATAGCCAAAAAACCTGTTCACGAACAGCAATCCGGCTGCTAAAAGGTGTCGGCTGTGGCTTTCTTTTAAAACGCGTTTAGAGGTTTCTCTGAATCACACCTAAACACATCCAATTAACCTAAGTTTTACGTTTTGATCCTAAGTTTTAGGATTTGATCCTAAGTTTTACGTTTTGATCCTACAATTTAGGAACGGACTTCCGCTGATCGTAAGAGCATATACGCATTCGTACGTAGGCTCGTGCGAGTCGGAAATGGCCAAAAAAACAGGAAAAAATGACTAACACCCACCCAAACTTACGATTCTCGATCCGAAATCAATTAACTTTTGCTCTTTGAATCGAGGGGATTGTCTTCGATTCACTAAGAGTTGAAAAAAAAATGTAATGCTAGTAAAAAATTCAATGAACGAGAACAAAGCCTGATAATTTCACTTTTTGTGAATCACCAGATAGGGAGACAATGAAAGTCAATGGCACTTTTTACTACAAGGAGTAAAAGGTTCAATACTTTTCTCAGGAGTAAAAAAGTTCCATTGACTTTCATTGTCTTCCTATCTGATGATTTACTAAAAGATAATTCTCAGGCCTTTTTCTCAAGAATTAAATTTTTTACTACCATTAGAATTTTTTTCAACTCTTAGTGAATCAAGGTCATTGAGTGAGCTTTTAAAGATGATCTGAGGTGGAAAAAGAAGTGATAAATAATACATGCCCTTGACAATTGTTGCACTGGTACGTAATGTTGGGAACCTCTATAAGTTTGGGTTTGGCAAATTCAGACAAACTTTGAACAAACATTCCGTTTGGGTACCGAACCTGAACTGAAGCCGAATCTGGTCTCAATTGAAATCGATAGGGACCCAAAAATTTCCCCAAATGGCATGGGGAGCAACCTTGACAGAAACCCCCCACTCCTCACCCGCCCCCTGATGTGTAATTTTGAAAAAATAGTGGCGGCGGGTGGTGGTGGCAAGTGAGGGGTCCCCTTTAAGCTAATGCAGAGTGTGCAGAAATGTTTCTTTTGAATTTGTGCAAGCACATGGTGTGTGGGGTCTAGGCTGTATTGCAAGGTCTTTGACCCTTCCACCCCATGGCTTGCACATGAGGTTTAGGGCAACCTCAGGTAAGCCTGCTCCCATTTTATCTCTTGCACTGTATGTCCCAGATGGGCTCTCAGAGATTAGAGTTAGGACTGCACCCCACAGAGGCACTTTGGCGTAGTGGTGCAGCTTAAGCATACTTCTGCAGATGTGTGTGACCGAGTCCTCTGTTTTTAACCAAGTTTAGAGACAGATTATAGGCTGACCTGCAAGCTAACAGGGTTGAGTGGCTCCTTTAAGAAATTGGAAGTGGCTGTACACTTTCCTGAGCCCTGAAATCTGGCCAGTGTTCTTTTCTCTTTCAAGATGGCCATGGATTGGGCTTCAAAATGATAGCTATCCCCATGAGTGAGAGCACTGGCAGCTGGCAGTAGAAGTGCCAATGTCCTCACTCATGGGGAAGCCCCTGCCATGACTGAGTAAGTTGTACAGTCACTTTCTGCTGCTTCACACTCTGCATTAGGTTAAGCTAGTTGATGCGCTGCTCAGCAGCCCATCAAGCAGCTTTTCTGGGTTCAGCCGAACTCAAATGCAGACGTTTGGCTGAAGTCCACGTTTAGTTTTGGGAACCCGACCTCACAAAGAGCCTTTAACTAAGCACAAGGTAGTGGTGAAGCCAGTGTGGTGAAAATATAACTAATTGCCGTTGGGTACCTTTATTAAAATTATTAACATTGAGACATCAAGTAACTGCCCTTAAAATGGACCAAATCCCAGGATTTTGACTATCCTGGGTTTTGGTCCACTCCCCTGGGGCACCTCACTCGGGGCTGCCCCACTGTGTGAAACCCCCCAATCGCCGCAGCCAGCTCACCTCACCACGGTCCTACGGCGCATGTGCGGCCGCTCCTCCAATCAGTGCGCTTGGAACCGCTGAGCTATGGGCGTCTAAGCTCAGCGGCTCCGAACACGCTGGCGGCTGCATCTCACACTTCCCTCTAATGGAGCGTGCCCGTGCTGGACATTCACAAATGGTGGGCACACGCCCTGCTAGAGGGATAGCGGGGATGCGGCCCACGGCCAAAACCCTTACAAGAAACAGTACTCATATGCATGCCTCCACAGGACAATTCAGATTGCTGCACATAAAAAATAATTTACCTTTTTGGAAGTTCTGCCATGGTCAGTTTTTCCCTAATAGTGTGCTATATGCCTACCAGTAGCCTGCAAAGGGGAAGTGCTGCTGGGTGTCCTGCTGCTGTGCATTGTGGGTTATGTCATTTAAGTACAAGCAGCAACATGGCTGGGATGTTGGGAACAAAAACCTCATCTGTGCTCCAAAATGGCCGCCACCAGAAGAAAATTGGTGATGCTGCATTTCAGATTTGAAAGGATGAAGGAGAAACATTAAGTGCTGACAGTGATTCAGTGTGATGCATACAGATGGGGCAAACACATTTGGGTGAGTTTCTTTTTTCAACTGTGCAAGGCTGTTGATCCAGTTTAAGGGACTAATTTAGAATTGGCGCTCTAAAGAATTTGTGCTCCATGCCTATCGATTTGTTTTAATTGCCATGCCATCTGGATTTAATGTTTTGCATGTTTAGAATATATAATAATGCACTGTATTTTGACATGGGACATGGCATCACGGGTAAAATGAGGGTTTGACACAGCAGGGGCATCCCAAAACAGGGGCACGGACCAGTCATATTGAATTTACACAGTTAAGGGAATGTTGGTATTCCCTGCTGCTGGCCAATCACAATGAAAAGTTGACCATTCCCCCCCCTCCCCATTTATTCCTGCTTTGTGCTCTCTGCTTGCCCGGCAGACTTTACTGTCCGCTAGCAGATGTGCGCAGCACTCTGAGAGTGGGGTTGCTGCTATGGCAAGGGATCAGACGAGGTAAGTATACGGCAAAATGCTGGGTTTACACTGCAGAGCATCATAAATTGGGATGCCTCTAGGAAAAGCTGGGGGGGGGCTTGTTTTGGTCCTTAAAGTTGACTGTGCAGGTACTGGTTTCAACCTACCCCATAATAAATCTCTCACAACCTGCAAGCCCCACAGTAGCAGCATTGATCACAGCAGAGGCATCCCTGTTTCCTTTACTGTATGTCCTCTCTGTGTGTGACCACAGGCAACCCAAACAGGTTTGATGAGCATGAAGGACACGCATAGATGGAAGCAGAGATGCCATGCTGGAAAAATGCAGAATGGCACATTTTACAACTGCACTGGAATGAGGAACGAGGTGAGTTTATTAACTCTGTATTTACTTTAACATCACGGAGCTTCCTAGAGACCTTTCTTGTGGGACTGGTTTAAAGTCATTTTTTGACTTTCAGAACGCTTTAAAGTGTCTTAATTACGTCCTGCGAAAGTATGTGCATCTTTACATTTTGGCTGTTGAAATTAGACATTTGTTTGAATGCTCAACATTTCTGACCTAAACAATTACTTTCTCAAGAGCTGGTAACTCGATCTGCAATGAGTCCGAGTCCTAGAAGAGTTTTATGTAAGGAGGAGTGTCGGGAACCTTTAGCTAGTCATATGACTTATCAGTTAGCCAGTGCCATTGCGGATTTCTAAGAAAGCTGGAATGTTTCTGGTAGCTTTGGATAACTTTATTATTATTATTATTACTAATGTTTATTTATATAGCACCATTGTTTTCCGTAGCATTTTACAAGGTATGATTACAGACAAGGTAAAACATATAGTACAGAGAACAATACAAAACTAGATGCTATGAGGTTCGAACCAATTGTTGTGAGCACAGGAGACAATAGGAAGGTGAGCTTACAGTCTAAAGGATGGGTGTGGAGACAATCACAAGAGAGCTAGAGTTGGGTTGCTTGTGCTATTTGAAGGTTATGGGAGTTGCTTAAGCCAGGTTATATGCTTGTCTGAAAAGGTGAGTTTTGAGGGCACTTTTAAAGGCTTGGAATGATGGAGAGTGACGGATTGAGCTGATTTGTGACTGTGACTCACATGATAGAATGTTGGGAGGGATGTGCTCTTTGCTTTTTGATTACTATAAACGTATCCACTGGCAGGCAGCACATGCACATGTGTATAGCAAAAAAATCATATTAACCCTTTAAATCTTAGTTATATATCTGCTGGCGCCAACATTTCCTGAAACGTTATGGTGATTTAGATGAAATGTTATTAAAACATCTGGATGTGGGTCTGTTTAGTCACTTAACCATCTGATAACACAATTCTCCCATTGAACACACAAATAATTCTTGCAGGTATAACCATATTATTGTTATTCATAGACAAACGCAGACCCAGTGTTGTCCTATAAATTATATTAGGCCATTTAGAGAATTAAGCCTGATGTTGGTCATGAAAGTTAATTATATTAAATGATGAAAAATGAACTTCCTTTGCTTGTTGTGTCTTTGCAGAGAGAGCTGTGGTCCTGAGTTTCCTGATGAGACCATGAAGTATGAAGATCACCGGCAAGATACATTTTACGATGAACTGGGGGGGGGGTTACATCTTGGGGCATCCCAAATAAGGATACCCTAAAGGGGTATACCACTGGCCCTAGACTGTAGGAGGGTGGTTGCTCCTCTTTAACCCTTTAAGTGCCAGCCTTCCTAAAATTTTTGTCACCCTTTGTTGCCAGACCACGTTTCACTATTTTGCGCTACATATGTTCAACCTTGATTTTTGAAGGGATTTCCAGGGATTTTCCAGGAAAATGATATATTGTTTTTTTTCAGCAGAGTCTGAGCTTCAACATGCAATATCTTGTTTGCCCTTTTTTTAGTGTATTTTCAAAACTTTTGGGTGAAATATGTGCAAAAAATTAAAAAAAAACTATTTTTTGCAATTTTTAGTGTTTTTTGTAATAAAAAATGTAAGTTTGTTAATAAAATTTTATTGCGTGCGAAACCCCAATTTCTCCCGCTCACAGCGGTACCACATATGTATTGGTAGACACCCTTTCCTGCCCAGGAGACTCCCCCAAACTGAAACAGCGCTTTAGGAGATTTTCAGATAAAATACAACTATGCTACGCGCTAAGCGCACCTTGCAGTTTTTCCAGAAAAACAACCCTTTAAATTTGAAATACCCTCCACAAACTATATATTCTCTGGAAGTACACACAAGCTTTCTAGGCGTACCAGGTTTGTTGACATGGGCGCAGTTTTCTGGAAGTAATCCCTCAATCAATTCTTTGGTTGCACAGAGTTTCCCTAAAAAAGAATAAAAAAGAAGAATCAAAGCCACATTTTCCTAAAAAAAAACTATATGCAAACAAGTAAAATCTGAAAAAGCAACATCCCCCGAACAGAACGATACCCAACATGCATAGCTACTGTCAAGGGAAGAGTTGCCAAACACCCTTAAGTAAAGCGTGCGCATAACGGTAATTGTACTTGAAATTTTTAGCTCTGCTGACAAAGTGCGCACCTTGCGATTTTTCAACCAAAACAACCCTTTACATTTGGAATATCCCCCATAAACCATATATTCCCTGAAAGTACACATGTTAAGCTTCCTAAGCATACTGAGCTTGTTGTTGTGGGCTCATCTTTCTGGAAGTAATCCATTGAAGAATTCTTAGGTTGCACAGGGTTTCCCTAAGAAAAATTATAAAAAAGCAGAATAAAAACCATGTTTTCCTAAAATATCAATATGCAAACAAGAAAAAACAAGCTAAATCTAAAAGCACAAGGTCCCCCGAGCAGAACAATACCCAACATGCATAGGTACTATTAACTCTTTTAATTGTCAGCCTACTTGAAGTTTTGTCACCCTCTGTTGACAGGTCATTTTCCCCATTTTGCGCCATTTTTAACCGTGATTTTTGCTGGAATTTCCAGAAAAATTATATACATATTTTTTGCAGCAGAGTTTAGGCTTTAACATGAAATGTCTTGTTTGTAATTTTTCTACTGTTTTTTTGAATATTTTTGCGTAAAAAAACAAAAAAAAAAAATAAAATAATATTTTTTAGACAATTGTCTCCTTTATTTTAAATAAAAAATTTGTTTTATTAATGAAAACCATATTGCATGTGATAGTCCCATTTCTCCCGATTACAACGGTACCACATATGTATCGGTAGCCCCCCCATTCTTGCCCTGGAGACCCCCCAAACTGAAAAGAGCACTTTATAACATTTACAAATAAAATACAACTACTATCCACACTATAAACATAAGGGGTTAATAAAAAAAAAAAAGACAATAAAAAAAAATATAACGTAGGGTCCCCCCTCCCAGGGGAGGGGGGGGAACCCTTTTTTTTTTTATTGTTAGGGTTAGGCTAACCCTATCCCTAACCCTTAAAAATGAAAAAAAAATGACGTAGGGTCCCCCTTACCCGTCATAACCAGCCCGGGACCAGCTATGGGGGCTTGTAGGAACAGAGTGGAGGGACCAGGTGGGGATTAACGGCAAAATGGCGGCGCCCGTCGGGAGAGGAGGGGGAGAGCCCTTTCAGGCTCTCCCCTGAAGCTGAAGAGGCGGGGGCGATCGGAGCCCCCCCCCCCCCCCCCAGTGAAGAGAAGACCCGGAGTGAGGCAGCGCGACTGCAGGTAAGTAAATGTCATTTTGAATTTTTTTTTTTTACAGTAAGCTTAACGGGGGGATCGGATGGCACCAAATTAAAGAGGAGACCTGGCTGGATCCAACGAGGGAGGGGTCAGGTGAGTATTTTACTTTTATATTTTTTTTACTGTGGGGGTTTATAGTCAGCTACGTGAGTCTCACGTAGCTGGCACTTAAGTGGAGTAGAGGCTGCTACGTGAGACTCACGTAGCTGGCACTAGAAGGGTTAAAGATATGTTTAAAATGTTTTAGAAAACAAAGCCGTGCTCACATTTTATACCCCACAACTGATTGCTCTTGCTTCAGCACTGAATGCACGACCCTGCCATCAGTCACAGTGATGCTGCCTTGCCCTTTCCATTCACAACAATGGAGGTGGCATGCCTGGTCATTGGTGTGTAGTGAAAAAAGTGAGTGACAGGCTCACTGTGGCTGATTACAGGGCGAGAAGTGCTAGTGACTGGATGTCAGGTCCCAACTGTGTGAGACTCAATCTGGTGTGAGCTGAGTGTAGAAGTGATCAGCGGGGGGGGTGTTGTAGGATAAGGTCTGTATGGCTTTGTTTTATATTTGCATGTACAGTCCTGACACTTTTGCTGACAGAGGAGGTAGCGACGATGAACATAGAGGTGCCGGAGCAGTGACAGGACACCGCACAGAGCTGGTTTAAGATGGCAGAGGTAAGTATAGTGTAAATTTAGAACACTAAAAAATATTGCGTGGGTTTTTTAAAAAAACTTTTACTACTTGAACTACCCAATATTAATTCAAAGGGTGGGAGGGTGGCAGGCTACCTGCCCCATGGAGCAGCACTAGACTCCCTGTGAAGGGCATAGAGGCTGGTTTCGGGCCCCAAATCATGTGGTCCCCAGACACTATGCCTGGTGTGGCAGCTTGTAGCCTTGGAAGGGAGAACCGCATGTCATTTTTCTTTTCTTTCTTTTTTTTCATGAGCTGCAGTGGCTGGGGCTGGACCGCCCATTGTGCTGATTACAAGCACAAAACATGTTTGCATCACAGCGTCCATGCCACACCCACAATGCTTGAGAAAATATTACTATATATATGTAAAAACCTCAAACCTCAAGCTCACCCATTTCTTCTCCAATTTTAAAAATGAAAACCAGTTTAGGATAGTGCCAGGTGTAGCTCAGTACACTGGTCTAACCCTTGACTATGCCTGAAGAATGACTCTAAAATCATTGTGTTAAAATTAATGTTATTTTAATATTAATGTTTTTTTTTTAATAACAACACCCCTGATTTGGGATGCCCCACTGTCTGAAGCCACCCAGATTGCCCATACAAAATCACCTTTCTCTGGTCCTCTGGCACATGTGTGGACTCTCTTCCAATCAGAGCCGTTTGCTGTACATATGTATTGTTCCGCAGACGACTCTGTTTGTGGCAGTCAGGAGCTAGGTATCCGGCACGTGCCCGCCCCCAGCCCCCATCTTAATGGCTGGGGGAGGAAGCACACACACAGCCTAAAGATCTAGGGGATGTGGCCACCCCATGTTTACATCACCGAGGGAGCCAGGAAGCAGGTGAGTTTTGTCATCTATGACTAAGGACCCCAGGTGTCTGAAACGCGTAAGCTTGCATGGCATTTTTTACATTCGCCAGTATCTGACATTGTATTTTAGCTGCCTTTTTTGATATGGAGATGCTTTTAAAGTGTCTTTATTAAAGCATTGGACTTTTAGGAGTGCTGACCTTTTGTCTTTTTCTCCAGTACATTTTGGGGATTCCCCCTTAGTCTTGCACCCTCAGGTTCCAGAGTGCGTTTATACATTTTTGCTTGTTGAGTTTTGTGGCGCACCTGGGGGGTTTCACTCGATTTGGGGTGAACTAGGACTGGCCGCATTGGGTTTTGTTCTGCTTTAAATAGCGAGGAGTATTTGGAGATAAAACACTACATTCACTGTATATACAGTATATCTGCTTTTTACAACTTTGTTGGTGCAACATATTTTTGGATCTACATTTGAATTGTATTTGTATATAGATATTATTTAATTTACAAAACCTTTAGGATTATTGTGATCTCAAACTTCTGCAAATTAAACACAGCATGGAAGAAAGGCATGCATATTCGTTTGGAATCTGTGTGTGCCTAATTCTCATGCTTTATAGACAGGCTTGGGAATATAGACCCTGTTGTATGGATATCAATATGTCATGAGAAGAAACAGTTTACAAAGATCTCATGCAGATATTTAGCTCAGTGTGATAGCCTATAAACATTAATTACATAGGTCAGGAGGTTCAGATTTTGAATAGTACTATTAGTCTTTATACAACAG
Source organism: Gastrophryne carolinensis (assembly GCA_027917425.1). Lineage (NCBI taxonomy): Eukaryota > Metazoa > Chordata > Amphibia > Anura > Microhylidae > Gastrophryne > Gastrophryne carolinensis. The sequence goes on from CM051239.1 coordinate 120,937,886, forward strand.
GAACTCTCTTCTTTTTCTCTATCCTACTAACCTTTATTTAGCTATTAAAATGCCCTACAGTCTAAATATGATCCACCCCCCATCTCTCCCTTCTAGCTGAGACCAATCGGGTAAACAAAATCATTTATAGGCCGCTCAGCACCATCTCTCTCCACACACATTGAGGGGGTTCGCTAGTGCTGCGCCCTCAGGTCGTAGTTGGCAGGGCATTTGCTCAGAGCGCTCCACAAACATTTGAAGCATATGTGAAAGTGCCCATATATTACTATGAGCAGTTTTTCACAGGCAGTTGCGGAAACGTGAGCGTGCTGCAATCGTGCTGGTGTGAAACCAGCCTCAAGCATTAGTAGCAGCCATGCTCTTGTGCTTTATGACTAACTAAGCACTCAAGCACACTCAGTGCAGCAGCTTCACCGGTGGCATTCGAGCTGTACAGTGCAGAGTCTCTGCCATGAAGTTGGCCACCTTTTTTTTTAAATAATATAGTATTTAGGCTGTAACCAAATAAGCACAGAGCAAAAACAGTTCAGTGTTTCAACTAATACGCAGCTCCTCGGTATGATCCAAAAGAAGCTGTAATCCCAGTGCGCATGCACAAAGTCCACAATGTGCCCGTCACCCTTAGGAAATATTCTTACCAAAAGGTTCAAGATTAGCAGGCAGAAACATATGTCATACACTCTCCTATTACGCAGAGGTCGTCTTTCGAAAATATATGCTTGTAGGTCCTCTTTCAGTCTCCATACACCATTGGACTCCGGGGCACGGAGTGGGGGATTCCGGGAGCTTCAGCCGAGAGCCAAAAATATTGGATACAGTGGAGAATTGCCCATTTTGGATGATTCTGCTACAGAAAACCTCAGTGACTACATTGAGTCCAATGGTGTATAAAGACTGAAAGAGGACCTACAAGCATATATTTTCGAAAGACGACCTCTGCGTAATAGGAGAGTGTATGACATATGTTTCTGCCTGCTAATCTTGAACCTTTTGGTAAGAATATTTCCTAAGGGTGACGGGCACAGTGTGGACTTTGTGCATGCGCACTGGGATTACAGCTTCTTTTGGATCATACCGAGGAGCTGCGTATTAGTTGAAACACTGAACTGTTTTTGCTCTGTGCTTATTTGGTTACATTCTATTGAGGACTGGTGGGATAAGTGGTCCAGCACGTTTGAGCATTTTTAAAGACATAAAGTTATCTTCATATGTAATTGAACCATCATTATTGAGATTAAGCGCGGTGTTTTCCTGTATTTGATTTTATAGTATTTAGGCTACTGAGAGATTGAAGGGGGTGCTGGCAACAGCACACAGTGATTGGTCAGCCACTTAAAAAGAAATAATCGCTCACTGGATGCACACAAGCTGGGCCCTGTAGATGTGTCTTCATGAGTGTCACTTTTATCACCTAATCAATGTAGCAGTTGGCCTGAGCACTATGGGGTTGTATTGTTATTTTGGGGTCCTGCCATCCTGGTGGTGGTCCTGCTGCACCCACCTCTACCACTCTAAAGTTTGTTCCACACTAGTGCTGTACTGCTTTGACCTGCAGGCGCACAACATAGTGCAATACACTATTGTGCACTGCACTGGCAAATCTATGGCCTGCTGCCTTGGCATGGTGCCGCAGCACAATTATGCACACAGGTTGGAGATTTGAATCTGGCCTTTTTTTTTGGCGTTCACATAGCATGAACACAAAGGATGGACAGAACCCCAATTACTGTATGGTTGACACATGTACAAGTGGTAAATCTTTATGGGATCAAAGCTTTTTGTTCTTACTTAACACATTATCACAACATTGCAGTGTCACTGTCCCTTCTGTTGTGAAAATGGCCACGCCAGCCTCCATTAAGGACGCCTTCTTCAACCAGGATACCTTCTCCAACAAGTTCACTAGCATGTTTTTAACTTAAAGGAGGTGTATCACAAAACTGTGTAATATTAAAAATCCATATAAACACGTTGACCAATGAGAGGAGAGGTCACTTATACACCCAAACTGAATAAAACTCCTTTCAAGCTTGTGGTTTTCTTCTCCTGGGAGGAATATAATCCAGGGGAGATACGTTTCAGTGTATCACCCCATAACCCCTGACCAACTCTTTTCCAATAATAGAAATAAAGAAGCTTCCACCATATTATATAGATTTTATCATTAGGTGCTTCTTTAATGGCAATAACATAGACTCACAAGGAGGTTTCTGCAGTGAAGAGTTAAACCCTGAACCTTCTGACCTTCAGTGAAAGTTCCAACCAATGCTACATACCTCACACTTAGGAAGTCATTGGTTTAGAATTATGAGGACATAGAATGGGTTTTAATTGGTCTTACAAAAATATTGTGAAAATAGTTTTAAGCTTATGTTATGTCATTAATGTCAGTATCAGTTATGTTTGTCAAATCTTTTTTCCAGAATATTTTTGAGGAGAATCTGTTGGAAGTCTCCATAACTAAGTTTAACAATACAGACTGAGAGCAGCCGGTCTGCTGGATCTTTTTATTTGAGAACGCCTCTATTGTGTTGCCAAAATTCCATCACAAAAAATACAAAAGAGCGAGTTTGGCGGGTTATTAACTCATAACCTTATGAAGAAAGTCTCCCACACAGCTTCCACAGCTGATGTTTTTCATTATTTGGGGAATACAAGTGGAGCAACATGGAACTACGGGAGAGTATAATTTTACTGGAAAAAGGACAACTCTGATAATAAGGAGAAGTTGTTAAACCTAAAGGGGAACTCCAGTCCTCAATAAGTGGAGAGAGATCAACATATACCTCAACCCCCAACTTAGGGCGACCCAGTTTGGGACGTCCTAGCAGTTAAAATTAAAATCAACCCAACATAGGGCAAAATTCTTACACCCCCGCAGAATTTAAAAAAAAAAACACAGAAACCACATATATACCCTAAACAAAGGATCACAATAATAAAGAATAAATAAATAAAGGTAAGGAGTCCTACCTCAAGCCAACCAAAAACAAAGTATCCAAAATGATAATAAGTAATACATAATACATTTATTAAAACGAAGAATAAATACATCACCAACACAAATAAAACAATAAAAGAAAATAACTAGCTCCTAAGGAGGGGCCATATAGTGATATACAATTAAATGCTGAGTAAATGGTGGAATAAGGGGGAAGAGGGGACAAAAATGGCAACATTAGGATACAAGCAGTATAACAATTGTCTGCCCGTTAAGGAACCGTATAGTGCTTCATGCCGTTCACAAACCAATCAGTGACTGTTCTGCCACTGCTACCTCTAAACCCCATCAGCCTAGTCTCTGATTTATCGACGTTCCTACATTTTTCTACCTAGGTAATCTGTGTTCTAATAAACAAAGTGGAAGCAGCCCCATGAAACCCAACAGCTAATAGTCATACCCCTCGATTCAAAGAGCAAAAGTTAATTGATTTCGGATCTAGAATCCTAAGTTTGGGTGGGTGTTTGTCATTTTTTCCTGTTTTTTTGGCCATTTCCGACTCGCACGAGCCTACGTACGATTTCGTATATGCTCTTACGATCATCGGAAGTTCGTTCCTAAATTGTAGGATCAAATCCTAAAACTTAGGATCAAAACCTAAAACTTAGGATAATCGGATGTGTTTAGGTGTGATTCAGAGAACAGTTTTCCAACCTCTAAATCCGTTTTAAAAGAAAGCCACTGCCGACACCTTTTAGCAGTCGGATTGCTGTTCTTGAACAGGTTTTTTGGCTATGTGGAGGAGTCTGCGCGTCTTGAGCTCCAATGAACTGCATGTATCAGCATGGCCGAGGCCATAAATTGTATGGCAATGCATACCTGATTCATGTATGCCTTATAAAAGCATTTTAATGTGGACCTTAATTAGTCCTTTGCATGTAAACCTTTATTTTGCAATACATCCATATATTTGCGTTAATTAAAGAAACTTATGTCCTTTGTTATTTATTTTTAAATTGATGTACTAGAATAATATTTTTAATTTGAATTTATTGGTGTAGTTGTTTACCTTTGCTTTGTTTAATTATTTTAGCTCATCTTTGGTCAGATGCATCACACTTACTGAGGAGAGGAGAGCGGGATAAAGTGCAGGATGTGGGTTACTGCTGTATTTTGCACAGACACAGCAGAGCTGGGGGCACGGAAAGGTCAGAAATCAAAGAATGCAGAGCAACACAGTCACAAGGCCCTTTCTGTTTGCAGGCTGCCCGATAATACCTGACCCGCCATCTTGGCTGTTTCTAGGCTCATAACATGCCGAAGTTGCTGGGTGTTTTTTAATTTTTGAGAGCAATCTGTATGTAGAGGGTGTGGGTAACCACACCATAGAATTTTAAGTTGTACCATTTGAAGCCAAAATATTAAAATTAAATCCACAAGTAAAAAATGCAAGTTAACTAAAAATTAAACAAAGTAAGATTTACTTATGCAAATGCATTCATTAATGGTTGGTTACTACAAAATGAATGAAATAAAGAAAAATAAAAAACCAAATATTTAGAATGCACTTTAATGAGGTAAGTTTGTAGTGCGCAGCCGCAAGATTTACGTCCAGACAAAAAAGGAAAAAGGGCAAAACCAATGTTGCAACCTGAGAAATGAAACGGAAAATTCAGGATGGAAACTGACATAGGTCTGATTCGCGAACTGCCATACGAACGGACGTAAATTTTAGGATAGAAACGTATTAGCTTATAGAATCACTCGCAAGTTCATACGAGCGCACGGGAAAAATAGGATGATCGGCACCAAAATCAAAGCTGTTACATGTTTCTTTGAATCGACCCAATAGTGTGTGCAGTACCCAGAACCTAAAAATGTACAGAAAAATCGATCTCTTACCTCCAGCCTTAACATAAAATGCAGAGGGTACAGTTCGGTGAGTGGAAAAACCTGCTTACTTACTTACACATCAAGACGCAAGATGCTCCCATGCCAGGTAAGTTTCTCTGCCTGCAGAACTCAATACTGAGCACAGCTAGATCAGAATTGTTCATTAGTTAATAACATACTTTTATTTGTATAATATTTCTGGTTTTTACATCATTCATAAACCCAGCACTCCCCTCCCCTTTATTTTTAATACAGAGTGTTACAGTAACACAGCTCTCCTGAGTGTTGGGGCGGGGGGGGGGGGGCAGCCTTTTAGTGTTGTTGCTGTAAATGAGCAGCAATGAAACTCTGTAATATCTTGTAATGTTGTGGATGCTGATTTAGTTACAAGTTCCATTTGTAGACCACAGGGCTATGTATCTGTAAAATAGTAACACATGATGATGTCATAAGCAGCAAGTCATTTTTTCACTTCCGTTTCAAGACATGAACTAGAGATGAAACAGAAAGAATGGGAGGCATTTCCTTTTATACATGAGTTAGGGGTCATGGGTTTTAAACTACTAACAATTTACTTAGAGAAGGAAGACTCTAAAGCGAGCTTGGCCTCAGATGCCCCTGCATACATACAGCTACAGCGCTGCAGAAAAAAATACTGTATCTGGGTGCCTCCACCAGATTTTGTGCCCATGGGCCTCCACCACAATCCGGCCCTGATAACATACCATCAATTGTCTGTGCCTCTTGTCATATAAGTCTTGCTAGCATCCTCTTGGAATAAGTCTTTTTTTTAATCTTGCATGCATTATTGACATTTAAAAAGGTACTGTGGTCTCTCTTAAAGTTTTTGGGAAGGAGTGAAGTGGGGGGACCATACTTTTGCACTGCAGCTCAAAAACTGGGCTTTCACATTGTGGTAGGGAGGCTTTGTACCTGTTCCAGGAATTGGTGTCTGAGCTTCCCTTGACTTATGATAATTATAATAATCCAGAAGTGCAAAAAGAGACAAAGAGAGTTAAACATATGGACAATGAAGGTCATGATCAGGAAAATGAAAGTAAAATGTTAGAAGGAATGTCTTAAGGGGGGAAGCCCATGACCTGAAAGTGAATGTATATAACCTTCAGGCAATCAGGGGATACAGGTGGGATTAACTAGGACAAATGTATCCTAATTCCAATGGAAGACAACAGAATACCAAACACAATGAAAACAAACAAAAGATGAAAACATGGAAGCAGAGGGGTTCAGTTTGCAAAAAAAAAGCCACAGGCGTCAGTAGAAGCAGAAAGATGTCACTGACTCAGAAAAGCAATGAGTTACACCAGGAACAAACTTTTTAAAGTGGACCAAAACCCAGGATTTTGACTATCCTGGGTTTTGGTTCTTTCCCCTGCATGAAACCTGAAGAGAACTCACCTATGGCGCATGCGCGGGCACTCATCCAATTAGCACGTTTGACGTCACGCCATCTAAGCCATCAGCGTCCAGAGCGAGCTCCGGGTTTTCTGGGGGCCCTTCGGCAAAAGAGTCCCAAACTAGCGTGTAACATGATGTCCCCTTTCAGCGCCACTGTCACAAATGAATCATCTCTGTTGCTGCTCGCCCTCTAGTTCTTATTGCCTTCCCTATAGCCAGCAATCATCCTCTAGTCCTTATTGCATTCTGTTCTGCCTTCAAGCACCCATCAGCCCTTAATGATAGCTTAATGATAGAACAAGGGGGCACAACCTGAAGCTAGTCGGGGGGAAGATCAGGAGCAATGTTAGAAAATATTATTTTACAGAAAGAGTAGTAGATGCTTGGAACAAACTTCCAGCAGAGGTAGTTGAAAAATCAACAGTCACTGAATTTAAACATGCCTGGGATAAGCACACATCTATCCTAAGATAAAGAGTACATACAGTATACACATAAGGGCAGACTAGATGGACCGTATGGTCTCCTTCTGCCGTCAACCTTCTATGTTTACTGCTTGCTCCACTGCCACTAAAGACTCTATTATTATCAGTTGTCATCTGGTTCTCGCCACCTTCGGAGCTTCCATCAACTGCCCTCCATTCACAAATGCCTGGCGTGGACACGCGCCCTGCTAGAGGTATAGCAGGGATGCGGTCGCGGCTCGCACATGCGCCATTGGACCGGGAAGCAAGGTAAGTGAACCGGGCGACCTGGGGGGTTTAACACTTGATTTTGGATGCCCTGGGGGGAGGGAATCGATTGGCCCAGGAATCTTATATATTCCCGGGCCGATCTCGCTGGGTTTTGGTCCACTTTAAGCATGTATGCTCTTCTCTTAGAAAAAAATGATTCCAATTGTTTCAGCCCTGTGTGTTTGCTGGTCAGGTGTATCACACGTCACTATTTGCATGGTATGGCATTACAAAGTAAAATAGCTTTCTTGTTAAAGTGGACCAACACCCAGGATTTTGACTATCCTGGGTCTTTGTCCACTTCGGTGGGGCACCCCCGATCGGGGTGCCCCGCTGTGTGAAACCCCCCGAACTCACCTCTGTCCGCGGCGACGGACAAGCCGCGGACAAGCGGCTCCTCCGCCGCCGCCTCCCGCGCGTCCCTGTTGACGCGCGCGTGCCCGCGCCGGCCATTCACAGACGGCCGGCGCGGGCGCACGCACGTCTAGAAACTAAGGTAAGGAGTTTGGGGTGTTTGGGGGGGTTTCACCCCGCGGGACATCCCGATCTCGGATGTCCCACGGGGAGGGAGGTGATCGGCCCGGGAATCTTATAGATTCCCGGGCCGATCACCAGTGGGTGTTGGTCCACTTTAACAAAACAAATAGCTTTAGGTCTTCAAAGTACAGGTCATTGGAGGGCTGTACAAGAATTAGTCTAGAGCAGTGGTTCTCAACCTTTTTACGCCAACTATCCCCCAGTGACAAGAAGTTCCAAACATGGACCCCAAAGGGGAGGGGGGGGAGGATTAATTATAAATAAGCCAAGGTAAGTATGCCAGAGTAGCACTTTTAAAGCAAGAAGGGATTAGGTTTCACTTAATAATATACCAGACACCCCTGAAGGTTGTGTACCTCCTGTGGTACCTGTATCACAGGTTAAGAAATGCACTTTCAAGTTTGTCCCCAGCAGTGATTTCTTGTAACTGTTATGATGATGACATGCCGGCCAGCGCAGGAAAAATACAAAGCCAATGTTTTCAATGAGTAAAAATGTCATAAATATGCTGGGGAGCGCTGGAAAAGTGGCAGTACAAATTGGCGCTCACTGGCGCTGGGAGAATCAGCCTGTGGGTCCAACAGGTGCTGACGTAGGCCAGCCAATACCTAGTGCAAAGCTAACTAGTAGCGTTCTGCACAGCGACTGCTAGCACCAATGCAGTCCACAGCACAGCACCAGATAAGACACTAATGCTGGCGCTCCAAAGCTGGCGCTGTAGCCAGGAGGGAGATGAAAAGAGAAGCAGATGCAACAGGGAGAGACAAAAAGGCTAAAACAGCTTCTCTGTCCTGAAGTGTGCTTTCCACCGAAGTGGGTGGTGGGACTTCACAAACTGCTCTTGCCATTTAAATGGAGTACAGATGTTGCAGTTCACCATGGTTAATGTTTTTTTCTATATATAACACATGCCATCATAACAATATTCAAATATAGAAAATGCTTTGTTTGCCTACTTCATCTTTCACCAGCGTATCAACCTACTGTACAACATAAAAAGTATAATGACAATGTTCAGAGGTGGTGTTGATTGATCCTTTACCCTTTATTTTTGAAATGGAAAAATATGTTGCTGATCCCAGATTGTTGAAATATTTACCCCACACTGTTTTTAAAACAGGCGGTGAAATGTCTTTCCATGCATTCATCTTGCAAATCAGATTCAAATTTCAGGTTTTCTTTTGAGTGTATTTTAGAATTAATCGCACAAGTGTTGTGGGGGAAATCCCGGCGGAGAGAGGGTAGCCTGGAGGAGCACATTTTAACGCTTCATAACTTTAAACGTTTTTTACCCAGTTCTGGAATATTTTGTTATGCATGGAATGTGCATAAGTCTAATTGTGTAACTGACACAGAAGAACACAGAAGAACATGGTTTTTCTGTGTCTGTTATTGACACGTTAGTATGATGCTGCAGTAAAACTTATAAATTGTTAGACCACTATTAATACATAATAAGGTAAATGTTTAGTAAACTGTAAAAAGGGGTTTATTTCATTTCTGCTCCCCTTTTTATGCTAGCCAGAAAGAAGCCTGTGCCAGAAATCTGCTGCCTCTGTAACACCAATGATGTTATGACTTAGGATTGTCAAATGAAATATACCTGGAACCTTTTGACTATCCTGGGTTTTGCTTTTTGCCCCAGGGGCACCCCGATTGTGGGTTCCCCTGCTGTGTGAAACCCCGCAGTTTGCCAAAACTAACTCACAGTTAGTTCTACAGTTCTACAGCACATGTGCGGCTCGTCCGATCAGCGTGCTCGGATCCGCTCACATCAACGCGTCTATGCATTAGTCTAAGGTGAGCGGCTCCGAAAGTACTGACGGCCGTTTCCCCCATTACTCTCTAGAGGGGATGCAGCCACGGCTCATGCATGCGCTGTTCAACTGGAAAAGAAGGTAACCACCTGGGAGATTTCACACAGAGGGGCATATTGATTTTGGATGCCCCGGGGGGAGGGAATAGGTTGTCGATTTCCGGGCCGATCGCCATGGGTTTTGGTCCAGTTTAACAATATGTGCACTCTACAATCGACCTCTGGCATCCAGCCTATAGAAGAGCGCTGTTCAAAAAGCCACCTCCAGGAACAGCATGGCAACACTGGTATTGTCAGGGTGGCTCTGCTGCTCCAGTCCATTACCTGCTCTAAGTACTGCAAACTCTAAGTATAAACCAAAGTACCCTCCCTCCAACCAGGGCTGGCACCAACACTGGGCATGTCTGGGCTCAGCCTTATACGCGGAATGATTCTCAGGTGGGCCCCACCCACTGACCTGGTAGACTGGATGCCCTATGTACAAACCTGCTCACAGCACTCCTCAGGACCAAAGAACAATAATCAACAACAGTAAACATGGTAAGCAATGGAGGCTGATCAGAAGTACCAGAGAATGATTGGCAGCAACGGTGGACGCTTCAGTGGTAGCAGAGAACTAGGGGGCAGCAAGGACTAGAGGGCAATTTGCAGTGGAGAAGGTAATAAGGTGCCTCATCACCCCATAGCCGAGTCTCAGTAGCATGATACCAGGCTCTTCTGTGTTCAGTCTGCCATCCACATGACCACCATCAGCCAATTGAGTTTCCCATGCAGCAGTCACATATTGATGTGCATGGTCATGTGGACAGCAAGGAACATGGTGCAGTATCTGGTGCCTTTCACATTAGGGTTTATTCAGCACCATATTTTTTTACTTTTTTTTGAGAGAAAATGGTGCAACTCAGCAGCATATTTAGCTGTGCACATTTTATAAAAACTTGCACAGCAGCTAAATATGGCGCTAAACTGCACAGAGGAAAAAATCGAAAGAAAAAGTGTTTTCACTTAAAAGAAAGCTCAGTGTAAAAAAAAAAAGCAAAACTGCCCCCTCCTCACCCATTCAATAGAGCTGCTGCTGTCCGATACAGGTATGTGCCATGCCGTGCCTATACCATAGCAGCAGGCAGTGCCGCTTAGCATGGCCAAACCCAATATGGGGGGATACTGGGTCTGTCTTATGGTCTGCACCACTAATTGTGAATCCCACTCATCTGCAGAAAACAGAATAGCTGGGATAAAGGTGCACACGATGGCCTTGGCGCCCAGGGCGATTGCCTTGCCCTAGAAACTGCCATGCTCCTGAGTTCAGGTTAGAGTGGATCACTGCAAGAAATATGTAAAAAAAATACCATGCTAGGCCAAATTTGATAGATTAAAAAAATGTATGATCCTACACTGGTGACTAAACACTGTAGGGCTTGGATTCTGGATCTGCAGAGCCTCTGGGAGTCAAAAGGGACAATTTTGACACCCAATGGGATATTTACAATTGAATGCAACAGGCGTCCTGAGGCCACCGCAGACTGTATTGAAGGTGGTGTTGGCAGCTTACATGTATATTGTGGCTTCCAGCTCCCTGAGAAACACTGCACCAACTGCAGAGTAGGTAAATATCTCTAACTGGGTGGTGGGGGCTGGAGAAGTCTGTTCAGATAGGGGATGGGGACTGAGACTGTCTTACCTCCTAGCGTGTAGGCACACTTTAAGCAGCTTGGTACCTTCATCAACTGATTTGTAAGCTACATTAACAGAGTTCAAGCCAGTATGTGGAGAGATACGTTAGCCTTTATATAGGGGCTAAAGAAACTTTACTGAAAGGAAAAGAGGCGCTTTCCTAAAATGGAAAGTATTTGCACAGTACCCAGCACAAGGAAAAATATCATTATCCATCAATCCCTGCAGCAGGCGGAGCTATGCAAATCATCTCTTTGTGTCTCTGATCAATCCAAAGCCCTTAGAAACGCAAGGGTGCAATGCCAAGGATTAAGCTACATTAAAAAGCAGACCTTGATGGCAGATACTTCTGCACATAAGATATCCATTAAGTCCATCTTACAAATAAAATCTGGTCTGCCTCTTTGAGGAAAATAATTTGAGGCATCATATAAAGGGACTGTCCGGGCAAAAAACAACAAACAAAAGATACTCACTTATGGTCACCTTGCTGCCTCCTCACTATCCCCTCAGGTAAGTAACGTTGACTGGGGGAATCCCCCTCCATTATAATGTATAGAGCAGGCACAACCAGTTTTTGTCTGGGCAGGGACTTTTCGACTATCCTGGGTCTTGTCCACTTCTCCGGGGCAGCCCGATCGGGGGTGCCCCGCTATGTGAAACCCCCCAGATCGCATGTAAAAACATACCTCACCCTGCTCCGACAGCGCATGCGTGGCCACTCGTCCAATCAGCGCGCTCTGAGCCGCTGTGGTATGTGCGTCAATGAGACGTCTTACCACTGCGGCTCTGAGCAGGCTGGCGGCCACATCTCGCACTTCCCTCTAACAGGGAGCGCGCCTGCGCCGGCCATTCAGAAATGGGCGGCGTGGGCACGCGCCCTGCTAGAGAGATATGCGAGATGCGGAGCTTGCGCCGTTGGATCGGGTTTCTGGGCGTCCTGGGGGGTTTCACACAGCAGGGCATCCCGATTTTGGATTCCCCTCGGGGAGGGATCTTATAGATTCCCGGGCCGATAAAGCTGGGTGTTGGTCCACTTTAATAAAAGAAGATCAGTAACTATTAGGAGGTGTATATACTGTACATGCTGATGTTTCAAGGGGCAGGATATGGTGACCGTAATATCATTGTATAACATGCATGTCATAGCCCCCCCCCCACCACTCACCCGTGCCATGATAAATAGTGGCATGCAGGGCACACGCAACAAACAGTGGTAAGCATCCAGGCCCATTGTATTACATATGGGGGCCTTCAGCAATCCTTACACCCATGGGTCTCCACTACACTTAATCCAGCCCTGTGCAGAGGTATTTAGATGGGACCTTTTGTGACCTCACAGGCTGCATATAAAATTTGCTGCCGTAAACCCCTAATTTATTAAATCGTCACATTTTACTTATGGGGCTCTGTATGACAAGGGGGAACAGATGCTACACACTTTCTATTGGAGAAGGTGTGGCTGCTGCACATGTGCACAACTGTTTGCTGCCCCTATTAGAAGGAGCTTCCTAGAAAAGGCAAGTATCTCTCTAATGACTGCTCACGGACGGAATGAGATTAGGTTAGTGTCCCTGTGAACCAGGACCTTCCCTGACACATGTCCGGTTGCTTTGACTTAAAGTAGAACAAAACCCCAAAAATCCAAAAGATTCCAGAGCTGCCACTGGCTCTGGGGCATCCCACCCCTCTCTGTGTGAAACCCCCTGGAATGCTGGTAATCATTCAGCTTTCTCCGGTACAACGGTGCATGCACAGGCTCTCGCCGAATCCTGAGCCTACTCTATGCTGCAAGTTACAGGTAAAATCATTTATATTGCTGTCTGAGATATCCTTCCACTTCCTGTCTTGATGACATCCATGACCTAAACAGGTAGATGTCAAATGTCACATTATTATTAATATCAAATGTCCAGAAATTGAAAAGATTTGACTAGATTAGATGCTGCACAGGGAATACTTGATAGTAGTTTACTGAGCACACAAAACGACTAACCATCAATGAAGCAGAGCAAAACAAAAAAAAACACAACCTCAACCACATACAAACTGATCAGACTTCAATTATATTAGCTAAGCATGACGGGTTTCATACCAAGTTATTAAATTGTGTACAGGACTGAAGTTATTGGTAGTGTTTAGCCCAGAGATGTCTGCCACCCAGCAAACTGCTCTAATTGTTTTCAATAGGGAGCGCAAGCTGCCGCATCCTCTGCTTCTTTTCACTGTGCATGTGCTCATGCCTCAGGCATTCAGATGGGGGCTGGGGCCGGAGTGCACACCGATTGGGATGTGGCCACTCTTGCTCCCCATTGAAGTCAATGAGAGCCCTTTGCCAAATTATATCAACATGGCAAAGGGCTATGATTGGATGAGAGCCCACGTATACACCATTGAACTGAGAAAAGGTCAGTTTTACTGGGCGAACTGTGGAGTTTCACAAAGTGGAGCATCCCGATTTGGGATGTCCCGGGGGCACTGAGCAAAACCCGATATAGTCAAAATCCTGGGTTTTGTTCCGCTTTAAAGCTATAAGTTTATCATGATTCTGTATTGTTTACAAAATAAACTTTATGGAAGAAAAAAACATATTGGTTTGAACTGTTAAAAATGAATTCTACAATTATTTCAGTTGAAGGATGGAATTGTAAGAGCAATATTTTTTAGACTGGAATGACTTTTTTTTCTCCTGCCACTTTGAAATATTGTGTACAATGAAGAATAATGCATTCCGCTTAATAGCCTTATGTATTTCAGAAAGAAGCTTGTCTTAGCCATTATTACCGTGGCATGGAAACAACAGCAATCATATTCTCGGATCATGCTGCACCATATACGTCCCAAGCTACAGTACATTTGTTTCCCGATTATCCTGTCAGCTTAATATCGGAGCACTTACACGGCATCATGATAAAGCCGTAGGCAAAAAGATTAATCTTTCAAAAAGGTATCACATCCATGAATGATTGAACACACCCGAAAATGTGGAACGCTTAATCTAAATCCCCAAACAAGTCATCTACTCTAATTCAGCGATGAAACCCCTGTGTTTAATGGCTCATAGATCAGCTGTAAATGCAGCTCGTGGAGGGAGAACCATTATGATAAACTGTTGACTTCTGGAATCTAGAAGTGCAGAAATAAAACAGTACTTGAAAAGAAACAAAAAACTCAACGGAGCAGCCGTAATTCTGCATAATGTGATTCTCAAGAGATTCCTTTCTTTTAATATAATATTTGTGTCTTAAAGGAAATAAAATACAAATCAAAGATAATATCAGCATAATAACTCTAAAAGCTCTAAAGTACTTGAAGACAAAAACAGCATACCACACATAAGAGAGCTTCCTGTGTAACCTTGGCACTGAAAATAACCGTCTCTGGAAACAAGAGGAAACTGTTAATTTTGTAGCCTCTATGGAAAACTTGCCATGACCTGTAGAAATATTTTCAAATAATGTTGTAAGTCTTTGGTTTGTTTTTAATGGAAGTCAGAGAATCCGTCAATGTACGGCAGGCTAACTGATGGTAATATTAGATGCTGAAATGTTCCAATTACCTAGCAAAATAAATCACTACTGATCCTGGGTCAGGATGGTAAAAGCCGAAGATAGATCCTCAGATGTGAATTAGGTAGGGAAAGGGATGATCTCATTTGTTGACTGATATTGAAACCAAATGATATTAACAGGAGGAAATATTTAACTGGCCACTAAAGACAGAGCAAAGAAATGTAAAAATGTATCTAGTTGATTTTACTGATTACACTATTATCTCTATTAGTGGTGGAACTAGTTGCAAACAGGTGTGGACATGCTACATCACTTCAGAAGCCTTTGCTGTTGCATAGGGACCCAGCAGATCAAAGGATTGGGGCTTTCCACCCTCAATATTCTCTGTGTCAATTTTCTAAAATGCAGGTGTGCTAATGCTGTCCTGAGCCTACTCTATGCTGCAAGTTACAGGTAAAATCATTTATATTGCTATCCTTCCACTTCCTGTCTTGATGACATCCATGACCTAAACAGGTAAATGTCAAATGTCACATTATTATTAATATCAAATGTCCAGAAATTGAAAAGATTTGACTAGATTACATGCTGCACAGGGAATACTTGATAGTAGTTTACTGAGCACACAAAACGACTAACCATCAAGTGAAGCAGAGCAAAACAAAAAAAAAAAACACAACCCCAACCACATACAAACTGATCAGACTTCAATTATATTAGCTAAGCTTGACGGGTTGAATTAGTGTGGATACCAAGTTTTCGCATTGCTGCTGGGGTACAGTGAGACCTTTTCAGGGCTTAAACCGGACCTTCAGCATGCTTTAATGAAAAGCCCAAACCCTTAAAAATCTATTCCCCAGGATCTAAAATTAATATATTTTACATTTTTAGTCACTTACTTATTGATCTTTCCTTCGCTGGGCTGCAACTCTGTTCAGGGCTCCAGGATACGAGCGCCGCCATCTTGACTTAGAACCATCACACATACTGGGGACAGGAGAGCGGGATAAAGTGCAGGGGGTGGGGTTATAGCTGTGCTTTGCACAGACAGAGCAGAGCTGGGGTCAGGGAAAGGACAGCAATCCCAGAATGCAGAGCGACACAGTCAGAAGACACTTCCTGTTTGCAGGCTGCCTGATGCCCCATGATCCGCCATCTTGGATGTGTAAAGGCTCATAACCTGCAGTAGATGCTGGTAGGATGATTTTTAATGTGAGCAATCTGTATGTACAGGGTGTGGGAAACATACAAGATAGGCTCTTATTCAGGGTGAAGGTCAGCTTTAAGTGCCATGGGAAGCTGCACAAGGACTAGTAGAATCATTTGTAGTAGTACTAGAGTTAGGTAAAGAAAAAGTTAAGTAACCGAGACATAGGCCCAGACCTGTGTCTGTAAGTCTATAAGGCATGTGGCGGATACATGTGATCTGTTCTGATAAATGTTGCAACTGGGTTATGTATAGTAATGTAATGGGAGGTAGCATAGCTATACAAATAGTAACCAGCTAGAACTAGATCTTTCTTTTGATTTGTTTTTGGAGTAGACCTTGGAAAGACCTAGGGAGGATAGGGAACCAGCAATGAGCAAAGGGAAAAGATAACTGAAATCTGAGTAAACCTCTGTCTCAGAACTAGGCCAGGTGGCCATTACTAGGACCTGCGGAGTGAGCCCAGAGTCCCAGGTACTGGGCTTTGTCTACCGGAATGAATAAAAATGGAAGCTGAGGTCTGGTGTTTTGTGTAACTGAGTGACACTGTCTTTTTTTATTTTGCAGATGACACCAAGATATGTAGTACAGTCCACTGAAGATACTCACAAGCTTCAGACTGACTTGACACTTTGTCTGGATATCCACTTGGAAAATAAAGTTTAATGTGCTTAAATGGAGTAATGCACTTGATGCCTAATAATCTGCAGGCCACATATGTGCTCAGGGGAGCAAAGTTGGGAGTCACTTGTTGAGAGGGATCTGTGGATACTGGTAGACAAGAAGCTAAATATCAGTATGCAATGTTAAACAGCTGCTTCCAAAGCTACCAAGAAATTAGGCTAGATACAGAGCCGGTGTGAATTCTTAGCAACTCACATGATTCAAAGCTGTCTCAGATGATTTCGCTTGTGCAGAAGTAAGAGAGAAGTCATGGCAAGTCTCAGTCTTTCTTCTTTTCCACAGCACGCGGTGTCCTCCTCCAGTGGCCTGTGTCCTACACTTGGTCTCCGTTTCAACTTCTGGGCTCTTAGATGCCCCTCTGGGGTCTTCTTTAGGTGACGCCGGGTGGCAGTGCTGACGCCAGTTGCCGGCACCTGGAGTACAGTGGGGCAAAGGTCCCCCTTTTATCTGAGTACTAAAAGTAGTAAGTTTGGGGTGGGGTGAGCTTACTTATACTGAGACAGGGGTTAGAGTTTTTACCCCAAAAAGGACCCTTCATACTGTATCATTTACTGCTCATTTTGCTATCTGATAATATAGTTCTTTATAAAATTCATGAGTGCAATTGAGTGGCGGCCATCATAAAAGAAATGGCATTTTTCGTCACGGACAAAACTCACCAAAGGATTCACAACAAAAATAATAATATTTATATTTGTCTTCCCTATTCTATCGAAAAAATGGCTGGAGCGAGGCTTTTTTGCAGTATGCATCTGTGTTATATCTCAGTTTTTCTGTCTGACACTAATGTTAGCAGCAACATAATGGCAGTCAAGGCAGAATCACATAGAGTTCCCTATAACCACAAAGTATAATGAAATTGTTTCCACAACATTCCAAATGCCGAGACCGTTTTATGTGGCAGCAGAACACTGCTGAAGTGCACAACCTTTTATAAACTGTGAGGAACGTTTGAGCTCCCTCAAATTTCTCTGACTTTTGATTTGCTGCCATTGGAAATATTGTTTTCCCACATTTCTGAGTGTGATAATCATTCTCTATGTTTTCCGAGTTGCTGAGACCGTACATGGGCCGGATTAATATTGAACCGCTATATTAGCTTGAGTTGAGAAATAATAAATAGAGCTTTGCCTGGCTAATTCTGATGTGTTTTCAGCAAAAAGAAAAACTGGCTCCATCTCAGGGAATGTGTTTAAAAAACTTGCTTTGGCAAAAGGTTAAGGCACAGACCAATGGTTTCCACTTATAAACTGCTAAGTGTCCGTTTCATACCAAGTTATTAAATTGTGTACAGGACTGAAGTTATTGGTAATGTTTACAGCATTTTGTATAGACTTTATACTTCCTCCCATATTGGACATTTTAAATAGGTAGGTCCTTAAAGGCTACACTAAAATCTCACTCAGTTTAGGAGAACATTAGCAACCAAGAGGCATAATTTGTACATGGGAACCTCCATTTTGAACCTCAAATGATACCAGCCAAATATGATGAGTTGGGGACCACCATGTATAACGAAACAGCATTAATAAGGTCTATGATTCAGAAGGAACATGATATAGGCTCCTATAGACAATACATTTAAATTATAGTCATTTTTTTTTTTTACAATTCACAGATATTTCTGTATGTAGAGTAATGTATTGGCAGCAGGGGGATCTTCATCGGATAATCAATAGATAAGAATATATTTACAAGTAAGTGTAACAAATGAGTCATAATATTGATGTTCCTTATAACAACTTTATTGTGCATACATATACAGAATTATTTTTTGTCTAATAAAGATGCAAATTACAGTACAATGCGTATCCCCTGATAAAGCCCAGAGTCTTGAGTGAAACGCATTGGGAGACAAGCCAAGGAAGAGCTCTAAACATTTACAAATATACTTCAGTCACAATGATCTATTCTCTATATCTGCAATAATGATAAAAGTGCATTTTTATGTAGATTTTTTACTCATGTTTAAAAATGAATCTTTAGTCAAAAATTGTCCCCCCGCCATGCCACCCTACCCTGGTGTGGAGGCAGGAGAGGGGGGGTTATACAGAAAAAAACTTTTACCTGACCATCGGGACAGTGCTGCTCCTCTGGTGCTCCATATCCTGGGCCCCACCATCTTGCCAGAATGACACAGAGCCACATCCCTCGGGCTCCCCACACAATGCCGATGGCAAGCAGCATGCTCTATGGACCTCCAAGGAACAGGGAAACCCAATTGCAGGCAGAGGATTGATCCCATGGCAGCACAGGAGCCGGACCCCACCAAGCTTTCTCTTCAAGCACTTGTGGCATTGGAGACCCATCTAGACTTGGGGAGTGACTGGGGATCTCTCCATCAGGACCTGGGCGACTTAAGTGGGCTTCCAGTCCAGAGTTCCCATTAGGAGCATCGGGGGGACTTCAGCCCTCAACACCCCAAAGCCATACCGTTCCCACTGCAACTCATCAGCTCCCAGAAGCCAGAAATATGGGGCATCCACAGGAGACACTCCCTGCCTGCCGTGTCTCTAGCAAGACCCCCCAGAACTAGGGAAATATTCCTCAAGCTCCTGAGGAACATTATGCCACTCCAAGCACGTCATCCTGGAGGGGTCCACTTCAGATCAGTTCCAACGGACTCTTATCAGTCCAGAATTCCCAGAGGACCCGACAGGCAGGTGCCACAGCGCTTGCCCACCTTGTCCCCGACATCCCTGCCCTCTTCTGACTTGGCAGACCATAGCACTTTCAGAAGCAATCCAACCTGGACATACTACTGAAGATTCTTCCATCCATTATAGACTTTTATTAATCGAATGGAATCCTTCCTGAGAAGGGAGCTTGAGGAGGTTACAAGATCTGTCTCTGAAGTATCCTATAGAGTGAACATCCTTGAACAGCAACTAGCCGCTAAAGAACAATGACTGGGAGCACTGGAACAGGCCCAGTCAACAATGCAGCAAGCCTGATCTGATTTGAACCTTAATGCACATGGATGATATCGAGAATAGAAGCCCCTGCAAATGTGAAAAGTATTTCAGAAATGGGTTTTGGAGAAGTGCAAAATATAAGAACATGCAAGTTACCGTAATTACAGCCGGAATTAATATTATAGAAAAAAACTATAGGTAAGAAAACCTGTCATTTAATATCAATTCTGTCAAGCAGATTCCTTACTAGGTCAAACCAGGGCTGTCATTTGTACACATAACATGAACATGTGCTTGAAAAGGTGTTTTGCGTCTTCTGTCGAGTAAGTCTTTGTAGAAGCCAGATTATAATCAGACACATGACCATGCAACAATGGCACTCTGTTTCACAAGCTTGGGGCTATGATGCATTTAACACTTGGATATATCCCAACATAAACAACCACGCTGTTGGCTCATACTCTCTGTAGGTGTTATGAAACTACATGGAATGTAAAATGTTAAAGTCAAAAGTGCAATGCAGTTTCTCTGTTATTACACAAAATACACCCATCTGGTATCACTTTGAAGCAAGCATTCTCTTCTGTTTTTTAACCTAGAACCATATGCAGCTTCTCCCTTCCTGGTTTATGGGTGATATGGTTGATGTCATAGTAATAGGTATTATTTAATGTTTGCCAGTTTCTACTTGATACCTCATAACAATGATGGAAAATGTGAGTTGCAAAAGGCCAAGCTATTATTTCAGAGGTAATAGAATACAACTGTACCTTGTTGGCTTTTTGCAACCAATGTACATTGGGATCATGAGCTGGGTGCAGCTAGAGAGGATTAAACATGTCCTAACTGAAACTTGTCTGGCAATATTCTACCAATGATGTTCATGATTGATACTTTCTACCTGGTGGAGAGCAGGTCATGGATATGACAGATAGCAATTACAACGCTGGGTTTGTTCCCAGGTGCTTGGGGAAACAAGCCTACAATTACAAACATCTCCAAACCCACTATCCCATGCCACTCATAAGGGAATAACATATTAGCTCTCAGGATTTGGCTAGTGATCAAATAAATCAGAGTATTGCAGTCCCCATTCCTTTTTAACCAGTAAATGGTCTAGATCAGGGGTTCCCAGTCTGTAGCTTGGGAGCAACATGTGGTTTGTGGACTCCTGCAGTGTGGCTCAGGGGCTGTCTGCTAGATCAGGATCCACAGCTAGATGTTTACTAGATCAGAACACCTGTAAAGGTCCATGGATTCCACTAGTGGTATGCAAGAGCTTATCAGGTGGTATGCAGTGAGGCTGCAGACTGACTTGTACCCCAAACTTATTTGCTGCTGTCCCTACTTAAAGCAGACCTCCAGTCAAAAATCAAGGCTAAGTAAATTGCTCTCCTAAATCCCCTCTCTGGCAATCGGTGATGTAAGCTATTTGAGGGGGCTTGACTTATGCAGAGGTTATGGAATAGCAGATTCTTTGCTCCTGAACTGCATGGGAGCGGCCAACTTGCCATACATATTAAAGCCCCACTTCTGAAAAACCCATCCCCGCGGTTAAATTTACCTCAAACCACTGTGCAATAATCTCTTACTTCTAGCCAGAAGTTGAAATCCATCCGCTGTAACGACCCATCACTGTTTAGAAAGGTCCTAAATCATTGTATCTACATTGTAAACACCTGTTTTTAGGGCCTGCAGCTGCCAAACCTATAGTTACATTGTAACAGCTTCCCTCTCACACACACAAAATTCCTCCAGCAGCTGTTCATTCACCGCATGTGTGTGTGTGGCATAATAGACAAACTTCTCTATGTTTTCTGGGCATATATTTCTCTGGCTGATTTTAGACCAGGTTGTTCAATATGCGGTAGCATTACCGATCCTGTTTGCACAGTATTTCGAAAACGTTTGTCATTGCGATTGCCACTTAATAGAGTTGAATCGCTATTGCAGCCACCTTTAAAATTCAGCAGGAGAGGCTTTTTCTGCCAAATGCAGATGTGAATGAATGAATGAATATAGGTGATTGCAGGGCAATAACAAATGCCCCTGCAATTGCACTAAAAGTTTCCTGGTCTGAAAGAATCCTCTAAGTTTGGTGTGGGTTTCTGTTGGTACAGTTTCCCTCTCATGCTACATAGTAACATGGTATGTAAGGCTGAATAAAGACATTATTCCACCCAGTTCAGCCTGTAGAGAAAAGAAGATCCCCTTCCAGTGGTCTAGTAGCCATAGCTGGTAATGTTATTACAAGCAAGAAAGGCATCCAGGCCACTTTTGAACTCTTTTAGTTTATTCTTCATGACTAACTCTTCTGCCAGATAATTCCATAGTCTCACTGCTCCTACAGAGAAGAATCCCCTTCTATGTCAGTGGAGGAATTGCCTTTCCTCTAACCTTAGTGGATGTCCTTGGGTTATGGTTAAACTCTGGGGTATAAATAGATTGTGGGAAAGCGCTTTGTATTGACCCCGGATATATTTATACATAGTTATTAGATCACCCCTCAGGTGTCACTTTTCCAAATTAAATAAACCTAACTTTGACAATCTTTGATGGCACTCTAGTCCCTGCATTCCATTTATTAATTTAGTTGCCCACCTTTGAACGTGCTCCAGTTCTGATATGTCCTTCTAATGCACTGATGCCCAGAACTGTACAATGTCCCGAAAGTGGTCTGACCAGTGACTTATAGAGGGGTAGAATTATGCTTGCTCTGGTCATGGGCATACCCCTCTTGATGCACCTCATGATCCTGCTTGCCTTGGCAGCTACTGCCTGGCTTCGGGCACTACAGTTAAGTTTATGGTTGACTAAAACCCTTAGGTCCTTTCCATTGTAGTTTTACCCAGCATTTCTTTATTTAGTGTGTAATCATGGCACAAATTGCTCCTTCCCATGTGTATAACCTTACATTTATCTGTATTAAACTTAATTTGCCATTTTACTGCCCATGCTTCCAGTTTATCTAAATCTATTTGTAGCTGTCTGCTGTCCTCTATACACAGCTCAGTATCTGCAAATATTAATATGTTACTGTTTAATCCATTCCTAATGTCATTTAAATATATATATATTATGGTAAATTGTACAAAAATGTTATAAATGGTGTGTATTTCTCCCCTGCTAGGCTGTATCAGGCACGATCCGTGCCGGGTTTTCAGGACCCAGGTCACTTTCCCCAATCCTTTTCAGCTTTGTTCCATGATCTTAGGTCGTGCACAGGTGATCAGGCTGATTGCAGGGGAAGCCTGAATAAAAAGGAGTCACACAGCCTGTCTATTGTCCATTGACCAGCCTGTAGGAGTGAGCCCAGGCTGAGGTGCACGTGTGGTGAAGGAAAAGACTATATGCAAGCCGAAGGACGTGGCTCACAATATATATATATATATATATATATATATATATATATATATATATATATATCAAAGAGGACAGGGCACAAAATGGACCCTTGCAGTACTCCGCTAGTAACAATGATCCAATCCGAGTACAGTTGATAGCCACCCTCTGTTTCTTATCATTTAGCCAATTACTTACCCATATACACACACTTCCCCCAGTTCAAGCATTCTAATCTATATGACATTTATTGTTTTACCCTGATCCAATCGTGAACCTACTCCCTCTGGCAGGACTGATTCCTCATGAATCTTTGCTGATAAGGAGTAATAGGGTCAATATTACTGAGACACTTCACAATAGCATCTCCTAGAAAACCTTCAAACATCTTGCCCACCACAGATGTTAAACTTCTGTAGTTCCCAGGTTTTACTTTAGATCCTTTTTTTAAATATTAGCACCACATTTGCTAAGCGCCAATTCTGTGGAAATCCCCCGTCATTATTGAATATACAAATATTTAAAAATAGTGGCAGCTTTATTACTTTGTATAATTCCCTTAAAATATGGGGGATGATTGCCATCTGGTCCTGGGGATTTGTCTGTTATAGTTTGTTTAAGGCAGTGTTGCACTTCTTCCTTTGTTAGAGAAGTGACATTTAATAGAGAGTTTGCTATATTTCTCTCCATTTCACCTGGCACATCATGTTCCTTTGTGAATATGGAAGCAAAGAAGATGTTTAGTAAATTGGCTTTCTCCTCATTCCCCTCTATAATTGATCCCTTCTTGCTTGTCCCTTCAGGTTTGTATATTTTTCTGTTTATGTAGGTAAAGAACATTTTGGGGTTAGTTTTACTCTCTTTGGCAATGTGATGTTCTGTGCCCAGCTTTGCTGCTGTTATTTGTTGTTTACATAGTTTACTTTCTTCTTTATAGTTTTGTATTGTTGTTGCAGTGCCTTCTTGTTTCAAAAAATGTAAATGCTTTTTTTGTTGTTTATTGCCCCCTGTCCCTTTTCTTTAGCCACATAGGTTTACTCTTGTTACTAACGTTTTTATTTTTCTATGGTATATATCTATCACAATGAATTATAAGGATTTCTTTAAAAGTATCCCATTTAGTGTCCATGCTTTTGTTTTTGGGGACATTTTCCCAGTCATTGCAGTTTAGTGCATCTTTAAGCTTGCCAAACTTTGCCTCTCCGAAGTTCTGCATTTCCGTGGCCCCTTGATAAGAAATCCTAGTGACTGCTAAGTGGAAATTAATAATATTATGATCACTGTTTCCAAGGTGGCCCCCGGCCTGTACCTTTGCTACTCTGTCTCATTACTGATTAGTATTAAGTCCAGGATAGCCCTCCCACTTGTTGGAGCTTGCACTTGTTGGGAAAGGTAGCCAACTTCTGTTTTTGACAAAAAAAATCTGGGTAATTAAAGTCCCTCATAATAAATACTTCACTTAAATTTGCGGCTCTATCTATTTGTCTTAGCACTGCAAGTTTTCTGTGGATTCCGATATATTTTGAGGCTTGTAGCAAACCCTGATCAGTATCTTATGTTTTTTCCTCCATGAATTTTGACCCATACAGACTCCACTTGCTCATTCGCATGTGTCAGCAAAACTGTCAGCAAGATGGATGCTCCCAAACTTATTAAGCTATTCCACAACATCTGAAAGGGGTTATCTGCTTATGCCACAAATCATCAGAGGTGGGGCATTAGAGGAGCAATTTAGCAATTACTAAACTTTCTGTATTGACTGATGGTTCACCTTAACACCAACTGGGTTTTCTCTTGTACAGAACTGCTCCAAATGGTGATGATTTTTGTGTATTTCATGCATTTTAAATGGGTGTTTTGTGGGCTGTTCATGTGGATTTAGCTGACTGGTCACCACCCTAGTGATACCTGAGAATAATTACAAAATGGAAAGTGTTTCTTGATGCAAAACAGTTTGAGATCCTTTGGTCTAGAACACTGTCGACGCTGGGGTGTACAGGGTGTCTAGAACTGGTTGTCAGTGCCATGCATTGGGTTGATTTGGAGTCAGACAGGTGTAAAAGTGTTCCAGCTTCCTTGTACCTGTCTCGGCAGCTACTAGCACCACATTTCTGGGTTTCGATTCTACCATGTAACCTCTTTGAGGCTACAGGGATTTTCTTAAGTGCCACTAATATTTTATGGGACAGGGGGATCCACATACACAGTTATTTGTTAACTTTGATGCTTTCATACATTTCATCAATTGTTATTTGTAACCATTTCCAGTTATTTCCCAGTTTTTAAGGGTGGCAAATGTAGCTCCTGAACAGCTGCCTGTGTGGAATATGGCTTTCCTGGCGAGAAGAGGCTGGGGTTCCCAGGTCTAGGATTACATCATATTTTGTTATTTATGTGTACAAGTAAGGTTTAGGTGCTTAGTTTAGCAGTTAAAGTCCTTGTCCAGGCAATGAAAACATACCTATCTTTGGCCCCCACCCAAGTGCTTCTGGTCTAGTCCAGTAGTAAAAATAACTTGGAACAAGTTAATGTGCTGCCCCCTCCATGACAGTGCCAGCCACTGGTTATGCCTGCCTCATTCATTGAAATGGGAGTCTGCCAACTAAGGTTTAGATTTTGTATTAGGGCATAGTTTAATGTGGTCTGCTGTTTGCCACCTCCTAACCCCAAGTAAGTGTTTTGTTAAAACTGTTCACCTTCCTAGTGCTGGTTGCTTAATACAAAGGCAGAAGCTCTGTAAATTAAACTTCTGCCAATGATCATGTACCAGGAACGGGTTTCAGAGTCATCAACCAAACTGAGTAGCCAGAGAGGAGTTAGTACCTATTAGCCATCAAAAGTCTGTGCCTAGGGTGGCACTAACCAACAGGTGCTATCCAGTGGGACAAACTGTTTCCTTTATTTAATAATTTTACACAACAGCCATTTTAGTTTTAACTTTTTTTAACCCTAAAGTGGACCAAAACCCACATTTTTTCATATCAATAGTTTTTATAAAAAGAATAAAGAACATACGCCAAAAAACATCCAATATTTTTGTCCGTAAAGAAAAGCACAGTCATTGATGTATATAAGGCTAAAAAAGGTATACTAGCAAAAAACTTCAGAAAATTGAACCTGACATACAAACAAGTAAGAACCCGCCCCCCCGACAACCCAGCCCCTGCCTCACTCTACCCACAAGTCCTCCCACCCCGTCCGGACTCGAGGACCAGTCCCCGAGAACCGGAGAGGGCAAGTTCCCAATCATTCGCTTAATACTGAGTGGGGGGGGGGGGTTGTGCTACAGAGCGAAGGGCAGGCTGAGAGAAATTGAAAAGGAGAAAGAAAAAGGAACGAAAACAGAAGAGAAGAAGAAAAGGAAAAAGAGAAGAAATGGGATGGGTTCCAGGCCTACCCTTAACTAAAAAGCGGTTGGGTTAGCACTCTAAGTTGTAAGAAGATCTCGGTTGAAGTGGGCTATCCATCCCTCCCAAGTGGCTAGGAAAGGGGCGAAATCTCCCTGCATGGAGGCCTCCATCTTTTCAAAAAACATACAGTCAGGGCCAGAAATATTTGGACAGTGACACAAGTTTTGTTATTTTAGCTGTTTACAAAAACATGTTCAGAAATACAATTATATATATAATATGGGCTGAAAGTGCACACTCCCAGCTGCAATATGAGAGTTTCCACATCCAAATCGGAGAAAGGGTTTAGGAATCATAGCTCTGTAATGCATAGCCTCCTCTTTTTCAAGGGACCAAAAGTAATTGGACAATGGACTCTAAGGGCTGCAATTAACTCTGAAGGCATCTCCCTCGTTAACCTGTAATCAATGAAGTAGTTAAAAGGTCTGGGGTTGATTCCAGGTGTGTGGTTTTGCATTTGGAAGCTGTTGCTGTGACCAGACAACATGCGGTCAAAGGAACTCTCAATTGGGGTGAAGCAGAACATCCTGAGGCTGAAAAAAAAGAAAAAATCCATCAGAGAGATAGCAGACATGCTTGGATTAGCAAAATCAACAGTCGGGTACATTCTGAGAAAAAAGGAATTGACTGGTGAGCTTGGGAACTCAAAAAGGGCTGGGCGTCCACGGAAGACAACAGTGGTGGATGATCGCCGCATACTTTCTTTGGTGAAGAAGAACCCGTTCACAACATTAACTGAAGTCCAGAACACTCTCAGGGAAGTAGGTGTATCTGTCTCTAAGTCAACGGTAAAGAGAAGACTCCATGAAAGTAAATACAAAGGGTTCACATCTAGATGCAAACCATTCATCAATTCCATAAATAGACAGGCCAGAGTTAAATTTGGCCAAAAACACCTCAACAAGCCAGCTCAGTTCTGGAAAAGTATTCTATGGACAGATGAGACAAAGATCAACCTGTACCAGAATGATGGGAAGAAAAAAGTTTGGAGAAGAAAGGGAACGGCACATGATCCAAGGCACACCACATCCTCTGTAAAACATGGTGGAGGCAACGTGATGGCATGGGCATGCATGGCTTTCAATGGCATTGGGTCACTTGTGTTTATTGATGACATAACAGCAGACTAGAGTAGCCGGATGAATTCTGAAGTGTACCGGGATATACTTTCAGCCCAGATTCAGCCAAATGCTGCAAAGTTGATCGGACGGCGCTTCATAGTACAGATGGACAATGACCCCAAGCATACAGCCAAAGCTACCCAGGAGTTCATGAGTGCAAAAAAGTGGAACATTCTGCAATGGCCAAGTCAATCACCAGATCTTAACCCAATTGAGCATGCATTTCACTTGCTCAAATCCAGACTTAAGACGGAAAGACCCACAAACAAGCAAGACCTGAAGGCTGCGGCTGGAAAGGCCTGGCAAAGCATTAAGAAGGAGGAAACCCAGCGTTTGGTGATGTCCATGGGTTCCAGACTTAAAGCGGACCTTCACTCTAAATAAGAGTCTATCTTATATGTTTCCCACACCCTGTACATACAGATTGCTCACATTAAAAATCATCCTACCTGCATCTACTGCATTTTATAAGCCTTTAAACATCCAAGATGGCGGCTTATGGAAGCTGCCATTTTTGCAGGCAGCCTGCAAACAGGAAGTGCCTGCAAACAGGAAGTGACTGTGCTGCTCTGCATTCTGGGACTGCTGACCTTTCCCTGACCCCAGCTCTGCTCTGTCTGAGCAAAGCACAGCTATAACCCGCCCCCCTGTACCTTATCCCACTCTCCTCTCCTCAGTAAGTGTGATGCTTCTGAGTCAAGATGGCGGCGCCCGTATCCTAAATTCCCGAACAGAGTTGCAGCCCAGTGGGGGAAAGTATAATAAATTAGTGACTAAACATGTAAAATATATTAATTTTAGATGCTGAGGAATTGTTTTTTAAGAGTTTGGGCTTTTCATTAAATCATGGTGAAGGTCCCGTTTAAGGCAGTGATTGCCTCCAAAGGATTTGCAACAAAATATTGAGAAAATAAATATTTTGTTTGGGTTATGTTTATTTGTCCAATTACTTTTGAGCTCCTAAAATGTGGAGTGTTTGTAAAGAAATGTGTACAATTCCTACATTTTCTATCAGGTATTTTTGTTCAACCCTTCAAATTAAACGTTACAATCTGCACTTGAATTCTGTTGTAGAGGTTTCATTTCAAATCCAATGCGGTGGCATGCAGAGCCCAACTTGCGAAAATTGTGTCACTGTCCAAATATTTATGGCCCTGACTGTAACTTCGTTGACTCGAGCAACCAGGCTCCCACTAGCTATGCTTGGCTTCTTCCAGGAATGTGCAATGATTAACTTGGCCACCGTAACAATATGTATAATGAGCTTGAAATGTGCCTTTAAGCAGCCTTGAGGTTTCAAGTTAAGAAGGGCCAATTGTGGTGAGGGTGTCAACTGCAACCCGGCTGCCTTTCTTATGACATAAAATACTTTGGCACAAAACTGTCTAGTTACCCTGCACTTCCACCAAATGTGAATATACTTTCCAGGGAGATGACAGCCCCTGAAGCACTCCAGGGGATAGGATGGGCAAAACGTATGAATCCTGTCCGGCACTAGATGCCACCTCAGCATTACTTTGGTATTAACTTCTTGGGCACCCACGTTCAGGAACCCTAAGAACGAATGCCTCCAAACCACCCTCCAATAGCTGCCCGAAAAGGTCGTGTTGAGATCAGCCTCCCATTTCTCTACAGATTTCAGAGAATGCCCCCCATCTGCTTCACCCAGTGGCCTATAGATAAACCCACATTTTTAACTAGCATCCCCTGAATTGCTGCCCCCATGAAGAGGACCTCTGGCCAATTTTTACTGCTCCTGCTTCACTCTAATCCCAAATAATGGCACCTGTTTTAGCTGTAAAGCTCAGCCTCCTCCATTCATTGCCCCTGTTGTGTATGGCAATGATGTCATTGCCACACTTATGCAATGAATGGTTGCCTGTCATCTAACACAAGGGCACAGCAAAAGAATCTGTGTTCTAGGACAATTAGAAAAGCGAAAATAGCCATTTCTAGTTGTACACTGTAAGAAGGAAGAATCGGAAGGGGCTTTGACCACATTTATTTCACAAGCCCAGTGGGCTTTGGTCCGCTATAATAATGTTGCATGACAATTATTTATATTTTAATCTAGCATAACCTCTAGCATAGTCATAGTACAGTTATACCTATTAGGCATCCAAGGTCTGTATCTAGGGTGGCACTATCAAGAAGGTGCCATCCCACTGGGAAAAAACTGTTCCTTTTTCATTTTTTTTACCTTTATAACTTTAAGCTACAATTGTTTATATTCTTTCCTTTTTTTCTTATTAATAATGTTACATGACAATCATTTACATTTAAAGCTAGTAGCAGGGTGTAGTCAGAGTACAGTTAGTATCTATTAGGTCGCACAAACTGTTCCTTTTCTTTACCTTAGTAATTTTACACTACAATCATTTATAGATTTATAATTTTTCCTTTTTTCTTTACCTTAATAAAGTTACATGACAATTATAGGAGCAGGGTGTAGTCAGAGTACAGTTAGTACCTATTAGGTCGCACAAACTGTTCCTTTTCTTTACCTTAGTAATTTTACACAATCATTTATAGATTTATAATTTTTCCTTTTTTCTTTACCTTAATAAAGTTATATGACAATTATTTATATTTAAATCCAACATAAGGAGGAGGAAGAGTTGAGCTACAGTATGTGGCAACCAGCAGATCCATCATCTGCTCTTTACTTTAAGAGAAACACAGATGGGCTGTCTTTTTTCCCATTTAGTCCACTGTATGTGTCTGCCCAACCATAGTCGTGCCTGTTTACACAGTGTTTTTTATTTGATGATTTTTACATTCTAGTGATAAAGTCATGGTAATAATGCATAGAAGCAGCTGGCTTCACTAATGGATGGCGCTTGGCATAAAGGGGCATCATCAGTGAAGGTATACATAATATGGCATAAATCCTTTATACAACCCTACTTAGTATAGTTTTGATGGCCATTTGTGATTACTACTTTATAAAGCATTCCAGCATATGATAGTGCTATACCAGGGGTACTCAAATGGCGGACCGCGGTCCGAATCCGGACCGCAGACGCCATTTGTCCGGACCGCTGCCCAGTGTTCCCTGTAAGGTGCGCGCCCGCGCACCCGCGACAGCCCCTCCGCTCAGCCTCGCCTGCCGCCCGCGCACGGTCGCTGACGGCAGGGCCGGCACTGGCACTCGGCGGCGAGGTAATCACTGGCAGACAGCACAGCCAATGAATCACTGATTCATTCAGGCTGTCTGCGCTGCAAAGACGCTGATTGGATGTGGGCGGGACCATCTCTCCCTCCCGCGCCGACTCGCTCCCACCAGCATGCTGACAGCGCTCTGATGTGCGGAGAGCAAAGCACTGATACAGCAATGACAGAGGAACACGTGCTGGCTGACCCTGAACCGCTGTCTGGAGAAGAGGTGCTCGGTGTCTCTCTCCTCATCACCTTTGCTTCAGGACAGGTAATTGTTTAATGTGAACTTTGTTAAGGGTGCTAGGGACAGGGGCTGGGTGTGGATGCATTCCATCCCTGGAATCTAAGAGATTCTATGGCTGCCCGCTGACTCTTCCCCTGGCCATTCCAAATTGGGATGCCCCACAGTATGAAACTCCCAGAAAACTGCTATTCACTCACCTCTTCTTCTTTCCAATGGCGCATGTGACATAGTTGCGGCAGATGAGAACCCGCACATGGGCCGTTGGAACGAGGAAGAGGTTAGTAAATGGCGGCGTTCTGGGGGCATTCATGCAGTGGGGCATCCCGATTCACGATGCCCTGGGGGAATGGAACAAAACCCAGGAAAGTTGAAACCCAGCCATTCTTCCACAGATCTTAGCTGTCTGAGCCCACGGCACATGTGCAGCCAGCAGCGGCATCACTTCGCGCATTTTCTTTCGGCTGTGCGTGGCCGCACACAGCTGAAGGATGCAAGTGATGCTGCGGATGTGTGTGGCTGGGATTCCATTTAAGTGGATGAAAACCCACAGAGATCGTCTCGGGAATCTATAAGATTCCAGGGCTGCTTGATTCCCGCCTCCCGGGGCATCCAGAATCAGGATGCCCCTCTGTGTGAAACCCCCCAGGTCACCCCAAAATTCACCTTCTTTCCCGGTCCAACAGTGCATGCACGAGCAGCGGCCGCATCCCCGCTATCCCTTTAGCAGGGCACACGTACCCATGCCAGGCATTTGTGAATGGCCGGCGCAGGCGCGCTCCTTGTTAGAGGGTGGCAGGGGATGCCACCGCCAGCACGCTCAGGCATTGCCCAGCTCCCTCGCCCCCCCGGACCTTCATCCCACGGCAGACCCTGGTAAGTGGACCTCCACTGAAAGTAATTGAGTACCCCTGTGCTATACTATACAAATCAATATAACTTAATTGCAGCTCTGTGTTGGGGAAGAACCCATGGGAAAATAAGAGTTACTGGAACTAGCTGGATCCATAAAGATCACAGTATAGCTGTGCAAGAGAGGGGAAAAGGAAATACCTTATACTTGTTACAGTATATTTGGCAACGTGTGAGGTGGCCAGGCTCACTGAAAGGGCTAATGTGTTTAAAAAGTGTCCTTATTTTTGAATTAAAAAGAAAGGAAGAAAAATAAACCACACAGATGAATAGCTGACACGGAACACATTATCTCGGGTGTCCAATGTGATGTCTGCCTCCTCAGCTGCACTGCGATGCACGTCAGCTGGTTTGCATTACAGCCCAGAAACGACATATAATATGCTGCAGATTTATTAACTGAAGCTAATGAGCTTTGTAAATAGCCCACTGCGCTTTTGCAAGTTGTGTATTCCTTGTGCAGGGAATTTCTAGACTATGGGAAAGCAAACTTCTAATTGTAGCATGAGAACAGTGCAGAGTTCAATGTTCTAGGCTGGATTGTACTGTTGTCAGAGGAGTGTGTTTAAAGTGGATCTTATCCCCCTAGGGATGCTGTGTTCCTCACCCTTGGCTTTCCAATTTGAAATACTAATTTGTTGAAACCCCTGGAAATGCCTGGTCAGGAAACTGGTCAGGAAACCCTGTTATCCACCCACAGTCTTCCATTGGTGCTTGCCTACGTGACTGCTGGTGGCCAATTTTCTGGACAGTTCAGAGGGCAAAGGATCGCGAGCCACTTGCCTCCATGGTGGGCAGGTAGCTTGCCATTAATGATGGGCAACAGGGGGTGCAACCGCATCGGTGCCAATAAGGTCAGACGGGCCACAACATTGTTGCTTAATTTAGAGAAAAAGTGCATCATTCTTCTCTGTTGCTTCAGTTTTTTTGCATTCAGTTTAGTTAAAAGACAGTAAAAAGTTTACTGTATGTGCCTTGACAGGGCCCCATTTTATATTTGCACCAAGGCCTCATCATATTTAGTTACGCCACTGGCAGGTATATGTGTTTTACATTGCCTGGTATCCTGATTCCGGATGCCCCCTAGAAGAGGGTTTATGCCAGACCTATATATACCTGGTGTTGTTTGTTCCTTCTGAGCCTTCCCTTTCTTTCTTTTCTTTTACAATTTCTTTATTTAGTTTTGACAAGTTAAACAGAATTTTATAGCATTAGTGGCATATAATATAAAAGAAGACAAATAGAAAGAGTAGATCATATGCCATTTTACAGTTATCCACTAATAGCCATGTGAACAGTTTACCGCCATTTCATGAGTCTTACTGCCTTTCTTATTCTTACCTTAGCAGTAAGTAAGTACCTTATCCTCAAGCCTCAGCAGGAGCTTGAGCACTGCGATTGGCCGTTGGCCAGCCCCGTACCCCAAATTCACCCATGTGAGTGCCGATGGCCAAGGTTGCATACCTGAGTCACGTGACCAGTGGCCAATTGTGGGTCTCCATTTATGGCCGAAGCTCAGGGATAAGGTTAGAATAACAGGCGATCTGGGGGGAGATGTGCAGGGGGGGGGCAGCATTCTGGATGCCCTCCAAGCCCGCTGTAATGCGTCGGTACCTGGACCAACTCCTATTAGAAAAGAAACAGGCTTTGGTCCATTTGAAAATTAATAAGGTGACCTGGGGCTTGTGTGCAGCTATTTTCATTTCCCATAACAATCCATTTAAAGGAGCACTATTGTGATATTATGTAATATTAAAAATCCATATTAACACGTCGACTTATGAGAGAAGTGGTCACTTATACGTTTGAACTGAATAAATCTCCCACCAAGCTTGTGGTTTATTCTGTCATGGTAGGAATAAATTCCAGCGGTGATAGGTTGTATCAGGGGTGGCAAAAACCTGTCACCCATGAATTCCTCTTTCTACCATTAAAATAAAAAAAAAACAAGCCTGGCTGGATATTAATTGATGCCAGGTTTATAAGTGACCCCTCCTCCCACCATCCAGAATATTTATATGGATTTTTATCATTGAGCCATTTTTTTTTGCGGTAGTGCTCCTTTAAAGAAGATTAATTGATTCCTGAGTGTTGATCATAACAATTTTTGATGGATATGCATTTTGCACAAATTAAGCACAGGAGATGTCATCAACATTGTATGTCTGTTCACTGATTGAGGGATAACTGACCAGTAAATTTGGTAGTGATGTGTGGCTTTTTGGGGGAGATGGACCCTGATGACTTCCATTTTCCCAAAATATGGAGATAAAATAAAAAAAGGATGACTTTAAATGTATCTATTCAGTCAGCAAAGGATAAAAAAACATACCGTAGTGTAAACCATTTATGAAGGTATTATACATGGGCTCAGTAGTGAGTAGTGTAAAGCACTAGATGGAAACAGTGTAGAAGCACTGATGGTATATTTGTGATATTAGATGAGCACCTTTCTCATCTCAAATGAATAGCTAAGAAGGGTTTCTTATTACACATGTCAGCGAATGACTGGCTCTTTTGTTGAAAAGGTTGGTTTTAATAAGCTTAAGTTTTAAAAAGCTATTCTGCTCCAGCTATTTTAGGTAATTTAAAGCTGAGGTCATGTTGTATTTATTATAATGGGCAAAAATTCTGTTTCAAGCTGCACTTGTGGGAACACAATCTAAACCAGAAGAAAAAAATAAGATGTCAGAATTATTGGCTTATTTCTAATTGTTCCTGGAATAGAATAGTACTCCTGCCTCTAGCCACCAATTATAATTGTTCTGTTAAAATGCTTCAGCAGCCAAATAAAAAAAATAAAAAGGTACTTACCTATTCCAAGTATACAGCACGTCCTGTTCCAGAATATTCCTTACACATGGGTTATACATCCACAAGATGGCGCTGAACTGCAGAAAAAACTTGTGGCCACTCCCGGCCCCTTAAATAGCCAGGAACCGCCCACCAATTCCCAGTTCTTATCTGCAGTCTGGACTGCGAAGATAGAAGATGGCTCTCTATTCTGCGCAGGTGAGCGGGGCTTATCAGCCTGCGGCCCTGCAGGACTATTCCCACCCATTTCCGGACCCACTGCCTCCCAGCCTTGGCTGACTGGTTCGGGTGAAGGTAGCACAGCACCAGGGTCAGGTGCTGAGGAGTGCTGCTCCTACCGCAATCCCTGCACTGACATGGGTAGACGGTATAGGCTTATGGTGAGCCTTGTGGGATGCCCCTTCCTGCACTCTTGGTCTTCCTTACCCAATCCCCCCCTCCTTCACTTTATTATTGTGTTGCTGTGTTTTTTACTTAATACGCTCGCCGCTGCGCCTCTTGTACAGCGCTCCACGGACGGCGGCGACATTTCCTCAGCTGCTGCTGCGCCGTCATTGGACGGCGAAATCACGTGGGACGTGATTCACGCTCTTCGGCGGGGGGGCGGGCTCTGCAGATGACGCTTTTGGCGTCACATCTCCGCGGCCAGCCCCTCGAGGTCGGTGCGGGTGCCATTTTACTTCTCTTCCTCCTTCGCTCGTGCTGTGTGCGCTGCTGCTCCATTATCAGTGCGGTCCGTGAGTGTCCCTGCGGGGTGTTTTTTCTTTCTGCTTCTCACTTGTAAATGCTTATGGGGATGTCTTTTTATGTCTTTCAGGCGGGATAAATGTCACTGGGGTTTCTCCTGGCCCTCTTCCCTTTGGTAATCTCCCACCTCCCTAGCAGGATTTTGGGGCATCCCGGGTGGCTATTACTAGCCTTAACCCTATACTGGCCTGTTGTGCCACTCAAATCACCATATGGAGGCTTCTGGGGATAATGTGCCTGGGGTTCTTTCGGGACAAGCCCGCTGTGTGTTGCGTGTGGGGTTTCCCCTGTGAGTGATGATGTCAGGGTATGTGTAAACTGCGCCCAGCAGGTACTTGCGCTGCAGTCCGGGCTGTCTGATGCGGGCCCTGGTGCTGCACCCCTTTTGGCTTCGCCTACCCCCCCACGCTTGCATCTGACCCCCAGTGAGGGGCACACTAGCGGGGAGTCTCAATCTGATTTGGCTTCATGGGTGGCCAACGTTGAAAAACATCTTGCTGGGTCCTCGTAAGGCTTCTGCAAAGAAGTGGCATTTATCTCCCGCTGCTTCCCTCTTTCCTGTAGTGGATGAGGGACCTTACTCACTTTCTGGCCCTTACCCCCTCGAGGAGGGGGAATTGTTTTCTGATTCAGAATCCTCTTAGGAACAACCTAAGATCTATGGTGGTATCGGGTCTCCCTTTGGGGAAGACCCATGGTCCTCAGATGATACTGACAGGTTGTTGAGTCACATATTCGAAGTGCTTTGTATTTCTCCTCCTGCAGTGGCTCCGCAGCAGCAGGGTGAGCTTTTTGATACGGTTAAGCCACGCTTGGAGTTCCCTGAGTAGACTCACTTTAATAATCTAGTGCTCAAGGAATGGGAACGGCCTAGTAAGCTACCTGGGGTGCCCAAGAGTTGGGACAAGAGGTATCCCTTTCCTGCTGATGTGATTAAACGTTGGTCTTGGTCGTTGGAAGGAAGGATCCCGGATGGCTCAAAACCCTCTGTCAGCTTAGGGTTTGTGCCTTGCTGTCCAAAACCTTCTGGAGTTGGGAGTCCTCTGCCCGGTGCCTTTCTGGGAAAGGGGCAGAGGCTTCTTTTCCAATCTCTTCACGGCCCCCAAAACGGATGGGTCCCTCAGGCCCATCCTGGATTTAAAGCGCCTTTTTAAAGTTTGTCAGATTCAAGCATTTTCTCATGGAAACCTTGCGCTCAGCAGTCAATTCACTGCGCCCGGGCGATTTCATGACTTCTGTAGACATAAAGGACGCTTACCTTCACGTACCAATCTTTCCAGGTAATCAGAAATTCCTCAGGTTCGCACTGGAGGATCAGCACTACCAATTTGTGGCCTTGCCTTTCGATATCACCTCGGCTCCCAGGGTATTCACCAAGGTGCTGGCGGGCGTGATGGCTCTGCTGAGATCTCAGGGCATTTGCATCCTTCCTTACCTGGACGACATTCTCATCACGTCTCAGTCCTTCCATCAGGCCGAGCTGGATACCCAGATGTTGGTGTCCACACTAGAGTCCTTCGACTGGGTGATCAACCATTCCAAGTCTTCCCTGTCCCCGTCACTGGTGAGGTCCTTTCTGGGCATGGATACATCTCAGGTCAAGGTTTTTCTCCCTCAGCAGAAGGTGGAGAGTCTTCAAGCTCAGGCACAGTTTCTGCTGTCTTGTCCTCATCCCTCCATCCGGCAGGGGATGCAGCTGGTGGGACTGATGGTGTCTTGCTTCGAGGCGGTACCCTATGCTCAGTTTCACATGAGACCTCTTCAGCTACACCTTTTGTCAGTATGGGATCGGGACCCTGGGTCCCTGGATCAGGTGTTTGTTCTGTCCCCTCTGGCCAGGCAGTCTCTAGTGGTGGATGGACTCAAGGAACCTCTTGGTGGGCAGGAACTTTCTGTCCCCTTGCTGGGAGACTGTCACCACGGATGCCAGTCTGACAGGCTGGGGGGCTTCTGGAAGTCTTTGAAATTTCAGGGTCAGTGGGGCCCTCAGGATGCTCATACCCCTATCAACATCCTGGAACTGAGGGCGATAAGGTTGGTTCTCGCCCAATTGACTCCACACCTTCGGGTCGGGCTGTTCAGATCCGCTCGGTTGCCTACATCAATCATCAGGGAGGGACCCGGAGCAAGAGGGCTCTCAAGGAAGTGTCCCTGATACTGTCTTGGGCGGAGGAGAGTGTTCCCTGCATCTCAGCTGTGTACATCCCGGGGGGTGGAGAATCTAGAGGCAGACTCTCTGAGCAGGGGGACTTCTCATCTGGGAGAATGGTCCCTCAGCAGCAGGGTGTTTCGCTCCCTGTGCCACCGCTGGGGTCAGCCGGATGTTGATCTGTTTGCGTCCCAACACAATCACAAGCTTCCAGTCTTTGTCTCTCTGTCACAGGACCCTCTGGCCTTGACCATGGATGCATTAGCAATGTCTTGGAAGAGTTTTCAGCTCCTCTATGTATTCCCTCCGTTTCCTCTGCTGGGCAGGGTGCTGCGCAAAATAGCCCAAGAAGGGGTGCCAACCATTCTGGTGGCCCCCTGTTGGCCAAGAAGGGTGTGGTTCGCAGACGTTGTGCAGTTGGCAGTAGATCAGTTTGCCCTGCCCAAGGAT
The DNA here is from genome assembly GCA_027917425.1 of Gastrophryne carolinensis. Taxonomy (NCBI): domain Eukaryota; kingdom Metazoa; phylum Chordata; class Amphibia; order Anura; family Microhylidae; genus Gastrophryne; species Gastrophryne carolinensis. The sequence continues at coordinate 120,975,563 of CM051239.1, forward strand.
CCAGACCTGCTCACTCAGGGGCAGCTACGCCATCCCAATTTACAAACGCTGGTTTTACCGGCCTGGCTGCTGAAACCTCCATTTTGATGGAGAAGGGGTTGCCTGCTTCTGTAGTTGATACCATGATTAGGGCTAGGAAGAAGTCCTCATCCTTTATCTCCTATAGGGTATGGCATGCTTTCATTATCTGGTGTGAGTCTAAGTCCCTTCCCTGTCAGGTGTTTTCTGTTCCCAGGATCCTGGAATTCCTGCAACATGGTTTGGACTTGGGTCTTCAACTTAGTACCCTCAAAGGTCATGTTTCAGCCTTGGCTGTTTTCTTCCAAAGCCAACTATCGTTTGGTTAAGACCTTCTTCCAGGGGGTTACTCACGTGTGACCTCCACGTAAGGCTTTTGCGCTTATCCGCTATGCAGGGTCCTCCTTTTGAGCCTCTGCGTAAGGCCCCTTCTTGACGCTTAAGGTAGCATTTTTGGTGGCTATCACTTCTGTTAGGCGTGTTTCTGAGTTGGCGGCGCTTTCCATTAAACCTCCTTATTTTGAGAGACACCAGGACAAGGTGGTGTTTCGGTTTAAGCCAGATTTTCTGCCTAAGGTTGTGTCTGCTTTTTTCCTCAATCAGGACATTAGGGTCGATTCAAAGAAACATGTAACAGCTTGGATTTGGGTGCCGATCATCCTATTTTTCACGTCCGCTCGTGCGTTCGTATGAACTTGCGAGTGATTCTATAAGCAAATACGTTTCTATCCTAAAATATACGTCCGTTCGTATGTTATCTCCCGAACTTGCCTCAGTCAGTTGTCAATCGTAAAAAACACGTTGATGTGATCACTTGTTGCGGCGGCAGCCTGTTTTTTCGGCCGCTTCCATCGTCCACCTCTTCCAATTACTTGCGTTTGCCTCTGGTTTTCAATGGTTTTGGGCCTCTTATATTCGTTCGTATGTATCTAGGGTCTTGCGCATGCGCGATCCAAGCTACACTCTACAAACCAATATGTGTGCCCTATCTGACACTACCAATCTCACCACTACTGCCTCGCGCCAGGCTAACACTTACCTTTAGGAACCATAAAACTTACCCAAACCCCTTAGCGCTTGCATCCTTCTTCATTTGGACGACCCTAAAACTTACCCAAACCCCTTAGCGCTTGCATCCTTCTTCATGTTGACGACCCTAAAACTTACCCAAACCCCTTAGCGCTTGCATCCTTCTTCATTTGGACGACCCTAAAACTTACCCAAACCCCTTAGCGCTTGCATCCTTCTTCATTTGGACGACCCTAAAACTTACCCAAACCCCTTAGCGCTTGCATCCTTCTTCATGTTGATGACCCTAAAACTTACCCAAACCCCTTAGCGCTTGCATCCTTCTTCATTTGGACGACCCTAAAACTTACCCAAACCCCTTAGCGCTTGCATCCTTCTTCATTTCTCGGACCCTAAAACTTACCCAAACCCCTTAGCGCTTGCATCCTTCTTCATGTTGACGACTCTAAAACTTACCCAAACCACATAATGTACATATGTCTATATGTTTCTAAGCATGTATTTTCGTGTTTGTGTCAATGTCTTTTTGGGCGCATATTAGAAATGACACATTTATAAAGGCTTAAAATATTATTTATTTATTTATTTTTTTTTTGGGGTGCTTTGCCTTTTTTAAAAACATTTTAAAATGTTAAAATTGTTTTTTTTTTTTTTTTTTTAAAACTACAAAAATATTTACAATAAAAAATTCTTTAAAACTATGTTACAAAATTAGCCAGGACCAAGGGCACTAATCCTCCTCCTCTTCTTCGTCTGTTGGCCCCAACGTCGCCTGTATGGCCAGCAGCTCGGCCACCAACTCCTTTATCCTTTTTTTTTTCCCCTCCAATGTTTTGGGGATCATCCCTGTAACCAATAGAGAAATAAACATAAATAGGAGTACCAGACCGGTTTGTATGCTGGGAATAGATTTTGGGTTAATCAAATACATGTAAATGCATGACATATGTCATTCTTCTAAGGGATAAAGTAAATGCATTTTCCACTGGTAAGTACTGAAACTCCTTAAACCGGACCTTCCACATTATTTACTGAAAATCAATAACTATTCCCAAATGATTCTGCACCAGATAAAAGTACATTTTGGTGCATTTTTTATTACTGCGCCGCCATCTGGACTCAGAAGCATAACACTTAATGAGGAGAGGAGAGTGGGATAAAGTACAGGGGAGTAGGTTACAGTTGTGCTTTGGTAATACAGAGCATAGCTGGGTTCAGGGAAAGGTCAGCAGTCCCACAATGCATGGCAGCACCTTACTTTTTAAAATCTGTATGCCATGCTGCCTGTAAATATTGCACATTCCATATGCCGCCATCTTGGATGTTTACAGGCTCCTAACATGCAGTAGATGCCGGTAGCCTGTTTTGGACTGTTCGCAATCTGTATGTACAGTGTGTGGGATAATTATTAGCTAGGCTCTTAATACGAGTTAGGGTCCGCTTTAAGCTAACGAAGTGCCCACATGAAAGTGTTAACTATACATTGGCTACGCCTTTAGTTTTGTGTGTGTTATTAGCTAAAAACACATAAATATGAATAATGGCATGGCTACTTACTTTGTTGGTGGCCGACAGATGGCAGGTTGGGGCCAACAGGATGCCCTTGGTCCTGGCTATGCTGTGAAGAAGTCCCTGGAGAAACATGTGACATTTGGTTAGTAGTTGTATAGAGTCACTATTCCCAACATATCTGGCTCCCAGTCTGGCTGACATCACTCACCTTCGCCAGGATCAACTTCCAGCATCTCTGCTGCCTCCTCCTCCACTATCTCACCCGCTCCCGAAGCTTCTACAAATACATAATAAAGGAGCACTTAGTTTTTGGCCTGCCATGTATATCTTTGTGCATATACATGAAGAGTGACATACCAGAGCCTTCCCCATGCCTGGCCGGGCATGACTCCACGCCCACGCGGTTGGGCCCCTCCTCTGTGGTAAGGTCCAGGGGCTGGTCTGAGGAGGCCACAGAGGAGGGGTAGGTCCGTCGCCCGGGAGATCCACCACCTTCACTCACAGATGCAGAAGCATGCAGCACTGGTCGGCCTGTGCGCCTCCGGGTGCGGCGAATTCTGAAATCCATTTCCAACACTAACAAAGAAAAGTCATTATAAATAAAGGCATAACTTATCCATTTGGAACATATACCATGCAATTGCTTTGTACTTACTTGGGAAATGGATTCCAAAAAACCTCCGCACCCGGGGCATGTGCAGACGTTTCAGGTCCGACCAATGCTGCATTATCTGGGTGTGAGTGAAGGTGGTGCTGGTCACACGGTGGATTTCCGCGATGATCTCCCGGGCGATGTCCCTTTTTTCGCACACATTGGGCGCGAAGTCATACCGGCGCTGAAGCATGATCTGAAAAACATAATGGACACAGAGATTTTACTTTTACACCCAGAGCCATATGTGTTGCATCACAAGTAGCGAATGTCATGTCATTAACACACACATTTAGAGTGCCAGCCATTTTTGGGGAGTGCCTTAAAGCGGACGTTCACTCTGATTCAGAGTCTGGTCTTATGTTATATGTTTCACACACCATGTACATACAGATAGCCAACATTACAAATCAGGCCACCTGCCTGGCATGTTATGATGGTTTGAACCTCCAAGATGTCGGCTTATGTAAAATGCCTTCTTTGCAGGCAGCCTGCAAACAGGAAGTTCATGCAAACTGTAAGTGTGTGTGCTGCTCGGCATTCTTGGACTGATGACCTTCCCATGACCACAGCTCTGCTGTGTCTGAACAAAGCACAGCTATAACCCACCCCCCTGTACCTTATCCCACTCACCTCTCCGCAGTAAGTGTGATGCTTCTGAGTACAGATGGCTGCGCGCATCTCTGAAATTCTTGAGCAGAGTTTCAGGCCAGTGGAGCCAAGACTAATAAGTTATTGCCTTCAAATGGACCATTTGGAAATGTCATAGGCTGTGTACTCGTTTTTTAGGTTTGATTGCTTTTTAGTCAATCAGGCTGAAGGCCCGGTTTCTGTCTTTTTGGCCGCGTGTGTGGCTTGCCGTTGTGTTTTGATGTCTTAGGCAAACAGTGGTCCTCAAACATCCGCATCAAGGTCCGAGACAGGCCAGGTTTGACAGCTAGCCACGCTACTCCACAGGTTAATTAACTGTTGCTAAGCCAGAGCAATTGCCCGAATTAGGACATCAGCATAGAGAGGTGAAAACGTGGCCTGGCTCGGCCCTTGAGGATGAAGTGTGAGGAGTCTGTTCTAAAACATTAAGATCCCCCAAACTAGTTCCAACCGCATCATTTACATTTAGTACATCAGTCAGTATTAGCTTAAAAGGCAGAGCAAGGCACTTACCAGCATGAGGATCTCTTCCTGTTGACGGGTGAAGATAGTGGGCACCATCTTTATGCTTCTTCAAGGCAGCAGATAAGTGAAACCCCAGCGGTTTCCTGGTTCCGCTCGAACGTACGTCCGTACGAGCGCGTAGTCGTGCGCATAGGCGTCACACGCTGGGCTCATTATTTAAAGGTCCCTGCACCCAAAGCTCATTCTCTTTGAGAATTTGGTGAAAATGGCACCCAAAAAGCCTGCAGCAAAACGCGCCCAGCCAAGCCAGACCTCGGAGGGCCCAACCACCAGGTCCCAGCAAGGAAGCAAGAAGTTACGCTCCCAGAAGGCGAGTACCACCTCGGCCCCACCAAGGGACACTGGACCCTCCCTTACCCAAAAAAGGGCCCCAAAGGCACGTGCCCCTGCGGCCAAAAAACAGGCCACAGCAGCACCCACCACCTCTGCCCCCAGAAGAGGCCGCCCAAGGGAGCCCACACCGCCCATGGTTTCAAGCAGGGCACTTCACCAACCCAGGCCCCGCAGCAGGGCCAGAAGCCCATCTAGGCCACGCAGCAGGGCCAGAAGCCCATCTAGGCCACGCAGCAGGGCCAGAAGCCCATCCAGGCCCAGAAGCAGGGCCAGAAGCCCATCCAGGGCCAGAAGCCCATCCAGGCCCAGAAGCAGGGCCAGAAGCCCAGAAAGCCGACACAGGAGGCCCAGAACCCCAGCAAGGCCGCGCAGCAGGGCAACAACCCCATCCAGGCCCAGAAGCAGGGCCAGAAGCCCAGAAAGGCCCAGAAGCCCATCCAGGCCCAGAAGCAGGGCCAGAAGCCCATCCAGGCCCAGAAGCAGGGCCAGAAGCCCATACAGGCCCCGCAGCAGGGCCAGAAGCCCAGAAAGCCGACACAGGAGGCCCAGAACCCCAGCAAGGCCGCGCAGCAGGGCAACAACCCCATCCAGGCCCAGAAGCAGGGCCAGAAGCCCAGAAGCAGGGCCAGAAGCCCATACAGGCCAAGAAGCAGGGCCAGAAGCCAATACAGGCCACGCAGCAGGGCCAGAAGCCCATACAGGCCACGCAGCAGGGCCAGAAGCCCCCGACCTGGCACCAGCCGGGAACATAGCCCCCGACCTGGCACCAGCCGGGAACATAGCCCCCGACCTGGCACCAGCCGGGAACAGAGCCCCCCAAGAGGCCAAAGAATGGCCACCCTGACCACATCTACACCTGGAAGTTCGGTGGCCAGCCACGCAAGAACACCCAGTCCCTTGGCCAGTCCAGTCCAGTCATTGGGAAGCCAGCAATCCGTCCATTCCCCTACCCAGCCCCAGGCCATAATGTCACCACATGTGTCTGCACACATGGAGGAGCACCCAAGCCAACCATCTGGCCGCACATTGCGCCGCGGCCATTTGAGTGGGAGATTCTCCCATGACCAAAATATGGCATTGGCTAGTGGCCTTACATTATACTATGACGAGCTCTATGGGAGCAAATCAAAACACACCACGAAGCAGCGCAAGATGGAATTGTTTGAAACCATCCTACGACAAGTAAATGCAGCGGGGGAAGAGAGGAAAGATGTGCCACAAATTCAAAAGAAAATCTCGGATCTCAAATATGCTGTACGTCAAAAAGAAATTAAAAGGCATAATTACAGGTAAATAAATGATGTCTCCAAATATAAGGATTAGGATGTACTGTATGCACCTTTTCTGAGTACCAAACGATTTTCTCTTTTCAGCATGCAAACTGGAGGTGGCTTTCCAACCAAACTGGAGTTTACACCTGCTGAGGAGATTGTGCTGGGCCTTCTCCATCCGGTCGCGGTCGGTGGCCATGCGGGTCTAAGGGACACAGACTCACCGACCCGTACCCACGGTGAGTACTCTTAATCTGCATGTTTGCCTGTTTGGGCAAAAATATAAAGTTCACTAGTACCAAGATGACGGTATGGCCCTATGGTGTGGCTTGCTTGGGCTCGCACTACTGTGCCTGTTTGTGTCCTGTTTTGGTCCCTGTGAATCACACATTTAGGACCACATACATTATGTAAAAGACCAATTAACAAAAAATATTTGTCAAGTAACGAAGTTTATCCTGAAAAGTGATATATTTGGACTCAATCACAAAACACACATCATTAGGGATGGGTTGGCTATTTGTTGTGTGAGTTGTGTTTGAGGTAACAATTTAATTACACACCCCCAAACATATCTGACCTAGAGCAGCGAGACTCAACTGGCGGCCCGGGGTCCCAATGCGGACCTTGGCACCAGATTCCCGGACCCCTGCCCAGACAGCCCTGCACTCAGTTACTTCTGTGTTGACGTGCTCAGAGCTGCCCCCTTGATCGGCGATGTAGTGGTTGGTCTCCTGCCCAATGTCATGGCTCCCTGAAACATAGCATTGCAATATGAAGTACTGCACAGGAAGTGGCATTGCAAGGTACACAGTAACTTGGTGCATCTTTCTCTTGGTCCAATCCTGTCCCGCTGCCCCAGCTCTGCCCCATCTGCCACAGTCCCACCATCTGCCCCCCCCCCACATCAGCCCCATACATTTCTAACATATTTGCTCCATCCATCCCATCACCATCAATTCCTGACCTCCCACCTTTAGCCATCCAATCCCTGTCCCCTCAGCTCTGCCCCATCCAGCCCAGCAAGGGCAAGCAGCCTTTATTAGTTTGCACTTGGCAATCTCCAGCCCCTCCCCCAGTGTGTTTATTTCTAACTAGACACCCCCTGCGACAGCCCCATGCCCAGACATTCACCTCTCACCACATACCTTTAAATGGACCTTTACAAGAAGTGTTTGAGTACCCCTGACCTAGAGAATGGTAGTCAAAATCCAAATAGTTGCTGTGCAAGTTGTATGCTGACTGGGTACACTTCCTGACTTTGAACTGAGGTCAGTTAGCAGTTTTCTAGAGCCATTGCACATATCTAAAATTGCGTGTATTTTAACAATTGTCCCCATTGCTGTAGAGTTGCTTAATATTACAAATAGTGGCTTTTTTTATTAACTAAAAAAACAATGCTTATGTGTGTGTTTACCTTGTTTTGTTTTCTCTTCTGCAGCCCAGCATGACCCCTCAGCAAGGGTAAACTCAGCCCCCAGTTTGCTTATGCCTACCAGGTCCCTACAGCATAGGAGCCCAGATCCGAGTTTTCCGGTAAGTTAATTTAGTACCATAAATACTACCAAGTGCTTAAGCATGTGTTAAACTGATGGAATCCCAAATTTGGACGCCAACTTACCCTTTTTTTTTATATGTCCCTACAGACCCGCACACTCATGGAAGAGATCCAGGAAATGGAGGAAGCTGATGTCTCCCTGCAGGGCACGTCCGTTGACCTCCCCCTGGGTCCCAATCTGGAACTGCTCCCTAATGTTTCTCTGGCCAATCCTCAGCAGCAGAGTGAATCTCCATCCATTGTGCATGCACATGGGGAGACTGACACAACAGTCCCCAGTGTTCACTCTGCTGCTGAGGATTTGCCAAGCATGCCTGTTGCTGTTGAGGGGACGACACAACGCGGCAGGGCACGCCCAAGAGCCAGGGTAATTGTGCGGCGGACTCCATTACGCCGCCCCACAATTTCCCAGGGGAGGCAGAGTGCCCTGCTTCATTTATGGAACCAAGAGAGGGACTCTTTTGAGGCACAGCTCGTTACTGAGCGTGAGGAAAGGCATGCCGATATGGTCAACATAAATAACACCTTACAGGGCATCCTCGCGGAGTTTCGTACCCTCAACAGCAACATGGTAACTGCAAGTAATGGCATCCAGTCAGCCATGGCTGAGATGACCAATATGCAGAGAAACATTATGGAGCAGTTGCAAATTCACAATGCAGCCATGGCCCAGGCTAGGTCCCATCCCCACGGACCTCCACCTGGGTATTATGGGCAGCCACCCTATTAATCCATGATTGTGTGGGACATCTTTTCTCTTACCCCCCACTGTATTTACTTGTCCTTTGAGGTTTCAAACAATCCATTTTGTGTTTCACATGCAGGTGGTGTTTTGTATTTGCTCCCATATAGCTCCTTAGAGTAATGATTAAGGCCACTAGCCAATGCCATAGGTCTATGTGGAGTGTATCTGGCCACTTATGGCTTTAAATATGTATTTGGTTTGTGCTCCTCCTGTTTGCAGACATGTTTGTGTGACATTATGGCCATGTCAAAATATCCCTTGACACAGGCAACATTAAGTACTGGACTAGGCTGGCCTTTGGACTGGGTGTCCTTGTTTGGTTGTGCCACTCACTTCCAGGTGTAGATGTGCTCGATTTGTTTTTTGTTATATCATGCCTTTTTAACCACAGTTGTATGTGGAATGTTTTATGTTAAGCACAATAATTCTAAATCAACAAAGTAAAACAAATTTCACAATTACAATACTTGTGGCGTTTTTAGTGGAAACACATTTTAAATCAGCTTGGGCTAAACCAGATACTTTTTGGTTTAAGAGGTGTAACAATGCAAATATCAAGCTAAGTAAACACCATGAAATACATTAGGCAACAATTAAGGGAAAAATGTTTTAATTTAAGGTAATGCCACATTACGGCAAAACAACATATTGAACAAAAAGGCTAAGACAGACACACAGAATGTTGAAAAACAAAATAAAATTAACTAAAATGCTGCAATATCAAATTTGCTCTAACTGATTGTCCAGACTCACTGGGTGGCCCCACATAATTGTCTCCATCATCCTCTAGGGCTGTAGAGGGCAGACTATCCACATAACGGGGGACACGTTCTAGTATGGCAAAATTGTGCAAAACAGCACATGCCATGATGATGTCGATCACTTTTTGGGGATCATATTGCAGGGCGCCCCCAGTATGGTCCAAACAACGAAAACGGGTCTTCAACAGCCCAAATGCCCTCTCCACAACAGCCCTGGTCTTGCGGTGCGCACGGTTGTACGCTTCCTGAGAGGCATCCTGGGGCCGCAGCACAGGCGTCATGAGCCAGGGGAGAAGTGGGTAACCGGAATCACCTTAACAAGACAATTAAAGTTAATAAAAATTAAAAAGGCAAGACAACAAACACAAAGAATTTGACATATATCAAAATGATGTAAGGTAAAGGGCGTAAAAATACACCCAGGGCACATTAGCAAAATAACTATTGCCACTAATGTAGTACATAAATAAAAATGCCGCTTAAATATACAAAAGAATGATAAAACATCTGCACGGACAAGGGTAGTTAGAATTTTTTTATAGTTTGGGTTTTCTGACATGTTACAATTAGGATGCTGCTGAGGGGCACTCAACATTTATATAAAGAATACAATGTATGCAGTTTAAGTCCACTTTGCCATTTAAAGACCAATACTACAAAAGGACCATAAACTAACAGATACTTGGGTATAAACTCCCAACCAATATATTTTGGGACATGGAACTTACAGACATCCTAACTAAAGGGAAAACATTCTGAAGGACAAAGTGAGGCAAGCATTTTGGTTTTGAGTTCCGAAAATACGACCCAACTAAAATGCAGTTTCAGGCTTATGTAAAGAATACAAAAACAAAAATATCAACAAATAACAGATTAATCAGAAATTTAATACCAAATAAATAGGACACACTTACCAAGCAGCCATGCACCCGAAAATTCACCTGACTCAAATCTCCGAAACAACCCAGATCGTCTGAGTATATAGGAGTCGTGCGACGATCCTGGGTAGCCGGCAAGGACACTCAGAAAACGCATGTCCGGCCCAACCACGGCCTGGACATTAAGGGAGTGTCCCATTTTTCGATTCCTTAAGGGAAAAGCATACAAAAAGGGTAATTGATAATTGAAAAAAGGATCAAAAATTTAAAACATGTCTGCACTCTATTTGAAACTACTAATGAAAAGCCTAAATAAGGCATGTACCCAAATGACCCAAAAAAAAATATGCTGCCGCAAAGGAAAACAGGTTACATTACACGTTGGGCAACATAATAACCTAAAACAAAATATAAATACCTATATATATACTCGTCGGCTGCCCTAGGTACGAGTGCCACATGTGTGCAGTCAACAGCACCAATTACGTTGGGCATGTCGGCCACATTATAAAAACCAAGCTTAATGGCGTTTCTGGCTGCCATATCATCCGGAAAATAAATATATTTTGGAGTTATGGCAGCCATGCCTTCCAAAAATTTAGATAGTGCGCGGCTCAGCGTAGGCTGTGAGATCCCCACGGAGAGGGCACCCAGCCTCTGGAACGAGCCGTTCGCCAAAAATTGCAGGCAGCCAAGCATCTTGGTCATACCTGAAATTGCATGCCCCTTCCTTGTGGTGCGGGCTAACCATGGCCGCAGCTCACTATATAATTTATGGAGGGAAGCGCGATTAAGCCTGGTCAGCTCGAACAGCTCAACATCATTCATGCTATCGATGTTCATGCGACGACGCAGGGGCAATCTGCTCTCAGACATCCGGATCAACTCAATGCCAAAAAGCATAAGCCCTTGATGTGCCACAAACTCGCTCCTCTCCATCCTACTCCCGAGGCCAAATAGCTGCCGGCAAACATTTCGTAAAGCAGCTATTTAATGGGCTTCAAAACAATTAGCAATCAGCTCTCTGAATTGGTCGCAAGCCCATGTGAATGACGTAAAAAATAGGATCTGACGCAAATAATACGATTTGGACGGGAAAAAGACACGAACTAACGCAAAATATACGATTTCCGTACGAAATGCGTATGTTCATATACGTCTATGCGCGAACGATCGTGCGAATACGAAATGGGCAAAAAAAAAAGAAAAAATGACAAACACCCACCCAAACTTACGATTCTCGATACGAAATCAATTAACTTTTGCTCTTTGAATCGAGGGGATTGTCTTGCCTTCTCTGTGTCCTAATCCTAGTAACCCTAAGGAGAGGGTCTTACATTCTCTGGATGTGGTTAGGACTTTGAAGTTTTATTTGGAAGCTACTGAATCCTTCAGGAAGACTGATGCTCTTTTTGTTCTCCCTTCTGGACCTATGAAGGGTTTGTCTCCGGGTAAATCCACCATCAGTAAGTGGATACGTCAGGCGGTGGTGCAAGCCTATTCTGCTAAGGGGAAGAATCCTCCCTTCCGCCTTACTGCTCATTCCACTCGTGCTATTGGTGCCTCTTGGGCTTTTCAGCACCAAGCTTCTGTTGAACAAGTTTGCAAGGCTGCTACTTGGTCTTCTGTTCATACTTTTCAAAGTTTTACAAGGTTGATGTTGCTTTTGGCCGCAAAGTTCTGCAGGCGGCAGTGGTTTAAACTGCCCGCTGTTACTTTTGGGGATCCCACCCTACCTTATGGACACTACTATTGGATGTCCCATGTGTAAGGAATATTCTGGAACAGGATGTGCTGTATACTTAGAACAATACAATTCTGTGATTACTCACCTGTAGAATTGGTATTGGTATTGTAAGTATACAGCACGTCCTGTTCCATCCCGCCCTTTTTTTGGTTACCTATGTATGGTGATTGTTCATTTTGTGTTTATTATTCTCCCTGCTTCTTGTATACCTGCTTGTCAACACTGGGAATTGGTGGGAGGTTCCTGGCTATTTAAGGGTCTGGGCCACAAGTTTTTTCTGCAGTCCAGCGCCATCTTGTGGATGTATAACCCATGTGTAAGGAATGTGTAAGGAATATTCTGGAACAGGACGTGCTGTATACTTACTTAAAATACCAATTCTACAGGTGAGTACTCACAGAATTGTATTTTTGTCCTCGGCATCTACCAGGGGGTTGGTCCGGTGATCAGCAACTCATCTGATCACTGGGTCCAAACAAGCAAAACAGCCTGCACTTCCAACACTGTCAGGAACCCGAGCATGGGGTTGGGTTTGATGGCATGTCAGGCCATTATTCACAAGAGTGCTGCCACGTGCTCGGCATTCATTGTAATGGAGGGGGTGTGCCAAGGACTGACAAACCCCCTCCATTGTAGTGAAAGGAGTTCAGGCCTGCAGCGCAGACTCAGATCAGTTGAGTTGCTGACCGCCGGACCAGCACCGATCAGCTCCGGGGATAACTTCAGCTGAATGACTTCAAGGTAACTTTATTTGGGGTATTTTTTATTACTTTTAATATTAATTTGTAATATTTTATTTCACAAATATTATTTACAGTATTAGAAGCGGTCCTTTCAATGACTAGCTTGCAAAACCAGCTTTTCCCCAAAAAAGACCCTAAGTTTAGACTTAGGTTAGAATGGCAGCTCATAGTTACTCTATGTGTGTGAGTGTGTACGGTGAAGGGGGGTGAATAGTATTTGATCTTTCAGGCAAAGCTTTTAACATTGCCCTCAGAAGCGGAAGACAAAGACACGTCAGTGTATCCTTCTGCTGATCACCTAGGCAGAAGCATAGAACATAGTAATGTTCTCCGTCTTTATCAAGTTAGTAAATTGGGTTTGTCTGAGAAAGTTATAAGGCAGGGAGTGCTGTCTTAAACCAGGCCTTCACCCTAAATAAGAGTCCATCTTGTATGTTTGCCCCACCCTGTACATACATTAAAAATCATCCTACCTGCCTTTTCTGAGCTTTTAAACATCCAAGATGGCGTCCCATGGAGTCTCAGGCTGTCTGAAGACAGGAAGTGTCCTCTGACTATGCTGCTCTGCATTCTGGGATTTCTGACCTTTTCTTGGCCCCAGCTTTGCTCTGGCTCCCCTGCCCCCCTGCCATTTCTCTCCTCAGTATGTGATGCTTCTGAGGCAAGATGGCGGCGCCATTATCCTGAACAGAGTTGCAGCCCAATGGAGGAAAGTATAATAAGTAAGCAACTTAAAACTTAAGGAAATAATTTAATTTTAAATGCCGAGGAATAGTTTTTAGAGAGTTTATGCTTTTCATTAAATGATGCTGAAGGTCCGGTTTAAAACAAAAAGGATTTGCATATTGCATACCACCAGGGATATTAGAATTTCTCCCAAGATCCTTTGCATTGGGCACAGCCCAATGTTTACACCTTTAGATGTTGTTATAGCTACACAGATTTTACACAGATTTCCCTTCACTTGTGAACAAGTTTCAGAGTTTTGATCTTCATCAGTACAGGGCTTGAGATTGAAAGCTGCATGGGGAGTGAGGTTTGAGTACACCAAAACACATGCCAGATTAAGGTGAGACCTAAATTAGGCGGGATTAGAGAGTCAAAAAAGTCATTTATTTAAAGGTACAAGACAGGGGGTGCGTTCTTTACTACCACAATGGATAATAGAATTTCTCCCAATATCTCTTGCAGTAGGCGGAGAAAGGTCAAAGTCAGCCAATAACATCTGTGTGCAGCGCAGAAGAAAATAATTTGGATTTTTTTTTACTGTATGACCACATGATCCAAAACTGCTCATTGCCTTAATAACAATCCAGACAAGATGATGGATGTGAACATGGAACACATTACCCCGGTGAGCTCTATTATATGGATGTTTTAGTACCTTAGCGATGGCCTGCATTGTGTCAGATTGATGTTCTTTCTACTTAACCTTACCAGCTGCTTTAAATAACAGCAAAGCTATTCAAAATACAAGATGAATGATGGTATCATGACTAAGCCCAAAGCCTTTTTGGATCATTCCACTGCAGATGAACCCAGACTAAATTACCTATATTGTTTTTCGCATGCCCTGAAGAACTTCTTTTCAGCTGCAGAACTGGGTCATTAAAGTTCATTATTATGGGGCAGGACTTCTGGTTATTATTTCATTGTTTCTTTGTAACATAAAGGTGTAGGGGATTTGTGTGGCCTTTTGTAACCTTTTCCTTTATAATATTGCGTAATAGCCTTCAGTGAATTAGTGCAGGAACCAATAACAGATCTGAAATGAAGCATGAAGCCTTTGTGCATTAGAAAGCTTGAGTACTGATGTAAAGTAGGGTAAATAATAACTTGTGTGTCCCTAACAAATCAGTATAAGCTCCCCAACTATTTCAGCAGACATTGATCTGTACTCCTCTCCCAGACCAGCATATACCCATCTGTGTATCCCCATCAGATCTTCAGACAAGCATACTGTATGACCTGGCGTAAGCAACTCCTATAACCTTCAATGGCACATGCAGCCATACTCAAGCTCTACCACTTGTGACCCCGCCCCCTTTGTCTCCACCCCCATCCTTTAGACTGTAGGCTCGCAAGGGCAGGGCACTCCTCCCTATTGTCTCCTGTGCTCACAACACTTGGTTTTAACCTGTGGCATCTAATTTTGTATTGTTCTCTGTGCTATATGTTTTACCTTGTCTGTATTCTTACCTCGTAAAGCGCTACGGAAGTTGATGGCGCTATATAAATAAACATTAATAATAATAATAATAATAATAATAATAGATGCCAGTCTATGTTCTCTCACCAGATCTTAATTTACCATCCTGTGCCCCACAACATATTTATATACTAGCTATTTTCTCCTGGTATACTAATATCTACATTACCAACCTATTCCATCATCAGTCAAATATTACCATCCTTCCCCATCAACAAACTTACAGGAAATAGCATGTGTGCTGTACCTCCCCAGATTACAATTTAACTAGCTATACCTCTGTGTACCTAGTATCTGGTCTGTGTACCCCACCAGATACAGATATACCAGCATGTACTACCCACCAGAAAACTATACACCGGTCTATGAATCCCAACTATACACCAGCATGTATACCTCCAACAAATAATTATACATCAGCCTATACACCGGTCTTTGAACCTCAGCTAATAACTATACCTTCACCAGATCACTATACTGCATACCAGCCTATAAACCTCCAGATAATTATATGACCAAACCAGATGACTACACACCAGCCTGTGTATCAGCACCAGATGACTACACACCTTAACCCAGATATCTATACACCAGCCTGGGAATCACTACCAGATAACTATATGCCAGTCTGTGTAGCTTTACAGAAAATTATACAGAAGCCTGTGTGCCTTTACCAGATACATTTACAACAACCTGTGTACTGTTACTTTACCAATAATTAAACAACAACTTTTGCACAACTTTTGCACAAGCAGGTGTATAACCGCCAGATAACTATACAGCAACCTGTGTACCGTCACTATGTAACTACCCATTTTTTCACTCCTTAAGACACATGTATTTCCACACAGAAGTGCGGGGGGAATGTATGTGCATCTTATGCTGCGATTGCAGCTGTGTGCCTGTCAGCAGTGTGATCATATCTTGCACCAATGGATTTTCATTCTACTGAACCATTTTAGGCACCAGGGCCGGCCTCTGGGGTGTGCGAGGTGTGCCATCACACAGGGCGCCATGGTCGGGGGGGGGGCTGCACTGCTGCTCCTGCACACTTGACGCCCCAACCCGCCCACCTCTTGACATGTTCAGTTTAATGGATCGTCACTTGCTGTCCCCCATACTCCCTGTTCTCTTACTCTGGGGAACAGTCAGTTGGGGGTGCATGGCTAGTTGGGTCAGAAGGAAAGGGTGCCATTCTCACTTCTGTTCTGCCGTTCAAAGTTCCCTACTGTTTGAAACCCCCTAGAATCCCTGGGCTTTCATCCAATCAGCACTCTATGCTTCCATATATTAATGCACGGCATAGGACTTCTTTTGTCCACAGTGTCCGGCATAGAGAGCAGGGAGCAGCGTGCATGTCCGATCTGCCTTCAGCATGGCAGTGCATCAGCCGGGGATTGTAGCCTGTGCATGTACTATGGGATCACTTGTGAGGTAAGCATACCAGCAATCCCGGGTTGTTTCACACAGTTGGACATCGCACATTGGGATGACCCAGAGATAGGGAATCAGCCAGCTCTGGAGCCTTTTAGGTCTTAAGGCCAGCAAATACAGGTTTTTGTCCAGTTTAAAGTGGGCCAGCAGTCAAACATGACCACTGGTTTACTCGCTCAAAGCATTATGCCTGATACTCCCCCACTTGTCCTCCTCACCAGCTGCCAGTAAAATGCCTCACAGAAGCCGATAGTAAGGAAGCGCAGAAATTGGGGGGGGGGTGTTGGGGGGGCCCATCATGTAGCCTTGCGCAGGGCACTTTCCATCCTAAGGCCGGCCCTGGGTGGCACTCAGATATTGTCTGGGGTTACATTTATGTTTTACTTCTGCTTATGGAGAGAATGGAGACTTGCATGTTGTTTACAAGCCGGGTAAAGTCATGATGACCTCAGAAAGGATTTGTGGTCCCTCCTTATTGGCTATGCTATGTATTTAACCCTTAAAGCGGACCAAAACCACCATTTTTAACTTGCATCCCCTGAATTGGTTTCACCATGAAGAGTACCTTTTGCTAATTTTCACTGCAATCCCAGATAATGCGGCCTGTTTTATCTGTAAAGCTCCGCCTCCTCCATTCATTTCCATTGTTGTATATGGCAATGATGTCAATGCCACACCTATGCAATGACTGATCACCTGCCATCTTACAGAGAGGGACAGCCAAAAAAATCAGTGTTCCAGGATGATTCAAAAAGCGGAAATATACATTACCCATACACCCTAAAAAGTAAAAAAAAAAGAGTATTGGCAAGGGCTTTGACCCAGGGCCGGATTAAGTGTGGTGGAGGCCCCTGGGCACAAAATCTGGTGGTATTTTTTTTCCCAATTAACCAATTGGTGGTTGTCTGGCACCCGCCTATTTAGTGGAACGTCAGATCGAGTCCCTTGTGCCACCCTTGTGCAGGTCTGTGCTGCTCAGGAACTCCTGGTTTGCCATTCTGGGCGGGGGGTAGTGTAGTCACCCAGCTGGTCCAGCAGAAAACAGTTCCCTGCATTGAGCTGGACCAGGACCAGACTATAGCCCAAAGGTCGGTGGAGGCCCCCTTTGCAGGGCAAGTGGTGGAGGCCTCAGGGCTCGCACCCCTTGCGCCCCCCTCATAATCCGGCCCTGCTTTGACCAAATATATTTCACAAGTTCAGTGGGTTTTGTTCCGCTTTAACATGTGCAGGCCTTGCTTGGCATTCTTACTTTGCGTGCTGTGCTGCTGTGAGTGTGTATGTTGGAAAGAACAGGGGTTGCTACAAGGTGCTGCAGCTTGTGGCATCTCCGCTTCCTCCATCTTAGGCACTTGCTGCAGACATAAAAGTCCGGGGCCCTGAACGAGGGGCCCCAACATTGTTGCTCCTCCACCTTATTTATCATATTTGTGCTCACGTGGCATGATTTCGAGAAAGGAAGCACCATTTCTCTCTGCTGTTTTAGTCATTAGTTGTCTAGTTGCATCCAACAAGTCAAAAGACAGGAAAAAAGTTTACTCTATGAGCCGTGAAAGGGCCCCATTTAATTTTTGCACCAGGGCCCTATCACATATAGTTACACTGGGTTTAAGCCTGCTCTGAAGTACACCTTAACCTATCCTAGGCCAAAGGGATCCTACTGTAGATTGACTTAACCCAATTCCTCATGCTTCATTTTCCTAATGCTGCTCCATCCAATGGGAACCCACTCTTGATGTTCTCCAGAGGGGGTGGGTAATGTTTGTTTAGTTTCTTTGTGGTGAAAGCAGACCAAAAACCCAGCTCTCCTCCCAGGTTTTCAGCTATTCCTGGTGTGTGCAGAGTATGCCACTGGAGGCCCATGAATGTTCCAATGGAATTGAGGTGTGTATATGACAAAACCAGGGGCTTCACACAACGAGGCATACCAAATGTGGGTCACCCCTAGGACAAGCTTTTAAACTATAGGGTCAAGACTGAAAAGGGGTAGAACTACTTATCACTTCCATGTTCCCTCGGTATAGGGTGACAGTGTAATTGCGCCAGCATGCCCATCCCCCAAACCAGACCAGGTGGCAGCAGTGAGCACACATAGAAGTGGAAGTAGTTCTGCCAGGTTTCATATTTTCTGTTAAGATATCCCAATATCCCAGGGTGTCATTTATGCCAGGGCGCTGTAATTTCAATTCTGGTTCAGAATATATATATATATATATATATATATATATATATATTGCTCCTCAAAAGCCTAGATGCTTCTTATGGTCATCACGTCTTATGGTGTAAAACATGCGGGATATACTATACACCAGCGTGTGTGTCCCATCACTATGTAACTACAGTTTATACCAGCCTGTGTATCACCAGCAGAAAACTATACACCAGCATGTGTACTGTTACTATGTAACTATATACCATCCTGTGTATCACCACCAGGTTACTATACACTAGCGTGAGCACCTCCCCCGGGTCACAATACGCCAGACTACTACAAAAAGTGTGCTTACAATAATTAGTCTGATTAAAGGACAGCTATTATTTACCTGCTCTTTCTGGGAGGGGGTTGTTGAATATATGTATCAATATCATAAAGCATAAAAATTGTTTAACAATGTA
The DNA here is from genome assembly GCA_027917425.1 of Gastrophryne carolinensis. Lineage (NCBI taxonomy): Eukaryota > Metazoa > Chordata > Amphibia > Anura > Microhylidae > Gastrophryne > Gastrophryne carolinensis. The sequence goes on from CM051239.1 coordinate 120,994,242, forward strand.
ACAGCCACTCTCAGCAGCAGAGAATATAATGGATTTATCAGCTGGGGGCAGAGGACTGTCTAAGTCAAATAATACTTGTACTTTAAGCTTTTTGCCTGTCTTTTAGTTCCAGTCCAGCTATGTTCACTATCTACTCATGAAAATGTGGCATAATGATTGGTTTGATAATAGCATATCAGTTTTGGCTGAGCTGTTCATGCATATTATTTCTTGCAATGCTTTTTATTATATATAATATACACATTCTTATCAATAGCCTTTAAACCCAGTCAGAAATAGATTACATGGATGGCCAGTGTTAGATTTTGTATTTGTCTATATACTTCTGCTAAAGAACAAAATCAATACAATTAAATATCAGCACTTCCTTTCTCCTTCACTAACTGTTGACATTGTTAGAGATACTGTAATAGGTAAATACGTAAGGGCACTAAAAAGATAAGTTTATAGTTTAGCTCTAACTCAAACGTTGTACCTGGGTAATATAAATCAACGCACTGGTGAGATTATTCTGAAAAAACAGGGAGTACTAGAAAATAAATATATTTTTTTTGTTATGAATTGTATTTAATTGTCTTCTTAATGCTCATCTCCACCCTTATCCTTTAGACTGTAACTTAGAGGCTGATTCATTACTAGCGGCAGGTAGCGACAGATGAGCGTCTGTAGCAGGCATTTTCAGAGCGCCCGCTATTAGTCGCTTTGCTCAGCCGTGGGTCGCTACTTCATAGCGACTCAGTCGCTGTTCAGTAATGTTGAATACATTGTGAGGAGTCGCTATTTGACCAGTACAGCGCTGTATGGGAGCGCATGTTAGCGACTGCTCATAACGACCCACTCACACCATATTCAGCAAAAAAACAGCCTTACTAATATCTGGCGCTTAAAAATGCTTGTTTGAAGCCCACAGCGCTGGAGGCGGTGTGTTTAAAGTGTGTTTTCTAGCATCTTTCCACTAGTAACAAAGCGAAAACATATGGAATTACATTGTAACCACATTGTAACATGAACACTTTAATGGCAGACCTGTAATGTCATTTCTGAAGTAATTTTTAAAAAATCATAAAAATGTGAAAAAATGTCAGAAGAGGTCACAGAATTATTAGTGGTTTTTTGGCAAAAAACAAAAACAAAAACCCGGTTTAAAGAGAAGAAAAGGTTCGTCCATTGAAATGTATTGGAGAGCGACAGGTTGCAAGAGGTCATACCTGGCGCTGTGCAAGGCAGAACGCTGGCGCTGTTCGCTGAGGCTGTGAAAATGATGAATCAGACGCTACATGGCGCTATCCCAGTCGCTAAACAGATTCTGCTTGATAAATGTGTAATTGCGTGCCGTGTCCGGCGTTCACCAGTCGCTATCTGTCGCTACCTCACATTAACCAGGCGCTACCTGACGCTATCCTTTCTTAAATAAGGGCCTTAGACTCGCAAGGGCAGGGGCTCCCTTTCCTATTGTCTCTTGTTCTCAAAATTTGGTCTGAACTTTGTCAGTAATTATACTGTATGATATACCTTGTCAATAATTATACCTTGTACAGTGCTATGGAAGAAGATGGCGCTATATAAATAAATTCTTCTGTTTCTTGGTCAGACTGGGGTGTCTGGGGCACACCCCACATTAGATGGTAGTATCATCAGCTTGAACCCAGGGCTCATGCTCAGAAACATACCAAATTGGATTGTCTCTTTGTTCACTTGGGATAGCAAACTTAACCTTTGCAAAAGAAAAAATATGTATCAACGCGGTGTTTAAAGAACACAGAAAACATCATTCCTAGTAGCGGAAATACACAACCACCAACATCAAGATAATATTTCTAAAGTAGGAAAGGAAGCCTCCTATTTGCCAGCTCAATAAATGTTCATTAAAAGACATAAAATCCAGCTAGCTTCTGCCTGACTAATACAAACCTACTTTTGAATTACATAGCTTGGCGTCCAACACCCATTTAAAAATGAAATGCCCAATGCAAGGACTGAGTTTGTCTACCAATCACGTGAACAGCATCGATTGACATGATTGTGAGTTATCAAGGGCGACTGGATGTCGGTCAATGCACCTGTTTGTGAAAATGTATATGCTGCACCCCCCCCCCTTTGCTTTCTGTACCCCCTACTCCTTTTACTTTGAAAATCAATAACATTTGATTATACTAAACAAGAAATGGGCATTGGCCTGATTTAAAACTGTGCAGACCTGATATCCAGGCCAGCCCTTAGAACAAAAGCTCTGTTTCTCCCTGAATTCTAGTATCATAATTCAGGATATCCAGGTTCAAGGACAGATTTTTCTCCTAGGTCATCCAACTATTTAACACATGATTACCTTGTATAGATCTCTTTAGATATACATTGTTTCATCCTTGTGTAAATATATTATGAATTATAAATATTGTTTGTGTGCACAAATATTACCTGTTAGCATTCAATCTAAGGATCAATGTCATCCAGCAAATCTGTATCTGGAACTGGAGTGACCGTTTTTGGTTTAAAGAGCTTAGGCCCTTATTTAAGAAAGGATAGCGTCAGGCAGCGCCTGGTTAATGTCAGGTAGCGACAGGTAGCGACTGGTGAACGCCGGACACGGCACGCAATTCCACATTTATCAAGCAGAATCTGTTTAGCGACTGGGATAACGCCATGTAGCGTCTGATTCATAATTTTCACAGCCTCGGCGAACAGCGCCAGCGTTCAGCCTTGCACAGCGCCAGGTATGACCTCTCGCTACCTGTCGCTCTCCAATACATTTCAATGGACGAACCTTTTCTTCTCTTTAAACTGGGTTTTTGTTTTTTTTGTTTTTTTGCCCAAAAATCACAAATAATTCTGTGACCTCTTCTGACATTGAAAAAGCTGTTTTTTCACATTTTTATGATTTGTAAAAAAATTCTTCAGAAATGACATTACAGGTCTGCTATTAAAGTGTTCATGTTACATTGTGGTTACAATGTAATTCCATATGTTTTCGCTTTGTTACTAGTGGATAGATGTTGGAAAACACACCTTAAACACACCGCCTCTAGCGCTGTGGGCTTCAAACAAGCATTTTTCAGCGCCAGAGATTAGTAAGGCTGTTTTTTTGCTGAATATGGTGTGAGTCGGTCGCTATGAGCAGTCGCTAACATGCGCTCCCATACAGCGCTGTACTGGTCAAATAGCGACTCCTCACAATGTATTCAACATCACTGAACAGCGACTGAGTCGCTATGAAGTAGCAACCCACGGCTGAGCAAAGCGACTACTAGCGGGCGCTCTGAAAATGCCTGCTACAGACGCTCATCTGTGACTACCTGCCGCTATTAATGAATCAGCCTCCTAGTAAACCAAGGAAAGGAAGGCATATTTTTTGATCAAAGCCCCAGGTTTACAGACTAACAGGTCATGAAACCCGCAACCGAAAACTCAGAGATGAAAGCTCGCTAAGGGTAAATGGTCTGGTTAGTCACCTCCAAGGTTCTCCAGTGCATTACATGACCTGCTTTATGGTCAGAATCCTTAAGTATTTGGTGTGTAAGTGAATGTCCAAACCAGGGTTGGGAAAGGAAAGAATACTTGGAGCTTGTTTAATTATTCCTGACCATTTATGACCAGAACACTTAACAGAATGTATTTGAGATATTCCTCAGCACGCACATTCTAGTGAGATATTTGGATCCACAAATGCGCTTATTTCAGAAGAATTATTATGGCTTTATAAGGAGATTTTCTGTGTACTGTGAAAACAAAAGACATTTACTTGGAAAAAACAAAGTGGAATGTGATCCTAGGCAAACAACACAACTAAGCAGGCTTATTGTAAATTCATGACAGAGATGATGTTTTCTCACAAAGAATACCCGGCCTCCATACAAGCCGCTTCTAAAATGTACATGACACAACTGTAAATAATGGCTCTCGCCTAGTTCCTTGTATACATTTCCCAAAGAATGAAGTAAAAGCTCTCCAATGGCATGGTGAGCTAATCTAATTATCGTGTTAGCCCAAAGCAACAAGTGGTAACTTTAGGAGTCTTTTCGGCCAGTTTGAGTTCTCATAGGTGCACTAATGAAGTGTCAATGCTGGTCAAATAACAGATTTGGCAACACAAATAGCTGATGATGTAGCGCTGGAAACTTAATTTAAAACACATTACCTTCAGTCACCGTTTTTGGTTCTCAGGAAAATTCTGTAAAGTGAACATATAGATTAATGTCATACATTTGTGATGTAATGCAACACTAGTGGTTGTCAACTTCCAGTGGGATCAAATTCTGCCACTGACATTAACAAGGGTCTTGTGTTACTTGTAGCATCCACTGACTCCTCTTTATACATTCAGGTAGCTTGAGCTTTTAGGATTCCATGTGACTATGAAGCCCACAACCACTCTCACAGTTTAATCTATTTGGATTGTGGCAGTTGGACTACATTCCATGTAACAGTGGCGCTGGACAAGTGGGCCTAGGGCTGCATATGGCTCGCAGAGGCCTAATATGCTGCTGCAATTTTTCCCTGAGCTCAGTGGTGGAGTGGGTCCAAAAATGAGCCAGGGAACTTATTGGCCCATGGCCGGCATGCAGTCCCCCCCAATGTGCTTCCAGCCAAAAGGTGCATTTCTAGAGGCTGTGCTAACAAGGAAATCTTGGGGAAATTGGGATTGGGTGTGTTGGGGAAATTGGGATTGGGTGTGTTGGGGAAATTGGGATTGACAAAGACCAGCTAAAGTCCATGTTAGCACTGAACATATTAAAACTAACATCCGACTCAACTGGATCAATACAAAGCAGCCCAAATCACCGATTCCATGAAATAAAATCATTTAGTCAAGAAGCTATCACATCCACAGGTGGGGGGTGGGAAGAGACTGGGAGGCCGATTCATTAACAGCGGCAGGTAGCGACAGTTGAGCGACTGTAGCGGCATTTTCAGAGCGCCCGCTAGTAGTCGCTGTGCTTGGCCGTTGTTCGGTAATGTTGAATATTGGGTGAGGAGTCGCTATTTGACAGGTTCCGCGCTGTATGGGAGCGCATGATAGCGACTGGCCCTAGCGACCGGCTCCCACCATATTCATTAACAAATCACGCTCAAAAAATTCTCGCGCCGTAAAATGCATGTTTAAACCCCAGAGCGCTGGCGGCGATGGGTTAAAAGTAGTTTTTTAACCCCCAAACAACCATATTTTTGGAAACCAAAAAAAAAAAGTTTTTTAAATAATTTTGTAATATGAATACATAAATATCAGACCTGTAATATCAATTCTGTACTTTTTTTTTTTACCTTAAAAAAATTATTTAAAATGGCAGAAGTGGTCGCAGAATTTTTCACATTTAAAAAAAACAAAAACAAATTAATAACAATTAATTATGAATATTTAAAGATTGTTCCATTGAAATGCATTGGAGAGCGCCAGGTAGCGAGAGGTCATACCTGTCGCTGTTCAAGGTTGGATGCTGGCGCTGTGGGCTGAGGCTGGAATAATGATGAATGAGTCGCTATATGGCGCTATCTCAGTCGCTAAGCAGGATCGGCTTGATAAATGTGTGATTGTGAAGGGGGGGGCCGGCGTTCTCGTGGCGGGGCCCGTCATTACCGGCCGCTCACCAGTCGCTACCTGTCGCTATCCCTTGTTAAATAAGGCCCTAGGTAGCTGAAATAGCATAGCTGATCATCCTGACCAAGTGACATGATGTGCTTAACTCCAAATAGAGCAAATGTTAGCTTAATTTAAAAAAAAAGAAGAAAAAAATGTGCACTTCTGAAGCTATAACATTGCAGGGACAGATCATGACCAGAGGTGGATATGGCCACTACTGAAACTATAACTTGCCACTGGCCACATTTTTAACTAGCATCCCCTGAATTTCTCTCCCTATGAAGAGAACCTTTTGCTATTTTTCACTGCTCTTGCTTCACTCTAATCCCAGAGAATGCTGTCTGTGTTAGCCGTAAAGCCCCGCCTCCTCCATGTATTGCCATTGTTGTGTGTGGCAATGATGTCATTGCCACACCTATGCAATGACTGATCGTCTGCCATCTATCACCAAGAGACGGCAGAAAAATCAGTGTTCCTGGACAATTTGAAAAGCAAATAACTATTTCTAGTTCTACACCCTATGTAGGGGCTATCGGCTATCGGCAGAGCAAATGTATTTCACAAACTCATTGGGTTTTGGTCAGCTTGAATAGTCCAACTTTGGAGTTTCATGTTTAAACCCCCAGATATGCCTCCATACGCCTGATAAGAGATGCTTCAGCATCTTCAAGAGTTTTTCTCCAGGTCCTACACTTCTGGTCAGAGATGTACACTTATGTACTAGATCAGCCTCATGAGCTTATAGAGAAAATGTAGCACCTTGGTCTAGGCTTGTACACAATACCTCCCCACCTACTGTGCTAAAAGCTGTAACTGTGGGAGATTCCAGGGCCCTTAGCACAGCAAAAAAATGCCCCAGTAATGGTGGCAGGTGAGCTGGGGAGCCTCGTGCTAGGGGGTAAGTCTGAACTGGGGTCTGATCAGGAAACTTAAAGCGAACCTCCAGTCAAGAAAATAAAGTGTAATACCCACACCCGAGTCCAGCCTTTCTGAATGGGCGGCGCGGGCACGCGATGGCTAGGAGGTGAGCAGGGGATACAACTCGGCTCCCTTTGGCGCCGCTCGGCTGCTTAGCCGTCCAGGCCGTCCAGCCGCCAGCGGAGCCTAAGGGAGGCAAGTGAGAGCGAGTGCGCTGATTGGTTGAACGGGCCACTCAGCCAATCAGCTCCCTCGTTCTATCCCAAGTCTCTGTTGTGGGAGCGACAGGAAGGTGTGTGACCTAGGGGCATACACACAGTGGGGCATTCCAATTTGGGATGCCCCTACTGAGAGGAACAACACCCGAAAAGTGAAAATCAGGTGTGTTGTTCCTCTTTAAACTGGACCTTCAGCATGATTTAATGAAAAGCCCAAACTCTTAAAAAACGGTTCCCCAGCATCTAAAATTAATATATTTTACGTTTTTAGTGACTAACTTATTATTCTTTCCCCCACTGGGCTGCAACTCTGTTCAGGAATTTAGGATACGGGCGCCGCCATCTTGACTCAGAAGCATCACACTTACTGAGGAGAGGAGAGTGGGATTATGTACAGGGGGGCGGGTTATAGCTGTGCTTTGCTCAGACAGAGCATAGCTGGGGTCAGGTAAAGGTCAGCAGTCCCAGAATGCAGAGCAGCACAATCAGGAGGCACTTCCTGTTTGCAGGCTGCCTGATAAGATGGCGGCTTTCATAAGGAAAGGCTCATAACATGCAGCAGATGCAGGTAGGATGATTTTTAATGTGGACAATCTGTATGTACAGGGTGTGGGAAACATATAAGATAGACTCTTATTCAGAGTGAAGGTCCGCTTTAAGAGCTTGTACTGATTCATTACAACTGGCTACAGTCATTTTTATTGCTGATGTATTGCCTCTGCTCATACATACCCCCTATAGCCACACCCACGTAACAGCTAATTAAGCTAATAGAGAGGAAGCTCTTTTTTCACTTACTTGAGTTCCACTTTAAAATGCATGTAACAAATAATAGAACCTCCAGGAAATGTCAGCATCCAGGTTCAGACTAATGGTTTAGCCGTTTATTAAAGCGTTCTTGATAAGTCAGTGCTATTTGCCTCCAGATGTTTCCCCACTGCAGGATACAAAGCTTCAGATGGGAATATCGGGGGATTTGTGTTCATTGTTTTTTATTTATTCTGGCGCTCCAGTTACAGGAAAATGTAGCTCTTCCCTTACAGGCAGTTTAGTGATGTGGAAATGAAACAATACCTGGATTTTTTTCCACTTACAGGAGGTTATTACAAAATCATTTTCAGAAGTTTAGTATGCAAAGCCAGCCAATGATATACACTGGCATCACTTCCGAGCACCAGTCCTGGACTTTGAAGCCACCCTAATGGCACGCTAAATTTGCACTGTGCCCTGGTTTGCAGCCTTCTGAAAGCATTACAAAGCCTGAATAAGACCATCTTATATGTTTCTCAAACCTTGTACATACAGATTGCTCACATTAAAAATCATCCTACCTGCATCTACTGCATGTTATGAGCCTTTAAACATCCAAGATGGCATCTGAAAGCCTGGAAACAGGAAGTGTCTTCTGACTGTGCTGCTCTGCATTCTGGGATTGCTGTCCTTTCCCTGACCTCAACTTTACTTTGTCTGTGCAAAGCACAGCTATAACCCCGCCCCCTGCACCCCTAAGTCAAGATGGTGGCACCCGTATCTTAGAGTCCTGAACACAGTTGCAGCCCAGTGGGGGAAAGAATAGTAAGTAAGTGATTTAAAACTTGAAATATATTAATTTTAGATGCTGTGGAAAAGTTTTTTTTAAGGGTTTGGGGTTTTCATGAAATCATGCTGAAGGTTCGGTTTAAGCTATGTTCTTGGCCGGATTCCGCTGCATATCTGCTTTCTTGGCCCTTTCCAACTCCTCACTTTCTATACAATGCAGTTGGAAAAAGTCCTCCTTTCCAAATGACCTGCATTGCAAAGTTCTAGCCTATGGCCCTTATTTATGAAGGAATAGCGACAGGTAGCGACTGGTGAGCGGCCGGTAATGACGGGCCCCGCTACGAGAACGCCGGCTCCCCACCACAATCACACATTTATCAAGCCGATCCTGCTTAGCGACTGAGATAGCGCCAGATAGCCACTCATTCATCATTATTCCAGCCTCAGCCCACAGCGCCAGCGTTCGACCTTGAACAGCGACAGGTATGACCTCTCGCTACCTGGCGCTCTCCAATGCATTTCAATGGAACAATCTTTAAATATTAATAATTAATTGTTATTAATGTTTTTTTTTTAAATGTGAACAATTCTGTGACTACTTCTGCCATGTTAGATAATTTTTTTAAGGGAAAAAAAAAAAAAAAATTGTGCAGAATTGATATTACAGGTCTGATATTATTGTATTCATATTACTAAATTCTTTCAAAATTTTTTTTTTTTGGTTTCCAAAAATATGGTGGTTTGGGGGTTAAAAAACGACTTTTAACACATCGCCGCCAGCGCTCTGGGGTTTAAACATGCATTTCACAGTGCGAGAATTTTTTGAGCGTGATTCTTTGATGAATATGGTGGAAGCCGGTCGCTCTGACCAGTCGCTATCATGCGCACCCATACAGCGCGGAACCTGTCAAATAGCAACTCGTCACCCCGTATTCAACATTACTGCACACCGACTCAGTCGCTATCAACAACCGAACAATGGCCAAGCACAGCGACTACTAGCGGGCGCTGTGAAAATACTGCTACAGTCGCTCAACTGTCGCTACCTGCCGCCATTAATGAATCGGCCTCCCCAGAACTGCAGCTGCAAAGGAAATGCAGTGAAAAACTGCAAAATGCAAACTGCAAGTGAACTGTAACTGGACTGCAATGCAAGGTGTGAGCCTTAAAGGGAATGTACAGGGCAAAACAACTGCTACTCACCAATAATCCTGCACAGCGCGGCATGTAAAATGAGGATACCCTAAGGATAAGCTTTAGCCTGGCTCTAGAGACTTTAGACTCTAGTGTTGGGTTACAAGGGTTTTGGTCTGCTTGAATGAGCTGTGGCTTTAAAGTGGGATTTTCATTATCCCGGGTTTTGGTCCTTTCCCAGGTGCGTAAAACCCTGCCAGTCACCCTCTTTTCTTAGTGTTCCGGTGAGCCCATGACTCAGAATGATTCAGCCCCTGAATGATTAGGCTGTTCACTTCCAGGCAAGTCATTCAGTTATGGTGGGCGCTCCCAGCTGGAGAAGGATGCGAGTAATGCTGCTGTTGGTGGCTTGTTGGCCTGGTATATATAGCAGACAACGGGGGGGTTCACAAAGCGAGGCATCCTAAATGTTAGACACTGTTTTGGTCCACTTTAAGCTTTTGGGGATGAGTGCTGGAGGAGGGGGCATGAGTGGGGAAGGGGTTAACCTACTTACGTTTTTAGAGGCCGATTCATTAATAGCGCCAGGTAGCGACAGATGAGCGACAGTAGCGTTATTTTCACAGCGCACCCTAGTATTCGCTGTGCTTGGCCGTTGTTCGGCTATTGACAGCGACTCAGTCGGTGTGCGGTAATGTTGAATACGGGGTTAGGAGTCGCTGTTTGACAGGTTCCGCGCTGTATGGGAGCGCATGACAGCGAATGGCCATAGCGAACGGCTCCCAGCACATTCGTTAACAAATCACGCTCAAAAAATTCTCGCGCGGTGAAATGCTTGTTTAAACCCCAGAGCGCTGGCGGCGATGGGTTAAAAGTAGTTTTTTAACCCCCAAACAACCATATTTTTGGAAAAAAAAAAAAACATGTTTTTCAAAACATTTTGTAATATGAATACATTAATATCAGACCTTTAATATCAATTCTGCACAATTTTTTTTTTTAACCTTAAAAAAAATATCTAACATTGCAGAAGTGGTCACAGAATTTTTGACATTTAAAAAAAAAAAAAAAAACATTAATAGCAATTAATTATGAATATTTAAAGATTGTTCCATTGAAATGCATTGGAGAGCGCCAGGTAGCGAGAGGTCATACCTGTCGCTGTTCAAGGTCGCTCGCTGGCGCTGTGGGGTGAGGCTGGAATAATGATGAATGATTCGCTATCTGGCGCTCTGTCAGTCGCTAAGCAGGATCGGCTTGATAAATGTGTGATTGCGGAGGGGAGCCGGCGTACTCGTGGCGGTGACCGTCATTACCGTTCGCTCACCATTCGCTACCTGGCGCTATCCCTTGTTAAATAAGGGCCTTAGTGTGCAGCAGAAGCAACACAAGTTCTGAGTCCCTTTCTCGCAGGCACTGATAGGGTTACACAGGGCACTTTCTATAGGAGCAGCACACGCAGTTCACAATGCTGACCCCTCTCCTCGAGGCTGAGCAGGGCTCCATATTCCTGGCAAAAGGGTGAACAGGGCATGTTGTTTCCTAATCTTCCTTGCACTTGCCTGCCTGCCTGCCTGCAATATAGAGCCCATCAAATATGACTCCAGAGCCAGAAGGGAGGTCAAGGGGGGCACAGTGAGCAAAGAGACAAGCACATTGCCTGCTCTCCAGTTCCATCCCGCTTGGAGGAGGAGGGACACACAGGGATAAGGGCAAATCACAGATGCCACCGCCCTTCTGGCCACACACTGCTGCTGATCAGCATACCCCCTACATTAGCAGAGCGTGTTGCAACATAGGAAGCAACTGTATAACAGATGATTCACATAGAAGATGTCAGCTCTGGTCATCACTGCACGCCTGCTGGGGTAAATTTTGAAAACAAGATGGCCACTGAAGGCCACCAAAAGGCAGTGAGGGAGGGGGGTGGGATGTTTAGAGAGGAACATCAGAAATGGTCTGATGTTCCTCTTTAAGCACACCACTGCCAGTGCCTCTAGAATGGCAATGTGTGGAAACCCTTGGGCAGAAATTCTAGTTGAAGTCCCCCATAAATAACTGTGGATGACTCATGTTACCAAGAGGTGGGACCTTGGGTGAAAACCCTGTTTGCCCCCCCCCTTTAATCTGGCCCTGGCTACACATATGATGACCCCTTCTTATAATACCATGCAAATTATTTTAATAAACACAAATAAGGAGTTAATCTATCCTAATGCTGGATGGTTTTGAATGAGGTCCCAAAGTTCGCTGCTTCCTGGAAACATAAGGGAGCCATTGTAGTTGCTTTATTATGCTGCTCAGTCATCCTTTAAGTACCTCATTTTCTTTCATAGGCTGGTTCAATATTCCGGAATGTCTCTGAGTGCCGTTCTCTGTATTATTAAAGGTGATCTTGCCTTAATGCTTCTAGAACATCACAGCGTCATTAATGCTTTATAGGTTTGCTTTTTACTAGTATCTCCTGCTTAGCAAATAAAAACAAACATTATATTATATGTATTACACAGTAACATTAACAATATGGTATACAATTCTAAAAATAATCCACTTCACATTCCTTCAGCCTGTGTCTTGGCAACACCCGAAAATGTGTATAGAGGGGCGAGCCTGGCAATGGTTATTTCCTGTCCATGACATGTGATGGAGGAGATGAAGAATTCCTATTCATTGTCCTATTATTTAATCAAAAGAAAACAGAGGGTACAAAGAAAAGATAGAGAATCTACATGGCAATATAGGATAATGGCAGGGGCCTAAAGAGTTTCAAGAAGCCATCCAATGATTGTCCGCAGCAATGTTATGTTTTTCTTCATTTAATACTATGTTATGCTGAGTTATGTCTCAAAAATGTCTAACAACTGAAATCCTTGTAAACCAGCTTGATAGTGTACTACCCTGCATGTAAAAAAAATGAAGCTTGTGGTTTTTATTTAAAGTCCCTGCACAGGTACACACTAACTTTTTCCCCATCTTATCCTTCTTAGCAGGGGCGGACTGGGATTCAAAAACGGCCCTGGACTTTTTTGGTCACACCGGCCCTTCTGTACTGTGGCCGGCCCCATAAAGTATGTTACATTACATGCAGGCAGCGCCACTTCTAGCCGGCCCTGTAACAGCAATGTTGCTATCACTACCGAGTGATGTTGCATTACACTGCTTACGTTTGCACCAGCCGGGGCAAAATTAAAACCGCAAAGAGGCGAGTTCGTTTTGGTGACCTGGGGGGCTTCACACAGTGGGGCATCCCCAATCGGGGTGCAAGGACCAAAACCCAGGATAGTCAAAATCCTGATTTTGCTCCAATTTAAAGTAGACCAATTGCCAGGATTTTGCCTATCCTTGTCATTAGCTTTTCCCCGGGGGTATCCCGATTTAGGATGCCTAATTGTGTGAAAACCCCCCAGATCTCCTACTCCACTCACCTTTCAGCCATTCCTGTGCTCACGGCGTTTGTCCAATCAGAGCTTTAGGCCGTTGTTTTGGCTTGTGTGTTGGTATAGGAAGCGGGAGCAGCTGCATCCCCGGTTTCCTTGTGAATGGCTTGGAGCAGGAGCGCGCTTATCTGCAGGGATTAAAGTGAACCAACACCCAGGATTTTGATTATCCTGGGTTTTGGTCCACTTCCTCGGGGGACCCCGCTGCGTGAAACCCCCCAAAACGCCCTATTCAACTCACCTGCCCCGCTGCTACGGCGCATGCGCGCCCGCACGTCCAATCAGCGCACTCGGAGTCGCAGAGGTATGCGCGTCAATGTGACGTCTTACCTCTGCGGCTCCGAGCACGCTGGCGGCCGCATCTCGCGCTTCCTTCTAACAGGGAGCGTGCCCTTGCCGGCCATTCACAAACGGGCACGCGCCCTGCTAGAGGGAAGGGCGAGATGCGGCCTGCGCATGCGCCGTTGGACCAGGAGTCAGGTATGGTTTGCTCACGTCCTTGGGGGTTTCACACAGCGGGGCATCCCGATCTTGGATGCCCCGCAGGGTGGGATTGGATCGGTTGATCCTCCTGGGTGTTGGTCCGCTTTAAGCAAGGGAAATAGGGAAAGGTAAGGAGTTTCCTGGACGATCTGGAAGGGGCCACACAGTAGGGCATCCCAAATCATCTATTTGGCCAGCCATGGAGGTGATTGGTCCATGAGAGCGCATACCCCCCACCATGCCAGAGCCAAGAGATGCCAGTACCACAGCTAAAAAAAAAAAAAAAAAAAAAAGAAAATGGTACTTACCAGACAGCGATGATCAGTTTTCCAGCAGTGGCCTCTTGCCTCCTCCTGAACTCTACTGTGTCCCACTACCCCGCCGGGCCGGAGACTCACTGCTAGTCTGCTGAGCATGCGCAGAGCAGTAGCAGCTTCTTCTCTCCCCGCCTGGTCGGGGACAGCGTGTGGGGGAACGAAGATGATGCAGCTCTGTCCCCGAAAGAAGTTGCACACAGGCCACACACCTCGCTGGCCGCGTCAGGCCGGGAAGAAAAGGAGGCGAGTGGGGAGCTGCGCGGACAGGCAGGTGGGCGAGGGGCCGCGGAGTCAAGCAGGTGGGCGAGGGGCCGCGGAGTCAAGCAGGTGGGCGAGGGGCCGCGGAGTCAAGCAGGTGGGCGAGGGGCCGCGGAGTCAAGCAGGTGGGCGAGGGGCCGCGGAGTCAAGCAGGTGGGCGAGGGGCAGCGGGGGACTTTGGTGTGGCGGCCCGACGGTCAGATGGGAAAAAGCGGCCTACCGGGATTTGTCCCGGTATGCCCTATGGCCAGTCTGCCCCTGCTTCTTAGGGCAAAGCATCTCAATCTCAGATTATATGAATCTATTCTAAGCAATACTACTTACATTGGGCCGTGGCAAGGCTGGGAAGGGTGTGTCATTGTGCAGCTTTTATGTGTCATGAGCATGCTCTGCTGTGGTCAGAGACAGCCGTGGAACCACCATGGCTTGCCGTGCTCACTTACACTGAGAGCACCATGGGACAGAGCGGCTGTCAGACCACTTTTTAGTGTGGTCCTGGAGAAATCATTAGAAAATAGGGCAAACTTTGGATCCCTACAACAGCTTTGATGCTAGACTGCTGGAAATGAAGGAGAGGCACACCCTCTGTGGGGCCGCTGATTATGCCTATGGGGGCATCTCAGTGGGGATGACCGCTAGGCCAAAAATTTGGTGATCTGTCCCTATGGCCTCACTCGGGGCCTCTCTGCTGCCTGAGACTATAGAATGGCACTCCCCAGGGCATGAGGCTCCACTCCTCAATAAAGCTGTGTGTTGGACTGGGATGGGATGCGTGGGGCTCACCAGTAGAGGTGACGCTCCACATTTAGAATTCAAGTATTACCAGCTTACATTCAGGGCCCATGCACAGAAACATTATGCCAGTCTGTATTGTATGTTTTTGCACTTGGGATGCCACAAATTAGCAATAATTCGGGTTTGGTGATGAAGACCCTCAAAGGGGCCCCTGGGATCCGGGTAACCCTATGGGCCCTACATGGGTCAGGAAACTCCGGAGAAGAGTGTGGAACTGGTAAGTTCAGGTGCCTGAGTTTTGGGGATGGGGGGCTGCAGCTGCTTTCCCCTGGGACGGTGCTCAGAAACCCACCTTTATCTGAAATCTAGTTCTGTGGCATTTTTTTGGACACCCATCCATCGTGCTTCAGTGACATGGGGGGGTGGCTCATCCCCATGGAGCACATCCATCTCCATTCACTATAGCAGAGGGGGCAGGCCAGACATTGCCTCAGCACACACATTGCCTCTGCAGGAGGGGCCAGTTCAATAGTAAGCTGTGACATTACTAAGTGTGACGGGCCCTGGTGCGAACATTAAATGGGGCTGAAACAGAGATGAATGCTGCTTCCTTTATTTACAGTAAATAATGCCATGTGAGCAGAAATATGATAAATAAGGTTGAGGAGCAGTAATTATTGCCCCCCCCCTGACCTTCTAGGTGCAGTTGCACCCCCTCAATTTACACCCCTGATGCCAGGAGACCTTCTCTTCAAAGTAAATGATAGGACAGTCTTCTACCTCCCAAGTGTCCCTGATTTGGAGGGACAGTCCCTCTTTTGAGTCCCCCCTGTCCCTCTAGTTCTCCTCTGTTCATCTTTGAGGTTTACTATACAGATCTGCTACAATAAATGATTCATTTGCCTATTTAAAGTTTTTATTTAGTTGTAACTGTTACAACCTATTTTCTATCCATTCCCCAATGAGAGGTGTGGCTTAATGTAACAACTGTCCCTCTTTCCTACCTAAAAAGTTAGGAGGTATGCAATCTAAAGCAAACCCCAAAGGCACTTCAGAAAGTAAGGTGGACCAGACATTTTTTTATTTCTCTCCTCCGGAATGCAAACACTTTGCCTAAAAAATCTTCTGAAAATCTTCTAATAGACTGTAAAAGGCTCCCATAGAATAATCAGGTTCATCTGGCTGGCAGTCAGAGAAAAGCTGGCAATCGTATGTAATAAGGGAAAACATTTGTTTCCGAGAGATGATAAAATTCAGGATCTAATTCTAGTCAGAAAGGTCATTTGAATAACAATCAGCCAGCGTCTGTTGATGGCTGATTCTCTTGATACAATTTCTTGTTACATTTTATAATGGACGACTCTTCAATCACACACACAGCTGTAAATGTCACTGAGCAGACTGTACATCCTATGCACCAAATGTTTCTATTTACTAGAACAGTGGGATTTTGAGTTGTAATCATGTCTTATAATGAATGATTAAGTGGAGCTTCATGATACTGTATCTTACCCCTGACATGGAAGTCATGCTTATTTTACCTTAAAGAAAGACAGGCATAAGTCCCATTCCAGGCTATGTAACTATGTTGGGGTAAATGGCCCTTCCTGCTTCACCCATATAATCTTCAGAGGCAGTTTGTCCTTCTGACCAGCCTCCCAGCCTTTTAATGTAAAAGAAGTCCAGTACACTGAATAGCACAATGGTAGCCGATTTTTGCCAAGGATCTGGCTTTCATAATCCAGGGCACCAGGATTATGGTTGCCAGTTAGAATCGCTGCCTAGCCCCAGCCAGCGCTGTACTAACCAAGCTGTGTTCTAATACTGAAGTGGTACTTAAATGGTGGATCACCAGAATTCCGGACTTTTGCCCTAACAGCCCTGCGCTCGCTTGCTTTTGTTTTTCCGTGCTCAGCGCTGCCCCCTTTTCTTGCCTGGCTCTGTAGTGCACAGTCTCCATGCCAGCCCTGCCTCTAGAGCCTTAAACTAGACCTTCGGCATGATTTAATTAAAAGCCCAGACCCTTAAAAAACTATTCCCCAGCATCTAAAATTAATATATTTTAGGTTTTTAGTAACTTATTATTCTTTCTCCCACTAGGCTGCAACTGTTCAGGACTCAGGATACGGGTGCCACCATCTTGACTCAGAAGCATCACACATACTGAGGAGAGGAGAACGGGATAAAGTACAGGGGGTGGGGTTATAGCTGTGCTTTTCACAGACAGAGCAGAGTTGGGGTCAGAAAAAGGACAGCAATCCCAGAATGCAGAGCGGCACAGTCAGAAGACACTTCCTGTTTGCAGGCTGCCTGATGCCCCATGAGCCTCTATCTTGGATGTTTAAAGGCTCATAACATGCAGTAGATGCAGGTAGGATAATTTTAAATATGAGCAATCTGTATGTACAGGGTGTGGGAAACATAAAAGATTTGCTCTTATTCAGGTGAAGGTCCGCTTCAAAAGTACAGTACACTGAATAGCACAAGGGTAGTCTATTTTTATCAAGGATCTGGTATTCATGATTCTTACAGGGCATCCTGATTTGGGTTGCCAGAATCGCTGTTAGCCCCAGCCAGTTCTGTGCCAACCTACTACTGAAGTAGTAGACCTCTGGCCTTACAGCCCTGCACTCGCTTGCTTTTGTTTTTCCATGCTCAGCGCTGCCCCCTTTTCTTGATTGGCTCTGTAGTGCACAGTCTCCATGCCAGCCCTGCCTCTAGAGCCTTAACATCAGCCTACTCCCTATCTCCAGCATTGAAACATAAACTACAGCACATGACTATGAAAGGATTACACGGGACACACACTTCCTTTCTCTGTCTATGTGCCCCATCACTTCCTGTCCCCTCAGTTCTGCGCTTTCTATCCCTGTCTCTCTGCCCTATCCATCCCTGTCCTATTAGCTCTGCTTCAGCCATCCCTGTCCCTGCAACCCTCCAGTCACTATATTGGTTCCTTATTTCTAGGCCATGACTGCCCCCATTTGGATTCCCCATACATTGATATTACCTGTGTTTTGAACTGTATCCACAAAAGCATACCTTTGTTACCCTACCTATGATGGCTCTAATCAGGTTAAAAGTAAAATGGCTCTCAGATTTAATCAGTGCTGGTTTACTGCAAATGATGTAAAGTAATATGTTCAGTATGTACAGCACTAATATGTAAAATGATTCTTCCTGCTTATCAAAACTCATGGATGCTTGGAATAAAGAAACAGGAATGGGGTCAGAAAGGATTCTCTGCTATGATATAAACACTCTGTATACATCACATGCAGTCATTAGATGCACTCCAGTGTAATGGAATCAGTCTGGGATGTTAAGGTCTCATAGCTCATTACAGGGACAGGAGATCAGTATCTCTATAGTAAAAGATACAAATATTGATATTCAAAATCTAATCACTTTTGTTGTCACATTTTCTTTGAATGTCAGATGGCTAAATAAACTGATTGGCAAGTTCAAAGTTCAAACATAAATGTCAGTAGCTTACCTTTCAGTGAATGGCTCCAGTGCTGTGATTCCTCCTCTATCGGTTTACTTAGTGAGGAAAACACATCCTCATTCAGCTTTCAGTTTCCGCCCAACTGACCTGGTCCTTCAACCAACCTTTAGTGGATCGAGAACGGAAATACGAGAATTGGCTGCCTCTCTCTGCAGCTCTGAACCCCCGCCCTCCTCTCTGGTCACACTATGTGCTGGCAGGCTGAAGACACTCTTAGCCTGCAGCATCTCTCATCCCCTTTTTCTGGTCATACTATGTGCTGGCAGTAATAAATAGAGGCACAACATGTGAAGCAGATTATTTGGCCAAAGCAATAAAAGAGCTCAGAGGTAATGCTCTAAAGGTGGTTTATTAAATAAAGACAAAATGAAACAAAATATCTTGCTTCAGATAAACAGAACAGAGCAAAGAAACAAAGCTAACTAACATAGGTACAACCTATAAGGAAACAGAGGAAACGCAAAGGTGCTGGTGCACTCACCAAAGGGCCCCGGACAGGGGCCAGCAGCCACCAGGAGCTGATAGTAGGCCTGCTGCATGGAGGACAAAGATCTCTGAGCGGGGAAGCCAGGGAGAGGCCTGCTTGCCACTAGATTCTGACAGAGACTCAAATCAAACAGAATCCTGCTGCCCAAGGTGAAGGGCGGATCCACTTAAATAGGCCTCACACCAAGTGCAACAGTAGAGGGGGAGATAGCCAGGGCTCTGCTGCAGGCAGGGTAATAAATAACGCCAGCCATCAGCTGGTCATCAGCCGAACCTGGTGATCTCACAATGATATATGTAAAGCACACAGTGTGCTTACATCATATCTCTGTTGCCACACCCACATTTTCTCATCTTTTCTCTGCATCTTCTATGCTCTAATACTCTTAAAGATATCTTAGGAACTACAGGGTTTTTTGAAAACGGATTGAAGATTGGAACAGTGCAACGTGTAGCCCGAGACAATGGGACAACAATCAGGCTTGCCGTATAAATTTAAAACCTCTTTCTAAAAACCAACACACAAAGCACGCACCTCTGATTACAAAAGGTTGTTTAATAATAAAAAGAAAAATAACAAAAACAAATGTTGTATAAGCTACAGATGTAATGGACTTAACAGGTGTAAAATAAATCTTTTTCACAGAACATACCACCTATTTTTGTGTTCCTCTTCAAAAGCCAATGACAAAATTTGATTTACAACAATAAACAAAATATCACGTGGAGTTGGGTGCCCATTATGTTCCATAGAAGTAGCAAGCTGTGCTCCATAAAAAGCAGGCTTACTGACAAGGCTAGTAAATTACTGCACTGGCATAAGAAAAACTTTGATAAACGCAGTTTGCCCACAAAACCGGTGAACCCTGCTGGTTAGGTAGGAGTTAATGGGCATAGTGATTGATAAATCAGGTCCCTAGTATCAGTTCCTTCCAGAGATGACCAAGCAGGAAGTTCCTCTGAAGTCATGAACTTCCCTGGAAGAGAGAAAACAAAACAAGTTTTTGTAATTAGGACTGGCCAGATCAATGGTTTGGTGCATTCCAAAAAAAGGAATGTAACAAAAACTCTAGATTTTTCTTGTTGACAGCATCTAGTCAAGACAGAAACAAGCTCTGGAACAGGGATTTCAGACCAGTGGTACTAGCTTGCTGGCAGAAAAGCTTGTGGTTGTGGTCATGCTAAAAAACTGGTGAAGCAGGATTACCTTTGGGTGTTAATGGATGTTTACCTCCGACTGAGCTTTCTTACTTAAAGTGGTCCAAGCACATGTATTTTCACTATTCTGGTGATTGGTTCTTGTCCCTGGGGCATCCTGACCTGTGTAAAACCCCCAGATTGCTGACTTTCACCTTTCCGTCATTCACATGGTGCATGCTCGTGCTCTCATCCAATGCACTGCATAAAACCGTTATTTTGGACTGAGCATAGGGGGTGGTGTCAGCCGCATGTCCAGTTTCCTTGCAGGATGCAAGTGCTCCCGCACCGGCCTATCTGAATGGTTAGGCGCAGGAGCGCGCTTCGCTGCTGGTATGCCAGGGATGGCAGAAGCTAAGGGGTTTGTGGGCCACAACAGAGGTTCAAGCAGTGGGGCATCACGGATTAGGATGACCCAGGGGCACCTAGTCTGATAGCCCTCGATTCTATTCTAAGTATGTCACACACCCCGCTTCAGATATTAAATAATTAGACTTGGGTTATACTCACCGCTAGGTGGCACTGTTGCAGAGAAGTCCAGAAAACAACAAGCCCCTCCCGGTCTATACATACCTGGTACCTCCTAACAATTCCCCAGTGTTCTTCTCTGCAAGGTGGCGACAAGACAGAAGAAAGAAGTCTCCTGCTTGCAGGTAGCCGGGGTAATACCCCGGCCCCCCCCCCCCCATGGTCTATTTCTGCCCGGCCTTTTCTTTTTAGCCCCTTTATTATTTAATGTAGCCTCCCAGCCTAGGCTGTAGGCTGGGCAAGGGTAGATGGCACTCAAGGTGCCTAGGAGATTAGCTCCTCCGCTAGACCCTATATTATGGGGCAATGCGGTTATCCGGCCTGGTGATCCGGATTTGGGATGTCCCGGCCCTGTTGTCCCTATTAGGTTCCTTTCCAGCTTGGTCCCTTCTCCCTGCACTTTTTGAGGGGGGGGGGGGGTCTTTGTGTGTGCCAGGTGTCTGTGTTTGACTTGGGTGGCTGGGCCGGGCGGCCTGGGTGTTGTGTGCCGCCGGCCCGCCCGTTTTGTGTGTACGTGTTGGGGGGGCTCTGCCAGGGCCCCCCTGGACTGTGTATTCCCGTGCAGGGGTCGGGCGGCGTGTGTGTCGCCGGCCCGCCGCTCTGCGGGTGTTTGTCACTGCGGGCGCCATGTCCGTGGTGCCGCCGCCCCGCCTGTCTGTCGGAGCGGGTGCCTTATTCAGGCGCCCGCTGCCGTGGTATCCCCGGAGGTGGTGTGGGCGGGGCATCCCGGGTCGCGTATTGCGTAAATCCCTGGTTGTTGCGATTACCATAAATTCACCATATGGAGGCTACCAAAGATTCCGGAAACGGTCCTTCGGGGCAGTCCAGGTTGTGCGGGGGGTGTGGGACTCCGCTCCCAGGGGATGATGTTATTATTTGCATTCCATGTGCACAGCGGAACATTGAGCGCCAGTCCGGCACCCCGGTGCCCGGTCCTTCGTCGGCCGTACCATCTCCTTCCCCTCCTCGCCTGTTCCGGACCCCGTGTGACGTTGTCATGGGTGGGGATTCGCAATTCGAGGTATGCGCCAGGTTGGCTAGCCTCGAGAAGATGTTTTCCGCTGTGGTGGCTCAGAAGGCTCCGGCTAAGCGGAAACACTTGTCTCCGCCTCCGCTGGACTCAGACGATGAGGTTTTTGAGGCTCTGGATTGGTCAGATCGTCCCCTTGAAGAGGGTGAGCTTATTGAGGAATTAGAGGATTCTGAGGTTCAGCAGTCGCTGGGTGCTGAAGGTGACCAGGCCCCGGGTCGGTCCCCGACACGTCTTCCATTCTGGCCCAAATGTTTGAGGTTTTGGATTTGGACCCTCCTGAAGTTGCTTTTTGGGGTGTCCAAGCCGCGCTTGGAGTTTCCCAGTCAACAGCATTTCGAGGATGTTGTCCTTAAGGAATGGGAGCAACCTACGCGTCTCGTTGGAGTGCCGCCTAGCTGGGATAGAAAGTATCCCTTTCCGGCGGACTTGGTGAAGCGTTGGTCTGTCCCTCCCGAGGTTGATGCTCCGGTTTTGGGACTATCTAATACGGCGGTTTTGCATTCTCCTGACACGACTTCTCTTAAGGACGGCGAGGATCGCCGGATTGATCAGCTGGCCCATCATAGGTTTGTCTGTGCGGGTTCGGTTTTGAGGCCTGTTTGTGCTTCGACACTTTTATTGTTGGCGGTTAGGGATTTATGTGTGGATCTTGATCCTACTTGTGATGAGTTTCTTGCCCTCAAGCGTTGTGAATCCTTCGTGTCATTTATTCTTGCTGCTCAGGATGATGCCATGTTAATGTGTGGCAGGGCTACGGCTCTGTTGGTTGCTATCCGCCGCTCAGTGTGGTTGAGGCAGTGGACTGCTGATTTTAGCTCCAAGAGATCGCTCACGGCTCTTCCCTTTCTGGGTTTGAGACTTTTCGGTGAGAAGCTGGATTCTGTTGCCAGGGGAGGTAAGTTACCTCAGCGCAAGAACTTTCGTAGCTCCTTTCGGGGGGCGGCCCCCTTCAATCCTTCCTTTCGGGGAGCCAGAGCCGGCAGGGGTGCGGGCTTCTCGGCTTCCAGGGGTGCCAGCTGGAACAGGGGTAAAGGCCGTGGCCGTCCCGTTCACGTCTGGGGCGCCAAGCCCAAACCAGCTGCCAAGCCCGCTCAGCAATGAGGGGGCGCCCTCACCCTAACGGGTGGGGGGACTGCTGCGACTCTTCTCCCGGGTATGGGACCAGGAGGTCTCGGACAGGTGGATCCGGGAGGTGGTGTCGGCCGGTTACAAGCTGGAGTTCGAGTCCCGCCCTCCTCCAAGAGGAGGTGGGGCGCGGGTATTATTCCAATCTCTTCACAGTGCCCAAAAAGGATGGGTCGTTCCGTCCCATCCTGGATTTGAAGTTTCTCAACCTGTTTGTTCGTCCCCGGAGGTTTCGCATGGAAACTCTGCGGTCTGCGATCAATTCGCTTCGGCAGGGGGACTTTATGACGTCCATAGACATCAAGGATGCATACCTTCACATTCCGATCTTTCCAGCTCACCAGAGGTTTCTTCGCTTTGTGGTGGAGGATCGGCATTTTCAGTTTGTGGCTCTTCCATTCGGCCTCACCTCGGCTCCGAGAGTGTTCACCAAGGTGTTGGCGGGCGTGATGGCCCTGCTCAGAGCTCAGGGGATTCGCATTGTGCCTTATCTGGACGATCTTCTCATCATGGCTCCTTCCTTCAGTCAAGCGGAAGGGGACACCAGCACGGTGGTGTCCACTCTGGAGAGGTTCGGCTGGGTGATCAACTACCCCAAGTCCTCTCTGGTTCCGGCCAGGGTGGTGACCT
This sequence comes from Gastrophryne carolinensis, assembly GCA_027917425.1. Taxonomy (NCBI): domain Eukaryota; kingdom Metazoa; phylum Chordata; class Amphibia; order Anura; family Microhylidae; genus Gastrophryne; species Gastrophryne carolinensis. The sequence continues at coordinate 121,017,360 of CM051239.1, forward strand.
TTCTGGGGATGTCCTTGGACTCTTGCCAGCACAGAGTCTTTCTCCCTCAGGCCAAGGTTCTTTTGATTCAGGAATTGGCTCAGCTTCTTCTTTCCAATCCTCGCCCGTCCATCCGTCTAGGGATGAGACTGGTGGGGCTGATGGTAGCTTCTTTCGAGGCAGTTCCCTTCGCGCAGTTTCACACGTGGACGCTTCAGCTTCATCTGTTGGCGTCTTGGGACCAGCGACAGCGGTCGTTGGATCGGTCTTTCCGGATGTCCCCCCGGGTTCGACAGTCTCTACTGTGGTGGATGGTCTCGGACAATCTCTTGAAGGGCAGGTCATTTCTGACCCCGCTTTGGGAAACTGTCACCACGGACGCCAGTTTGTCAGGATGGGGAGGTTTCTGGAAGGATCTTCGGTTCCGGGGGCGGTGGGGTCCTCAGGAAGCCCACTTGCCCATCAATGTTCTGGAGTTGAGAGCCATCAGGTTGGTTCTGTCTCACTTGACGCAGCATTTACAGGGCTTGCCGGTTCAGGTTCGATCGGACAATCGGACGGCGTTGCTTACATCAATCACCAAGGAGGGACTCGCAGTCTGGGTGCCCTCAGAGAGGTGTCTCTGATCCTAGTTTGGGCAGAGACTCATGTCCCTTGCATCTCGGCAGTGTACATTCCAGGAGTGGAAAACACGGAGGCGGACTTTCTGAGCCGGTGTTCTTCCCGCCGGGGGGAATGGTCTCTCCACCCCCAGGTGTTTCGGTCGCTTTGTCTCCGGTAGGGAGAGGTGGATCTGTTTGCCTCTCGTCACAATCACAAGCTTCCGACATTCGTGTCGCTTTCTCAGGATCCTCTGGCTCTGGCGGCGGATGCCATGGCCCTGAGCTGGGGGGACCTGGGGTTTCTTTATCTGTTTCCTCCGATCCCCATGCTAGGCAGGGTGCTGCGAAAGTTGGTTCTGGAAGGGGTTCCTGCCATTCTCGTGGCTCCAAGGTGGCCAAGGCGGGTGTGGTTCGCAGACATCGTTCGTCTGGCAGTGGATCAGTTCGATCTGCCTCTTCGGCCGGATCTCCTCACTCAGGGTCAACTGTGTTACCCCAGTTTACCAACGCTGGCTTTGACGGCTTGGCTGCTGAAACCTCCATCTTAAAGGAGGAGGGTCTTTCGGATTCGATCATTTGGACTCTTATTAGTGCCAGGAAGAGATCCTCTTCTTCCATCTATTATAGGGCTTGGAGATCTTATATTGATTGGTGTGTGGCTAGATCTTTGCCCTGCCGGGTCTTTTCTGTTTCTAGGATTTTGGAATTTCTTCAATCGGGGCTGGACTCTGGTCTTCAGCTGAGTACTTTGAAGGGGCAGGTTTCTGCTTTGTCTATCTTTTTTCAGAGGTCATTTGCACTCCATCCTTTGGTCAAGACTTTTTTCCAGGGGGTTTCGCATCTGCGGCCTCCTAGGAAGCCTTTGCTCCCTGTTTGGGATTTGAATTTGGTTCTCTCTGCTCTTCAGGCTCCTCCTTTTGAGCTTTAGCAGGATATTGCTCTGTCTACTCTGACTCAGAAGGTTGCCTTTCTGGTGGCCATCACTTCAGTTCGGCGTGTTTCGGAGTTGGCAGCCTTGTCGATTCAGGCTCCTTATTTTGAGAAACATCAGGACAAAGTGGTTTTTCGCTTCAAACCAGACTTTCTTCCTAAAGTGGTCTCGGCTTTTCATCTTAACCAGGACATTGTTCTTCCTTCCTTGTGTCCTAAGCCTAGGAATGACAAGGAGCGTGTTTGGATGTGGTACGTTGTGTTAAGTGCTATTTGCGTACTACTTCTCCTTTTAGTAAGACTGATGCTTTTTTCGTGGTGCCCTGTGGGCTTAGGAAGGGCTTGGCTCCGGCTAAGTCTTCCATTAGCAAGTGGATTCGTCAGGCGTTTGTTGGGGCCTACTGTGCCAAAGGGAAGGATCCCCCTTTTCGTGTTACTGCTCATTCTACTCGTGCGGTTGGAGCGTCCTGGGCTTTTCAACACCAGGCCTCTGTTGATCAAGTTTGTAAGGCTGCTACTTGGTCTTCGGTTCACACTTTTTCTAAGTTTTATACCGTTGAGGTGCGGGCCTCAGCGGATGCTGTTTTTGGCCGCAAGGTTCTGCAGGCTGCAGTGGTTTGAGTTTCTGCATTATTGCCTGGTTGGATACCCGCCCTTTTTGGACACTGCTGTTGGATGTCCCAAGTCTAATTATTTAATATCTGAAGCGGGGTGTGTGACATACTTAGAAAAATACCATTTTGTGAATACTCACCTGTAAAATGGGTATTATAAGTATGTCACACACCCCGCTTCACCTGCCCTTTTTGGTATCCTGGTTCTTTATATGGTGAAGTTTTTCATTTACAGTTGAGGGTTACCATTGTTTTTTTTTTCCTGGTACCTTGTCTTTACTGCTGTTTGAATACTGGGGAATTGTTAGGAGGTACCAGGTATGTATAGACCGGGAGGGGCTTGTTGTTTTCTGGACTTCTCTGCAACAGTGCCACCTAGCGGTGAGTATAACCCAAGTCTAATTATTTAATATCTGAAGCGGGGTGTGTGACATACTTATAATACCCATTTTACAGGTGAGTATTCACAAAATGGTATTTTTATATTCTAGGCCAGCGAAAGTGGTGATTGGTCCACTTTAAACAAACAAAAAAATATTTAAAACATTTGTGGTGGGAATTAATTACTTTTGTAGATCCCTTTGGTCACTGGTATTTCCAAAGCTCTAAAGTAAAATAAATTGAACTTATTAAAATTAGCTTGCCCTACATCTGTAAAGTTGCCCCTTGGCAGACGCAGGGGATTTAAATAAAAAAAAAAACACCATCATGATTATAAAACTTCATTTTATTGTGTGCAGTGTGGGGGAAAATGCTTACAATCTCTCACTAACCTAAATATATATGTATCCTGATAAGTGCTGGAACAGGCTGGATGTTTGAAGTTTTTGGGGTATTTATATTGGATGTTTTTTGGAGAACAGTGTGTCACAAACCAAGAATTGGCACAGAATTCAGTTACAGAGGTGCAAAAATGCCCTGGTCAGTGTTTACTCTGGTTCTGATTTCAGGGACATGTTTGTGGATCCTGTGGTTCTTCCCTTATACCAGGCACATGGGATGAATTTCTAAACCTCTCCCTGCAATTCACCACTGTCAGTGCTCTCCTCATCATGATCAACTAATGTATTTACCCTGCCTAAAAAGTCTTGTTAAATAATTCTAATGAATTAAAGCCATTGTCCAAAAGACCTAAACCCCAGCAGTAAATTAGCTAGAATAAAGCGCAGGGATTGTGGCCTTGTTTTGTGAGTAGACCAATTAGTCAGAGAGACTGGGGTCTAGGTAGTGTTTGTGTGATGTGGGGCCTGGGGTGGTGGAGCCTGTTTAGGTCCTTCTCTTCCCGGGGTGCCTGTTTTCAAGAGTGCCTGATACAGAGTGTGCTGGGGGGGCCAATGTGCTGGCATTTTAGTTTTGCCCTGCAGAACATACAATGTTCCTTGTAGGCAGCGCATCATCACTGCATACCACTGTGACCCCAATCTGATGCTTCTGCCACGGGTACTGCAAGGCAAGAGAGGCAACTTGCATTGGGCCCCCTTCTGCTATGGACCTGGTAGCTGTTGCCTCCCCTGCCTTTATGGTATGTCTGCTCATGGTCCAGGCACACTCAAATGTATTCCCATTGTGTATGGCTACACATTTACTTATGAATATGAATCTATATTGCCAGAGTAATTATAAAATAAACTTTCACCTTATGTCCTCTGTGGTGGAAGCGCTGAGTGATGCAAGCACACTGTGTGCATTTTGCTTATGTGGACTGGGTAAATAATTTTTTTAATGCTGAATTAAGTGGGAGGCTTCATTTGTGAATTTCTTTTAGCTTTAAACATTGGTGGAAAAGCTTAGAGCTTTTTAAGATATATAAAAATGTACTACATGCCTTTGAGCTGACAGTCTATTGGCGTATTAATAGGGATACAAGTAAGGAGCGTATTATTCATTGGGATATACGTTATTGAAGTAAATACACAGCAATGACTAATCTATTGGCATACATACTACAGTGATAAACGTTTATCACTTTATTTGAATAACTTGTACCACCAATGTGAACTTGTTTCCTTAGTCTGGTGGCTTCCCTTATTCTTTGGTCCTACAGATCACTGTTGGCTTACGTTTCACCAAGGGATTTCAATGTTACATGCAGAGAAGGAAGCTGGTGACAAATGCGATGAGAAGACCTAACATTTAGGTTGGCCGAGGAAAGGGCAGGTCTTTTCTGTGAGCCCAGATGACCAGAAAGTGCAGCTTCCGGTCACCATGATGACATCATACCAGAGTCAGGAGGGGTTTATCAGAGGAATATGAGAATCCTTGAAGCACAGGGTGTGCCTCAATATGCCCACTTTTTATTCCAGCAGTCATTTTTTGGATTAAAGTGTAACAAAAGAACTCCTAGAAATTGATTTTGGACCAAGAACAACTGAGCTTCAGAAAGCAGGTGCTTTGCAAAGCTTACATACAAAATCTATTAAAGAAATCCCAATGCCCCACAATATGTGTAAAACATTAAACACAATGGAAAATTATTGGATGGCTTCATAATAAAGGTTTAAGCATTTATATGGTTGATTGTAAAAATAAAGAGCTGGTTTCATTTTGCTAAAAAAATATAATGTGTCCCTGTGAGGGAATCAGCCGAAAATCCGTGATGAGGTCATTGCCTGTGCGCCGTAACTCGCTACAGATGTGAGATTATGTGCCTGCAACGTCATCCGCGTTTAAGGCTTATTGAAATAACTCAGCAGTTCCTCCGACCACAAGTCGGGCTAATGTTACTGTTGGCAACAATGATACAAGAAAAGTTATGCTCAGCGTAATATTATTATATCCTGGAACGTTATAGGATCACCCCATCATGGCAGCGGGAATCAAAACATTCATGACCAGACTCGCCCATTAGAAATACTGGCTGATAGTAATGTTCCAAAGGTTTTTTTTTTACAGCTACATCTTAAAGACCTACACCTCCCCCTGTAAGCCTGTCCCAGGTAGGGATTATGTTTACTGTGAGTGTAAAAGCCCGCTTCTCCCTGCCCATGGGTACAGTCTCTGTCGGGTCTCTTTTGAACAGGCTGTCCATGGATACAGACTATACAAATCGGGACTAGGAAATCCCGCCACCTGGCATGACCCAATGAGATGCCAGTTCAGCTCCAAATGGTCCCAAGAAGAGGCCGCACAACCCAAAATAAAGTATATATAGCTATATCTTTAATATCCGCCAAATACCAATCAACAATGACATAAACATACAATCAATACATAAGACGAAAAACTGATTAAAAACACATAAGACACTGCCAGAAAAGTGTGGACCCAAATGACTCTCTCTAAATAAGAGAGAGTCATTTGGGTCCACGCTTTTCTAAATAAGAGAGAGTCATTTGGGTCCACACTTTTCTGGCAGTGTCTTATATGTTTTTATATAGCTATATATACTTTATTTTGGGTCGTGCGGCCTCTTCTTGGGACCATTTGGAGCTGAACTGGCAGCTCATTGTGTATAGAGGTTGTGAGATTGACACGGTGTGTCAGGGCCCCTCGAAGGCCAGCACCCATTCATTATTGTAGCAGTGCAGAACTTTTACAAGTTTTATTTCGACCTGGCATGACCCACATTGCAAGGAGGGCACTAGAGGCCACATCTCTGATATATGTAATGTTTTCTCCCTGGGTGCAGGACATTCCAACTGGTGGGACGCCAGGGTGTAAAGATGTTGGGACCACTGTCTCCATGATCTCAGATGCTGGTGGAGTTGTCACTCCACTCGCCTGAGCTGGCAGAAGAGTACATTGCTACAGAACAGAAGGAAGCCCCAGGACTCTCTGATGGAAACAGCAGACATACTGGGAATATGCTGAGTAATGTTTTTAATTTAATTTGATTAAAACATTTGTTTTCAACAGTGTGTGTTTTTTTTTTTTTACTTAAAGGAGCACTATCGCGAAAAAAGGCCCTAAGAACTTGCTGGATGGCAGGGGTAGCGGTCACTTATACACCTGGCATGAAGAAATATCCAGCCAGGCTTGTTTTTCTTTCTTTTAATGGAAGGAAAAGGACATCCAGGGTGACAGCCTCTGTCACCCCTGATAGACTAAACCTGTCACCCCCAGATTTTAGTCCTACCATAATAGAATAAACCACAAGCTTGGCGGGAGTTTTATTCAGTTTGGGTGTATAAGTGACCCCCAACGTGTTTATATGTTTATATTTCACATTTTATCAAAAACAGTTGCAAAAAGTTACAAAGGCTGAGGGTTAGGTGCAGTGACCGCACCCTCTTGAGAAAGGTCACCTCAGACCGAAACGTTGAGGTTTATAATCGCCCTGCGGTCAGCCTGTAAGCCTAACCCTTTGTAACTTTTTGCTACTTTTTTTGATCTTTGTTATGCTATCGATTTTCATGTTAAAGGGACATATTACAATGAATTACTACTCCTGATCCTGACTATTCTCTATGTATCTACCTTATGCCTATTGATTTGTATGATCTCTTGTACATGCTGCATATAAATTCCCCCTTGTTTGGGCCAATATTGTTTGTCCAGAACCCTTGTTTGCACTGTAAATAGATTATGAATTAGACTTCATTGTACAATTCACTTATGTTCATTCTTCCTTTTACATATGGTTAACTTCAGTACATGTCTAAGCAGAGGTACTGGGAAGTATTGAACCCACGCCTTTTGGTCTTTTTCTATATACCTTATGCTGCTAATCTTTACATTATATCAGTGTGCTACAACCTTTTCTAATAACGTGTGCCAGACTGGTAGCCAGGGGAGTGGGAGGTTATAAATACTTTTTTTTCTTTTTTTTAAGGGGCCAAGCAATTATGACCTTAACCACATATGAATACTCGGGTTGGACTTCACACTGACCTGAATTGAAGCGTATCACTACATCCGCCATCAATGAAAGTAGCGTTCATGTTAAATAAAGGTTGGAAAGCCCTGCGCTTCAAATTGTGAACCCGACAGGGTGATGTGTCAGTCGTTCAGTTCAGATGCATCAGCATGTTCTTACATGTAACTTTTCTGCCGCAACCAGCAACTAGCTTTAAACCACCTAACCCAGAACGTGACCCAAAAAGAGGAAAAACTCTCTTAAAACATATTCATGAGTCTATCCTAATATATGAAATCACCGCTGTTTATAAATGCATTGAAGTTCCTGTTATCTTTGGAATTGTGGGCTTATGGAAATATACAGCCCCTGTGGTGTTGTCATGTCAAGGATAAACATTCCCAGTTCCTTGATTCATATCGGAGTTTTGTGTTGTGTTCTGTTATTACAGCCGTTTCAAAACACCTTTAAAAGCTAAAAATACCAGCGCACTTTATTAACACATACAATAGATTAGCATCATATAAAGGACATGTGGAACACATTTTTCTTCATTAAAATGGAAATATTTACAGGAAATGTCGCTCTGGATTTAGGGTTTAAGGGATTTCGGCTTTAGTAGGTTATGTGTAATAACCTTTAAACTCAAGTTACAGTGCCTCCTCTAGAATGTGTCATGTTTTATAGTCACGTAGCATATCAGTGCTTTTACATTTTGACTGGTCAACGGCAATGGCATTAATATCCTCTCATTTTAATGACACCCCTAAATTGCCACTGGTACAGCCACGGTTTTTGTGGCCCCTTTGGCATCTCTGTGGGCCCTTTGCAGTGTGCCATGCCGCATGTATGATGGATATTGGCAAGGATTCCACCTACTTATTAAGTAAAACCTATCCATCTGTAGCTGCCCCAGCTTCCTGTGCAATTTGTTACAGATAAATATGATAGAGGTAAGAAAATATGATAGAAAAAAGGTGAGATAAAAAAGATAAAAATAATACAAATACAGAATACATAAAAAGTAATCAAAGATAGAAAAATAGATAAAAATATATAACGTATTAACAATACATGAAAAGAAAGAAAGAATAGAAGATTGGAGAAAGAAAGACAGGTAGATATATAGATAGACAGAAGGAATACATTAGAATGGAGATTTAAGGAACAAATAAAAAAGATAGAAAGAATACAAAGAAAGAATACATGAATGAAAAGAAAGGGTGAAAGGAGGAAAGATAGATAGATAGATAGATAGATAGATAGATAGAATACATCAAAAAGGAGATTGCAGGAACACATAAACATAAAGAAAGCAATATAAAATGGAAAGAATACAAAGCAAGAAGAAATAAGCAGAAAGAAAAAAATAGAAGATGTAAATTAAGAATACATAGAAAATAAGGTAAGATAAAAAAAAAGAAAAATAAGATAAAAAGAAAGGTAGAATAGAAAGAGGGAATCGATAGATAGATATAAGGAATATATTAGAATATAAAAGAAAGATAAGAAACAGAAATAAAGAATAGAAGGAATGAGAAAAAGAATGAAAAGAAAGATTGACCAAAAATGTATTGCAAGAAAAAAAAAACAGTATAGAAATAAAAAGAAATAGAAAGTAGTAATAGAAATAAGAAAGAATGGATGGACAGAAAGAAAGTTAGAAACAATAGAAAGTAAAAGGAACATTTTTCACATCATAGCACCAAAGTATGGCTCATCCATCTCCAAGGTGCAGGGGCCCTATGCACAACTACCTCATGCCTCAGTAATAATTCCACATATGCATGTAGGATTCAAGTGAGTAGAGTATGTGTATGTGAAAGTTTTTCCAGTATTGTGCCATAACCTACATTAAGATAGTTACATAGTTAATATGGTTAAAGACATGTCCATCAAATTCAACCAAAATACAAAATTGGGGAAAATTATTTTTTTCATTTACTGATAACAGCTAATAGTAACTGTTAATAATATTTTCTTCTAAAAAAGCATCTAATCCTAAACCCTTACCTTATTCAGAGACCCCTGCCACTCCTTCGGTGTTCCGGACCCTGGGCGCCACCATATTAAATGACAACACAGAGCCCCATACACCGGCTCCATGCGCACTCCTGGAGCCAGGGGATGTGGCTGTTTGAGAGAAGTAGGAACTCTTGGGAGAAGTCCATTCGGTCCTAGAGTCTTATTCACATTTAAATTATTTAGACTTTGTTGATGTTTAAAATGATAATTTGTGATATCCATGTTTAGCCAGTTACGAATTATGCTTGGGGTATTGTTTGCAGTGGCATCACCTATATTGTCACCTTGCTCCACCTTTATGTACACAGAGCTAAAGGACCCATTTAACAGCTCCGCTTTGACTTGATCCCCAGTGACCAATTCAACATGACCATTAATTAGGGCACCTACCTGTTCTGATTTTGTTTTCTTTGAGCTTATATATTAAATGGAATGTTTAGGGTTGGTTTTGCTTTCTTTGGCCACATCGCCTTCATTTTGTGCTTTTGCCAGCTTTATTTCTTGTTTACATGCTTTATTTTTTGCATTATACTTTACAGAGGTTACTGCTGAGAGCTCTGATTTGTCATTTTTAAATGCCCTTTTCTTGTTCCTTTTTGCCCGTTTAACCACAGGTGTCAGATAAAAAACAATTCAAGCAGCTCCAAAATGGAATTCCAATCTCCAATCAAAACCACAAGTCTGATGATGGATACTGGAAAAATGAAACATGGATTATCTCTTGATTAAAACCTAAACCTTCTTTTGACCCCTGTGCGAGGAAGGGTCGTGGTAAAGTTGTCCATAACCAGCTCATACAAGCCGAGAGTATAGCAGTTAAGAACCAGCCAAGTCGAACTCGAAGAAATGAAGGTGGGCATTACAAAAAGATCAGCTGGCAAAATGCAGCTATAGAACAGTAGAGTAGAGTGTTGAATGAAAGCCTAAGTGTTTTACCAGCTCAGTTGTTTATTTCAGGTAGTCAGATCTCTAAGAAGTGGATTGTTAGGATGATTTTCTCCTTTATGTACTGTAGCCAAAGCTGCAATTTCCTGTATCTTGGTGAGGGAGAGACTGGGGATGTTTCATTCATGCTGGGAAAGCATGGGGAGGTTCCATGTATCTGCTAAGTACAGTATATGTGTATAAAGTATAAAATAATTTACTTGGGCAAGAGCTGGGGGGGGGGCAGGAGATGGGTAGGAAGCAGAAGAGTGACACATTAAACATAAGATACATTACAGACCAATGAATTATTGTATAGCTTCAGCAGTCTCAAGTTAAAGGGGAACAGTATCCAGTAATCTAAACTGAATAAGAATCAAGAAGAAGTAAGCATTAATGGTGCACATTAGAGTTAAGTTGTTGGATTGCCATTGGGGAGAAACTGTTTTTGTGGTATGAGATCCTTAAGTAGGAAACTGTAGAACAGCTACTGGATGGGGCTGGAAGGTTGGGTTTGGATGAGTCAAGGATGATTTTTCTTGCACAAGATCTTAGCCTGTGATTAAAGAGTTCATGAATTGTTGGAAGTGTAGTGCCAATGACCCAATCATACAGAGCTATATCAGAAAAAATGAATATACCTAAATATGGGGCTCATGGGCAGTAAGTGAGTTGAGGCAAGTCTTAAACTGGCCCACCGAAGCACAAAAGATCCTCCAATGGGCCCCATGCACTGACCCAAGACCACCTTTGGGCATTAATTGAGATTCATGACTGTCACTGTGTTTCTATCTTGCCTGAAATGTTCTGTGAGTTTATTTGTGCGTTAGTGCGTATTAGCTGAAGGCTGGACCCCAAGGTTCCTCTGGTGGGTCCTCAAGAATGATTTTCTGACATTGGTTGGGGCCCTTGTGGTCCTCCACCCTAACTAACACAAAGTTGCCAGAAGGACATAGGTTAGAAAAAAAAAGCTATCGACAACTGGTTGTCACCCAAAAATGAATGACCATGCAAAATGCTGGCTAGTGTAATTCCTATAGGAAAACCTGATTGTAAAAGAAATTGGGATTTATTTCAGCGAAATTATTAACCGATGAATAGCATGTTGCCTAGGCATATGGGAGGCTTTAAAGTTAAAAAGAAGAACAATCTATGGTCTGATTGGACTACATTGAAGAATTGGCTATCAGACTGTCACACTGCATTAGATTAAAAACTCTCCATCCACACGGCATTGATACGGATAACTTGTTGCACCAAGTTAATTTGTCTCAAAAGTTATTGAAAAACTGCAGATTTCAAGATGACGTCTGGTGCCATTGCTTATGTAACATGTTAGGTAGCACCAGCAGCATGCTGTGTTGATGCTTCTCAGCAGCAAGTCAAAGAAGGCTTGGCTAGTTTAGAAGGTAGAAGTAATTAATTAGAATATAGTGAAATTCTGGTGTTTTGGTAGATTTTTAATCCAGCATGATAATGGCCCCAAGCATGAAGCCAATGCTCTGGTTCTCAATTCAAAATAGAATTTTCATCTGGATTTGATAAAGGCTTCTCGTGTATGACTCTGCATATTATGCTTTGTCTATGAGGAAGGACAGGGAAAATATCCTATTGGCTGTACTTCTTTGAGGATGGCTGGATCCACCTCATATGCTTCCAACACCCTTTCTACTCCCTACCTCCAAAGCTCCGCCAGCCTCTCCCCACCTGTTTTCCTTAGCCAAGACTCCTAAAACCATGTTCTGCTCATGTAATCTATAGCCTCAGCATCATAGATGTTGAAGGCCATATCCAAAAACTGCCACAGTATCTGCCCCTACAACACTAAAGCTTTAAAGAAGGAAATCCAAACTTTCTGTAAAGGTAGGGAGGAGTGGGTGGAGTGTTACAAAATGTTTGGACTCTTAAATATCATCATGTTAATATTGGCCAAATCCACCCCTGTTCATGATATGTCCCTGCAATACTACAGCCCTAGCTGGCAAATGCACTTGTTGACCAACTTAGAAGCAGGCTTGGGACAGGACTCAGAGGCTTATTGGTCGGTCAGAGTCAGTAAAATCCTCTGCAGATTTCTGGCCCCAGTCTGCCTTTGGCTCTGACGTTCTGTATTTGAAGCATGTTTATTTGAAAGCTAGGAATTGTAAGTTTTCATTGACTTGTTTTGGACAACACACTTTTCTTTATGTTTTGCTACGTCAAGCGTATACTGTTTATGTTGAGATTTTCCTACATGATAGAAACCACATCTAAGCTACTTTGACTGAAATGTCCCTTCTGTGCCCCGCCATTCCACCCGCCTGCTAAACAGTGAACTCAAGATATATGATTTGGCTCTATGTAAATAAATATATATTAATGCTTAAATATTTGTGAACCCAGAATTGTCTGCATATATTTGACCTAAAACTGCCCAAAAAGTTTCTGAAATCTTTCACCATGTATTCAGTTCCTGACACCCATGTGCTCTTGCATACTTCCTAAGTATTCCTCATTTGGAGTCCATGACCCCCTGTCCTTGTTTTTTTAATTTGTCCCTCTTTGAGATATAACATGCAGATCTGCATCAATAAATGATTAATTCTCCTATTCATCTCCTATCCAGGGAATGTGGCTTACTTTAACAATTGTCCCTCTTTCTCACCCTGAGAAGTTGAAATATTTGCTCTTGACATCATCTACCATGTATTCAGACTTTTTACAAAGTTCCCTTTTGATTTGATGTTCTCCTTAAGCAGCTCAAGTTTCCTCAGAAGCAGAGCAACTGTGAAATTGGGCACATAGAAGACAGTAGGAGAACACTGATGCTTATTAAAAAAAAAGTATGCTGAAGCTAGTGCAAATGCTACTTCAGACATCCTTTGTATGGGAATCAATTAGACATCCGGGCAATTAAACTTGCAACGCTGAGCAACGTACTTTGTTGGAGATCAGGCTGTTGTAGACACAGACTACCTCCAGCCAGTGGCGTTGCTAGGGCTGGTGTCACCCGGGGCGGTAGGAAATGGTGTCACCCCCCCCCCCCCAATGGTGTCACCCCCCCCCCCCCCAATGGTGTCAACCCCACCCCCCCCCAAAGAAAACAAACAAAAAGAAAAAGCATTTTTGCCGGCATGGTGGGAGCGGGCCGGCCGGTTCCGCGCTGACAGCGGAACCGGCCGGCCCGCTCTGCTGTCAGCGGAACCGGCCGGCCCGCTCCCACCATGCCGGCATTTTTAAAAAAAGCAAACACTTACCTGCAGGTCCGGAGCGTGGAGGCCGGCGCCGCTCTCAGCTGTCATCTGAGGGCGCGTCATCAGAGGCGCCCTCTGATGACGCGCCCTCAGATGACAGCTGAGAGCGGCGCCGGCCTCCACGCTCCGGACCTGCAGGTAAGTGTCTCTATACCGAGGGGTGACCGGCCGAGAGGTGTCACCCTCTAGGTCTGGTGTCACCCGGGGCGGTCCGCCCCCCCCGCCCCCGGGTCGCTACGCCACAGCCTCCAGCAGTATCAATACAGCTTCCCCAGATAGTGAACACTAGGGAAACACAAGAGACAGAAAGGCTGGAGTGTCAAGAATAGATGCATTGGAGGATCTGGTGAGCAGAGCAGGTATTCATGACACTCAGATCCTGGAAGACAGGAAGGGCCAGCAATGAGCACTACACCAAGTACTAGTTCGGAGTGGGGAATCTGCCGGCAAGCTTGGTTTTCACCGGAGACTCCTGCAACGGAGGACGGATTGTTCAGCAAACCACAACCATTGCCAAGGACCGTCTGGCACCAAGAAGAGCCCTCTGCTCATGAGCATTTGCATGCGAATGTGCAGATCTGAGCACAAGTGAATGCAGGAAAGTCAGATCATGAGCATCAGACTGTGCCTTTGCAAGCCAGCGCACCACCACAATTGCGCACGTATTCTGCTATGCACCCACTGAGCTAGAACACCAGAGGAATGCTACTGTGCATGCCATGCACCGGCGTACGGAGCACCTCTGTGAGAATAACAAATGCGGTGGTAAGACCTGAAGCTAGCAGTATACAGGAGGAAAATCACCAATATAATAGAGTGGAAAATGATTTGTATGTGGAAAAGGGCTAAAACCCCTTCAAGCCAATTTGGAAGGCTTTGGCAACAGTTATTGGAAATATTTAGCTACTGAAAGCAAAGGTTCACATACTCTGTACTTTTGCCCTATGTAATATTGCATCATTCCCCTCAATAAATAAATGACCTAATATTTTTGATTCATTTGTTTAATTTGGCAGTCTTTATCTACTTTTAGGTGTAAAAATCTGATGCAGTTTTAGGTAAAATTGTAGAGGTTCACATACATCCATTTGGGGAAACTGTAAAGACCTTTGGTTGATGATACTTATAACTGCAACCATCTGTGCCCTCACATCTGGATGTAATATTTTGCAGGGAAAAATATGTGAATTAATAGACAATAATCATTGTGTGTTATGACTTTTCATGTGTAGACCTCTTGAAAAATGTGTGTGTGTGTGTGTGTGTGTGTGTGTGTGTGTGTGTGTGTGTGTGTGTGTGTGTGTATATATATATATATATATATATATATAATGTATGTGTATTTTAAAACTATGCAGTTATGCAGTCAGTAGAGCCAATCAGCCTGATTCAGTGCCTGCCTGTGAATGCTCATTTTTTCTCGAACTGATCTAGGTAACCGGGAAATTGGGAACACTCGTATCATTCACAGCCGTGTTCTGAGAAAAGTTAGTTCATGCATAAGGGGCCGTATTTGCTTTGCGTACGTATCGAGCATTTACGGCATTTCAGCAGTGCCGGAAGTAGTTCCGGAAGCCGAGTTTTTACCTATATTTGGACTTAATTTGCTATGGAGCCCATTGCCGCTTGAGTTGTGCCCCACCAGTGTACCCATGGTAGTCTGCATTTCCTAGCACATAACTTATCTTCATCCCCCCCTTCTGGCATCTAAGGCATCCCATGTAGTCTGCATGTCCTTGCACATACTTACCTTCTCCCCCCTGCTGGCATCTAGGGCACCCCATGTAGTCTGCATGTCCTTGCACATACTTACCTTCTCCCCCCTGTTGGCATCTAGGGCATCCCATGTAGTGTGCATGTCCTTGCACATACTCACCTTTGAAAAATTAACACTAATGTTGACCTTTCTCTACACAGACAGCACTTCTTCTGGATGAAGGGCACTCTGAACATCTGGATGAGACCCCCAATATTATTTGGACACCTCCATCAGTTACTAGGACCACGGACACTATCCATGACCACTCCTCCCTGCAGCTCCAGCTTCATTCTACCAGTAGCATGCATACCAGCTCTGCAGAGTGCCCAGAAGGAAGATAGTCTCGACCTGCAGCCAGGCATCACCTGTCTTTGGTAAGGCGGTGCCAAATCATGGAGGCAAATTGGCGGCCAACAGCACCACTTTTCAGAAAAACACTAATTTATAGGTTGTGCGTTGGACTGCCAATTTTCTTCTAAATCTCCAAATATCTAATACTTTTTTTAAGTTGACAGCGGTTGATGCCGTAGCAAGCTTCTGTGGGAGGCTATTCCACAGATTTATAGTTATTTTGTAAAAAATTATTGTGGACTCCGGAGATTGAATTTCTTTTTTTCCAGTCGAAGGGCGTGCTCCCTTGTCTTTAGAGGGGATTTTACCTGAAATAGTGTTTCCCCATATTTTTTGTATTGGCCATTTATATATTTATACAAGTTAACCATCCCCCCCCCCCCCCCCTCAATCGCCTCCTCTCAAGACTAAACAGTTATGAGGAAAGATTACGAGAATTAAATCTAAGATCCTTCATTCCTCTTATTAGTTTGGTGGCTCTCCTCCCTTTCTATAGTCAGAGCGTCTTTTCTTTGGTGTCAAGAACTAGATGGCATATTCCAAGTGCCTTGTAAAGAGACAAAATTACACCCCTATCCTGTGATTCCATGTCTTGGTGGCCTTGGAAGCAGCTGCTTGACATTGCATGCTGTTATTTATCCTATGATCTACCAGTACCCCTGTTCACTGACCTTGCTTCCAGGTCCAATGGCACATGCGCGAGCTATGGCCACCTCCCCGCTATCCCTCTAGCAGGATGCGTGCCTGAGCAGGCACACTCCCTGTTAGAGGGAAGCGGGGGATGCAGCCATCAGCACACTCGGAGCTGCTGGCCTTAGACGCTGGCTTAGACAGCGTGAGGTCAGCGGCCCCGAGCGTGCTGATTGGACAAGTGGCTGTGCATGTGCCGCAGGACCGGGAAGAGGTGAGTTGTGCTTGGTGATCTGGGGGGTTTTACACAGCGTGGCACAATCAGGGTGCCCCGGGGGAAAGAGCCAAAACCCAGGATAGTCAAAATCCTGGGTTTTGGTCCACTTTGACTCTCTAAGCTCCCGCTATTGCTCATGTGTAACGCATGGCACAGACAGTATTTCAGAGAATACAACTTAGGAGGTCTTTCTCTTCAACTTGGTGCAGAGTTCCTTAAATGTATTCTAAAGGATCCTCCATCTCCTTTTAATTCTGTCATTGGTCCCCAAGTGGACCTTGACAGCTGGTCACCCTTTCTACCACATGCCAAACCCTGGCACCAGTGAGACAGCAAACCATTCGGTGGAGGCAGTCTTGGTGACAAATTATTCTATTAGTCTACCTGATAATAGAATCCCGTATGACCACTAACTGTCTAATCCTACCTGCAGTCCCAACCACCCACTCACTAGCTGATCTGTCCTCCCGGCTGTTAGACTGAGCAGTATCCGCTAGAGCTGCCATTTCTGAGACTGACACTCTTGCATCATTACCCAAATTGGCAATTGTGCTAGGGTGCACAGGCACGTGTATGGCCTTCCTTTTCTGTGCTCCCTTTCTACTCCCTCTATATACATTTACCCAGCTCCTTATCTGCTCCACCCTCTGTATCTACCCCACTTAATGCCTGCTCAGTGAGCAAAATGCCCTTTTCCATATTGTCAATCTCCCTCAGTGTTGCAGTTTATGCCTCTAGATCTCTAACCCGAGCTTCCAAGATTGCAATATGTTCACATTTAACACAGCTGTATTCACGGTGGAACTGCTGCTCCAGAAGTGTAGACATATGACAAATTGTGCACTGAATTAGACCTCCAATGTTGCTGGCCATTATCCCAGTTACAAGAACAGCAGTGGAATCACAATTTTAGTGCTTACAGTTGCAGCAACTTTGGCTTTTAACTTCTTATTTTAGCTCTATAGCACTTAGGCAATAAACACTTAAACAAGTCCCCCAATATAAAGTCCCTTAATGAAAAGTCCCCTCACTTATAATACAATCTCTCTTGAAAATACAACCAGAACTCGTAAAAAATCCTAAACTCACTTTAAAACTTATTGATAGCAAAGCAATACTTCCCTTGACCAGTGTTTGTCTCTGGCTAGTCTGGAGTTACACTATCTTGCCCAGGGCTTAGAGCTCAGAACTGTAACCACATCTACTAATTATTACAAATTCTAAATCAGTTTATTCATTACAACTAAAAACACTTGCCTACTGTAGTGACTTATTTACAATTATTTGCTTGTTTACATTACACAATATATAACCTGTCTTCACTTGTTACAAATACAGTGTTTCATCGGCTTTTCAGAAGGGCAGACATGTATCATGTTTCGCCATACACGACTTCCTCAGTGCCCTATTTATATAACAAGCAGACAGACATTTCATACTGTTAGTAAGTTGGTTAGTAGGTTAATAGGTTAATATATATGTTTGTAAGTTCTATATTTTAACATCAAACAAATAGGAATAAAAGGAGACATAATACTACCTGATTCTGAGAATTTCACGTCTAACATTGGTGACTTGTATACAGATTCAATATTCCACAAGGTGAGCCGATGGTGTGCATTTTCCTGTTTATTAAAACTTATCCCAATCAATTTGTGTTCTATATTGTTAAAGGGCAGTAATATTAGTAATTTATTCCTAAGTACCTGGTTTAATTGTGTTCCTCTTTAAGAAAGAAGAGGGGGAGAGGTTGATCAATCAGGCCTCTAAGGACAACTCGTGTTCATTATTTGGAGGATGCCTTTCACCCCCAACAATGATCCCTATATGTGAGGAGACATTAAATAAGTGCCTTCAGAATAAAATTAGTAAGAATGATGATAGTAGTAAAATTAAGTTAAAGAAACTTGCCTGTCAGTTCTAGTCTCTATCTGTGCAAGGCAGTCGCGGTGGCGGGTAAGTCCAAACAGCCGTGGCGGGTGTATCTCTATGTTGTCCTGTCTTGTATTTATGCGCGGCTTCCCCGTGCCCCGAATGTCCCCGCTGTATTTAACCTGACCACACGAGATGCTTACCCGCCACCGCGCCAGTGACGCTCTTTTCAGTATTTATCGATTTATAATGTGTGTTGCAAATTCAAAAGCATGTTACATGGGGTCAGTTCCTTTGTGCTGTAAATATTTGCCACTTTAAAATCTTTATGCAGAGCTGCAAAGTAATATACCCAGTGGTGTGATTAACCACCACGCAAACCATGTAAATGCATGGGCCCCCACCTACCAGTGGGCCCACAGAGTCAGGGGCAGATTAGTGGCAACTTTTTGTTTAAAAAAATAAATAACGGCACTTGGCAGGTGGGTGGCCTGCGGCGAGTAGCAAATGGTGCCATTTAACACAATGCAGAATGTGCAGGAAGCCACTGTACACTTACATGAGCCAGTTGCTGCAGAATCAGTGTGCTCTATTCAGATAGTGCTCTATTCAGTTATGCAAGATGCTGTGTTATGCAGGATGCTGTGTTATGCAGGATGCTGTGTTATCTAAGATGCTGTGCTATGCAAGATGCTGTGTTATGCAGGATGCTGTGTTATGCAGGATGCTGTGTTATGCAGGATGCTGTGTTATGTAAGATGCTGTGCTATGCAAGATGCTGTGTTATGCAAGATGCTGTGTTATGCAGGATGCTGTGTTATGCAGGATGCTGTGTTATGTAAGATGCTGTGCTATGCAAGATGCTGTGTTATGCAGGATGCTGTGTTATGCAGGATGCTGTGTTATGCAGGATGCTGTGTTATGCAAGATGCTGTGTTATGTAAGATGCTGTGACATCAGAGCAGCTAGAGAACTGAATGGTGCAGAGGGGGCCATTGGTTGCATCCCCGCTCACCTCTACCTAAGGGTGTGCCTGGCCGGGCTAAAAACAAATGGACACAAAAGCTGTGTGGCACTGTCCTGGAGTCTGAAATATTATGTTAATAAAAAGTCCTGCAAAAGTTTCAAAAACATGTTTTGATTATTACTAGTGGTCCTATTTTGCCAATCTTTTTTTTAAGATCATTTAAAAGCACTAATACTTACATATTCCATATAGCTAGGCCTACTGCTCAGGGATCAGGGTATTTCACATAGCCCATAGCATGTTACCCAATCACTAGTCCAATGGTAGAGACCATTTCTATGGTGACAATATTAACAGGCCTCTCATCATGCAAAGGCCAACCAACAACAGTACTCAGAGGCCTATGCATACTGCCTAACGACTCCCTTATATAACTTCCTGTAGACCCAATATCTTCAAAGGACCTCTATATCACCCAGTTACATATCTATCCTGTTCAAATGACCCTTCAAAATATATTCAGTTTTCCACTCATCTGGGCTGCCCATCCCACGAATAACACTTTCATACCATGTTGCAATACATCCATAGTATTTGGTGCCCCATACTATATTGTGTTACATGCATAACCATTCTGGGAACGTGATGATGGAAATAGACTACATTTGGCAGACCCAAAGGGAATAGGTGACTATCCCCTAGTTGTGCAGCTGGAGGGAAGGGGCATGGAAAGTGTAGTTTTAGCTATATTGCTGACCTGCAACCTTTGCTATCATTGTTGCTGTTTCAATAGAGTTCTGTTCTGGTCCCATTATAAAGTATTTTAATTGTTTCTGAGAGTAACAACACACAAAATATGACAAAGCACACATTGCAAGGCAGATAAATATGGCTCAGCTCCAATGTTTCCCTAACCAGGTTTAACTTCAATGATGTAAGGAAATGAAGAATCCTGTATATATCCCGCTATTATATGTTGTGATAGAAGTAAAGTGAAATTAGAGGCCCACACTGCCACCTAATGGACATTTATAATTAATTTATAATAGCAATATCACTTTTGTTGGTATATTTAAGAAATATTTGAAGATTTAGGATATTAGTGATCTCATGATTGTTGAATGGCTCTCTGCAAATATACTAGAAAACTTCTGAACAGTGCGCAAATGAACTGCCGGTCTCAGATTTACGTCCATGGCTACATATATAGTGTTCAGTGGTGACAATGCCTGATTCAATAAACTTGCCTTAAAATATCTCCTGGATAAAGGGGTAACACAGGTTTAAAGTGCACTAAAACCCATCAGTGATGCAGAACCAGTTAAACTCCCTGTCCCTTGTACTAGAAAAAAAATATTTTAGCTTATCCCTATGTATTGTGTAGGGGTTTAAAGTGCACATATACTCAGAGGGAAGTTTATGTTGTTACCTTCCATCCCCAGCCCAGTGCTCCAAAACTGTTTCTTTTCCTTTTTTTTTTTTTTTACTAAAGTTTTAACCTAATATTGATAAAAAATACTAACAGGAAGTAGTATGGTATTACGGTTAATGACAGCGATATGCTAATTAATTCAGTTACAACTAAACTGTAACATAATGGCAGTTAGGTTTAAGTGCTCCCCAATGCTGAGCTGTGTGTGCTTTTACTGAATGTATAATCACTGGAAAGCACCAGGCGGCGGTGCTGCTCGGCCAGGGAGCAATATGGCAGACTGCACACACTTTGTGTTGTAATGAATATTGGGCTTTATTAAAATAGGCTGGGGAAAGAAGGTGACGACATAAACTTCCCTCTGAGTATAGGTGCACTTTATTAGTTCTTCCAGCAGTCCCTCTGTGATTATTCTGTATCTATGGAGAGGTTGCTGCATGCTCCAGCCAATCACCAACTGGCAGTTACAGCAGTTACATATGGAGCTGTTTGACTGACAGTTGAGGCATCACCTAAATTTCTGGGCATGCTGATATAGAGACATTGACCACAAAGTAGCCCATTAGGGCTAGGGTGGTGCCCTGGGAAGTAATTTCTGATGTCAGTCACATTAGAGAATCTTCCCCTGTGATGGTCACATGGAGTGATTTAGAGTTGTATGGACCTTAAAATAGTGCCTACTTGGTCAGCCGAGAATCACCATGGAGACTGCAGATGAAAACAGCAGAGGATGCCTTATAAAGTTTGAGGGCCTATATCAAAGTACAGTCTACCTAGTCAGCCTAACACGGTCATCATAGTGTCATCGAATACAGAGGGTGGACTTTTATGTTTCTTTGTATAGAGTAAGTTAGAAAGGAATAGAAAATAGAAATTAGGAAGAATACTGATGCCATTTATACTTTATTTTGAAATTTTGGTTGTCAATTTGATTTTGTATTATTTGACAGTAATTTGTATTATTTTTTATCTATGTGCATTTTGAGGGCAAAGAATTTCTGAAACCAAGAATCACATTCAGTATATATATTTAAACACCCTGTGCTCAGTCCCGATTGTCCTTCTTGTCCTAAAATTCTCCCCCTATGTGTCCAGTCCACAAATCCTCTGCTGTGTGTCCAGACCTTTTATGCAGTTCCCAATATCTAACATCAAGCCTAGACTGAATTTCCCTCAGCAACAGAAAAGCTGTGTGATCGGGCATAGGGAGTGTGAACAGGAGGGAGATTGGGAAGTGCGGAGGATTACTGATGCCCATAAAAAACATGTCTGCCGAGGCTGATACAGTGGCTGCAATGGACATCTTTACTACAGGCATTGGTGTGCTTTACACATGGCCCCCTGACTCCCTAGGCAACAGCAACCTTCTGATGCATAAGCCATGGTGGGGGGGGGGGGGGGGGCAGCTGCTTAGTTTGCCACTCCCTATCACTGGCCCTGAAATTCACTGAATTTTAACTGCCAAAAGAAAAAGTTTAAGATGTTTATAACTGTCAATTTCATCTATTTAAAGGGCATGTATAATTTGCCATCTCTTCTGATGGCTTTTTTGAATATATTGTTATCACCGACAGTTCTCTGCCTCTCAATGTAACTGATTTGTTACACTGTCTGCTGCATAATAAACAGCTGACAGTCCATTACATTGTTATACACTGTATGAAAAAAAATAACGTTACAGTGTATCAAAAAGTAACTGCCAGTCAGCTGTGTCTACTGATCAGTAGAAAATGTAACAACTTTATCAGTTGAGAGGAAGAGAACTGTCTGTGATGAAAATATATTCAACCCGTTACCGGGAGAGTGGGCAAATCCCCTGTCATCGCAGAAGAAAAGATTTCCAAATGTATCCACATTATTGTGTACAGAGTGAGAGAGGCTCTCCATAACCTTCCAAATAACTTCAATTACCCCAATCTGTATATTAGTGTATACCAGTTCTTAGAATGAAAGTGTGGGTTTCAACATTTCTAAAAGGTTAATTGCAGATGTTTATCTCTATTATGGATGTTCAGAGAGTGCTGTTATTAGGGTATAGGTCCACCTTAGAGAGGAAGTCTGAGCTTTTTGTGACTCCGAGCCACCCTCCCACCCCCTGTGCGAAGCACGAATTGGGTTGTAATATAGTAAAACAACTAACCTGGCCCCCAAAAATCCTGCCCTGGTGCTGGGGGTGGGGGGGGGGGGGGTGGGCTCTGAATGGAAGCTAGACCAGACAGACAGACCAGTACAGTCACACTGCTGCATGGGATTGGGTGACTGACCTGTCACTCAAAGTTCCGCCCCCTCAATGAGAGTTTTATATAGGGGGAGGGAAGAGGGGGTGGAGTGTTACAAAGTGCTCAGACGTCCCCTTTAAAACATCATATTTACATACTATAGGCAAAGTGTAAGTGCATTAACCTTAACGCTGGCAAACCTAGTTGGTATAGGTATAAGGGTCTTTCTTTTACCTGTATAGTGTCTTCTCTTTTAAAATTCTATTTTCATACAAGCAGTCTCTTCCGTATAGTGGCCTAAGACTGTATAAAATACATTTACAAGCTTTGACACTTTTCTCCATTTTTTGAGGTCAGAACTAAGCCATGCAAATGCAATATATTTTGGATCTTGCCAAAAATGTAATTTGATGCTCCATATGGGTCTTGTTATTCCTTATAGATGGATTATTCTCATACAGAGATTGCTGCAAATAGCATAACTGATTTGCACAGATGGTTTATTTAACTCATCAAATAAAGAAATTATGGTTACCTTTTTTGCAAGCGGATAGCAATGGAGAAAAAGGGCAGCTCAGCGCACACACCTCACCTTAAGTTACTTGTGGGATTGGATATAAGATTACAGTTTACATTGAGATTTAGCAAACTGGTGATTTCAACCACATTTTACAAGACAAGATTCTTTTGTGCCAATGCAAAAATGAATTCCAAGTAACTCACTTAGGCCCTTATTTAACAAGGGATAGCGCCAGGTAGCGACTGGTGAGCGAACGGTAATGACGGTCACCGCCACGAGAACGTCGGCTCCCCACCACAATCACACATTTATCAAGCCGATCCTGCTTAGCGACTGAGATAGCGCCAGATAGCCACTCATTCATCATTATTCCAAGCCTCAGCCCACAGCGCCAGCGTCCGACCTTGAACAGCGACAGGTATGACCTCTCGCTACCTGGCGCTCTCCAATGCATTTCAATGGAACAATCTTTAAATATTCATAATTAATTGTTAATATTTTTTTTTTTTTTTATGTGAAAATTTCTGTTACCACTTCTGCCATGTTAGATATTTTTTTAAGGTAAAAAAAAAAAAAATGTGCAGAATTGATATTACAGGTCTGATATTAATGTATACATATTACAAAATGTTTTTATAAACTTGTTTTTTTTTGTTTCCAAAAATATGGTTGTTTGGGGGTTAAAAAACTACTTTTAACCCATCGCCGCCAGCGCTCTGGGGTTTAAACATGCATTTCACAGCGCGATAATTTTTTGAGCGTGATTTGTTAATGAATATGGTGGGAGCCGTTCGCTATGGCCATTCGCTATCATGCGCTCCCATACAGCGCGGAACCTGTCAAATAGCGACCCAATATTCAACATTACCGCACACCAACTGAGTCGCTGTCAACAACCGAACAACGGCCAAGCACAGCGACTACTAGCGGGCGCTGTGAAAATACTGCTACAGTCGCTCATCTGTCGCTACCTGGCGCTATTAATGAATCGGCCTCCCCATAACTGATTGCACCTACCTACATCTCACCTACACTTTGCTAAGCACATGGGAGACCTAACGGGACTATCCGGGCATAAAAATGAAAAAAACGTTATTTACAGAAAACATTAATACTCTCCTTTAACCATGTCCACATTTGTGTCCTAGTACAGTTGAATAAACGCCCGTCTTTCTGTCCTAGTACAGTTGAAGCATCCCGTGAGCACCATGATAAACTCCCCTGCTCCGTCAGTCACTGTGACTGGCCATGTCCACCGCTTTCACTGTGGTCACTGTGACTGACCTGGAGAGGCAGACATACAACATGCACTAGCACTAGAGGGAGTATTTTTTTTTTTTTGATTGGACTGTCCTTTAACAGCCATCCTACCTATAGATTGTATAGGTCACCCTCATTGCCAGGCTATTTGTAACCCTTTTGCTTTATATATATTTAACTGTGATTTTTGCAGGAATTTCTAGGGAAATTATATATTGTTTTCATCAGCAGAGTGTGGGCTTTAATGTGAAATGTCTTATTTTCAATTTTTCAGTGCTTTCTTAATATTTTTGGGTTAAATATTTGGAAAAATAAATGTTAAAAACTATTTTTAAAATTTTGTAGCATTTTTTAAAATAAAAAAATGTATGTTTTTTTTTTTTTTTAATTTCATGTAAAAGACCCATTCCACCCGATTACAATGGTACCACATATGTTCCAGTAAACACCTGTTCCTGCCTAGAAGATTTTCAAGTAAAATAAAACTACTATGCGCACTATCAAGGGTCAAACCCTTAAAAATGTTGGCATAGGGTCCCCTCTCTCCAGGAGTGGACCCCATGGTTTTTACACAATATGTTAAGGGTTTAAGACTTTAAATGCTTTTTTTAAAACTGTGTGGGATTCCCCCTCTCTAGCTAAACCAGCCCAGGCACCAGCTATGGGGCTTGTAGACCGGCTGACCCCCATCCCTGCCTACCAGCCTACATAGCTGATTAGAACACCAGGCTCTTCTGAACTCCCTGGCCCTTAGGGATGCAGGTAATTGGGTGGAGGGTCATGGCAAGTCACTAGCTTGCCAGCAGGTGACTTGCCAGCCCCTCCAGCTCAGTGAACTGGTATGGGGGTCCTGAGGACGCCTTACCAGTTCACAAAGGGTTAAGTGGAACAAACACCCAAACTTTAAAAGTCCTTTAATATATTTATATATATTTACTACATACCTCCTACCATCGCCGATCAGTGGTTCCTTACGCCATCCATTGCTGCTCTGATAGCTGAAAGTGAACGGGGGAAGCCTGGAGTAGGGCAAAGGATCAGTGTACCCTAGCTTCCGCCATTCACTCTGGCTTCACCTCTCACGCCCGCCATGAGGAGGAGCCTCTTATACTGGCAGAGTGAGCTGATGTCAGATCACTCACTGCTATTAAAGGCCCCTCCCTGCAGTGGGGAGAGAGCTGTCAATAGCTAGTGCAGAGATTCTCTGCCTCGCTGAAGACCCAGGACTGGCGATCAGAAGCCCATCGGGAGCTGGATTCTGGGGTGGGAGGTAAGCTTTTTTTGTTGACTGTAAACTGGGGAAACGCCAGGCATGTTAAATTTGACATGCTTGGCATTTAAATGATTAAAGCCCAATGTCAAACATTGATAAATTCGAGTTTCTAAGCAATACAATCTATGTAACATACTATGTGTCATATCTGAAGCTCTTTGTTGTGCTGAGTGTTACATTGAGAAGGGACCCACAGAAGATAGTCGGTAGTGAGAGCATTAATTAAGTGGACCCTATAACAGGACCCACAGATGTAATATCATGTGGTCATTTACATTTCCCAAGTGATCTTATTGCAACTAACCTCCAGAAAATCCTAAAGTTACCAACAGGTCCTGAATACCCACACAACCTTCTGGCTCCACTGTCCTTACCCAGCTAGTTTTACAATTTAAAAAATCTCACTAAAGGAACTAACTTCCTGTTTGGGATTATATTGAATTACATTATATCATTTGAAATCCTTTATACACAAAATGCTATTGTGTTCTCCCTACCGCAGTCTGGGTCTAAGTAAGACCAGATTAGCATTTTCAGGGGCCCAATAACCACCAGTAAAATAACAGAAATGTTGATATCAGTAAACGTATTCACTTATTATTTTCTTATATTATAGATGGCTTAATTTTTTATGGAACTCTGTATTTCTTACAATAATAGCCGGTACTGTACTGTTAACAATTCAGCCTTGAGCGTGCCTGATATGGACATGCCAATGGTTGGCTACAGGGCTTAGCAACTGATGTGGTCACGAGTGGTGATGGCCAGCAACACTTGACCCAATCTGGATGTAACAGGCTAACTAAGACTGGGTTTGAACTGGACCAAAGTACCATTATTTGGTTCCCGAGAAGGTGATACCACTTTGATGCCAATGGCCACATACAGTATAATCATCTAGTGTATGGAGCACGAATTTCTTCTTTAATGAACTATATGATATGTTTGCAACTTCTGACCGTGTATTTCTTATGCTCGAATGACCCCATAGCTACAGCATTATGGAGCTCTAAAACTATAAACACAAGGGAACTGGTATGTCTCCCAGCAATGTACACAATGTCATTTCTATAGAGCTTAGCACTTCATAAAATACTCGGGAAATAAGTAACTGATGCTGTGGACTAAGAGCTGATGAGTTTAATGAAGGAGTTTGATGAAATGCACATTGTAAATACATCTGCTAAGGTCCAAAGGAAAACTTGACCACTAGCCATGTTAACATTAAGTCTAAGAACAGCTGCAAAGTAGATATTATAACTTCTCATCACATTTTATTATGACTCAACAGAATAAGTGTTTTGGCTGTATTCCTGGGAAGGACATAAATACTGTATATACGAGGGAGAGGAAAATGTTATTGGACTCCGGTGGCCCCATGTGTCTGATACTAGAAGATGGTCACTTTACACTGTATGGGCAGAAACTACAAACAAATGATATGAAGATACCAACCCGAAATATGAAAACCTTGTAACTGGTGTAACGTAAAGAGTACTTTCCTCAAGACGTATTTAAATGGCACATACAGACCAAGAATCACTATATGATCCATTTTTCTTAGCATAGCCATGCAAGTAATCTTTGTCTCTTTGTCATTCCAGTGCTCAAAAAATAGCTGCTAAGCATGCACTGCGTGGGTTAAAGTCTCTGCCCAGGCACACACCACCCTATCCTTGGAGGAAACAGTGTAAAATGAGCCCCATGGAAGTGCATCTCAATATCCCAGATTTTATGTAAATACCTTATGTATTCTAAGCAAAGCAAAGCTGCTTTCATTGCTTCAATTTCTAGGCCGTGGCTGAGCTGGGAAGGGCACGTTATGGTGCAGATATTTGAGTCATGTTCATGTTTGATATGTGTGCTCACACTTAGAGCAACAAGGGACAGTGTGGCTGTTAGACCACTTTTTTGTGGTCCTGGGGGAATTGAAACAAAGACCCTTACAAGAAACAGTGCAAATTGGCATCTCTCCTAAGAGCAATTCAGATTGCTGCACATAAAAAAAAAAATTTATATTTTTGTAACTCCTGCCATGGTCGATTTTTCCCCCCTCAATGGCATCCTATGGACTTACCAGCGGCCTGCGAAGAGGAAATGCTGCTGGGTTTCCTGCCAATGTGCATTGTGGGTTTTGCTGGTAAAATCCAGACAGCAGCCCTTTTTTGCATGTTTCCTTGAAATAGAGGATCTATGTGACTCTGAAATATTGGAAGCGGAACACAATCCAGGATTTTGACTATCCTGGATTTTGTTCCCTGCTCCGGGGGTTTCCCAAATTGGGAGGCCCCACTATTTGAAACCCTTCAGATCACCCAGAACAACTCACTTCTTCCTACAGCGCATGCGCAGGTTCTCAATCAGAGCTATTTGCCCTGCATATGTAATGCTCGGCACAGCATTACCACACGGCACTGTAGAATGTGAGCACAGCTGCATTAAAAAAGGTGGGTCACAACTGTCACAAGAAACTATTTAAAAATATTCTACACAAGATAAACAATATATAGAAATTATTGAGCTGAAACAAAGGCTCTGTGGGTCTCTCATTGTAACCTCCCTGGGCCCCAATGTCCTTTATAACCACATAAACCCCATATTTGGCTATAGAGAGCCTTTAAATGAAAATATAATATACAATCCGGCCAGGATAAACACAGGAATAGGCACAAGAGAGTACAGAAAAGAAAACAGAAACCTCTCACCGAACTTGCCCGGGCTTCAATGTCAGAGCCTTTCACGAGGTGTTTCGCACATTAGATAGCTCCATTATTATCTGCTGTGACCGCTGACTCCTTTCAATGTTGTGTGCCACTCAGCATATGCCGCTTGGGCCGTTACAATAAATACCGGGATTGTGGCCTCTTCATTCAAACACTTTTATTGTGGGGAGGTATCAGTTAAGGCAGGGAATGGAAGATAAAAGGTCCAATATATAAGTCTATTCGAGTAATTTAAAAGTTCTCAGTGCAATTGTAGAGCTCCGCAGGGGACCCAGTCCCTCCTTCCCCAGTCTCCACCTTGCTTATCCTTATTGAGGGTTCAGTTCTTCTTCCCGGTGCTTTATTTTCTTCCACCCTTAGGGGAGGACCTCTGCTATCTTGGACTTTTTTGATGATTTTCTCAATTTCATTGTTATTGCAGCCTTTATCAGTGAATCTTTTCTTAAGTATACCTAACACAAGCAAATATTTTTAAGTATCCGTACAATTCCTCTTGAGATGAGAGAGACATTAGAACAGTATATACAGTCATTACAAAACATCTTGGAGGGGAAAGTTCCGACCATTTGGAAAGTTCCGACCATTTGGATAGCGTAAAGTCCACTTTACGCTATACCAAATTCATTACTTTTTCTGCCATAGTAGTGTATGTTCGAAACCAGGGTTCCACAACCCAGTTTTCTGCTTCAGGAACTAGGCTTACTCTACCCAGTAGGTCTCTTCTTGCTCACCAACTTGTATTAAACCTGTCCAGATACCACACTTATAACTTGAACAGCCTGTGCTTTTAACATTCAGCTTTCTAGATATGTTCCTTGACCAGTGAAGATGAGAAGGCCTATCTAATTTAAAGGTGAATAAATAATTTAAATGTGAACTGGACTCCAGGACCAGATGGACTTCACCCAAGCGTTCTTAAAGGGGTTGGTGCAAGGGAAATGTGATGCCCATATTTAAAAAGGGCTCTAGGTATTTCTGGGTAAAAACAGATCTGTAAGTTTACCATCCAATGAGGGATTAAATACAGTATTATGTAACTATGCATATTATAAGTGACAACCAGCATGATTGTACTAAGGTCAGAAGCTGCCTGACGGGCTTCTATGAAAGAGTGAGTAGAAGCCTGGACAGAGGGTGGCTGTAGATAAAGTTTTTCTGGATTTTGCTAATTCATTTTACACTGTCCTCCAAAGATGTTTACTGGGGAAATTAAGGTCTTGAGGTTTAGAAAATACAGTTTGTGACTAGACTGAGAACTGTCTGAAGGATAGTGTGCAGAGAGTTGTGGTTAATGATACCTACTCTGAATGGTTATCAGTTGTAAGTCTTGTACCCCAGTGTTCAGTGCTGGGCCCACTATTTTTCAACTTGTTTATAAATGATATAGAAGATGGAATTAATAGTAATGTGTATTTTTGCAGATGACACAAAGATATGTAGCACAGTGCAGTCTATTAAAGATGTTCACAAGCTTCAGGCTGACTTGGGCACTTTGAGTGTCTGGGCATCAACTTAGCAAATGAAGTTCAATGTGGATGAATGTAAAGTAATGCACTTGGGGTCTAATAACCTGAAGGCCACATATGTCCTTGGGGGGACTAAAGCTGGGAAAGTCACTAGTTGAGAAGGATCTTGGGGTACTGGTAGATCACAGGCTAAATAACAGAATGCAATGTCAAGCAGCTGCTTCCAAAGCCAACAAGATATTATCATGCATTAAAAGAGGCATGGAATCACGGGATATGGATTTAATATTGCTATGAGCAAATTTCTTGCAGGACCTTTACCTAGAACAACCACATCAACATCATGCTGAAGATGGCCCATGAGCATCAAACAATCCAACAGATTGCAAATAAACTTTTGCTCATGTATCATCAAAAGCAGTGGCCCCCAACATGAATTTCTTACATTTTATAGTAATTAATGAGACCAATAAAACTTTAATCAATTGGTTGATACTCTTGCCGTGTGGCATTAAAGTAGGTAAATCCAAGACCGATAATAGGAGTTACGGTATCTGATAAGCCTTGGTACAAAAGATAAGTGGACAGCTTTTACCCATAAAGAAAAGGAAATTCTATCATAAGTTAGGAAGGGTTTTATCGGACAAATCTAAATGCTTGAAAGCTTTTATCTATTTCTAAAACAGAAGTTGGGTTAAAGTGGACCAATCTGGTGATAGGTCCTTGTCCCTGAGGCATCGGGCGACCTAGGGGGTAAGGACCAAAGCCCAGGATAGTGAGAATCCTGGGTTTTGGTCCTCTTTAAACATTCCACGCAGAAAAAAACACCTGCAAGCATTTGTAGCAACACTGTAAAAAAACACTATTAAGGTGTTTTTGCAAAAAAAAAAATCTTACAAAATCCCCCCCGCCCCTCCCGAACGATCATGCCTCATGGGATTCCATTGAAATCCGTGTCTCTGTGCTCCCGCCGTTGCCGTTCAGTTGGCAAGTTGTAAAGCAAAATGCTGCTATGCTTTAAGGCACCACACAAATCTTGTGAGCGTGTCCCCGGGTGATGTATCTTGGGATTAGCTGGGAGGAGGTGACAGGAAGTGAGGGGTCGGAGACCCAGAACCTGACTGACAGGAAGTCACGCTCTGAGCTCATGAGCTTCCTGCTCATACTCAAAGCTTCAAAAGACGGCACGCCTGCCTGGTGCAGAAAGAGTGACCTTGACCGTGCTGCAGGTCAGCAGGCGGTGAAAACAACTGTAAATCAAGATGGTGAAAAGTAGAATAATGGTGGCTTCCAGACACTCCATAACGAGACCCCTAAGAAGAGGGAAAAGGCAAGCCACAAGTTAAAAGGAGAGAAAGGTTTTTCATAGCATGCCCTGGCTGGACTGGCCCTTTAAAGGGGACCTCCAGCCCAAGTGGATCTCTGCACCTAAACACCACTTCTACCTCCCCTCCCCCAGTGGTGGCATCCCAATTCTCTGTTTCAATATTTTATATTGTTATTTGCTTACACGTGGAGCAACAATACATGCATGGTTTTTCACATGGTCATGGAGCCCATCCCCCACAGAGGAGGCTTGCAATTGTTAATGAAGCTATAGAAGACAATATTAAGTTTACATAATATGCATAATAATGTTTAAATAAGTAAAATAGAAATAACATGATTTTAAACAACTACGGAGCTTCTGTTTTATGCAGAAGCTACATCAAGTTCCATAACGTACAAGGATTCACAAATGTAATAGCAGGCGTTCCAATTTTTAGTACCACACTGCACATACCTAAACGCTAGGTTTACACAGCTAGCAGTGGTCACATGGGCAGATGATCCAGTAGAAAGCTGCACTCTCATACTTGCGGGTATTTGTGCAGGAGGGGGTACCAAAACAGGGGTGCTCCTCCCTCCCCAGCAATCTAAGCAAACCAACAGTAGTAGTGGTGCTCAGGACCACTTTTACTTTTATTTTCTAAAATTGCCCACTTACTTTGGGCTTTTGTCTTCAGCACCATGGCAGAGAGAGTGGCTACAAGAACCGTGCTTTCTCTTAGAATCATGCAGCCGTCCGGCAGCTATTTCAGTCCCTCGGAAACAGCTGCCAGTAGTTCACGTTCCAGCCACTTGTGAGACCCTGCTGTATATTTTTTGCCTGCAGCCCAAATCTAAGAGGCCGATTCATTAACAGCGGCAGGTAGCGACAGTTGAGCGACTGTAGCGGCATTTTCAGAGCGCCCGCTAGTAGTCGCTGTGCTTGGCCGTTGTTCGGTTGTTGATAGCGACTCAGTCGGTTTGCCGTAATGTTGAATATTGGGTGAGGAGTCACTATTTGACAGGTTCCGCGCTGTATGGGAGCGCATGATAGCGACTGGCCCTAGCGACCGTCTCCCACCATATTCATTAACAAATCACGCTCAAAAAATTCTCGCGCTGTAAAATGCTTGTTTAAACCCCAGAGCGCTGGCGGCGATGTGTTAAAAGTAGTTTTTTAACCCCCAAACAACCATATTTTTGGAAACCAAAAAAAAAAAAAAAGTTTTTAAAATAATTTTGTAATATGAATACATTAATATCAGACCTGTAATATCAATTCTGTACTTTTTATTTTTTTTTTATTTTTTTTACCTTAAAAAAATTATTTAAAATGGCAGAAGTGGTCACAGAATTTTTCACATAAAAAAAAAAAAAAACAATTAATAATTAATTATGAATATTTAAAGATTGTTCCATTGAAATGCATTGGAGAGCGCCAGGTAGCGAGAGGTCATACCTGTCGCTGTTCAAGGTCGGACGCTGGCGCTGTGGGCTGAGGTTGGAATAGTGATGAATGATTCGCTATATGGCGCTATCTCAGTCGCTAAGCAGGATTGGCTTGATAAATGTGTGATTGTGGTGGGGAGCCGGCGTTCTCGTGGCGGGGCCCGTCATTACCGGTCGCTCACCCGTCGCTACCTGTCGCTATTCCTTCATAAATAAGGGCCTAAGTACACCACAGGCCAGAGTTGGACACTCCCGCATTTCATAGTCTCAGGAGGCCATGTAAAGCCTGTAAAGCTTCCTACACACAACTCCGAGGCACCAGTGTCAGCAGACCAGCAGTATATTTCTGTTGCCTTATCTGAACCCAGAATCCTGCTGGTGGGCCAAGAGCAGCCCCTAATCTCTGCAGCTGGGATACAGGGCTAACAAGATTTATTTTTCATCCCTTTCCGATTTTTGTAGCATAAAGCTACTGCCAATAGCAAACACAACAGCAGAGAGAAAGTTTGCCCTTGACTATTCATATAGGATTGTACTACATACGTACTTCTAATGCAGCATTATTTTGCACATTTGCATTTTAATAAAACTAAAACTAAAATATTTGGTATGTTGGCTGTAAAAAATACATCACACTGTATACTTTGAGACCATCAGTTATTTTTTCTTTTCATAAATTGATACTTTGTCTCCATCTAGTGTTCACTATCTTTATTGCAAATGGCCATGTCATACAATTTTCTAACAAATTGGATTATAAATAGATGCTAAATATACAGGCATTACATGACACTCAGAGGGAAGGCTGGCAGAGCATAGCGCATTCCACCTGTGCAACTCCTTAACCTGTTCCTCTGCACTGCCCAGTATTTTTTCGGGACTGGGGGGATGTTAATGTGATCCTATACCCAGAAAGGAAGTTTATGTTGTCTATCCCCTGCCCAGTGCCCCAAAACTTGTGTTTCTTTTTTTACTAAAACCTTAGCCCAAAAATCATATCAACACAATCTAGATGCAATCGGCCTTATTGCTCCCAAGCCGAGCAGCTCCGCCCCCTCATGCTTTCCAGCGATGATATATGTAGTTACAGTACACACCGCTCAGTATTGGGGAGCACCTCAACCTAACTGCCATTATGTGGCAGATTAGTTGTAACTGAATTCACATATATCATACAGCTGCCATTTGAACATCAGACTGCATCCAGTTAGTGTTTTTATGAATATTGATCAAAGGCTTAGTAAAAACAGGTTTTTGGACACTTGGCTGGGGATAGAAGTTGACAACAAAAAAAAACCCTTTCTGGGTATAGGATCACTTTAAGCCTTAAAGGGTAATTCCACTTTCGATGACAGTTTTTAAAGTTTCCATTATTATTTGCCAAAATGATGTAATCAATTTGCTAAGCTTATCTATTATTTTTTCTATTTTTTGCAATTCTGTGTTATAATAAAAAATATTTTCCCTAGCAACAATGTGTTTACCTTAGCAATGTACACCAACTGGTGTGTTAAAAGTGCAGCTCCCAAAACTTCCTCACTCTGGCTTGCTAATCATCTGATTGGCTAAGACACAGCCAACAGATTTAACCCTATCTGCTGTAATTTAACTTATTCAGACAGGGAGGATCACAATCTTGTCTTCCAATAGCTAAATGGTTACAGGCAATGTTCTCAGCTGGAAGTGTCATTACTGCTAAAGAGTTCACCTGCTACAGTGGAAAGATTCTGGAATATATAGGCCCTTATTTATGAAGCAATAGCGACAGGTAGCGCCTGGTGAGCGGCCGATAATGACGGGCCCCGCCACGAGAACGCCGGCTCCCCACCACAATCACACATTTATCAAGCCAATCCTGCTTAGCGACTGAGATAGCGCCAGATAGCCACTCATTCATCATTATTCCAGCCTCAGCCCACAGCGCCAGCGTCCGACCTTGAACAGCGACAGGTATGACCTCTCGCTACCTGCCGCTCTCCAATGCATTTCAATGGAACAATCTTTAAATATTCATAATTAATTGTTATTAATTGTTTTTTTTTTAAATGTGAAAAATTCTGTGATCACTTCTGCCATTTTAGATAATTTTTTTAAGGTAAAAAAAAAAAAAATTGTACAGAATTGATATTACAGGTCTGATATTAATGTATTCATATTACAAAATTATTTAAAAAACTTGTTTTTTTTGGTTTCCAAAAATATGGTTGTTTGGGGGTTAAAAAACTACTTTTAACTCATCGCCGCCAGCGCTCTGGGGTTTAAACATGCATTTTACAGCGCGAGAATTTTTTGAGCGTGATTTTTTTAATGAATATGGTGGGAGCCGGTCGCTAGGGCCAGTCGCTATCATGCGCTCCCATACAGCGCGGAACCTGTCAAATAACGACTCGTAACCTTGTATTCAACATTACGCCACACCGACTGAGTCGCTGTCAACAACCGAACAACGGCCAAGCACAGCGACTACTAGCGGGCGCTGTGAAAATACCGCTACAGTCGCTCAACTGTCGCTACATGTCTCTATTAATGAATCGGCCTCATAGTCAGTAGTTTTTACTCAAGGCCCACCTTAGGACCACAGACACAAAAGAATAATGGAAACAGCATAATGATATGTAAATCACAGGTAAAGAGGCACAATCCTAACACAAATGTTTATTTTACAAGTGACTTAAAATATATTAAGTTTAAATGCTGGGGAATAGTTTTTTAAGGGTTTGGGCTTTTCATTAAATTGTGCTGAGGGTCCGGTTTAAGTGCCAGAGGGAAAATGTAGCAGTAACACCCTACTGATTGCTGATGTAACAACCCAGCCTAATACACCAGAGGATATAAACCAGACCAACATACATCCTTGCACAATTAAATCCAACTGCATGCCCCGCCCCAACTGCATGCATGATACTGAATCATTGTCAGCATCTACATTTCATCCTGCACCCACTCAAGCTGTAACGCTGCCTCAGCAAATTTCTCCTGGCTGTGGCCATCTTGCAGGATCCCAAAGGCTTCCTTTCCCAGCATCCCAGCTGTGCTGTTGCCTGGATTTAACTGAAATAACAGAAAACCTATCTGCACTTCCGCTTTGCAGGTTACCTGCAGCTCCATGGGACGCCATTAAGGGGGAGTTACAAAAAGAAATACATTTTTATGTGCAGCAATCTGAATGGCCCTGGGTAGGAACCCATATGAGTGCTGTTTCTTGTAAGAATGTTGGTCCGATTTAAAAAAAGAGGTTAAGCGCTCGGGGGCCAGCTGGTCCATTGGATCCAACAAAGTTACAATTCACATTTTTCTTTGCCATCTCAGTAGGCATATATGTTCACAAGTGCCTTGCCTATGTCTGTTATTAGTGTAAAGGTGCAGGACAGATTTGATCTAACTTCTGATCTGAATTTGAGGGCATAATCTTAGTCAAAATACCTAATAGAGGCAACTCCAGATGATCCCATAGCCATGAAGAGAAGACACCTCCGAGCTCTCCTCCTGTAAACACAGCTCAAGTCTGTGGAAAGGAGCATGGTACTGGCTTCAGGGGAGCCCCTTGCTGCCTTATTGTTACTATTACAAAAAATGTCCCTTTAAAGCAGATGAAAACACTGTTCCCCCGGTGATTCCTTGTCTTTGGGACATCCTGATTTGGGATGCCCCACAGTGTGAAACCCCTTGGTTGGCCCATAAACCCACCCAGGCCCTCCTCCACTCCTTGCGTGCACCTGCAACCTGCATATCTGAATAACTTGTGGTGGGTCAAAGCAGCTGGCTGACAAATATCAATTTGTGACAAGCCAAATTTGAGCCAAAGTTTATCACTGATCGGGGTGCCCTGAGGGCAAGAATCAAAACCCAGGATAGTCAAAATCCTGGGTTTTGGTTCATTTTAAGCCTCCCTAATGTTTCCCTCTGAAAAATGGTCTCTGGAAATCTCTTTCTGGCACAAAACAGCAAAATCGCTCTACACCAAAGTATATTAGGTCCACATCAGGATCGGGTGGAATTACCCTGCTAGCTCCCACCTGTGAGACATGGATGCTTGGATATAAATAGTGAACACACCCTAAGCCATGTGTCAGCAGGTTATTGACAGACGTTAATTGTCTGTCTGTCATTGCTGGATTCCTTTGGGCTCATGCTTCTCCCTGTGTCCACCTCCAGTGACTTATGTTGCTGGGGAAATTTTGCCCCGTGTCCTGCAAGTTACCAGCCTGTCCAAGTCTGGACCAGCAGGCTTGCCCTAACCTTCTAGGAGGCTTCTGAAATCTTCCTTCCATAGTTACGTTGTATGTTCTGTGAGCATTTCGAGAAGCCTCTTGTTTTGTTACATGTCATTTACAGTTTTTATCCGAAGCCAAGGTCCTGTCATGCCTATTAAGTTATTATTAATATCCTATTTTTCCCCCAAAGGCATCAGTGCATTGTGTTCAGGCTCAACCTTTCCTTGGCGGTGAGCCATGCTTGTGTGGCTCCTTGTGACATTAACCTGCTGAACCAGACTAGACACAATCTCATCCAAATTCACACCAGACATTTTCCTGCTGCCTGCCAGAACCTAATCCTACTGCCTGCCAAGGCCTCTCCTGCAATCTGACAGCACTTGTAAGATGAGAGATCAGGGAGCTAGGGCAGCCATTTAGGACTGAAAAGCAAAAAACTGGGGTAGGTTGGATGGCGACAACAGGGAGCTGGGGCAGATATGACTAGGATTTTTTTTTCTTTAGACTCACAGACACAGGGATGTAAGTTCTAAAATTGCCTAGTGCAGTTGGGATATCCAGGGTGTAATGGAAGAACAGGGAAAAGGGACAGGCACGTGTAGCGATAACCTTTATCGCCGGAGGGCTTCCCCGCCAGAGACGTCCTTTTCCCAATGGTGAGAGGTGCTGCAGGAATTCCAGAGTCATCCGTGAGGGAAACAGGAACAGCCCTTACAAGGGCTAGTGAATGGCGATATAGCGTTTCCCCCAATAAGAGACGGAACTCAGTATTGAGGGTGAAGATGAACTACCTTTATTAGTGCCACCCTGTGCCTTATATGCAAGTCTCCATGCAAGGGGACCTCCCCCGTGGACTGCATGACAAACACACAGACCAATGGGAGCAGAACACACAATCCCTCAACTCTGCCGGTAACACAATCAGCAACACAATGACATTGCAGTCTGTAACACAATCAACAACACAATGACAGTCTGTAATGTAATCAACAGCACAATGACATTGTCTGGGACATGCTCAAGAAAATGAAAGTAATGAGTCTATGCAAAAACAGTGCCTTTAAAATCCAAAAGGCAGAGAGTCTGTCACAGCACGAATGGTATAGGAGAGCAGCCAGCTGCAGATCCTAAAGTTTGGCTTTAATCTGACTCAACAATAGGGAATGTGGGCACTAAAGGACAGCATGAATCTATAATACAACCCTGCTTATACCCACCCACTTTCACTGCACCACATACAGAACAAACATAAGGGATAATACAGCATGAATATTTTTTAGCAAAAATGTTTTTTTCTCATGATTTTTTGTCCTCATTTATGCAGGATCTACCCTATAGTTGAAATATTAAATGATGGGGGCACATTCCTTTATGTCATCTCCAAATAAGTTAGTGGGTTAAAGCAATCCCACTCATACACTCAAACAACTCATATTCATCATTGCAGACTTACTTGGTTAAAAATCCCTTAAATCTTCCTTGAAGACCTCAAATTGTCATACAGTACTTTTCAGGGCAATTAGAACACTTTTGTTTCAGGATAAAATAATTGGGAGCAAAACAATTCTAAAAATTGACCAAATCAAGCACAATATGAATATCAATTGCTCAGCATTACTGACAATCTGGCCCTCCACATTGTGAACCCTGGCCACATGGGCTGCCAATGCAACACATTAGCGCCAATTGATTTGCCAGATTTTGAATATTTTTGGGAACTTTACAGCTTACAGGCACCTCTAAAAGGCATTCCCCAAAAGCTGTGTTTAAGTATCAAATGTAGGAGCAAAAAAACAAGTGCCATTACGTTTTAGCCTGAATCCCTGTCTAGAGATGAGCAAACTTTTTAAAAGTTAGATTCAGACGATTTGGTGAATTTCCCAAAGACATTTGGGTTAGTCCAAATGGAACATTTAACAAACGTTTAACTCAGCCCCATTCTAGAGCCGGACATTGTCATCATCAGGCGTTTTTGCCCTGCATCCTGCTTCCGTCGATCTCTCCAGCTGTCAGAAGCAGCGGTGAATGGCACTGGACATTGGTGATGGGTCGAAGGTAAGAAGGGGAAATCATTTAAGTGTTTAACTCTTAAAAGAAAACCATATGGGGTCCTCCCTTTCAAAGGTTTAGGGCAATTGACCATGGTGTCTATAAATCACTGTCTAAGCAACACAAAAAATTATGCAGTAATTTTCTTCTTATTAGCACCAGGGCCTAGTGCTTAGAAACTTATCAGTCTTAAAAAACAGTCCCTGCGACATGTTTATGCGCCTCCATCACACCATACAGAGGCAGTGTGCAGAGGCAGTACCTGGCATGTCCCTTCTGTAATAGTGAATTCTTAAAAAACGTATCATGTTGATTCATTTTCTAATTTTCTACTTTCTTGGATGGCATACAATGAATGATCTTACATTTTATTAAAAAAATGCATATAAACTTACTTTGCTCTAGACATGCCTAAGGAGACTAGACATGCCTAAGGAGGGACCACCTGGAACTTGCTGAAATACCACCAGTGGTTGGAGGACCACATTTTGAAAACCTACAGTAAGCTCCATAAAATTATTTCAGACATCCGTACTTACGTA
Organism: Gastrophryne carolinensis; assembly: GCA_027917425.1. NCBI lineage: Eukaryota > Metazoa > Chordata > Amphibia > Anura > Microhylidae > Gastrophryne > Gastrophryne carolinensis. The sequence continues at coordinate 121,056,773 of CM051239.1, forward strand.
ACAGTTTCAGAAGTAATGAAATGTTCTACATTCCTCTGGATTGTTTTTTTTTTCTACTGACAGAACTAATAAAGAAAATATCTTTTTTAATAAACAAGGCAGTGGATAAGATAAGGCCGTCATTTTGCAGTGTTTGATAGTTCTGCTTCAAATGGAAATAAAGAAGACTCTTCTGTTTGTTATTTTTTCCACCATAACCAAGACATAACTGCTGAGAAGAGCGGCCGAACCATGAAGCCAGATGGATAAAATTAATTATCGTGTTATAGCATTATGACTCTCTATGCAAACCAACTATGGAATTATTGAAAACTGGAGGATGACAGCTGTCTTTCATCCGCACTTATCCTGGACACTCCTTTATCTAACCCAGATTATATTCATTAAAATTACTTTTCGTCTCATATCTTCTTCTTGATCCTTCAACTATGTATTGGTGGCGGAGAACATTGTGTGTGGAGACAAAAAGACGTAACCCACACATGACTGGCAGCAGGAGGTGTAGCTCTTTATTCACTGTTTAGCTGGAGAACGCAAAGCACAAACTCTGTTTTCTTAAAAACGAAAGGTTCCTTTTTCTCCCTATACACATACAGTGGAAACAAGCAGCAACAACAGTTTCTTGTAGAAAAGTTCCACACAACACAGAGCATAACATATCCCTTCTAGCAGAACGTTGAATCTGGCTGGACTTACTCTGGCTTTTAGGCGTCTAGGCCTCAATCATCGACCCTCTCTGGCTGCCACCGATTCCAGTCTTCCATTTTCAGACTGGTTATTATGTTCTAACTTTACAAACCAATACAACATCTGGTTTTGGTTTTTCCTAGTTCACACTTCTCAGTCACATGCTGCACATGGCTCAGGCCACGATTCGCATGTAAGGGAAGCATCCAGCACCTGCCTGAACCAGAACCAGCAGATATGCTAACCCTGTCCTATGAACTATTCCTTCTTCCTATTCTAAATATGCACTAGTGACCTAACCAATTCCATCTGTATTCCAAATTCTTAGAGCAGATAGGTCACAAATTATGCAAGAACTCAAACACAGATGGAGTCTTCCATCCAACAGTGCAATTTATTCAGCCAGTTACATACCACAGTTGATAATACAGTCGCAAGTCAGTAAATTTCCAGATTTCACCAAATAATGTAATAGTTCTACTTTAGCAACATGCTCTGGACAGTCTTCCATGCCACATTAATCCAAGCGCTACATTTCTCCTCTGGCTGAGTATAGCAGAACAATAAACCAGAGGTCACGAATTCTTCCTCTCCATAGGCGCCTTGATTTCAGACCACTTTGGAAGTCACTGCTCTTTAATGCTAATAGTTCAGGGCACTTGTGTGTCAATGCTCTTTAATGCGAATTGTTAATCCACTGGTTCAGGGCACTTAAGGTCCTCTTGAAAGAATAAAAAAATGTTTTTTGTGTAGTTTCCACTGTTTCAGGGCACTAGTGTGTCAGTGCTTTTGAATACCAATAGTTCAGGCCACTTTGGGTGTCACTGCTCTTTAATACCAATAGTTCAGGGCACTTGTGTGTTGGTGCTCTTTAATACCAATTGTTAGTGGAGTATCCACTTGTTCAGGGCACTTGTGTGTCAATAATATTTAATACCAATAATTCAGGGCACTTGTGTGTCAGTGCTATTTAATACTAGTTGTTAGTGAAGTGTCCACTAGTTCAGAGCACTTAAGGCCCTCTTGAAAGAATAAAATGAAAAAGTTTTTGTTTAGTGTTCACTGTTTCAGGGCACTTGTATGTCAGGGCTCTTTAATACCAATAGTTCAGGCCACTGGGGGTCACTGCTCTTTAATAGTTCAGGGCTCTTGTGTGTATTTACTCTTTAAAGAGGAACAACACACATGAATGTCACTTTCCTGTGTGTTGTTCCTCTCTGCAGCGGCGGCATCTGGAATTGGGATGCCCCGCTGTGTGTATCCCCCGAGGTCACCTTCCTTCCGCTCCCACGGTGCAGACTCGAGCAGCGCCACCAGCCGCATCCCCCGCCCATCTTGCAGTTACGGTGTGACCGCACCGCCCATTCAGGAGGGCCGGACATGAGCACGGCTATAGGTGAACGCGGAAGCGGCAGGAGCGCACAAACACGGTGAGGGCTCCAGGAGAGGGTGAGTGTTCCGGGGGTCTCACACACTGGAACTCGGGAGGCCCTGGAGTCTTTTAGATGTCTCCGATGTTTCCCTTCAATACCAATTGTTAGTGAAGTATCCACTGATTCTGGGCACCACCACTACCACCATCACCTAACCAGTTCACACCATCCCAGGGAAGGGTTTAGCTTTCCATCCTGCAAACTTTGGAATGCCCCGGGGCAAAGCCAGCAACCAGCCGCTGGTGGGGTTTGTTCCACAGTCTTACCTGCATCATAATGTCTTTGTAGGGATGGGGAGTGGCCCAGTTGCAACATCTAGAACAGACCTTTCTGCTGAAACATACCCCCCCAAACTCAATGAATGGGAGGGGGGTGAATGTATGCCAGGAATCCCACAGTGATGCCCCTGACAGGCAAGAGATGGAAGGGGTAATGCCTCCCCATCCTGGGGTCAGTGATGGACATGCAAGGCGGGCCATAACGCATCTGCCTACCTGCCTCCACAAAGCACAGGTGTGTGGCAGAAATGCCTGGGGCCACAGAGACCATGCAGGCTTGTGACCTGCAGGGCGGGGGGGGGCACCAAAGCTGGCCTCCGCGCCCTGTTCTACAAGTCCCCATAGCTGGTCCCCGGGCTGGTTATAGTGGGTAGGGGGTCATGCGCATTCCATTCTCTGTGATAGAGGGGGCATGCTGGGGCTTTGCATGTATGGATGTAGCAAAAGTCCCATCCCAGTCCCAGTCCGATCCCAGCTCATCCCATTGTGATATATCACAAAGAAGCCGTTGAAAAGCTGTTAAAGAAAGCTGCATCTGTATATAGAAACAGGTTAGCCACCCCTCACTTCACACACTGAGTGGATAATCCATGCTCCTCTCCTGTAAAACTGCAAAACCAATCATTGCTCCTGCGCACTATTAGACCAATGCATAGACATATCAGTAACCAATGCCACTAAGAAACAAAACACAAGCCAAATATTACTATGAGTGGATAAGCTGTACTCCTGTGTGTGGTGTGTATGTGGACCCCACCCCACCCCCCAAAAAAAGACAACCTCCCTATATCTTCTAGGTAGGAAGGTTATGTTAGGAAGGTAGGTGGGTGAGCAGACAGGCATATAGGTGAGTGGGTAGGTAGGTAAGTAGGTAGGTATCTGGACATTTAGGGGGATAGGCAGGTAGAAAGATACCCATCTTTCTACCTGCCTACCCCCCTAAATGTCCAGATAGGAAGGTGAGTGTAGTCAGTTAGGTAGGCAGCAGACAGGTAGATGTGTAGGCAGATAGTTGGATAGGTATTTAGATGGATGGGTAGGTGTTAGTCAGGTAGAAGAGTATGTGGGAATTTAGATAGGAATAGATATGAATTTGGGATAGGTAGGCAGGTGGGTGGGTAGACATGTAGATACATAGGTCAGTAGATAATAGGTAAGTAAGATAAGTAGGTAGGTAATTAGGTAGGTATATAGTTGGGTAAGTAGTTGAGTAGGTAGGAAGTGGTGGATGGTTAGACAGATACGAGAGTGGGTAGGTAGGTGGGAGGGCAGGTAGCAAGGTTGGTGGGAGGGCAGGTAGGGAGGTGGGAATGTATGTGGGTGGGTAACTGCCATCTCAGCTCCAGGGTCTGACAATTCTGCCTTTGCACCAGGGCTGCCAGCTGCCACTCTAGGTCCTGGGTAGGGAGGCGTGTGGGTAGGTAGGTTGGTGGGTCAGTAGGCAGTTGGATAAGTAGGTAAGTTGGTCAGCAGGCAACCAGATAGGTAGGAGGGTGAGTGGGTAGGTGGGTAAATTGGGTGGGTCAATAGGCAGGAAGGTAGATAGGTAGGTGACTGACATCACTGCTGATCTGGGCTGGAGAATCCTGTTGTGTGCTGTTCTCGGCACTGTCCACCACTTGCCTCTGCCGGCTCCAGTCCTCACTACTTCTTTGCGCTGTCCTTGGCACATCCAGTTGGTTGCTAGCCCCTCAAAGTCTGGAGATCCAGGGCTCCAAAATGGGTCACCCTGGGGATCGATGCACCTTGCCCAAGGAGGTCTACTTCTGAGCCCTGATCTCTAGGACCATGAGGGCAAGGAAGTTACTTACAGGGGAATGAAATTTACAGGGAATGTAGCTGAGATCTTCAGCTGTAGAAGATTTCTTGTTCAAGCCCCATCCACTGATTTTTTGACCCCAGCTCCGGTGAGCTACAATACCAAGACTTTGCAGCATTGCCAATTGTATCCACATGCCCTTGCAGAGGTGCATAACTGAAGTCCTCCTCTTTCCAAAGTCTCCTCCAGTGGGTTTCTAGCCCCCCTTGATCTGGAGAACCGAGGCTCCAAATCAATGCACCTCATCCAGGATAGTACCATTCTGGGCACCAGATCTCTGTACCTAGGGGGACTAATGACTAACTGGAGGTGTCGTTGGAAAGAGAAGAACCTCAGGCATACACTTGAACAAGGGCATGTAGATTGGGGCTGGCCAGACCAAGCTGCGAGACTGCAAATTCCCGGTACCAGTGCTCGCAGGTGCCAGGGTGTTACAATTCTGAGTGTCAGATCTCTGGACCTAGGGGGGCTAACGACCTACTGGAGGCATCATCGGAAAGAAAAGAACCTCAGGACATGTGCATCGGGGCCAACCGTACCAAGCGTCGGCACTGCAAAATCCTGGTTTGGTGCTCACGGGTGCCAGGATGGTACACATCCAAGTGCCAGATTTTCGGCTCTAGGGGGGCTACTGACTCACTGGATGTCTCTGGAAAGGAGAGAGTGTCAGGTATACACTCCTACAAGGGCATGTAGATCGAGGCCAACCTGACCAAGTAGAAGCAGCACAAATTCCTGGTACCCCAACCATAGCCCAGAGTTGGTAGAGGCCCTCTTGCAGGGCAAATGGTGAAGGCCCAGGGGCACACGTCCCTAGTGTCCTGCCTATAATCCGGCCCTGCCCTCGGGTTATGGTTACACTCTGGGGTTTAAATAGTTCATGGATAGGTCTTTGTATTGACCCCGAAATTATTTATACATAATTATTAGATCCCCCCCTTGGGCATCTCTTCAAACTAAATAAATTTAACTTTGACAATCTTTCACGGTACTCTAGTCTTTACACTCCATTTATTACTTTAGTTGCCCTCATCTGAACGTGCTCCAGTTCTGATATGTCCTTCTTACACACTGGTACCCAGAACTGTACACAATATACCATATGGGGTCTGATCAGTGACTTCTACAGGGGTAAAATGATGTTCTGGTCATGGGCATGCCCCTCTTGATGCATTCTATGATCCTGTTTGGCTTGGCAGTTGCTGCCTGGCATTGATTACTACAGTTCATTTTATTGTTAACTAAAACCCCTAGGTCATTTCCCATTGTAGTTTTGCCAAGCATTTTCATATTTAATGTTTAATCATGGCACAAATTTCCCCTTCCCATGTGCATAACCTTACATTTATCTGTGTTAAACTTCATTTGCCATTCTACTGCCCATGCCGCCAATTTATCTAAATCTGTTTGTAGCTGTCTGTTGTCCTCTTTTGTGTTAATTACTTTACATAGCTTAGTATCTGCAAAGATTGATGCTTTACTGTTTAATCCGTACCCTATGTTTATATATTGAAGAGAATTGGGCCCAGAGCTGACCCTTGCGATACTCCGCTAGTAACAGTGACCCGATCTAAGTATGTACCATTGAAAAGGACCCTCTGCTTCCTATCGTTAAGCCAATTTCTCACCCATGTACACACATTTTCCCCCAGTCCAAGCATTCTCATCTTTTGTACCAGTCTTTTATGCGGCTCAGTATTAAATGCAGTATCAACGTATCAAAAGAAAAGTTGTGAAATGTGGAGCACAGATTCCTATGTATGTGTAAGTATACAAATGGGATATAAGCACATTATTTATTTATTTTATTACAATATTGCAAGGCTACAGGATTGAGGAGCCAAGCCGAGAAAGATCTAAAAGAGCCATTAAGGGTTTTCAGACCATCAGATTGTACTTGTTCTATTTTTATTTCGTGTTCTGTGCAGTTCATTTGAAACTTCAGTTTACTTTTTATAAAAACAATTTCTCTACAATCATAACATAAAACATTTTACTTTATTTAAAAAATATTTTTTGTCATTTACGAGCCTTAGCCTTAGTGTAAAATGTGCCATTCTTTAGCCAAAAATCAGCCTGGGATTTTACAAGTCCATGGCTGGCCCCAAGACATCTCTGCTGAGCCCCTCCCTCCATGATGCTGTGTCTATAGCCTTGAGGGCTGAGAGAGAGAATAAGGGGAAGGGATTGAATATGGATGTTGAAAGCAGCAGCCTAACTGGCCCATAAGCAGTGTGTCCCACCAGGAACACACACACACACACCCACACACTGTCACGGACCGGGTGGAGCGGACTCAGGTGTGGATCCGCTTTAACCGTGGGACCGATGGCGGGTACCGTGTCAGGGGAGTGGAGTCTAAGGGGCCACCGGTATTCACCAGAGCCTACCGCAAGGCAGGTTGGTCTTGTGCGGCGAGTGACCCCCAGGTCGCTACCCCCCAACAACGGCCCAGTCCCACAGTCAGCCGAGGTTCAGCGAGGTACACAAGTGGCAGGCAAAAGGCGTAGTAAGTACAGGCAGAGATCAGGGCTGGCAGAACAGGTTCGCAGTAAAGGTGAGTAGCCGAGGTCGGGGCAGGCAGCAAAGGTTCAGAATCAGGGACAGGCAGAGGTCGGTACACGGGTGAGCAATCCAAGAATGTCTGACTTTCAACAAGCATGGAGAGACCAAGATCCGGCACTGAAGGAAGGAAGTGCCTCTTTAAATAGGGGAAGAGGATGCAGGATTGGATGACCAAACACCAATCAGTGCTGTACAGGCCCTTTAAATCTCAGGAATCCAGTGCGCTCGCCCTCTAGTGGACGGAGACGTGCGCGCACCTGAGCATGTGAGGAGGAAGCATGGGGAGAAAGGCGGCAGCTGGATGCAGCCATGAGGGAAGTGCTGCAAGATGGATGACGGCTGCATGCAGCCATGGAGGTAAGTGACTTGCTGTGAGACGGGCGTGCAGCGCTCGCCCTAACAGTACCCCCCCCTTGGGTCTTCCCCTCTTCTTGGGACCCAGAAAGTCCGAGATGAGACTACGGTCTAGAATATTCTCTTCGGGCTCCCAAAATCTTTCTTCAGGTCCACAGCCTTCCCAGTCGACTAAAAAATATATTTTACCCCTGGAGGCCAGGATCTCTTTCACTGTAAAGGCATCCTCAGTACCAGAGATTGGGGCAGGCACCAAGGTTTTAGCAGAGAATCGATTGACAATAACTGGCTTCAACAGGGAAACGTGGAAAGAATTGGGAATTCGCAGTGATGTTGGTAGGTGTAGCTTATAACAAACTGGATTGTTCTGTTGTTTGATCTTATAAGGACCCAGGTAACGGGGGCCCAATTTGTAGCTAGGAATTTTGAAGCGGATATATTTCGACGACAGCCACACCTCTCCCCTGGAGAATAGACAGGCGGAGCTCTTCTCCTCTTATCAGCGCTAATTTTCATATGGGCGGAAGCTTGACAAAGGGCACGTTGGGTTTCTTGCCAGATGGTAGAGAAATCCTGTGTGATGTCATCCACGGCGGGTACTCCAGAGGACGTGGACAAGGGCAGAGGCGGAAGAAGATGCCGACCGTATACTACCAAGAACGGGGACTTCCTCGTAGACTCCTTGAAATTATACGAGAATTCCGCCCAGGGCAGAAGATCGACCCAATCGTCTTGACGGGCAGAAACAAAATGGCGAAGATAATGCCCAAAAATCTGATTAACTCTTTCCACCTGGCCGTTTGACTGGGGGCAGAGGAAAAGTCCAGTTTAATTTTCATTTGTTTACAAAGGGCTCTCCAGAACTTGGAAACAAACTGCACACCTCTGTCAGACACAATGTGTGTAGGAAGCCCATGAAGCCGAAAGATATGCATCAGGAAGTATTTCACCAACTGAGGAGCCGATGGGAGGCCAGGCAAAGGAACAAAGTGCGCCATCTTAGAAAACCTATCCACTACCACCCAAATTACAGTATTGCCATGCGAAGAAGGGAGGTCAGTAATAAAGTCCATAGCAATGTGTGTCCATGGGGTATCTGGAATCGGCAGAGGGAGGAGTAGGCCAGCAGGTCTTTGGCGAGGAGTCTTGTCACGTGCACAGATGGTACAGGCCTGAATGAATTCCGTCACATCCTTTTCTAAGGAAGGCCACCAATAGTATCTAGAAATGATAGCACAGGCTTTTCTGACGCCGGCATGGCCGGCTACATGTGAAGAATGGCCCCATCTTAATATTTTTGCGATGTTGGCGAGCTGGCACGAAAAGTCTTTCCCGGCGGTGCCTGTACAAAGGCAGCGGGTGCGGAGTGGACAAGGCATTCAGGCGAGATAATATGTTGTGGAGTGGATTCAACACCAGAGATGTCTGAGGAGCGAGAAAGGGCGTCCGCCCTGATGTTCTTGGCGGCTGGCCGGAAGTGGATTTGAAAGTTGAAACGTGCGAAAAACAACGACCAACGAGCTTGTCGTGGGTTCAGTCGCTGGGCAGTTTCTAAATAAGACAGAATTTTATGGTCAGTATGGATGGACACCTGATGTGCGGAACCTTCTAAGAGATGTCTCCACTCCTCCAATGGCAACTTGATGGCGAGTAACTCCCGATCTCCAATGGAGTAATTTATTTCAGCCGGAGAAAAGGTCTTAGAAAAGAACCTGCAGGTGAGAATTCTGCCAGTAGAAGAGTGAGCACAGCTCCGGCTCCAATGAATCTGAGATGTACAATTAGGGAGGACGTAGAACTCAATACTCTCTTGATGGAAAAGTCCAACCTTTAGAAGAAGGGCAACGGTGCGATAACGCACGGTACAGTCCAGCCTGTCACCATTGACTGAGGCGATAAATAAGGGCTTTGCGAGGCGGTTCACAGAGATATTATATTTATTAATCAAGGAGGCCTCTATAAAGTTTCCTGCAGGGCCCGAATCCAAAAAGGCGGACAAATTCAAAGAGGTGGTAGGTGCGATGGTAAGTTGCACAGAAACCGTGAGACTTGGAGAGGAAGCACATACACCCAGGGACGCCTCTCCCACATCCACTAGGTGCGCCCGTTTCCCTGACGAGGAGGGCGAATAGGACAGTCTTTCAAAAAATGCTCAGAGCCAGCACAGTACAAACAAAGATTCTCGTTCCTTCTACGAGTTCTCTTCAACTGGATCAGGCGGGATCGGTCGACCTGCATGGCCTCCTCACTGGGAGGTACATGGCCTGGCGAAATTCTGAAACAAAGGTGTGAATACTAGAAGTGACAGGGTCGTTGCGATCCCACAAAGGAGTGGCCCAGGCCAAGGCCTTTCCAGAAAGCAAACTAATGACAAAGGCCACCTTAGCTCGTTCAGTGGGGAATTGATCCGCCAACAACTCTAAATGTAGAGAGCACTGGGCAAGGAAGCCTCGGCATAACTTGGCATCCCCGTCATATTTAGCCGGCAAGGAGAGACGGATTCTAGCTGTAGATGCTACAGGAGTCTGTGGCGGCAAAGCTGGGGCCGGTGGTGGCACTTGCTGTTGCTGAATCGATAGTAACTGCTGCATCATAGCCGAGAGCTGATTAATTTGGCGGGACTGCATAGCCACAATAGCAGGCAATTCAGTGGCATCAGGCAGCGGCACCTCAGCGGGATCCATGGCCGGATCTTACTGTCACGGACAGGGTGGAGCGGACTCAGGTGTGGATCCGCTTTAACCGTGGGACCGATGGCGGGTACCGTGTCAGGGGAGCGGAGTCTAAGGGGCCACCGGTATTCACCAGAGCCCACCGCAAGGCAGGTTGGTCTTGTGCGGCGAGTGACCCCCAGGTTGCTACCCCCCAACAGCGGCCCAGTTCCACAGTCAGCCGAGGTTCAGCGAGGTACACAAGTGGCAAGCAAAAGGCGTAGTAAGTACAGGCAGAGATCAGGGCTGGCAGCACAGGTTCGCAGTAAAGGTGAGTAGCCGAGGTCGGGGCAGGCAGCAAAGGTTCAGAATCGGGGACAGGCAGAGGTCGGTACACGGGTGAGCAATCCAAGAATGTCTGACTTTCAACAAGCATGGAGAGACCAAGATCCGGCACTGAAGGAAGGAAGTGCTGTACATGCCCTTTAAATCTCAGGAATCCAGTGCGCTCGCCCTCTAGTGGACGGAGACATGCGCGCACCTGAGCATGTGAGGAGGAAGCATGGGGGGAAGGGCGGCAGCTGGATGCAGCCATGAGGGAAGTGCTGCAAGATGGATGACGGCTGCATGCAGCCATGGAGGTAAGTGACTTGCTGTGAGATGGGCGTGCAGCGCTCGCCCTAACACACACACGGTAATAGAATTTGATTTTGAGAGCTTCTTTGTTTTAGGAAGGGTTGTTACTGCAAACTCAACCTGTCTAAGAATGTTCAAAAGCTAATTGTTACCCCCAGTGCTTTGAAAATGGCAGTTATAATTCTTCTAGTAATGTATATAAAATATTTTTCACTTGCATACATAGTGGATGATAAAATGCACTTGTGGACACAGCGCTGACATTCCAGACATGGATACTGAGGCAATGTTATCACTTCCTTAAGAATCTAGTGCCTCGCCCCACAGATGCTTTTCATAATTCCCATTATGCATCCCAGACTCATCCAAGCAATCAGTGTTTTCTTTTCTCCCTCAAAAACACCCGTGGAGTTTTCTCCACAAAACAGGTCTCTGTGCAGAGGACACCATCCTTCAGGAATGTTTCCTACTTCAAAGCACTTTGTGAGGTCCTGAATACTCCCCTCTGGTACAAAGTACAAAGAATCTGAGCAAAGGGATAGGCTACCTCCAGCTGGGAGTCTTCTCTCCTAGTTATTGTACAGTATCCAGTTACTAAAACAATAAAAACAAGCCAAACCAAACCAAATAATCAGATCAATCATACTTGATTTAGTGAGACTTCATAGAGGAAGTCACCTCCTGACATCTACCTAACACTGCATCTGAGAAAACATCCAAACAAATGAAGTAAAGTATAGTGTGTGTGTGTGTGTGTGTGTGTGTGTGTGTGTGTGTGTAACACCAAAAAAATACTTTTCAATTAATGCGTCCTTGACCAGGCACACACTAACTTCCTCCCAACTTATTCCCTAGTGGCAACAGTGTAAAATTAACCATTTCAAAATCTTGGATTATATGTAAACAACTTACCTATTCTAAGCGAAGGCTCTGTATTCTCTTCAATTTCTGAGTTGTGGCAGAGCTGGGAAGGGTGTGTCATGGAGCCTCTTTATGGTCATGAGTATGCTCTACTTTAGTCAGAAACAGCTGCTGGATCATGGTGACCTGATGCTCTCCCCAGAGGTGTAGCTAGGCTTTATGGTACCCAGGGCAACGGTTCGAAACCCCTCCCCCTTTCATACCAGTGCCTATTTTTGAAAAAAAGGGATAAAGATATTCACCACCAAGAACAGTTGCATGACAGAAAAGAATAAGCCAATTATAGCTGCAGCTGCACCAGGGAAAAACAAGGAGAATTGCAGCAGAAAGTATTTTTTTCCCAATTCTCAAAATTGCTCAGGGGGAGCGAACAGGCTGGGGGAAGAATGGCTAGGAAAGACTGGAGGCTCTATTTAAAGCAACCCCCAGAAAATCTAACAGGCCTCAGTTCTAAATGAATGTTACCTACCCCTCCAGTGAAGACCAAGAGGGGTTTCCCTATTAGACGGAGTGACATATAAAAGGGTAAGTATCTCTGCAATGTCTTGTGCTCCCACCTGTCTGTAAGGCCAAACACTGAAGAGTCATCTACCCTTTGCTTGTGTTATTCAAACTGATGTGGACCAAAAAATGGCTGCACACTGTGGCACCAAACACATGTAACTTTTCCTGGGTCCATTAGACAGGGCAGTGCAAGAATTTATTTTTTTTGGGGGAGGGGGGGGGCTGGGTCTGTGCATATATGGCCACTGAATGCCAGTGCACCTTTAACCCAGCCATGCAGTCAGACAAATAAGCTGTGAGTGCACAATACAGGGCAATGCAGGAAACAGTTGAGCATCACTCTGCTATGGTCTGTGGGGCTTAGGGTCAGCAAGAGGGGTTATGTTATAGTGGACCACCACCCTCTGCAGTGAGGGCGTGGCCACCAGCACCGCCACTATCTGACAGACTGAGGGACCGCCTCGCTCATAACCCCCAGAACGCCCATAAATCTTACCTCTCACACCCCCGCCAGCGCTGTGATTGTCTGCCCGGCGCGCCCTTGGGCAGTGATAGGATGTCCTGGGGGGTTAAGCCTGTCAAATAGTGGCAACGTCGACCACCAACACCCTCGCCGTTAGTTTGCTTTAAAGTCCCTGCATCATTACCTCCCACTAATACCCTTATGCCTTCCTGTACTCTTAGACCTAAATATGAATAAACACAGTGTAAGGCCCTAAAGGTGGAGCAAAGTGCAAGCAGACTCCACCTTGGAGCCAAAATGAATATGCAGAAAACTAGGGGATCCTAGACCAACAAATAAAAAGGCAAAAACCCAGTCATTAAAAAATAGCAACCTACCAGCCTATAGTATATAAGACTGCAGGTCCAGTGGTCTCCCTCTGAGCCAGACATCCCAGTTCGGAATGTCCTAATATATGAAATGCTTGGGAATGCTTGCCACTCCACTTTCATTCAGCGTTCTATGCCACACATTATTAAGCACAGCATAGAATGCCGATTGGTAATGGTAACAATACTGGGCGATCCTGGGGGTTTCACATGGTGGGTATCCCAAATCAGGCTTGCACTGGACCCCAGGAAGGCCCAGCAGAAAGAAATTGCCAGGCAGGGTTCCTATTTAAGGCTGTTCAATAATCAAAATAGACTTTTTGTTCTAGTTAAATGTGTCCTGGGGCATCCCAATCAGGGATGTCCTGCAGTGTAAAACTTACAGGCTGAACCATATAGTCACCTATTTCCAAGATTCCATAATGATCTTATGGAGCACTGAGAGGAGTGGCTTCACCCTGCAGCTCTATGCCTGCTCCCGCCACTATGTGCACCGCATATGATGTCAGGCACAACATGCAGACCATGGATGCAACTCTTGGTCACAAAAAACACCAGAAAACATTGTTGATCTGCAGTGGAGGGGTGTTATCCCAAATGATGACCATTCACTTTAAAGTGCAAGTCCACTCATATGTTTGCCATACCTTTCCTAGCACTTGGTCTATAACTAGAGATGAGCGAACTTTTGAAAAATTCGATTCGACTGATTCGCCGAATTTTCCGACAAAAATCGTTTCGACCCGAATAAATTCGCGACGAATCGCTATTAAAAACGGCTATTTCTGAGCCTCCTACAGCCTCAATAGGGTTGTAAACCATTCAGCCTTGCTGTAACACGCACAGGATGCGTGCTGGGTTAGTTAAATAATACTTTGAAGAAATATCACATGCAGATCAGAGGCATCGCTAATAGAATCGCAGAGCGGCACAATTGCAGAGAGTTGAAGTGGCATCACTATGAGGGGCAGAAGGAGCCCAAATATACACTGGAGTTGGCCTCAGGAGCCCAAAAATTGGATGAATCACACCCTGGAGTTGGCAGGAGTTGGCAGCAGCAGCAGCAGGAGCCCAAATATACACTGGAGTTGGCTTCAGGAGCCCAAAAATTGGATGAATCACACCCTGGAGTTGGCAGGAGTTGGCAGCAGCAGCAGCAGGAGCCCAAATATACACTGGAGTTGGCTTCAGGAGCCCAAAAATTGGATGAATCACACCCTGGAGTTGGCAGGAGTTGACAGCAGCAGCAGCAGGAGCCCAAATATACACTGGAGTTGGCTTCAGGAGCCCAAAAATTGGATGAATCACACCCTGGAGTTGGCAGGAGTTGACAGTAGCAGCAGCAGGAGCCCAAATATACACTGGAGTTGGCCTCAGGAGCCCAAAAATTGGATGAATCACACCCTGGAGTTGGCAGGAGTTGACAGTAGCAGCAGCAGGAGCCCAAATATACACTGGAGTTGGCCTCAGGAGCCCAAAAATTGGATGAATCACACCCTGGAGTTGGCAGGAGTTGACAGTAGCAGCAGCAGGAGCCCAAATATACACTGGAGTTGGCCTCAGGAGCCCAAAAATTGGATGAATCACACCCTGGAGTTGGCAGGAGTTGACAGTAGCAGCAGCAGGAGCCCAAATATACACTGGAGTTGGCCTCAGGAGCCCAAAAATTGGATGAATCACACCCTGGAGTTGGCAGGAGTTGGCAGTAGCAGCAGCAGGAGCCCAAATATACACTGGAGTTGGCCTCAGGAGCCCAAAAATTGGATGAATCACACCCTGGAGTTGGCAGGAGTTGGCAGCAGCAGCAGCAGGAGCCCAAATATACACTGGAGTTGGCTTCAGGAGCCCAAAAATTGGATGAATCACACCCTGGAGTTGGCAGAAGTTGACAGTAGCAGCAGCAGGAGCCCAAATATACACTGGAGTTGGCCTCAGGAGCCCAAAAATTGGATGAATCACACCCTGGAGTTGGCAGGAGTTGACAGTAGCAGCAGCAGGAGCCCAAATATACACTGGAGTTGGCCTCAGGAGCCCAAAAATTGGATGAATCACACCCTGGAGTTGGCAGGAGTTGACAGTAGCAGCAGCAGGAGCCCAAATATACACTGGAGTTGGCTTCAGGAGCCCAAAAATTGGATGAATCACACCCTGGAGTTGGCAGGAGTTGACAGTAGCAGCAGCAGGAGCCCAAATATACACTGGAGTTGGCTTCAGGAGCCCAAAAATTGGATGAATCACACCCTGGAGTTGGCAGAAGTTGACAGCAGCAGCAGCAGGAGCCCAAATATACACTGGAGTTGGCCTCAGGAGCCCAAAAATTGGATGAATCACACCCTGGAGTTGGCAGAAGTTGGCAGCAGCAGCAGCAGGAGCCCAAATATACACTGGAGTTGGCTTCAGGAGCCCAAAAATTGGATGAATCACACCCTGGAGTTGGCAGAAGTTGGCAGCAGCAGCAGCAGGAGCCCAAATATACACTGGAGTTGGCTTCAGGAGCCCAAAAATTGGATGAATCACACCCTGGAGTTGGCAGGAGTTGACAGTAGCAGCAGCAGGAGCCCAAATATACACTGGAGTTGGCCTCAGGAGCCCAAAAATTGGATGAATCACACCCTGGAGTTGGCAGGAGTTGACAGTAGCAGCAGCAGGAGCCCAAATATACACTGGAGTTGGCTTCAGGAGCCCAAAAATTGGATGAATCACACCCTGGAGTTGGCAGGAGTTGACAGTAGCAGCAGCAGGAGCCCAAATATACACTGGAGTTGGCCTCAGGAGCCCAAAAATTGGATGAATCACACCCTGGAGTTGGCAGGAGTTGACAGTAGCAGCAGCAGGAGCCCAAATATACACTGGAGTTGGCTTCAGGAGCCCAAAAATTGGATGAATCACACCCTGGAGTTGGCAGAAGTTGGCAGCAGCAGCAGCAGGAGCCCAAACATTACTTTAAACAGACCCTGGGGTTGGCCTCAGGAGCCCAAAAATTGGATGAATCACACCCTGTGGAGAGTCATGTGGAGAAAAAGTAGCTTAGTTAGTAATATCTACATAAAATTATGAATAAACAAATGCCAAAGTTTGCCAAAGTGAAGTTTTGTTTGAGGGTGTGTTTCCACCTTTTAATTAAATCAGAAACAAGAAGGTGTCATTGCCTCTGACTAATTAGCCCTCAAAAATTCTTGGAATTTTTAATCTGGAATCATGTCTGATCCGTCTTATCCGAAGAATATTAATAAAAAGTAAGAGTAACGTAAAGGATTTTTTATCAATACTTACTTGTGGTCCGATGCGGAGGAATGTCTGTAACTTGAGAGCAGCGCCTTAAATCTGTTTTGCACGATCCATCTTTCTTGGTCTGGCTCCGTCATCAATCTACTGGAATACATCAGGCATTGTTGGGAGGAAAGCTTGGCTGATCCATGCGCCATTCATTTCCACGCAGGGCAGTCTCTGGAAAAAAAAAGTCTGTATAAACCAGGGTCTTTTTCATATAAAAACAAATGGTTATTCTTGCTTTTCAACCATATGTTCCACAGCTTTACCAGTCATTGTGTCAGCCAATGAAGCAACTTTGTCTGGAAGTGCTGCAAAAGCAGTCCACTGCATCACAAGTGGCATCTGACACCCCCAGTCAACTGTCTGCCTGTTATGCTTTGGGTTCAGCTCCACTATCCATTGATCTGATATCCAAGATCTGATAATCATAAAATTCAGCAGCTACTGCCCAGCCAAGAAGTGGAGGAGACACTCGCCTCTTCTTCCACTATCCGGCAACTAGTGATGAGGAGAGTGTCGTGGGAGGAGGTGTTGCAAGCCGAGGTAGTGGAAGAGGGTCCCTGGAGTCTGCGGCGGTGGCGGCGGCAGCAGCAGCGAATTATTGCGGACTGTTGGTAGGAAAAATCAGCTACTCAGCGATGTGGCAGTGTTCCATGCAGCATCCTGTGGAGAAAAAGTAGGTTAGTTAGTGTATATACATAAAATTATGAATAGACAAATGCAATAGTATTGCGAAAGTGAAGTTTTGTTTGAGGGTGTGTTTCCACCTTGCAATTAAATCAGAAACAACTAGCTATCATTTGCCTCTGAATAATTAGCCCTCAAAAATTCTTGGAATTTTTAATCTTGATGTCTGAGGGATTTCTCCTCTCAGACAGCGTCACCATAAGTCCAGCCTGCTGCATTACCCAGTGGTGGACCTTTCAGAGAACTGATGGCTTGTGCCGAGCCGAGGTGGAGAGTCACATGGCATGGTTGTTGAACAGAAGGTGGGCCAGTCCTTTAGCCTGTCAGTGTGTACCAAAGTGCACAGTGTTGTCTACGCCTGGAGCTGTAACTATAGACTCATGGTGGACAATATATATCCTTTTAGGCCCCCTTGGTGATTGTTGTTTCACGCTGTTCTTCACATGGTTTTCCTTGACCATCAGAGTCACACATGGGAGGAACTACTAAAAATGAGAACTCAATCCATGAAAGCATTGCTTAATCCACGAAAACTGCAAATTTGGACCCATGGTGACTGACACTTGGAAGAACATCTTGTTTGCGCTGCGACAAGGAAGCCAGAGTCATGCGTCCTGACATGGCACACGTGTTCAGTCTAGTTTTGAAGTCTTGCCCCCATCTGAAAGACATCCGAACAACAGGAAAGAAAGTTAGCATGCACTTCTGGCACTCCTACACCACCAAGCACAACCTTATTGAGCCTCAGCGTCACAAAGGTGTACCCCACCATAGTCTGATTTGCGATGTTTCCACCCGTTGGAATTCCACCCTCCATATGCAGGATCCACTATAGCAGTGGTCCCCAACCCTGTCCTCAAGGCCCACCAACAGGCCAGGCTTTGCAGATCTCCACAAAGATGCTCAGGTGGAGTAATTAGTGCAGCTGCAGAGCAATAGAGCTGGCTATTTGGAGATCCAAAAAACATGACATGTTGGTGGGCCTTGAGGACAGGGTTGAGGACCACTGCACTATAGGAACAGAGAAAAGCCATCACGGATTTCTGGATGATCCAAACGGATAGGGGGACACCCCTGTGTAAATTCAATGTAAACCATTGGCAGCTCATACGTGACACCGACCGTTTGTTTAGGCCCTTTGAGGAAGCTACATTATTAGTCAGTTGCCAGGACTATGAGATGAACGATGAGATTCCACTGCTTCATGTACTACAACACATGTTGGAAAGCATGGCTGGTCAGGGCACTGGAGACATGGCACATACATTTCACAGCCACATGAAGCCTGTGGGGGCTGAAGTGGAGGAGGAGGAGGGGGTGGGGCACAGCAAACCACAGTTTAGGTTTCACAAAATGACCATTTTATCTAGTCATCTGACAGGAGAGGAGGTGCAGCCACAGGAGCTAGAGGGTTGTGAGTAAGGCGAGACAGAGGACCCAGACACACCATGGCAGTTTACAGTGGAGATGGAGACAGGTAGTCCCTCCGAGTCACTTGCACAAATGGCACGATGCATGCTCACATGCATGCGTACTAGTGAGCGCAGAATTGTCTCCATTTGTCAGCGGGAAGACTTCTGGCTCTCCAACTTATTGGACCCTCGCTTCCGGCACAAAATGGGGGCATTTTTTACGCCCACTGAGAGGGAGGAAAAACTGACCTACTACAGAGACATCCCACGTAGTCAGTTGGGCGATGTCTATTTGCGCCATGGCCCATACTCCCGCAGGTCTGACTCTAGGGGAACTTTGCGATCACCTTCCACTGCCATGGCTGCTGGGGGGGTGGAAGGAGCAGCAGCAGCTCCATCAGCAGCAACCTCAGTCTTCAGTCGCTAGTGAGTAGCTTTCTACACCCGCATAGTGAGTCTACTCATGAGAAGCAGGAAGACCTGGAGCTGGACCTCAAACAGCAGGTCATGTCATACCTTGACATGACCATGCCAACACACCTTCAAGATCCACTGGATTTGCTGGGAAGCCAAACTTGACTTGTGCCCGCAACTAGCAGAGTTTGCCCTGGAAAAGCTGTACTGGCCGGACAGTAGTTGATTTAGATGGCAACTGGGCTGCTCTATATAACGAAGCAAAATGGCAAATTTACCTCACTATATAAGCTATTGCCCCTCAGATTTACACAGGGGCTGCTCTATATTATGCTGCAAAATGGCAAATTAACCTCACAATATAAGCCATTGCAGCTCTATATAAATAAAAATAAATAAAAAAAGGGCCTGTAGAAGCTTATTTAGTATAACAGATAGGGTGACATGTGCTGGTTTGGGATGCCCATATGGGCTAGTGTTTTGGCAGCAGTACAAAAACCAATGCAAAATGCAATAGCTTAATAAAGCTGATGCTGATCAACGCTTATTTAGTATAACAGATGGGGTGCAACATGCAGGTTTGGGATGCCCTGCGGCCTGGTGTATTTAAAGCAGACCAAAACCAATTCAAAATGCAATAACTTAATAAAGCTGAGGCTGTAGATGCTTATTTAGTATAAACAGGTAGGGTGCAAGGTGCAGCTTTGGGGTGCCCTGCGGCCTGGTTAAATGAAAGCAGTCAAAAAGGAAGTGCAAACTGAAGTAGCTTAATGAAGCTGATGCTGATCAACGCTTATGTTGTATACCAGATAGGGTGCAAGGTGCAGCTTTGGGGTGCCCTGCGGCCTGGTTTATTAAAATCAGTCAAAAACAAGTGCAAACTGAAGTAGCCTGATCAACGCTTATGTTGTATAACAGATAGGTTTAAAATAGCATGTGCCTTGGGATGCCCGTGTGGCCTGTTATATTTCAAGCTGAACAAAAAGTAACAATAATCCAAGTATGAGACATCATTTTGACCTTCTTCACAGCGCCATACTTTGAAAAAAAAAAATTAATTTCATGCCGATCAATCCAAAGGTCAATGCCCCTAACAAAAATAGTGTTCGGTATAAGTTTTCCTTCTGGAAGGACGTAACCTTTAGTTTACATGGTTGGGGTAGGTTATCTTACAAATTGGGATACCCCACTGTATATGAAACCGAATATAAATGCACACCCAAAAGTGGACACTCAGCCTCCAAGAGGCCTGCTTAGTTTAAATAAGAGAGCTGCTTAGTATGGTAGGTAGGTTATGTTATGTTACAGAATGGGATGCCCCAAGCAGACTTGAGATCAGTATATATGCACACAGCAGCAGTGTGTTAGCAGGCTCATACAGGCCAAATTTCTTTAAATAAATGTGCAGCTTACAGTAAATGCAGAGGCTAATGGTATGTTAAAGAATGGGATGTCCCAAAAACCAGAGAGCACCTGGCAGGCAGCAGTAAGACTATGCACAGCAAAAGTGTCTTTATCATGCCTAATTTCAATTAGAATAGGTGCAAATGGTTAGGTTCTTAAATAGAGGCTGGTGTAGTCACAGAATGGGATGCCCTAAAAACCAGCAGTAAGTACACCTGGCAGGGTCCAGTAGTGCTATGCCCAGCAAAAGTGTCTTTATCAGGCTAATTTCAAATATGATAAGAGCAAATGCTTATATGGTCTTAAACAGAGGCTGCTTTAGTCACAGAATGGGATGCCCCGGGCAGGAATCGAGCTGGCAGGGTCCAGTAGTGCTTTGGCCAGCAAAAGTGTCTTTATCAGGCCTAATTTCAAATATGATAAGAGCAAATGCTTATATGGTCTTAAACAGAGGCTGCTTTAGTCACAGAATGGGATGCCCTGGGCAGGAATCGACCTGGCAGGGTCCAGTAGGGCTTTGGCCAGCAAAAGTGTCTTTATCAGGCCTAATTTCAAATATGATAAGAGCAAATGCTTATATGGTCTTAAACAGAGGCTGCTTTAGTCACAGAATGGGATGCCCTGGGCAGGAATCGAGCTGGCAGGGTCCAGTAGTGCTTTGGCCAGCAAAAGTGTCTTTATCAGGCCTAATTTCAAATATGATAAGAGCAAATGCTTATATGGTCTTAAACAGAGGCTGCTTTAGTCACAGAATGGGATGCCCTGGGCAGGAATCGACCTGGCAGGGTCCAGTAGGGCTTTGGCCAGCAAAAGTGTCTTTATCAGGCCTAATTTCAAATATGATAAGAGCAAATGCTTATATGGTCTTAAACAGAGGCTGCTTTAGTCACAGAATGGGATGCCCCGGGCAGGAATCGAGCTGGCAGGGTCCAGTAGTGCTTTGGCCAGCAAAAGTGTCTTTATCAGGCTAATTTCAAATATGATAAGAGCAAATGCTTATATGGTCTTAAACAGAGGCTGCTTTAGTCACAGAATGGGATGCCCCGGGCAGGAATCGAGCTGGCAGGGTCCAGTAGTGCTTTGGCCAGCAAAAGTGTCTTTATCAGGCTAATTTCAAATATGATAAGAGCAAATGCTTATATGGTCTTAAACAGAGGCTGCTGTAGTCACAGAATGGGATGCCCTGGGCAGGAATGGACCTGGCAGGGTCCAGTAGGGCTTTGGCCAGCAAAAGTGTCTTTATCAGGCTAATTTCAAATATGATAAGAGCAAATGCTTATATGGTCTTAAACAGAGGCTGCTTTAGTCACAGAATGGGATGCCCCGGGCAGGAATCGAGCTGGCAGGGTCCAGTAGTGCTTTGGCCAGCAAAAGTGTCTTTATCAGGCCTAATTTCAAATATGATAAGAGCAAATGCTTATATGGTCTTAAACAGAGGCTGCTTTAGTCACAGAATGGGATGCCCTGGGCAGGAATCGACCTGGCAGGGTCCAGTAGGGCTTTGGCCAGCAAAAGTGTCTTTATCAGGCCTAATTTCAAATATGATAAGAGCAAATGCTTATATGGTCTTAAACAGAGGCTGCTTTAGTCAGAGAATGGGATGCCCCGGGCAGGAATCGAGCTGGCAGGGTCCAGTAGTGCTTTGGCCAGCAAAAGTGTCTTTATCAGGCCTAATTTCAAATATGATAAGAGCAAATGCTTATATGGTCTTAAACAGAGGCTGCTTTAGTCACAGAATGGGATGCCCTGGGCAGGAATCGACCTGGCAGGGTCCAGTAGGGCTTTGGCCAGCAAAAGTGTCTTTATCAGGCCTAATTTCAAATATGATAAGAGCAAATGCTTATATGGTCTTAAACAGAGGCTGCTTTAGTCACAGAATGGGATGCCCCGGGCAGGAATCGACCTGGCAGGGTCCAGTAGTGCTTTGGCCAGCAAAAGTGTCTTTATCAGGCCTAATTTCAAATATGATAAGAGCAAATGCTTATATGGTCTTAAACAGAGGCTGCTTTAGTCACAGAATGGGATGCCCTGGGCAGGAATCGACCTGGCAGGGTCCAGTAGGGCTTTGGCCAGCAAAAGTGTCTTTATCAGGCCTAATTTCAAATATGATAAGAGCAAATGCTTATATGGTCTTAAACAGAGGCTGCTTTAGTCACAGAATGGGATGCCCTGGGCAGGAATCGACCTGGCAGGGTCCAGTAGGGCTTTGGCCAGCAAAAGTGTCTTTATCAGGCCTAATTTCAAATATGATAAGAGCAAATGCTTATATGGTCTTAAACAGAGGCTGCTTTAGTCACAGAATGGGATGCCCCGGGCAGGAATCGAGCTGGCAGGGTCCAGTAGTGCTTTGGCCAGCAAAAGTGTCTTTATCAGGCTAATTTCAAATATGATAAGAGCAAATGCTTATATGGTCTTAAACAGAGGCTGCTTTAGTCACAGAATGGGATGCCCCGGGCAGGAATCGAGCTGGCAGGGTCCAGTAGTGCTTTGGCCAGCAAAAGTGTCTTTATCAGGCTAATTTCAAATATGATAAGAGCAAATGCTTATATGGTCTTAAACAGAGGCTGCTGTAGTCACAGAATGGGATGCCCTGGGCAGGAATGGACCTGGCAGGGTCCAGTAGGGCTTTGGCCAGCAAAAGTGTCTTTATCAGGCTAATTTCAAATATGATAAGAGCAAATGCTTATATGGTCTTAAACAGAGGCTGCTTTAGTCACAGAATGGGATGCCCCGGGCAGGAATCGAGCTGGCAGGGTCCAGTAGTGCTTTGGCCAGCAAAAGTGTCTTTATCAGGCCTAATTTCAAATATGATAAGAGCAAATGCTTATATGGTCTTAAACAGAGGCTGCTTTAGTCACAGAATGGGATGCCCTGGGCAGGAATCGACCTGGCAGGGTCCAGTAGGGCTTTGGCCAGCAAAAGTGTCTTTATCAGGCCTAATTTCAAATATGATAAGAGCAAATGCTTATATGGTCTTAAACAGAGGCTGCTTTAGTCAGAGAATGGGATGCCCCGGGCAGGAATCGAGCTGGCAGGGTCCAGTAGTGCTTTGGCCAGCAAAAGTGTCTTTATCAGGCCTAATTTCAAATATGATAAGAGCAAATGCTTATATGGTCTTAAACAGAGGCTGCTTTAGTCACAGAATGGGATGCCCTGGGCAGGAATCGACCTGGCAGGGTCCAGTAGGGCTTTGGCCAGCAAAAGTGTCTTTATCAGGCCTAATTTCAAATATGATAAGAGCAAATGCTTATATGGTCTTAAACAGAGGCTGCTTTAGTCACAGAATGGGATGCCCCGGGCAGGAATCGACCTGGCAGGGTCCAGTAGTGCTTTGGCCAGCAAAAGTGTCTTTATCAGGCCTAATTTCAAATATGATAAGAGCAAATGCTTATATGGTCTTAAACAGAGGCTGCTTTAGTCACAGAATGGGATGCCCTGGGCAGGAATCGACCTGGCAGGGTCCAGTAGGGCTTTGGCCAGCAAAAGTGTCTTTATCAGGCCTAATTTCAAATATGATAAGAGCAAATGCTTATATGGTCTTAAACAGAGGCTGCTTTAGTCACAGAATGGGATGCCCTGGGCAGGAATCGACCTGGCAGGGTCCAGTAGTGCTTTGGCCAGCAAAAGTGTCTTTATCAGGCCTAATTTCAAATATGATAAGACCAAATGCTTATATGGTCTTAAACAGAGGCTGCTTTAGTCACAGAATGGGATGCCCTGGGCAGGAATCGACCTGGCAGGGTCCAGTAGGGCTTTGGCCAGCAAAAGTGTCTTTATCAGGCTAATTTCAAATATGATAAGAGGAAATGCTTATATGGTCTTAAACAGAGGCTGCTGTAGTCACAGAATGGGATGCCCCGGGCAGGAATCGAGCTGGCAGGGTCCAGTAGTGCTTTGGCCAGCAAAAGTGTCTTTATCAGGCCTAATTTCAAATATGATAAGAGCAAATGCTTATATGGTCTTAAACAGAGGCTGCTTTAGTCACAGAATGGGATGCCCTGGGCAGGAATCGACCTGGCAGGGTCCAGTAGGGCTTTGGCCAGCAAAAGTGTCTTTATCAGGCTAATTTCAAATATGATAAGAGCAAATGCTTATATGGTCTTAAACAGAGGCTGCTTTAGTCACAGAATGGGATGCCCCGGGCAGGAATCGAGCTGGCAGGGTCCAGTAGGGCTTTGGCCAGCAAAAGTGTCTTTATCAGGCCTAATTTCAAATATGATAAGAGCAAATGCTTATATGGTCTTAAACAGAGGCTGCTTTAGTCACAGAATGGGATGCCCTGGGCAGGAATCGACCTGGCAGGGTCCAGTAGGGCTTTGGCCAGCAAAAGTGTCTTTATCAGGCTAATTTCAAATATGATAAGAGCAAATGCTTATATGGTCTTAAACAGAGGCTGCTTTAGTCACAGAATGGGATGCCCCGGGCAGGAATCGAGCTGGCAGGGTCCAGTAGTGCTTTGGCCAGCAAAAGTGTCTTTATCAGGCTAATTTCAAATATGATAAGAGCAAATGCTTATATGGTCTTAAACAGAGGCTGCTGTAGTCACAGAATGGGATGCCCCGGGCAGGAATCGAGCTGGCAGGGTCCAGTAGTGCTTTGGCCAGCAAAAGTGTCTTTATCAGGCCTAATTTCAAATATGATAAGAGCAAATGCTTATATGGTCTTAAACAGAGGCTGCTTTAGTCACAGAATGGGATGCCCCGGGCAGGAATCGAGCTGGCAGGGTCCAGTAGTGCTTTGGCCAGCAAAAGTGTCTTTATCAGGCTAATTTCAAATATGATAAGAGCAAATGCTTATATGGTCTTAAACAGAGGCTGCTGTAGTCACAGAATGGGATGCCCCGGGCAGGAATCGAGCTGGCAGGGTCCAGTAGTGCTTTGGCCAGCAAAAGTGTCTTTATCAGGCCTAATTTCAAATATGATAAGAGCAAATGCTTATATGGTCTTAAACAGAGGCTGCTTTAGTCACAGAATGGGATGCCCTGGGCAGGAATCGACCTGGCAGGGTCCAGTAGGGCTTTGGCCAGCAAAAGTGTCTTTATCAGGCTAATTTCAAATATGATAAGAGCAAATGCTTATATGGTCTTAAACAGAGGCTGCTTTAGTCACAGAATGGGATGCCCCGGGCAGGAATCGAGCTGGCAGGGTCCAGTAGGGCTTTGGCCAGCAAAAGTGTCTTTATCAGGCCTAATTTCAAATATGATAAGAGCAAATGCTTATATGGTCTTAAACAGAGGCTGCTTTAGTCACAGAATGGGATGCCCTGGGCAGGAATCGACCTGGCAGGGTCCAGTAGGGCTTTGGCCAGCAAAAGTGTCTTTATCAGGCTAATTTCAAATATGATAAGAGCAAATGCTTATATGGTCTTAAACAGAGGCTGCTTTAGTCACAGAATGGGATGCCCCGGGCAGGAATCGAGCTGGCAGGGTCCAGTAGTGCTTTGGCCAGCAAAAGTGTCTTTATCAGGCTAATTTCAAATATGATAAGAGCAAATGCTTATATGGTCTTAAACAGAGGCTGCTGTAGTCACAGAATGGGATGCCCCGGGCAGGAATCGAGCTGGCAGGGTCCAGTAGTGCTTTGGCCAGCAAAAGTGTCTTTATCAGGCCTAATTTCAAATATGATAAGAGCAAATGCTTATATGGTCTTAAACAGAGGCTGCTTTAGTCACAGAATGGGATGCCCCGGGCAGGAATCGAGCTGGCAGGGTCCAGTAGTGCTTTGGCCAGCAAAAGTGTCTTTATCAGGCTAATTTCAAATATGATAAGAGCAAATGCTTATATGGTCTTAAACAGAGGCTGCTGTAGTCACAGAATGGGATGCCCCGGGCAGGAATCGAGCTGGCAGGGTCCAGTAGGGCTTTGGCCAGCAAAAGTGTCTTTATCAGGCCTAATTTCAAATATGATAAGAGCAAATGCTTATATGGTCTTAAACAGAGGCTGCTTTAGTCACAGAATGGGATGCCCTGGGCAGGAATCGACCTGGCAGGGTCCAGTAGGGCTTTGGCCAGCAAAAGTGTCTTTATCAGGCCTAATTTCAAATATGATAAGAGCAAATGCTTATATGGTCTTAAACAGAGGCTGCTTTAGTCACAGAATGGGATGCCCCGGGCAGGAATCGAGCTGGCAGGGTCCAGTAGTGCTTTGGCCAGCAAAAGTGTCTTTATCAGGCTAATTTCAAATATGATAAGAGCAAATGCTTATATGGTCTTAAACAGAGGCTGCTGTAGTCACAGAATGGGATGCCCCGGGCAGGAATCGAGCTGGCAGGGTCCAGTAGTGCTTTGGCCAGCAAAAGTGTCTTTATCAGGCCTAATTTCAAATATGATAAGAGCAAATGCTTATATGGTCTTAAACAGAGGCTGCTTTAGTCACAGAATGGGATGCCTCACAGCAGACTTAAGATCAGTTCAGTATATATGCACAGTTAGTTACTATAAGCAGCCTGAAAACGCTAACAAAGGCTGGATGAAAAAAAAAAATCTCCCTGTCAGCCAGCTCCGTTTTTCCTACCTTTCCCTGGCTTTCTGTCTGTCTCCTGTCTGTCTCCTGCCTGTCTCCTGCCTGTCTCCAGCCTGTCCCTGTCTGTCCCTGTCTCCAGCCTGTCTAACTGCCTCAGCTACACAGCGTTCTGTCTGTCTGTCACGAATGCAATAGAGAAATGAGGAAAAGCAAGATGGCCGCCGTTAAATACCGCTGTGTGACGTCACCGGGCTTGCTGGCTGCTGATAGGCTGCATGTGACTGCCCCAGCTTGCACTGGCGCGGGATACATGTCCAGACATGTCCCGTCCGCCATCTTAGAATGCCTGTAATGTAAATGAATGGATGTTAAAGGAAAACTTCGAGTGATCGAATCGCGGGGAAATTCGGATTCGATCCGAATCGAATTTTTCCTGAAATTCGGATCGAATCCGGGTTCGTCCGGATCGATTCGCTCATCCCTATCTATAACAAAAAGCCCAGCACCAGGGGCCCAATCCCCCGGTTGCCAAGGGAGACTGACTCCTTAGTCAGCAAATCACTTCACAGCAGTCACACTGTTGCTGCACTTATTGACTGTCTAAGCAATCAGTTATGGCCAGTCTAGCTGCTCCTGGTTTGGGATTGGATGCCCAGTTCTCAGTAGGGGAGCCTTCTTTTTGCTTTAAATAGCCAAATCGGGTCCAGCACTTGGTGATAGTTGAACTAATAAAAGTCGGACCACCACTGTAATAAGTACAGTTATAATGGAGTATGATGATAACTGTCATATATCCTTTATAAAATCAATCTGGTGATAGGTTTGTTTCCCTGGGGCATCCCGATTTGTAAAACCACCCAGATCACCCACACAACTCACCTTTCCACCATTCCAACTGCATATGTGCAGACCCTTGTCCATCCGTCCTGGGTGCGTCTTATAGGTTGGTGCGTCTTATAGTGTGAAAAATACAGTCGTTACCAGCTGATGCCCCAAAAAGTTTCCTCATCTGCCCTTCCAGCCCCACCCTGCGGATGCGGGCCACCAGAGAGGCAGCAATATAAGTTGAACTATAATGACCATTGCTGCCTGCTACATTCAAATAGCACAATGAAAAGATTATACACAGGAAGTTTTAAGTCAGCTGTGAGCTGTTAGCATTGTAATAGCAGGCACATGGCTGATATATAATGTAAGTCAGAAGGGATATGTCCTTGGTACAGTACATTGTAAACCACATACCTAGCTGGTATAATATAATACTGCAGGAAGTCTGTCCTGATTGTTACATTGTACAGTGTGAGGAGAGCAACAGCATCATGAGTTTCAAAACTTCAAGCCCGAATTTCATTATAATGAGCCTCTGTATATCTTTATCTATATTATATATCTTATATTGTGTATTATATATAAAGAACACAGACACTTATTTCTTCTGAATCTTTCCTTTGATGGACCCCAGAAATAAACACACTTCATTCATTAAATATAGTATTTTAACTTTTATTTGGCAACTTGTGGCATGTGTACTTATTAAAAAAATAGACCATATTTTGTAAAAAGCAATAGATACTTTAAATGAGCATATTTTTTTTTTCTTTTTTGTCACTGACATATTTGCCATACAAATGATTTTCCTTCTACAATATAGAAAACAAAATAGGTCACGTTAAGTGCAAAACATCGGTGGTATCTGACCTTTGATTGAAATGATTATGCATTAGGTGACTATGCAAATTGAGGAGGCCATTTTGTGACCTATCGAAAGTTGCCAAGAAGGCTGCCAATGAAATGCTGTTTCTAATTAGTATTAAGCACGTTTTTTAAGTTTAGCTTAGAAAATGGCCACCTCCATTGTCATAGACACCTGGTACATTTTATTATGCATACACTTTTTTATTATTTAAACGCAATAGTCTATATTAACGATTACAAGACAGATTATTTCTTTTTTTATAAGGTATCCTACATAAAAAAATACTTGTAACAAAAAGGACTTAGGAAATGGTTTGCAGATGATCAACATACAGCTTGCTAGTCATTTGGGCTTATTCAATAAGGCGAAGAGCTATGTGCAACCCACAATAGCCAACCCAAATTTGTAATCAATCAGACATAAAATCACTGAAACCTGATGGAAGTAATCGATG
Source organism: Gastrophryne carolinensis (assembly GCA_027917425.1). Taxonomy (NCBI): domain Eukaryota; kingdom Metazoa; phylum Chordata; class Amphibia; order Anura; family Microhylidae; genus Gastrophryne; species Gastrophryne carolinensis. The sequence continues at coordinate 121,085,252 of CM051239.1, forward strand.
TCTATCAGCATAGCTCTTCACAGCACTTGATTGAGTAGGCCCACTTGTGTTTGATTACAGTTTATGCCAGGGGTGGTGCATGAGACAAAAAATAAAGGGCGTCCTTCTACAAACATTTTAGTCTACACAGTATAGACAAATATTGTCATGTTAACTGTTGCCAGATCGACCAGCAACATAAGGACTACAACAGCAGGAACTACAACTTGGGCCATTTTGCTGCCATGAAAACCCTGTTAGCTCAGATGGCCACAGTTTTAGAAGCACCCCTTGGCCAGGTGTATTAATATCACCCACCATAACACCAACAACAAGGGCCATTTTGATGTCCCAGTTTTGTACGATACTTTGCAAAAAACAGAACTTGTAGAGACTGGATTGGCTTATGTGAGATAATTATGTCAACAAGACCAAATTGTGTTGTCCATGCTAACTACTGTGATCTCTTCAGCTCTTTGCATCTGAGATTTAACAATGAAAGGCAACATCTAAATGGTGGCTATAGCGACACACCTTTCATTTGCTACAGTATTACAGAAAATGGTTAAAATACAACATGGGAAGAAAACGGGTTAAGGTTTTTCATTCCATACTCACTTGTATCCATGTTACCATCTCATGTTAACATTTTACATGAATGAGTGTTTATTATACTGACATACACCGTGGTTTGGGAGGACTGGTTGATACAAGTAATGAGGGGATTATACTGTACACATCCATACCAGTGAAATGATTCGATCGTCCATTCGGGGGCAATTTTTTTAGTACATACTAGTCAAACTTGAAATAAACATGGTGAACCTTGGCAGTCAAAAATGTTGAATACTCAGCACCAATGAACTTGAATTGCACTTCACTCTTCACTCTGCATTTTACTGATGTCATGGTGGAAGTTATTTGCAAAACAGGGCAGAGATAGTCAGTGGAGGCCTTGGCTTGTAGCACTGCTAGAGGCATGTGTGCCCTAATAACTGGGACATAGCAACAGGCACTGGCTTTGATCCTCAGTGGTTGGAAGAGGCTCTAGTATAAATGAGGTCCCTCTCTCTCTCTATATATATATATATATACTATATATATATATATATATATGTACTTTTCTTAACTGAACACAAACATCACCACTTGCATTAAATCAGTCTAAAATGCAATCCAAGTTTTGAATCAAACTGAAAAAGAATAAATAAAAAAGGCTTAACACCTTCATTTTTTCTTTTGGGGTTTTAGGTAAAAATATTTTATCAATCCAATGCAACCAGTGCAGGACCGATTAAATTAAAACTGCTGAATCAGAGCCTAGGAAGAAGAATTCCACTTTTTTTCTGCGGCATGTTCAATTAGACCATCTGGAGAGGGTATTAAGCATAATCAGCTGGTTAACTCCAAGTCCAACTCCAAGTCCCTGTCCAGTCACTGGCTAACTTCCTCTCCCTTTATCCACCAATGAAGACAGTGAAATAAGGTACACTTTCAAAGAATTTATATTATATATAAATACCTCATGCATCTCAAGTGAAGCCACTGGCTTTGCTGATATTTCTGGGCATGGAGCTAGGAGGGGCATGTCATGGCACAGCTTTATGAGCCCCTGCTGTGGTAGAAAGGCAGCTGTGCAACCATTGTGGCTTGCTGGGTTAATTTTTGCGTGGTACTAAAGAAATAGAATGAAAAGGAGGGATAAAATTTGAAATACTGTTAGGACTGCAGGCAATGGAGGAGAGGCACATAAAGCTGGCATCAGGTGAGCTGCTTGCTGCCTTATTATTGCCATTGCCAGGACTGGCTCTTTCAGAGTGAGAGATCTAACCAACTGAGGAGCTTCCCAAATCTGGGTCTGCTTTAGAAGTGATAAAACAGGAAGCTGCACTCCCATAGGCTCCAGTAAACTAATTTTCTATTTATTATATAAAACTGAATCTCCAGTGTGGGCTATGATTCTTGGGTAATACGGGAAAGTGTGACAGGTCCTAATCGGACATTATAATCTGCTCTCATTTTCCTATCATAAGAAGATTCTTGATTCATCTTTGTGATTATTGGTCAATTTAAGTTCCTGTACATCCTTCCTGATGTATACACATCTCTATATATATCACAGTTAGCATTGAATAGTTATATGTAGAGAGGTACAAAAAGTAACATGAGATGCTAATTATTAAATAATTATTCCAAGCATATGCCTACACTCAGCACCCACAATGGCAGCGCCATGAAGCTTGTACTGGTGCTATATTTACACACTAACATTAGCATACTTTCATAGAACAAAATAAGGTTTCTAACAGTATTAGGTTGGTTGTGTCATGCTTAGAGAAAGTGCATTGCTTAATCATTTAACAATAGTAACCAATATTAGTCGGTCACTGTTCAAAAAAAAAATAAACAGATCAGTGCTATATAAGGCAGGAGTAGTGGTCAGTGGGTTATAACAAATAATGCGCAGTCATTCAAAAATGCTCCAGCCATTCACTACTGCCAGCTGCTTATGATCAACAATTTGATCAGATCAAGAAGACCCGCCAAAAATAGGTGACCATTTTCCACAGCCAACCGAAATTACATTTCAAATTAAACCAGTGGGGTCTGTGAGGGTAACTGTCTATCACTGCTTAAAGTGGACCAATCAGAATTTTGACTATCCTGGTGATTGGTTCCTGCTCCGAGGGCATCGCGAAGTAGGATGTCCACCTATGTGATCACCCACTTTCACTCACCTTTTCGTCATTCCCACAGTGCATGTGCGGCCGCTTGTCCAATCAGCTCTTTATGCAGCGCAAACTAATGCACGGCATAAAGCCGCTGATTTGAATGCGGACTGGCATAGGTGACACCAGTGGGCACATTCCTGTCTACCCTGTGGGCCTATATAAATGGCTGGGCACGAGGAGCGTGCACAGCTACAGGGAAGTCGGGGATGCGGCTGCTGGCAAAGACAGCATCATAGGAGCCTCCAGGATCAGGTAAGATTACCCTCGCCCCGGGGGAAAGTTTCACACAGCGAGGTAACTGATACAGGATGCCCGGGGGGAGGCTAGTGGCTGACTCTGGAATTTTTTAGATTCCAGAGCGGCCGCAGGGGGGGTGATTGGTCCACTTTAGCTCGCTCATGCTGGTCATCCACACATGCCATCCAGGTCAAGTTGGCCTCTTTAGTCTATAAACAGGCTCACTAGGCAATGGGGGTGGAGCATGCAATCAAATTCCCCTATGGGATAGGACAGGTAATCCCCTTGTGCCCCTTTTATCAAGTAACAATTAGTTTGACAGTGGGCGTTTTAGATTTAACTTTGGGGAGTCATTATTAGTCATTTACATTTGCTGTCACAACTCAATCCACTATAAATGCATCCACTGTTACTCATCTGAAAGTGTCTACAAGAAGAACAGCATACACTTACTATATCACTTCTATTCACTTACAGCTATCATATTTTCCTAAACCATATCTTTTATTTCTGCCATAGGTCACAGTTATACCGAGGTCAAGTCAGTTTAGGTAAAGAAACTTGACTAGTGGATTTATTATATATATATATATATATATATATATATATATATATATATATATATATATATATCAGGCCCCAGTAGTGTGTGCTTGGAGTGGTTTTGTTTGCACCTTCTTCCAAACCATAAGGATTAACCAAGGTCATATCGCTGTGCAGACCCTCCAATCAAATAAGACTGGAGGACCTTTGAACTATCCGGGGGTCATCCTAAATACCATCAGTGGAAGCCAGATTCATAGTCCCTGGACTTACTTACTCCCAAGATTACTTATCAGATCATGTCCTCACATTGACTGTGGGATTTTTTGGGCAGAGAAAGACATAAAGTGCAGACAGTTGTCTCGAGGGCATGCAATGTTGCATGGAACCTTGGTGGGTACCAGACCAGCAAATGGGCTTACCCTGCCAGTATGTGGGTACCAGACCAGCAAATGGGCTTACCCTGCCAGTATGTGGGTACCAGACCAGCAAATGGGCTTACCCTGCCAGTATGTGGGTACCAGACCAGCAAATGGGCTTACCCTGCCAGTATGTGGGTACCAGACCAGCAAATGGGGTTACCCTGCCAGTATGTGGGTACCAGACCAGCAAATGGGCTTACCCTGCCATATCTCCCTGGTGCTGCCTAGCTGATCACACATTGGAATATGCATTTCGGTATCCATCCTCAATAATATATAATATTACATGGTATATTTTTTCCTATGATACACTCCTACTCAAAACCACTTTTTAAAGCTGGGCTAACAAGCACGAAACTTGCACCAATATGACAAGTTGAGTTTTTGAGATTCCCATAAATTCCAATTGTGAATTTACTACAGGATATTTATTCCTGGAATATATATAATATATGTGTATATGTATTAAGCTCCAAAAATATCTCTTAAAACCCTAAACCCCCAGAAATATAACATTCTGCTTAAACTGAAAGGCATGGTCATGTTCTAACTCACATGACTGTTTTCATTAGAAAATATCTTTCCAAACTCACAGACGTTTTATGATTCACTTTGCTTTGCACAATTTAGAAAATATATTATATGTAGTTGGAAAGAAATTGTTCTTCTTAAAGAATCATTTTAACAAACCTTCCAATAATACCTTAATATAGTGGTTATCTGAGCAACAATTTAGGGGCAGTAGACTCAAGATGAAACAGAGCTGAAAGCCTGGCTGGACTATTTAGTAGTTTTTACTGATCATCTATATTTAATCAGTTGTATGCAGTCATCAATCAGTAATTAAAGGCTTATGTAACCAAAGGACCAAAAATCGTAGGCGTTTGGTCCACTGCTCGATGAACAGAGAGCACAAAGCCGCTGATGCTCTGCAGCTCCCTCTGCTGTTGGCACTTGTGCTCACCACAGGAACCCGTAAGAAGGTAAGTGCTAACAACTAAGCATCACTGAGACAACTGGAATCCTGCGGGGCCTCCAGAGACTGTGAACCCTATGTTGCTTTAACAAAGCATTCAAACAGTTTTAGCCTTCTTTTATTTAAGCAACATACATATGTGAGCTTTTATGTGCTATTTACCACTAATGCAACAAACATAATATAAAGTGCAGGTTATTATGAAATAAAATATTTTGGATGAATGAAAAGTGTCTTTGGATGTAGGGTCTGTTGGTTTTTTTCTAAATGTGACCAGGTCTAAGCTAACATAGGCACTTACTCTAATAGCGCTTTCTCATAAAACTATACATAATACATACAATTCATATATATATATTCAAAAATACAAGCTTGCACCCAAAGGCTCTACAAGTTAGTTAAAAACTAAAAACCAGGGCACATTGGGTTACATAACATGTAGATTGCAAGACGCTAATAGTACTTATCAGCATTGTGGACTTTTTATGATTATAATGATTATAGTTGAGTGGACACTTGTCGGCAAATTCATCCAAATGATTTCTGTATCTTTTAAAGAGAAACCATTAGATCTTTTTGGCTTCATTCTGGGAAACTCACACTTACAGCCTCAGATACCTGAAGATTCAGGTAAACATTAAGATTTAGACATAAAGGTTGTTGTGGGTTGGTATAATGTGCAATGAGACTTTACGAATATAGCTCAAATGACAGTAGTAGCTCTAGGTAGACTGGCCTAGAACAGGAGGACTGCAGTGTGCAGGTAATATTTGTCCAATCGTAGCTGGGGCAGGGGAGGGAACGGAGAGGCTACCCTCAGTGAGGATTGTGGACTTTAACAGTGAGACCCATATGAACAGGAAACAGTCTGATGACTAAGCTCAGAATGAAAATGACTTGGCAGTAGCATATCTCAGGAATGTGGCAGCCCTGGAGAAAGTTCTGATGCATTAAACCAACATTCAACCATTGTTAAAGAACATAAGTAAATGAGGATAAAATCGATAAAGGTGACCCTTGAAGGGTTACTCCTTTTGGGCCAGTTCATATTACTATGCTTCTAGAGAACCTTTGGAGCACTAAAAGTAGTTTGGTTTCTTAGATTACCTGTTCAGGTATTGCCAACTATTCCAGGCCTGCTGCAGCCCATAGCAGTAGCATATTTTAGAAAGCAAGAAGCAGGATAATAGTTTGAATACATTAGACAGGGAATACCCAGTAGTATTAGTCCAACCACCCATACCTTTTAGAGTAGAACAGAAAGCAGATCTTTTGCAGGAGCTTCTAATATTTGTTGGGATTTAATTTACTGTCTTAAGTCACCCTCCCATCCTCTCCTCACCCATTGAAGCAGCAAGGTGGAAGCCATTAGGATACATGGTCCACTGGCTAGTCAATCACCGCCTTCAAAGTAAGGTAAGCAGGCAAAAAAATGAGGCCATATATTGGGCTACTTCCATTTTAAAGTTGAACTGCAGAGACACAGGGTCTGGAGGGATTATCCTATCATCCCATCCGATAGGATTGTCATAAACCAAGTCTAGTGGGCAGGGTTGTGACATCTATTGTGGCTTAATGGTGCGCTTTAATGAAATTGGGCTTTTCATCAGGAAAGAGGACCAAAATCCCAGGGGAGGGGTCGGACATATACCAGCAAACTGTTTCCAAATTTGATTGCACACTAAGCAACAGATATAATATATATATACATTTCTGTTGAGCATTCTTAGAAACTTGCCTATTCTATCCTACAGAGCTATCCTCACCTCACCCCTGTGGCTCTGCTTCACAAGGCTTAATGCTCTCGCACATGTCTATACATCAGTTTGCTTTCCACAGGAAGCATTGATGCTTTTAGAAAAACGTGGGACGCGGAGTGCCATAATGCACTGAAACTGATCGTTTTGCTCTGCTTACTTGCATTACCAATGAAACAACTAAAAACAAAATAATAGAAATAAACCATCATTTTAGGCACAAGACCAAAAAGAACCAACAACAGTCTTTCCAGACAGTCTTTCCCTTAAATTATAGTTATTGATCAGGCACAGCAAAATGTTATTGTCTAAAAGAAAAAGAGGCACATCCACCAGGTGGTCCATCAGGACCAACCAAGCCCAGTGCTGAATCTGTATGGGTAGGTGGTCTGTTTACATATTCACACTCTCCATCTGCTTTTGCTACAGTAGCTCTGGCCTAAAGTCGAGCCACACTACAAGTTTACTGTAAAGCACTTTACAGGGGTCAGTGCATGTTGTACACAGACCTATTTCTTCTATATCTCAATTATTCTGGTGATGAGATTGCCATGGCAAAGGTTGAAAAAGGCACATCCACCAGGCTGCCCATCAGGACCAACCAAGCCCAGCGCTGAATCCATATGGGTAGGTGGTCTGTTTACATATTCGCACTCTCCATCTGCTTTTGCTACAGTAGCTCTGGCCTAAAGTCGAGCCACACTACATGTTCACTGTAAAGCACAGGGGTCAGTGCATGTTGAACACAGACCTATTGATGAGATGCAGCCACTGGACTTTGTTCACTCCAGATCCCCTACATTGAGTCTAGCAAGGTGTATTTGTTCATAGAATATGGGAAATATTCTGAAAGGAGTTGTATCGTGAGAAATACATTAAGAATTCATATACACATACTAGATAGGAAAGGAGAGGATCACTTACATACACTAGGTTTTTTGTTTTCATCTACTGGAAGAGAAAAATTCCAGGGTGGAAGCTTTTTGCTCATACTATTTCACTTTTATAGGGGAGACTCCCCTGAGCCAGCCAATGAAAAACAATAGCATTCATAGCTCTGCCAAAAGAACTGCATGATTTGTAAAAGCATCTACACATACAGTATCTGAAGGATTGTAATAACTATACACTTATATTTCACAATAGGTTAACTCAGGTGACAGAAAGTTGGAGTGAAGCAGTCCCTGTAAAAGAGATGGTCCCTATAAAAGCAGAATGGTACATCCAAAAACCTCTCATCCCTGAATCATCTTCCTTCCAGTAAAAAAAACGATTGGCCGCATTTTTGATGCAATAGCAGTAACCCTTATCTTGCCCTCTAGTATATGTTTGCCACTTACAAAAAAATGTGTAACGATAGTCCTTTAAAAAAAGACATTAACAGGAAAATGAGCTCAAATATTAATGCTATAATCAATTACACTGGCCAGCTCATATTGCCAGTCACAAATAGCTGAATTGGATAATAGCATGTATGAATAGTGGTACGTGTCAATTTCTATCGGCAATCACTTAGGGTGGGAGATCAACTTTTTTCCTTACTTTTTTGGTGTTTTTTAGTGTTACCCCCAAACCAGGGGTCAGCAGCAGATCTCTAGGGATATCTGCAATTGGAAAATCGTTTTTAAGGTATTAATAGGCAATATCCACCACTCATATAGCAAACAGTTTGAGGCAATAACTAAGCAGGAAGGCATATGATAAGTGGTTATATACGTATGGGTCAAGCATTATTCCTCATTTTCTACAACAGCATTGCTGTGTCTGTCTGCCAATACGGGCAATTATAAGCTGCTGCTCGGATGTATTACTTATACATCTGTTGATCATGGTCTGGGGAACCCACCTACATTAAAATTACAGTATCTTACACATTGAAGTCAATGGCGGTAAATTAATTTTAATGTTGCCTGAAGAGGTGGAGGCTTGGATGGCATATTGCTGAAATGTAAGCTAGGTCTCACAGCAGGGTTCCTCAACCTTCCAGAATGAGAGCCACATTCAGCCATATTTGACATTACCATAGACCATAGAAACCACATAACTCCTATAGAACAGGAAACAAATAGAAATGGTTCCTTATAACACAGTGAAGCACTTGAAACCATCAAACTTGACAGTTCAGTCAAATTCCCATCCTATAAAATATTTGGCCCACATGAGCAGATTCCCCAACCCAAGAAAAGTTAAATGGCCAAGGGTTCGCAAGCCACATGTGGCTCCAGAACTACAGGTTGGGGACCACTATCTTACAGTTACAGATTAACCAGTTACCATATTCACCCTTTATTGCAGGCAGCTATGGTACCTACCAACTATTAACTGCACAGAATGCCCTGAAACCCACACCTTCCTGCATCACATGTGAGCATCTATAGACTGCTGACTACAGTAAAACGTAATACAGTAATAAAGCTGTTCCCATTCTGATGCTGGACAGTAACTACGCTCTTAGAACATTAAAACACAAAAACTGTGGCTGGAATTCATAAACGACACCATTCTAAAAGTAGACCAGCAGGAATCAGTTGCATGGGAGGTAATGTAAGTATTCTGAAAGTCTACACTTAACCTAGAGTTGTCCTTTAGGTGGGAGACATGCTTGCCTGCCTGCCCTATGCTGTTGAGGAAACTGCAGGCTGATTTGAGGTTTATTTGTGCACTAGATCATTTGGAGGATGAATGGTCAGACCCATGCGGAATATCAGCTTTAGACGTAATGTCATAAATGTGTCCTCTTGTCTAGCTTTGCAGATGACTGAATTAAAGGCTACCAAAGTAATATTACACAGACTCACAGTATTACTGAGAAAAGAATACCTCTGGGTTGAGGGTTAACATTGGACCAAGCTGTTTAGTTGGATAAGTTAAACATGCTAATGTGTCGTAAAGCATAAAGTATACTCACTCTTTAGAGTCACCTATTTAAAGAATAATAGGGCTGATGAGATTTTTTTTCTCACATTTTTTGTGGTAAAAAGTTTTTATAATTTTTTGCCTTAGTGCAGTTTTATCTGTGCGAACTATTTAAACATTTACATAACTAAAAAATGGCGCTGAATTGCACTAACTTTATAAAAAAACGTGAAAATAAAATTCCTCACGGTGCTGAATCAGCACTAATATGTATATGGTTGCGGGTGTTGATTAGCGCACTGATTTGCTTAAATCAATTAGTGGACCATGAACATGTACACAAGCTTTTTGAAAGGACATATAAACGACTTGCAAGACTCTCATTCAAATGATAATTACAAGCAACGCTGCTTGTTTCTCTAGTAAAAATCAGCTGTCAAAAAAGATGTTTACTGGTTCCTCTACAATGAAGAAAGCCCACACGCCACACTGCAGCCAGTTCTTTTTCATACATGTCTTCAAATCCTCCCCCACAGTCAAAATGTTTTGCGCTCCTCCAACAGAAATGATACGCAGCCAATTAGACATGTTCCCTCACTTCCCAAGCTCGTGCTTCTGCATTCATAGAACACACATCGATTCTTTAACACAAGTCTTTTCTTCTTTTTACGGAATAGTCATCTACATGGAGGTTCTGTTGAGCTAGATTCATGTTATAGTCAGGCATTCACCCAAAATATAGTAAAGGACAAGCATCCGTATTAAAACAAAAAGTAGGAAAACAGGTAAAAGAAAGCAACAATGGTCTTTCCATGTACTCAGTACATTGCTGTGAATACATTCAGGTTGTTACAAGCCTCCTGTATCACAACTGTGCAGAGGCCAACTCTACATTCATCGGGACTATGACTATGAAACCATGTGCAAACTGGAAAATACTGACATGGTTTAGATCATTGGTCGAGGTCTCCTGGGATTCTTCTGTATGTGCTTCTCAGGACAGAACGTTTAGCAGCAGCCAATTTCACCTTTGTTCATTGAATTACGTTATAGACTTTATAGATGACAGCAGACTTCGTTTGGCAGTAGAAACGGCAATATGGAAATCCTCCAGAAAACTTTCACAATTGATTAGGAAGGTGGAGAACAATTTGCCTTATGTGGCCTTTAAAACACAATCTTCCCCATTGCTCAAACAAAATCAAGTCTTGGGTTAGACTCTTTCAACTCTGGTAGGGTCATATGTATCTATGAAAAAAACAAAAAGGACATAGTTTATAAAATCACTTAAATCACTTCAATCTAGTACAGACAATTCATCATGCAGACAGTGCAAAAATTATATTTTCCAATATGTTATTATTTCCTCCTGGCAAGCGGTAAAGGGCTGATATTAAACGGAACAAAACTCAGCATGGCTGGCCCTGGAATCTCGGGACATCCCAAATCGGGGTGCCCCGCTTTGTGAGACCCCAAGGTTAACGCAAACACACCTGCCTACTGGCTCCCTTGCCGATGTAAACATCTGGGGGGGGGGGGTTCACAGAGCGCAGCATCCAATATCAGGATGCCCGGGGGGGCAAGGAACAAAACCCAAGATAGTTAAAATCCCGGGTTTTGTCCCGCTTAAGGACCCCAATCCACCTCCTCCTGCTGTCTATAAACCCCACAATGCAAAGACACTTATCCCTTCCTCACTCTTATCTGTCCAACTAGAATAATAGTAATAGCTGCATACACCTATAGCAGCTGCTTCTGCTCCAAATGACGGCTTGCAGTACTCCTTTGTGCAGCCACTTATTAGTCCACTGTTAATTAGAGCAGATCAAGGGAAAGGTATTACTTCACTGCAGGACCTATGAGTAGTAGCCTGGTAAGTTGTCTGCAGATTAGCACCATCCCTGGAGCAGAAATGTCTCGAAGGCCCTCTCTTATCCTGTTTATTAGAACATTTTTCCTTTAGATTTAATTTTGTGCCTAATAACATGAGGATCATATCTCTATTTGGACTAAGTATACATGCAGGGCTGTATTTCTCACTAGGCAACCCTAGGCCTGTGCCTAGGGCACCCACCTGCAGTTGCCAGCACTATAATGCTTGTGACAGAGGCTCTGTCTTTTGGGTGTCATCACTATTCCATTGCCCACCGGGTCATTCGCTGGCCTTTTCTTAATTAGGTTCCAGACAATGTCATTGTATTTTGATACTGTTACAGGCAATGTCATTGTAGTTTGGATTGTATTATAAACTGCCATTGTGTTAATTGATTACGTCACAGACAATGGCATTGTTCGGATTGAGTGTATTACAGACGTCTCTATTGTATTGCTGATTGCGTCACCGGCAGAGTTGAGGGATTGTGTGCCCTGCTGCTATTGGTCGGTGTGTGTGTCATGCAATAGGAGACTTGTGTATATAAGGCCTAGAGTGGCACTAATAAAGACACTTCACCTTCACCCTCAATACTGAAGTTCTGTCTCTTATTGGGGGAAACGCTATATTACAATTCACTAGCCCTTGTAAGGGCTGTTCCTGTTTCCTCACGGACGACTCTGGAATTCCAGCAGCACCTCTTACGATTGGGAAAAGGACGTCTCGGGCGGTGAAGCCCTCCGGCGATAAGGGTTATCGCTACAATTGGTGGCAAGCGGTCGGATGGTCCTTTCTACCCAGACAGAGTGCTACCCTGATGGAGAGTCAGTATGACAAGTTGAAAAGGCTGACCCTGAAGGATCTACTCGAGAGCCGGGGAAGGTCAGCTAGCAACCGCCCACGTCAGGAACTGATAGCCGAGCTGATCGAAATGGATCGTGCGGCAGTGAGGACCGAAACCAATATAGAGATCGATGAAGACGCTGCTCTTGTTCAAGCGGTTCGGAACAGATTGTCGGTCTATGGCCTGAATCCATCACAGGAACTGATCGACCGAGTCTTCGCCGCAGCGGAGGCAGAGGCCAGTAAGCGAAGGGAAGATCGGCGACTTTCAACCCAGCGGCCTCTCAGCCTCAGTTACACTGGGGGGAGAAAGATTCCATTTGCAGCATTTAAGTCCTTCCAGGAAAGTGACGTCGAGATTGACGGATTTTTGGCCGATTTTGAACGGCAGTGCGCTTTACACCGGGTACCCACGGAGGAATGGGTCACCATATTATCAGGGAAACTATCTGGGAAAGCTTCCGATGCTTTCCGGGCCATCCCTGATGCGGACTTACCATCACTACCATCTGGTAAAGGAGGCTTTGTTAGCCCGGTACGCTGTCACCCCGGAAGCCTACAGGCGACGATTTCGGGAATCCCAAAAGAAGGGAGGGGATTCTTACACGGAGTGGGCATGTCGCCTCCATCGTACAGCATCACACTGGGTCACTGGATACAAAGCCACGACCGCTGAGGATGTACTACAGTTGTTTTTACTAGAACATTTTCTCAATGCCCTTCAACCAGAGCTAAGAGAGTGGGTACGTGACCGGAGGCCTCTAACGCTACCTGAGGCTGCTCGTCTAGCCGACGAGTACACCGATGCGCGCCGGACAGAACAGTCCACTCCAAAACCACAACCTCCCATCAAGTTTCAAGCACCTGTGGCTTCAGCGCCAACTCGTGACTCTGGGCCACATAGGCCGGCGCAGCAACCGAACCTCTCCACAGTTCAGTGCCATCGTTGCAAACAATGGGGACATTATCGCAGGGATTGCGCCCTAGAGCCTCCCCGAAACACGTGGAGGCAAAAACAACCTTCCACCTCCCGTACTCCTGCGACACACTGTTTGGAAGCTGAGAGCAGTTCGAAAGAGTATCTGGGGGTACTGTATGAAGCTGATCCCGTACAAGCGGCCATCCAAGACAACCGACAGCACCATCGCCAGGAGGTACGAGTCAATGGACGCACCGCGCAAGGATTACGTGACACCGGAGCCACACTTACCTTGCTCCAACCTCATTTGGTCAAGAACAAAGACCGCACCGGACACACCGTTGCAGTAAGGGTGGCGGGAGGAGCTGTGTTTCGACTCCCCACCGCCCGAGTACATCTTGACTGGGGCGCTGGATCCGGCAGGGTACATGTGGGACTTATGGACAACTTACCCGCAGAAGTACTATTGGGAAATGATCTAGGACCAATGACTTCTGCCTACGCTACCTCTGTGCCAGCCAGCATCAACCCTGTTACAACCCGGGCTCCAGCCCGAGCTGCCGACTCCAGCCCACTGGTCGGGGAGACCCAGGGGTTTCGTCTGCATCACGTCATGTCTGTTACAAGAAGCCAAGAAGAGGATCAGCCATCAGGTTACGTCCTTCCAGATGGGAAACGTATGCCAAACACTATTTTTGTTGGGGGCATTGACCGTCGGATTGATCAGCCTGAAATTAAGGATTTGTTTTCAAAGTATGGCGCTGTAAAGAATGTCAAAATTATTAGGGATGCCTCTGGCGTTTCTAAGGGTTATGGTTTTGTCTCCTTTTACGATGATATAGATGTGCAGAAGATTGTGGATTCTCCGATCAGCTTCCATGGAAAGAGATTGAAACTTGGACCAGCTATAAGAAAGCAGAGCACCTGTGCACACATCCAACCAAGGACTTTGGTGCTGAACTCACCAACGCCACAATATCCCAGTGTTTGGACCCCACCCATGACTGATTCCTATGTACAGCCCACGTCAATGTTTAGTCCTGTTACTCACTATTTGCAGACTTGTCCTTACACAGAACTCTGCCCCTAACAAGAGTCCGGACAGCCCCACGTTAACCCGAACAGGGTCAATCCGGGTCTGCCGGGTGTTCCACAAAAAGGGGGCATAATTGTAGCGATAACCCTTATCGCCGGAGGGCTTCACCGCCCAAGACGTCCTTTTCCCAATCGTAAGAGGTGCTGCTGGAATTCCAGAGTCGTCCGTGAGGAAACAGGAACAGCCCTTACAAGGGCTAGTGAATTGTAATATAGCGTTTCCCCCAATAAGAGACAGAACTTCAGTATTGAGGGTGAAGGTGAAGTGTCTTTATTAGTGCCACTCTAGGCCTTATATACACAAGTCTCCTATTGCATGACACACACACCGACCAATAGCAGCAGGGCACACAATCCCTCAACTCTGCCGGTGACGCAATCAGCAATACAATAGAGACGTCTGTAATACACTCAATCCGAACAATGCCATTGTCTGTGACGTAATCAATTAACACAATGGCAGTTTATAATACAATCCAAACTACAATGACATTGCCTGTAACAGTATCAAAATACAATGACATTGTCTGGAACCTAATTAAGAAAAGGCCAGTGAATGACCCGGTGGGCAATGGAATAGTGATGACACCCAAAAGACAGAGCCTCTGTCACAATGCTCTCTCACAAACACATCAAACAGAAAGACACATACAGTGTGTGTGTGGAGGGAGGTATGGTGCAGGGGGTTAAAGCCTGCCTGCAGCTGGAGTGTCAGCAAGACCTGATTCTTCTGCCTTCATTGCTGTGGTCATGTGACTGATGTGTAGGATAGGTATATGCTCATTTAATCTCTTGCACCTTCACACTTTGTCTGCATTTAGCCTGAACACCAAATATGATGTGCGTTAGCCAGGCAGGGGATTAAACAAATTGCTTGCTGTCTAAAAAGCATCATGACCACCTCCTGGATTTTGGTAAAAATGCTAAGGGAGGAGGCAAAAGCACAATGTGCATCTAAGACATTTTTTATTAAGACTGTAGGCCTATAGTGGACCTGATCCACCAATTAATGGCAACATTGGAGCCTGCTAAACTATCTTGTGGTCCATCCAGAAGCTCTGAACCCTTACAACATCTAGAAGATATAATTGTTCTCACAACTACAACAGGCAACCACAGATTTCTGCCATAGTATAAATTTCTAACTCCTTGAGAGCAATCGGAACTTTAGCAGGATGTCATTATACTGACCAAACACAAAAGGGTCAGTTTATGGGCAAAAATGCTTTACTCACATTTTCCCCTTCCTCCTGATTTATGAGACTGATTTTTTGTGAGTCTATTTTTGTGCATAAATTTGAGCAAATAGATTACATGCGCAATTTTACTCCCAAAATTAAATTTGCGTGCGATTCAGGGATTGTTTTGAGGGGACAGAAAGTGTGAGCAAATCTGTTATATTTCATGCACCATTTTTCGCCAGCAAAAAGCAGGAGGAAAATTCAGACTTCACGAACTTCATTCATTAAACACATACTGGCAATAGCTGGCATGTTTATTATGAATAAAAGTGTAATCTGCAAGTTATTTTTCATTTTTTTTTACAATATGGAAAAAACAATATGATACAGTTTGAACTGATGCCAAATATAATATTGTTTTAGGCTAAAAAGACCAAAACATGGTTTTATTTCAAATTAAAAAAGAAACAATACATTAGTAGCTCGATTAAAAAGCACCAAGCCACTAAACAAACAAGGCCGTTGTCACGGACCGGGTGGAGCGGACTCGGGTGTGGATCCGCTTTAACTGTGGGACTGATGGCGGGTACCGTGTCAGGGGAGCGGAGTCTAAGGGGCCACCGGTATTCACCAGAGCCCACCGCAAGGCAGGTTGGTCTTGTGCGGCGAGTGACCCCCAGGTCGCTACCCCCCAACAGTCCCATAGTCAGCCGAGGTTCAGCGAGGTACACAAGTGGCAGGCAAAAGGCGTAGTACACACAGGCAGAGGTCAGGGCAGGCAGCACAGGTTCGCGGTAAAGGTGAGTAGCCGAGGTCGGGGCAGGCAGCAAAGGTTCAGAATCGGGGACAGGCAGAGGTCGGTACACGGGTGAGCAATCCAAGAATGTCTGACCTTCAACAAGCATGGAGAGACCAAGATCCGGCACTGAAGGAAGGAAGTGCCTCTTTAAATAGGAGAAGTGGATGCAGGCTTGGATGACCAAGCACCAATCAGTGCTGTACAGGCCCTTTAAATCTCAGGAATCCAGTGCGCTCGCCCTCTAGAGGACGGAGACGTGCGCGCACCTGAGCATGCGAGAAGGAAGCATGGGGGGAAGGGAGACAGCTGGGAACAGCCATGAGGTAAGTGTTGCAAAATGGATGACGGCTGGATGCAGCCATGGAGGTAAGAGAAGTACTGCTAGATGGGCGTGCAGCGCTCGCCCTAACAGCTGTGAGGGAGGGATATAGAGATCATTGGGTGAAAGTAAAGCATCATATGTTGTCCCCCCTGCCCAAAGATCAATTTCCTTCTGACTACCTCAGCCTTGGTTAAAAACTTCAGAAAGGGAGTGGCGAGAGGGGATGGCACTAGGGATGCCAATGGAATGTGTACCTGTAAATTAAAAAGGTACCTCTGGAGAGGCAAATCTCCCAAAAATTGACCCAAATCGCTGTGGTAAGCGTTCCCTTTTCAAGGAGAACCCAGCTTGAGAGAATAAACTCGTTCACAGAGGTAATTTCTTTGGTCTGAATATGAATGTAGCCACCAAAAAGCCACCAAAGGCTACCTTTCAGACCGTCTAACCTTAAAGGGGTTGATTCAGTAATAGGTGAGAAAACGCTATAACTTTTTAGGAGAGAAAACTGCCATTTACTGTTTTTGTCTAACTTGGAAGTGATCAAATGTAATTTTTTACCTGGTGCTCAATCAGCCCCAAGGTAGACAATGAAACTGAAATTATTCTCCTAAAAAGTAGTAGCGTTCTCTCACCTGGTGCTGAATCGACCCTTTTGTGGTAGACAGATATTCTACCAAGGATCCACCACTGCCAAAACAGGCTACAGATCCCATTCTCGACAACTGTGCTCTTTCTTTGAGAGAACTGACCATCAAAGTCCCTTTTGTCAAAAAGTCTAATAGTATAAGACCTTCACAGCTGCTCTCAGCACTGACTGTTCCACAGCGGCTGTGACTGTCATGTCTCACAATATCAGTTCAAGAAGAGCTGGCCACACAGTTAATGAAAAGAGGGCCTTCACATCACACACTAGGGCCCTTATTCATGAAGGGATAACGTCAGGTAGTGCCTTGTAAACGACAGGTAGCGACAGGTAGCGTCAGATGAACGCCGGACACGGCACGCAATTACACATTTATCAAGCAGATTCTGTTGAGCGACTGGGATAACGCCATGTCGCGTCCGATTCATCATTATTCCAGCCTCAGCGAACAGCGCCGGCGTTCAGCCTTGCAGAGCGCCACGTCTTACCTCTCACTACCTGTCGCTCTCCCATACATTTCAATGGACGTTCTTTTATTTCTCTTTAAACAGGGGTTTTTTATTATTATTTTTTTTTTATTCTCAAATAATGTTGTGACCTCTCCTGACCTAGAAAAAGCCATTTTTGAAAATATTTTTTATTTTTTATATATTTATGCAGAATTGACATGACAGGTCTGGCATTAATGTGTTCATGTAACAATGTTATAGCAATGTAATTCCATGTGTTTTCGCTTTGTTACTGGTGGCTACTTGTTCAAAAACAGCCTTTAATCACACAGCCTCCGGCGCTCTGGGCTACAGCGAAGCATTTTTGAGTGCCGGCGGTGTGTGAGGCTGTTTTTTTGATGAATATCATGTGAGTCGGTCGCACTGACCAGTTGCTACCATTCACTCCCATACAGCGCTGTACTTCTCATAGAGCGACTCCCCACAACATATTCAACAATGCTGCACAGCGACTGAGGCGCTCTGAACTAGCGACCCACGGCGGAGCACAGCGACAACTAGCAGGCGCTCTGAAATGCCTGATACAGACGCTCATCTGTCGCTACCTGCCGCTAGTAATGAATCAGCCTGCCCATCTGATTCGGCACTGTGAGAATTTTTTTTTCTCACTTTTTTTGAGAGAATTTTATTTCCTCTGTGCAACTCGTTTTAGCTGTGCAAATGAATAATAATATAATAATAACATTTGCACAGCTAAAAATGGCGCTGAATTACACTGAGGAATAATATGAAGATACAAAAATTCTAACAGCGCCAAATCAGCCCTACTGTGTTTCTGTCATCACACAAGAATATGCTCGAGGTGCAAGAGAGGAACAAGAGAAACTGGCAGCAGACCACAGATTTCACCCAACCCCATGACTGCTATAGTGAAACCTGTCTAGAAACTGCATCAGCACAGACTTAAAGTGGACCAAAACCCATGCAGAATGGTGCGGGAATCTATAAGATTCCTGGGCCGATCGATCCCTTCTCCAAGGGGCATCCAAATTCAGGATGCCCCCGCTGTGTGAAACCCCCCAGGTCGCCCCATACACTTACCTTGTTTCCTGGTCCAACAGCGCATGCGCAAGCCACGGCTGCCTATCCCCCTATCCCTCTAGCAGGCATTTGTGAATGGCCGGCGCAGGCACACTTCCTGTTAGAGGAAAGGGTGATGTGGCTGCTCACTGGCCTTAGACAAAGGCTTAGACGATTTGACTTAAGCGGCTCTGAGCTCGCTGATAGAACGAGTGGCTGCGCATTCACCGTAGGACCGGGAAGAGGTGAGTTGGCATCAGGGGTTTCACACAGCGGGGCACCCTTGATCAGGATGCCCTGGGGGAAAGTCCACGTTAAAGCAGCTCCTCTCATCAGCTAACTAGCTTTTGGCTTCCTGTGCTGAGATACATATTGGCTCAGTGGGAAAAAACACTGAGGCCCTTATTTAACAAGGGATAGCGCCAGGTAGCGAATGGTGAGCGAACGGTAATGACGGTGACCGCCACGAGAACGCCGGCTCCCCTCCGCAATCACACATTTATGAAGCCGATCATGCTTAGCGACTGACAGAGCGCCAGATAGCGAATCATTCAGCATTATTCCAGCCTCAGCCCACAGCGCCAGCGAGCGACCTTGAACAGCGACAGGTATGACCTCTCGCTACCTGGCGCTCTCCAATGCATTTCAATGGAGCAATCTTTAAATATTCTTAATTAATTGCTATTAATGTTTTTTTTTTTTTTTTTTTTTTTTTAAATGTCAAAAATTCTGTGACCACTTCTGCAATGTTAGATATTTTTTTTAAGGTAAAAAAAAAAAAAAAATTTGTGCAGAATTGATATTACAGGTCTGATATTAATGTATTCATATTACAAAATGTTTTGAAAAACTTGTTTTTTTTTTCTCCCAAAAATATGGTTGTTTGGGGGTTAAAAAACTACTTTTAACCCATCGCCGCCAGCGCTCTGGGGTTTAAACAAGCATTTCACTGCGCGAGAATTTTTGAGCGTGATTTGTTAATGAATATGCTGGGAGCCGTTCGCTATGGCCATTCGCTGTCATGCGCTCCCATACAGCGCGGAACCTGTCAAATAGCGACTCCTAACCCCGTATTCAACATTACCGCACACCGACTGAGTTGCTATCAACTACAGAACAACGGCCAAGCACAGCGACTACTAGCGGGCGCTCTGAAAATGCCGCTACTGTCGCTCATCTGTCGCTACCTGGCGCTATTAATGAATCGGCCTCCCCGTAGCAATGTATATATATATATATAGTATTATATATTAGTATTTATATATTTGCTGTCTGTTAACTTTGCAATTTACTCTAGGAGCCGCTATTCTCCCCTGCACCTACGAGCATTCATATGCCCAAAACAGTTTTAGTAGTGACGATAGGACCACCTCTCAGGTAGTAAATACCCAAAATCTAGGGGTTGGGCTACAGAAGACAGACCTGGATCTCAGCAACAACAGCTATATTAAGCAGCATACATTGATGACTCCTGTGCAAGGTAGGTAAACAAGCAGTAATTTGTTGTTACACTTGATCGGGATGCCCTGGGGGAAAGTCCACGTTAAAGCAGCTCATCTCATCGGCTAACTAGCTTTTGGCTTCCTGTGCTGAGATACATATTGGCTCAGTGGGAAAAAACACTGAGTAGCAATATATATATATATATATATATATATATATATATATATTATTATATATTAGTATTTATATATTTGCTGTCTGTTAACTTTGCAATTTACACTAGGAGCAGCTATTCTCCTCTGCACCTACGAGCATTCATATGCCCAAAACAGTTTTAGTGGTGACGATAGGACCACCTCTCAGGTAGTAAATACCCAAAATCTAGGGGTTGGGCTACAGAAGACAGACCTGGATCTCAGCAACAACAGCTATATTAAGCAGCACACATTGATGACTCCTGTGCAAGGTAGGCAAACAAGCAGTAATTTGTTGTTACACTTGGCAATTTCTTTACTGTGTGCATACAAGTTCTAGCGCTTTGTGAGTGGTTGGAAATGGCAACTACTGCCAGGAAATCTCCTTGGTCAGCATGTTTAAAGTGATGATTTTTCTTACTAATTTGCTTTCTACTTAGGAAGATGTTCCTCCCAGCACCTGATTTGGCAGTTGTCATGGAATTTCTATAAGGAAATACAGTACGGGCCAGACAACTTTAACCTTAGCTGAGGATGCCAAAATAAAGCAGTGGTGCAACTTGGTCGATGCGGTTTCTTACCTGCACAGTGTAAATCCAGCTTCTCCTTGCCCTTTGGATTTATAAGACATTCGTCAAGGGAAATCACTCTTTTATAAATAGAACCAATAGAAAACTTTCTGGTCCTTCCATCCTGTGTTCCATGTAAGTGTTTTTCATCATCTAATTCATCTCCTGAATCTGTGCTTTTAATGCTTAACCGCCTCATTCGGGAAACAGAATCAACCTCCTTCATACGAGCAAGGCGATCTATAGCAGTGCGAACTGGCGTCGAAGCAAGTTTCCCCTGTAAGGTTTCAATCATTTTTGATGTGTTTTTTATCCTTTTTTCAGAGCTACGGGTAATATTCGTTTCATTCTGATCTGAAACTGATGAAGATATTATTGATGTCTCTTGATCAATGTTCCTTAATTTTTCAACAGTTCTCTCGTTTTCCACAGGCAAATGAAGGACGGTCTTGAAAACCCTTGGCATCTCATTTGTAGAAAATGAAATTTCACTTACTTTACGACTCACATTCTTCTCTGGTTGTTCTTCACTACCACACATAATGTTTTCCGGGCTCTGAGCTTCAGAACTTCCATTTGATACTAGGGGCTCGTCAGTTACTTCAATTCCAAGAATTCTAGCAGCTCTCTCATGAAGAGATTCATTTTCAGGAATGTCCAAAAAGTTGTGCTCCTCAAAGAAGTCTCCATTCTGACTCCCGCTGCCACAGTGTTTACTAAGGTCAGGAACAGAACGCCCATGGTTTCGGTCAGATAGAGACAACTTTCTTAACATATTCTCTCCAATCTGGCCAAATTTTGCTGAGCTAACTTTTACAACATCAAAAAATGTGTGGTCAAAACATGTTTTGTCTTCTTTGAAATGATGGACTATAGAGTCCGGACTGCCCTGACTTTGAGTGGGGTGTATTTTATTACTGTGACTGTGTCCTGGATGCTTTTGGACAATTGTATTGACTATAGAAACTTTATCACAAGGCTTCTTGATTTTGATTTGTATTTCCTCTGGTGTGCACTCATTGGACAGTTTATTCTTAGTTTCTTTCTCATGGGAAGATTTGCATGTTTCAGTACCACTATCATGATTATATGTTAACTTTTCCATACCCCAATTTTCTAACTTACTTTGGAGTGCATCAAATATTGGCACCTCCTCTACCTCAATAATATGTCGGGTGTTGTTCAACATTTCTCTCCTCATTGCTGTTCTTGTGGAAGACATGTCCACCTGAATTACTTTACTTTGCTCTCTAACTGTATTCTTTTCACCATCGGTGGCACAGCTTTCTGGTTCCTGAAATTCTTTATTCAAACTTTCTAGTTCTCTGATAGCATCCCAAGGACGTCGACTGACAGGCTTTAGAAGAAACTGTCCAAAAACCTCTTTCTTAGAGTTGGAGTGGTCCTCCTCTGACACATTTTTATCACATTTTACAGCTTTTACGTTCACTTTAACACTGGGGATTTCATGTAGTGGTTCAATTTTCGGTATCTGTGTTAACAAAGAGGATGTCCTTGAAAATGCACTGTTGCTAGAAGGTGCAAATCCTACCTGACCTTTTATACCAAATACATTTAGTTTGGAATTTTCTGAAGGAGGCCAAGAATCTATCAGCTCTGTTGCAGAAACAAACTGGGATTGTTGTTCACTGTTATTTGTAGTAATCTCTATCTCTGTTGTTTGAGTCTGCTGATCCTTGTACTGATCACCGGGCCATGAGCCAGAATAAGTCAGTTCCCTATGTTGTAAGTCACCAGATCTGAGATCATTGGCCTGTTTTTCCTCTGGTTTGGGCTGAGCTTGTTTTAGTAGCTCTGTATTATTGTTCAGATTTCCTGTGAGTGTTTGTAATTCTAAGTCACTGGAAGATGCACTTAAAAGCCTTTGCTCAGGGAGGCCTGCATTGCTGTGTTTTAACATGTTCATCCTGTCTGCATTGTCTATTAAACGATTATTGTTCTTGCATATATCAGATGGGCTGGAGTCACATTTGACTGGAATGGAGACCAAGCAAAATATTGTTTCATTTAGTTTCCTCTTAGAACTTTTTTTGCTGAAAACAAAAGACTCTGGTTCAAATTTTTTGACTTTTGTAACCATTTCACAAGCACTGTCAGAGTGGGTCTTTTTTAGAGACAGCTTATGAGCCGGCTCACTGTCCTCTGGCAAACTACAAGCAGTAGCTCCATCTCTGTTTTCAGGTAGCGGACAACATATTTGATCTGCAATGGAGATGTGCAACCATTGCTTATGTTTAATACCTTCTCTTTTAACATGGTGATGTTCTGCATTTCTTGGATTAATAAAGGCACTGTCTTGTTCTCGTTTGTGAAGGTTACCTTCTAGATGTTCTACCCTGGAAGGATCTTTTGTAGAAGAGTGTTTTTTAATGTGGCTGTGTCTTTCTGCCTCCTTAGCAGCACCTATGTGTTTTATACGAGGGTCATTAAAAGAAATATATTGTATGGAGTGCTTACAGTTTTCTGAGTGCCTGTGGCTTGTTGGTTTAGTGAAAGGGCCATTATTTCCGAGAAAACCGATGATTTTTTCTTCTTTTGTGCTGGTTGTCTCAGCTGAAATATTTTTCCGCATGAAGTCACTTGATCGAGGCACTTTTTTAAAAGGTTTACAGGCTGCTTGTACAAGAGGTGGGGACTTGTATGAAGGAGGAGGTATGTAATTAGGGGGCTCCATGCCTGAGTCATGAGAACATGATTCCTGGAGTAGGTCTAAGCTTTTAGGAGAGGAGTGATGTTCATCTTTTTGTTGATTATCCTTGTTTTCAACATTATCAACAGCTCCCCATGTTTGCTGATAAACTTCATATGATGGTGGCTTAGAGGGTCGACTATATTTCGGTTTTGAGAAGGAAGGTTTGCTACAGTCCTGATGTACAATAAAACTGTCTGCATCCTTCTTACTTTCCTTGCTGGAAGAGGTATCACTTGGACTAGAAGTTATAGCCATGTGGCATGAACCTTCTGGAGAGCTACTTTTTGAAATGAATTGTTTAACAGGACATACAAGTTGACTTCGCTCTAAATTCAACGAGGTTAACTCCTCTAACTTTTCAAAGCTGCCATCTGAAGTCTGCTGTTCCACTGTTTTTACACCTACTGCTACTTTCTTTCTTGTTTTTACAACATTTTCTATGACAGTATTATGACATTCCTTAGCATTTTTATCTATGATGTTGCATTTCCTCTTCCCTTCAGCACTTGGTGGTGTCTTGTCTCCTACTTCGTTTTCTCCAAGACTGAATAAAACACTGAAATCTTGGCCTCTTCTTCTCCAGTACTGGATGTCTTTATCTGTCTTTATCCAACATGGCCGCTCAGAATGATGTCTCTCCAAGGGCCTGTAAGATAAAGAAGACACTTAGAATAAATGTACTGTAGTTATAAAGCTAAACAATTACTTGTTAAGGTTAATAATCATTTCTTACTTTTGTAAATATGCAAAAACCCGTAATACAATATTATAATAATAATGTCACAGTGATTGTGGCAACTGATGTGTTTCCCTGTGTACTTAGCAGGACCAATGAGGCCCACATCAACACAAGATCACATATAGGTTTGGGGCAACCTCAGGTAAGCTGCTCCCATTTTATCTCTTGCATTGTATGTCCCAAATGGGGCTCTCATAGATTAGAGTTAGGACTGCACCCATAGAGGCACCTTGGCGCGGTGGTGCAGCTTAGCATACTTCTGCAGATGTGTGTGACCGAGCCTCTGTTTTTACCAGATTTAGAGACAGATTATAGGTTGGTCTGCAAGCTAACAGGGTTAGGTACTGCGGCTCCTTTAAGTCTTTAGTAACCTAATTGCCCTGCTGACTTGCACCTCCCAGGTTAGTTATAAAATGGTCTGAGCAGCTGCCACTCCCCTCTTGTTCACAAGATCACATATAGATGTGCAGAAATTCATTACAAAGAGTCCCCTGATCAGTATGGTCTTCCTAGCTGATCACTTGTGACTCCAGCATTCTTGACCCTAAACCTTAAGAACCATCCTGATGATTTTTGAGTCATTTCTGGGTTTTTCTGATGTGCTATAATAGCTGGAGCCTGTTCTGGCCTTGGCTTTATCCATGGCTTTGCCTCATCTAGAAAGCTCACTCTCTTGCCTAACCTTGTCATCAACATTTCAATATGAATTTCATCTATAAGTTAGGTTCTTACACCATGCAATGTGGGTAGGCCTGAGACCAAGCCCATCTGAACCATTTGGATCTCTGTTGAAGACTAGGTTTGACTTAAAGTGGACCAACACCCAGGATTTTGACTATCCTGGGTCTTGGTCCACTTCGGTGGGGCACCCCCGATCGGGGTGCCCCGCTGTGTGAAACCCCCCCGATCACCCGAAAAACTCACCTCTCCCCGCTCCCAGCGCCGACGGACAAGCGATTTGACAGCCGCGGACAAGCGGCTCCTCCGCCACCGCCTCCCGCGCGGGGGCGTGCACGTCTAGAGGGGTGCGAGGGAGGCGGCGGTCGGCCGCCGCCGAAGACAAGGTAAGGGGATTTGGGGTGTTTGGGGGGGTTTCACCCCGCGGTACATCTCGATCTCGGATGTCCCGCGGGGAAGGAGGTGATCATGGGAGGGTGATGGTCCACTTTAAGACTTCACACTCATCACAAGGTGCAAACCTGTCTTTAACTGTCTATTTCCATGAGCCTTGGCCACCCTGTATCCTCTCTTGATACTGCTACCTGTCCAGTCTGGGTTACAGTACCAGTAAAGCACCATAACACTCTCCACAGAGCACATTAATTCTGAAATATTTGATACGCCAACAGTGTATTCAGTCATATATCTGGTTTGGTTCTCATTTTTTTAATCCTGGCCTATCTGGAGTGACATGCCAAAAATAGTTGTATTTGCTGTGTTTTCATGAGGATGGATCACTCCGTATCATAATAGCTGCACATCATTTCAATATGGTTTGTGAAGATTTAGCCTGGCATAAATACTTGAGTGTAGAACAAACTGTACAATCAATTTACTATAATCCTTTAACCATGGTAGTAAAGCATCCTCCCTGACAACTATAACCCGACTTTGACCATTGTCATAGGTATTTAGGCCACTGTTGCTAATTTTATTACAGGGCTGCAAAAAGCGTTTCTATAACCAGGAAGGTTTGGGATGACAGTTGCAGGCTTCTGTGCATGCTACAGTATGTGGCCCTGCTAATGGACTCAGGGAGCCTCAGGTACAGTCAGTACATTTATGCAAATATAAAAATGGGGGTGGAAAGTTATTTTAAAACAAAAAGCAGAACTAGTAACATTAGGAGGTTTATATATGTGCTGCTTTTTCAAAGGGTCAGATTTGATGACAGTGGTGCTTTAAATATGATCGTGGGGAAACTTCTTAGCTGTATAAATGTGTGGGTGTGTGGTTGCTTGGGAACGACTATGGAAGTCAGTGTGCTGGTGTGCATGTCTAGGAACAGCACCCTAATGTCCTGATTTTGTAATTCTTGCATTATCATGACAGTGGTATGGGACCACTACATGTGTAGATGTTCTATTATTGTCTATTGGGGGTCCGTTAGCAAACAGTAAACAGTTGCCATCAGCTACTGTAATGTTTAGAATGGATATGAAAAAGTCTGCAAAGGCTTACATAAAAAAAGCACATACCTATTTCCTCAGCAGAATTCTTAGAGGCCCAACCAACATCCATAAGTGACATATTAATCAGCTCCCTGCTTCAGCCACAGTGACTGGAGAACACCCAGCTCATTCACTGCAATAGAAGGGCATGTCAGGTGGGTTTCTGAGAACCAGACAGGGAGGATGCAACTGCGAGGGGGAACATGGGAATTTATTTGTTGTTTGTTTTGAGCATGTAGTATGGGGTAGTCTGAATAACGGAATAAAACACACCACACCAGATAAATAAGAACCAATTTAGAATTTAACGGTTGAATATTAGGCAAAGTATTGAACACAATAGTTGGTGTAAATAGCCACTGGATTAAGGCAATAAATGACTGTAGAAGAATCTAGTATAATTTCTACTTGAAGAATATGGGGGGGGGGGGGGGGGGGGAAGAATATCTCAAACAAAGGATAAACTTGTGTCTAGGTCACTTTAACATATATGGCTATTTGGATAACTTTAAAACACATTGTATGCTCTGTGTAATTCAAACAATCTATCAATACACACACAATCTATTTAATGTAAGAATAACTCTATTTAATAAACTTCAGGTAGATGATGCTCTAAATTAGCCACTCATTCATCATTATTCCAGCCTCAGCCCACAGCGCCAGCGTCCGACCTTGAACAGCGACCGGTATGACCTCTCGCTACCTGGCGCTCTCCAATGCATTTCAATGGAACAATCTTTAAATATTCATAATTAATTGTTATTAATGTTTTTTTTTTATTTAAATGTGAAAAATTCTGTGACCACTTCTGCCATGTTAGATAATTTTTTTAAGGTAAAAAAAAAAAAAATTGTGCAGAATTGATATTACAGGTCTGATATTATTGTATTCATATTACTAAATTCTTTATAAATTTTTTTTTTTTTTGGTTTCCAAAAATATGGTGGTTTGGGGGTTAAAAAACTACTTTTAACACATCGCCGCCAGCGCTCTGGGGTTTAAACAAGCATTTCACAGCGCGAGAATTTTTTGAGCGTGATTTTTTGATGAATATGGTTGGAGCCGGTCGCTCTGACCAGTCGCTATCATGCGCACCCATACATCGCGGAACCTGTCAAATAGCGACTCGTCACCCCGTATTCAACATTACTGCACACCGACTAAGTCGCTATCAACAACCGAACAATGGCTAAGCACAGCGACTACTAGCGGGCGCTGTGAAAATACTGCTACAGTCGCTCAACTGTCGCTACCTGCCGCTATTAAAGTGGACCATCACCCTTGGGGTTTAAACAAGCATTTCACAGCGCGAGAATTTTTTGAGCGTGATTTTTTGATGAATATGGTGGGAGCCGGTCGCTCTGACCAGTCGCTATCATGCGCACCCATACATCGCGGAACCTGTCAAATAGCGACTCGTCACCCCGTATTCAACATTACTGCACACCGACTAAGTCGCTATCAACAACCGAACAATGGCTAAGCACAGCGACTACTAGCGGGCGCTGTGAAAATACTGCTACAGTCGCTCAACTGTCGCTACCTGCCGCTATTAAAGTGGACCATCACCCTCCGGTGATCGGCCCGGGAATCTTATAGATCACCTCCCTCCCCGCGGGACATCCGAGATCGGGATGTCCCGCGGGGTGAAACCCCCCCAAACACCCCAAACCCCCTTACCTTGTCGTCGGCAGCGGCCGGCCGCCGCCGCCTCCCTCGTGCCCCTCTACCGTCAGACGTGCCCCTCGGCCGTCTGTGAATGGCCAGCGCGGGCGCGCGCGCGTCAAGACTGATGCTCGGGAGGCGGCGGCGGAGGAGCCGCTTGTCCGCGGCTGTCAAACCTCTTGTCCGTCGGCGCTGGGAGCGGGGAGAGGTGAGTTTTTGGGGTGATCGGGGGGGGGGGGGGGTTTCACACAGCGGGGGTGCCCCACCGAAGTGGACCAAAACCCAGGATAGTGTTGGTCCACTTTAATGAATCGGCCTCCCCGTCTGCTGCTCCTTCTCGGTGTACAGTTGCCAGTAGCAACAGCAATGCTGTTTTGGAGACACACCTTCATGGCACCATGTGCCCGATCCCCAGGCAGCAATAGTTTAGAAGGGAGGCAGAGACAGTATAAGAATTGAGGTGAATATGCTGATATTTCTAGACAAAGGGTTAAATAAGCCTGCTAACAGCTGACTCCATTCTGTCTTGTATAGGCAGCATCTTTTGAAAAACCCTATTGGATGTGAACCTTTCTGCTGAGTCAGTTTTCCAGGTCCCTCATAGAGATAAATGCAGAGTTGATGCTCCTCACAGCCAGCATGGGGAGCGCAGAAAGCAGCTAAATTAAATCTCTGCTTGGAATGTCCCTTTAAAGGGACTTTAAACCCAATAATTAGCTAGCAAGCAGCTGACCCGATGCCTGTCTCATATGTCTCTCCTCAATTTCCTGTTGCATAGGGTAGAACCTGTAACAGGGCTCCAATGTTTGCTATTTTTTCAAATTCATTTTCCAGGACCACACAAAAAGTGGTCCTACAGCCCTTGGAGCTCTCAGCTTGAACAAGCACAGCAAGCAAAAATGGTCCCATAGCTGTCTAGAACCACAGCAGAGCATGCTCAGGACTCATAAAGCTTCTCCATGACATCGACTTACCAGGTCAGTCACTAAACAGAAATTGAAGCAAAGAAATCAATTTTGCCTAGAGCACATAAGGTACTTACATACAATCAGGGCAATAAGGTGGGAGTAAGGTAGTCTGTGGCTGGCAGGGACTTTGAAGGGACTCTAAACCCCAACAACAATAATTAGCCGGCAAGCAGCTCACCTGGTGCCTGTGCCATGAACCTCTCCTCCATTTCCTGCAACACAGGGCAGCAGTTGTAGCAGGCCTCCAAAGTTTGCCCTTTTTTCAATGTTATTCATCCAGGACCACACACCCAAGTGGTCCACCAGCCACCTTGTCCTTTGGTGCTCTCAGTGTGTGCAAACACAGCAATCCAAAGTGATCCCAGAGCTGTCTCTGACCACAGCACAGCATATTTAAGACTCATAAAGCTGCATCATGACATGTACTGTACTTCTGGTCTCAGCCACAAACCCAAAAATAAAGCAAAGAAATCAGCTTTGCCAAGAAAATATAAGGTATTTGAAATGGCTCATTATTTACTGTCCCCAAAGGGAATGAGGTAGGAGAAAGTATGTGGACAGGGACTTTAAAGCAAAACAACAAAAACTTTCCCAGGTTTTGTTCCTTGCCCCCGAAGCGGGATGCCCCGCTGTGTGAAATCCCACAGGAAGCCAGGAAAAACTCACATGTGTAGGCTCCCGATGACTACGTCATTTGGGAGCAGCTCTTATTCACTAAAATGGCCGCAGGAGTGAGCGCACAGCTGGGGATGCAGCAGCCTATTTGAATGGCTGGCGCTGTAAACAATCAGAGCTGTTTGCTGAATGAAAGTCATAGCTGATGGTTCTCATTGGACAAGAGTCCGTGCAGGCGTCAGAGGTGAGAGAGGTGAGTTTTGACGGGCGTCCTGGGTGGTTTCACACAGCGGGGTATCCCAATTCAGGATGCCACAGGGAAAAGCCAGCAGACAATCCTGAAACCTTTTATATTCCAGGCCGGCCGCAGCTGGGTATTACTGATTTAGTACTATTACTCAGAGCCTCTGCATTATTTAACACTTTTTACTTTATTGATGCTTCAGTTTGTTTTCTGCCCTTTGATCTACCTCTGTCTTTTCCTCTTGCTCGTCCACCCTGTTTCTTTTTTCTCCACATATTTCCTTCAGTGCTACGTTTTTCTGTTTTCCTTTCATGTTTTTCTATCTGCTGCTGTCACAATCTTCCTCTCTTCATATTCCCTCTTTTTTCACCTTCCAGTTTCCTCATCCTTGCTATCCTATTCCCTCTTGTCCCCATATTCTGCAGCGATAGGTGCTGTAGCTGTACAGTAGAGTCACTCTGGTAATTGCAGGTTAGAGTTTTTTTCCCATGATAGTGTAGTGAGAGTGTGTAAGGACAGACTTAATACATAACTATTAAAGATTTATTTATTTAATTCCCTTATATACCTGGCTTGATCTGCATGTATAACATTACTAATGGCAAATTTGCCATGTGGGTGATAGAAAATATTTTGTTCTCAAAAGCATGTGAACAGGCCACACCCCTGCAAAACCCACCACCCTGTGAACTGGTCTCCAAATTTGACAACTTGCTGCTCCTCTAAACATGTGTTGGATAAATGGCTATAATGCTTCTGATGTTTGTAGATGTTTTTGCCGAGCATGCAATGCTTTAGGCAGATATTTCAGTGGTTAATATGCTCCTGTTTTTCATAGGCTGGCTTAGACACACACTCCAGATTTTCCTTTTGCCTGAAGCCCTTTTGCTTGACCCTTCCTAAATTAAACTTCATGAGCTTCATGTGCGGTAGGTATTTTTTTCTTTTATATATATATATATAGATATATTGTACACACACACATATATATATTGTATACACACACACATATATATATATATATATATACACACACACACATATATATATATATATATATATATATATATATATATATATATATATATTGTATACACACACACACACACACACACACACACACACACACACACACTGGGCATAGGGAGCCCCGGGCAAGTTCCGGGTAGGCTGCTGCAGTTTGGGCTGCTACCTTTACTAACACTCCCATCCAATCCAGCCCCCATCCCCTTCCCCACTCTACCCCTTCACCCAAGCAACCCCAGCCCATGTCCTGCCCTAATGATATAGCCTCAGTTTTGGAGCACACTGGTTGACTGGCCATGACTGTGCTAGCGTTCCAATATGCCCTGCGTCATACCGCTCCCATCACCGTAATAACTAGACCAGACCACCATGTCGTTGGAAAGATTAAATTCAATCGGCCACAGCCCAAAATATAATAAACAAATGTACAAGCAGAATAGAGTCCCCCCTATTGTTCTGGGTCTGAGAAGCCTAGGATCCCAAGAATGAAGGGAAAGGGAGGGAACAAAAATAACTTCCCGACCCCCACCAAGCGGAAGCCAACATAAACTCGGCCGCAAAACCTCCTAGGCCAGGGAGCTTAATCGGGCTAACCGCCAGTGACCAAAAACATCCCCTTCCTTACTTGAACCCCAACCATCCAAAAACCTTTAACCAACTCGTCCTGGCCGGTTTCCACAGAAACAGCCGCATACCCTACCCATGTAAATGCTAACTCAGACCCGAAACCCGAGAGGAGACCCGCCAAAGCCAAGCAGCGCTGAGACCTTAGCGCTGCTTGGCCCGCCACAACTCCACCGCCATATCGATCCGCTCCTTCACTGACATGTTAAACAAGTCGTTCCCCATATCATTCAAGTGGACCCCATTGGATCGATAAAACCCCCTCATCCCCTCTACCTCGATGTGGCGCACGCTCAAACCCCCGTTCAGCCTCACAAACCTCGCTATCGCCCTGTTGACCTTAACCCGAACCTTCTCGATGGCCAACAAGTCTCTCGCGTGCCGCCAGGCAAAACGGGGAACAATTTGGGACCACACCAACACCACACCCGGAAATACTCCCAGGAAAAACAACAAGTCCCATGTTATGGACTTGATCAGGTGCCGCATTGGCACCTTCCCTAAATCATTCCCACCCGCATGAATGACCAAAACCCCCGGCGGCCCCCTCCTTGCCGCCACACGCAATGTGTGCGCCCGTATGTCCTCCCAGCACAGGCCTCTCACACCGGCCCAGCTCAACCGAGCTTGATCTTCCGGAATGCCCAACTGCATTCCATTCCTCCGCACCACCGCTCGCCGAGCTGACCAGTAAATATAAGAATGCCCAACGATCATGACCGAGCACACCGACTCTAAAACAAAAATAAGGAAAGGGAAGGGCGGGGGGGGGGAGGGATGTAGAAAAATGTTATCGACCGATCCACACATTACCTGTACCGCCGATCAATCCTCTCCGGCCGAATGTACCGCCGAAACCGCGCCGATTCCCACCTCCCCAGCCTCTTTATTATGTCATCCGACAGCCCAAGCCTAGCAGCCTCTGTTGCGGCCCCTATCCGAAATGAGTGGGTACCTTACTCGCTGCTTGCCAGCCCCAACTCCCTAAGACATTTCCTAAAGACTGCCAAAAACTGAAACCGCCATAGGAAGGAACCATCCTCGTGCATGAGCAGCGGACCGTTCCCAATCAGCCTGACCTCCAGGAATTCCTTGACGGCGGCAGCCGGGCATGAATTACAACGCTGCAACCAACCCAAAAAGATACTTACCCCCCGCCCCCTTTGATCCGTCTTAGACCTTCCTATACGTATCACCATATCACCACCCCTTCATCTGACATCACCGTATCATCCAAGCACAATCCCCCGGGTACCCGCTTGCTAGAGCTCACCAGCTCCCCAACCCTCATGGCTCAAAAAAATGCCAGCGAGAATGCCGCCTTAAACAAACGCACCTCAAAACCGGACGAGCAAACCCGGGGCAAAACACTGATTAACCCCCCCAATAAACCCCATGAGACAGGCCGCCTGCTATCCACCGCCCTATGCTCTTTCCACCACCCCTTCAGAGCCTGGCGTACCCAAAACGCTTTCGGCATATCCGCCCAACCCTCCAAACGGCACAAGAACACCAAAGCTGCCAATTTTTTGTCAACCGAAGCCGGGGTCTAGCCTACTGCCAACAACTCGCTCATGTACCAAATTAGCAACCCTTGCCTGTCGTCCTCCGTCGCAGGCACCCCGAACTCCCCCACCAAGGCCCACCACTGCTGCCACGTCTTTACATACGCCCCCCAAGTAGTTGGTGCAACCGACTTTTGAATTAGACCAAACAGGCGTCTTACAGAATCTCCAGCAGCCAACCGGGGCATGGCTCGCCGACAACCCTCGCCTCGGGTGCCAATTTCCTGAAGCGCTCCCACTGCGAACGAGAAAGAGCGTCAGCTATCCCGTTTTCCACCCCAGGCACATGTGCCGCCCTGCACCACACGTTATACCGTAAACATCCCAACACCAGCTGCCTGAGCAGCACCACCACTGGTAACGAAGACGAAGTCTGTGTGTTAACTGCCGCAACCACCGACATATTGTCTGACTGGAAACACACCGCCTTGTTCCTCAGCACCTCTCCCCACAGGGTCACCTCAACTACCAGTGGGAACAGTTTCAGAAAAGCCAAATTCCTCACCAGGGCCGATTCCATCCACCGCCCTGGCCAGGGGCCCGCACACCATCTCCCCCTCAAGTAGGCCCCGAACCCAACCGAGCCCGCCGCATCTGTGAAGAGCTCAAGCTCATCATTCGCACTCACCGGGTCCAACCAGTACGCCAGCCCGTCAAAGGACTCCAGGAAAGTGATCCACATCCCAATGTCCTCCTTCATTGCCGCTGTCAACCTGATGAAGTGATGCGGCTCCCGAACCCCGGCCGTCGCTAGCGACAGGCGCCTGGTAAACACGCGACCCATGGGCAAAACCCGGCACGCGAAGTTCAACTTCCCGAGCACTGACTGAAGCTGCACTAACGTGACCTTCTTAAACCCCAGGGCCCCTTCCAACCCCCCCAACCAAATCCTCAATTTTATCCCTCGGAAGCCTACATACCCCATTCACCGTGTCAATCTCGATCCCCAGGAATTTTATTACGGTTGCTGGACCTTCCGTTTTATCATGCGCCACCGGCACCCCAAAAGCCCCAAACACGTTCAGCATGGTTGCCAACAACAAATCGCATACTCTAGTCCCCGCCGGCCCCACGCACAAAAAATCATCTAAGTAGTGGGTGACGGACCCCATACCTGCTCTCTCCTTTACCACCCACTCCAAGAATGAGCTAAAGGCTTCAAAGTAAGCACATGAAATAGAACACCCCATCGGGAGACACCGATCCACGTAATACCCCCCCTCGAAAAACACCCCAAAAGATACAAGCTATCCGGATGCACTGGTAGAAGCCGAAATGCGGATTCAATATCGTTTATTTGCCATCAATGCCCCGGGGCCTGCCTCCCTTACCATAGCCAGAGCGAAGTCAAACGACGTATAAGACACCGATGACAGCTCTTTGTCTATCCCATCATTCACCGACCCGCCCCTCGAGAAAGACAGGTAGTGTATGAGACGAAATTTGCCTCGCTCCTTCTTGGGTACCACCCCCAGAGGGGACACCACCAGATCCTCCAGAGGGGGGTCGCTGAATGGCCGCCATCCGCCCCAAAGAAACTTCCTTCCCCAACTTTTCCTTAATCACTTCAGGCCGCACCCCTTTTTCCAGGACCCTCGACCCCCTGCGGCCCCCCCGACCCCTCTTAAAACATCTCCCCGCTGAGTGGCTCCCACCGCACGCCGAACATTCGTGCCGGAATTTGCACGTGGGCCCCCATTTGCAGAAGGAGTCATTGAAGGCCCAGCACAAACCTCGTCTGGCCAAATCTGCCCCTCCCGACCCCATTGAAGTGGCGGCCCCTGGAAAGGGGGAGGATCCCCCCCCCAGCAGCTGGGTATACTCCCCCCCTCGCATTCATCACCCGCGTTATTGTCGCCCCCAGGTCCATGCTCCGCTCTGTTCAGAGTGGAGCTTTGACCCCCGCTACGGAGCCCAGATGACGGGATGGATGGGGGAGGAGCCCCCCTACACCAGTTTGTGCCCGGGGAGGAGGACAAATGCGGCCCGCCCCGGGCACGGCGCTGTGGGCGCGCAGCGCCCACCTTATTCCCCCCCGCTGCTGTGGGGGGGGGGGGCAGTGACACCGCCGCCACCGCTCGGGCCACCGGCCGGGAGAGGATGACGGCGGGGCGGACGGCGCGAGCGGGGGAGACGGCTGTGCAGCTGCCGCCTCCCCCCACCCAGCGCAAGCACGCGTGGATCTCCCGCGGCCGGAGTCATAAGGTAAGCCCCGGGCCGCGGGAGGAGGAGGAGACGGGGGAGGCGAGAGAGGCGGGGGGGATTGCGGGCAGAGCCTGGCCCATGCCGATCAGAGTGGCGAGGAGGAGAGGGGCTAAGCCGGGCGATTGCCTGACGAGGACGGGAGGGGGATGGCGGCGAGGTGGACTGGGAAGTAAGCAGGCTCCTTACCCAGTCCTCGCCTCGCCGCGTGGCTTCCTTGCGAAGGTCTCCTAACAGGGCCTCCATACTTAACTGGGTGGACGAGCGTCGGTCAGACTGCTCGTCCATCCACGCCGGGTCAAAGAGGAAGGGGACGGACGTCCCCCTAAATACTCCCCCTCTCCCCTGAGGTCACTTCCCCCAGTGACCACTTCCCCCCATGGCTGGTCTGCCTCCGGAGAGGAACTTAAAGGGACGGCGCTTTCTGGAAGCAGCAGAGACGTCACTGGCTGGACATGGGCTGGCCAGGTGCTGGTTAAATCCTGGGCTGATTTTTGGCCCCAGTCCGGCACTGTCTGAGCCCATCTGATTTAATTTTAACTTGTATTTGGTAAAGTGTCGACCATCGAGCTGTCACATCTCAGGAACGAGTAAAGTGACATCAGAGCAAAATTGGATGTGACACAACTAGGACAAGAATGTGAACACAATTCAGCCTAAATATTCCTGCCAGGGTAAAAGTTCACATTGTTAATTCTTAGCTAACTGTTCCTCTTAAATATCCTGCTGAAATACAAACACACAGCGCATTCTACTGCCATTCAGAGTATCTGTTTTGTCAGTAGCTTTTTTTATATTACTGCATATGGAAGGCACTGAGACTAGTGTGTTTCCAGCAAAGGTTTGTCTGAATTCGTAATGGCATGCTAAATATTTTGCCGAAAAGTTGTGGCCATTTTGGAAATAGCTCCATGTGGTAGGGAAAGCATGTGAGTAAATAATATTTGCACGTTGCCAAACCTTTTAATAAAAAGTAGACCAAAACCTGGAAGCATATCTTAAAGGAGCACTATCACAAAATTGTGTAATATTAAAAACCCATATAAACACGTTTGCTAATGAGGGGAGGGGTCACTTATACACCGGAACTGAATACAACTCCCGCTAAGCTTGTGGTTTTCTTCTCCTGGTAGGAATAAAATCCAGGTATGACAAGTTTAGGGTATCAGGGGTGAAAAGACAAGCCTGGCTGGATATTTTTTGATGCTGGTTGTATAAGTGACCTCTCCCCCCACCATCCAGCATATTTATATGAATTTTTATTTTTGGCCCATTTTTTCGCGATAGTGCTCCTTTAAATCATAGCATTTAACCGTCTATGTAAAGCAATTGCATACACAAACAGAGAGCGGACATGTCTGCGTCACCATGATCAATTAGGACGTAGGCGCGTCCAATATGCATCATATGTATCCAGGGTTGGATTGAAGTACCTGGGGCCCACCAGAGGAAATAATTATTGGGGCCCACCCTAAAGCAGACCAAAACCCACATGGCCAAGCCCTAAAAGACTCCTGGGATGGGACAAGTAGGAGCAAGGGATCAGGTCCCCACAATGTGTCTCAATTTTTTGGGTGCATTAGGGATGCCACATTGTGTGTTATGCTACTGTAGACATATATTGGGGTGCATGTGGGCTGCTGCAATTGTAGAGAATTATGTTAGAAATGCTGTATTCAGGACTTTCTTTACACTGGACTTCATCGAGAAACACCTTATTTTGTCAGCTAAATGTACATAGTTACATTCGTTCATTTTAACAACTGTATCATAACATACATGGTAAAGTGTCACCTCAAAGGCCCAGGCAGAAAAAGTAAAAAAAACATACTCAGCTGTTCTGTCCTACTCTGGAGACCTAAAACTTATGGGGTCCTGAGAGGTTGTCGCATGGCAGCTCTCCACTGATAACCAGCAACATGGGGGACAAACGGTTGCCCACCCCCAAGTTAAAGGGGGAGTTTCAGGCCTCAGTAAGCCCCTCGCCTGCATTGCAATAAATAGAGTTGGTATGGTCCAGCCACTGTGAATGATGAGGGGAGTGGCCATTCGTCTCCTATGTCGTTGGTGAATCAGGTTCTTTCACATCTTGTATAAGGTTTGGCAAATGTTTTATATCTACTGCATAAGAAGAACCTCAGTAAATGCAAAAACGAAAAAATTGCATGTCTCCAGAAAATCATGTGAGCAGGCGAGTTTGCTGAATCGCACAATTCTAATTAAACCAAAAGGAAACTGTAGTGAAAGATATACAACAGGCTCCTGAAAATTATAGCTGTCCAGTTTTAAAGCTCTACTTTACATGTCCTTGTAGAGACGGGATACAGCCATTTTAGTTTTTTCTGATTGTTATCCATAGCCTACATAGGCAAAAACAGGATCCTCTTTTAACAGTCTGGCAACTGCTTTAGCTGCTTTGGGAGTAGGAATACTTCAGTTTAATGAAAGTGGATAGTGCTGCCGCAATGGAGGCAAAGAGCCGGGTGCGGACTGGCCATAGACAGACCCAGGACAATGCCCAGTGCCCCCACTGCTTTGGGGCCGGTTAGGCTGCTGCTTTTAACATCCACATACAATCCCTG
Source organism: Gastrophryne carolinensis (assembly GCA_027917425.1). Lineage (NCBI taxonomy): Eukaryota > Metazoa > Chordata > Amphibia > Anura > Microhylidae > Gastrophryne > Gastrophryne carolinensis. The sequence goes on from CM051239.1 coordinate 121,123,281, forward strand.
CCCCCTTAGTCTCCCTGTCAGCCCCTTGTATGCAGCCCCAAAGTACCCACAAGCCAAGGAACCCCATCCTCCAATGCTATAGCCCTGGCATCATAGTGGGGGGGGGGGCTTAGCAAGGATCTCTTGGGCCGGCCAGGGGCTGGTACATTTCAGGGCTGGTATGTGGCCCCAGTCTGCCACTGCAAAGAGCGGTACACAAAAGTGCATAGTTTGATAGGGGCCCAATATGATTCATGAGGGTTATTTGCAGTTTTGGACTAGCCCACCAGAGCGTCAGAGGAATCTCCAGTGGGCCTCAGGTAGTAAAGGAAATCTAAGACTAACACAAGATGCAAGTCTTTCTGGCTTGCATCTGTAATATGGTCAATATCCATCAGATTTTATATTATTACAATCTAATATTGTGTTAGTTGTACAGTGAGCCCCAAGGATAACTTACTCTGATGGGCCTGGGGTGCTTCAACCTAACCCTGGTTATCTGCACCCCATATTTAATGCTTGCCATAGATTTTCAGTTCTGATGATGTTGGTATATTAAACCCAATATTGTGCACCACAGAGGTTTTCTTTGCTAGGAAGCCAGGGGACCTAAAATCACAGTATATTTGGCATAAAAAAACTGTTAGGGGCATTTCAGGTGAGAGGCCCTGTACTAACTGTGCCCAAGCACATGGTGCCATTCCAGCAGGGGGCACTATCAGAGTTGTATACTGTCATGCAAGTGAAGGGGTGACAGACACAATGGCTGAGCTGTGCCCGCAACTTGAGAAATCTTCCTTTTAGCTGCATAGGTGCACCCCCTGCTTGACCCATCCCTGTGGAGAGAAGCCTCTTTACCTGCTGGTGTAAGTAAAGTACTGCACACTGATCCATGAATTTTATGAGGGAGTGACAGAGCAGAATAGGAGTTTGCTATCCGACAATGCTGAGTGTCAGACATTGGATCTGTGGGCGAGTGGTGGGTCGCACACCCTTTAATGCCTGGCCAGGAATTAAAGAGGTCTTAAAGAGGAACACCGTGGTATGTTAAAACCTCCCACAACCCTCACCGATCTGCTGCCCCCCCCCCCCCCCCCCCCCGTTTTACCTTTGGCCAGTTTTTACTCACCATCCATCCCTCGGATTCCGGGCGACCTCCCCATGGGCGGCGCCGTCTTACATCCCATCAGGCACTGCGTGTGGTGCACATGAATGGGATGCAATGGAGCCGCTTGAACTCCCTCAAGACTTTGCGGAGCTGTGAGATTGGCGAACATGGCTAAGACCGTGTTTGTCATTTAGGGACGGATAAGTGGACGGCGGGGTGAGGATCGGGCCCTAAAGCAACGACAACATTCAAAAGGTAAGTAGGGGTTGGGGGGAATCATCCCCTTTTTATTTTAGGTCTGAAGTTCCTCTTTAAGTCTATTGTGGGGAGCTGGGGAAGGGTAATTTAACAAGTATACATACTTTTTGAATCTTTCCACATTTTTCAACATCACACAAAGTAACAAGTATTTATGTAAGTATAATAATTCATGCTTTTTAATATAAGATTTAAAAAAAACTGAAAAGTGTGGTGTGCATATGCATTTGCCTTCTACTTGCTTGCTTCCTTTGCTCTGCATGCACCCACCAAAAACTAACCAGGAGGTTTCTGAGAGCTGGACCAGGCAGAAATTGCTGCTGGGGAGAGTTGGTAACTGCTGTTTTTTTGTTTCGGGTTTAGTAGGGTAGGGTGCCCAATATTCTCTATGGGTAAACTTGGCTGAGCACTGAACACCACGGCACACCTCTGGCCAGCTTCAGATACTGGGGCTGCGAGAGGGTGATGGGTACTGAGAACAGAAGATATTTCAAGCGTATATATTGTGGGTAAAACAAACTTAAAGAGTAGATCCACTGTCGATTGCATTTTGGAAAGTGTTTATTTTTGTGTCTCAAAATTATGTCCTTAACCTACTGAGCTGATTTATCCACATTTACTAACATTGGGAAAAAATAAAAAAATACTAGATCAGCTTAGCAGCTTGAGGACATCATTTTGACACACATAAATATACAAATACACATAAAAATTCCATCAGAAGTGGAATAATTTTACTCTTGAACGATTAGATTAATTGACTACACTAACTGCAAAGGTTATCACTCCATTGAATGATACCAAAATGCCTGAAAACTGAAATATTAGGTTCATGCTAAAGTATTGATGGGGCTCTTTTTAAATGTTGGCTGCGATACAAGTTCCCCATCTTGAATTTTACTATATGATTTCTAGCAGAGTTTTTTGCAATAATTAGGACCTATGTTCCTTATAAAATGTGTGTTGGACATTCTCCAGGAAAGAAAGCGGATGTAGCCTGAGGCAGACGTCTCCACCTTGGATAACCCTGCTGCAACAACTGGTACAAATAACATTTCTAATCCTTGCCCCCTTTCTATTTTCTTGATTTTATGTTACAATTACACTGTACTTATTAACTGTACTAAAACCATGACATCATACAGATCAAAGCTTTCTGTGGTTGTTAGGAACTGTTTTACCCATAGTAAAGACAGAAAGATGACTGCCTGCAAACCTCGGCCATTAAACCTTTACACCTAACTTTACACTTCAATTATAGAGTGTCTGGAGCAAAGTCATTCTCTTGCCTGTGCACTGCATTCAAAATTATTATGCAAATTATATTTTTCTTGGATTTTCCAGAATGATCAGTACAAATAACAGTTAGTATAATTTTGAAGTCATCAATTATTAGAGTTTAAATCAAACCGGTATAAATCAAATTTGATCAAACCTCAGAGTAATAACAGTATTTTTTCACAACTTAAAATATTCAAAATGATCTTTTCCAAATTAACATGCACAACAGAGTTTCAATACATTTTATAGGCTGAAAAGAACTGAATATAGTAATTTGTCGCATTAAAAGGTCACAGGATAATTCAAATAAAAGTTCTTCAAATTAAAAAAAAATCTTGGCAGGCCAAGTTACATGTTGACATAGGAAATCACCTTCACATTTCTTCATCCACTAAACATGTGAGTCCTCTGAGAGTTTCTACTTGAAGTTCTGTGCAGGATGTCAGAATGGTCTCCCAGAGCTGCTGTTTTGATGTGAACTGCTTCCCACCCTCAGGTATATTTGCTAGATGCCACTCAAAAGGTTCTCAATAGGGTAGAGGTCAGTGGAGGATGGTGGCCGTACTATGAGTTTCTCTGCTTTTATGCCCATAGCGGTGACTCAAGGGCATCCTTTGCAGCATGAGATGGGACACTGTCATGAATAAAGATGGTATTGCTACAAAAGGCACGGTTCCTTTTACCGTGGGAGAAAGTGGTCAGTGAAAAACTCTTTATACTTAGCCGGGGTCATTTTTCAGAGGCATAGCTAGTCTTTCTTGCATCCAGGGCAAAGATAAGAAATGGCTCCCCTCACCTGTGCTCAGGCTTTTCGTAGGTCCCCCCCACCGATCTGCTGCACCCGGAGCATGTGCCCCTCTCCCCCCCAGCTACACCCCTATCATTTGCACACATTGAGTGACCCTTAAAGGGCCAACTAGCTCTCTCCCCATGATTCCGGGCCAAAACATGGCTTGCTGACAGGCTTTTTGCGACATGGTGGCCACCCACCAGCCATCCATTACTTCATCCATCTGGACCCTCCAGGGTTTCACATCACTCATTAGTACACAAGAAAAGTGAGTCTTCATATACAGTGCGAGAATAAGTATTTGGTACACTAGAATGGAGAGGTCTATAATTGTAGTTACACTTTAACTATGAGAGACAGAATCTTGAGAGATATCCAAGAAAATCACATTTATGATTTTTAAATCCCTTTTTGCATTTTATTGCATAAAATGAGTATTCGATATACTACGAAAACATAACTTAATAATTGGTACAGAAACCTTTGTTGGAAATTGCAGAGGTCAGATTTCATGTAGCTCTGGTTCAAGTTTGCACATAATGCAGCTGAGTTTTTGGCTCAGGGCTCCTTACACATCTCCGGGTTTGATTTTCAGCTCCTTCCAACAAGTTTCTATTGGGTTCAGGTCTGGAGACTGGTTTGGCCACTCCAGGACCTTAAAATACTTCTTATGGAGCCACTCCTTGGTTGGGTATCGAGTCATTGTCATGGAGGACCCGGCCACAACCCATTTTCAGTGCTCTTACTGAGAGAAAAAGGTTGATGGCCAAAGTCTATCCTCCCTTCAATCTGGTGCATTCTTCCTGTCCCGTTTGCTCATGGCTGAGGGGGCCATACCCTCCCTGCCACAGTATCTGTCCCTAAAATACCAAGGTTCATTATCATAACTTTATGTATGGGGCCATATGCATACTGACCATGATGTGCCCCTGCAATGCTACAGCTCGGAACCACATTTGGGAGCATGCTAAGTAGCTCATGGGCTGTTTATAAGTTGACCAGGGCCAGTAAATCCATGACACCTGGTGGCGCTGGAAGGAGCAGAAAGGGAGAGGTGCCCAGCAAACTATTCAATTAGTATTGATTGCTGGGCATTAATATTCACGGTAATAAATGCTGATTAGCATTAGAGGAGAAAACATGCATGTGCCATGGGAGTGGCGATCAAGGTAAGATTTCTGAGGGGTTCACACATACAATTTGGAATTCCGCTGTAAAGCCCCAGAGGGTGAAATTTCTGGATTTTGGTCTTAAATTCCCAGTCTGATTTTTGCCCTCAGTCTGTTCATGATGCATTTCAAGGCATTACTGCTTGGGATCTCTTAGTCTCCGTCCACACAGGAATTGTCTCAGGATGTTTTACTGTAGGCATGACACAAGACTCAAGTTACATAGCTCTCACAGTGTCTTTTCCAGACAATTATTATTCCAGATGTTCGAAACAGTCTATGAACAGGATTGGCCCTTTTTGACACCTGACTAGCATCTGAAAGCATTTGCTTCACTGTGCATGCAGATGCACTCAGAGGCATATCCTAATGTGAGCAGGGCCTGGTGCAAACATTAAAAGGGGGCCCCATCATCATGCCTCAAACAGTAAACTTTTTCCTGTTGTTTTAATTGAATTGGATAGAATGAGACTACTGACATCTAAAATATAAATGGTGCTTCCTTTCAGTGCCATTTGAGCTCAAATCTGATAAATAAGGTTGAGGAGTACCTCTGACCTCTGAACTTATGCTGCTATTCCTAAGCAATCTCTGCACTGATGTTCATTGTTGTGTAGCCAAATCCTCTGGATTCTGCTTGACATTCTCGGGGACCTGAAACGTATTTCACACCAAAATGGTTAATTTAGTGGAAATCTTACAAGCAGATACAGTTCCCTCTTATAATTTGATCAGCTTTTTGTGGAATTAGGTGGGAATGGGGGTCTTATGATTCTGTTAATTTGCATGGCTAATAACGACTTTGAAATGTATTGCAATTAAACTAATCATGCTCCATTTCAATATAGATAACTTTGTAAAAAATTAACATTTTAGCCACCACCAGGGACAGATTGGTTATAGCGAGACCTGGGCACTGCTTTGGAGCTGGCTAGGCTGTTAACATCCACACCCCCTGTGTATCTCCAATGCTAAAGGCTCAGCATCATGGCTTTGGGGAGCCATAGCCACTCCCACCAATTTCTGCCCCTACAATACTAAAGCATCAGTACTGTAAATTTAGGAGTAACCAAATCCACCCTTGCTCATTACTAGCTTGCAGACATGGGGGGGGGGGTGTTAAAAGACAATCATGGGCTGATTTTTGGCCCCAGTCTGTTACTGGCCACCACTGTGTGCTTTCATTAGACATTGCTTCTCATTTCTTCTGTATCTAGGTATAAAAATTTAATATTAAAAATAGATGTAACATAATTGAAAAGAAATGTAACAATATTAGAAAATATTAATGAAATTAGTAACTAATTACAAGGCCCATTGTCTTTGCAAACAATGTAAATCTGTGTACATACTGTATTATATATGAGGTCCTAGTTGAGTACAACAACCAGCGATATATATATAACATATAATATCAAATACATTGGTGCTTAGTCAGAAAGTAAAAGTTTAAGAGGCAAGTATACATATAAGACACATGAAGATTCCCTGAAGCAGAGGCGTATCAATCTTTCCCTCTCCATACACTTTTACCTTGTTATTTATTATTTTATGTTGCCACTTTAGGGTTTTTATGCACCAGCATTATTTTGCTCTCCATAGATTTATTGTTGTGTATAATTTTCTTTATATGTTATCAATGCGTTAGATTATTGGTTTCATTATTATTCATCTTGTTGTGACAAACACATTGCATGCACTTGCACTGTAACAGGTAGGGGGGTCTTTATACCCTTGGTACTATTCCGGTGATGGAAATCCTTATTATGGAGGAATCCCCAGCCTGTTTTGAATTTGTTATGTGTCTTATATGATATATTTACCACTTAAATTATAACTTTTTGACTGTGCTCTGATTTTTAGAGGGTGTTTTTAAGTACAATATATTGGTTATATATTGTTGGTTTAAATTACATTCATCCTGGCTGGCACGTAATATTAACAGGTTGCTGCAACAATATCTTTTATTGAGGTTGTAGTTCAGTATTATTATATTTTAGTGCTGTATTCTTGTTGTTTTGTAATCCCCCTCCCCCCGTACCATAGGGTCAGAATATCAGTTATATGGCTGCATCTGCTAGGACCCATAGGTTATGTATTTTGCTGCGAATGTACAGTAGCAACATCAAAGAGATACTGAATTTTATTTTGGGCTGTAAATTAGAGGCTTTTTTTGCTGACTTTCAGGAACAGGGTACACTACGGTTTGGGTCAATATGAGCAGGATGGTTGCCAAAAGAGGTGTTTTGGATGTACTTGATAATCATGGACTCTCCTTTAGATTCAACAGGCCCCCCCCCCCAAGAAAATGCTCTAATACTTTAAGGTCCCCCTATATGGCCCAAATTCATATCTCTTCACCTTCATCTCTACCTGCGATAACAGATTCTGGAATCTATTACTTTTTTTTAAGAAATCCAGGGGTGTGAAATTGGTCACATGTCCATCTCCGACCACGCCCCAGTGAAACTCATTTTAGCGGGGAGCGGAAATCAATACCTGGACAGTGGGATGACAACAGAATTACATAAAGAATCAGTCTGAGCCAAAATCAGAGAGGCCCTGAGAGAGTATTTTCAAGAGGTAGCAGTATCCTACCTCTGGGAGGGCCAATTAATATATATTAGAGAAATAATTCTCGCACTTTATGCAAAAATGACTAGGATTCACTAAAAAAATATATACGACCTCTTTGCTAAAATAGGCCTACTTGAAGTAGAACACAAGGACTCTAGGAAAACAGGAACGTACAAGAAACTCATAAAAACAAGGTTAGAACTGGCAAAATAAATTCCGGAAAAGGGGGGAACTTTGGCACACTACTTGTAAAAGTACACTGCTTAGTAAAATCAGAGTAAACCCCCCTAAATTCAAGGCTTAGGTAAGCCGTTTACAATTGCCAAAATAGATGAAGCTATAGACAGACTAAAATTAATTAAAGCATTGGCGATTGATGGGCACTCCGGGGAATATTACAAACATTTCAGAGAATTATTAACACCCTATTTCCTAAAACAAATAAACAATATTGATGGCACTTTACCCCTTCATGAAATCAATGAATCAAGCGGTGATCAAACTCATCCCAAAACCAGGGAAAGGTCAATCGCTTTGCATAAATTCGTCCAATCTTGATGATAAACGCCGACCTTAAAATTTATGCAAGTGTTCTGGCCAAAAGAATAAACATAAACAGGGCTCTTTCTAATCAAATAACTATCCACAATGGGAAAAGACAGGGCTGCCCCCTCTCTTCTATTCTATTCAATATGCACGTCAAGATACTCATTAGGCTGATAAACCAGGAGGAGTCCATACACGGCATTAAGTTCCATCTAAAGTCAAAATTCTGGCCTACGCGGATGATATTTTCTTACTCCTGAAGGATCCCCTAACCTCTCTCCCAGCCACCATTAACCTTCTAAAGTAATTGGGACTGTACTCAAATTATAAATTAAACTCCAATAAAACACTTATTTTATTATTCAGTCTCGCAGAAAAAGACATAGGAACCCTTCTCCAGAGCTGCCACCTAACACATGGGAATTTTCGGAATAATATCACCTATTTAGGGGTTTTGAAACAAAGAGAGTTAGACCAATAATTCTCCCTGAACTACACTGCTTGAAAAACCCTGAAAACCTTTTAGAGCGCTGGAGGAAACTCCCACTCAACATTCTGGGTAGAATCTCAGCAATAAAAATGTTTTTTTCTCCCAGAAAATATCTTTCATTTTACAAAATCTTCCGATCCATATCCCAAACTCTTTTCTAGCTAGATTGGACAGAATACTTGCAGATTTTTATTGGAGAGGGTGGCATACTCCCTTGTGGCATCACCCACCAAGGTAGGTAGGGTGCCCCAAATTAAAAAATGAATCAGGCAGCCCACAACCAACATTTTTTAAGCAGGAGTGTATTCTGGTTCACAGAGGTTAAATGGTTCCTTTCACACCTCGCAACATAATCAACTTTCAGTTTGGGGGGGCTGGGAAAAAAATCAGGAGAGCTAGACATCCAGTTGACACTTCACATAATAAAGTGTCTAATATCAGACCACGCTTCGAACCCTTTTCCCGGACTGTATCCTTCTGTTATCTAACAACCCTGACTTGCTCCAAGCAGACTTAGAACAGATCCTGAACAATATCTCCAAAGGTTCACCTGTTAGAGTGCTATATTTATGGGACCCTAAAAGGACTGCTCCCAATTCCGCATAAAACAGACAGTATGACACAATTCCTGAATCCTTCAGATTCAGAAAAAGCTATCTATGGTCCCTGAAACTCCTGAAGGCCCCTTTCACGCTTTCTCATTTCAAAGTTTGCTACTAAACCATAAAAACAAACCCTTAGCCATGAAAAGTTATGATCATACTCTCTTAAGATTCCAACATATCAGCAACCCATTTATATATACTTATATATATATTTTTATATTTATATATTTATTAAATGACCTGAATAACCCCCTTATCAATACCTGACTGGATCCAAATCTGTAAATCTTATTCTTCTATCTAATCCCCATCTTCAACAATAAATTCCTGACTCGATTTTATCTCACATCTGACTATAATGCTAGAATGCCAGCACTACAATGCTGGTGGTGTGACAGGGCAACAGTACTACACATTTGGTGGGCTTGCACACATACCCAGAACCTTTGTAAGAAAATTTGCACAATTTCTGCAGAATTGTAGGCAAATTATTCTTTCCCAGAAAATCGAATCCATCCTCCTTGATTTAGAATGTTTATCCCCCCTAACTACCCAAAGCAGCATAGAAACAATCTGTACAACAATAACAAAAAGAATCATTGTCAACCATTGGGCCAAGCGCGCCCCTACAGACATTACAAATTGACTGAAGTTCCACTTTAATATAGACCAGTAACCCCGAAAAATCCTGTGCCCATAAAGCCTGAACATCATGATAGAGGAGAGCCAGCAAGCATAGCTGGCAGGTCAAAAGCACAGAGCTAGTTTCTGTGAGGGTAAGCCAGTGAGGGAATTGGAGGTAATGTTCAGAGGTGACATGCATCTAATCTTTTCTCAGTTCTCAAACATACTGTACAGTAATAAAGTATAAGCTTGAATTGCAATCCATGTAATCACTGGCATATGTAAAGAAGCAGAAAGGATTACGGGCAGGCTAATTCATTACTAGCGCCAGGTACCGACAGATGAGCGTCTGTAGCGAGGCTTTGAGAGCGACCGCTAGTAGTCGCTGTGCTCGGCCATGGTTTGCTATTTCAGAGCGTCTTAGGCCCTTATTTATGAAGGAATAGCGACTGGTGAGCGGCCGGTAATGACGGGCCCCGGCATGAGAACGCCAGCTCCCCACCACAATCACACATTTATCAAGCCGATCCTGCTTAGCGACTGAGATAGCGCCATATAGCGACTCATTCATCATTATTCCAGTCTCAGCCCACAGCGCCAGCGTCCGACCTTGAACAGCGACAGGTATGACCTCTCGCTACCTGGCGCTCTCCAATGCATTTCAATGGAACAATCTTTAAATATTCATAATTAATTGTTATTAATTGTTTTTTTTTTTTTAAATGTGAAAAATTCTGTGACCACTTCTGCCATTTTAGATAATTTTTTTAAGGTAAAAAAAAAACTGTACAGAATTGATATTACAGGTATGATATTAATGTATTCATATTACAAAATTATTTAAAAAACTTTTTTTTTTGGTTTCCAAAAATATGGTTGTTTGGGGGTTAAAAAACTACTTTTAACCCATTGCCGCCAGCGCTCTGGGGTTTAAACATGCATTTTACAGCGCGAGAATTTTTTGAGCATGATTTGTTAATGAATATGGTGGGAGCCGGTCGCTATGGCCAGACGCTATCATGCGCTCCCATACAGAGCGGAACCTGTCAAATAGCGACTCCTCACCCAATATTCAACATTACGGCAAACCGTAGCTATCAACTACCGAACAACGGCCAAGCACAGCGACTACTAGCGGGCGCTCTGAAAATGCCGCTACAGTCGCTCAACTGTCGCTACCTGCCGCTGTTAATGAATCGGCCTCATATTGTGTGGGTCGCTCTAACACCTGTACATCTCTGTATGGGAGCGAACGGTAGCGCCAGCTCAGTGCGACCAACACAATATTCATAAAAAAAACAGCCTCACACAGCGCCAGCGCTCAAAATCGGGTAGTTGTAGCCCAGAGCGCCAGACGTTGTGTGATTAAAGTCTGTTTTTGAACAGAACATGTATCCACTAGTAACAACGCGAAAACATATGGAATTACATTGTAACATGAACACTTTAATACAGACATGGAAGGACAATTCTGCATAAAAATATAAGAAATCAAAAAAGTTTTCAAAATTTACTTTAAATAGGCCAGGAGAGGTGACACCATTATTCGATAATTATATATATATAAAAAAAAAAACCCTGTTTAAAGAGAATAAAAGGATAGTCCATTGAAATGTATGGGAGAGCGACAGGCAATACCAGGTGCTCTGGAAGCCACAGCGCCGGCGGTATACGGTGAGCTGTCTGTGATGATGAATCGGTCGCTATGTGTCGCTGTTAGAGTCACTCACCAGATTCGCTTCGATAACTGTGGTATTGTGTACAGCGCCCGGCGTCACCGTTAGCTACCTCATGTTATCTGTCACTGCCAGTCATTACCTGGCGCTATGGCTTGATGAATAAAGCCCTTAAATGACCGTACCCTATATGGATTTATACATATCTGTATGTCATGGTTTACATCCTTGTACTGTCATGCCTGATGGGAAGGCACAATACTCTCATCAGGTTAATAGAGTGCAGTAGCATTTAAACACAAGCTCCTTAATGCTGATGGCTTATGATATTCTAATCATAACAAAGTAACGGCATAACGTTAGTTCCAGTACAGGTAAAACTATAGTATAGGTTAAGTAATTTTCATTTGTTTTATTGAAATGGATTAACATTGTAAAAGGAGCAGGAGTTTGTTAGTTTTATTACTGAGTAAGTAAAAAATGTATATGCACACACTGAATAAATCACAGCATTAGATCCAGACACTGCACTGTTCTTTTTTATGGTGGCTCATGTCTATTCAGTACAACAGTGAGGATTTGCACTATTGCGAAGAAAATACCCATTAATAAAAACCCATATAAATATGCCGGATTGCAGGAGGAGCTGAAACACTATTCAACTTTTTGAATTCAAACAATTCTGCTATTTTTCTTATTTGGTGCTAGGGAATTTACTCCCACACCCCATTTATATGGACAATGACTGTAAACGGGCATTGGTGTCCCCAACTGCTTTGGCTTGAATATGGCTCACGACCATCTCTCAGCTTTGGATGTGGCTTTCAAGGACAGAAAGGTTGGGGGTCCCTGCCCTAAGGGCATGCCATAATCTTCAAATTGAAGGTGCTGCTTGCCAATTACTTTCACACTTTTAAGAGCCTACCTCTTGGTCATCCTAAATCAGGATGTCTGTCTGCCAAATGCCAACCCCCCCCCCCCCTTCCCCAGTGGGGCATATCGACTTTTGGGTTTTAGCGCGATGGTGGATAAGAAGCCAGTTGCAAACTCTCCCTGTCAGACAGAAACCCGGTGGTAAACAGGCAAGTATGTCTCACCATGGAGCTAAGGCGTGGCTTTACTCAGCAATAACAGTAGTCTAGGGCCCTTATTTAACAAGGGATAGCGACAGGTGAGCGGCCGGTAATGACGGGCCCCGCCACGAGAACGCCGGCTCCCCACCACAATCACACATTTATCAAGGCAATCCTGCTTAGCGACTGAGATAGCGCCAGATAGCCACTCATTCATCATTATTCCAGCCTCAGCCCACAGCGCCAGCGTCCGACCTTGAACAGCGACAGGTATGACCTCTCGCTACCTGGCGCTCTCCAATGCATTTCAATGGAACAATCTTTAAATATTCATAATTAATTATTAATTTTTTTTTTTTTTTTAAATGTGAAAAATTCTGTGACCACTTCTGCCATTTTAAATAATTTTTTTAAGGAAAAAAAAAAAAAAAATTGTACAGAATTGATATTACAGGTCTGATATTAATGTATTCATATTACAAAATTATTTTAAAAACTTGTTTTTTTTGGTTTCCAAAAATATGGTTGGGGGTTACAAAACTACTTTTAACCCATCGCCGCCAGCGCTCTGGGGTTTAAACATGCATTTTACAGCGCGAGAATTTTTTGAGCGTGATTTGTTAATGAATATGGTGGAAGCCGGTTACTCTGACCATGCGCTCCCATACAGCGCGGAACCTGTCAAATAGCGACTCCTCACCCAATATTCGCTATCAACTACCGAACAACGGCCAAGCACAGCGACTACTAGCGGGCGCTCTGAAAATGCTGCTACAGTCGCTCAACTGTCGCTACCTGCCGCTGTTAATGAATCGGCCTCTAGGTCTACTTTACAATTAATAGTATCTATAAAGCTGACATCAGAGCCCTTGGAAAACTATACCAGATAATGAGACGCGTATACTTTAACACTTCATTTTACTAAATGACTTTTATTACTGACAGCAAAAAAAAATAACATCAGTCCCTCCCTCGAATGTGCTGATAGCTGAGTACACAATCCAGAGATCACATACACTCAGTATAAATAAACACAAATGGCCACCTGGACAGGCAGACAGGAAGTTCTCTGCTGAACATTTTTTGGCATAGCTAGTTACATCCTGCACACTTCCTGTATTTGTTTTTTTCATTTTTTAGGTGTGTCTTATATCCAGTGTGTTTTATTGATTAAACTCCATGTGGATATAAACATATTTGTTTTCTCGCAATATTAAACAATGATAACAAAAGAGCCAAAATGCATACACATAATGGTCAACATACAAAAGAGACTCTTATAATAATATTTCTTAGGTAGAAATAAAATGGCAAAGTAATTAAGTAGTAAAATAGCAAAAGCTACTCAAATTAACTGCTACTAGTTGAGTTATTTTGTATAAAGTCCTGTCCTAGTGACATAAGGGAAAGTGCAGTAAACTTATTTTGCCTTTTCCAATGTTTTCCTATAGAGACTCAGTTTCTGTTTAAAAAAATTTACGTTAGGTGAAAAAAAGCATGAGAATTTCACTGTTCACCAGCTCGGAAGACAATGAAAGGCAATGGCACTTTTTACCACACTGTAAAAAGGAATAAAAAGTTTACCACTTTTCATAGGAGTGAAAAGTTCCATTGACTTTCATTGTTTTCCTAGCTGGTGATTCAGCAACAGTGAAATTCTCATGCTTGTTTTATCCAAAGTGATCTTTTTACTACCAACCAAGGCTGGGGTTACTTACACATTGTCAGGAAATATTTCCAGGTGCCAGGATAGGCCACTGGTAATCTGCTGCTCCCATCCTAATGTTGCCTCATAAATTAGTAAGTAAAGTGGGTGGTGGCACTGTTGGGTAAAGTAGGTGAAACATGATGGACAATAAAGATCACAGGAATACCCTTGTAAAAGTGCGGTGATGCAAAATGTAAAAGGTTTAGTCATTGTTAGAAAATCAATTTGCTGATAGTAGATTCCAACCCCTTGCAAGGATCCTCAGTAGGGTTTAGCTAAATGGAAAATGGAAAGTTCGGGTTTGTACCAAATTTGGAGAGTTCAGGTTCCCGGACCTGAAAATGGACTTAAGCCAGAAGTCCGTCTTCAAGTTCGGCTAAACCTGGAATGGCTGGTCGATGGGCTGCTAACAGGGGCGGACTGAGACTAAAAAACGGCCTGGGACTTTTTGGGGCACACCGGCCCTGCTGCACTTTTCCTGGCCCAGTATAGTATATTAATGTCACATATATATATATATATATATATACACACACACACACCTTATTTTGTTCCATGGTTTACCAAGGTTTAGAGGACAAAAATATGAAAGAAAATATTATGAACAAAATGGTGTGCTAAAATCCCATCCTCCGAATCACCCCCATTACAGCCAGTGAGCATCATCCCACATTGGAGGTAGTACTAGTGCAGCATCTCCGACTACAGGCAGTGAGAGGCATCCTGCATTACAGGCAGTGAGGGGCATCCCTCTTTACAGGCAGTGAGGGGCATCCCACTTTACAGGCAGTGAGGGGCATCCCGCTTTACAGGCAGTGAGGGGCATCCCGCTTTACAGGCAGAGAGGGGCATCCCGCTTTACAGGCAGTGAGGGGCATCCCGCTTTACAGGCAGTGAGGGGCATCCCGCTTTACAGGCAGAGAGGGGCATCCCGCTTTACAGGCAGAGAGGGGCATCCCGCTTTACAGGCAGAGAGGGGCATCCCGCTTTACAGGCAGAAAGGGGCATCCCACATTACAGGCAGTGAGGGGCATCCCGCTTTACAGGCAGTGAGGGGCATCCCGCTTTACAGGCAGTGAGGGGCATCCCGCTTTACAGGCAGAAAGGGGCATCCCACATTACAGGCAGTGAGGGGCATCCTGCTTTACAGGCAGTGAGGGGCATCCCGCTTTACAGGTAGTGAGGGGCATCCCGCTTTACAGGCAGAGAGGGGCATCCCGCTTTACAGGCAGAGAGGGGCATCCCGCTTTACAGGCAGAGAGGGGCATCCCGCTTTACAGGCAGAAAGGGGCATCCCACATTACAGGCAGTGAGGGGCATCCTGCTTTACAGGCAGAGAGGGGCATCCCGCTTTACAGGCAGAGAGGGGCATCCCGCTTTACAGGCAGAGAGGGGCATCCCGCTTTACAGGCAGAAAGGGGCATCCCACATTACAGGCAGTGAGGGGCATCCTGCTTTACAGGCAGAGAGGGGCATCCCGCTTTACAGGCAGAGAGGGGCATCCCGCTTTACAGGCAGAGAGGGGCATCCCGCTTTACAGGCAGAAAGGGGCATCCCACATTACAGGCAGTGAGGGGCATCCTGCTTTACAGGCAGAGAGGGGCATCCCGCTTTACAGGCAGAGAGGGGCATCCCGTGTTTACAGACAGAGAGGTGCATCCCACGTTTACAGGCAGAGAGGGGCATCCCACATTTATAGGCAGAGAGGGGCATCCCACATTTACAGGCAGAGAGGGGCATCCCGCTTTACAGGCAGAGAGGGGCATCCTGCTTTACAGGCAGAGAGGGGCATCCTGCTTTACAGGCAGAGAGGGGCATCCCGCTTTACAGACAGAGAGGGGCATCCCGTGTTTACAGGCAGAGAGGTGCATCCCACGTTTACAGGCAGAGAGGGGCATCCCACATTTATAGGCAGAGAGGGGCATCCCACATTTATAGGCAGAGAGGGGCATCCCACATTTACAGGCAGAGAGGGGCAGCCCACATTTACAGGCAGAGAGGGGCAGCCCATATTTACAGGCAGAGAGGGGCAGCCCACATTTACAGGCAGAGAGGGCGCTGCTGTCTAAGCTGGGAGGAGAACGCACACAGCCGGCTCTTACCATTCTGCTGCAGCCGCTAACAGGGCGTCTCGCCGGGGTTCATACAGCGTGGGGCTGCCCGGGACTGTCCATGGTCATATGAGAGGCTGATAAGCTTCCCTTCCCCGGGAGCCAAAGAGATGCTCTCTCTGCGCACGCGCTCATGGTATCCGGTACCTCGGAAGTGCGGTGTGTCCAGCTCACGGCCTGCAGTCCCTTGCTGCCGTGTGGTACTGGGCTGCCTCCCCCACGCAGCTCCTGCTTATATTGTGGCACCGGGGACTCTGAAGCATTTGATTCTGAGGCTGCCTCAGCCTCATGGTCGCAGGCTCACGGGCACGGGCACTTCCTGGTTGTTGCACGACAGTTGGTGGGCGTGCCCCATATGGACGGCGTCCAATAAAAACAATGGACGCCACCCATTGACGGCCACCAACCTGCGCGCAACAGCCGGGAGCTGCCTGCAAACGTGTGTGAGAGCATCGGCCACCACCCCTTCATCCGCGATCGTTGCCTTCGCTCTCTATATCTGATGCAGATAGAGAGGGTGAAGGCCGCGGATGAAGGGGTGGCGGCCGATGAGCAGAGAAGGTTGTGGCCTTGCCATGTGCTGGTCTACCCGGATTCTGCCCGGTATGCCCTATGGCCAGCCCGCCCCTGGCTGCTAAGCTTTCAAACATTCAAACCAACTAAAGAGTGGTGATATTTTTCTGTCCATCTTAATCAGTCTCTCTGTATGGAGGCGTCAGGAGACATAATTCAGACAGACATTTAAAAAAAAAAGATCTCAATTAGTTCAGCAGGTCTTTGTAGTCCACATTTCCTGCATCTTTCTGTCCTGTTTCATCCGTCATTTTTCTCCCACTCTCTGTCATTGTATAAATGTGAATGTCTGTATGTGTGTTTTTGAGGGCACCAAACTAAGATCTTGCACGGGTGACATTTAACTTAAGGTTGGCCCTAATCATGTGTAAGGGACCATTTATCTGCAGAGATAAATCCTGCACCCAGCACTCACACTCTGCTACAGGTTATGGGCCAAGTGACAGAGCAAAGGCCAGAATTGGAGACAGCAGGGTTGGTGCAGAGATCGACATAAAAATGCTTTCCAGAGAGTGAAAAGTGTTCTTATATATAAAGGAGGGAGGATGGCCAGCAGTCAGAGCTTAAACCCCCATTCTCTGTTGCTGCTTCTGCCTATAGATAAGCCCCCATTCGCCGGGACACTGGATACGCCTCCTTGGACACACTTGCCCCCAGGACTTAGGTAGCACAAAGAATGCGGACTTACAGGATGAAGGCAGATGAACCAGGGACTAGACTGGGCGCTGTCAGGCTGGCCGCAGTCATACACGGGAAACCAGTCCTCACAATACGTGGCACCAATGGGGGTAGCAGAAGAAAGGCCGAAGGTCAAGGCGAGGGTGCTCGGAGTTTGCAGTACATAGGATGTGACAGGCTTGGGGTCAGACAGGCATTGGTCCAGGCAGCGATCAAAGGAATGGTCAGGCAAGGCAAAGTCGACAACAGATAACAATAACAAGCAGAGGCACTATAACACCCAGCAGAATGTTATCACGCTGAGAAAACCGATATAGGGCTGGGGTGGACGGAATTGGCCAGGGGGGACTCGGGCCAGCTACAACCTATTAGCTCACAATGATTAAGGGCACCTTGCACCAAAAACAACAACGGGGCTTACTGGCTAGCGCACATCTTGTATAAACTGAAGAGCAGACACAAGTAAGCTCAGACACAGAAGATGCTCAACGAGAGAAAATAAAGGTAAAACACCTGTATGTCTTTTATACAAGGCAAACACTGCCAGTATTAATAAACCTGTAACTTGGGAGGACATATCTCAGCTCATACCGGGGCTCAAAGGAAGGCTCAAAGGAAGAGATAAAATCCATCCATGACACCAAAACATGGACACTTACAGAACCACCACCCAGAAGGAAAGCCATAGGTTGTAAATAGACTTTTAAAGTGAAGTACAATCAGATGGCACAGTGCAGTGAAACAATCCAAGACTCGTAGCCAAGGGATAGTCTCAAAAATATGGAGAGCACTATGATGACTTTTGCTCCAGTAGTCTAAAATAAGGACTTTGCTGACAGTAGCGGCCACAAGGGAAATGCAGGTGAAACACTTTGATGTGAAAGCAGAGTTCTTAGATGGCGAGTTAACAGAAGACATCTACATAGAACAACTACCAGGATTCAAAGACGATCAAAGGGCAGACCTACTATGCACGCTTTAGAGGAATATAAGGGGATGAAGCATAAATACTGCAAACCCTCAATCAGCACTTTGAGACCAAAGACCAAGAACATTTGGAATGGAAGATGCCAAACCAGTAAAATCTCCTATGGAAACCAACTACCTGAGGCAGATAAACAGCCAAGATATGCCACTACCAACTAACACTCCCCAAGGCCTGACATTGCTGCAGCTAATGGAATCCTATGCAGAAAGGTTTCAATACCAAGTCAAATGGACTGGAATGCTGTAAAGCGAGGCATTCACTATCTTAAAGGGACTTTATATTACAAGCTAAAGTTAAGAGCAAGTGATGAAAGCATCCTGACAGGAGGTGCTATCAGTTGGACTAGCCAAAAACAGCTCTCCGTTACACTTTCATCAACTGAAACAAAGTATGTTGGTGCAGTGCAGGCAGGACAAGAAGTTATATATGGCTAAGACAACTGTTAAAAGACTTGGGTCAACCACAATTGGAACCAACGAGAATCTTTGAGGACAATCAAGGATACCTGGCATTTGCACAGATGAAAATAGTTAGCCCCAGAACCAAGCACATTAATGTGAAGTTCCACTTTCTGAGGGATTTTCAAGAGCAGAGACTTCTTGGGTTACACAGAAGATGGGTTTAATAGACTAAATATCAGCTGTTGAGAAGGGGAGATACAATACTCTGCAACAGCTTCTGCTTGTCTCTTGTAGATTTTGTGACTTTTGCCTTTTGACTGCAGTTTACAGTTATGACAAGTTGTGACAGCAGATTGCGCTGTTACCAGTAACTAACTATAGTTTCTCTATGCATTTTTCTGATGTGTTGTATTTCCTGTGTATTCAGCTCTGTTCTATCACTTATTTTTCCTGTCTGTGTCAGCCACCATGTTAAGGTGACATTCTCTTACTGCACTCATGTTCCAGTAAAGCCAGTTCTTGTTATATCCCTGTCTATCTGGGTTGGACTTCACTGCACCCAGCACTCAAACTCTGCAACAGATCTAATGTACTTCCATAGAAAATGTGCCTACGCATTCACCATTGCTCTGTTTCAAGCTTGAGCTTTCAGTGACGAGCAAAGCTTTAAACGAAAATGTAACACTAACTACAAACAACAAACCTACCAGACTGCTAACACATCAATTTCCTCATATTATCAGCTGAACCGCTGCAAAATGGGGTTTTCCTATTAAAGATAGGAAAAAAATGTTGATGGTCCCAGCAGTTATTTAAAAAGAATTGGGATCCTGGCACAAACTCATCTTGGCAGATGCTCAACAGTACTGGTAAACCTAGAATTCTATAAGACTGATTATAAACATACAGAAGATTTTGCCTGTCCATCTGGGTATCTATCCATTTATCTATCCTCCTGCCACCCATTTATGTATATGTGTTTTTCTATCTACATATCGTTTTATCTATCTATCTATCTATCTATCTATCTATCTATCTATCTATCTGTCTGTCTGTCTGTCTGTCTGTCTGTATATATCTATCTAGCTCTCTACCTACCTACCTATCCAATAATGTATCCACAATGAATGTGTCTGCCTATCAGCACTTCTCTCTTTTGAATTCCATATCTGCCTATCCATCTATTTTGTATCTATGCTTCTGTCTATTTATCTATCTATTTACTCACCAACCCGCCCATTTATATGAGTGTCTATCTATCTACACATATTTTTATGCATCTATCTATATGTGTGCATCTTTTTCAATTGACCTTTATCAATTCAGTTGATCAGTTATCATCTGATTATTCTCAGATGATTTTATCAGCATGTGTATCCTTGTATCTATGTTGCTAACCCACCCATGCATATCTTTGGCCTGTTTGCATACATATACGATAAATGAAATGATTAAATAAATAACTTCTTCACCTGAACACCCAGTTAAAAAATTGGATGACTGGATTTTAGTGAATACACCCTATGCGCTTAATCTTGACTCCACCACAAGACATGAGAAGAGATTACTATCATTCATGTTTTTGAACTACCCAATTGTAAGAAACTCACATCATAGTGTTGATTCCTAATCCAGTGTTGGAGCCTGTGGCAGGTACCTGTTTCTTTCCAAAATCTATTGCTGGATACCTAACTTTGTTTTAATGAAATTATTATTATATAACTCATATCTTATTTGGCAGATAATGTCATAAAGTTGACCAGATTTTCTACCCAAGTATCCCCCTATTTATGTAGGATACATGTTTTGGTAAATTCATATTTTTTGCTTCTTCAGTTTGTAATCTCTTTCTACTATTGTATTTTATCACTGCTGAATATCTTCTTAATTTAAACCCTGATCTCCGAAATGTCCTTGCAAAGTCAAAGATCACTAGTTAAAGCACAAAAAATACAAATTGTAAAATGCAATAAGACTGACCCCAGTGATCTTTAGTTTGTGTCCCTGAGCAATCCACTAACAGGAGAGTTGCGATTTAGCGACACATTGCCTGCTGTCACTAGCTATTCATGTTGTTTAATGGATGCAGCATAGATAGATTTGTATTGTACCTACATCAATAGGGTCAACAGATATGTAGCTGCTAGAATTTTCCAGGAGTCATAAACTTTAAAAACTTTTTGCTCAGGGAGTTATTTCTCTCACATGTGATACCTACATACTCTTTTTGACACAGATGAGCAAAACCTGTCACCTGTGAGTTAAAAAGATCCACTTTTTTTAAAAAATACTTTACTGATCTGCACAAAATGTGATACTGACTTGACTGCTGCACCAATTTAAAACTGTAAACTGACACCAATGCAGGAAATTGCTGAAACAATGTTAGATTGGACACAGACATCATATAGAGAGAATAAGAGATAATAAGTACATAGCAGATGATGTTTCAGGATCCAAGGTTGTACAGAGTTATTTTAGAATCCGCCTTCTATTGGAGCAGTGTATCAATACATTCTGAAAAGTCAAAATGTGTTTATTTCATAGATCAGCTATAATTTAAATAAGCCTGCTGAATATAAATGCTGGCAAGCTACAAACCTCTCTTTACTTTACTATGCAAAAACATGGCACATCCTGGCTAAAAATAGGAGTTAGCATTGAAAAATGACAAAACATGCCAGCAGAAGCAGAGAGAGAAGCACAGTGGCGCATTGTTTCCCCATGAAACGGAAAATGTAGGTTAGATGCACATACCCGGTTTCTGATGTTTGAGACGAGTCGGTGGACGGATTGCTCCTGGGATAGCCTGCAGCACAGATCTGTCTCCTCTTGTTCACACAGTTCTTTTCATGGTCATTGAAAAGGCCTTTGGTCTGTGTGGGGTTTGCAGCGAATGTCTCTGAGTCGGGTTGATAACCATTTAAGAGCCCGTTGCCAGCCCTGCTGTCCACCGCCTGGTGCTGGTAGCCGTCAGTCCTGTTCTGAAATGAGGAAAGCGTGCTCTTCGACACTCTATACCCATGAGAAACTAGGAGGTCCTCCACACTAAACATGCTGCGCTTCCTGGAGGAACGGCTAAGCCGGGGCAAACCTCACTTTCAAAGGCTCGTTCATCCCTGGAAGGAAGAAGAATCAAACAAACATCACTCAGCACGTGTTACATGTTACTCCAAGAATCCAGCACTTTGCTAACGGTTTCTTTTTTCATGACAGACTTTGTTGAGTTACCTAATGTGAAATTATATGCAGATGCTTTGATGACTAATGTGAGGATCTTGCCAAGATAACAGGCCTGTGTGTGTGTAGCCAGAGCCAGAATGAGATCCTGCTGCTGCCGCTGCTGCTGACTCGGCTTATTTTAGAAGGTGCTTTAGAATCAGGAAACTAGTTAGGAAATGGTGAACATCTAAGGGGATCAGTTACAGTATGAATGCAGTTTATAAATGTTTTACATGTTGTAGACATGTGTATACATGTACACTCAAAGCTTCTTTATCAAGAAGGGAGAGTGGTCAGCCAGGGACTGGACAGATCGATTTTGCATGGGAAGATTTCTAGCAGAATATCAGAGTGTTGTTGTAAATGGTGTGCAATCTGAACAAAGGCGAGTTACAAGTGGTGTGTCGCAAGGCTCTGTCCTGGGCCCCATTCTTTTTAATATATATGTAAGTGACATAGGAGAAGGCTTGGTAGAAAAAGTTTGTCTGTTTGCTGATGATACAAAGGTTAGTAATAGGGTGGATATTCCTGGAGGTGTCTGCAACATGGAAAATGCTTTACTGGATAGATGGTCACATTTGTGAAAACTAGAGTTTAATGTCTCTAAATGTAAAATCATGCACTTGGGTAGAAGGAATCCCTGCTCTGAGTACCGTATGGGCAGCACTGTTAGCCAGGACCTCGGAGGAGAGAGATTTAGGGGTACTGATTACTGATAGCTGCAAGATGATTGGACAGTGTAGCCAGGCAGTGGGAAAAGCAAGCAGGATGCTCGGCTGCATAGCTCGAGGCATCACCAGTAGGAAGAGGGAAGTTGTGATGCCGCTGTATAGAGCCCTGGTAAGGCCACAGCTACTGTGTGCAGTTCTGGAGACCTTACCTGCAAAAAGACATTATTCAAGAACGGGTCCAAAGGCGGGCAACGAAAATGGTGGAAGGACTTAAACTTAAAACTTATCAGGAGAGACTTAAAGAACTTAATTTGTACAGTCTGGAGGAAAGAAGGGAGAGGGGGGACATGATTGAGACCTTTAAATATGTGAAAGGATTGAATAAGGTTCAGGAGGGAAGTGTTTTTAAGAAGAAGCTGAATGATAGAACAAGGGGGCCCAACCTGAAGCTAGTCGGGGGGGAAGATCAGGAGCAATGTTAGAAAATATTATTTTACAGAAAGAGTAGTAGATGCTTGGAACAAACTTCCAGCAGAGGTAGTTGAAAAATCAACAGTCACTGAATTTAAACATGCCTGGGATAAGCACACATCTATCCTAAGATAAAGAGTACATACAGTATACACATAAGGGCAGACTAGATGGACCGTATGGTCTCCTTCTGCCGTCAACCTTCTATGTTTCTATGTTTCTAGAATGGCAGTGATTCCACCCACAGGTATGGACATATCGGATGTTCTTTACAGGGGTCTGATTCACATTTTTATCAACAGGTTCCCTATATTTAGGTATAAGTCATCAAGTTGTGTAGCACAAGTTGTACACATTTATATTTGGACATTAGAAGCCTGATTTATGATTTGAAACTTTCTGTGCTGTTTAGAGCAATTTTGTTGGCATTCACATCCAGCATGATGCAAGTGTGCATTGAATGGTGCTGCAGGACAAAGCGTTCTTAACTAATCAGTTTGCATTGGAGCACTAGGATAGCCTGTGCCAGTGCCTGTATGTGTAACTATCACCCTGGATTTAACAGCGTCAATGAGCGCCACTCTGTTCCGCTTCTTGGCTGCGCACAACATATTTGCCATATTTCCATAAGATGCAGCTGGAATTGGTGATGAATCTTTTAGGCACTGGCTGCTGTAAAATCATTTAAACCGGACCTTCACCATGATTTATTGAAAAGCCCAAACCCTTAAAAAACAATTCCCCAGCATCTAAAGTTAATATATTTTAAAGTGGACCAACACCCAGGATTTTCACTATCCTGGGTGTTTGTCCACTTCCACGGGGCACCCCGATCGCTGTGTGAAACCCCCCAGAAAGCCCCAAAAACTCACCTGACCCCGCTCCCACGTGACTCGCTCCACCAATCACCGCCGACGGACATGCGAGGTCCTTCGACGGACAAGGTGAGAGCGCCTGCCGCCACCTCGCGCGCACCCGCGCCGGCCATTCACAAATGCCCGGCGCGGGTGCGCGTCCTGCTTAAGGGATGGGGCGAGAGGCGGCGGCGGCCCGCGTATGCGCCGTTGGAACGAGGAACAGGTAGGATTTGCGGGCGTCCTGGGGGGTTTCACGCAGCGGGGCACCCCCGACCGAGCCGATCAGCGGTGGGTGTTGGTCCACTTTAAGTTTTTAGTCACTTATTTATTATTCTTTCCCACACTGGGCTGCAACTCTATTCAGGACTCTAGGATACAGGCGCCGCCATCTTGACTCAGAAGCATCATGCTTACTGAGGAGAGGAGAGCGGGATAAAGTACAGGGGGGTGGGTTATAGCTGTGCTTTGCACAAACAGAGCAGAGCGGCACAGTCAGAAGGCACTTCCTGTTTGCAGGCTTCCTGACATTCCATGAACCGCCATCTTGGATGTTTAAAGGCTCATAATGTGCAATAGATGTAGGTAGGATGATTTTGGGTGAGGGAAACATATAAGATAGACGATTATTCAGAGTGAAGGACCGCTTTAAGTTATCTGGAAACACTGTTTTCCACATAGTGCCAAAGGGTTTTATCATAGCCTCATTTTATGCCTCATTTAAACCGGACCTTCAGCGTGATTTAATGAAAAGCCCAAACTCTTAAAAAACGGTTCCCCAGCATCTAAAATTAATATATTTTATGTTTTTAGTCACTAACTTATTATTCTTTCCCCCACTGGGCTGCAACTCTGTTCAGAAATTTAGGATACGGGCGCCGCCATCTTGACTCAGAAGCATCACACCTACTGAGGAGAGGAGAGTGGGATAAGGTACAGGGGGCGGGTTATAGCTGTGCTTTGCTCAGACAGAGCTGAGCTGGGGTCAGGTAAAGGTCAGCAGTCCCAGAATGCAGAGCATCACAGTCAGGAGGCACTTCCTGTTTGCAGGCTGCCTGATAAGATGGCGGCTTCCATAAGCCGCCATCATGGATGTTTAAAGGCTCATAACATGCAGTAGATGCGGGTCGGATGATTTTTAATGTGGCCAATCTGTATGTACAGGGTGTGGGAAACATATAAGATAGGCTCTTATTCAGAGTGAAGGACCGCTTTAAGAAGCAAACAAAAGTCAACGCCAATATGTATGCCAGATAGAGACAAACTTATGAGTAGCGTTGGCAGAACTCTTAACAAAAGTATGGTTCGGTCACTTTTGGGGGCCAAAAATGGCTTTAAAATGGGGGCAGTAGGAGATAAAGGGCTGCATATTGGGGTAACACCAGGGCAGTTGCCCTGCACAAAATGGGGTAGGGACAGTACTAATATTATGTATACTTTATTAAAAAATAAGAAGAGTCCCCCATCTCGCCATATCAGATTGTGTGACAGACCACACCCCATAGCAGGCTGTGTGGCAGAACACCCCCCCCCCCCCCATAACAGGCTGTGTGCTGAGCCGCTCGCTGGCCACAAGCTGGGTGCTGTAGTCTACGAAAAATGTGGAACTGAAAGAAAAAAAAAGGAAATAGTTTGTGTAACATGTCAAAGATTCAAATACATGACCTAGATGTCACAAAATGCTATTATTTTATAAATTATCAAAGATCACCTTTTCCTACTGATTTTCACATAAATTCTTTCATCTGACCTCAATAATTAAAAATTAAATTAAACCCACTACAAAGTTTGCCCCATTTTTATCACAACAGTGTTTTCAGGTAACTTTATTGATATTACAGCAACCAGCTCCTAAAAGATCCAGCGCAAATCTCAGTCTCCAGAATTTTGACTATCCTAGTGATTGGTCCCTTCCCCAGGGGCATCCTGATGTGTCATGCAGTGTCAAGAGGTGCTCGCTGGCGCAATTAGATCCTGAAAAGTGGCACATAGTTACAAAAAAGGCTCTGACACAGGCTGGCCTACATGGAGAAACCAATGCAAGCTTATTATTTGAGAATGACAATGCAAACTTATAGAAAGATAACAGTGACAACTAAAATAAAGAAGTGACAACATCAAAGGACACGAATGCCAACAAGTTTATGCAAAATAGCATGGAAAGGTGTACTTAATGAAGCAGGCTCAGAATTATATATATTATTTTATGTTTTAAATAGATAATTATATAATTCTTATTTTTTTGTATGTGTCAAACATAAAACATAAAAATATTCTGAACCAAATGGTGTGCTAAAATACTCCCAAGAATCCACCCATTACAGGCAGTGTGTGGCATCCCTCATTAAAGGCAGTAGGTATCATTCCCCATTCCCCTCATTCCCCATTAAAGGAAGTAACCATCATTTTCAGCACTCCATGCAATTGCATAGACAGACTCCGCGGGAATAAACTTGTTTTAAAAGGTCTCTTGTAATTATTCACCAGCTGTGCTTAACTTGAAAAAATCATGTGACCCCACCACCAGAATCACATTGCACGTACCAGATTGTTGATCAAAACAAGCCCATCGTATTATAACTCAATTTCTGCCAGTAGGAAAACTTCAACAATTATCTTCTCCTGATAGATTTTATATCGGGACCCGCTATTCACAACAGTGCTTTCCAATACTTCAAAAAAGACTCCTCAATAAATCCAGATATTATGTGGGGAAAGATATTAAGAGACCGAACATAGCATAATATTGTTTGCAATGGGGTTAAATTTAAAAAGCTTTATTGCTTTTATATTTATAATTGTTAGCGCGGCTCTCTAGGAAGGAGATTATTTATCTCTATTCCTAAAAACTAGAAAAAGTAACCATCATTTGCCATTAAGGGCAGTAAGCAGCATCCCTCATTACAAGTAGTGTCCAGCATCCACCATTAAAGGCAGTAACTGGCATCCATCATTGAAGGCAAAATGAGGTATCCCTTATTAAAGGCAGTAACCAGCATCCTTTATTACAGGCAGAGTGCAGCATCGTCCATTTAAGGCAGAGTGCGGCATCCCTCGTTACAGGCAGAGTGCGGCATGTAGCGCTGGTTTTGCACCATAGGTGTCCTTGACAGCACCTATATTTTCATTGCACACTGGCCCTATAAAGGCCATGCCCAACCGCTCCCAGAACGAGAGCAACATTCCGGGAAGATGTGTGTGGCGGCAGAGAATGCCAATAAGGTGCATGTGCCAGCAGCCGCAGCAGACTGGCGAGCTGTATGTGTGTGTGTCAGCAGAAGCCCAGGCTGCTGCAGTAGACGACCAGTGGCGTGGGAATGCCGGGAATGTGCTTTTTTTTTTTAAATATTCACTTTAATTTTGGGGGTGCGTCTTATGGAGTGAAAGTATTGTGAAAAAATGTCCAATTATAAAATATATATATATATATATATATATATATATGTATAGGCAGGAGGCGAGGTAATTTATACACCCAGCATTTAGAAATATCCAGCCAGGCTTGTTTCTTTTTTTTAATGAGAGGAAGAGACTGATGCACTCAAACCTGGCCCCCCAGCATTTTATTCCTACCAGGAGAAAAAAACCTAAGCTTGGTGGGAGATGTATTCAGTTTGGGTGTATAGGTGACCCCTCCTCTCATTAGCCAATGTGGCTATTTTTAATACACAAAATTACACAATTCTCCTTTAAGAATTTACAGAGCACTTTTTAAATAATCAAAACTCTCGATAAACTTAAATGTACAAAATGTTTGAGCCCCCCTCATATTCCCAAAGCCATGGTCAACATTTCTATTAAAATAAAAGGGTAAAATAACATGCTGAGTAATTTGCACATGATATCCTTTGGCAACAGTGAGCACAGTTTAAGCTGAACCAGGGATACTGGCCAGTGTGTTGATAAATGATGCTAGCACTCATGCCACTGTGTGCCAACATGCCAGCACAGTTTTGCCTAGTGCATAGTAAATCAGACCCTCTTTCCAGAACTAATGCATAGAGTCAATCATTTTTGTTTCATCCCAAATAAGCCATCATAGGGGTCTGTACTAACCACATTCACTTGCCCCTTCATTGGCCTCTTTATTACCCACTCTCCAGCACCCTGTTCATATTTTCACCCTTCTAATGGACCATTTTCTGTATTCCCCTTTTAACCCTGTTAATAAACCATTCTTACCGCTATGTTGATATATGCCTTAAATAATTGTTTTATTTTCTTTTTTTTTTTTTACCTTTGTGGCATAGGGGTAATTCAAGGTTCCCAACTACACCTCCTTTCCCTGAAAAACCTGTTTAGGTACTTCTGTACTTATCCTTTGACATTTAATTGGTCCGCCAGCCATTCAGTTGATAACCAATTGGATTAACCTGTGGGAGGACTGCAACATGCCTGTCTGGCAAACCCAGTTGCTGTTCACAAGGCATGGCAAACTACTGTGATGGAGGGCAGCTTTTCCAGTATCTGCTGCAACTCCCCACCCAGCGTGTTCCTCGTTACTTTTTTGCTAGCATCTGCAACTGATTGCCAGACTGAGGAAAGAAAGAAAGAAAGAAAGAAAGAAAGAAAGAAAGAAAGAAAGAAAGAAAGAAAGAAAGAAAGAAAGAAAGAAAGAAAGAAAGAAAGAAAAGAAAAGAAATCAAGAGAGAATGAAAAAGAAAGAAAGAAAGATAGATAGATAGATAGATAGATAGATAGATAAAAGAAAGAAAGAGCAAAACAGGCAAATAAAGAAAGTGAGAGGAAGGGGCAGAGAAGGTAAAAAAAGAGGGGGATGGAGGAAGTGTGACCAAGGGATGAATGAAGGGAAAGTGTAAAAGAAAAGAAGGGGGAGCATAGACGAGAAAAATAAGGGAAAAGGAAAGATGAAGATGAAGAGATCACATGAATGAAAAAAGGAAGAGAAAAAATGCAGGAGAAAGAATATCAAAAGCACTGTGCATCTACAGTGCACTGAAGATAAATAGAGAGGCTCATGGTACCATTTGAGTTGCTTGCTGTCTTATTTAATTGTCTGAACTGCCCCTTTAATTGTTATTGCTACTATGTACTATGTCACCAATAGGGAGACTTGTATTACAGGTAACTAAGTAAAGACACCCTCACCGTCATTTGCTCCATTATAAGGGCTATGCACATATAGCTCTGAGTGCACATTTGGCAAAGATATGGATTTTCCCGTAGTGTATTCGGCAGAAGCAACACTTTTCTCAATAGTATTTTTTATGCCATTATGTTTTTTGGGCTTAGAGATGTACTTTTGATGTACTTGTATATGGTTGTATAGTATTTATTGAGTTGTCCTATGACTAAATGTAAATGGGCCCTTTTACGATAAACTAATAAAAGTAGTGCTAAACATTTTCCTATCCCCATGGGAGTGCACGATCAATTAGAAAAATATGGCATGAAGTGAGATAGTGAAGGCGAGGTGAGGATAGAAGCTAGATGATGGATTACTCCATCACCCTTTAACATCTTCTAAAGTGGGAGAGTGCCGGGGCAAGAGGTTAGAATCCCACGCTGGCTCCACTAAAAAGAAAAAACAGAATCTTGTTTGCATTACACGTTTATTGGGATTTTTTAAGCCTCAAAAGTATCCAGTTGCTTGACTTCAGAGTAAAAACTACATGTTTAGGTTTTCCACTGGTTGTCTATGTGGGATCTGATCATTTGTTCCCTGGCTTACAGGCAATCTACAGAAAATACCTTCATATCACCCAAGAGGTATTCCTCTGGATCCTCTTGCTCTTTGAAACAACATATAACTTATCAGATTGCATGCCGACAATGTGATCAGGAGACAATCCAGGAAATGGTGATACTAGCCCATCACTCTGAAGTGCTAGGAAATGCCCATTGAGAGGCACCCCACCCCCAAACCTACAAATATTAAACTGGATCAAAACCCAGGATTTTGACTATGCTATGTGAAACCCCCCAGAAAGCCCAGATCAACTCACCTCACCCCGCTCCAACGGCGCATGCACCGCCGCTGGTCCAATCAGCACGCTTGGAGCCGTTGAGCTATGCACGTCTTAGCGGCATCAAAGCTCAGCGGCTCTGAGCGCGCTGGCGGCCACATCTCGCGCCTCCCTCTAACTGATTCATGTAAGGTTTGCGGGCGTCCTGGGGGGTTTCACACAGTGGAGCATCCCGATTTTGGATGCCCCATGGGGGGGGGAATTATAGATTCCCGGGGCCAATCCTGCTGGGTTTTGGTCCACTGTAAGAAGGGGAGACTCCCTGCCATCTTCAGACCCCTTACCTGTTCACAAGCAGCATAACTACATGCAGGGACATAACTAGGGTGGATGCTCCTTTACCTTAGTTATCCAATTTGTGCCTACCTGGCATCATGCAAAGAACAAAAACACTATGTGTATTTGTGAATTTTGTGGTTATATTCAATTTAGTTAAAAAAAAATGTTGTCCTAAGGGCTGAATGTGGCAGGAAAAATGTTACTGTGTAGGCATTGCTGGGCCCATAACTTAAGGGAGATTCCAGGCAATCCTCATCTGTAGACACAAGCATCAGGGGTGCACCTCTAATAAGTCGAGGTGAGGTGGCTGCCTCAGACAGTGGATAAGGGAGAAGCAGCAGGCGATGGCAAGACATTGCGGGTTGCGGGGATGGCGTGACATTAAACAAAAAAAAAATTGCAGATAGCATCGGACTTGGCACCCCTGCAGCACTGCTAGGCACTGCATTGCCATGTGTTAATAAAATGTACTTGGAGGAGATGTAATCTGCCACAGCCTGTGCTGCAGCTTGTGGTTCTCTGCCTCATGGACACCCATGCTTGATCAGTTAAAGTGATACTGCAGGCAAAGGTAATTGTTACCCCATTGCACCAGGCTACAGTTGGCACTGTCCTAAACTGTTTTCCATTTTTCATTTGAAGAAGAAATGGCCAAGATATCAAGGTTTACAGTTTTGTCTCATTATTTCTCTTCTGAAAAAAGTGGGCGTGACCCTTGCATCTGTGATGCTGCATAATCATGGTTGCCGCCTGACTGGTATTTTACAGGCAGAATTGTACTTTTTACCCACAGTCTGATGTTTTCCGCACTGCCCTTGCTGTGTATGGGAAAAGTCAACCACCAGTAACAACTACCAGTAAAAAAAAATGCACTGGCAGGCCAGTGGCCAGTATAGTATACTATAGTATATATATATCATTTTTTTTTTGCATGCCATCTACTTCCATCCTCCCTCAAACTCAACCCCTTTCCCTCCAGCCCCTATTCTTCCTCCTGAGCACTACTAGAAAATAATTTTTTTTAGTCTAATTTCCCTGTCTTCATATGTTAATTAGTTTGAGTTTCGATTTTATGAATAGTGTCCTGTAGTATTTTAGTGTAGTCTTTATCAAGGACCAGCGTGTGTTCTGATATCAATGCATTTAAATTATTTTTAACCATTTTTCTAGATTCAGGGATTGAAGTGGTTTCATCTTGTAAGCTGTAAAAATTGCTAGTTTTATAATTAATGTATTCTTAGTATACAGTACGTCCTGCTCCAGATATAATACTTACACTTGGGTTATCCTCCGCCAGATGGCGCTGCACTGCAGAGACATGGAAAACAGGCTCCTCCCGGCCCTTCAAATACCCAGGGACCTCCCACAAATCCCCAGATTTCTCTGCAGTGCTGACTGCGAAGACATGATGTGTCACTCTCTCGCAGGTGAGCGGGGCTATTACAGCCTGTGGCCCTGTTGGACTACTCCCACCCGTCCGCTTCGTGATGTGCCTCCCAGCCTGGGCTGCACTGGTCGGGTGAAGGTAGGCAGCACTACGCGTGCTCATGGAGCCATGCTCCACCGCAGTCCCCCACCAAAGGGTAGGCGGTTTAGGCTGATGGTGAGCCTCTAGTGGATGCCCCTCCCGCATTATTGCCCCATACCCCGTGTAGCGGTGGACCCTGTTCAAAGGGTCGCCATCCTCCCTCGTTCCCCCCGTAGCTCGGGGGGAAAGAAAGGGGGGGTGTGTGTGTGGTGGACACCTGGTGTCAGAGCCGCGCTGTTTGCTTTTTATTGTCTATCGGCAGCCGCCCGGGGATTCCTAAGAGTCTGGACAGGAAGTATCCATTTCCTGCTGATATGGTCAAGTGCTGGTCATCGCCCCCCGAGGTTGATGCTCCTATTCTACGGCTGTCTAACACCTCTATTATGCACTACCCCGACATTACTACATTGCGGGATTCTGAGGACCGGCGCATTGACCAATTGGCGTGCCATGCCTTTGCGTTTGGAGGGGCGGCGCTGCGCCCGGTCTGCGCTCTGGCCATTACTACTGTGGCGCTCAGGGTCATGGTCAGGAATGCACTTGACGGCCCAGACGAGTTGCCTACTGATACTATTAATGCACTGTCTAACTGTGATGTATTTGTGAACTTTATCCTGTCTGCATCGGATGATGCTATTAGGCTGTGTGCCAGAGCTTCCTTCTTGGCGGTGGCTATACGCCGCGTGGTATGGCTGTGCCAGTGGGCGGCCGACAATGCTGCTAAGAAAGCCCTTACTGGGCTCCCATTTAAGGGACTATGCCTGTTTGGGGACCGCCTAGACCTCTTTGCTAAAGGAGGTAAGTTACCACAGCGCAGGCGGCAGCCTCGGCCCTTTCGCAGCCATGGCCCCCTTTCAGTCCCCTACAGAGGCGCTAAGCAGGGAAAAGGGGTGTCCTTCGTGGGGGCTCGTGCAGACTCCTGGCATAGGAGCAGGGGGCGACGTCCTGGCTCCTCCTGGGGGACCAAACCCAAAGCCCCTCCCAAGACCCCTCAGGCATGATGGGGTGCCCTCGCCCGCCAGGGTGGGGGGGACGGCTACAGCACTTCGCACACGTCTGGAGGCGCCAAGTCTCAGACCGGTGGATTCAGGAGGTAGTTACCTCTGGCTACAAGATAGAGTTTGCTGTGCGGCCCCCCTCAAGATTCATCAGGTCCCGGATCCTCCAGGACCCGGTATCAGCTCAGGTCCTGATGCAGGCAGTGCAAGGACTTCTGGATCTGGGAGTTATTTGCAAGGTTCCCTTGAGAGAATTGGGAGAAGGGTTCTACTCCAACCTTTTCACAGTACCCAAAAGAGATGGGTCAGTCAGGCCCATTCTGGATTTAAAGATCCTCAACAAATTTGTCAAGAACAAGCGCTTTTGCATGGAAACTCTGTGCTCGGCCATTGGCTCTCTGCGCCCAGGGGATTTTATGATGTCTGTGGACATCAAAGATGCTTACCTTCACATCCCTGTGTTCCCAGGACATCAAAGGTTTCTCAGATTCGACCAGATCAACATTACCAATTTGTGGCTCTAACGTTTGGCCTCACTTCAGCTCCCAGAGTGTTCACCAAGGTATTGGCGGGGGTGATGTCTTTGATTAGGTCAGGGGGCATTTGACTGCTGAAATCATATGGAATATAGGTTGGTATGGAGATAATCTATAATATTTTTCCAGAATCTAATTATTTTTGTACTTGTCCACCATAAATGGTGGTAGGTGGTCAGAGCTTCCTCACACCACCAACATTTTGTTGGAGGGGCGTTTTTACTATAATTACTCATGAAATATAATCTAGCATATTTGTAGTTGGCTAATCGATATTGTGTATTTTTAATTGAGTGGATGTGTTTGAAAAAGTTTTTCCAGTATCGGGAAACTAACTTTATTCAGAGATCCTTCTTCCAGTTTTCTTTACAGTTGTCGCGTGCCTTGGTCAATCCTGGTGCTAAGATTGATAAATTGATCATTTGGGGGTATTCTTTCAAGTATATCTTTTGGAAAGGAGAAGGAAAACATTCATTAAGTTCAACTATCTTCAGTCCCACACCGTCTGATTCAAGAGGACTGGAAATAGGAAACCTGCCAATGCTGTGAAAAAGGTAGTCATGGCCATGAATAAATTAAAATTCAGGGGCTGGCCTACAGGAACGTCTTTATTCAGCAGCTCACCAGGACGAATCATCTGCATAGCAAGTAAGAAAACAACATATCCTGGACATATATACACATTTAGTTATGCGCCTCTTTACAGTTGAACAAGGTAAATAATACATGTAATGAAATACTTTCCCCCTTTCACTCTTTACCCATTTCATTAAAAAAAAAATTCTTTTCCACCCCAAACTATTCTTTCTTCCTTATTTTACTATGTTTTCTGTTTTCAGATGCTCTTTTTTTATATCGACCTCTTCTGTCTTTTTTTCTTGTACTTTGATGAAGGAATTGGGAGCCTCCAAGGCATCCTACCAGGGACTCCTAGCTCAGAGATTATTTTAGAAACCCAAGGAACCAGGGGAAGGAATTCCCTAGGACATGCATTTTGTGTGTGGAGTCAAAGCAGTTATCTTGTTCTGCCCTAATTTTCATGCAGATTTTAGAAATGAAGCTATGTCTCCTCAATATTGCCATAGATGACTAAAAGATTACATTTGCTGGAAGCCTTCCCCATTATATTCAAATTTGATGAGGGGAGCATTACCAAAGAGACAACATCACTTAGCAAGTCTCACCAGGCTACTTAATTGTCGAAGTCTTATCAGCTACTCTTCCTAATAAGACACTGTTCAAAGAGGAATGGGGTTACTAATCTCACAAAAGACACAGAAAAATAAATTCTACATTTACCTGCCTTTTTTCTTTAATGCATGGCACGGGCCGCTTCGGTATTCATATCTGATGGGTATTCCGCCACCAGGTGGCGCAGCAGCACTGCAGAAAGCTGAGGCAGCTCCTTGCTCCCTATAAAAACGGGACCAACCAACAAGTTCCCAGTGTTGTCTCTGCAGTGACACTGCGAAGTTAGAAGATGGCTATCTCTCTTGCACAGGTGAGCGGGGCAAGCAAGCCTGCCACCCTGCATGTCTATTTCCATCCGTTTCTGGACCCTACTTGCCTCCCAGCCTTGGCTGACAGATCGGGTGAAGGTAGAAGAGCACTAGGGTCAAGTGCTCCTGGAGCGCAGCTCCAAGCCCTCCAAGCCGCAGACCCTGTGCCACAAAGGGTAGCCGGCCATAGGCTTTATGGTGAGCCTTCTTGGGATGCGGAGTTCCTGCCCACCTTCTGGGTGGAGGGATGGCCTTGGCTTTTTACTCATATCTGGAGACTTCACGTCTCAATCTGGTGGATTCAGGAGCTTGTATCCTCTGGTTCCAAGATAGAGTTTGTTGCCTGGCCGCCCCCAGAATTCATTGATCCTGGATGTCATTTAAATCCCATGTCTTATTAAGGGATGTTTCTTCTGGCTCCTTGACTATTAGAGTCAGGAGTCTTTTCATGGTCCCCCAACAGGAAGGCTTTTTGAGGCACATTCTGGCCCTGATGGGCCTCAACTAAGTTGTTTGATTCATAAAGTTTTTCTGCTTTAAGCCTGCTGTCAGTACCCTTCATCTGGACAATTTCAGGTCCTCTGTGGACATCATGGCGGCTTATTTTCTGGTGCCTATTTTTTGGGGTTGTCAGAGATTCTGCGGTTAGTGCTTGAGACTTAGCATTCCAATTTATAGCCCTTTAGGGTCACCAGATGGTTCACCATGACAATGGCAAGGGTGATAGCTCTGTTAAGGTTCCAAGGCATCCTCACTGTTCCTGACCTGCACGTCAGTCTGATTGTGGCTAAGTCCCTTTCTCGGGTTGCGCAAGTCACTCAGCTGGTTATCTTCTTTTTAGAATCCATCGGCTGGGTAATCCCGTCCTGGATGCTGTCTTTTCTGAGTATCTCCCAGGTCAGGGTGTTCCTTCCTCAGTAATAGGGGAATGGTTTTTCAGATGCAGGCTTAGGCTCTGCTATAGTGTCCTAACCCCTACATTGTCAAGGGATGCAGTTAGTGGGTCTGTTGGTGCTCTGCTTCAGGTAATCCTCTTGGCTCTTTTCACATGAGTCCTCTTGTCAGTTTGGAATCGGGACCCTGCGTCCTTGGAGCAGGATTTTGATCTGTCTTCTCTTCTCTGGCCAGATGGTCCTTCTGGTGGAGACTGAACTCCTGGTACCTCTGGGGGTTAGGTCCTCTCTGCCCCCATGTTGGGAGATGGTCTCCGCAGATGCCAGTCTGCCGTTTGGGGGAGACTTCTGAAAAGCCCTGAGGTTCCAGGGACGGAGGGGCCCACTGGAGGCCCAGGTTCCCATCAACTTCCTGAAACTGAGGACGATCAGGTTGCTTCTTCTTCCTGTCCGCTCACCTTCAGGGTTAGACTGTTCTGTCCACTCAGACGTCCAGTAGGCTGTTGCCTGTTTCATTCGTCAGGGAGTTACTTGGGGCAAGTTAGCCTTCAAGGGGTTCTCCCTGATTCTCTCTTGGGCGGAACAGAATGTTCCCTGCATCTCAGCGGTCTACATTACAGGGGTGGACAACTGGGGGGAGGACTTTCTGAAATAGGGGGCTGCCTCAGCTGGGGATATGGTCCCGCAACTAATGGGAGCTTCTATTCCTGTTTCACCGCTGGGATCATCCGGTCATGGAACGGTGGTGTCCCACCATAATCATATATCTTCAGAATTTGTCTCTGGTTCAGGATCCTATGGTCTTCACTTCGGATACCTTGGCATTCCCTTGGACGGAGTTCGGGTTCTCTATGAGTTCCCTCTGTTCCTCTCCTGAGCAGGGTTATGGGCTCCATAACCCAAGAGCGGGTACCTGCCTCCCCGGTGGCCTTTTTGGTTGTTGAGAGCTTCCATCTTATGGTCTAGCAGTTGCTTGATTCTGTTGTTGATACCAGGATTGGGGCCAGGAGGAAGTCCTCGTGCCTCACCTATTACAGGGTCTGGCATGCTTTCATTGACTGGTAGAACTCCAAGTCTCTTTCCTGTAGGCTGTTTTTTCGATTCCCAGGATTCTGGAATTCTTGCAACTTGGTTGAATTTGGACCTTCGTCTTAAGTACACTCTAGGGCCATGTTTGTAGCTCTGGAAAAGTTTTTCCAACGGGCCCTTGCCATTATCTGCTGGTGCATGGGTTTTTTTCCAGGGTGTTTTTTCACGTGTGTCCCCCCAGGTAGCCTTGCTATCTGTCTAGGATCTGAATCTGGGGCTACTGGTTATGCAGGGGCCTCCTTTTGAGTCTATCCGTGAGGCCGCCTTGCCCCTTTGTTGACTCCTAGAGTAGCCCCCTTTTTTGTATGACTATCGCCTCTGTAAGGCGAGTTCTGAATTAGCAGTGTTTTTTTCATCAAAAATACATATTTTGAGTGTCTTTAGAGATAGGGGATGTTAGACTTAGGCCAGATTTCGGCCTATGGTTGGGTATGCCTTTCATCTTATTCAGGGCATTGTCTTGCCTTCATTGTGTTCCAATCTAGCTACTTCCATGGAGCAGACTCTGTATTCTATGGATGTGGTCTGGGCTCTGATGTTCTTTTTGGTGCTATGGAGACTTTTGGGAAGTCTAATTTTCTGTTTGTTTCACTTTGAGACTGGGAATGGTTTGCCTCCTGCTGGATCCACTGTTGGTAAGTGGATACGTCAGGTGATGGTTCAAACCTATTCTGCTAAGGGATAGTCTCCTCCCTTTAGGGTGACTGCTCTTTCCATGCGTGCTTTATACTCTCTTGGAGCTTTGTCAGCACCAAGCTTCTGTGGAACAAGTTTGTAAGGCCGTTTTTTGGTCTTCTGTTCATACTCTTTCTAAGTTTTTTACATGGTTGATATTTAGGCCTCAGCTGATGCTGCTTTGGGCCGCAAGGTTTTCAGGCGGTAGTGACTTGAACTACTGGCTGTTACTGATTGGGGATCCCGCCCTACTTTGGACACTGCTTTTGGATGTCCCATCAGTTATGAATCCCGAAGCGGGCCGTGCCATGCATTAAAGAAAAAAGCAATTCTGTGAGTACTCACCTGTAGAATTGTTTTTGTTCTTGAATGGCACGGCCCGCTTCGCCCCACCCTTGTTATAGTTGTTCTTGGTTGCCTCTTTCTGGTGATTGTTCCAAGTTAAATCAGGGTTTTTTACCTGTTTTACATTCTTACCTTTATTCTCTCCCGGCTTCTTGTCTCACTGCTCGTCTACGCTGGGAACTTGTTGGTTGGTCCCGTTTTTATAGGGAGCCGGGAGCTGCCACAGCTTTCTGCAGTGCTGCTGCGCCACCTGGTGGCGGAATACCCATCAGTTATGAATACCGAAGTGGGCCGTGCCATGCAAGAACAAAAACAATTCTACAGGTGAGTACTCACAGAATTGCTTTATTACAAAGTTGTTTTTTAGGAAATCATTTTTAACACCCATGTTGACCCCATAATATGCCCTTGTGATGAGTCGTGTCAAGGAGCCGCATTGAGGAGCACAGGGGATGGCCCCGGTAATGTCAGTCTTGCATGGCACACCTCCTGTATTTTGCACCCACTAAACTACCAGGACATGTGTGTGAAGACAACAACCTGGCCAGTGGAGAGTGGTCCCTGGACTATGGCATTAATAATCACTGTTGCCCGACATGTCTAGAAATGTTTTACCTTCTCCTCAAAAGCCTAGCTGCAGCTTAAAATATTTGGGCTAAAATATCTGGGCTTAGAATATTTCAGCAGCATGCTGCTAATTGAAAAGAATGTTGCCTTATTCAATGAGTAATTGAATAAGGTGTGGAAGGCAAGGATGTGTCTGACAAGAAGCATAAAACAAACACCCTGGAAACATCACTGGAAGAACACAAGCTGCTGAATCATTATGGTCTGAGGAATGTTTTTGTGGATCCTGTGGGCCCAATCATCCAACTGATTTGAGTATGAATCCATACCTCCATGTATTACACCCATAAATGCCTGTTGTCATCACTGGGGCAAATGGTATCTTGTAGCAAAAACATGTCCTACGGTTAGAAATGGGGGATTTTGGTTGGATTCCAAGTACTGTTTCCAAGTTCCCTGGCAAACCCAAATCCTCACCTTTATCATTGTATTTGCTCTATAGATCTGCCCCAAACACCCTCCTGTGAAAACCTAGCAGGACCTTACTGCATCACTCTCAGCCTGCCTAGCCGCTGTCTAAGCTGTGCATGCAGGTACAAGTATTTTCAATTGCTTTCTCTGATTCTTTTTTTGGGGGGAAAGCAGCGTTTCCCTTTAGGTGCGTCAAACACTTCCTTTCAGTAATACTGAGCATGGGAACATATTGTATGAAACATCTTCAGCTGGAAGCTGTGTGAACATGATGTACAGTACAAAGGAGGGAAGCCTCAGCAATCTGGCCCCACTCAGAACTGAATAATAATGTTTTCATGTTATGCTGCCAAACCCCCACCATCAACGATTGCATCTTAGAGACAAACCATATAAAAATTTCCATGTGCACATACAATATATACATACAATGTGTGTGTCCTCACAGTCTGGGAATCTGCATGCTTCACATATCTATGGAGGCAGGGGCGGACTGGCCATAGGGAGACCCGGGACAATGCCCGGTGGGCCGCACTGCTTTGGTGCCAGTTGGACTGCTGCTTTTTTTTTTTTGATATTGTAGTTTTTTATTAGAGAGAAGCAGGTTACAGACCGTAATCAGGGCACAACATCTTACACAGCAGAAATGGTATACCACAGTAAGGCACTCCAATACAACAATACAAAACAACCATACAATTCAGCTGGTGAAAGGGAGAGTAAACTGCGTGGGCCAGACCGACCTGACCATAGAGCTATAATAAAGAAAGTTCAACTGTAACCTGAACCTTTGGTACATCTTGTTCCTGGGTTCCTGAGGTGTTCTGGGACCAAAGATATACCCCGTTGGGTCAACTGTGGCGTGAAATTATTCATACAACTGAGATTCGGAATGGCCTGGGGCCTGCATAGCCCACCTCCTCTAGCTTTTCTATTAATAGAACAGGGCTAACCGTAGCCCAACTCAGACTAAACAAGGCAATAACTTGTAGACGCAGACAGGGTAAACACACTAGACTGGACTCACAACAAGGGGGGGGGTAGACAGACGGGGGAAGGGGTGAGAGGGATAGGAGATTGGTAAAAGGGCCAAGGAGAGGAGGGTCAATGGTGTCGTGGGGGGTGGTTGATTAACCACTACACAAGCTTCATTACATCTTCAGGTATTCCAGGTATTCCGCCGAGAGGACAAAGCGGTCCCATTCCGACCATATCGCCCTGTACCTATCCGAGGTTCCTCTCTGGACTGCTGCTTTTAACACCCACATTTAATCCCTGCCTTCTTAGTCTTCCTCTCAGCCTCCTGTACCCAGCCCCACTGTGTCCACAAGCCAGGGAACCTCGGTTCCCAATGCAATAGCACCGACATCATGGTTGGGGGGCCTCATTGGGGATGTTTTGGGCTGGCCATGGGCTGGTAAAATCCAGGGCTGATTTTTGGCACCAGTCCGCCACTGTATGGAGGGATAGATTTTTCATTGAAGCACTCCTTACTTTTACTGAAACTAATAGGTTAAGCTAGGTTAGCTCTGTACTCTGCAAGCAAAAAGGCAAAGTAGCTGGATTCCTAGACAGAAGGAAGCAGTCCAACCTTCAAAAAATGGCGTAAGCAGAAATGATCAAATATGCATAATGATTTTCTTTTATAAATAGAATTGTCAGTTAATTCAGAGATGTAGCCACATCTGTTATATAGAGATATAAACATGTGAGTTCGGGTTCCTAAGCCTGAACATGGACCAAAACATGGACCAGAAGTCTGTGTTTGAGTTCAGCGTTCTGCTGAGCAGCCTATCAACCAGCTTCACCTAAAGGATGCAGTAGCAGGAAGCTGTTGAACAGCCTACCTGAGACCCAGACCCGTTGGCAGTGGTGTTCCTTTAAAAAGTCCTTCTGCTGGGGCCACAGAAAGATAGCTGTCACTCCCATGAGTGAGGCCACTCCTAGTGCCAGCACTACCAGCTGGTACTAGGAGTGTCCTCACTCATAGGAGCAACGACCATCTTTCTATGGCCCCTGCCATGGACCATTTGAGCTGATCGTCTCTGCCGGCTGGACTGAAATTCTGGGTCTCAGGTAACTTGAACACACTTTGTGCCCCCCTGCCCTCAGAAGCAGAATCGCCCACCAAAGTTTGGGTCCACATTTATTTCAATAGGGACTGGATTCGGGTTCTGGTCCCTGAACCCAAACTTTTTATTAAAGTTCGGCTGGACTTGTAGAACCCGAACTTTGGGGTGTTTGCCCATCCCTACTTCTGACCCTTTAACTTTAGGACTTAGCAATATTCATGTATTTGGCAAGTCAAAAGTTAAAAAATAAATATCAGTAGTTTACCTTTAATTGAGTGGCTCCAGCACTCTTCTGTTCCATCTCCTTGTTGAATAAATCACTTCCTTATTCAGCTTTCAGTCCCCACCTCCCTGACCTGGTCCATCAGTCAACCTTCAGTGGACCAAGAATAGAAACATCCCCCTACTCCCTGCCTAGATGTCCTGGTTGGCTGCCTCTCTCTGCAGCTCTAAAACCCTTCCCTCCTCTCAGACTCATCACAGTGTGCTTACAGCACATGCCTGTTGGCACACCCACTCATTTTTTCTCATGAATCTCCAATGCTATAATACTTTTAAAGATAACTTAGGAACTACAGGGTCTTTTTGAAAAAGGATTGAAGTTTATCCCGAGACAATGGGACAACAATCGGGCTTGCCTTTAGTTTAACTTTAAGACGGTCTAACAGGGGTGTCAAACTCAAATTCACAGTGGACCAAAACATGGATAAAGCCTTGCCATGAGTCAAGCATGATATGTATTGCGAAAAAGGTCTACAATTAAAGAAGTTTTTCCTTCTCATCAGATATAAAGCTGAACTTTTTCATTTGTGAACAGAATTAAAGGGATGGTCCACTTTTGATGGCAGTGTATATATTTTTTGTGGCAAGGTGCTGACAATATTTTATTTTTTAATATTTTAGCAAATGTGTGTTTTATGAAGGCAGTTTGTATTACATGCAATCTGTTGCTATTGGCAACGGCACACCATTCTGTTGGAATTGCACAGCCATCCGGCAGCTGTTTTAGTCCCATGGAAAATGCTGCTGGCCTTTTGTGTACTATCAACTAAAATGCCTGCTGTATATATATTTTTTTTGGCAGGTGACGCTTTATGTTGCTGCCTCCCTGCCACTGAGTCCCTAACTTTTAGGCATATCACCAGTGATTGGTTCCTGGGTCTATTATAAGGGAGAACCAGGGAGTGTTGGTTGTCGTATGTGCAGTACTTAAATGCTGGCCCAGGAGGCTGAAGAGGACATGGACCACTGCCCAGGGAGGAAGCACTGGCAGATGCTACAGGAGCACTCCTGAAGCATTTCCTATCCGGGGGGACTTGGAGGTCACTGCGGAGAAGTACCTCATGTAATGGGCTGTTTGATTGCTGCGCTCAAGAAGAACTAAAGCTGTCTGGGACTGATGCGCAGAGAAGCACCTGGGCCTGAATGAGTACTGGAGTATCCCAATTACCCTCCAGAGGTCCGCCTTATGCAGTGTGGGTCCAGTTCAGGGTCATCACTTAACTTGTCCTATGTGTAACCCTTCATTCCCCTGGGGCATCCCAAAGCCTTTGGGTGCCCCCTCTATATCAGCAATGCATCCTCTGGTAATCAGGAAAAAACAACAAAGAGGCAGATAATGCCAAACTTACAAAGGTTTGCTAAGACAGAATTGAAAAAGAATTAGGCTCCTGACCCTGAATGTAACTTTTCATTTCTCAAAAATGACAGAAAGCAGATGGGCAGAGGTATGCTTCTACTGCCTGCCCTGAAGAGGATATTTGCTTTCAAAAGACCAAGCTACTATTACAAGTTTTCCTGCTTTAAACGTACAGGACTCTCTGGAAAACAGAAGCAGAACACAGTTACTTCATCTCAGGCTGCTTTGGCAGTTTTTGCTTTCAGAAAGCCACATAGAACACCAAGGAGCGAATATGAAGCTCGTCAAGGATGGGAAGTCTTGCTTTGGCTTCCAGAAAACAGCTGCATTCCACTAGTTAATGTAAATGTTTTTTTTTAATTCTTACTATGACAAGGACATATGACAGGTGGCATACAGTAAGTCACTTGATTAGGCTGAATAGAAACCTTTAATGTTTCACTGGTGTTCTCTTTTAATCTCAGCACTTGTATTTTCTTCTTGCTTGGAAATGGAAAAAGGATTTAGTTTGTTATTCTGCACTTAGTCATACCTGGCAAAAGCCACAACCTCCTACTGAAATGGCCTCCCATGTAGCAAGGGGGTGCATGGGATGTACATCGGTCCCATTCATCTCTGTGCCCTTTACCCCCATAGGTAGAGAATGCCAGATACACCACATATATGGTCAAAGAAGTGATTTTTAATGTTTGAAGTTAATCCCTTGGATTCACAGTTGGATTACGGCTGGCTCCCCTCCAGAGTTCAAACAAGCAGTCACTTGGCTGTTCTTTGCTTAGACTCTTGCCTTTAGTAAAACCGCACACAAAGATACACAAATAGGAGGCTCTAATGGCTGCACCCACATCCAGTTCACATTTCACGCAGAGCACAGTTAAAGTAAACAACTATAGAAAATATATGCTCCATCAGCAGCTAAGTGTGTGAATCCCATATAAGTGTGATGGATTGCATTGTACGATTAATCTTCCTGCGATGACAGGGGAGGTGAGAGGTCAGAACTCTCTGCTGATTTGGGTCTTGCCCATTAAGTCTGCAATGCCTTGCACAGATATCACCATGGACATATCTGTCATGGTGCCAGGATGGCTGTTTGTATACCTGACATGGCAGTAATTGGCAGCAGTTTAAGTACTAGGAAAGGAAAAAACCTGGCAGGGGAGTTTGGCAGATGAGAGACCTGTGTGAACATGCAACCAGTAAAATCAAGGGAGGCAGTAAGTTGTGACAAGTAATTTGCTAGACATAAAACAGTCAAGTACTAGATATTACCTATGGAAATCTATGACCAAAGCAGAAAGAAAAGTCTGCCAATATATGCTCATAAAGTCCAACATTAGCTATGTTTTGATTGAGTGGAATGGTTTGGATGTGCTGATGCCTTTTACCTCATTGGGGAGATCTAGTCCTACACCAGTAATCAGTAATACATACATGGAATTTTTGCAAGAGAGAGGCTGATACACGAGAAACAGGAGTTTAACATTCTGTTTGGTCACCAAAGAATCAATATTCATTTAAAGCAGATCCCCAACCTGAGTACCTGTAGAGACCCCTGCTCTCCCTTGGGCATGCCACTCTGGATTATCTGCTCACTAAAGGATAAAAAAATGTGGAAATTGGGCTAAACTATTTACTCCACCCAAGCCCCCATGGTATATACATATATCCCACAAGTCTACTGTTGGTCAGTGGGGTTCTCTATGTATGATTTCTTGGTGCCATGTGCATGCCTGTACTTGTGGTTGCCTGTAATTGCCTGCCTACATACATAATATTTGCCTGAAAATGTGGTGCTGATCTTACCTTTCTGTATTTCCATGGTGCCCCATGTGTGCAAGGGCCTCTTGTGAGTGATAGTGACCAACAGGGTACACATATCACAGGCAGGTGGACACTTTAGTGGTCTGGAGTGAGGGAAACAGTAGTATTTCCTAGTTATTGGTATTACACAGGCATACCAAACCATTATATCTGCGGGGGGGGGGGGGGGGGGGGAGCAGGGTGGACTGGCTTGGGGTGGATCTTGGGTTAAAGCAAATGGTGGGATATAATTCAATTTATGCAACTCCAAGACTCAAGTCTAAAGTTAAATGAGAAGCCTGCCAAATTATGCATAAAAGGTCCAACCTC
The DNA here is from genome assembly GCA_027917425.1 of Gastrophryne carolinensis. Lineage (NCBI taxonomy): Eukaryota > Metazoa > Chordata > Amphibia > Anura > Microhylidae > Gastrophryne > Gastrophryne carolinensis. The sequence continues at coordinate 121,167,845 of CM051239.1, forward strand.
AGCCATGTTTTGAGAAAGTGGGAAGGGTTTGGATGCTCTGGTGTCTTAAATTTCTTTGGGGAGATATAGCCATACACCATACCATCCTGTCTGCTCAGGGTATAGCATTTAAAGCAGGCCCCCAATGTGCATGATTGCCAAGCAGACCCTATCGTTGTCACAAGCATGGGACACTAGAGCGGTCTGGAAGAACAGAGGGAAACAGTAGCATTTTCTAATTTTTGGTATTTGCAGTGCCAATATAGCAGATATGAATCCCAAATCATTATACCCAGGGGAAATGCAGTTCCTTGGGGACCTAAAAGTGGGCCTTGTATTAAATTCTTTGTAAAATGTCATATTCATTCGTTCCTTTTGGCTTCTTAACGTTCTACTAGCATTTACATACATATATATCTAAATATTTTCCCTGTATAGTAATAGACTGTCTTTCTTTTCTGCGTAGTTCCAGATTCAAGCAAGTATTCTTTAAGAAAATTCAAAGGGTCAGGCTCTCCCACGGGAGCCTTTGTTGACATCACCCAGCTTCCTGAGGATGTAGACCAGTGCGCTCATTTCCATTCTGCTAATATAATTAGCTAATAAAGTGTGTTTAGAACAGTAACTGTTCAGAGGGTCACCACATTGGCTTGTACATGGATAGTCAGTTTTAGAAAGAGTATGCTGCCAGGACCAGGTTAGTGTAAGCTTAGAATAAATCATAAAATATACACTCACCTTCTAAATATTTGAAAAAGTGATTGCTCACAGACACCACTCACAAAGCAGTTGTGGAAGATCCTGACAACAATGGAGATCGCAAGGGAGGAGGAAGATGAAAGATAATAAATAGGGTCTGAGTAAGAAAGGAGTAGCCCATGCTGAATGTAAGATGAACTCATAACTGCAGGAGGTTGCAATTGTTCTCACTACATCACTCTTCTTTTAAAGCAGATGGAAAGCCAAAAAAGGGTCCATCGCTCAATCTATGGGCAGCACCCGAGGAGCCGGGTGCTGCTGTTGACTCAGTGGCCCGGTTTGCAAAGTGTCGGCATCCTTTGTGCGTAAAGCAGGGATGTGATTTCCCTGTTGCAGGCTGTGACCAGTGGCATAGCACAGCTGATCTATGAGGGACCAGAAGCAGTTAAGCTTTAGGCAGTTTTCAGGCTTGCTATACATTTTCAAAAGGACTGTAAACCCAACGGTACTAATAAGGCAGCAAGAGGCTCAACTAGTGCCTGTCCATGCCATGACTCATCCATTTCCTACAGGGTAGAAACTGTAGCAGGGCTCCAAAGTTTGCCCTTCTTTCTAAATCTTTCCTCCAGGACCATACTAAAAAGTGTTCAAAAAGCCACTCTCTCCCTTGGAACTCTCCCTATCAGTGAGCATGGAAAGCCAGAGTGGTCCCACAGCTGACTAAGACCACGGTAGTGTGCATGACTCTAAGGCTCTATTCACACCTCTCCGCTTGCGCTGTGTTGGGCAACGTGGTCACAATGCAAAGGAAAATACTGCCCATTATTTTTAATGGGCCAGTTGAAGCCTTAAAATGGCTAGTTTTACACTGTTCAAGTGTGGGAAAAAGTGGGAGAAATTTAGCACATGCAAGGACAGGCAATATAAGGCAGACCAAATGTTTAACTAACATCCCCTGAATTGCTCCACCATGAGAATTTTCACTGCTGCTTGACTTTGCTCCTAGCTAATGGTGCCTGCCTGTTTTAGCTGAAAGGCCTGCCTCCTTAAAGGGGGACTATCGTGTAAAAACTGCCCTCCATATCTGCCCTATTCCCTGATGCACCCCATCTCTGTCCTGCTCTCATTTTAATAGTCCAGTAGTGGTGACTGACAAGGGAGTGGCAATTGTGAGCTGGGTGACATTCATGATGGCAATCATTAAAGGAGCATTATGACGAAAAATGGCCCAATGAAAAAAAAACACATAAATATGCCGGATGGTGGGAGGAGGGGGTCCCACCTGACATCAAGAAATATCCAGCCACTATTGTTTTTCTTTTTAATGGAAGGAAGGGGAAATCAGGAGGACAAGTTCTGTTACCCCTGATATACTTTATTTCAACCAGGAGAATAAACCACAAGCTTGGCGAGAGTTTGGGTGTATAAGTGTCCCCTCCTCTCGTTAGCCGATATATTTATATAAATTTTTAATATTACAAAATGTTGCAATTTACCGCCTTGAAGTCAATGTTTCAGGACAATGCAGTAGACAAAAAAATACATTTCTAGTTCTACACCCTAATAAGTGAGTATCGGCAGGGGCATTGGCCAAATTTATTTCATAAGTTTGGTGGGTTTTGGTCTGCTTGAAGCTTATCCCAAATCAGGATGCCGTTGCAGCACCCTACATAGCCCTATTTAGCAATCCTAAAGTCTATCCAACTGAAAGCATGTGAATAGAAGTCGTTTCTCAGTTTCATTCCTTTCTACCCATGACATCAATAATACCGTACTTGCTCTTCCTCACATGAGGCACAGATTTTGATGTGTAGAGGGCAGACAGAGGAGAAAATGACTTGCATGGAATTTCTTTTCTTTGAATAAATAAGAACGCTCCAGGCAAGGTTTTATTTTTAGTTCATCTTCCTGAAATAAAGGAATGGTAAAATGGCAATATTGGGACATTCCCGCCCATACTGCATTTTCCAGCAGCCAACAGTCGTTAAAGTCCTACATACAACATTTTTGTATGTAGGTAGGGTCCAACTCCCTTTAGAAAAATAATTCTGGGGAACCAGTGGGATGCACACAGCCCGAAAACTCATCATGCTCACGCTGTACTGTACATTAGCAATCAGGAACATTACAAATTTCTGGTAATTCATTGTTCACAACTAAGCATTATGTTGCATATGCCGGGGGCTGTGATGACTTTCTTCACTGCCTTGTGGTTTATTTTGTGCTGCCTTTGACCTGAGTTGCATCGCAATCTGTAATCTATGATAGATTGCCCTTGACCTGAAAGCAATACGTCCAAAACATCATACAAAAAACAGTACTGCCAAAGACTTCTATAGGCTGCATGCGGCATATAGATGTGAACTGGCCCTAAGAAAATAATAGGCAGCATATTTCTGTGTTGGCTAGATAGGATGACACAGTAACAATAGTTTAAGATAGGCTGGTCTGATTTCTTCAAAAAAAGAAGCCTGGTTATGGACAGGCCCAAGTTAGGCGGTAAAGTGGGAATAAATGGATTTAAAAACCCTTTATTAAAGGTAGGTAAGGCTTGATTTATAGTGCTTTCCTAATACAGAATGTATTTGCATGGGGCATACAAGCCAAGGATAATAGAATTTCTACCAGAATCCCTTGCAGTAGGCAGGCCCATGCAAATTGTTCCTTTACACTTCCTAAAGAGGAAAAACAAACAAGAATTTTACTTTCCCAAGTGTTGTTCACCTAATTGGGATGCCCCGCTGTGTGTATCCCCCAGGCCGCCGAAAAAACTCACCATGCTGTTCCCAGGGTGAAGGCTCACCCAAAACCGAGCAAGCTGATTGGCTGAGTGACCCGCTCAACCAATCAGTGCAGTCAATTTCACTTGGCTCCCTTTGGCTCTGTCAGCCTCGTCTCCACACAGGCTCACTCACCTTTTTGTTGTAAGCCTGATTCCCCCACGTGTTGTCACCCAGTTTTTGCCACTTTAGTAATTTTTTGTTTGTGTGTTTGCATGCATTTGGGTTGCCAGCGGCTCCCTGTCCCTAATGACCGGGGGTCGGAAGCCATAGGCCTTTTGGACTCGCTTCCGACCTCTGCCCAGTGCTCCCCCCTGAGGCTCCAGGTGAGTAAGATGCCGGTGAACCCCTGGGAAAGCAGGTTCCAAAGCCCGTACTAGTACCTGCATTTGAATCCACGGAAAGGCGGGCTGCGGAGAAAGCTAGTACCGGTGGGCTAGCCGCAACTGTAGGCAGGAGGCCGAAGCCGAAGACCCTGGTACCTGGTCGGGCAAGCGCTGGGGAAGGGTAGGCTGAGGGAGTTTATGCCTAAGTCCATGGGAAAAGATTAAACTAGTACCCAAGGGCAAAAGCGGCTCCGCGGTTCTCTGGACCGAGGGGTATGTAACGACCCAATCCTGTCAGGGGGTTCGTCCCCCGGGGAAAGGGATGGGGTTCCTTTCCTTTGGGAAGGAACCAGGCTGGGCACCCTGAGTGTTTTTTGTGCACCCGCACTTTTCACTTAGGGTTCCACATGTTAACGGTGCTTAGCACACACAATGGCTTAATGAAAAAAACCTGAGCGGCTAAGCCGTACAGAGCCGAGTGTGCTGCCGGCCATATCCCCCGCTCAGTTTCTAGTTAGAGGTGAGTGAAGATGCGGCCATGGCGGCCAGAGCTCCGGGAGAATGTGAAACGCGGGATCCAGGGGACTTTCACACAGCGGGCATCCTCAATTGGGAGTGGAATGTGGATGGTCCTGGAGTCTTTTAGATTCCAGGGCCTTCGAAGTTCGGAAAGCTTTATCCAAAGCGCCTAGATCTGCCAGGATGTAAAAGCAAGTAAAAGCAAGTAAAAGCAAAAAGAAAAGCATATGAGAGAATATGCCACCATCCACTCCTACATGTGGACATGTGTTTCGGAGTATTGACTCTAGTGCTGTAAGGCTGGAGTTAGATGGTGACATGGGGGGGGTGAGTCTTGGAGTGCCAGAATATCATCATAAGCCTGGTAACGGACAGACCCCAGTTAGTTGGTATTGGGGGATTCAGAAAATGTGCAGCCTCTGAGATCATTGTAATTTTTTTCTCCTGTACCCATAAAAACTACATTTAGCAAATAGAAGTTAACATTTAATAACATACACATCTAATACTATCACATATGCCATATGCCAAATGGATCATGTGCTGTGAAGCCTCCTGCACTAGCTGTGCTATGACTAGTAATGCTACAGATACAGTAAGAGGAGCTGCACAGGGTTGCAGTACAAATAATCGCAGCAACAGGACAGTTTTTAGTACAGATAAATGGAGCTCTGGGGTGGGTTGCATTACAGATAAAGGGGGCTGACAGAATGCTGTACAAGTATGCAGGGCCAGATTATGAGGGGGTGCAAGGGCGCGCATCCCAGGGCCTCCACCACTTGCCCTGCAAAGGGGGCCTCCACCCACCTTTGGGTTATGGTCTGGTCCAGGAGGCTTTTCAGTCTTTGGTCTGATGGTCCACAGGCCAGCAACAAAGCTATCAATTGCAGTGGGGGTTTGCCTGGATAGCCAAAGCCACCACAGGGGTGCCATACAACCACCAATCAGTGATTTGGCAGGAAAAAGAAATACTGTATCTGTGGCCTCCACCAGATTTTGTGCCCAGGAGTCAGAAGGCATTCTAACTATAAAAGTTCCAGTTTATAATCTTTTTTTTTCAACTTGAATTTTCTTAATTTTAGTACAGAGCTGTAGTCACAGAGGCAGCAATTCTAGACGGTACAATCGCCACGCTGTTAACAATGACAAGTAAACTGTTTCTATAAACACTCGTACCACTAACATAATAAGCCCGAAGGCTGCGCACGGGAAAATAGTTCCCAATTAAACGGTTCAAAACCCTACCCCAGGCTAAGGGAGGAGGCACGGAATACATGGGACTACAGGCAACTCTAAGGAACTTATAAAGGGGAGGGTGGAGAGGGGGGGGATAAACGGGAAAAAAAAAAGAGGGATAAGACAGTAGAAGAAAGTATAGCACCCCTAATGTCCGCTTCTAGTATCGGACTTAAACCAAAAGTAGATTTACGTCGAAGTCTACTGGCATAAATTCCTGTATCTAGGGAGACCACACCTCGCCAAATCTCTCCAGACCGGCTTCCTGTACAGCTGTCAGCTTCTCCATCACCATTATTTGGGCTACCTTATTTTTAAATTCCCTAAAGTGCAGAGTTCCCGTCTTCCAAGCCCTGGCTATAACCATTTTAGCGCCCATCAGGACATGGTAAATTAATTGCATATCACTCCTAGTTCTTCCTTCAATAGGGCTATTAAGCAGGGCAATCCAAGGATTCAGCTCGATCTGACTTCCCAACATTTTATTGATTGCTCTAAAGACTTTTGCCAAAAAGCACTTCACAATATCACAATCCCACCATATATGCAGATACGTCCCCGCTACTTGGCAACCCCTGAAACAGAGCCCCTGGTTGTCATTTGTAAAATGACTCAGCCGATTGGGGACCAGATACCATCTTAACGTTGGCCTCAATTGAGGCTACTGAAGCTGCTGATCCAAAGGATGCCTGCCACATAGCTTGCCAATCCTTCGGGTCTTTGACCTCTCCCAGATCTCTTTCCCATTTGAGGCTATAACCTGTGCTAGAAGCGCTGCATTTTTTATTTAACAATTCGTAGATCTCTGAGATAGCCCCTCTACCCCTAGGGTCTATCTTACACCACTGCTCAAATAAGGAGTATTGGGTGGTTTTTCTGTTCTTTCAGTATCCCTTATTATAGATTTCACAAAATGTTTTACTGCATATACCCAAACAGATCTCTTGGCTGCAATTGGAACTTATCTCTTAACTGCTGAAAGGTGGCTATACTATATCCCTGTAGACAGTCCTCCAGTCTCATCATCCCTGCCCTCTTCCAGCCACTAAATCTCACTGAGTCCAACACTGCTGGGGGAAACATAGGATTGCCCCACAGTGGCATCAGGGGTAAATGAGCTGAGGCCAATCCTCCTATATGCTTGAGAACGTCCCAGACTTTTAGGGAATGATTTAAGATAGGGTTTTGAATAAACCTCCTCATGTTTGGGGTCACCCACAATAAGCCCACTATTGGAATCGAGTGGCACATTGTTGATTCAATTTGCACCCAACACGGGATATCTAAAGTCTCATGGTATGAAAAGACTTGGGATAATTGGGCTGCCTGGTAATAGTTACATTGGGGACACCTAACCCTCCCGATCTTTTAGGTCTCAGCATAATATTCTTTGCCACTCTTGGGCGTTTTCCATTCCATATAAAATCCAGTATCTTGCTCTGCAATATTTTCAGAAAGTGTGGTGGGACAGGCAGGGTTCTGGCTAAATATAATAATTTGGGCAGCAGTGTCATGTTGATTGCAGCAATTTTGCCTAGCCATGAAAGGCCATAATCTTTCCATTTAGTTAGTAGATCAAAAAGTTTTTGACGGAGCGGTGTATAGTTGGCCACCAGCAACGCTTCATAGCTGTTAGTTAAATTGACTCCCAAATATTTGAGAGCTTTTTTTCCCATTGGAAATCGTAGGTTTCCTGAAGCCGTACCCAGGTCTCCGAGGGAATATTTATATTCAGTGCTTTAGACTTAAATGTATTCACTTGGAGACCTGAAACGGCTGCAAAGTCTTTGAGGGTCTGCAATAAGTTAGGTAGGGATATAAGGGGATTAGAAATAAACAGCAGCACATCATCTGCAAATAAACATAACTTATGGTGATGGCCACCGATCTTTATACCTGAGATATCTGGAGAATCTCTTATTAATTGGGCTAAAGGTTCCATAACCAGGGCGAACACCAGTTTATAATCTTAATGGCCTTAAAATATAGAAAATATATAAGGGCAGTTTTATGCTTTATTTCAGAATAGGGCAAACATTAAAATAAGGCTAATGGTTCAAAGAAGAGATAACTTTGTTAGGCTTCACCTATCAGAGTGTTGGAAAGAGCTGTTCACCCATGCAGGAAAATAATTTTATAGTGAGATTTCAGGATGATTTCAGGATGGCGTCTCCTAGAGACACACACAAAATGAACAACGAGTAACAGAGGAAACACTTTAAAGAGGGAGATGGAGAGAGAGAGAGAGAGAGAGAGAGAGAAAGAAGGAGTTTCTGAGAGACAGACAGAAAGATAGAAAAAGAAAGAGAGTGTGAAAAGGGAGAGAGAGAAAAAGAGCAAGTTGAATAAAGTTGCAGATAAAGAGGGAGAAAGAAAGAAGGGAAAGAAAGAGAGAGAGAGAGAGACTAAAACTAAAAAAGAGAGCAAATGAAAAAAAGAGAAAGAAAGCAAGAGAGTTAAATAGGGTTTCGGGGAAAGAAATAGAGAGAGAAAGAAAGAAGAAAAGAAGGAAAGAAAGAAAGAAAGAAAGAGAGGAAGAAGGGAGGAACGAGAGAGAAAGAGAGTGAGAAAGAAAGCAGAAAGGAAAAAAAGCAGAGATAATTAAAAAAAGAGCGCAAGAAGAAAAGAAAGATAAAGAAGGAAAGCAAGAGAGTTGAATAGGATTGCAAAAAATGAAAGAGAAAGAAAGGAGGAAAGAAAAAAGAAAGAGAGGAAAGAGAGAGAGAAAGAAACAAGAAAGAAAGAGATTGGAAAAGAGAGATGGAAGGAAGGTATCAAAGGAGGAAGGTGTGAGGAAGCTGAAAATCGAGGCAGAAATGTGTAAAAAATAGAGGAGAGAGATATGGGGTATTTTGAAAAGAAGAGGCTTGCTGATCCATTTAAGAGCTCCTGGCTTCCCCTTACAGAGAGGCTGGGATGGCGCCCTGTGCAACCTCACACCTTGCACACCCCAAAGGCTGCCCATGAGCAGTGTTACCTAAATGTACTACATCCATTTCCAGTTCCAAGCAGAACCTAAGATTAGGATATGAAAGAGACATACATGAGGTTGAACTCTTTCCAAGATAGTAACAAGGTGTCCATCCCGAGAGCCTATGGGTTTTTGACCCTGTTCACAAAGGCATTAACCTTCTTACTGTCTATAGAGCGAAATAGATCCACGTCTAGTTGCCCACTTGCTGGAAGACTGGAAAGCAAGACCGCATTCACCTTATAGAACCTGTTGGCAACTCAGAAAGTCTGCCTTCACATTGTCCACTGCAGGCCTGTGGACAACCAACAGTGCCGACCAGTGTTAAAGTGACAGAAGACTGCCGCAGGGTCCAGGTTCAGCCACACAAAGGAAATCCATTGGGGGTGGGGTGGGGGGTCAAGGCTAAGGTAGTACACCTTAGTTGGCTGTTGCCAAGCTGAATGGAGACGACAAATTAAGGCATTACTAGTTCCAGTATTGGCTTTTAGGGATCTACAGGGAGATTGGAGTACTAACCCAAGCCAAGCTACTGTGAAGGCACATGAACAAGTCCACTAGCTGGCAGACTGCGCCCAGGAGGTTCCAGTCATCTCAAGCACAAGTAGGATGTTTTATAGGAGTGACACAGACATCCTGTAACTAGTAAATTGCAACAGCTGTCCCCCACCCCCGAGTGAGGGCATGGCAACAGAACGAGGAGGGACTTAGGACTTCTGGACAAGCCTGACATGAATGCCTGTTATAAAGTATTTACCAAAGAAGAGAGTTTGTTATAAGGCAAAGGTATGCTCATACACAGTGTGAGACGATTGACAATGCTCCCCAAGTCTTCACCGAAGAACCTAACTTCTTTGTGAGGGAGGCCTGCCATAGCAGCATCTCTATAGTAAACCATAATTTAGAGCAGTGGAACTGGCGGACCGGGGTCCGAATGCGGGCCTCGGCACCTGATTTCCGGACCCCTGCCCTGACAGTTCTACACTCAGTTGCTTCTGTATTGCCGTGCTCAGTGCTGCCCCCTTTACTTGTTATTAGAACTAATTGCCAGTCCACCCTTGTACATGGCCTGCACAGAATGCACAGGGAGTTAAAATCATGGGCCAGAGCTGTAGGTTCTGTGGGGCAAAAAAAAAGCTTCTGTTTTTTTCCTAGTGTCCAATATGGTTCTTAGGGTAGGGGCAAGCAGCCTTTTTTAGCTTTGCCAGTGGAATTCATACCCCCCCCCCCCACCCAGTGTGCTGATTTCTAACTATCCACCTCCCCATGGTGAAGGTCCTGTCTGGGCCTTTACCTCTCACTGGATGCCTGTAATTGGACCTTTACAAGAAGTGATTGAGTACCCCTGATCTAGAGTGTGTTTATGGCACGATGGCATGTCCCATAATCCTGAGTAGCATATTGGCTATATCCTTGGAACACTCCAGGGGAAAATCAGGAGACCTTTGGCTGGCTTCTGCTTTGCCTGTTGGTTAGTCACACAGTTGAATTTAAATGGAGCAATGCGGTTTAAGCTAAGATTTAGGGGGTTGCAGAGGGTTAAACGAGCAATCATGGCTCTGGCAATAAGAATGTACCCTCGACAATCGGCCTGGTTTAGTTAGTATGGTAAAGGGACACCTGTCTTCAAGTGACGTAAATGTTAACCTTTACCATATTTTGTCTGACCTGAGAGTCTAGAACTCGCCTCAGTGAACTGCAGCTCAGAGAGATTTTATTGTGCTATAAGTGAACATAAGTGAAATTTACAAGGCAAAATCTGCTTTGTAGTACAATAAAAAAAAAAAAAATCATACAACATGTACAGTACTATGACTAGAGATTAGCGAACCAATTCATCCGAATCTGAAATCACCCCCCGAATTTCATGAAACAGCATTTAGTCACAAATCTGAATTTCCTCAGATTTATGCCCCTTAAAAAAGTAGGTAAAAAAATGTGTCCATCCCCCCACCCACCTGCTGAGAAGTCGCTCTCCTGCCCACGAGAAGCCGTTGGAGTGTGTCCATCCACCCACCCACCAGATCCTTCCTGCACAACCTGAGAAGCTGACCAGACACGACCCATCAAGAAGCTGGCCTGAGCGATGGAATCTAGAGGCGGCCCGCCTTTCGAGAAGCCGCCTGGAGGCAGTCCAAGTGCCAAGTAAAAATAATTTAATGTGTTTAATAGTTTAGTATAGACAAATTAAATTTAGATTTATCAGGCTTTGACAAAATTCTAACAATGCATTGCGGGCCAAAATATTGGCTATATCCGACCATTCCAGTAATTTGTGTTATTGAAGCAAATTAACTTAGCATAGCTGCTGCAGCACTATATCTGCTAAGCTGGAAAGTGAAGACAACCAGGCATAGTGAGGTGCAGCAAAGCTCATTCACACCAAAAACACACACAAAAAAGATGTGTTTAGACGTGTGGACATTGCTATGTATATACTGTAGGTGTGTGAATATTTTCAGAGTTACAAGTAAATGAAATAGATTGTGTTAAAAATATAATGTATAAAATTATAATATAATAAACTACTCCGAACTGGAACAGGCCAGCATAACTTTAGTAAATACCCCTCCCAGCAAGGATGTTTTTATTATAATTATCAGATATTTTATTTTAATATTTAAATGATGGTGCCTTAATTGTAGCGCTGCGATCTCTGGTACAAAATGTGATTGCCAAAAGTGTTAAGAGTTAAACATTATTTATTCCCTGGACTTGGCATAGAGAGACAGTTTTGAGGCGCAATCATGAGAACACCCAGAAAGCCTTGTGTAAAGCACACTGCACAGAGAGGACATATGAATCTAATTTTTATTACTGATGTACTAACAAGGAAAGCGGAATGAGTGTGTCACACATGCTGTCTATACATGCCCTTCCCAGGGCTGTGTGGGAATGTATACTAAGCCCTGCAAAAGTACTGCAGAAGCTATTTTTCCAGCAACAGCTGTAAAGGAATATACAGTATATATATATATATATATATATATATATATATATATATATATATCATATATCATTGCACAATAAAAAACAAAAGAGCTGTTCAGCTACTGGTAAAACATATTACAGTGAGTTGATTACAGGGCAACTTTTGCAATTTTAGTTTTTGATAGAATGGGGAGCCCAAACCCTTTACTATAATTCTACCCATTTAAACCCCCCAACTAGGACATCCTGGTTTTGGATGAAACCTCCTGGTATTACTATAGAATCCTACAATAAAAGAAACGGGGATGCCATGATCATCCCTGCTCACTTCACCCAAATCATAATGCCCCTAGGACAGGGAATCTCCCAGCCCTGGAGTTCTTTAGACTCTAGAGCCAGGCAAATAGTGTTTTAGTCCAAAGTACAATACAGTATTTTCCAGGTGTACAGCACGGCTTGCTTCATTTCTATTCTTTACATGTGGGTAATCCACCGCAGGTGGCGCAGTCGACTGCAGGAAGACTTGTGGCCCCTCCGGGCCCATAAAAGGGCCAGAATTACCCAGAAGATCCCCCAGTCTTCTCCTGCAGTCTGGCTGCGAAGATGGTCTCTTTCTCTCTCGCCATGGACTTCGCAGATAAGCGGGGCATTACTAGCCCGTCGGCCACTGCAAGCCCTATTCCCACCAGCTTCTGGGACCCTTCTTGCCTCCCAGCCATGGCTGCAGATCAGGTGCAGGTAGGGGAAAGCCGCGGGTCAGGCGTTCGGCAGAGCTACGCTCTGGGCCGCAGACCCTCCATAAAGGGTAGCCGGCCACAGGCGATGGTGAGCCTATGGGGGGGGAGGAACCACCAAAATTGCCCGGGGGTTATTCCCTTATCTGTGCCCACATGCTTTATTGTCATGTGTTGTGCTTTTTACTTCACTTTTACTTAATTTTTACCTCAGACTTTGTTGTTGCTGGCAGCTGTGTGGAAAATTGCCCGGGGTTATGCCCTTATCTGTGCCCGCATACTTTATTGTCATGTGTTGTGCTTTTTACTTCACTTTTACTTCATTTTTAACTCAGACTTTGTTGTTGCTGTCACATGTGTGGAAAATTGCCCGGGGTTACCTTTATCTGTGCCCACATGCTTTATTGTCATATGTTGTGCTTTTTGCTTTACTTTTACTTTATTTTTACCTCAGACTTTGTTGTTGCTGACAGCTGCGAGGATACTCAGCTTTCCCCGTTCCCTCCCCTCTTCCTCTTCCCCTCCATCTTAAGGCTGTGAGGGGGAGCGGGAGAGGCGTTTGAGGCGAGGCCTCAGCATGTGGTGTGGGGCTCCGCCTCTGGGGGGGCTCCTCCGTAGGCTGCCCCCCCTTCCTGCGCTCTCGGCGCCATTTTAGGCGCTGCATGGCGCCCCTGTTCGCGTCAGCAGCAGGGGATGGGGCCACGTGGAGACGCGTTTTACGTCATTGCTGCGTGGCCCGCCCCTCGAATTTCGTCTTTGCTGCGCTCGGGCTCCATTTTCTGTGCTGTTCTTTTTGTCAATTACGGACCCTGCCGAGGGTCCCCACGGCTGACGGGCATCAGTTTCACCACTCACTGCCTGCGTTTTTATTGGTGCCTGCCTTCCAGACTCCCCGCTACCTCGCCGGTCAGGTCCGTGAGTCCCTCTTTCATCTGTGTAATTTTTATGTGCATGTGCTGTGGGATGCTCATGAATACTTTCGCTTGTGTCTTCTAGGTGGGCCCCCCTCCCATTGCCAGGTGAGGGTTGTGGTTCCTACCGGTCTCCTACACCCTCTCTCTCCGCACCCTCTCGGGATTGCTAAAAAGAGGGACAAAATTGGGGGTCACTTAGGTTTGGGCCGTTAGTGCCTTGTAACCTGTATTTTTATCACCATAATCACCATAATGGAGGCTTCTGTGGATAATGAGCTAGGGGCCCCATCTGGGCGGGTTAAGCTCTGCCCCATGTGCGGTACCATCCCCCCAGGCAGACTCAGCGCGGTTTGTGTCACTTGTGCAGGGAGCATACTTTTGGAACATGTTAGGGTGGGCATCCCTGCCCCTAGCCCCCTTTTACCTGTGGCCTCGCCAACACCCCCGCTGCTGCATTCAGCCCTCAGCGAGGGGGAAACTAGCAAGGGGTCCCAAACCGATTTGACACACCGGGTGGCCAGCCTGGAGAGACAGTTATCTCGCACGGCTATTGGGAAGGCCACGAGTAAGAAGCGGCACATCGAGCCGGGTTACTCGGATTTTGCTGACGATGATGATGATCCTTTTGGAGGTCGGGGAGGAGGGAGAGTTGAAGGACTCTGCTTCCTCAGGGGATCGGTTGGTCAGCTATGACAGCGACCCTGGTTCCTCCTCTGACGAGGATATGTGGCTCCCTGACGACACGGAAAAGTTGCTGTCTTCTGTGTTTGAGACTTTGCATATTGTCCCTCCTAGAGCTGCTAAGAGGAAGCAGGGTAATTATTTCGGCTTGTCTTCCGGAGCAGGCCCACTTTTCCAATATGGTGTTTAAGCAATGGAAAGATCTAACAAATTGCCATCGGTGCCTAAGGGACTGGACAGGCGGTATCCCTTCCCTGAGGAGCTGATCTGCCTCTGGTCCTTTCCCCCTGCTGTGGATGCCCCTGTGTCGGGGTTATCCAACACTACGGTTATGCCGTCACCCGATACTGCTTCCTTGCGTGACCTGCTGACAGGCGCATGGATCAGCTGGCTTGTCATGCATTCACCCTTGTGGGTGCTGGGCTTTGCCCTGTCTGTGCCGCGGCCATTGTCTCTTTGAGCACCAGGAAGAAGGTGAGACGCCTTGTTGATTTTGCCAAGTCTCGCAAGCGGGCGGAGGAGTATAAAGACCTCAAAGTCTGTGTGGATTTTATTGCCTTTGCAGTCTCGGCCATGGACGATAGTGTCCGGTATGGTGACAGGGCTTCGGCCCTGCTTGTTGCGCTTTGTCGCTCACTAGTATCCCCTTCCTGGGGCTCAGGTTATTCGGCTTCACTTTCTGGTGGCTGCAGATATTCCTGGGGATGAGGTAGGTCTCACGGCCGACCCAATCCCTCCTGGGGAGCTAAATCCATACCCCCGCCTGGGTGGGGGGACGGCTTCTGCTTTTTGCTCACATATGGAGACAGCACGTCTCGGATCAGTGGATTCAGGAGGTGGTTTCCTCCTGGTACAAAATAGAGCTGGCAGTTTGGCCGCCCTCAATATTTCTTTGGTCGCGGAGTTCCCAGAACACATTGACGGCGCAGGGCCTATGAATGGCCGTTCAACGCCTTCTGCTATTACATGTGATTTGTCCCGTGCCTCACCAGGAACGGGGTCGAGGGTTCTACTCTAATTTGTTCAAGGTGCCCAAGAAGGACGGAACACTGAGACCTATCCGGGATCTGAAGGGTCTCAACAAGTTTGTCAGAGTCAGACATTTCCGCATGGAGACCTTACGGTCCGCGGTGAGCTCGCTTTGGTCCGGCGACTTCATGTGTGACAGTGGACATCAAGGATGCTTATCTGCACATCCCGATTTTTCAGGGATATCAGAAGTTCCTGAGGTTTGCGTTGAAGGATCAGCATTACCAGTTTGTGGCACTGCCATTCGGAATATCCTCAGCCCCCCGTGTGTTCACCAAAGTGCTGGCGGGCATCATGGCTATCCTGAGGAACCAGGGCAATCGTGTTCTTCCTTATCTGAACGATTTGCTGATTGCTGCTCAGTCCCTTCAGCAGGCCGAGAGCGACAGCTGGACGGTGTTATCCACTCTCGACGATTTCGGATGGCTAATCATTTACCCCAAGTCTTCTATCACTCCCTCAATGGTGAGGTCCTTTCTGGGCATGACGTTGGACACCTTTTAAGTCAAGGTATTCCTGTCCCAGCAGAAGGTGGCGGGCCTCCAGATGCAGGTGTAGGCCTTACTGTCTTGTCAGCGGCCATCGATCCGTCTGGGGATGAAACTGGTGGGCCTAATGGTGTCATGCTTCGAGGCAGTGCCCTTCGCTCAGTTCCTCATGAGACCTCTTTAATTGAATCTGTTGACCGGTTGGGACCGGACGCTGGAGTCCCTGGAACAGGAATTTTCACTGTCCCCCCTGGCCAGACAGTCCCTCTTGTGGTGGTTGGACCCCATAAATCTGTCAGTGGGCAAGTCCTTTCTGCATCCCCGTTAGGAGATTGTCACCACGGATGCCAGTCTGACTGGCTGGGGAGGTTTTTGGCAAACGCTGAAATCCAGGGCCAGTGGGGGCCACAGGAGGCCCACTTGCCCATCAATTTCCTGGAGCTGAGAGCGATCCAATTGGTGCGTCTTCACTTGACTTGTGGATTACCCACATGTAAAGAATAGAAATGAAGCAAGCCGTGCTGTACACCGTAAAAACAATTCTACAGGTGAGTAATCACAGAACTGTATTTTATCCCATGCACCATGTAAAACAGTGGCTATTGTCCTTATGTTACAGTCACTTAGAGCTTTACAAAGAAAGCAGCCTGCCAAGATGGCCAACTACAAACTAGACAAACGAAGGTCCACTGTCTAATTGAGGAGGTATTATTATTATTATTGGTTTTTTATGAAGCGCCATCGTCTTCCATGGTGCTGTACAATGCTAAATTACAAACAGAGTTATTAACTTACAATACATGAGCATTATGAGTCAGATGAGACAGGCATGCAAGTATACACAGTCATACTGAAATACACAAGGAGAGAGGGCCCTGCCCTTGTGGGCCTAGAATAACTTGGTGTAAATATTAACAGTGTTTACTGTGTTCAGACGTTTACATTGTTAGAAATGTTACCTCCTATATTTTATAGATTCTAATACTTTTTTTTTGCCGGTCAAACAAAGCATTTCACACAATCCCAGCAATTTTGATCTTTTCTGCTTGTGTATGCCATGTATATTGTTTTGTTAATTTATAGCTGAAAACTGTTATCCGCATTCCTGCTGTTCACTCTTTTGCCCTCAGAGATCCTGTTTTTATTGCCTCCAATTAGTCCTGAGGTCTGGTCTAGGTTAATTCTACCTGTCTCTTAATTCTTAACTCCACCCACCCTCGAGCTGGCATTCCTCAGCTAATTCACATCCTTGCTGCAAAGAGCTAAGCAGTTGTGGCTGGTAGCATGTCAGCCCTGGAAGCCAATTCTAAGTGCCAATTTTAAACCGGACCTTCACCATGATTTATTGAAAAGTCCAAACAATTCCCCAGCATCTAAAGGTAATATATTTTAAGTTTTTAGTCACTTACTTATTATTTTTTCCCCCACTGGGCTGCAACTCTGTTCAGGACTTTAGGATACGGGTGCCGCCATCTTGACTCGGAAGCATCACATTTACTGAGGAGAGAGGGATAAAGTACAGAGGGTGGAGTTACAGGTCCTTCTCAAAAAATTAGCATATAGTGCTAAAGTTAATTTTTTTTCCATAATGAAATGATAAAAATTAAACTTTCATATATTTGAGATTCATTGCACACCAACTGAAATTTTTCAGGTTTTTTTTTGTTTTAATACTGATGATTTTGCCATACAGCTCATGAAAACCCCAAAATCCTATCTCAAAAAATTAGCATATCATGAAAAGGTTCTCTAAACGAGCTATTAACCCAATCATCTGAATCAACTAATTAACTCTAAACACCTGCAAAAGATTCCTGAGGCTTTTAAAAAAGCCCAGCCTGGTTCATTACTCAAAACCGCCATTATGGGTAAGACTGCCAACCTGACTGCTGTCCAGAAGGCCATCATTGACACCCTCAAGCAAGAGGGTAAGACCCAGAAAGACATTTCTGAACAAATAGGCTGTTCCCAGAGTGCTGTATCAAGGCACCTCAATGGGAAGTCTGTGGGAAGGAAAAAATGTGGCAGAAAACGCTGCACAACGAGAAGAGGTGACCGGACCCTGAGGAGGATTGTGGAGAAGGACCGATTCCAGACCTTGGGGGACCTGCAGAAGCAGTGGACTGAGTCTGGAGTAGAAACATCCAGAGCCACCGTGCCGCATTCCTCAGGTCAAGCCACTTTTGAACCAGAAACAGCGGCAGAAGCGCCTGACCTGGGCCACAGAGAAGCAGCACTGGACTGTTGCTCAGTGGTCCCAAGTACTTTTTTCTGATGAAAGCAAATTTTGCATGTCATTCACAAATCAAGGTGCCAGAGTCTGGAGGAAGACTGGGGAGAAGGAAATTCCAAAATGCCTGAAGTCCAGTGTCAAGTACCCACAGTCAGTGATGGTCTGGGGTGCCATGTCAGCTGCTGGTGTTGGTCGACTGTGTTTTATAAAGGGCAGGGTCAATGCAGCTAGCTATCAGGAGATTTTGGAGCACTTCATGCTTCCATCGGCTGAAAAGCTTTATGGAGATGAAGTTTTCATTTTTCAGCACGACCTGGCACCTGCTCACAGTGCCAAAACCACTGGTAAATGGTTTACTGACCATGGTATTACTGTGGTCAATTGGCCTGCCAACTCTCCTGACCTGAACCCCATAGAGAATCTGTGGAATATTGTGAAGAGAAAGTTGAGAGACGCAAGACCCAACACTCTGGATGAGCTTAAGGCCGCTATCGAAGCATCATGGGCCTCCATAACACCTCAGCAGTGCCACAGGCTGATTGCCTCCATGCCACGCCGCATTGAAGCAGTCATTTCTGCAAAAGGATTCCCGACCAAGTATTGAGTGGATAACTGAACATAATTATTTGAAGGTTGACTTTTTTTTTATTAAAAACACTTTTCTTTTATTGGTTGGATGAAATATGCTAATTTTTTGAGATAGGATTTTGGGGTTTTCATGAGCTGTATGGCAAAATCATCAGTATTAAATCAAAAAAAGACCTGAAAAATTTCAGTTGGTGTGCAATGAATCTCAAATATATGAAAGTTTAATTTTTATCATTTCATTATGGAAAATAATGAACTTTAGCACTATATGCTAATTTTTTGAGAAGGACCTGTATAGCTGTGCTTTGCTCAGACAGAGCAAAGCTGGGGTCAGGGAAAGGACAGCAATCCCAGAATGCAGAGCAGCACAGTCAGAAGACACTTCCTGTTTGCAGGCTGCCTGATGTTCCATGAGCCGCCATCTTGGATGTTTAAAGGCTCATAACATGGAGTAGATGCAGGTAGGATGATTTTTAATGTGAGCAATCTGTATGTACAGGGTGTGGGAAATTTATAAGATAGGCTCTTATTCAGGGTGAAGGACCGCTTTAAGTGTCTTTTCGAGTTAGACCTGAATTGAATCACAAGTGATCTGAAGGGATTAAGCTAAGAGCTGCATTAACATCATCTCGCAAAATGCTTTCTTTAAATTTCACTATTGCAATACTTATACTACTGAGAGTTCAACTCACACTTCAATCTCCTTCCACGGATAAGTCTATCTCCATTTCCCCATCCCATAACTCAGTAGTCATGCTTCCTTCAACTTCTTCCTTATTTCTTTAACATTACCTACCAAATGCCCTGCTACTTTTCAATCACAAACCCACCTCTTCTCCATCTCTCTTCTCCTTCTGGTTGCAAGGGATATATCTACAAACCCCGGACCTCCTTGCCCACTCAGTCACCTCCAAAAACCCATTTCCACACTCCCTTCTAACACTCACTGCTGCTAATACTCCAGTCAATCTCGTAACCTTATCAATCTCATCTATATCAGCCATACTCCACGCTTCACCAACACTGCTGCTTGTGCACTCTGGAATGCATGCTCCGCGTGTAACAAACTCACCTCTATCCATGATTTGTTCATCACTAAATCCTTCACTATCTTTGCCCTAACTGAAACATGGCTGTCCCCCCAGACACGACTGCTGCTCTGTCATATGGGGGACTCCATTTCATATGTGGGTTTCCTGCTTTCAGACCATTGCTCCTTTAACCCAAACCCTCCCTTGCCTTCACTGTCCTTTTTTTTCATTTGAAAACCACTGCATCCACCTATACTCCCCCTCCACCTTAACATTGCAGTCATCTATTGTTCTCCAGGCCCTGACAATCTTTTCTTAGACTACTTCTCAACCTGGCTTCTTCACTTTCTCTCAAATGACATACCCGCAATAATCATGGGAGATTTAACATTCCCACTGCAAGACTTCTCTCTCACCTCCTCTTCTGACCTAAACAATGGTCCGGTGTTTCCACCCATAGAGACGGCCACACTTTTTTCTTCACCAACCTCTGCTCTGTATCTAACTTCTCTTCATCATCATTGCCCCTCTCTGACCACAACCTAATAACACTGACTCTTTCCTTCACTTCTCCTGCTCCAACCACAAACTCACAGCCACACCTGTGTAGAAACATACGTGCTCTGGACCTTCAATGCCTTTCTTACGCTCTGCAACCTCTCAAAACCTTGTCCTCTTACACAAACACAGACTCCCTGCACTACCATAACTACTTGCTACCTTGATCCGATTCCATCCCGCAACTGTTCTCATCCCTTACCCCTGCCCTTACTTCTCTCGTTAATTTCTCCCTGTCAACAGGCATCGCATCTGCCCATTACTGTTCAAGCATGCGGTTGTAACCCCATTACCCCATTACTCAAAAAACCCTCCCTAGATCCCTCTGTCTTTACCAACTATTGACCCATCTCACTGCTCCCTTTCACATCCAAACTCCTAGAAAAGCATGTCAACTCAGAACTTGTACGTCATATCTCTGATAACTCTTTACTAGGGCCCTTATTCATCAAGCGATAGCGCCAGGTAGTGTCTGACGAGCGCCAGGTAGCGGCAGCTAACGGCGACTACCGACTCAAGTACGCCCGGCGGCGGTCACAATGACGCATTTATCAAGCAAAATGAGGCTAGCGCCGGCGAGAGCGACGGCTAGCGCGGCATTCATCATGAAGCCGCCTGGACCGAACAGCGCCGCTGCAAATTCCCTCACAGCGCCAGGTATGAGCTGTCGCTCCCTGGCGATGTCCAATGCATTTCAATGGAGCAATCTATAATTAATCATAATTAATTGGTATTATTTTTTTTTTATATTTTTTTAATGTCAAAAAATCGGAGACCACTTCTGCAATGTTAGGATTTATTTTTAAGTAAAAAAAAAAAAAAAAAAAAATATGTGCAGAATTGATCTAACAGGTCTGAGATTAATGTATTCATATTACAAAATGATTCTAAAAACATGTATAATGTTAAATTCAAAAAATATGGTTGTTTAGGGGTTAAAAACTAGGGCCCTTATTCATCAAGCGATAGCGCCAGGTAGTGTCTGACGAGCGCCAGGTAGCGGTAGCTAACGGCGACTACCGACTCAAGTACGCCCGGCGGCGGTCACAATGACGCATTTATCAAGCAAAATGAGGCTAGCGCCGGCGAGAGCGACGGCTAGCGCGGCATTCATCATGAAGCCGCCTGGACCGAACAGCGCCGCTGCAAATTCCCTCACAGCGCCAGGTATGAGCTGTCGCTCCCTGGCGATGTCCAATGCATTTCAATGGAGCAATCTATAATTAATCATAATTAATTGGTATTATTTTTTTTTTATATTTTTTTAATGTCAAAAAATCGGAGACCACTTCTGCAATGTTAGGATTTATTTTTAAGTCAAAAAAAAAAAAAAAAAAAATATGTGCAGAATTGATCTAACAGGTCTGAGATTAATGTATTCATATTACAAAATGATTCTAAAAACATGTATAATGTTAAATTCAAAAAATATGGTTGTTTAGGGGTTAAAAACTAGTTAATACACATCGCCGCCAGCGCTCTGGGGTTTAAACAAGGAATGGACAGCGACAGCACATTCGGAGCGTGATTTGTTGATGAATATGAAGCTAGCCGTTCGCTCTGGCCATTCGTTGTCAGGCGCTCACATACAACGCTGGACCTGTGAAACAGCGACCCCCCAGCCCGTATTCAACATTACCGCACACCGACTGAGTCGCTGTCATCAAGCTAATGCCGGCCAAGCACAGCGAATACTGGCTGGCGCTGAAAAAATCACGCTACAGTCGCTCATCTGTCGCTACCTGGCGCTATTAATGAATCGGCCTCTAGATCCCTTATAGTCTGGTTTCCGCTCTAATCATTTCACTGAAACTGCCCTCACCAAAATCACTAAAGATCTACTTACCGCAAAATCCAAGGGCTACTTCTCCATTATCCTCCTTCTTTTCCTCTGCATTTGACACTGTCGACCACTCACTTCTTCTCCAATTACTTGCCTTCCTTGACTGTCTAACGGCTATCTCTTCATTCATGTTCTTTCACTATCTTAAACTTAACACGGACAAAGCAGAGCTTGTCATCTTCCCACTATCCAATTCTCCTCCCATTTGCAACATAAATATATCTGTCAGTGACCTCTTTATCACGCCAGCTCCTCAAGCACGTTGTCTTCATGTTATACTGGACTACTCTCTTTTATTTACATCACAAATTCAGTCACTAGTCACCTCCTGCCTCCTCCAACTCAAAAATATTGCCCGCATCCGTCCCTTTCTCTCACCTGATACAACTAAAATTCTAGAGCCTACACTACTGCAACACCTACTTGCAGACTGGCACCCCTGCAAACAATCCTCAGTTCTGCTGCCCGTCTCATCTACTTATCCTCTCACTCTTCCTCTGCTGCTCCTCTCTGTCAATCACTCCACTGGCTTCCACTTTCTGAAAGAATTTAGTTCAAATTACTAACTCTAACCTACAAGGCTCTCCACAACCAAGCCCCCTTATACATGTCCTCACTAGTCTAAAAATACCAACCCAGATGCAGTCTTAACTCTGTTCATGACCTCCTCCCGTCCTGAGCTTGATCACTTCCTCCCACTCCCGAGTTCAGGACTTCACACTTGCTGTTCCACTCTTCTGGAATGCCCTTCCTCATACATCACTCCTCTTCCCTTAAAACCTTTTGAAACACCCCCTTAAAACCCACCAATTTAGAAGAGCCTGACTTGGTCCCTGCTTAGTACACTTACCCTTTGTGACCTGGCTGATTGTCTTAACCCCCTTCCTTTTCGATTGTAAGCTTGCAAGGGCAGGACCCTCTCTCCTAATGTATTCCTACATCTTTGTGTCCACTTGTCTGTTACATTTGATTCATAATATTGTGTGTTTTATATGCATTGTTGTCATTGTTGTATTATAATACCCCTGTAGTTCTGCCAATGATGTAAAAGAAATACTAGGAATTAAAAAGGAAAACTGTATAAAGCATATGTTTAGGAACAATAGCTTAGACTATCTTAGACCATCTGGTATGTTTCCAAACTAGAAACCTCTCTCAGCTACACCTGGAAAGTTAAGCAATTGACCTTGACGTGAACTACAATTGGCAGGGTTCCTGATCTGAAATTCCTACATTGGCTTTATGACTGAAAGGAATTACAACAGTTATGATGACTATTCAGGAATCT
Source organism: Gastrophryne carolinensis (assembly GCA_027917425.1). Classification (NCBI taxonomy): domain Eukaryota; kingdom Metazoa; phylum Chordata; class Amphibia; order Anura; family Microhylidae; genus Gastrophryne; species Gastrophryne carolinensis. The sequence continues at coordinate 121,190,673 of CM051239.1, forward strand.
AGATGGTACCCCTTGTAGGTCTAAGTGTGTTGGAGTGATCTGTATTTGGAAACAAGATTCCTTCTCTTATCTTAATTGCACAACCTTGGAGACTGCAGTGCCAAAACACTAGAATGACTTCTACTGGATATAAATCACATGAAGGTATGTGAGCTATGTTTCCATGATACCCAAAGGTTTATTGCTTCCAAGAAAAGATAGGAGGCTAAGAATGAGTGTGGGTATCCACAACAAAATAAAATAATTTACTGACAGGAGACAAATTGTTATATCTACACAGTTTACATGATCACAAATATAAATTCAACATGTTTTGTTTTGATTTATTGCCTAATAACATGTTTTCATTTTATTGCTTCTTTAATTGACGTATATGGTAAGTCAGCCTCCCTATGCCTAAAGCGGTTTAACATGCAAACCTTGCAGTTAAGAGATATGTACTTGAAAGAAGACCATAAACTACTGTCTATTGTAGAATCTGCTGGCAATTGCTTATAGTTGCCAATTGGAGGAAGACTTATGAGAAATGGGACGACTCCTTACAGGTATTTAGTGATAGGTGGTGCAAGGGAGTGCCAACCTGCACCTTTTCTGGGTAAAATTTGCCTTTCTAAAGGCTTATGATTACTGCTGACCATTGAAGAGGTGGTTTATTTACTAAGATGAGAGCTTATACACATTGTTATGCCTACAGCATTATTTGTATCAGCATCTCATTTTGGTTTGCACAGGGCACTTAGAATGCCATGGCACTTAGAAGATTGACTGCCACAGAATAGACTGCCACTGTGTCCACGTGGGCATCAGTTTAACCTTTTTAGTCTTTCCAGCATTAACAGAGTAGTTAAAATAATACTATACTGATACTATCATTGGAAAGATATTGAGCTGAAAATACTGTTGTCTTCCCAGTAGGCGTATGTCTGAGTCCCCAAAACTACAGTTTAAAAAGTAGCAAAACTCAACCCTAAAAGATTCCAGGGCCAGCTGCAGCCTTCCCCAGAGGGAACCCTAAATCAGTATGCCCTACAATCTGCTGTCAAAAGTTTACCTTTCCCTGGTGAAATGGCGCATGCACAGGCTATTGTCCAATCAGAGCTGTTTGCTATGCAAATGTCATTCAGTAAACATTCAGTTCTGATGCTATGCAACAGGAAGAGAGAGCACGCGCATCCTCAGCATCTTTGGGTTGTGCGCGCGCTCCCGCCCCAGCTATTCAGATAAGCCTGGGGCAGGGGGCACATGCGCTGCTGGGGCTCCCCATTGCAGAACATTAGAAGTGTTTGCCAGTGGTGTAACTAGATGGGGCCCAGTGCGAAAATAAAATAGGGCCCTTTCACGGCTAATACAGTAAACTTTTTCTGTCTTTTAGCTCAACTGGATGCAGCTAGACAACTAAGGGCTGAAACAGAATTGTGTTTTCTATATCCAAATGATGTCCATATTATGTTAAATAAGGTGGAGAATCAACAATGATGGGGCCCCCTGCACCCCCCCAAGTTATGGCTCTGGCGTTTGCCAAATAACATAGGCATAGCAAACTGCTCTGACTGGGGGAGAGACCGTCGGACTGGGAAAAGAGTAAACTATTATATCGGCAAACGGGGGGGGGGGGGGGGGGCGGGAGGGTTCACACAGCATCACAAATTGTGATGTCCGCGGAGGCACAGAACAAAACTGGGGATAGTCAAAGATCCAGCAGCAACAGACAATTGGATAGGATACAATGATAATTCTAAATGTATTGCACCTCTTTGGGATGCTGTGTGAGCAATGTATGGAATGTGTGTAGGTCAAGTATAAAGATAGGCAATCTCAAGTACCGCACATTACGGATATCTAGCTGCAGCAGATTCCCTCTATGTTTGTACGGGATGCTCAATCTTTCCTCCCACAGTCCAAAACATAGGCGTGTTGATTAATCAGTGGAAATGTATGAAAACACCCAATGGATGTGTAAATATTTAACTCTGTTAAAATATATCTTTCCTTTTATAAATGAATGGGCCATAGCACTTATTCAAGGCTGTCCTGTTCTTACCCCCGCATGTTTCCTACACGTGTTAAGGAGGAATTAAAGTCAAGTCAATCACATGACTGCTGTTGACCAGTCACGCTTCGCAGATAGCTTTGCACAATCAGTTGCCAGTGTTCATGTGATTGGCAGCCATATGAGGTAATGAGACAGTGGTAGGTTTTGGCCAACCTGACCCATTCCTGCAGGGTTATTTTTCTCCAGTCCAACACTTAAATAAGATCCGCACAAAAAAGTGTCTTATGAATCGGGAGAAGGGTGAAAAATTGGAGTAAACCATTTTTGCACATGAAACGCGTGCGCAAATACTTTGGAGCACGGCCATAAATCAACCCTATAGTGCTTGAAAAAAGCTGCATGAGTTTGTGCATTCATGGCTGTGGGAGTGCGCGCATGTGCATCTGCGAGTGTGCGCATGCCCATCTAGGGATCTATGCTCATGCAAGTCTGTGCATATATATGTTTGGGCATGTGCAAATTTACGTCTGATGGTTTGCACATGCACATTTGGGGCTTACTCTTCTTTTCTTGTCTCATACTGCATGTCCAGGGGCATACATAGCCCTCATGGGGAACCATAGCAGCACCTCCATCAGCTCGGGCCCCCATCATCAGCACATACACCCCCCCCCCCACGAACACATACCAGCGGAGCAACATACTCCAGCGCGCGGCAGCGAGGGAGAAATGCGGGAGACTGGCACAGCGCAGACGGAGACGTGGGCCATGCTGTTCGCACAGTGTCAGGGGTGATGCAGGGCATACACGGTGCTGATGGGAACGGCAAGTAGGATGGAGGTGGCATGGTGGGGTAAGTATGCGCAGGTACTGTACATACTGCAGAGGATGTGGAGGCAGCGTGCCTCTGGCACCCCTGTTCCACAGGCCCGGGGGCACGTGTCTGCACTGCCCCTATGGTATGTACGCCCCTGTGCATGTTCTTTGCATTTTTCACAATATAATATTACAAAAAATTAAGTAAATAAAACACCCAGTGGATACAAATGATACAAAGAGAAAGAGCTTTAGTTTAGTTTTTTACCAGCTGGGCAAGAGGAGTAGAGAGCAGGACATTGTGCAAGGCTAGATTAAGGGACATTCCAGGAAAAGGGTTAAATTAACTTGCTTTCTGCTCTCCCCATGCTGGTTGTCAGGGGGTGACATCTGTCATTCACCACCACTTTGCATTGCCTGATAAACCCTACAGAACTTGCTCCCTTCTCCTGAAACATTCTAGCCCCACAAAAAATTCACTTCTGAGGGGACTGAATAGAAGAGTTATCCTCTGCTCCTGAGGCAGACATGCAGATAGGAAAGAGTTTACTAGGATTTAATAAGAGATATAAAGCAGACTGAATGACGGAGGAATGAATGCCTGCCATCCCTGACAGCCAGCATGGGGAGAGCAGAAAGCAGGCAAATTTAACATTTTGTCTTGAATGTCCTTTTAAAGCGGACCAAGATCCAAAAACTGTCCCCTTCAACACCTGCCCTCTACACTTTAAGATCCTTAGGAAGGCATTCAACCCTTTATGATGTGGGGGGGGGGAGTAGCTGCACACTTACAGTGATTAGCAAGTCAAAAATAAATTAAAAAATCAGTAGCTTACCTTTCATTGAGTGCCTCCAGTGCGGTCCTTCCTCCCCTGTCTGTCTCCTTAGTGAGGAAGATCACTTCCTCATTCTGGTTTCCTTCCCCCCCGTCTATGTGGTCCACCAATCAACCTTCAGGGGACGAAGAAAGGAAACACCCCCACTCCCTGCCTATGTGGTCCACCATTCAACCTTTCGGGGACTAAGAACGGAAACATCCCCACTCCCGTCTTGAGTGGCTGCCTCTCTTTGCAACTATGAAACCCCACCCTCCTCTCTGACCTCCTGAATCATCTCTCACCCCCTTATCTGGTCACACTATGTGCTGGAAATAATAACTAGAGGCACAACAATGTACTTATTTTTTTTCTATGATATAGAGCGGTCTCAGGCACATGCGTTAGAGACCACCCGTTATGAATATGTAAAGCACAAAGTGTGCTTAAATCATATCGCTGTTGTCACGCCCACTGTTAATATGTATAACTGTCCCCTAACAGGCGCAACACTGCTAGGTAACTGTCAGTATCTCTCTAATGAAGCACTCGGTGATGGTGTGTGTGGGGGGGAAGAGGTAGATTAGGTTATTTAGGTGTTCCTGCAAACCAAGAACACACCCTGGCACATAGGTGCACGTAAGGCTTTAGGTCAGCTTTAATACTGACTGGATCCAAGAGATGACATGATAATCTGTCCAGAATAAATGCGTAGGTCAATATCACTTAGCTGCCTTTAGAAGAGTTATTAAAGTTCAGGGGCAAAAACACACTTAGAAAACAACATGCCCCAACATTCAATTTGTGTGAGAACTCAGCCAAGTATAATGTTGCTTCCCCATGCTAAATGTATCTTTACTTTTATCACTCAAACATACAGATATATATTATATATATTTCTGTACTAGTATCACTAAGGAATAAATATCTAACTCATGGACTCCATAACTGAGGGAGGATTCTGGGGGTAGTTCGATAAGATCTTACTGCATCAAGCCTATTGCATCTATAGTGGCAGCCATTTAGGTGAATTATCCAGGGCACTGAATGAGGATTTGTCACCTAATCACTGCAGCAGCCAGAGGCCAGAGGACTCCTGGCAAAAGCTGGAGAAGGAAGTCTTCCAGCACTTGCGCAATACTACCTGAAGACACAAAGCACAGCCTATCGATCTTGTTCTGTTCTCTAAACTTCATCAACTTCCCAACTCTGAGTGGTTGGGAAATAGTCTTTGACCCTTTTCATTTGAGCAAACATCTGACTCCCCCACATGACTAGGGAAGGAAGGAGGTTGGTGGTGGTGGTGGTGGTGGGGGGGGGGGGGGGGGGGGTTGTGACACTTATGATTTCCGTAACAGCTTGACTTAGTGAGCCCCCTAAATGTTTGTGGGGCTGAACTTTAGCACATCTTTCTTTGAAGACGAGCCTGAGAAGTTATTATGATCTAACCCTTGTATCTGGACAGAATGTCCAAGTCCCTGGTCTACAAACACTTAAAGTGTACCAAAACCTAGGCCCCAATGGCCCTGAAATCTATAAGATGCTTCTAGATTCCCTCCCCTCGGGGCATCCAGAATCTGGATGCCCCACTGTATAAAACCCCCCCAGGCCGCCTGGAAAGGGTAGTAGGGGATGCAACCACGAGCGCGCTTGCTTTAGACAAAAGGGCTGGAGCGTATCCGATCGCGCTCATTGGACGAGATGCTGCACATGAGCCATAGGACCGAGGAATGGTAAATCAGACCGGGCTACCTTTCACAAAGTGGAGCATCCTCAATTGGGGTGTCCTCGGGGCAATGACCAAAACCCAGGATAGTCAAAATTGTTTTGCCTTTTTATACCTCTTTCATCTCTCGTTGACTTTAATGGGTGTTGCAAGCTGCCACATCCCCCATTTCCTCGGCCTTGTGTACGCTCCTGTCCCTTGCTGGGTCAAGATCCCGCGCAAGCCACCAAGGATGCAAGGCATGTGGCAGCGCAAGCTCCCTATTCAAACAATGAGAGCCGCCTACCAAATGACGAAACCACAAAAGGTCACAGAATCATAGAGGGAGGCACTCAAAACATTTATCAAAAAATATATTTTATTCCATATCAATAATTTAATCACTACACATAACCACTACACAATTACCCACACAAGATGGCTCCCATTGGATGAGAGACTGTGCATTCGTCATTACCCTGGAGGGTTTCACGCAGTGGGGCATCCCAATTTGGGAAAAAGCCAGCGCCTGGCCCTGGAATTTTTTAGATTCTAGGGTGGCCGCTGGTTCGTTTGGTTTCGCTTTAAACACAGGAGTAGCACAGAATGCTGCAGTTCTTTGTTCCATAAACGCTTGCTAATAAGCCACATCCTGAAACCCACAACCATCACTTTGCAAACTAGCCAGCTCTACCAAATATACCTACAAATAACCTACAAATATAAACATATAGGCCTATATTATGCTGCATTTCTATGACACCCCCCCAGCAGAGAGTCTCACAAAACACAAGATTCAGCGGCACTATCAGCTATAGCACTCTACAGCACTTGTCTGCTAATCACAGGAAATGCAAAATGGCTCTGCAGAGGACCTAGGTGGCATCTGCAGGTGCTTCACACCCTGATCTTTAGATATTAAGAAGCATACCCTAAGTCTGGCTAGCCCTCAAAATGGTGTCCCAGGTTATGCAGGTCTCAGAGAGAAAGCCATCCTTGTGAAACATAGAAAATGCAAGTGAACAGACATACAGTATAGTTAAACACAACAACACAACATGCAAAGCCAAAATGGACATAACGTGAGCTTGAGACAAGTTCCCTGGCCAACTTGCGGATGGTTGCTGATTAGGATAACTGCTCCATTAGTGTCTGTGCTGCAGCATTGAATCTCTTGCTCAAGACAAATGAGGAGCGTTAAAACTTCTACAGACACTTTTGCTGAACTGAGGATCACTGAACAGAGGTCGCTCTGTACTGGACCCCTGTGCAGGCTACCTTCACCACCTCTTGTAAATGTATGCCCGACACCAATTTAATTCCTACCTGTCCAGTGATGTGCCTCGCATTTCCATCTCCAGCACCGCCACCTCCATGCTGCCCTGCATCTTGGTGAGCTTTTTAGTGTTTAGACACAAAAAAGTGCAAACAAATGTTTTTCTACATTTTTCCCCCTAAATCAGCTGTACTTGTGATGGGCATTTTTCCAATGAGGTAAGGATATTTGTTTGGAAACAACTGAACCCTATAGGATATGCAGAAAAAATTGTGAAATGTTTAGCATAGCCCATAGGTGCCCTTATTTCCAAACTTAAAAAAGTTATATTGGAAAATAGAATGTGCCTAACCTGTAAAAATGACCTCACATTTACAGGTGATTTTAGATGAAAAAGGAAGAAAAAACTTTTTTTGCGCTTTTTTGAGTCTAAACACTAAAAAGCTCAGCGGGATGGAGGTTACAATACACAATGCAAGTCACACTGGCTTCACCAACTAATTAGCATGACCCACACTATACACATTTGTATATTAATAAACAACAGTCATGTTCCCAGACCTACAAATAAGAAAATCATTTTAAAAGACTTCTAGTCTAAAATCTGTTGGGCACACATGTGCAGGATGTGTAGAGCTGTCACTCACATTAAACACTTCTTTTCCTATTACACCTAACTTTAGACATAGGGTCATTTCCTATGCGAATGGAAGAAGTGAATATGCTTTCCTTGATGCTCTATGCAGAAATGGCATCTTGAAGCAAAGCACAATAGTGAATAGGATTTTCAGCTAATGAGATAATCCTTTCCATAGTGGAAGGTGGAAATCCAAATAAATGGCATCTCATGGTTAGACCTAACAACATTAGGGATACAATCTTAAGTTTGCTAAACACATTTTAGGAAGAAAATAACAAGGGAACAATTGTTTTCTGCAGCAGTTTTCCTCCCAGTAATTCCCGTGGGTCTCATTAGGATGGGCCATGGCCAAAATCATTAAAACACTAAACTTTGTCCTGGCTTAAGAAAAAAACAAGTAGCGTGATGTTCAAAGCCTTTCCTAAATTATGTTATTTAAAAAGTAAAACGTTTAAGCTTTTATGTACTAAAGTGTATCAGTCAACTGAATGTGTTATTTTAGGTTTCCTTCTTAATTAAAGGTACTGAGAACCAAAAGAAAAAAGGAGGTACTTATCTTTTCTCCTCTGCAGCAGCTCCTGCAGTAGAATTCTTTGCATGTAGGACCAACGCTTGTGGTTTGTCTTGGTTCTGCCCCCCGACATCAGTCACAGCACCTGTGGACACCCAATTTTATTCACTGCAATGGATTTATTACATGGAATGGAGGGGGCCATCAGAGTTACCATGACTGACATGAGGAATGGTGGAAGCAGGCAAGGACACCAGGGGACCCAAACTCAGCGGAAAAGAGGGAGCTGATGTGTGGGGAGAAAAGGGCGATCACCTTTTATTTTTAATTTGGGTTTACAGACCATTTAAACCAGAACAACACCCATTTTTTCACAAAATGGGTGGTCGCTACATGGGGGGGGCATCCTAATTGCCAGTCCCTGACTGCCCAATATGCCCCAGCAAACCCCCAGCTTCCCCGGAAATAAAGGGCTTAGAGATTAGTGTCTAGCAGACCACCAGCGCCAAATGTGAGGTAATATTTTGCCAGGGATGAAGGTAAGATATCTATTTTTTCAGGGGAGTGCAAGGGGCAGAGGCATTCAGGATTTTTTTCCCTGCACAATGAACAACACCCGCTTTATGTATAATAGGTTGTTCAGGTTTAGTCAAACACAGTAGAGCTTCTGCACATGTAAAACATAATGTATTGTAGAGGTCTGACTGCCAAAATGGCAGACAATATGTTTTTCAGGCAGAAGAAAAAAAACACGATACTCACCTTTTTTTCCCACACAGAATATGGCACCGAGTCGCTGCACATCTTTCCTGACTTCTGGATCCAAGTCCTGCGCTGCCAGGCCTGATCACGTGTCTCTTTCGTGTCTCCGACAGGAAGGCACCCCCCCCTGATTGAAAAACATCTTTAAATTCAGTGATCTGGTTCACAGTTGCTTCTAAAGAAAGCCCCCAGGCAGCGCTGGATGTGTCGGGGCCTAATGAAGAGCTGGGCTGCCTCAGGCCTACAGCTGAAGCCACATCTTAGATGTGTGTTTGCAGCAGGCGTTGCCTTGATTCTGGGTAGAATGTCTACTTTCATAGCAAGTAGGAGTGTGTGGTCAGACAGACTGACTGTTACTGGAGAGTTCTGCTTTGATTATATGTGCTTATGTTGAAGAAAGACGATTATTGTTTCTGGAGAGACATTAAATAGTCTGAACATATCCCCTGTGTAAAGTCTTCACCGTGGTAGTGCCATAAAATGATGACTTTTATACATACATAAATGACAACATACTAATGTGCATACAAACCATGGCCGTATTTGTCACTAGACACACATAGGCAAATGCCTAGGACATATGGTTGTGCCTGGTACATTAAAAATTATAGGAAGGTGGTATGCAGGGTGATGGGGCACGCCATGACAGGCAGCCTGTGTTTTAATTGGCAGCGGTAATACAACCGGCCACTAGGGGAAGAGCAGTCCAGGGAAAGCCTTCAGGAAAGAATCACAGCCACCCCTTCTGAACGAACCACTATGCTGCCTCTGTGTGCCATTGAGCACCCTGCACCTGCACATCTGGATCAAGGTGTTAAGAATGTAGGAACAGCATTGTCAAGTCTATTTCTAGCTTTATATGTGTCTATGCTTGTTTTCTGTGTAAGCAAAGCATTTCGGGGGGGGGGGGGGGGGGGCATGGTGGCTATATACTACAGTATACAGCCTTATAATGAGCCAGTCTAGAGACTGCACTGGGGTGAGGGTGAGCAATGCCCGGGGGCTGGGGCATCTACAGTATATGGGTGCTATTCAAGTGATGGCTGCTATACATATAGTATATGACCTATATACAATATAGCTACTATTTCAGGTGCACCTGCATGGTGATCCCAGCTCCCCCCCCCCCCGGTTCCTCTCCTCTGTCGCAGCCACATCCCCAGCACACCTCTAGCTAGTAGCGCACCTTCACCAGTCTTTTCTGAATGGCCGTCATAGACATGCCAACAGCCAGAGATGGACGATGATGTGCCCGACATTGCTCACTCCATATTCTGAATGGAGTGCCACTGATTGGCAGAGCGTCCTGCACATGCACCATGGGAATGGGAAGAAAGTGAACTTACTGGCAATCCTAGGTGATACACACAGGGGGGCATCCCAAATCAGGATTCCCTGTCAGAGAGGAGCAACACCCAAGAAAGTTAATTTCTTCAGTGTTTTCCTCATTAAAGGGGGCCTATGTCTATTTGTTAGAAGGCCCACTTTAGTTGGGGATGTCACAGGGCTATGCTTCTCTCATAAAGCAAAGCTGTCGACCCTTGGGGAAGCTTGTTCCTGTAGCACAGGCTTCTTTTTTTTAAATCAAAACAGACCTTTGGTTCCCATGATGTAGATTGGTGTTCCTGCAGTCCCAGACAGAAAGGTGGGGGCCTGCCAGAGACCCTATGAGATCTGAGCTGAGAGCTTTGGGTTGATGGCACCCACAGGAGGTGGTGCAGGGGCTAAGGGTGACTTGATGGCTAAGGGTGCTGCTGAGGCTCTGCCAGGGCTCCAGATCGCCCTTGCTCCTGATTACCCAGAGGGTGAACTCCTGCTCGAGGCTGCCAGAGCCTTCCTTCCCACTCTCCCCTTGCTATAGTGACCCTGTGCTGAATGATAGCAGAATTCAAATCTGTGACCAATTAGAAAATAGAATGTGGTACTTCTTCTTTACAATGTAAAGACATCTTCCTAACAGTGTATTACAAAAATGGAAACCCCAAAGCACAATGCCCCCTGACAAGTCTAGACTCTGGTTCCTGGCATAGTAAAGCTCACCCCAAGCAACCATGTAACCATGTTTCAGTGACCATTGGGCTGGTGCATAATCATGGCATGCCTGCCCCTGCCCAGCAAATCTGAATGAATGGCAATGGCCCCTCTGTTTTACATGCCATTACTGGATTGTGAAAGGTGAATATTGCTGTGCTGGCATTAGACTTGCGACCCAGCACTGTGGAGTAGGACGTCCCAATATAGAATGCCCTATGCTGCCAGTGTATGCAACTAAACTAAATGTGGACTTTAAAGTGGCCCAAAAGCCAGGAGTTAAACCCCCTCGGCGTCCCCAATCTCTTACCCCTTACCATGGTGCATGTGTGGGCCTCCTCTGTATCCTCTGTGCTGTGCGATCCCTGCATCAAACAACCTCACATGGCTGCATGCGGTGGCGCGCAGCCACAGGGAGCAGATATAATGCCAGGGACGCAGCAATGAGCTTATTACCTTGCAAAAGAGATCCGTGCATGTGTCATGGTAGTGTGCAGTGAGGTAAGCAATTAGCAGTATCACAAAATGGATGGGGCATGCCAGATCTGGAAGGCCCCGGGGTAAGCTATCAGTTGCTGAGTTGAGGTTAGTAGTGGACCCCTGTGCTAAAAGGGGGAACAGACTTCCAGAATGTTTTGGGCAGAGGTCCTTTTTAACAATAGGGGGTGTATGGCCAAAAAGTGTCTAAAACAGCATGAACCCTAAATATGACCCTGCCAGTAACAAATTTATGCTACAGGTCAAAATAACCAAAACCCTAGAATATTAGGACACACCAGTTGTCTCTGCAGTTTCAGTCTTTTGTAGTTTGTATCAATTCAGATAACACAAAAAAACACAATTTTTAATATCTGCACCAGGTGCAAGCTCCTAATTTGTTACACCTCTGCCTAAACCTTTACTTACCTCAACCTCAAAGCCAGGTTTAGCAATATATAACAACCTTCCCCCCAAACACATATCACCATGAATTGTCAGCAGTATCCCTGCATCTCTGAGGGACTATAGGACTGATTCAGCACCATTATTATTGTTTCTCATTTCTTTTTGTAATATCTAATATATTTTTCCTTAGTGCAATTCAGCGCCAATTTTTATTTTAATTTAAAAATAGGGGTTACTACAGGAGTAGGGCACCTGGAATCCCCTTCTGATATTGGCCATCCGGGTGCTGTGTTTTTTTAATGAATGCGGCTGCTTTGCAGCACTCCCAGCCGGTGCATGGGGTCACAGCCGCATCAGCTTTGACAAGCCATGTGCTGCACCAACCATAGCACTGCCTCGCACCCTACTTCTAGCAAGTGCGGGTGCAGATAGCAGCTTGTGCGAGCTGCTCATCTGGCACCTGCAGAAGAAGCAAATAAGGCTCTTTGTTGAGTGGTAATGCTGTAAAGCCCAAACCTCTCCTTGGGAGCCACCAACAGGTCAAGATTTGTGGATCTCCACATAAATCCACAAGGGAAGTAATTAGTGCAGCAGCAGAGCTAGAGTGCCGCCTTGTGGTGATCAGTGGCGTGGCTACCTGCCTTATTTATGATGTGCGCCTTTTTTTTAATCATACTGTTTTTATTAGAATTTTTCAAAAGTTCACCTAATACAGAGTTACATGAGAAAGGAGAAACAAGAAATAAGGACACATCAGTCACATATAATGCTCAAACATGTCATCAGACAATCCACCTGCAGGTTATACATAGCAGGATCCAAATGTGCTATTCAAGTGCAATATCATTTACATTTCTTAACAGAGGAAACCCCCAACTTCAATCTGTGCCTTATCAACCCTGCAGGATTTGCGAATTCTATCTAGAGTGGGGAGAACCCCCCCCACTGATAGCCTAGGATCCGCTGCTGCCAGAGCCCAAAACCTGCCAGTAACCTCTACCAAGTGACAATTTGCACTCCAATGTTGACACTAGTGACCCACGCATCCCTATTCTACTCCCCACGGTCCCCATCACAATTCCGGCGGGCTGAAATGGACCGGGGGGAGAGGAGGAGAGACAAAGCATGAAGGAAAGGAAGGAGGGGGCAGAGAAAAAAGGGGTAGGCCAGACAGATGAACAACAAACAAGTCATCCAAGGGAGACTTATATTGCAAAAGAAAGAATTAGGAGGGAAGGGCAAGGCCAGGAGTGCAGAGGGGAAAAAAGGGTGCAATCTCAGGCGAGGAAAAAGGAGAATAGAGGAACAAGACAGGGAAAGGGCAAACAAGGAGGGGGTAAGTGAAGGAGAAGTGAGGACAAGGAAAGGGGGGGAGGGAATAGGGTAAGGAAAGGGAAAGGGTAGGTATAAGGGCGATGAACAAAGTGGGGGGGGGGGGGGAAGGAGAGAAAAGAAGGGAGGGGGGTGGGAGGAGGAGAGAGGGAGGGGGGTGGGAGGAGGAGAGAGGGAGGGGGGAAGAGCAAGTCCAGCTCCCCACCGAGGCACCACAACAGGAACCCTCTCCAACGTGCCCGGGCAGGAAGAACCATAGTTCCCTAACCTTTTACATCTTTTCATCTTTTTCTCTCACCTTATCTAGTCCACTATCCCTTTCTGCTATGTCTCAACTTTTATCTAAAGGCATCTTTATATACATCAGAATCTTTAAATATATCCCAAATTGTCCAGGTCTTTCTAAAGGTTTCTAGTCTGTCCTGTTTTGTCAGTAAGATGTCCTCCACTTCTTCCAGATTATTAATTTGAGTGTACCATTCTTTAAGTGAAGGGGTCTTCTGAGTTCTCCAACCCCTAGGTATCAGAACTCTCGCTGCATTCATCAGATGGATCCCCAGAGGACTCAAACTCCCCACACCTCTCCTATCAGCTGACCAATTCAGAAGGTATCCTGCTGGTCCCCAAGCCAAAGAGCAACCCAAAATGTTCCCCGTAACCTCGTGAACTTTCTCCCAGAAAGTAGCTATTTTCGGGCACGACCACCAGATGTGAAGAAAGGAAGCACCCCGGGCATCACACCTCCAGCATCGATCCGGGACTCCAGGAAAAATCCCATGAAGTGCTTCTGGGGTTCTATACCAACGAGTGGCTATTTTATAATTATTCTCCTGTATGGAGCTATTAGCAACCCCTTTATGCAGTCCCTTGGAGAAAAATTCCCAATCGTCAGGTGCAAGGTCCAAGCCCTTTTGCCACTTGTCCTCCCAAGTTCTCTTGACTTCTGATTTAGCATCACTCAGGACAGAGTAGGCCCAGGACAACAAGTGGTCCCTGGGACCTTCTCCCAAGCATGCCTTTTCCACCTCTGAGAGCGCCCTTGCTCCTTTACCCTTCATCTCCTTGCTCTTAGCAAAATGACGCAATTGGAAGTATGAAAGAGCCAGAACTGGACCCCCCCCCCCACTTTTCTTGTAGCTCCTGTCTTTCCAATAACTGACCTCTATCATACAGGTGTATCACTCTAGGGGACTTCAAAACCCTGCACTGTACTAGGAAGTTTTTATCCAACCCTGGGGGGAAGGCTGGGTTGTTCCTGATTGGGGTGAGTGGGCCCGGAACCGAGATCAAATCTGAATGCTTCTTGCCTATTAGTCTGACCCTATTTAGTGTCTCTCGAATCAGTGGGTGCGCTTCAACAAAACCTGAGGCATCTTTCTTTCCAAAAAGCAGATACTACACAATTTTCCCTTACCCACCTCATCCTCTATCTTGACCCAATCTTTTTGGGATTTGTTGATCTGCCAATCCAGGAATCTGCCCAGATGGACCGCCCTAAGATAGGTTTCAATACAGGGAAGACTGGTGCCCCCTCTCTCCCTCCTACAGACCAAAATCTCTCTCCTTATTCTCGAAGGTTTCTTGTGCCACACAAAATCCCTGAAAGCCTTATTCATGTCTTTAATGAACTGGGGAAGTATCGTGATTGGAATACATTGCAGAAGACAGAGAATCCTGGGTAAGATATTCATTTTGAGGACCACTATTCTGCCAAACCAGGACAATTTCAGCTTACTCCAGGTCTCTAGGTCTATCTTCAACCTGGCCCCTAGGGGGGCAAAGTTTAGATGAAACAACCCTTTCAATACCCTAGGAAGTTGTATCCCTAAATATGTGATGCTATCTTTTCCCCAAGGAAAGGGAAAAAGCTCTTTCAAAGCTTCTGCCTCTTGTGTTGGTAGAGAAATATTGAGGGCGCAAGATTTGTTATAGTTAATTTTCAAATTTGAGATTTTACCAAATGTTTCAAATTCCTTTAAAAGAGATGGAATTGATATAAATGTCTATAATGTCTATTAAAAAAAGCATGTCATCAGCATAAGCTGCCACTTTCCTTTCCCTGTCACCTATCATAATACCTCTAATCCCCTCATTCAGGTTTACCTTTCTAAGGAAGGGTTCCAAGGACAATGCGAAAATCAAGGGGGATAGGGGGCACCCCTGGCGTGTTCCCAAATCTAGGGGAGGAGATGTTGTTCACTCTCACTCTCGCTACTGGATCAGAGTAGAGGGCTAGGATCCTATTGAGAGCCGCTTCCCCTAAACCTATATGCTTCAGAACTGCTTTCACCCAATCCCACCTTACCCGATCGAACGCCTTTTCGGCATCTGTTGACAGCATGACCGACCGGGATTTGTGATTTGTAGCCCACCAGTGGACATCTATGGCTTTAATGACGTTGTCTCTCGCCTCTCTGGAAGTAATAAAACACACCTGATCCTGCATGATCAGATCAGGCAAAAACTTTGAAAGTCTCCTTGCAAGAGCCTTGGCAAAGATTTTCAGGTCTACATTCAGTAGGGCAATTGGTCTATAATTCTTACAGTCTGTAGCATCCTTGCCAGCTTTATGAATGACAACTATCTGGGCTTCCAGGGAAGAGGATGAGAGGGCACCGGCCTCAGCAGTTGGTCAGCCTTGGCCAAATGGGGGAGGAGCTGAGGAGAAAATGTCTTTTAATATTGGCTCGGAAAGCCATCAGGCACAGGGGCTTTACCTGGCTTCGTACCATTAATAGCCTCCTGCAATTCAGTGACAGTGATTGGAGCCTCTAGCTGTTCTAAAATCTCCTCTGTAAGGCTGGGCATCTGGGAGTCCTTCAGATAAGACAGCATCTTCTCCCTATAAGCTTCCCTTTGTCCCTGGTTTGGCAAATTATAAAGTGCAGTGTAGTAGGTTCTAAATTGCTCCGCTATGTCTCTGTCCTTCTGGTTTAAGACTCCTTTAGGGTCCCGGATCCCCTCAACCCTAGCCCTCATACCTCTTGGGTTCAATGCCCTTGCCAACAAATATCCCGGCCTGTTCCCTAACTCATAGAACAACCCACTTCTATAGGTAAAGGTTCCCCTAGTTGTTCTCTCCATTAGATCTTTAAGCTCCCTTCTCTTCTCCTCCAGCTCCCTGAGATGGATCTCCATCAAAGATTTTTTTGTGTTTGGTCTCCAATAATGTCACCTGTTTAATTGTTTCTTCCAGTTTGGCCAATCTCTCTTTTTTAAGTCTAGCCCCTTCCTGGATCAAAAGACCCCTAATTGTGCACTTATGAGCTTCCCAGTTGGTCAAAGGGCTCAATTCCTCAGATGCGTTTCTCTGAAAAACTGTATAATATTCTCTCTCACCTTGTCAGCTATCCTACTGTCTTTCAGTAACCCTGCATTCATCCTCCAATTCCACTCCTTATGCTCCCTATGAGGAAATTCCAATCCAAGAATCACAGGAGCGTGATCAGAGAACGAGGAGCAGCCAATTTTAACTGACATTATCTTATCTAAATCTCTTTGCGATATGAAAAGATAATCTATTCGTGAATATTTATTATGAATAGATGAGTAAAAGGTGTAATCCTTCTTAGTAGGGTGCATTAATCTCCAAGTATCTATAGCCTGAATGTTTGAAAGAGAGTTCTTAATCTGCTTCAGTGCTCTATAAGTGATGGTTGATTTGGCATCTGATGTGTCTACAAGTGGGTTAAGGGCACAATTTAGATCTCCCCCCCAAGATCAAAACTCCCTCCTGGAATGACCTAAGCTGCCTCAAAGTCGCAGTCAAAAAACCCTGTTGGCCCTTATTAGGAGCATACACATTCGCAATCGTAATGGCAGTTCCAGAAAGAAGCTTACCCTTCAGAAAAATGAATCTCCCCTCATTATCCACACTTTCAGCTGTTATAGTAAGTGGCAGTGATTTCTCAATTAGGATCGAAACACCTTTCGTCTTAGAGAACGGGGAGGAAGCATAGCGGTGAGTATTGTAAGTCCTATCACCCAAGTACAGGGTCTTATCCTCCTGGAAATGCATTTCTTGAATCATAGCAATATGGATTCTCTGCCTCCTAAGATCCCTTAATAGAGAGTACCTTTTTTGTATGTGACACAGCCGAGGCTGACACCCATCATGACTGCTCACAGAGTTCAACGTGTATGAGGTAGAACTATAATAGCCACCTACATCCAAAGTCGTCCTCGCCGCTACATGCGGAATGGGATGCGCACATTGGATGAGGGCATCCAGACATATATCAGATAAATGTTAGTAACTCTATATAAAACAACCCTACTTCCCCACGAGGAGACACAGGAAACGCCGCGCCCAGCAATCACGAGCCCCCCCCCCCTAGATGTAAGACTTATTAAAAACTTTGTTAAACAAGCATAATAAAATAAATAGCACACTACCAATAACATTTATAAACAGTGTGGAGGTGGCAGATCTGTGCAAATCGCTGATGTCTAACTGTGCCCTCGCAGCAGCCTGCGGAATGGGATACACAGATTAGCGGTCAGCATAAGGCACCTTACACTCAAAACAGTATTACCCCAAAAAGACAGCCAGCAAGGCATAGCAGCAACTATACAGGGCTTCCTTCCATCCGTGCGGCCCAGTCGGGCTCTTCATTCCCTGCCCTCTTGCCATATCCCGAGGTTACGTCGGTCTGAGGAACCTCTTGGTGAGAGTTCAGGGGGGCTCATTTTGGAGAGACTCCAGGGCATCTGGCCCTGGAAGGGAGCGCCAACAGATCCGGGATAGCAAAGTCCGTGAACCAGTCCGGAACCGACACTTGAGGTAGATGAAGTGAATTGCAGAAGTTCGCCAGGTCACCCGGTACACACAGAGTGCCCGTTTTCCCATTCTTGGTAGCCGAGAGCGCAAAAGGAAATCTCCAGCGGTAAGGGATGCCTCTCTCCCTCAATAGTGATGTGAGGGGTCTTAGGGCCCTACGGCCTGGCCTTTAAGATAATCTCCTCCTTCAGAGCAAAGCTTTGTAGACAGCATATAATGTCCCTGGGGCTTGAATCTCCCATATTTCTCGGACGAAGTGCTCTGTGAGCTCGAACCAGGTCGATTGGAGTCTGGTGGATGCTCGAGGAGAGTGTTGAAAATAGATAGTAAAGCGCTCGCGATCTGATCCTGCGACACCGCTTCTGGGACACCTCTCACCCTTATATTGCACCTTCTATTTCTGTTGTCCAAGTCTACCAGGTGTCTGTGCACATTAAGCATGTAGTTGTTATGCGCATTAACGACCTCGCTCACCTCCCGCAGTCTGCACCTTGTGATCACCGCCTCTCTCTCCACTCCTTCCATCCTCTGGGCCAAAGATTGCATGTCAGCCTTTAGGTAAGCTATTGCCTCCTCAATGGTGGACTTGATTTCCCCCGCAAATCTCGCCAACTCCGAGCGGGTGGGGAGCTGACTAAGCTGGGCTGCGACATCCCGCTCCTCTCTCTCAGAAGCCGCCACACTGGACCTGTCTGGGGAGCTTTCAGGTGAGAATGAGGCCGCCATCTTAGGTGCGTGTGATACTGCGTCCTCTGGCCGCTGCGACTTGAACATGTCTGGTAAGTTTCTGGTGCTTGTGCTTGGGTTCTGGAGTGCCCTCGGTGTTTTAGCTGTTGTCCCCCATCTGTTGCTCTTGCCCATGGTCAGCAGGGTATGCATAAATCAATGCTGTCAGGAAACGCCACCACGAGCTCCGGTCTCAGGCTGTCATCTTGCCCACCGGCCAAACCATGCCCCCGATGTGCGCCTTTTAGCATAATTTTTGTGGCTATAGCGGCAACTTCGGAGCGCCGGCATTTCCGTCTTATTTGGAGCTGTGCTGCGTACTACATTGGCGCTAGCATTCGCTGTGCAGAATGCTACTAATTAGCTTTGATTGTTGCACTTAGGTATTGGCCGGCCTATGTCAGCGCCTTTTGGACCTGTCGACTGATTATCCCAGCGCCAGTGAGCACCACTTTGTACTGCCGTTTTTCTGGCGCTCCCCAGCATATTTATAAAATCTTTCCTCGCTGAAATCTTTGGCTCTGTATTTTTGGCGCTGGTCGGCGTTTCTTCGTTACATGTACAAAAAATCACTGCTGGGGAAAAAGGGGACAACTTTTACAGTGCTCCCGAACGGGGCTTGTTGCTCTAAGAAGTAACCACCTGGATGATTGCAGCTTCAGGACAGGTAGGGGATTCTGGCCACACACCAGAAACAGAAGCCAGCCAATGAGACAGTGAGAAGGGCACTGGCAGCAAGCGGCAAGGACCTGGCAAGCAGCCAATCCTTTACCTTTGAATGCTTGCCAATATCCCCCAGGTCAGAGATAGACGTCACCCAATCAACATGGAGGAGGGAGAGGAGCAAGTTTTTCCAAGTGATTTACTAACTTGACTGGCTTTAGGGACTCCAAAATCAGGACATGTCTGCTAATATATACTGGCAAAGTAAGCTATTTCTAGATCCCAGCAGCAGGCAGGGCAATGGTCGCAGAGTCTGCCTCTATGTGATGGCAAGCATAAATGCCTATAGCCTGAATTGAATCTACAATTTCCTCCAATCTAAGAAACAGAGTGGATAATGACCAGTGTTGGGCTTCAGATTTGGGTCAAAGGTAAATTTGGTCAGAATTTTGCAAATTTAGTGCTATTTGTTTTGGAAAAATTTGGGTTCATTTTGACCAGCTTTGTTTTTTTGGTAGAATCAAATTTGTGTCTGTAGATACTGGTTGAGGTCACAGTTAGCCAACTAATGCATTTGTAAGTGGAAAAAGATAGGAAGTAGAGAAATTTCCCTTTTCTTTATGGTATAAAGCCAAGGGTACAAAGGTATCACTATCTGTTACTTTTTATAATTAAATGGCCAATTCAACACTGTGAGAATTTGAATTTTCACAGTTTTTTGCAAGAGTAAGTATGTTCACATGCTATTTTTCAGTTTTGCAATTCAGCAACTTTTTTTCCTTTGTGAATTTAGTGCGAACATGCATATGCATATCGGCAAACATGTGCCCATTATTCAGCAATTCAGTTATCTGACATTTGTCATTCGATAAAAAAGTACATATGCAGAAATTGCTTTCCACCATTTTTCTGGAGAGTGTGACCTTTTCTCATGCGAAAACAGACTTTTCCACAAATTTGTTGTGCTATCACTCTCAAATTACAGGTAACTACCGAGCAAAAAACCTTCAAAATGATAAATCCTAATGTACTTAGACTAGGCACATTTTGCAAGCAAGGTCATTACTTACCCAAACACGTGCTTACATGCAAACGCACATCTGCAGCCACCATTTTTGTGTGTGTATATAATTATATTTATTCTTATGTTTATTTTGTACATAAAGGGATCTATTTACCACCAGGAGAAAAGTGCACTGCTTTTTATGAAAGAATATTGCCATTCTGTTAAATGTTTTCTCTCCTAAAAAGTAGCGCACTTTTCAGCTGGTGCAGAAGCAACCCTATTGCCAGGGTAGTGTATAGGGGAGCATAGGTTAGCCGGGCACATGCCAGGTGTGGGGGAGGGGGACCCCTGGGTGACTACAGGAGGAACACAAAAAGGTATTGATGAATGTAACTCACAACAGCATTTTAAAAGGCCACTAGAAAAGAGATAACAGAAATAACAATTTAAAGATATAAACATTAAAGATATTTAACCCTTTAAACGCCAGCCACGTAAAATTTACGTGGCTGCCTCTCCGTCAGTTAACCGCCAGCCACGTAAATTTTACGTGGCTAGCGTTCCCTTACCTTCCGGCCAGGGGGGGGGGGGGGGGGGGGGGGGGGGGCATCAGCAGGCCAGTTTCTGTGGATGCAGCTTGAAGGGAGTCCAGGGGTCAGGGGGAGGTGACCTGGGTGTGACCCAAGTCACCCGATCGCTCCCCTGACAAATCAGCAAGGGGCGCACGGCAGCTGTCATCAGCCGGCGCCCCCTGCTGTTTCAAGGCATCACGCGGACGGCGGCGGCGATACTAAAGTCCAGGGGTCAGGGGGAGGTGACCTGGGTGTGACCCAAGTCACCCGATCGCTCCCCTGACCAATCAGCAGGGGGCGCACGGCAGCTGTCATCAGCCGGCGCCCCCTGCTTACCTCATCCGGTGACGCTGGCGCAGCATCTTTTCCGGAGCCCAGGGCGACCGTGAGTGAGACCGATCCCCCCCCCGCGACCCCCCCCCCCCGCTGATCAGCTGGCTTTACGCGAGCCAACTTCAAGCAGCAGGCCCGACGGCTCCCCGCTCACCCTTCCATGGCTTCCTGTCTGCCGCCGCCGGGTAAAGGCGATCGTTATGGAATGCTGCCATCCATCCATCCTGTCACCCCCATGCATCCATCCTGTCACATGTATGGATGGCTGCATGGGGGTGACAGGATGGATGGATGGCTGCATGGGGATGCAGCCATCCATCCATCCTGTCACCCCCATGCAGCCATCCATCCATCATGTCACCCCCATGCAGCCATCCATCCATCATGTCACCCCCATGCAGCCATCCATCCATCCTGTCACCCCCATGTCGCCATCCATCCATCCTGTCACCCCCATGCAGCCATCCATCCATCCTGTCACCCCCATGCAGCCATCCATCCATCCTGTCACCCCCATGCAGCCATCCATCCATCCTGTCACCCCCATGCAGCCATCCATCCATCCTGTCACCCCCATGCCGCCATCCATCCATCCTGTCACCCCCATGCCGCCATCCATCCATCCTGTCACCCCCATGCCGCCATCCATCCATCCTGTCACCCCCATGCCGCCATCCATCCATCCTGTCACCCCCATGCAGCCATCCATCCATTCTGTCACCCCCATGCAGCCATCCATCCATCCTGTCACCCCCATGCAGCCATCCATCCATCCTGTCACCCCCATGCAGCCATCCATCCATCCTGTCACCCCCATGCAGCCATCCATCCATCCTGTCACCCCCATGCAGCCATCCATCCATCCTGTCACCCCCAATGCTGCCATCCATCCTCTCACCCCCAATGCTGCCATCCATCCATCCTCTCACCCCCAATGCAGCCATCCATCCATCCTGTCACCCCCATGCAGCCATCCATCCATCCTGTCACCCCCAATGCCGCCATCCATCCATCCTGTCACCCCCAATGCAGCCATCCATCCATCCTGTCACCCCCAATGCAGCCATCCATCCATCCTATCACCCTCCCATGCAGCCATCCATCCTGTCACCCCCAATGCAGCCATCCATCCTATCACCCCCAATGCAGCCATCCATCCTGTCACCCCCAATGCAGCCATCCATCCATCCTATCACCCTCCCATGCAGCCATCCATCCTGTCACCCCCAGGCGATCATGTGCTCCCTGGCGGCCGCGCTCGCACCCACCTGGCCTCCATCTCGGTCGGCTCTGACAGCCGGCATCTTGATTGGCCTCCTCGCCCTGCCTGCCCCGCCTCAGCCATTGGTTATAGAGCATTGCCAGCGCGGGACATGAGAGCAGGCCGCCGGACTCCGCCCACCTGCTGGGTCAGGGACGTGTGACTGACTGAAGTGCTGAGGAAGAGACCCCAGAAGAAAAGGTATTTAAAAAAAACTAAAAAAAAAAATAGATGTTGATTTTGGAGAGGGAGTGTGTGTGTATATGTGTGTTTTTTTTTTCAGTTTGGTCACGGGGCTCCCGAGCGCATGCCCATAGGGGCGCCCGTGCCCCATGACCAACAAGTAAATCTGGCCAGTTCGGTGGTTCCGGCGCCCTTCCCCAGGGGCATCCCGATTTGGAATGCCCTGGAGGGGAAGGTCAGAGACCAACCTCCACAACAACCAGTATAACCAGTGAGTTTCAGGAAGGCTTGCGTCCAGAAAGCTGCAGCTACAACAACAACCCTGGTACGCCTAGAATGCTTGAGGTGTGTACTTTCAGGGAACATGTAGTTTGTGGGGGGTATTTTAATTGAAAAGTGGTGTTTTCGTTGAAAAAGCGCAAGGTGCGCACTTTGTCTGCAGAGCAGGAAATTTCAAGTGAAATGCCCGTTATGCATACGCTTTGCTTTGGGGTAACTGGCAACCCTACCCTTGGAGGTAGCTATGCATGTTGGGTATTGTTCTGTTCAGGGGACCTTGCCATTTCAGATTTAATTAGTTTTTTTGGTTAGCGCATGTTTTTTATAGAAAAATTTGGTCTTAATGCTGCATTTTTGCTATTTTTTTAGGGAAATCCGGTACAACCAGTGAGTTTCGGGAAGGCTTGCGTCCAGAAAGCTGCAGCTACAACAACAAGCCTGGTACTCCTAGAATGCTTGAGGTGTGTACTTTCAGAGAACATGTGGTTTGTGGGGGGTATTTTAATTGAAAAGTGGTGTTTTGGTTGAAAAACTGCAAGGAGAGCAAAATGGTTGAGTTTTCTTTCAAAATTGGCTCAGTCGCTCTTTTCAGTTTTACGTGTCTCCTGGGCAGTAAAGGATGTCTACCAATACATATGTGGTACTGTTGCAATCGGGAGGAATAGGGCTTTTACACACAATATGATTTCCTGAAACAACTTGCATGTTTTATTAAGAAAACGCACTACAAATTGTAAAAAAATGTTTTTGGGGGTTTTTTTTAACATATTTTCCACAAAAATATTTAAAAAACACTGACAATCTTACAAACAAGACACTTCATGTTAAAGCCCAGACTGTGCTGAAAAAAACAATATATAATTTACCAGGGAAATACTGGGAAATCCCTTCAAAAATCACCGTTGAACATGTGGAGCGCAAAATAGTGCAAAATGGTCTGGCAACAAAGGGGGACAAAATCTCAAGGTAGGCTGGCGGTTAAAGGGTTAAACATCTAAAAAATAATGTGAAACAAATAAGAATAAACATTATACATAAACAGTTAATTAAAATTGATGAAAACAATTTAAAAGGGATGAAAGGAAAGACTAGTGTAAATTGACAAAAAAACACATATATCTACATAACTATGTAACACATATATTACAAGAAAATCAAATAAATAATACAATCTAAATGCAGTAAATAACGTTGCCTTTTGCATAGATGATTAAAGATCTGCTTAGATGAGAAAGCATTTATCTACATACACAAATTTGTGGAAATAAGCTACATGCTTTTTGCTTTTAAGCAGATCTATTAACATGCATATATCCATAGGCATGGGTGTCTTTGCATGTATATGTGCAAATAGCTACATGCTTTCTCATGTAAGCAGATGTGTGTCCATAGGCATATAGAATATATGAGAACAGTAATGTGAAGAACCCGCGCTGCTATCTTAAGGCTTGAATTTAGAAAACACTATGGTTACTTACATTGAGAACTGCTCGACGTGTTAAAACCTCTTATCCCAAATAGAGAGTGTATAACAAATATAAATATATAAACACAGAGCAGAAAGAATGCCTCTATTAGGTCTAATTAGGAGGTATTGGCTCCTTGGTTGGCTCCTATTCTTAGAGACACTACTCCTTTAACACTTCTAGTGTCAAAATTCAAATTAGGAATACAGAGCTCATTCTTAGAACGCTGCACCTTTAGCACCTCAGGTATCAAAGTTAAAATTGTAAATATAAAACTACAGAGAAATGCTGCTAGCAGTTTTCTTAACAGGTGACACTGGCTCTTTAAATAGTCCTTGTTTATATAGTGGTAGAGTTATAATTCTTCCTCTTCCATTCAAAGTGATATCTGGCTGTAGTTCTTTGTTATACAGTATTTTCAGTGCCCATAAACTTATAAAGTCACCACTGTGCCCGTCACCGTTGCTAGGTACTCTTACCGGCTGGTGAATGAATATAGAGCTGTATATATTAGCTCCTCTTAGATCTCTCTCCTCTGTGTAGATATCCAGTTAGGGGCTATAGGTGCTGGTTGCACTAGATTTCAGCTCACCAGGGTAGTACAGGTGTAGGATAAAACAAAAGAGAGAAAATCTAGTGTATTCCCGCTTTTTAATGTTAAAAATTATAAAATGCAACCTACAAGTGCGCACTCACATTTAAAAAGTGACAAATCGCTTGTTTTAAGGATAGGCGAGGCTCTCACCCGACTCCAGTCACCACGGCCGTTGGTGTTACTGTTTAGAAGGGCGGGATAGCTATCGCAAGTGGATCCTCTTTGGTTTCATATGCCTGTCGCCGTCGGGTGGAGTCGGGTGAGAGTCTTATATGTTTCCCACACCCTGTACATACAGATTGCTCACATTAAAAATCATCCTACCTGCATCTACTGCATGTTATGAGCCTTTAAACATCCAAGATGGCGGCTCATGGAACAGCAGACAGCCTGCAAACAGGAAGTGCCTTCTGACTATGTTGCTCTGCATTCTGGGATTGCTGAACTTTTCCTGACTCCAGCTCTGTTCTGTATGAGCAAAGCACAGCTATAACCCGCCCCCCCTGTACTTTATCCCACTCCCCTCTCCTCCGTAAGTGTGATGCTTCTGAGTCAAGATGGCGGCGCCCGTATCCTAAAGTCCTGAACAGAGTTGCAGCCCCGTGGGGGAAAGAATAATAAGTGACTAAAAACTTAAAATATATTAACTTTAGATGCTGGGGAATAGTTTTTTAAGGGTTTGGGCTTTTCAATAAATCATGGTGAAGGTCCGGTTTAACATCAATAAATAAATATATACATACATAAACATATACATAAATAGATAATTAAATTAATTAAAATATTAATTTGTTTACAGGTGTCAGAGGTCCTGGGGGGGTGGGGGTGGATGTGGCAGTTTAAGCACAAGCGATGGAGGAGGAGGTACGAAACACATTAACCACTCACCACGCACAGCCAAGACCCGTGGGATCCACGCCTGGTTCATCTTAAGGAAACATGTCCACGTTGGCTGTGGCTAGGAGGGTCCTAATCACCCCCTGCAGTGCTGAACACACATTCTGATAGGACTCTTGCTGCAGGGCAGGCCAGCACCTCGAAGGCATAGAGGGCTAGTTCTGGCCATGTGTTCAGTTTGCCTACCCAGAAATTGTACAGGGAGGACCCATTGCTCAGTACCAGGAGACGCTTAGGCAGGTAGTCAACCAACATACAAGTCAAAGTCTGCCTCCTTGTACTACAA
Organism: Gastrophryne carolinensis; assembly: GCA_027917425.1. NCBI lineage: Eukaryota > Metazoa > Chordata > Amphibia > Anura > Microhylidae > Gastrophryne > Gastrophryne carolinensis. Next base: position 121,216,486 of record CM051239.1, read on the forward strand.
TCCATATCCGATAGTAGTGGATGTGGCAGGCAATGGAATAAGGTGTTCCACATTGTGGCCATGCTCACCCTCCTCTGGGAGGGGCCCCTGCTGTGTTGGTGACTTGCTCCCCCTCCACCTTGGCCTTGTGCTTTGAACTCCCTCATCTTTATATCCCGCTCCAGTTCTGGAATCAATCAGGTGATGTTGTCCTTATAGCAGGGATCCAGCAGGGTTGCCACCCAGTAATCGGCGGTGATGACTATGTGGGCAACTCTGAGGCACTGGAGCATGTAGTGGCTCATGTAAGCCAGGCTGCCCTAAGTCAAAGAGAAGCTGTCATCTGTGTCAGGTGTCTCCTCCTCATCCTATAACCAGAACTACATGTTCCAGCACCCCTACTGACTAGAGGGAGAGGAGGTTCACACAGAGAATTTAAAAGGATAGGTTCACAAAGGGATAGTGGAGGAAGGAGAGGATAATATAGGGAGACTGGAGGAAGGAGAGGTTCACACAGGGAGACTGGGATAAGGAGAGACTCACAAAGGGAAACTGGAGGAAAGAGAGGATCACACAGGAAGGCTGGAGGGAGGAGAGGTTCACACAGGGAGACTGGAGGAAGCAGAGGTTTACACAGGGAGACTGGGATAAGGAGAGGTTTACACTACTTTAAGTAGACAGGGATAAAGAGAGGTTCACACACGGAGACTGGGATAAAGAGAGGTTCCCACAAGTAGACAGGAATAAGGGGAGATTCACACAGGGAGACTGGGATAAGGAGAGGTTCACACAGGGAGACTGGGATAAGGAGAGGTTCACACAGGGAGACTGGGATAAGGAGTGACTCACACAGGGAGACTGGAGGAAGGAGAGGCTCACATAGGGAGACTGACAAGGTCCTCCAGAGGTAATTGCTTCCTGGATCAGCAGCCTGACATGTCATTTTTACATGACCACCCTCCCAAGTGGTTCTCCCACTTTCAGGTGTCAGCAATGCTGGATTCCTCCTCTGCACTGTCCTCCATCACTGCAGAATGGCAGAAAGCACAGCAATACCGGGGGGAGGGGGCCATCGAGAGACAAGCAATTGACTCGGGTGTTAGGAAGGGTTTTCTATCTGTATGTTTTTTCTCTTTTCTCATTGTTTCCCTTTTTCTGTGCCCAAAATGTGAGGCTCATTGTATTTCTCTTAAGTTTTGTGTTCATTTCTACCCTTGCTGCCGCTTCCCCTTAACTTTTCTCCATGCAGTCTACCACGGAGAAGAAAAAATACAAGAAGTGCTGAGGTCACCTCTTATTCTCTGCTCTGCTTCTTCTATACTGCCAGACACAGTAACAGGCGCTCAGGAGAAAAGTGGCGAAAAGCACACAACAGTGCTGCTAGAGACACAGCAGCGCTGAGGCCACTTTTAATTGTGCTAAGGGTGGGGGCCCCCTGAGCTGCTGGGGCCTGGAGTGTCCACGGCATTTGTGCCAAGGATAATCCAGCCCTGCTCTTCCTCCTTCAAAACTCTTCTGGATGGACAGTGAAGTACCTGGCCACTATAGGCCTAGCAAGCCATCTTGCGTGTGCACGCCCTGATACCTAGGAAAATAGGCCTTCCTTCTGTGGCACCATCGAATCCTCCATCATGGCCTGAAGGTTTTTTTCCAGCAGGCAAAGGATGTGGATGGTAGCGCTGGTGATCGTTGACTATATTGGCGGCGTACTGGAAGCACTGCTGCACCTCACAGATGTCCCTTATGGAGGCCCACTCACTTCTGGTGGTAAATGATGTTGGTGTGCTCTTCTAGTAACTGGGGAATTTTGGAGCAGTTGCTCTGGCAAGTCTGGATAATGGGCCAGGAAGCTCTGCACCACCAAGTTGAGCACATGCACCAGTCAAAAGATATGTGGCAACCTGGTTCGGCCCGAGGCTGCTACAAAGTTATGGTCATTTTCGCACACCACCTTGCTGGCCCTCAGGTGCAATGGCAGCAGCCACTCATTTGTCTGTTCCTGGATGCTCGTCCACAGCTCCTGCGTGGTGTGGGGGTCTTTCACCCAGATATATGAGTTTTAGCACCACATGCTTCTGTTACCTGCTGGTGGTACAGGGTCAGCACTGACTGCTTGAGGAGGAAGCAGAGGAGGAAGCAGAGTAGGAGGGGCAAAAGGAGGCACTGCCTGATGTCCAGCAATCCTTGGTGGAGGAAAGTTATGCATCAGAGTGCTTCCCAGCCACCACTACATTCACCCAGTAGGGAGTTAGAGAGATGGAAAAGTAGTGGCTGCTGGAATGGCATATTGTGGAACAGCCGCCACCATCAGATCTTTAAAACTAGCAGTCTCCACCAAGCAGAAGTATTTCAAAGGGTAGCAACTTGGAAATACTTGCATCCAGGGACAGGACTTGTGGGTGAGATAGGTCCATCTTCCATTTTGTCTAAAATTGGTGCTTTCCTGGGATGTTGTGGACACTCTTGGTGATGGTGGTGATGATGTTGCTGGTGGTGGTGGTGATGTAACATCCTCCCTTTGGGGAAAGCCAGGTGGCCTTGTTGTTGGGGAGGTCAGGAGTCAAGCGAAGCAGCAGAGGGCCTCAGCCTCAGCACATTTTTTAGATGTTTCTGCCACTGCAGCTTGTGTTTGGATTACGGGTACCTGGTCATAAGTGTGATGCAGATATTATTTTGCCTCATTTCAGGGACTGGTGGCATAGCATGCAAATGACGCGTGTCTTGTCCTCTCTGCCCTGGTTGAAAAATTGGGTGGTGGGCCGGTCACTGATCACTGGCAGCCTTCTTCCTCTTCTGATGGCTGCCTGGGGCTGTGTGACCACCACCCTTTCTCCAAACTTCCTTCAGTCTATGCTGGGTCTAGGTCTTCGTCATCACCTCTGGGATCGTCTTCCACCCCCTTCTCCACACTACTTTCCCTCTCAGCCTCCACAATGCATAGAGACGTAGTTGACACTAGTGGACCATCGCTGAACACCTGCAATGATGATGGGCATCATCCTCGTGCTCTGCTTACCATGTCCTTCGACACAAGTTGTTGGGCATCTGGGAACCCTAGGGCTGCAACTGGGGAAGTTAGGTGGCCCACGGTATACCGGCTGCCGAGTGTCATCACAGAGCGGGTCCAGCACTCGCGGCAGTGGAGTGGTGGCTACTGTGTGCCACATAATCTATGACTGTCTCAACTTGTTCTGGCCTCACCACTCTGGCAGTGGTAGCAGGGCCTACAAAAAGACACTACAAACCCAGGCGCCTGCTTGCACCAGAGGAGGGTGTAGCAGGTACAGATGAGAAACATTTTTTCCCTGCAGCACCAGCTACATCACTATCATCACTGCAGCAGCACCACCACGGCAACATCCCTGTCCCTTATTTGCTGCTTTCTGCATTGTTGGACACAGCGTATAAGACCAAGTGGGTGTAACTTAAGGTGTGCCAAGTAACTAGTTTATCAAGAACCAAGCGGGTCTAATGCAAGGTATGCCATGTAACTAGTTTATCAAAGCCCAAGAGGGTCTAATGCAAGGTGTGCCCACAAGTAACTAGTTTATCAAAGCTCAAGAGGGTATACCTTAAGGTATGCCAAGTAACTGGTTATCAAAGAGCAAAAGGGTCATATTCAAGGTGTTCTGAGTAACTGGCTTATCAAAGCCCAAGAGGGTGTAACTTAAGGTGTGCCAAGTAACTGATTTATCAAAGCCCAAGAGGGAGCAACTTAAAGTATGTCAAGTAACTGGTTTATCAAAGACCAAATGGGGTCTAATGCAAGATTTGCTAAGTAACTGGTTTATCAAAGACCAAAAAGGTCTAATGCAAGGTGTGCTCACAATTAAATAGTATATGAAAGCCAAAACGGTATATTGCCAGGTGTGCCCACAATTAAATAGTTTATCAAAGCACAAGAGGGTCTAATGCCAGGTGTGCCCTCAATTAGTTTATCAAAGCCAAAAGGGTCTAATGCAAGGTGTGCCAAGTAACTGGTTTATCAAAGACCAAGAGGGTCTAATGCAAGGTATGCCCACAAGTAACTAGTTTACCAAAGACCAAGAGGGTCTTATGCAAGGTATGCCCATAGGTAACTAGTTTATCAAAGCCCAAAAGGGTGCAATGCAAGGTATGGAAAGTGATTGGTTTATCAAAGACCAAGAGGGTGTAATGCAAGGTATGCCCACAAGTAACTAGTTTATTAAAGACCAAAAAGGTCTAATGCAAGGTGTGCCAAATAACTGGCCAAGCAACTGGTTTATCAAAGCCAAAGAGGGTGTAACATAAGGTGTGCCATGTAACTGGTTTTATAAAAGACCAAGAGGGTCTAAAGCAAGCTAACTAGTAACTAAGTAACTAGTTCATCAAAGCCCAAGAGTATGTAACTTAAGGTGTGCCAAGTAACTGGTTTATCAAAGATCAAGAGGATGTAATGCAAGGTGTGCCAAGTAACTGGGTTATCAAAGACCAAAACAGTCTAATGCCAGATGTGCCTACAGATGAGCTGTATCAAATGCCCAGAATGTTCCCCAGCAGCTGCCAGTCCTCAGGGTGCAATGAGAACAGGCAATATCTCTCCCTATCTGTCCCTCAATGAAGGTGTCCGCTCTCCCTAGCTACGTGTCCAGAAAAGGACAGTTTGCAATGCAGCCAGCTTCCTCTCCCCTCCTGTGTGTCCCAACAATGACAATAAGTGCATCCTTTTTGCAGCCCTATCTGTCCCCTGACACAGCAGCAGCAACTCTCCCTTTTTAAACAGCGCTGGAATGACATCAGCATGACATGCAACCAAAGCCTCAGCAGCCAATCAACTAGCTTTGCGGTTTCTGGGTTCGACCGAGCGACGAACCTGAGCACGGACTCCTCGCTGAAGTCCGCACTTTGCAGCTCGGGCTCACTCAACCCTCCTTATGACGCCAGTTTCCTGTTGTTTGAATATGCAAATTGCTAATTATGACTGAACATCTAGATCCTTAGTGGTTTGTTACCACATCAGTCACAGTAAAGGTGCGTATGCGTATGTGGCACGTCCCCAAATTGTAATCATTTGCACCAATCTCCATTTTTACCTACTCCAAAAAGATCATCTCTAGTTGTAGCTAGATGGTTAGAGGCCCATTGGAAGTTACCAAAAATACACAGCCCTAGGCAATAAGTAATGTTTCTTTTTAGTAAGTGAAGAGGGGTACATACTTTGCAATTCACCCCCCCCCCCTTACAAGATAGAGTGCTTGGATTGTGTTAAGCCTTCTTAGAAAGAATGCCAGCTGTCCAAGCCTTCGCTGTGTCTGTGTCGCTGTGTAAGTTCCATTTCTGTGGGCACACAACAGTATACCACTGCATTGTGTTCTGCCCGCAAGCAAATCTGCAAACATTCTGTTATAATTGCACAAGGAGGGGGTCCATGAGGGAATGCATTTTCTTTTCATAAAAGCCAGAATATAAGGGCTTATGTAATACTCGCATCATAAAAAAAAAGCTGCCAAGTGGGGAAAAAACAAAAGGAAAAAAAAAACGTAGGAGGAGATCCCCTGGAGTATACTGACAAATACTGGCACAAAAACATCTATGTGAGCTTCCTGGGCTCATCAGTTATGGAGGAGGCTTTCCATAAACCATCTATAGGAAAACAAATTATAATGAAGAATACTGTTCGATCAACACCTCTATATGCTGTATTGTGAAAAGGTAATAGGAACAAAGCTGTAGAATCCTAAACTATGTATTCCTGAAAGGGAAGCCCAAGATTTAGCTAACATTTGGACCCTAATGTGTTGATAGATGCTGCATACACATAATTACAGGCCTCATATTTAAATCTCTTAGAACTTTATGTGGGACCTCAATCTGAAAATCCATAAGTGGTGAGCTGCATCCCCCCACCCTTGTGCACCGCTAATTAACTCCTGGAAATGCTAGAAAAAGCTATGCACGCTCATCCAATAAACACTATTGGCTGTTGGCACTCATGTGACTGTCGCAGCCTTGAGGAAGGAACCAGCGGTTCCGAAACGTGGGCTCTATCTTTTTGCGATCACGATCTCTAAACACTCTGGTAATGCTAAATTAACTGATATGACGCACTATTTGTATATATATATATATATATATATATATATATATATGTACTTATGATGCAAACCGACATGTTATTCTTGGTATGATGTGATGCATTTACATTTTTAAGCTGACCAGGAATAGATTGATATTGGGTATAATATATACTCTTACATATTGCATTCCTTAATTGTTCATACCCTGGTCAGCAAATCCACTGTTCTACTCTTCAGGACCTGTACAAAGACCCCTCAATAGCCTTTGCATTGGTAATGTTTTACCCTACTATAGCCACGATTGATCTGTATATGTTAGCATTGTATCATGTATTTCTCCTTAATTTGAGGTGGTCCACGATCCTGGAGACTGTTCATATATCCACATACCAAAGTATCACTATTGTATCCTTTTTGTATAGCCTGTAAATGTAGACATTGTTCTGATTTGTCATATATTACCTACATAAATACCTTTTTAATTGCAAGAAACTCATGAGTATGGTGTGCATATATCCGCCGTTTCTAGATAACACTCATGTGACTGTCCCACATGCGGGAACCTAGAAGGGTATGTATAATGCCTGATCTTTGGACATAAACAATGGGGAGGGGGCTTGAGGTTTACATCTACTTTAGAGCCAAACCTAAAGTGATATTGAAGGCAAAGACATTGGAGCCTAGACCAGCACTCTCAGACACACAAGGCCGGAATCCCCATCGCATACTCCCAAGCATATTTGCGCGCACTCTCAAAGTGCATGCATGCAGTCCCAAAGCGAATGCGCACACTCCCAAAGTGGATGCATCCACACCCAAACATCCATGCTCACAATCCCAAAGCACTTGCATGCTCTCCCAAACATGCATGCACGCACTCCCAAACGTCTATGGGCGCAGTCGTAAAATCGTATACGTGCATTTCTAAAGGTCCATGTGCGCACTCCCAAAGTGTATGCGCACACTCCCAATGTCCATGCACACACTTCCAAAGCACATGCTCACACTCCCAAAGCAAATGAGTGGGTGGACGAGCAGACAGATGAGCAGACGGGTGGGTGGCAGTGAGAACCGCCGGTGCACCTGCATCAAGAGAAGGAGTGGGGAGAACCTATCCCTGCTCCCCGCTGGACCACACCATGAACACCAAGGGAAGGAGCCAGGCAAACCAGGCGGAAAGAGCATGTGAGGGGTGGCTCTTTCCCCGGCATTCAGTGGTATGGACAGCAGCGGCAGGATAAGGTTCGCCCCACTCCCCTCAGCAATCGGTGAGCTGCCGTACAGTCCTGTAGGTAGCAGAGGAAGGCTCTCTGCTCCTTCCCTCGGGCTACAGCGGCTCTGTTTGGGGCAGATGGGAGCAGTGGTGGTGCGTGCAGCGCCCCACCCCTCCATTGCCTAACTTCAGTGACAGCTTGGGAGCGAGAGTGCTCCTAGCAGGAAGGGGGCGTGGCTCCGTTATTGCAACACAAAATATGATCGGCATCGGCGGAGGTGGCCACCGAATGGGGAAATCTATTTTCTCATTCACTGTGTTAACCTTAGAGAAGGGACAGCACTGGAGCGACCTTAGGCAAGGTAAGCTACTTTTTTTTGTTTATTGTTCTTTTTTTTAGCATTTGCCTTTAGAAGCCCTGTCTAGACACACACTAACTTCCACCTATCTTATCCTCCTTAGGAACAGTGTGAAATAAGCTATTTCAAAGCATTTCAAAATATCTGATTATATGTATATAGCTTATGTATTTAAAGCAAAAACATAAAGGGAATGTCATGGCCCAGCGTTATGTGTAATTGGCATGCTTTGCTGTGGTCAGAGACAGCTGTGGGACTGCTGTGGCTTGCCATGATCAGGGGACAATGTGGCTGTTAGACAACTTTTTTGCATGATCCTGCAGAAATGGAATTGAAAGGATGGCAAATTTTGGAGTTCTCTCACTGCTTCAACTCAGTGCTGCACGAAATGGAGGAGAGGCACATAGGAAAGGTATTAGGTGAGCTGCTTACTACCTTATTATTGCTGTTGGATTTATAGTCACTTTAATTATAGTGGAGCAAAACGTGTTAATACCCTTTTTGTTGTAACACTGCATATATGGTCACTGCAGACAAGAATTTATTTCACTGAAAATATATGGTATGGTATATACTGTAGACATCGGAACAGAAAGTCATACAGGAATTATGACAGTTCAATGTGTGTAGCACCCTCTCCTTTAATTTACTGTCTGTAAAGCTCCCAAAATGTAAGGGCTACTAGACTAACGGCCCTGTCAATCCTCTGTAAAGGGTGTCAGACCAATGCAAGACTGCACAAAAGGTTCCATAGTGATGTCTGGGCAACATTTAAGAGATGAGGAAGATGAGACACAAAATCCAAATGGAAAATGAAAAAATGGCAGAGCATGGCGTCTCCAGCAAAGTTAAAGGTCTACCAGATTAAAAAAGATAGAATGTTATTTTCCTGTGTCTCTGGGTTCCTGTATGTAAGAGAACCCCCAGCCCTGGACCTGCTGTTTTGAGTCCATTAAGGAAAGCCTCCCTAGTTCCTACCCTGGAGTGGCCTTTTGCAAAACCAACTGGTCAGCAAATCACTCAGGTTGTCATCAGGCGCACAGCTGTAAAGGACTGATCTGGTGACAACCAAGTAAAAGTTCCCTCATGTTGGACTTAACAATCATGGAGGAAAAAAAGTTTAAGAATTTTTTTCTTAGGTTGCAGCTTCTCCTGCTTAGACTAAGATCCAGTGGCAGAGGATTATGTACCACAGTCAGAACAGCCCTATCAAATGTGCAGCCATACTAGTAAATTAAATAGACTAGATGTATCTGACTGGATCTTTTTATAGCAAAAAAGAAAAAAATGGATTTTGTCTCATATATTTAAATTTGTTTAACCTCCTGAAAAAATGGGTCACGGTCTCTCAAAGATAATCCTTACGGGTGGGTCTACTCGTGGCTATAGTCAGGAGGCAGACAGTTACAAGATGGGACAACTGACCTGTCTACTGTCCAGATAACCTGATAGATGGAAATCATTTTCAGTTGTGTAACTAGAATTACAACGAAAAGGGAACCAGAGAGGGTCAAAATTGTACCTGAGGAACAAAAAGTATTAGAGCTGAAGTTAGAGGTGATTACTAGAGATGAGCGAACTTTTGAAAAATTCGATTCGGCTGATTCGCCGAATTTTCCGACAAAATTAGTTTCGGTCTGAATTTACTCGTGACGAATCGCTATTAAAAACGGCTATTTCTGAGCTTCCTAGAGCCTCAATAGGGTTGTAAACCATTCTGCCTTGCTGTAATACGCATAGGATGCGTGCTGGGTTAGTGAAATAATACTGTAAATAATTATGACATGCAGATCAGAGGCATCGCTAATAGAATCGCAGAGCGGCACAATTGCAGAGAGTTGAGGTGGCATCACTATGAGGGGCCCCTATAGTGCCTGAAAAACACACCCAGGAGCTGGCAGCAGCAGGAGGCCAAAAATTAGCTGAATCACAACCTGGAGTTGCAAGCAGCAGCAGCCGCCCAAACATTGGTTGAAAGAGACACTGGAGTTGGCAGCAGGAGCGCCCAAAAATTGGATGAATCACACCCTGGAGTTGCAAGCAGCAGCAGCAGGAGCCCAAACATTGCTTTAAAGAGACACTGGAGTTGGCAGCAGGAGGCCAAAAATTGGATGAATGACACCCTGGAGTTGCAAGCAGCAGCAGGAGCCCAAACATTGCTTTAAAGAGACATTGGAGTTGGCTGCAGGAGCCCAAAAATTGGATGAATCACACCCTGGAGTTGCAAGCAGCAGAAGGAGCCCAAACATTGCTTTAAAGAGACACTGGAGTTGGCTGCAGGAGCCCAAAAAGTGGATGAATCACACCCTGGAGTTGCAAGCAGCAGCAGCAGCAGCAGCAGGAGCCCAAACATAGCTTGAAAGAGACACTGGAGTTGGCTGCAGGAGCCCAAAAATTGGCTGAATCACACCCTGGAGTTGCAAGCAGCAGCAGCCATAGCAGGAGCCCAAACATAGCTTGAAAGAGACACTGGAGTTGGCTGCAGGAGCCCAAAAATTGGATGAATCACACCCTGGAGTTGCAAGCAGCAGCATCAGCAGCAGGAGCCCAAACATAGCTTGAAAGAGACACTGGAGTTGGCTGAAAAAGGCCAAAAATTTGATGAATCACACCCTGGAGTTGCAAGCAGCAGCAGCAGCAAGAGCCCAAACATTGCGTGAAAGAGACACTGGAGTTGGCTGCAGGAGCCCCAAAATTGGCTGAATCACACCCTGGAGTTGCAAGCAGCAGCAACAGCAGCAGCAACAGGAGCCCAAACATAGCTTGAAAGAGACACTGGAGTTGGCTGCAGGAGCCCAAAAATTGGATGAATCACACCCTGGAGTTGCAAGCAGCAGCAGGAGCCCAAACATTGCTTTAAAGAGACACTGGAGTTGGCTTCAGGAGCCCAAAAATTGGATGAATCACACCCTGTGAGTTGCAAGCAGCAGCAGGAGCCCAAACAGCTTGAAAGAGACACTGGAGTTGGCTGCAGGAGCCCAAAAATTGGCTGAATCACACCCTGGAGTTGCAAGCAGCATCAGCCGCAGCAGGAGCCCAAACATAGCTTGAAAGAGACACTGGAGTTGGCTGCAGGAGCCCAAACATTGGATGAATCACACCCTGGAGTTGCAAGCAGCAACAGCAGGAGCCCAAACATAGCTTGAAAGAGACACTGGAGTTGGCTGCAGGAGGCCAACAATTGGATGAATCACACCCTGGAGTTGCAAGCAGCAGCAGCAGCAGGAGCCCAAACATTGCATGAAAGAGACACTGGAGTTGGCTGCAGGAGCCCAAAAATTGGCTGAATCACACCCTGGAGTTGCAAACAGCAGCAGCAACAGGAGCCCAAACATAGCTTGAAAGAGACACTGGAGTTGGCTGCAGGAGCCCAAAAATTGGATGAATCACACCCTGGAGTTGCAAGCAGCAACAGGAGCCCAAACATTGCTTTAAAGAGACACTGGAGTTGGCTTCAGGAGCCCAAAAATTGGATGAATCACACCCTGGAGTTGCAAGCAGCAGCAGCAGCAGCAGCAGGAGCCCAATCATAGCTTGAAAGAGACACTGGAGTTGGCTGCAGGAGCCCAAAAATTGGATGACTCACACCCTGGAGTTGCAAGCAGCAGCAGCATAAGCCCAAAAATAGCTTGAAAGACGCACTGCAGTTGGCAGCAGCAGCAGCAGGAGGCCCAAAATTGGCTGAAAGGCACACCCTGAAGTTGGCATCAGCAGGAGCCCAAAAATTGGCCTAAAGACATAAATATGTTTTGCACCATTTGAAAAGTGTAAAACGTGGCACCATGCTGAATCTAGTCGCATGCATCAGCCATTGGTGGGTGGAAATCCTTGCTGATCCATCCCTGATTCATTTTCACAAAGATGAGTCTCTCCACATTTTTAGTTGACAGACGAGTTCTCCTTGCCGTAACTATGGCCCCCGCCGCACTAAACACCCGCTCAGATGGCACGCTACTTGCTGGGCAGGACAGCTTTTCCAGGGCAAACTCTGCTAGTTGCGGCCACAAGCCAAGTTTGGCTGCCCAGAAGTCCAGCGGATCCTCAAGGTGTGTTGGCATGGTCATGTATGACATGACCTGCTGGTTCAGGTCCTGCTCTAGGTCTTCCTGCTGCTCATGAGTAGCCTCACTATGCGGGTGTAGAAAGCTACTCTTTAGCGACTGAAGACTGAGGCTGCTGCTGATGGAGCTGCTGCTGCTGCTCCTGCCAACCCCCCAGCAGCCATGGCAGTGGAAGGTGAGTGCAGAGGTCCCCCTGAGTCAGACCTGCGAGAGTATGGACCATGGCGCAGATAGGCATCGGCCAACTGACTACGTAGAATGTTTTTGTAGTAGTTCAGTTTGTCCTCCCTCTCGGCGGGTTTAAAAAATGCCCCCCATTTTGTGCCGGAAGCGGGGGTCCAATAAGGTGGAGAGCCAGAAGTCATCCCGCCGACAAATGGAAACAATTCTGGGGTTACTACGCAAGCACGTGAGCATGCTTCCTGCCATTTGCGCAAGTGACTCGGAGGGACTACCTGTCTCTATCTCCACTGCATACTGCCACGGTGTGTCTGGGTCCTCTGTCTCGCCTTCCTCACAACCCTCTAGCTCCTCTGGCTGCTCCTGCTCCTCCTCTCCTGTCTGCTGACTAGATAAACCAGCCATTTCGCCAAGCCTAAACTGTGCTTCACTGGGCCACTCCTCCTCCTCTTCCTCCTCCTCCTCCAGTTCAGCTCCAACGGGGTTCATGTGGCCGTAAGATGTAGACGCCATGTCTCCAGTGCCCTGACCAGCCATGGTTTCCAACATGTGCTGTAGTACATGAAGCAGTGGAATCACGTCGTTCATCCCGTAATCCTGCCGAGTGACAAATAAAGTGGCTTCCTCAAAGGGCCTGAACAAACGGCAGGTGTCACGTATGAGCTGCCACTGACATTGACATTGAAGTTACACAGGGGAGTCCCCCTATCCGCTTGGATCATCAGGAAATCCGTGATGGCTTTTCTCTGTTCATATAATCGGTCCAACATGTGAAGGGTGGAATTCCAACGGGTGGAAACATCGCAAATCAGACTATGTTGGGGGCTACCGCTGTAGCTCAAGAAGGGTGTGTTTGGCGGTTTATGAGTGGCTGAAGTGCATGTTTCCTTGAAGTTGTTAGGATGTCTTGCAGATGGGGGGAACACTTAAGAAACCACTTGACAACCAGATTGAAGACGTGAGCCATGCAGGGGGCATGGGTCAGGCTTCCTTGTCGCAGCGCAGACAAAATGTTCTTCCCATTGTCGGTAACCATGATTCCCATTTTAAGTTTTCTTGGAGTAAGCCATGTTTGGATTTTGTGATGAATACATTTAAGCAGTTCCTCCCCTGTGTGACAAGACAAACCATGTGAAGCACAGCGTGACACCTCCATGCCCTGCACACATGGTAGATTGGAGGGGCACTGAGACTTGAGCCTACAGTGGAGGGTGAGGAGATGGCGGAGGATGAGGAGGCTGAGTCACACGGTGTCACAGGCACAACGGCCAGGGAGCGCGGAGGCCGAAGCGGCGTGACCTGTCTAAGTTGCTGCTGCTGCTGCAAAGGGAGCACATTCACCCAGTGGGCCGTAACTGACATGTACTGTCCCTGACCGTAGTTACAGCTCCAGACGTCAGCGCTGCCATGCACTTTGCTACACAACGACAGGCTCAAGGACTGGCCCACCTTCTGTTCAACAAAAGTGTGCAGCGCTGGTACTGCCTTCTTGGCAAAGAAATGACGGCTTGGGACTCTCCACCTCGGCTCGGCACAAGCCATCAGTTCTCTGAAAGATGCAGAGTCCACCACCTGAAAAGGGAGCGACTGCAGCACCAGCAACTTGGACAGGAGCACATTCAGCTTCTGCGCCGTTGGATGAGTGGGCGCATACTGCTGTCTCTTGGACATGGCTTCGCTGATGGATTGCTGGCGGGATGCATGACTTGGAGGAGGAGGAGCAGGAGCATCAGGAGCGACAGAGGATGGGTATGAAGCACAGCTGCCTTCGGCTGAGGTGCTGGAGCCTTGGCTGGCAGAAATTGGGAGCAGCGTGCCACTTGATGAGGAAGCAGGCTGGACCACCTCTTCGGAGCCTTGGTTCTCCCAGGCCGCTTTATGGTGACGCATCATATGTTGACGCAGGGCCGTGGTGCCAACATTTGGGCCCTGGCCATGCTTCACCTTCTGCCTACAAATCTTGCATGTGGCCATGTTACCCTCCTGCGGATGCTTCAGGAAAAACTGCCACACTGCCGAGTAGCTACTTTTCCCACCAACAGGCGGCACTGATTCACTGCTACTGTCGCCAACTCCAGGAACCCCTGCTCCACTACCTCCCGATAAGGTAGCCTGCCGTGCAGCAGGTGCTCTATCCCGACCCTGGCCCTGTTTGGCTCGAGGCTTTACAATTTTGCCCCCATGCTGACTGCCAACCATGCTGCTAACACCTTGCTGCCTGAGCTGCTGACTCCGGGGCAACCTGCGCCCCTCTTCTCCTGATGATGACGATGAAGCCCCTTCATCACCCGGCTCCCAAGTGCGATCGGCTTCATCATCATCATCACCGAGTTGTGGCTGCACGTCACTGATGTTCTTGGTTTCCTCAACAGTGTCTGGCGCAGGAGCTGGAACGCTTGCAACACCCATGACACCCTCCACATCACTATTTGTCTGTCTAGCGAAAGAAGCCACCTCCATTTCTTGGCTGGGCAGTAGCTGCTGACTGTCCTCTATCTGATCGTCCTCACTAAAGAGTGGAGCTGAACCCAAAGCGTAGGATACATCGCTGGGGGAGGGAACGGCGTAGGACAGAGGCAATGGGAGGACAGGGACTGCTCTCGGGGCATGCCAACTCAGGGTTGTGTCAGAGGAACCTACCGACCCTAGACTGGGGGTCTCAGATGTAACTTGTGATGATGTGGATGACCGCGTTAACCAATCTACCACGGCAGATGCGTTACTGGTGGAGACACGACCGCTAGCAGATACTGGCAGATCAGGTCTCTCACCGTGACTCCTGCTGCCACTCGCCCCTAGTCTGCTGCGACCTCTGCATGCTGAATCTTGGCCTCTGCCACTCCTCTTTGAACATCCTGGCACTTGTCTGCTTGACATTTTTATGTATTTGAAATGTGCAATAGGTACTTTAAAAAATGTGTTTACTTTAAAAAGCAGAAGCTAAATAAAGTGAGGAACTGCTTCTCTGCACCAGATACTATGAAAATTGGCAATATGGGATACCCTGCGGCCTAATGTTTTGACAGCAGGACAAAAAACAATTCAAAATGCAATAGCTTAATAAAGCTGAGGCTGAACAAGCTCATTTAGTATAACAGATAGGGTGCAACGTGCAGGTTTGGGATACCCTGCGGCCTGGTGTTTTGACAGCAGGACAAAAACCAATTCAAAATGCAATAGCTTAATAAAGCTGAGGCTGAACAAGCTTATTTAGTATAACAGATAGGGTGCAACGTGGTGGTTTGGGATACCCTGCGGCCCGGTGTTTTGACAGCAGGACAAAAACCAATTCAAAATGCAATAGCTTAATAAAGCTGAGGCTGAACAAGCTGATTTAGTATAAAAGACAGAGTGCAACGTGGTGGTTTGGGATACCCTGTGGCCTGGTGTTTTGACAGCAGGACAAAAACCAATTCAAAATGCAATAGCTTAATAAAGCTGAGGATGAACAAGCTGATTTAGTATAAAAGACAGAGTGCAACGTGGTGGTTTGGGATACCCTGTGGCCTGGTGTTTTGACAGCAGGACAAAAACCAATTCAAAATGCAATAGCTTAATAAAGCTGAGGCTGAACAAGCTTATTTATTATAACAGATAGGGTGCAATGTGCAGGTTTGGGATACCCTGCGGCCTGGTGTTTTGACAGCAGGACAAAAACCAATTCAAAATGCAATAGCTTAATAAAGCTGAGGCTGAACAAGCTTATTTAGTATAACAGATAGGGTGCAACGTGGTGGTTTGGGATACCCTGCGGCCCGGTGTTTTGACAGCAGGACAAAAACCAATTCAAAATGCAATAGCTTAATAAAGCTAAGGCGGAACAAGCAGATTTAGTGTAAAAGATAGGGTCACATGTGCTGGTTTGGGATGCCCATGTGGGCTGGTGTTTTTAAAGCAGACAAAAACCAATTCAAAATGCAATAGCTTAATAAAGCTGAGGCTGAACAAGCTTATTTAGTATAACAGATAGGATGCAATGTGGTGGTTTGGGATACCCTGCGGCCTGGTGTTTAGACAGCAGGACAAAAACCAATTCAAAATGCAATAGCTTAATAAAGCTGAGGATGAACAAGCTGATTTTGTATAAAAGACAGAGTGCAACGTGGTGGTTTGGGATACCCTGTGGCCTGGTGTTTTGACAGCAGGACAAAAACCAATTCAAAATGCAATAGCTTAATAAAGCTGAGGCTGAACAAGCTTATTTAGTATAACAGATAGGGTGCAACGTGGTGGTTTGGGATACCCTGCGGCCTGGTGTTTTGACAGCAGGACAGAAACCAATTCAAAATGCAATAGCTTAATAAAGCTGAGGATGAACAAGCTGATTTAGTATAACAGATAGGGTGCAACGTGGTGGTTTTGGATACCCTGCGGCCTGGTGTTTTGACAGCAGGACAAAAACCAATTCAAAATGCAAAAGCTTAATAAAGCTGAGGATGAACAAGCTTATTTAGTATAACAGATAGGGTGCAATGTGGTGGTTTGGGATACCTTGCGGCCTGGTGTTTAGACAGCAGGACAAAAACCAATTCAAAATGCAAAAGCTTAATAAAGCTGAGGCTGAACAAGCTTATTTAGTATAACAGATAGGGTGCAACGTGGTGGTTTGGGATACCCTGCGGCCTGGTGTTTTGACAGCAGGACAAAAACCAATTCAAAATGCAATAGCTTAATAAAGCTGAGGCTGAACAAGCTTATTTAGTATAACAGATAGGGTGCAACGTGGTGGTTTGGGATACCCTGCGGCCTGGTGTTTTGACAGCAGGACAAAAACCAATTCAAAATGCAAAAGCTTAATAAAGCTGAGGATGAACAAGCTGATTTAGTATAAAAGAGTGCAACGTGGTGGTTTGGGATACCCTGCGGCCTGGTGTTTTGACAGCAGGACAAAAACCAATTCAAAATGCAATAGCTTAATAAAGCTGAGGATGAACAAGCTTACTTAGTATAACAGATAGGGTGGCATGTGCTGGTTTGGGGTGCCCATGTGGACTGGTGTTTTGACAGCAGGACAAAAACCAATTCAAAATGCAATAGCTTAATAAAGCTGAGGCTGAACAAGCTGATTTAGTATAACAGATAGGGTGCAACGTGGTGGTTTGGGATACCTTGCGGCCTGGTGTTTTGACAGCAGGACAAAAACCAATTCAAAATGCAATAGCTTAATAAAGCTGAGGCTGAACAACGCTGATTTAGTGTAAAAGATAGGGTCACATGTGCTGGTTTGGGATGCCCATGTGGGCTGGTGTTTTTAAAGCAGACAAAAACCAATTCAAAATGCAATAGCTTAATAAAGCTGAGGCTGAACAAGCTTATTTAGTATAACAGATAGGGTGCAATGTGGTGGTTTGGGATACCCTGCGGCCTGGTGTTTAGACAGCAGGACAAAACCAATTCAAAATGCAATAGCTTAATAAAGCTGAGGATGAACAAGCTGATTTAGTATAAAAGACAGAGTGCAACGTGGTGGTTTGGGATACCTTGTGGCCTGGTGTTTTGACAGCAGGACAAAAACCAATTCAAAATGCAATAGCTTAATAAAGCTGAGGCTGAACAAGCTTATTTAGTATAACAGATAGGGTGCAACGTGGTGGTTTGGGATACCTTGCGGCCTGGTGTTTTGACATCAGGACAAAAACCAATTCAAAACGCAATAGCTTAATAAAGCTGAGGATGAACAAGCTGATTTAGTATAACAGATAGGGTGCAACGTGCAGGTTTGGGATACCCTGCGGCCTAGTGTTTTTGCAGCAGACCAAAAACCAATTTAAAATGCAATAGCTTGATTAAGCTGAGGATGAACAAGCGTATTTAGTATAACAGATAGGGTGCTACGTGCAGGTTTGGGATACCCTGCGGCCTGGTGTTTTTTTAAAAGCAGGACAAAAAAACAATTCAAAATGCAATAGCTTTGATTAAGCTGAGGATGAACAAGGGTATTTAGTATAACAGATAGGGTGACGTGCTGGTTTGGGATGCCCATGTGGGCAGGTGTATTTAAAGCAGACAAAACCCAATTCAAAATGCAATAGCTTAATTAAAATTAGGCTGAACAAAGCTTATTTAGTATAACAGATACGGTGACATGTGCTGGTTTGGGATGCCCATGTGGGCTGGTGTATTTAAACCAGACAAAAAACAATTCAAAATACAATAGCTCGATTAAGCTGAGGATGAACAAGCGTATTTAGTATAACAGATAGGGTGCTACGTGCAGGTTTGGGATACCCTGCGGCCTAGTGTTTTGGCAGCAGGACAAAAACCAATTCAAAATGCAATAGCTTGATTAAGCTGAGGATGAACAAGCGTATTTAGTATAGCAGATAGGGTGCTACGTGCAGGTTTGGGATACCCTGCGGCCTGGTGTTTTTTTTTAAAGCAAGACAAAAAATTATTCAAAATGCAATAGCTTGATTAAGCTGAGGATGAACAAGGGTATTTAGTATAACATATAGGGTGCTACGTGCAGGTTTGGGATACCCTACGGCCTAGTGTTTTGGCAGCAGGACAAAAACCAATTCAAAATGCAATAGCTTGATTAAGCTGAGGATGAACAAGCGTATTTAGTATAACAGATAGGGTGCTACGTGCAGGTTTGGGATACCCTGCGGCCTAGTGTTTTGGCAGCAGACCAAAAACCAATTCAAAATGCAATAGCTTGATTAAGCTGGAGATGAACAAGCGTATTTAGTATAACAGATAGGGTGTTACGTGCAGGTTTGGGATACCCTGCGGCCTGGTGTTTTTTTGACAGCAGGACAAAAAACAATTCAAAATGCAATAGCTTGATTAAGCTGAGGATGAACAAGGGTATTTAGTATAACAGATAGGGTGCTACGTGCAGGTTTGGGATACCCTGCGGCCTAGTGTTTTGGCAGCAGGAAAAAAAAAATTCAAAATGCAATAGCTTGATTAAGCTGAGGATGAACAAGCGTACTTAGTATAACAGATAGGGTGCTACGTGCAGGTTTGGGATACCCTGCGGCCTGGTGTTTTTTTGACAGCAGGACAAAAACCAATTCAAAATGCAATAGCTTGATTAAGATGAGGATGAACAAGGGTATTTAGTATAACAGATAGGGTGCTACGTGCAGGTTTGGGATACCCTGTGGCCTGGTGTTTTTTTGACAGTAGGACAAAAACCAATTCAAAATGCAATAGCTTGATGAAGATGAGGATGAACAAGGGTAATTAATATAACAGATAGGGTGCTACGTGCAGGTTTGGGATGCCCATGTGGGCTGGTGTATTTAAAGCAGACAAAAACCAATTCAAAATGCAATAGCTTAAATAAAATGAGGCTGAACAACGCTTATTCAGTATAATAGATAGTGTGACATGTGCTGGTTTGGGATGCCCATGTGGGCAGGTGTATTTAAAGCAGACAAAACCCAATTCAAAATGCAATAGCTTAATTAAAATGAGGCTGAACAACGCTTATTTAGTATAACAGATAGGGTGACATGTGCTGGTTTGGGATGCCCATGTGGGCTGGTGTATTTAAAGCAGACAAAAACCAATTAAAAATGCAATAGCTTGATTAAGCTGAGGATGAACAAGCGTATTTAGTATAACAGATAGGGTGCAACGTGCAGGTTTGGGATACCCTGCGGCCTAGTGTTTTGGCAGCAGGACAAAAACCAATTCAAAATGCAATAGCTTGATTAAGCTGAGGATGAACAAGAGTATTTAGTATAACATATAGGGTGCTACGTGCAGGTTTGGGATACCCTGCGGCCTGGTGTTTTTTTTTAAAAGCAGGACAAAAAACAATTCAAAATGCAATAGCTTGATTAAGCTGAGGATGAACAAGGGTATTTAGTATAACAGATAGGGTGCTACGTGCAGGTTTGGGATACCCTGCGGCCTAGTGTTTTGGCAGCAGGACAAAAACCAATTCAAAATGCAATAGCTTGATTAAGCTGAGGATGGACAAGCATATTTAGTATAACAGATAGGGTGCTACGTGCAGGTTTGGGATACCCTGCGGCCTAGTGTTTTGGCAGCAGACCAAAAACCAATTCAAAATGCAATAGCTTGATTAAGCTGAGGATGAACAAGCATATTTAGTATAACAGATAGGGTGCTACGTGCAGGTTTGGGATACCTTGCGGCCTGGTGTTTTTTTGGAAGCAGGACAAAAAACAATTCAAAACGCAATAGCTTGATTAAACTGAGGATGAACAAGGGTATTTAGTATAACAGATAGGGTGCTACCTGCAGGTTTGGGATACCCTGCGGCCTAGTGTGTTGGCAGCAGGACAAAAACCAATTCAAAATGCAATAGCTTGATTAAGATGAGGATGAACAATGCTTATTTAGTATAACAGATAGGGTGACATGTGCTGGTTTGGGATGACCATGTGGGCTGGTGTATTTAAACCAAACAAAAACCAATTCAAAATGCAATAGCTTAATTAAAATGAGGTTGAACAACGCTTATTTAGTATAACAGATAGGGTGACATGTGCTGGTTTGGGATGCCCATGTGGGCTGGTGTATTTAAAGCAGACAAAAACCAATTCAAAATGCAATAGCTTAATTAAAATGAGGCTGAACAACGCTTATTTAGTATAACAGAGATAGGGTGACATGTGCTGGTTTGGGATGCCCATGTAGGCTGGTGTATTTAAAGCAGACAAACCCCAATTCAAAATGCAATAGCTTAATTAAAATGAGGCTGAACAACGCTTATTTAGTATAACAGTTAGGGTGTCATGTGCTGGTTTGGGATGCCCATGTGGGCTGGTGTATTTAAAGCAGACAAAACCCAATTCAAAATGCAATAGCTTAATTAAAATGAGGCTGAACAATATTTATTTAGTATAACAGATAGGGTGACGTGCTGGTTTGGGATGCCCATGTGGGCTGGTGTATTTAAACCAGACAAAAAAATATTAAAACTAATCCAGTTATGAGAAATGCTTGTGTGTAACAGGTAGGGTTAAATATGCCACTGCATAGATGGGATGCACAGTGGCAAGGCAGGTTTACAGCACAAAGAACTGAAATTGATCTGGCTAATGAAAATTAAAAAAAAATTTCCCTGTCACTTCAATGCTGTCCCTGCCTGGATCGTTCCGGTTTTTCCCTATCTTTCACTATCTTTCCCAGGCCCTGTCTACCTCTCTTTCTGCCTCTCTGACTCTCCCTACCTATCTCTAACTCTGTCACAGTCTGTAACCAGCTCTGCTCTGGCCGCAATACAACGCTGAACTGCACACAAGGAAAATGGCTGCCGGTTTATATAGCACGGTGACGTCACCGGGCTTCCTGGCTGCTGATAGGCTGCATGTGACTTTCCCATGATACCTTGCTCCAGGGGATATGGCTGGACATGTTCATCCACCATTTTAGAATGCCTGTAATTGAAATAAATGGAGTTTAAAGGAAAACTTCGATCGATTGAATCGCGGGGAAATTCGGATTCGTTCAGAATCGAATTTTTCCTGTAATTCGGAACGAATTCGGGTTCGTCCGGAACGATTCGCTCATCCCTAGTGATTACCACAAACTAGTTCCCAGAAGCAATAAGGAGGTAGTGGCCCTGGGTCCTCCTACTATTCCCTGGACGTGCCTACCTGAGAAAGTGAGAGGAACAAGAAGGCATATACAGAGAAACATGTAACTGGATACAACGCCTATCAAATATGTACTGGTAGAGGAACTGTTACCAAGTATTATGTCTGGGTGCAATGGCTAGCGGTGGCACAGCTTATCCATGAAGTAACAGAAAAGCCAGCACTCCTTAGTTCATGAAAGCTTGTATTATGCAAAAATCCATTCAATAAATAAAAATCCATAATTTTGAATGCGCCGTTGCTTGTCAGTAAGTCCAACGTTTTGGGGGCTTTGATGCCCCTTCATTAGGGACCAACACAGCAAGACAAGATAGCAACAAACATCTTGTAACTTATGAATTTGTATTTATTGAATGGACTTTTGCATAATACAAGCTTTCATGAACAAAGGAGTGCTGGCTTTTCTGTTACTTCATGGATACATTCCTGATAGCAGTGGTTGCCTTTCAGTAAAATACAAGTAAAAACCTACATCTTCATGATCTTCCTGGGGAATACAGCAATTGAAAAGGGGGAGGGCCTCTGGGCAGATCTCTGAGAGTCACCCAGGGTCTAATGGTCAGACCTATCTAATATGAAGCAAAGGTTGGCCTACATCAGGCGAAGATCAATAAGCAAGGCTTCTTGGTTGGTCAGGAAGGTATCCTTGAAACTCTTAGTGCCCTATGTACTGCGGAAAAAAACATCCAACCCTGTTTCCCTGAAAATAAGACAGGTCTTATATTACTTCTTTTGCTTTGAAAAAAGGCGGGCTTAGTTGCAAACGAAAAAGTCTTATTTTTTTCCATAAACAATAGATAGATAGAGTCCTGTCAGTACTCTGCAAAGGATGTCAGACCAATGCAAGAATGCACAAGGTTCCACAGTGATGTCTGGGCAATATTTAAAGTGGACCAACACCCAGGATTTTGACTATCCTGGGTTTTGGTCCACTTCGGCGGGGCACCCCGCTGTGTGAAACCCCCCAGAAACCCCAAAAAACTCACCTCTCAACGCTCCCACGTGACCGCCGCAGCCAATCCCCGCCAACGTCCAGGCGGGGATCAGGAACGTCCAAGTCGCTTCCGCCGCCGCCGCCTCCCGCGCGTCACTCTCGGCGACCGCGCGCCCCCGCCGGCCATTCACAGAGGGCCGGCGCGGGCGCGCGCATGTCTGGAGGGGCGCGCGGGAGGCGGCGGCGGCGGAAGCGGCGGCGGATCAGGTAAGATGTTTTTGGGGTTTCTGGGGGGTTTCACCCCGCGGGACATCCCGATCTCGGATGTCCCGCGGGGTGGGAGGTGATCGGCCCGGGAATCTTATAGATTTCCGGGCCGATCACCCCTGGGTGTTGGTCCACTTTAAGAGTGTTTCCCATACTGTAGCATCAGGTTGGTATGGAGTGGATTCTGGTACAGGGTCTGGGTTATGTGCCAGCCCATTTGACCCCAAAATCTCCCTGGACTGCCTATGGCCAGCCCGCCCCTGCACCTGGCGGATCTTCACAATGCATGTTATATGAGCTGGCCCATTAAAAATATAGGGCAGCATTTTCTCTGCATTGTGACTGAGCTGTGCTATGCAGAGAAAGTAGATAATTGTGAACATAGTCTTAGAATTAATTTATAAAGAAACAGTTTGCTCTGTCATGGACTTTGATTCCATAGCTTTTATTGAGGCCCTGTTTGTGATGGGGCCCTACATCCACCATACAAAGACCTGTAATAGGGGATGCTTTTAATACAAATAATCATAAATGAATTGAAAAAAAAAATTTGTAAATGAACTTCCCAGCAGAACGGAGGAGTTAAAGTAATTGACCAGGCAAAAAATAAAATAAAGCTATACTCAAATCCCCTCATTAGGTTGGCTAATGAGAGGAGGGGTCACTTATACACCCGAACTGAATAAAACTCCCGCCAGGCTTGAGGTTTATTCTCTCATGGTAGGAATAAAATCCAAGGGTGACAGAATTTGTCACCCTTGATTTCCTCTTCCTTCCATTAATATACAAAAAACAGCCTGTCTGGATTTTTCTAGATGCCAGGTGTATAAGTGACCTCTGCTCCCACCATCCAGCATTTTTATATGGATTTCTATCATTGGGACATTTTTCGCAATAGTGCTTCCCATTCAATGCTTGTAGCAATATTATATAGCCTCCCTCCCAAACACCAGCCTCCCTACCCAATGCCCCAGCCACCCTCCCTGACACCAACTTTCCTCCCCAGTGCTCCAGCCTCCCTCCTCAACACCAGCCTCCCTCCCCAACACCAGCCTTCCTCCCCAACACCAGCCTTCCTCCCCAACACCAGCCTTCCTCCCCAAAACCAGCCTCCTTTCCCACTGCCCCAGCCTGCCCCTCCCAACACCAGCCTCCCTAACCCAACAACAACCTCCCTCCCCACCATGATACGACCCACCCTGCCCCAGCTCCCCAGTCAACATTCAGATTAATGCCCCTCTTCAGCTTGGAACCCAAATTATGACTTACCCTACGCGAGGACTGAGGGACATGTGGCGCTGGGGGGTTACTGCAGCCTACAGACCAGCACCTTTTCTTTAAGGTCCCTATGCGAAATCGGCACCTATAATTGGCTGGCAAGAACACATGGTGTCGACAGCCAATCGTGAGTGCTTTTTTCTCACCCGTGATTGGCCAATTGTGTCTTACCACGTGACCTTACCAGTCAATCACAGGCAGGACAGAGATGAGGGTAAATCAGAAAGCAGGGTAGAGATGAAGATGCATCAAAGAGCAGGCCAGAGATGAGGGTGCATCAGAGAGCAGGCCAGAGATGAGGATGCATTGGAGAGCAGGGCAGAGATGAGGGTGCATCAGAGAACAGGGCAGAGATGAAGGTGCATCAAAGAGCAGGTCAGAGATGAGGGTGCATCAGAGAGAAGGGCAGAAATGAAGGTGCATCAGAGAGCAGGGCAGAGATGAAGGTGCATCAGAGAGCAGGGCAGAAATGAAGGTGCATCAGAGAGCAGGACAGAAATGAAGGTGCATCAGAGAGCAGGGCAGAAATGAAGGTGCATCAGAGAGCAGGACAGAGATGAAGGTGCATCAGAGAGCAGGGCAGAAATGAAGGTGCATCAGAGAGCAGGGCAGAAATGAAGGTGCATCAGAGAGCAGGGCAGAGATGAAGGTGCATCAGAGAGCAGGGCAGAAATGAAGGTGCATCAGAGAGCAGGGCCGAGATGAAGGTGCATCAGAGAGCAGGGCAGAAATGAAGGTGCATCAGAGAGCAGGGCAGAGATGAAGGAGCATCAAAGAGCAGGCCAGAGATGAAGGTGCATCAGAGAGCAGGGCAGAGATGATGGTGCATAAGAGAGCAGGGCCGAGATGAGAGTGCATCAGAGAGCAGGGCAGAAATGAAGGTGCATCAGAGAGCAGGGCAGAGATGAAGGTGCATCAGAGAGCAGGGCAGAAATGAAGGTGCATCAGAGAGCAGGGCAGAGATGAAGGAGCATCAAAGAGCAGGCCAGAGATGAAGGTGCATCAGAGAGCAGGGCAGAAATGAAGGTGCATCAGAGAGCAAGGCCGAGATGAAGGTGCATCAGAGAGCAAGGCAGAGATGATGGTGCATCAAAGAGCAGGCCAGAGATGAAGGTGCATCAGAGAGCAGGGCAGAGATGATGGTGCATAAGAGAGCAGGGCCGAGATGAGGGTGCAGTGGAGAGCAGGGCAGAAATGAGGGTGCATCAGAGAGCAGGGCCGAGATGAGGGTGCAGTGGAGAGCAGGGCAGAAATGAGGGTGCAGTGGAGAGCAGGGCAGAAATGAGGGTGCAGTGGAGAGCAGGGCCGAGATGAGGGTGCAGTGGAGAGCAGGGCAGAGATGAGGGTGCAGTGGAGAGCAGGGCAGAAATGAGGGTGCAGTGGAGAGCAGGGCCGAGATGAGGGTGCAGTGGAGAGCAGGGCCGAGATGAGGGTGCAGTGGAGAGCAGGGCCGAGATGAGGGTGCAGTGGAGAGCAGGGCAGAGATGAGGGTGCAGTGGAGAACACGCTAGAGAAAAGGGGGCAGCAAAGAGCAGACTAAATATAAGGGTGCAGTGGAGAGCAGAGCAGAGATGGGGATGCAGCAGAAAGCTAGGCAGAGATGAAGGTGCAGCAGAGAGCAGGACAGAGACAGGGTGCAGAAGAGACCAGGAAAACGATGAGTGCATCATAGAGCATAGCAGAGATGAGGGTGCAGCAGATAGCAGATGAGATGGGGTGCGCTGGTAGCAGAGCAAAGGTGGGGATGCAGCAGGGAGCAGAACAGAGATGGGGGTGCATTGGAAAGCAGCAGAGAACAGAGTAGAGTTGGAGGAGCAATGAAGAGCAGAGATAGGGGTGCTGCTGAGGGAAAAGCGGAGATGAGGTTGTAGTGGAAAGCAGGAAAGAGATGGAAGTGCAGCATGGATCAGGGTGGGTGTTACTGACAGCGGGACATAGATCAGGGTGCAGAAGAGAGATGGACAGACATGGGGGTGCAGCAACGAAAAGGACAGAGATGGGGTGCAGCAAAGAGAAGGACGGAGATGGAGGTGCATCAAAAAGGACAGAGATGGGGTGCAGCAAAAAGAACGAAGTTGGGGGTGCAGCAAAAAGGACGGCGATGGGGTGTAGCAAAAAGAAGGATGGAGATGGGGTGCAGCAAAAAGGACGGAGATAGGGGTGCAGCGAAAAGAAGGATGGAGATGGGGGTGCAGCAAAAAGGATGGAGATAGAGGTGCAGTAAAAGGAAGGACGGAGATGAGGGTGCAGCAAAAAGGACAGAGATGGGGGTGCAGCAAAGAGCAGGGCAGAGATGGGGTGCAGAGGGGAGCAGGAAAGAGATGGGTGCATCAGAGAGCAGAGATGAGAGTGCAGTGAAAAGCATAGCAGACATAGCAGAAATAGGGGTGCTGCAGAGAGCAAAGAAAGCAAAGCAGAGACAAGGTTGAGGTGGAAAGCAGGACAGAGATGGGAATGCAGCAGGGATCAATGCAGAGATGGGTGACCAAAGGAGAGTGATAGGGGTCAAAGGAATGCAGGTGATAGATGGGAATGCAACTAAGAGCAGGACAGAGATGAGGGTGTAACTGAGAGCAGGATAGATATTGAGGTGCAACAAAATGCAGGGCACAGATGGGAGTGCAGCGGAGTGCAGAGCAGAGATGGGGTGCATTTGGGGGAAAGGGCTAGATGAGATGGGATGCAGCAGAAGGCAGAGCAGGACAGAGATGGGGTACATCAGAAAGCTGGACAGAGATGGGGTACAGCAGAAAGCAGGATAGAGAGGAGGGTGCAGTATAGGGAAGGGCAGAGATGGAGGTGCAGCAAAGAGAAGGACAGAAATGGAGTGCAGCAAAGAGCAGGACAGAAATAGGGTGCAGTGCAGAGTAGGACAGGGGGTGCACTTGGGAACAGAACATAGATGGGTGCAGCAAAGAGCAGGACAGAGATGGGGATGCAGCAGTGAGCCGGACAGAGATGGGGGTGCAGTGAAGAGCAGAACAGAGATAAGGATGCATAAGAGAGCAGGACAAGGATATGGGACAGCAGAGAGCAGGACAAGGATAGGGGACAGCAGAAAGCAGGATAGTGATGGGGGTGCAGCAAAGATCAGGACAGAGATGGGTGCAGCAGAGAACATGACAAAGATGGGGTACAACAGAAAGCAGAACAGAGATGGGGGAACAGAGAGCAGGGCAGAGATGGGGTACAGCAGAAAGCAGGATAGAGAGGAGGGTGCAGTATAGGGAAGGGCAGAGATGGAGGTGCAGCAAAGAGCAGGACAGAAATGGAGTGCAGCAAAGAGCAGGACAGAAATAGGGTGCAGTGCAGAGTAGGACAGGGGGTGCACTTGGGAACAGAACATAGATGGATGCAGCAGTGAGCCGGACAGAGATGGGGGTGCAGTGAAGAGCAGAACAGAGATAAGGATGCATAAGAGAGCAGGACAAGGATATGGGACAGCAGAGAGCAGGACAAGGATAGGGGACAGCAGAAAGCAGGATAGTGATGGGGGTGCAGCAGAGATCAGGACAGAGATGGGTGAAGGATATGGGACAGCAGAGAGCAGGACAAGGATAGGGGACAGCAGAAAGCAGGATAGTGATGGGGGTGCAGCAGAGATCAGGACAGAGATGGGTGCAGCAGAGAACATGACAAAGATGGGGTACAACAGAAAGCAGAACAGAGATGGGGGAACAGAGAGCAGGGCAGAGATGGAGTGCCATGTAGAGCAGGGCAGAGATGGGGATGCAGAAGAGATCAGGACAGTGATGGGGGTGAAGCAGAGAGAAGGGCAGCTATGGGGTGCAGCAGAGAGCAGGACAGAGACAGAGTGCAGCAGAGAGAAGGACAGAGATGGGGGTTCAGCGGAGAGCAGGACGGCGATGGAGTGCCGTGGAGAGCAGGGCAGAGATGGGGTGCAGCAGAGAGCAGGACAGAGACAGAGTGCAGCAGAGAGAAGGACAGAGAGGGGGTTCAAAGGAGAGCAGGGCGGCGATGGAGTGCCGTGGAGAGCAGGGCAGAGATGGGGATGCAGAAGAGATCAGGACAGTCATGGGGTGCAGCAGAGAGAAGGGCAGAGATGGGGGTGCAGCAGAGATTAGGACAAAGTGCGGGGTGCAGCAGAAAGACAGAGAGGGGGGTGCAGGGAAGAGCAGGACAGAGATAGGGGTGCATCCGAGAGTAGGACAGGTATAGGGGACAGCAGAGAGCAGGACAGAAATAGGGGTGCATCCGAGAGTAGGACAGGGATAAGGGACAGCAGAAAGCAGGAAAGAAATGGGGGGGGGGGGGGTGCAGCAGAGAGCAGGGCAGAGATTGGGGTACAGTGAAGAGTAGGGCAGAGATTGGGGTGAAGTGGAGAGCAGGACAGAGATGGGGATGCAGCAGAGAGCAGGGCAGATATGGGGTTGCAGTGGAGAGCAGGACAGAAATGGGAGTGCAGCAGAGAGCAAGAGAGAGATGGGATGCTGTGGATAGCAGGGCAGAGATAGGGAAGCAGCAGAGAGCAGGGCAGAGATGGGGGTGCAGCAGAGAGCAGGACAGTGATGGGGGTGCAGCCCAGAGCAGGACAGAGATAGAGGTACAGAAGAGAGCAAGACAGAGATGGAGGTGCAGCCCAGAGCAGGACAGATGGTGCTTTAGGGAGCAGGACATAGATGGATGCAGTGAAGAGCAGGACAGAGATGGGGGTGCAGCAGAGAGAATGGCAGAGATTGGGGTACAGTGAAGAGTAGGGCAGAGATTGGGGTGAAGTGGAGAGCAGGACAGAGATGGGGATGCAGCAGAGAGCAGGGCAGAGATTGGGGTACAGTGAAGAGTAGGGCAGAGATGGGGATGCAGCCCAGAGCAGGACAGAGGGTGCTTTTGGGAGCAGGACATAGATGGATGCAGTGAAGAGCAGGACAGAGATGGGGGTGCAGCAGAGAGAATGGCAGAGATGGGGGTGCAGGGAAGAACAGGGGACAAATCAGGCTGCAGCGAAGAGCAGGGCACAGATGAGAGTGTTAGGACTCTAATCCTCTAATCATAAAGCAGAGATGCAGCATCTCTACTCCCTCCACAACTGTAGGGTGTGTAGGGTGGGCCCCCAGATTCAGTTCTCCTTGTGGGCATGCATGACTTGTCTGTCTTGCTGTACAGGAATGGATGTGAGACTAGAGCTGCTATCCCTGCAGTATAAAAGCAGGACATGCATCTAAGCTGCTGCAGTATGTATTAACACATTAATTAATTAACTCCTTATTACAGAGATAATAAATAATGTTTTCAAACAGCAAAATCTTTTAGCTACTTAATTATTAAAAAATAACATTGTTAGCAAGATGATTAAAGCTGTAATGACCAATCAGACTAATGATTAAAGCACTAAGAGAACATTGATTTTGTACATCATCCATACCACGATTACATGTATAAAGCCTATATTTATTTTTAATGCAGCAAAGTCCATTTCAGCCATATAAGATGTGTTCCTTTAAAAGGCAGGTGTGGCAAGCCTGGGAAACTCCCGCTCATTGCAATTGGTCGGCCATTTCCAGATACACTCAGCTATTGGCTAGAAGAAACTCGATGTGTAGCAACCTCTATAGATACACAGCACATCACAGTTCTAACGTGCTACGAGGATCATAACACGCGTCCATTTAAAGCCATAGTGTAAGCAGAGGGGTAACACCAACACTGTGATCCTGGAAAGCATGGAGGAAAGCATCTTGCCACAGCAATGCTGACCCTTCACTGCCACTTATCAAGTAGAGGTTTAACAATGTATTATATAATAAGATACATTTCCTGTAAGCTTTTTGGTCATTCTACGCCATCCCCCCCCCCCCCCCCCCCTCACAACATCACATTCTGTTTTGGGCGGGCAGGTGAAACAGCTGAGCCCTACAGAATTCTAAAGGGATTTGCTAAACCACCCTACTGAGGGGATCAAGTGATATTTCAGCACATCCCGGCTTTATTTCTTTGAATTTATTGCTGCTAGACTTAGCTTTTTACAGTGCATCATCTTGTCACTCAAGTCTCCCATGACATTAACAGCAAATGGAGATAGGAGGAGCAGCAATCCTTAAATAGAAAGAATCGCTGGGATATTTTCCATCCTGAGAATTGTGCCTTTTAGAGACGGGCTTATAATTTCTGGGGCCCCATGCAAAGTTGTGTCTGAGGGCCCTAATCAAAGGCATTTTTATATAACAAAATACAATAGTAAAGATGAACAAATGATGGAGAGAAGCAGCTTTCTTTTTTATGTAGCCTCAGCACTGACAGCATATTACACCAGTATTACACGCCAGCTGCTTCCAGTGTTCACTCAGCAGAGTTCTGGGGGCCCCCGGAGAGGTGGGGGCCCCATGCTATTGCATGGTTGCACGCCATCGGTGGCATTCCTTGGTCTGCATGATGACCACCACAGGCAGCATTGCTGCAGCAAATGCTGGCAAAATCAAGATGCCCTGAGGGTAAGCCATAAGCCAGCACCTAAAGTCTTTTCAAATCAAGAGCCGTCTTACCAGAGGTTTGATGTCTGATCTGCAGTATGAAATTGGAGTTATCCTTTAAGTGTTTGACTAGTAGGTAAACAACCTGCCCAGGAGTAAAATGTGTTTGGCAAAAGGCAAACATCCAAAGGTTAACGTGCTTTACAATTACCCTTAATGCCGTCCTTTACCAGTCAGAGCACTTTAAATCTGTAAATGTTGGGCGTGTTGGTGAGTGGATAACATAAACTCCCTTAGGCCCATTCCTCTATGCTTTGCCTATTTCAGTCACATTAACAATAGTATCTATGAGATTCCCTCCCTTTCATTTTAAACACTGCCTTTAGACGCACCACATTGTTTCTGATGGGTGCTGATGTTGGCATGTCTTCCCAACTAGCCTTTAGATTGGATAACTTTAAACAAATTCAGGCTGCTTTCTCTGAATCAGAACAGCATCACCTGTTAAAAATATATATAATGGCAGAGAGACATTTTACCATTCCTTAAAAAGGGATATCAGCTAAGTACTTTGCAACCTTCCCCTTTATAGAGGTTGCTGCTAAGCACCTAAAGGGCCCACTGGCATTTACTAATGAAATTCTCCTTTGAAATACTTCCAATCATAGGAATTTTGTAATGACACGGTATGTAAATTTAAAGCTACCACATATTTGTAATGTTTGACCAGTTAAACAAGTCCAGTATACTCAAGGCAAAGGACCCAAAAAGTAGGTGTGTGCATGCTTTACCATGAGTTTCTGATAGGCTAGACCCAGGAAAGCAAAAGACCAGGGGTGTACATACTATAGAGGCAGTGCAGGGGGGTGGCACAAGCTACCTACCCTACCTTTACAGAATGTACGCTCACGAACATACATACTTACCTTGCCATTCCTGCTGCCGTGGTAAGCGTGCTGCCGCCTGGCTCGTCGCCCCCTTTCAAACATGCATGCTGCTCTCCACATGCCTCTCTAGTCACTGTGCACCCCTTCCGATTGCTGCTCACATCCTGCAGCAGCGAGGGGCCGTTGAGTGTTCCCAGGGGGTGGGGGTGTGCTACCAATAAGGGAGGCCTGTGATGGAGGCCCTGCTATGGGGCCCCATACAAGCAATGTACAACACTGCATAAGTATACAATTACCTTCTTGTCTCTTGAATGTGGACCTCCACTCAAAAATGACTTTTAGCCCTTTTAGCAATCCTGATTTGAAATAACCCTATAGTTAATGATCCTTAGAAAGCCAAAATCAACCATGAAGGTCAAGAAGTACCTGCACACTGCAATGAGACATGTCTCTTTTGGAGGAGGTGCATCTGCCACACGTGTACATGTCTGATAGGAAAATGTGAGTATCTCTTTAATGCCCTTGCCCAGACACATGCTATTTTCCTCCACCTTTTGGAGCAGTGTCAAAAAGCTATTTCAAAGCACCTCTAAATCTCCAATTGTATGTAAATAACATATGTATTCTATGAGAAGCTGCTTTATTCGTTTCAGTTTCTGGATCGTGGCTGAACTGTGTAGGGCGTGTCATGGCGCAGCTCTGCTATGGTAAGGGATAGGTGTGGGAAAACTGTGGCTTGATATGCTTACCAAGGGACACAGTGACTGTTTTTTCCGGCATGGTCCTGGAGAAATGAAAAATTAAGAAGGGTATTCTAAAACTTTGGAGTCCTGCTACAGCTTCTACCCCATGCTGCTGGAGGAAATTGAGAATAGGCACTTGGGACAGGTATCATGGAAGATGCCTGCTGCCTAATTATTGCATTGGGTTTACAATCCCTTTAATGCAGGGCTCATTGATGGCATTCCAGGGTTGTGTTAGCATAGTGTCCCTCCCAGACATAGATGTCTATGAATATGTAAATGTTTAACAGATGCAAAGATGAGCATACGCGTCTGCACTTACCACTGCCAATAAAGCACACTGAAAAGTGTTATAGTGCTATATATATATATATATATATATATATATATATATACAGAAATCCAGAACACAACCACAAAATGTTCTATGCCTGTGACCTGAAACTGGGGATAACAACATGCACAGCAGTCCAATAAGTCTACCGGTCAATATTAGGGAAACAGCCAGCCTCCGGAAACCCCGATACCCCAGGCTACCTCTGTGACAGCTCTCCCAGTGGGGTACCATAGAAGGGGGGCATCATCAATGTGCCCTTGTTCTGTTTCTACATCTGGATGCTAATCTACCACCCAAACCTGTATGATGCCTGAACCCCACCCCCAGCATCCCCAGCCCCAAATCTGCACATAATGCATAATGTACAAGTGCCCATGCTGCAACTGCCATAAAGGATAAAATCATACCAGATCCAAGGAAAATCCTGCCAGGAGCAGCAGGATGGCAGGGTGATAAAATTAGGCATGTATCTGGTTCACTTGTTTCTTGAAGATTGAAGGTTATCTTCAGAAGCTCACATGAACATGCAGAGATGTCTGTAAAGAAAGCAGGCAGTGGGAGGGTGTCGCAGCCTCAGTAGCAAGGGTGCCATGGCAGACATGGCAAGGATCTTGCCTAAAATCCAAAAAGAAACTTAGATCCACTTCCATCACAAGCAGCTGCTGACTGGCTCTTTTTTTTATTTCCTCCGTCGTAGCTTTTGCTGCTCATCATTTCCCCGGCTTCCAATTAACTTGGAGGATTAAAGGACGGTCTCCCCCTGAGGCATGCATGCAGCCCGCAATGTGGAGGAGAGACAGGGACTTACCTTGCGCGTCCCCCATGCTTGCCTTCCCAGCTAGTGGTCGTGCAGCAGCAGCAGCAGCAGCAGCTCCGGAATTGTAATCCAGCAGCACTGCATGAAGCGCAGGCTGAGCATGCCTAGTGATCGAGCTTCCCCCGACCTCTCCGCGATTGTGCAGCCACTCTCAAAGTTTTAAAGGAGCACAACGCTGGAGTTCGGGCTCGGAAGCAGGTCAGCCATCCATCCCTATCATTTTATAGCATTTTATAGCATATCTACATCCTATCAAGGCTCGGGTGAGCGATGAGCAATAGCCGCCCCATTTCATCTCTGACTTTTACTTCCATTCTCAGTGTCGGACTGTGCTGTCTGGGGCCCACAAGGAAAATTAACTCTAATCCTACATCATGGTTATAGCTTATACATATTAATATTATTGCTATTATTAATATAATAATAATATACCTAAAAGCTACCACAATTTGACACATATCTGCCTCACTATCATAGTAACTGAATAATCACGAGTGGATAAGCTGTGCTTATGTCTGGCTCATGTCTGCCCTTCTCCCACCTGCGCCCCCATGTCTGCCCTGCTCCCTGCTGCACCCCAATTTATGCACTGTTCTCTGCTGCACCCTCATTTCTACCCTGCTCCTAACTGCACCCCATCTCTTCCCTGCTCCCAACTGCACCCTATATATGCCTGCCCCAAACTGCACCCCCATTTGTGCCCTACTGCCTTCTTTACACTCATCTCTGCTCTGCCCCCAACTCCACCCTGTCTCTGCCTGGCTCCCAACTGCACTCACATCACTTCCCTGCTCACAACTGCACCCCATCTCTACCCTGCTCCCTCCTGCACCCCCATTTCTGCCCTGCTGCACCCTTATCTCTGCCCTACTGCCTTCTTTACCCCTATCTCTGCCCTGCTCCCAACTACACCCCATTTTTCTCTGCTCTCAACTGCACCCCATCTCTACCCTGCTCCCTCCTGCACCCCCATTTCTGCCCTGCTGCACCCGTATCTCTGCCCTACTGCCTTCTTTACCCCTATCTCTGCCCTGCTCCCAACTACACCCCATTTTTGCTCTGCTCCCAACTGCACCCACATCTCTGCCCTGTTCCCTGTCACACCCACATCTCTACCCTGCTTCTAATTGCACCCCATCACTGCCCTGCTCCCAACTGTACCCCCATCTCTGCCCTACTTCCAGCTGCAACCCATGTGTGCCCTGCTCTCTGCTGCACCTTCATTTCTACCCTGCTCCAAACTACACCCTATCTCTGTCCCACTCCCTGCTGCACCCACATCTCTGCCCTACTGCCTTCTTCACAGCTATATCTATACCTGCTACCAACGATACCCGATCTTTGCCCTAAACTACACCTACATCGCTACTCTGGTCCCTGCTGCACTCATATCTCCTCTGCTTCCAACTGCACCCCATCTCTGCCCTGCTCCCAACTGCACCCCCATCTCTGCCCTGCTCCCAGCTGCACACCATGTCTGCCCTGCTCCCTGCACTACTGCACCCCCATATCTGCCCTGCTGCACCCTCATTTTTACCATGCTCCTAACTGCACCCCATCTCTGCCCTGCTCCCAACTTCACCCCAAACTATACCCTGCTCCCAACTGCACCCCCATTTCTGCCATTCTGCACCTGCATCTCTGCCCTACTGCCTTCTTCACCCCTATCTCTGCTCTGCCCCCAACTGCACTTACATCTCTGCCCTCCTCCTAACTGCAGCCTATGTCTGCCCCACTCCCTGCTGCACCATTTCTGCCCTGCTGCACCCACATCTCTGATCTTCTGCCTTCTTCACCCCATATCTCTGCCCTGCTTCCAACTGCACCCCCATCTCTGCCCTGCTCCCAGCTGCATCCCCATCTCTGCACTGCTGTACCCACATATCTGCCCTGCTCCCAAATGCATCTCTGCTCTGCTCCCAACTACACCCCATCTCTGCCCTGCTCCCAACTGCACCCCCATCTTTGCCCTTTTGCACCAGCATGTCTGCCTTGCTCCCAACTGCACCTATATCACTGCCCTGCTCTCAACTGCGCCCACATTTCTGCCCTGCTCTCAACTTCACCCACATTTCTGCCCTGCTTCTTGCTGCACCCCAACTCTGCTCTGATCCCATCTACACTCCCACCTCTGTCTTTCTGCCTGCTGCACCCCTATCTCTGCTGGGCTTCCTACTGCACCCCTATCTCTGCCTAGCTCCCTGCAGCACCCCACTTCTCCCCTGCTCCCAACTGCACCCCCACCTCTGCCCTGCTGAACCCCTATCTCTGCTGTAATTCCAACTGCATCACTCTCTCTACCCTGCTGAACCCTCATCTATGCCCTGCTGCACCTCCTTCTCTGCTCCTCTCCTAACTGCACCCCCATCCTCCACTTCTCCCAACTGCACCCCACTTCTCTTCCCTGCTGCCTACTGTACCTGCACCTTAGCCCTTCTTCCAACCGCATCCCCATCTCCGCCGTGCTCCCAACTACACCCCCATTTCTGCTATGCTGGGGGATTCTGCAGTGGGCCAGTCCAAGCCTACAAAGAAAAGTGGGTTCTGCTAAAGAGGAAATGTTTCTGTTCGCTGCAAGGAAAATGTTTTTATCCTGCTGATGCCAAGTTTCTAGGTGAACAGACTCATACTGGTCCAAAGGGGAACTGGAGATTCCCCCTATGGGCCCCTGGACTGAGCGGTCCCTGAGGCCTTCCACCTCCCTCCAGCATGCATGCTCACTGACTGATTTCCAACATGAAGCTACCGCATGTGCTCAACTTGCCTAGCCTTATATACAACTGAGCAGAGTGACACCTAGAGGCCGTTCTTATGGTTGCTATCCATATCTCTGAGGTAACCCTGAAAACAAAATTCCACTTGTTTTGTGGGAGGCACGCAGGGCTGGATTATGAGGGGGGCACAAGGGGCGCGCACCCTAGGGCCTCCACCACTTTTCCTGCAAATGGAGACCTCACCAACCTTTGGGTTATGGTCTGGTCCATGAGGCTTTTCAGCCTTTGGTCTGACTGGCCAGCTACAAAGCTATTGGCGGCATTGGGGGCCCCCGGTACCTGGGAAAACCTTTTTTTGTTATTTGCAAACCTGTAGCCAAGCCACCACAGAGCAGGACAGAAAGTCTAGAGCTGCAAAGCCACTGTCAGAAACACTACAGTGATAAGTGAGTGCAGAGCTGTCAATAGGTGGCCACACACTGCATATAAGCCACTAAGCACAGCCGCTGGCAGCTCAGTGCAGGGAACTGTATTCTGCTGGACCAGCTGGGCAATTGCACTACCCGCCTGTGCCCAAAATGGCAAAGCAGGAGTTCCCAAGCAGCACACACCTGCGCAAGGGCGGCACAAGGGACTCAATCTAATGTTCTAGTAAGTAGGCGGGTGCCAGACAACCACCAATCAGTTACTTGGCTGGACTATAATTGAAATGGAAAAAAATACTATATCTGGGGCCTCCACCAGATTTTGTGCCCAGGGTGTGTGCAGGCAAGCCACTGGGTAACTGGTCACAGAGCAACCCTGTAGCTTGCACTTGGCATCTCTCCCGCTTCAAATTCTATTTGAGCAGACACTGCAGCTGCAAGTGTGTGCAGGCAACTGTCATCCTCTGCACTGCAAACCTGCCACTACAAGCGCCCATTCCCTAACCCTGTTACTCGGTTACATGCAGGATACCATGAAGCATTGCAGATTCAACATGACTGTCAGCAGCGAGTTAAACTGCACCAACCCCCTACAAGAAACAATGCATTCCTCTCCAGTGCAAATCAGATTGCTGCACATGAAAATGAATTTACCTTTCTGAAACTCCTACCACAGTCCATTCCCCCCCCTCGCTGGAGTCCTAAGGATCTGCCAGTAGCATGCAAAGAGGAAGTGCCGCTGGGTACTGGGAAAGGAAGAAGCCTCCTGGGTGCTCTAAGATGGCTACCAACCAGGAGAAATTGGTGAGGCGGTGTTTCAGCTTCGAGTGGATGCAGGAACAGATGTAAGCGCTAATAACTCATGCATGAAGATGGGACAAGTGAGTTTTGGGGAGTTTTTTTGAACTTTCAGGATCTTGTAGATGCCATAGGGGGCCATGTAACCCAATCACTTCCAGTAGCTGGTTACAGTTAGTCAACCAGTACTTACCATTATGAAAACTGACCTACGAAGTTAAAAAAGTACTGGGTACATTTAGCAAAGTGTTGATAATCCAGATGTCTTTTGGCTGTTGGCAGAGGAGGATCATTATTATACTATATAATGGGTACCAGAGATGTTATATTATACTATATAATGGGTACCAGAGATGTTATGCAATTAGCAACCCCACCAAGTTATTCCCCACTTTTCCTGTTCCTCTATTATTAGAGGAGCCATATTGATGGTGATAACGCAATGATTATTGGGTAGAGAGTGGCTGACTAACCGACCCTCGAGGTCCTGGTGATAATTACACAGACATTAAGCTAATTATATTACTCCCCACAATCTTTAGCTCAGTCAGAGTCCTTTGTCTTTCTATTAAACAGTCTTCAATGATTCCCAAATTATTTCCCAAAATGCATTGCTTTAGAAAGGGCTTAAACTTTTCTTATCTTATCTAGACCAAAAACCACATAAGCAACATACCTAGACATGCAGAATAACTTTGTGCCAATTTAGACACTTTCTGACTTTATTTATTACCCAGTTTGAGCAGTGCAAGAATCATTTTTAGAAGGTCAGCAATGGCATCCCCATTTCATATACAGTCTGTAATGGCAGGGGCCAGAAATGAGCCCATGACCAACCCAGGAACTGCTGAGCCCTGCCCCCAGGGTGCTTTTAAAGATATAGTACTGAACCTTTACATGGGCAGATACTGTCAGGAGTGGCTATGGCACTAACAGCTATAATGCTGGAGCTATAAGCATTTCAGGACTAAAACGCGTGGGAGGGGGGGGGAGTGTCTTGGTAGGGGTTACAATGGAGACATGTATATGGGAGGTTTGCGAGCCCGAAGTGATTGCTTCGTTGTTCTCTTGCCAGGACCTGGCTGGCGGCCAGTCTAGTCCTCCTAACCCCGAGTTGCACGTCAGACGGTCACATGGGGTCAGGTCAGCAGCCAGATTCAGGGAACGAGGAAGTATTGAGTACAGTCTACCCAGGATCAGGCTTAGAGGGGCATCAACAATTATGATGTCCCCCTGCTGTGGACCAACAATCATCTTTAAGAATGACTTAAAATCAAATTATTTCTTTATTAAAATTTGGTCAAGTTAAAAAAAAGTAAAAGTAAAAAGTAAAAAATATCAAACATATGAGAATGGACCTCAAAAACTTCTGTACGTTCTGCGTTGTTTGAGTGCTTGTCAGTTGATATCTCAGTTATCATCAATCCCACAAACGCTCTCCCGTGTCTAAAGCGACACGATCTCCAGCACAGCACAACTACATGTGAAATGCAGAGAAATCTATACATGTGATGCATAGGGCTGTGGTGCTGCATGCAGCCTGGAGGAGAGAAACACTGGAACAATTTTTTGCTCTGCACTATTTTTTGTATCACTCCACATCCCTTCCCACCATCCCTCCCCGAAGTGCTCTCTCCTCGGCCAATTACAGCCTGTTGTCAGGCAGAAAATGTCATTCATAAAGCATAACAATGACAGCTGCAACCGAGCATGTTTCATGCCATTGGGTACCTGGAAGGTGGCAGCGTTGTCGCTGCCGCTCTTGGCTCGCAAGAGTTAACGAAAGACAGAGGCGCGCTCCAATTTGCTCCGTAGCAGCTAAGCAGCTCTGCAGGGCTGGAATTTCTTTCACATTTTCAAAACATCTCTTTTTGTGTAGATAACTCCACCATTCTGGTGAGTCCCTAACTGTGTCATCTATGAAAAAGGAAATTCCCTCTTTACATGGCTGGGTTTAAAGATGATTAGGATGTGAGATTTCACATCACAGTGTAGAGGATGGTCCAGAGTACAGCGTAATGCATCACAACGTGTCTGACATTGACAAGAAAATGCCTGCGAGAGAGCTCTGACCATCGAAGCTTACAAACCAAGGTATGAAAAGAAGGCTCAAATATTAAAAATGGGTCCCCATGAAATATAGGTTTATCATAACATTTAGGTCCTCTGGGTTCTTGCTGGAATCTGCTTTGTTTTTCAGGTAGCCCCAAAGCATTCCTGGTTGCTGGGCAGAAGTGTCAGTATGACTAGGCACTCCCATCTCTCTTCATTGGTGAAAACATATTTTGGCGGGATATCAGTATCCAATGTCTGCTTTAGACTGTGTATGTAAACCCAACAGTGTAATTCTGCCATAGACCGTTAGCAAGACGTTCCTGCTAGACTGAAGGTGCTGACACCAGATGTCGTACAATCATCTAATTCTAAGGACTTGTATTTGCCGTATATGTTTTGTGTCTCTGTATATATATGCAGCTTGACATGCTAATTTTGTACTCGCAATCCTAATGCTTAACCCCTCTGCGAGGGATTTGTCTTGTTCTGATGAACTAAAGCTGCCCCTTTCAAATGATCTTAATATTTAAAAAAATAAAGAAGCCAAGGAATGGGATTAAATACTTGCCACTTCTGGATTCCAGTGCTGCTGTTAAAGGACCACTATTGTGAAATTGGTCTAATAATTAAAATAAGCACAACTATGCTAGCTAGCAGGGGAGGGGTTACTTTCCCTTTCTGAATTAATAAGAATTTGCAATTACCAAGTTTTTTTCCTTTACTAAAAAAAAAAAACCATTACTGGAGTGACAGGATTGTTACTGTACTATTCTACTTTTACATTGAAAACTGCCCCACTCTAATTGCTGTCTCCTTTATGTAACCCACTCATCCACTAGCTCAACGTCATTTGGAACTTCTGGGGATGCACGGCTGAGTGGGTTAGAAGGAAAAGGTGCCATGCTCACCCTTTAAAGTGGACCTAACTAGCTGATTACCTATCCCCCAGGCATCCCGATGTGGGATGCCCCACTGTGTTAAACCCCCTGGAAGGCGTCACGGTTATAGTAATCCAACAGGTGTATGCCACGGTCAGCCATTAAACAAACATGCACAACTCACTCAGATCTGACTTAACCAGTGTAGCTCCTCTTTATTGATCTGGCAGCACAGTGCAGCATATAGCACATTCCACAGGTTCGAGCTGTAACACAAGCCAATCTCTAACAGCATTGTATCTCAATGCTGCATCTCCGGATCATTGCTTGGCAGCTCCTGCACTGTCTCCCTGTTCTCCTGTGCTGAGTATTAGATCCAGCACAGCTGCCGCCTCGCGGTTTTTCCTGGTCTGGTAGGGCTCCCTCTGAGGGCAAAGCCTTTTGACTTGTACTGATTCCTTTAGGAATCTTGTTGTTGCAGCATCCTTAGTTGGTGGGTTGATTTCAGCTACAGGGAGGTTGCTTTTCCAGTTGACAGACAGGAGGTTGTGGGGACCAGCGCTCCAGCTGTTTAGCTTAGCAGTTAGAGCAGCCATTTTACCATGTCAGAGGCATCAGGGGCACCAAGGTTTTGTATTTTAACAAAGAGTGGTGCCACGTATCCCATGTGCCAAGCACGTCTGATCTCGGTTGAGGGACCCCTGTGCCCTGGGTGCACTACTGCCCTGCACCGCCTTAAGCAGCTGGTAGGTGTCTGTGCCTCAGTCGGATTGTCCATTTTCCCCTGCAGCTTCAGGCTTAGACTTGTCAGAGCAGGATACACCTTTGGGGGGCTGCTAGGTCCATTTATGTCCCAGGGTCTGCCCACGCAATAGGGTTCCTCCTTCAGACATGGTGGACAGGGTGGCTCGGTTGGAGAGCATGGTCCGTGGCCTTTTTCAGCAGGGGCACCCTGAGTCTGTCTCAGATGTAATCCTCTGAGGATTCTAGCTCCTACGTCGACAACCTATTTAGGGGTTCAGGATCTAATTCCGGCCAGTCAGAGGAGGAGGTGTCGTCCGGCAGCGAAGAGGAACACCCAAGACATTATTGAGGCAATATTGAAGGTTCTGCTCCTCTTTACTCCTCGGCAAAAGCGGCAGATGAAAGGTGAACCCTACAAGCGTCAGGAGGTCAGGCAGGTTTTTCCCAGGCTTGCCCATTTCGACAGGCTTATGGAAAAGGAGTGGGAGTTACCAGATAAGCTTCCGTTTTTTCCTAAGGTCCTGGATGCCAAGTACCCCTTTACAGATGAGGCGGTCAGGGTTTGGTCTTGCTCGGCACACCATTATCCCTACTTCGGATAGTGCGACCTTGAGAGACCCAGTGGATAGGAGGTTGGACCAGCTGGCCAGACATGCGTTCTTCATGTGCCACAAATTGGTACGTGGAT
Organism: Gastrophryne carolinensis; assembly: GCA_027917425.1. Classification (NCBI taxonomy): domain Eukaryota; kingdom Metazoa; phylum Chordata; class Amphibia; order Anura; family Microhylidae; genus Gastrophryne; species Gastrophryne carolinensis. The sequence goes on from CM051239.1 coordinate 121,257,890, forward strand.
GCATTCTCCCTGTGTTGTTCGGACTGCCCACTGTCCCATGAGTGTTCATGAAATTCTTGGCGGTGGTGGTGGAGCTCCTGCGGAGGCAGGGTGTGCACATCATCCATACCTGGACGACTTGCTGGTGGCAAAGGCAGTGGGGGATGTTCGGACGGTCTTGTCCATGCTGGAACTTTCTGTGGTTCCCTCCATGGTGGCGACCTATCTAGGTATGACATTGGATACTCGACGTGCCTGGGTCCTTCTTCCAGTGCAGAGGTGCACGGCTCTTCAGGAGACGGTGAGGTCGCTGCTAACAGACGAATATTCCACAATCAGGCAGGGCATGCGTCACCTTGGCCTTATGGTGTCTACCATCGAGGCAGTTCCTTATGTTGTGGGCGGAAATTTATGTTCCATGCATCTCAGCGGTTCACATTCCGGGGGTGGAGAATCTGCAGGCCGATTGTTTGAGCAGGGAGACGGTGGACCAGGGGGAGTGGTCCCTTCATCCAAACATGTTAAAAGCCCTCTGCGACCAGTGGGGAGAGACGGAGGTGGACCTCCAGGACCTCCTGGCCATGGTGGTCGAAGCGCTGGCCATTACCTGGTCAGGGTACAACCTGCTCTATGCATTCCAGCCACTGCCACTTCTGGGTCTCATGTTAAAGAAGGTAAACTGCGAGCAAATTCCTATCATCCTAATCACCCCACACTGGCTCAGGGTGTTGTTTGTGGATCTGGTCAGCCTGGCAGTGGAGCCCCCATGGTGCCCAGATCTTCTACAGGGTCCTCTGCGGCACCCCAGTTGTCAAGCACTGGCTTTAGGGGCTTGGATGTTAAGTCCAGCATATTGGAGGAGAGGGGTTTGTCAGCCACGGTAATTTGGAACCTTGATTTAAGCATGGAAACAGTCATTCTCTAGAATTCACTACAGGACTTGGAGGGCCTTCTGTAGGAGGTTCTCGGTACCCAAAATTTTCCTCCAGCAAGGCCTGCACACTGGCCTACAGCCCAGCACCCTTAAGGGCCAGGTCTCGGCCTTGTCCATTTTTTTCCAATGGACGATTGTGGAGCATAGGTTAATCCGCACTTTCATGCAGGGTGCTGCGCATGTTCAGCCCAGCACCTTTAAGGGCCAGGTCTCGGCCTTGTCCAGTTGCCCGCCAGAGCGAACCCCACCGTGCAAGGCAACCCATCTTGTATCAGAAACAACACACCCCAGAAGGCCATTCAAAGCCTGGGAGAACCCGGGGGGGGGGGGGGGGTCCCAGCTTCCCAGGCCAGGACTAAGCTGTCAAGCCGAGTGTAGCTCAACCCCGCTGAGCAACCCAGGGCTCCGACAGCTTCATGCCACAAGGCCATCTAATCTACACAAGAAGTCCCCACTGCATCTCTAAGGGGCAACCAACACCCTCCTCCCAACCCATCCAGCATCAGCACTGGCGGGATGAGAGCCAAGGATACATGTCCCCAGCCAAAGTAAGCCACACACTTGTCTTCCCCTTCTAGGCCTATGGATCCCTCTTTGGCCTCCCTTACCATTCTCTTTTATAGAGGTCCTGGCTGGATGCACCAGGGATGGCATGCCCCCCCCCCCCCCCTGAAAGACCAAGACTCATCCTGCTGCTGGGCACATATGACCCTTCCAGCACCTACCTGGTAAGTGGACCTCACTTAGGTATTTTTGGGGATGCCCCTAGGCAAGGAGCCAGAGTCAGTTTCAGTTAGTAACTGAACCCCTTCTTTTCCACTGACAGGCATATCCTTCCCTGTACCCTTCCCATACCAAGAGGAGAAGATCCTTGTGGACCCTGTTAACCCTATCCTACCTGCATCTCACCTTTCCTACACCTTTGTTCCCCCCAAAAATATGTGAACATGGTTCTTTTCATCCTACCACATGAGCAGTTCTGCCCTAAAAAAGTGCAATGGTACATTCAGAAACTTGTCATCCCTGGCTTTTCTTTCTTAGAGTAGACGAAAACAAGCTTGGCAGGATTTTTGGTCACAGTAACCCCCCTCTCTCTATCCAGCATTGGTATACAGATTTTTAATATTACGCTTTTCATGATGAACTCCTTTGAGCTGTGGCTAAAAGCAGCCCTTGCTTGCATGCTGCAGGGAAGCCCAATCTGTGCTTTTTCCTCTTTGCTGGTGACTGGCCTAGCAGGTTCACCGACCAAAACAAAATTGCTTATCTCTATACACAACCCCCCAAGCACACTTAAAGATTAGCAACATAGTTAAAGCTGCAGTCCCATAATAGTCTGCTCCACCTCCCCTCCTTCCCTTGGCGTTTTCCCACAGTTCCAGACAGAAATAAATATGCTCACCTCCATCCAGTTCTGGGGGTTTCCTCCCCCCTGGGGCCTTCAGTGGAGCAGAGAACACCCTTTCTTTGCTCTACACTGTGACTTATGTCATCTCGTTAGCCATCACAGGGAGGGGTCTTTTTCTACCGATGACTCAGATTACATCTGCTCACTCAGCCAATATCAGAAGCCCCTACTTGCAGCCAGAATGAGCAGAGAAGACGAAGTGATTGGTGACAACCGGGTGCGGGGGAAGAGAGCAAAGATCCTCTACCCACTTCCAATTTCCGACGATTTCTTCTGGTTGTCGAAAGCAGCGATCACATGCATGGGATCAGCGATGAAAGGAGGAAAGCAGAAAAAAATATAATGAAGGATTTTTTTTCCATGTATCAGAGTTAGCAGTTAAAGTCAGAGGACCAATTCTGGTTCCATCAGGCCCATACGGGATCTGGGCACGCTTTGAGACCAAATGCAGCTATGCTATATGGCTTCTGACCAGAGTACTCAAAATCTTAGAGAGAGTTCTGGGTACTGGGAGACCCATGAATACACGTGGTATAATTTCCTGGTTCCAGAAATGTGTTCAGTCTATGTGTAATATTCAAGGGAGTTTCACAATTCTACATACAGTACTGAAGCCAGCATGTCTGCGGGATTTCTTTGAAATTCCACAGTCATCTCAGCTTCCTGGCAGGGAGTGTCCTGTTGACCAGGCTGCAGCCTTAACCAGGCCACTGGAGGTGTGAACAGTACCAGCCAGGACCTTGGAGGCTGAAGCCACCTGTGGAGGCCCTGTCAGGCCTGTGTTTAAAGACCTGCTATAAGCAGGCCATCTGTGGTCTTATATGACTATTTACTCATATCCAGGGAATTGTATAATTATTTCCTCACACAACTCAAGTACATAGAACCCCAAAGGTGCTGTACATACTACTTATGCAGGACCAGATCCCAGCAGCCTCAGGGAAGCAGATAAAGACTCAATGGGCCTGGCTGAGATAAAGCCTCACTGTCTTCTGGCTTGGGAAAACTGGCTAGTCACAGGATATAAAGAATATGGAGCCTGGCCACCTCTTGGATTGATTAAGCTCGCTACATTAGGAAACAAGGAATGACAATTGACAGTATCCTGGCTGTGCCCGAGGGATGTGAAAGGAAATATACCCTCAGCTAATAATGCTAATAAGCCTGAACAGCCAGACAGCTCCACAGGAGCCCCCCCCCCCCCCCCCCCCAACTGTGCTAATAGCCAGTACAATGCCACCAGCAGGATACCACAGAACTACCTGACTGTGTGTGGCACACTGATTGAAGTCCTACACAAGTATGAAGGTTCCAAAAAGAGAACATATAAGGCAGAACTAGTTTATAAAGTGTGTAACTCTTCATGGGAAACCCTACCCCAGATAATATGTATCTGACTGGCTGCTGTGTCTCCAAGGAAAAGATTTATGATGAGTTCTAAAAACACCTTGTTTACACGCAGATTTTTTTCTTAGTAAATACTTGTGGTTTACTCTAGTGGTGCACTAGTATCTGGATTCTAAATCCTTTTTACACTAAATGCCTTCAATGTAAAAAAAATAGAAAGGTATCTGCAGGTTATTACTGCAGTAACATCAGGATCAGGGCTGTGGCTAAGCTGAGGTGGAAGTGGGTCCTGCCTTAGGTGCATTGTTACACAATTTGATTTCTTTTCAAATGTATAAATATGTTCGATATAAAGGAAGGCATAAATCACTGCTAGAGCATACGCTTAGCATATCTCACTGGGGGAAAGGCATTTTATTACTGTAGAACATGGCACAAATGAGGTACACTGTGACCTTCTTGCCCTAAGTGCAAAAAGCACTGTATTATGTATAGAATTGTAAACTCCTTTGTTCATGCTCCATATTCAACAGATTAAACATTTGGAGCTATATTATGCATATGGGATTTCATAAACTCTTTGTCTGAGTATTCATATTTAAATAAAGCAGAATTATGTTTAGAAAAAATATTACATGTGACTGGACTTTCATGTGAGCTAGCTCATGTGGGGGATTAACATTTTTGCTTGGTGTTCGGAATTCCAGAAAAAAAACTTCACTGTCTAATCCTTTTTGTAGACAAGGTCATAAAAACTAGAAACCCCAGCATTTTTAAAGGTTAATAACAATTTGTTCTTCAGCTACTCTCCAGGAGCAACAACGTATCCATATACAACAAAGGTAGACCGCCTAGAGTGGACCAACACCAATTCAGCAGTAAACATCCATCCCCTGCCTCATGAGATCGTTAATAAGATTTTATTTTTGGCCTTTTCATTTCAGAGTAGATAACTGGTATTGCTAAGGCACACATTGGACATTACAGTGTTTCTTTTCAAAAAGTAAGGAACCCCAAGAAGGAAGTATCATCCAGTGCAGAGGAAATACAAGGAAAAGTCCCAATGAAAGCCAGGGAACATGGCTGGATGCCAGTATAATCGGCCACCCCAGAAATCTCAGTCCACGGGAAGGAGAGCTCTATAAAGAAGAATGCACCAGCTCCTCTTATTCATTGTTTAGTGATGATGAAAATCCCAGAATAGGCAAGGAAATGGAGGGAGGACATTGTTGTAGGCCTGCCAACTTTATGAGGAGAGGCATGTCACGTCCTGCAAATTGGGGCAGTGATTGCTTGAATAACATCAAGATTAAGAATAAACAAGATATCACCCCTCTTTTGCCTTAGCTTTTCTTTGCCCTTTATTGTGAGTCTTTGTCAATCTGCAAGACAGAAATAATTGCCCCAAGCAGGTGTAATTATGTTAGGAAAGTTTTATAGATTAGAGAATGAGAAACAAATTAAAAGACAGCTTTTGCCAGAAAAAAAAAACGGTGGAATCAGGGAGGGGCAAATTGTTACCTCCTTCAGAGTCTGTGATCTCGACAGCCCAAATACGAAGAGCATCTAGTTCAGACTCAACAAGTAAAGTAAGAAGACATTTTATACCACATGGCATACCCAGGAGGAGCCATGAATCAATAAGAAGGAGTGACTGGAGTCACGGTTTAGAGAAATAGGGCTAAAAAGACAAATAGACAGCAGTCAAATGTTCCAATTAGTCACCCGGAAGGTCAGCTACTTGAAGGAGTGTGAAAAAATAAATATGCATTTGATCATCATGGACAACACTATGGACAACACTAATAGTATCAGGATGTTATCCCCTGTTAATGGACATACTACTGAGGATCCCTCAAATTTTTCGAAGTCACTGAGCCCACTCACAACCCACTAATTGAGGGCTGCGGGGGGCATCCAGAATGCCGGAGCCCCCACACACATGGCCCCCCAGAATGCTCACAATTCTTATCTCTTCCTTAATCCTTAATTCCTAAGTTAGCAATGCAGTCAGAACCGAGGTTGCCAAACCATGTGAGCAATGTGACATGTGACAATCGTAGGGCTGCATTCCCATCCAAGGATCAAGGAAGAGGTAAGAATTGCAGGCATTCTGGGGGGGGCAAGGTGCGGGGGCTCCAGCATTCTGGATGCCCCCACGAGCCTTTCTGAATGCGGACGGACTTGGCTGTTAGCTGGGAAATGGGTGTTGATCTGCTTTAATCTTGCTTTGTGAAATCTCCCAGAATGCCCACCTCTTCCTGGTCCAATGGCGCATGAGTGGGCTCTCGTCCAATCAGATGGCTCTGTTCACATGCAGAGCTTCGACAATCAGAAACACAGGATCTACATCCCCAGCATCATGCACACTCCAGTCCCCAGCCTATCTGAATAAATGGAGGCAGGAGCACATTCACAGCTCAAAGACGCAGGGATACAGACTCCAGATGTTTACATTACCGAGGGGGCCAGGAAGCAGGTGAGTTCTGCAGCGCCTCAGGGGGTAGGGGCATCCTAATTCAGGATACACCTGGGCGAGGCCAGTGTCCGGCTCTGGAATCTTTTAGATCCCAGGACCAGTCAGAGTAGGTTTTGTTCTGCTTTAAGATGAACCATCTTGTGTTACAAATAAATAAACACTGAGGATTTGAAACTGCAGCGCTCAGACTATTTAATCCAAGCATTTTAGGAGTAAAGTTACCAATGGCAGATAAAACAATGTGGAATTGCAGGACTTAACCTAAATCACAGACTTAACCTGCTCTTATCTGGATGTCATTATAAATTCTTCTTGCTTTAAGCCCATATTGGACCTGTGCGTTGCTGAACAATGGCAAGATGGCACCATAGTATTACAATAGTTTGCATGGGGATTTTACTATCCAGATGACTTCTGACATATGTTACCTTCTAGGGGGATGCAGCTCATTACAGTTGCTAATGATACTTCAAAGGTGGTTATAGTAGCACATACTGTAAGCAAAGTGTAAAAAGTGAACAGTGCTAATGATACTTCAAAGGTGCTAATAGTTGCACATAAGCAAAGAAGCATGAAGACATGAGACAACACTAACAGGACATTCCCTTTTATTTAAAAAAAAACATTAGCTGTAAGTGCATTTTGTGTTATTCTTTAAAACCCACCCAAAATAACTAAATAACAAATATATTGTTTTTAGATAGTAGCAAATACCAGTACATTTTATGCTATTTTAATATATAAAGTTGATGTATTTTTGTATATAGTCTGTGCTATTGACGCATGTTCAGCAAAATATTCAAAATAAACTTTGTCATATTTGGCTGATTCTTTGTGATCCTCAGATCATCCAGTAATGCAACTGCACATTAACTGGGACTAGGCTGGAGGCAACGCCATCTGGATAAGACCCCACATGGCTCTCTGCAAATCATATGTCCCATTTCCTCTACTTTCTATCAATAATTGAACATGGAGATTTTATCACAAATTGCTGTTTTTTTAGGGACCTAATGAGTGATGTCAGGAAACTTTACAAACTTTATTTGAATTAATAAATCCCAGAGACTTGGAAATCTAGGTTATACATGAGCCACAGACACTTAGGTGGCTTAATTATTTACTGTACCTCATATGGCATAGCTCTCTACACTTTGTAATATTTTTTTACTACTTCAATTTTTATTGAAAGAAATGCTTATAATACAACAGGCCGGGAACAAAGATAGGTATAGCACTGAACAAAAGAGGAAGAGCTTTCTCTAAATAAAGTAAGCACAAATATGATAAATAAGGTGAAGGAGCAACAATAACCGAGTCCCTCTGACCACTTGGGCCCCAGTGCGGTCGCACCCCCTATACTTATGCCCCTGACCAGCACTTTGCATTCCCTGATAAACTTGATCCTTTTTGCTGACTCTGAATTTTCCTCTGATGCTGAGGAGGCCCAGCAGAAGTAGGGGGATTTACGGGGAGGCCGATTCATTAATAGCGCCAGGTAGCGACAGATGAGCGCCAGTAGCGTGATTTTCTCAGCGCCAGCTAGTATTCGCTGTGCTTGGCCGGGGTTTGCTTGTTGACAGCGACTCAGTCGGTGTGCGGTAATGTTGAATACGGGCTGGGGGGTCGCTGTTTCACAGGTTCGCGTTGTATGGGTGCGCCTGACAACGAATGGCCAGAGCGAACGGCTTGCTGCAGATTCATTAACAAAACACGCTCCGAATTTTTTCGCGCTGTGAATTCCTTGTTTAAACCCCAGAGCGCTGGCGGCGATGGGTGTAAAATAGTTTTTAACCCCCAAACAACCATATTTTTTGATTGTAAAATTATACAAGTTTTTATAAACATTTTGTAATATGAATACATTAATATCAGACCTGTAATATCAATTCTGCACAAATTTTTTTTTTTTTTTTTTTTTACCTTAAAAAAAAATCCTAACATTGCAGAAGTGGTCACAGAATTTTTGACATTAAAAAAAAATAAATAAACATTAATAGGAATTAATTATGATTAATGAAAGATTGCTCCATTGAAATGCATTGGACATCGCCAGGGAGCGACAGGTCATACCTGGCGCTGTGATGGGATTAGCAGCGGCACTGTTCGTTGCAGTCGGCTACATGATGAATCCCGCGCCAGCTGTCGCTCTCGCCGGCGCTAGCCTCATTTAGCGTGATAAATGCGTCATTGTGACCGCCGCCGGGCGTACTTGAGTCGGTAGCCGCCGTTAGCTGGCGGTACCTGGCGCTCGTCAGACACTACCTGGCGCTAGCCCTTGATAAATAAGGGCCTAGGTCTTATAAAGAAATATAGAGTAGGCTGAATAAAAGATGCAGGTGAGAGCAGAAAACTGATTTAACCCTTTGACTGGAATGTCCCTTTAAAGTTCCTGTCCAGGCAATAACATAAAAAGACTATACTCATATTTTGTCCCCCACAGCTCCTTTGTTTGTCGCCAGCAGTGAGGGAGAATGAGTGATTCCATCCTTTATTGCTGGACAGACACGGTGGTGTTGATCACTATGGCTTTACATCCCTTAATGGAGGGGGTGGGCTGAGGTTAGATATGCTGAACTAGCTTTGGAATGCCCCCTCCATTGCAATGAATGGAATAGGCTGTGGGGGTCAAAAGGCTCCATGGACAACTCTATGAGAGGCTGCTGCTGCTGGAATCGCAGGTATAAGGATGCTAGCGCTGCACAGAGGAACTGCAAGGGACAAAAGTTGAGCATAGACTTTTTTTGGTTTCTGCCTGGACAATACATTTAAACTCCTCTAAGTTTGAGGCATTGGGGCTGTTTAAAGGCACAGAGTATAAGGGACAAGGTAGATTGGAGAACACATTATCTATCAGCACTAGAACACCCTGATGCTGCTTTTTATCAGTGATTTTATAAACAAGAGCCTTGGATTAAAAGAACATAAAATATATTTATAAGTAATGTTTCTAAATTTCCTATGAAAGTTACAATAAATAAAAAAATAGTAAGAGATTACCTATCAGAATTTTTTCCAGCTCCAGCCAAAAATAGATCTGACTCCCCTACTCCAAACTTCACAGTCCTGGCATTTAGACCACCAATTTGTGTGGTCTTGGAATAAAGTAATCAAAAGGAGGGTTACCTTTCGTCCCCCTAAGAGTGTTAGATCGACTTTGGGTCTTAAAATGGACTCTCACTCACTATCTAAACTCCATGTATACTTCCCACTTGAGCACACCTACTCCATTCACTTCAATGGAGGGTGCAATCAAATACTTATCACGTGGGGCTGGGTCTTAGCTGGCAAATCATGGTAACCACAAAGCAGTAAGTATGTGATGCCAGAGACCAGGATTGTAGCAGGGGTAGATGCGGATGGCCATCATCCACCAGGGTGCCCCACCAGACCAACATTAATTTGTGCAAAAATGATACATTGGTCAGCTTTCAAGTGTACTAAGAAGGGAAACAAGGCAAACGTGATATAGACTGGAGAAAGGCAGAGACAAACCACCCAGAAATCACACAGCTTAACAAATTACCCACACGGATAGACAGTGGCCACAGAACAACCCATAGACAGTAAGACTTGTCAGATCATGTGACCATCTCATTACTCACAACTTTGTCCATCCCCAATGTCTTTCAAATTCTTCATGTGGACTTTTATACTGAATATTAAAAAAGGTAGCAATCTGGGTTCACCTATAGTATTTAATGTGTGCATCTATCTAGAATATATATATTGAAAATATTATCCAGCACTGGCTTTATGCAGAAAGAGAAAAGTAGGAAGCTGTTCTCCTTCAAAACAATCACTTAACTTCCCTGGCTTAACAGAAATTAGATTCTACTGAACAACACAAATGTACTGCGAGTCTCTACACAGCCTTAGCCTCGGTGTCTAAATTAAGTTCAGATGGAAGCAATTTCCATGGATAAATATGCATATAAGTGTTAACAATATCTTTAGTAAGAATAAAATAAATCAGGGTCAGCAAAAAAGTGGCAGACACTAAGCACACAAGACAAAATGGCTGTGCAATACTGAGTAAGTAGAAAGTGGCCAGGGTCCTCTAGTCCTCCATAAAAGAAAAGATCCGATGTACAGATTGGCCACATGCCCCCCGGAAGGGATGGCCTCTCGCAGTCATGTTGGTCACTGAAGAGGTATAGAAGCATAAAAGGGGGGTGAGTAAAATTGGCCAACTTACTTCAAAGATCTATGATAAACAGAAAGAATGACAAGTAGAAGCCTTCAAACCAGGAAGACGATGTTGCTGAAATCTACAGTCAACCAGGGACCACAAATTAGATTGTACCATTATTTTTATAAAGTGGTGAACAACATCTTTTTCACTTTGACATTTCTAAACTGAGGGGCAAATTTACCAGTTGGGTGGCAGAGGGTGGTAACCTTGCTGACCATCCTGGAGGCGGATGGGTTGTTACTGTACCATTTTAATATTCCTGAGGAGGAGCATACGGGATAATACTCCTTGATTTAGCCATAACAGAAACAGGGTGCTGTAGTTATAAAGCATATGGTGCCTTTCCAAATCTGCTTCTCCCAATTATCCACACCCCTTTCTGTGTATCATGGGTACAGAGCACTCAGGTGGCAGTCATCATCAGCCCTATACTCATCTAGGGGAGCACACTTTTTAGGGGTACTTCTGGCAGAGCACCTGAAACTATGCTTAAAGTGTAACAAAACCCAAAAGGCTGACCACTGGCCTTCCCCTGGTGCGCCACAAAACTCAACTTCTTCCTGGCTCCCTTGCCATTGTAAATATCTGCGGCCACAACCTCAGCATCTTTAGGCTGTGTGTGCATGCTCCCGTCCCCAGCCATTCAGGTAGGCTGGGGGCGGGAGCACTGGGAAAGCAGCTGCTTGCACCCCCAATTGCCAAAAACAGAGCTGTTTGCCGAGCATTAAATATGCACGGCTTGGATTGCATGAGAGCCCACACATGCAGCATGTGGCCAGGGAAAGGTGAATTTTTCTGAGCGACATTCGATTGCCTAGCGGGTGTCATATAGGCCGGGCTCCGACCCATGTGACTGTCAGCAGCCAATTGCTGACCCACATTTTGATAAATGATCAAGGTTGCAAGGGGGGGAGCGGTCCAGCTCTCTGGGGGTCACCATGGGGTCCACTTTGAAAATGTTTTTAAAGCCCGACCTTACCATGAAATTCTCCTTGTGGGGTTTACTTTGTTATTTTATGCCTGCCTGGAGAAGTAAAAACATCAGTATACTCATATGAGCTTTGCAGACGCACTTTTCATTCACTTTCAACTCTACACCACAGACTAACGACAGTAGGATGGAATAGAAGTTAAAAAAAATGCTAACAACAAACAGATGATAAATTAAAATTCAGGACTGTGCTTAATAAAATATACAGAAGCATTAGAAATTCCTCTTATAAAGCTGCATTGGGAAAATCATTGCTTACTTTAAGTTTAGCTGACTAATCATTATGCTGCAATAGAAGCAGAGGATTTGTATTACTGAGTCATATTGCATTTATGACTGTATACCGAGAGAGCTCTACATGCTTTACATGCGTGATGGGACACACCCATTAGTCCCATTTCTGAACATTACGTGATTTAGTACATTATTTTTTTGAGAGGGGAAACACATGCTCTTCCCTTTCCAGAATTAAGGAATTCAGATGGTGGCTGACTGGGAATTCTATGATCAAGTTCCTTAAAATCATGTGAATAGCAATTACTCACTTTGTGGAGGCGTGGACACAGATCTTACCCCCCTTTCTTTTTTCCCATTTCACCCCTTTTCTCTCTTTTCCTATTTTATTTTTCCTCCTGTAGTGTGGGTGTGCCCCTGACTATGGGTAATGCAGATGCTGTAATCAGATCCCAGATCTTTCAATAGAGGTGGTACTCAGTGTCTTGCTGTCTTTCCTGGAATCAAGCCTTCCCTTGAACATTCTTAAGGGACAGGTCTCCGTTCTCCAATGATTTTTATGGCCTTTGACCATGAGCTTCTTTTTCTTCAGAGAATCTCAGTGTGGTACTAACATATCACAGGTACCTCCTTACAGGTGAGTGGAGAAAGTTTCTTTATCACATTTGTCTCTGAAGGTAGTCTTTTAGTGGTTATCATTAGGGATGAGCGAACCGGTTCGGACGAACCGGAATTCGCTCCGAATTTCAGGGAAAATTCGATTTGGCACGAACCCGAATTTTTTTTTGGTTCGTGCCGATCGAATTTTCCCTGAAATAAAAAAAAAAAATGCCGGCATGGTGGGAGCGGGCAGGCCGACTACGCTGTCAGCGGGCAGCGGAAGCCGGCCCGCTGACAGCGCAGCCGGCCTGCCCGCTCCCACCATGCCGGCATTTTTTAAAAAAGCAAACACTTACCTGCATGGTCGGAGTGTGGAGGCCGGCACCGCTCTCAGGCGCCCTCTGATGACGCGTCCTCTGATGACGCGTCCTCTGATGACAGCTGAGAGTGGCACCGGCCTCCACGTTCCGACCATGCAGGTGTTTGCTTTTTAAAAAAATGCCGGCATGGTGGGAGCGGGCAGGCCGGCTGCGCTGGCCCGCTCCCACCATGCCGGCATTTTTTTTTTCAGATGAGCGAATCGTGAAAGTTCGATTTGGGGCGAACCCGAATTTCTTGGGGAAATTCGGCGAATCGCCCGAATCGAACTTTCAAGAAGTTCGCTCATCTCTAGTTATCATTTCAATCCAGAGGGTCTCGGAGTTGGCAGTATCAGGTCATATTTCCTGGTTTTACATAGGGAGAGGGTTGTATTTTCATATTTAAGGCAAAATAGCTGTAAGACCCACTGGCATACCTTCTTGGGTTGACTCAGCACCAAGTGAAAAAAATAGACGTGCTCTATTTCCTCCTGGTGCTGAATCCCCCCTTCCCCAGGTATACAATGGACGAGAATGGCATTTTTTTTCTCTCAAAGAGGTAATTCAGCTCCAGGTGGGAAAAGTGTGCATTGGAGGGAAAACTGCCATTTACATTAACTTTTACTGTATACCTTGGGTTTGATTCTATACTAGGTGAAAAAGATAAAACACTTTTCTTCTTCTTCTAAAGACAGGGGTGTCAAACTCACTCACGAAGGGGCAGCAACAGGCCAGGTTTTGTAGTTCTCCACATAGCTGTTTTTATAGCTCTGTATGAGCATTATTTGGTCCCCCTGTGCTCCTGTGTGGAGATATACAAAACCTGGCCTGTTGCTGGCCTTTCAGGAGGGAGTTTGACACGTATGTCTTAAGAGAAGTTAGAGGATGGAAAGATTGGGGGAGACGCTGATTGGTCAGGAATCATGATGTCTCATTTAATACATTGAGGCCAAAGTTCCAGATTCAAAGGTAATTTGTGCTAGTTATTTTTGTTTTTAATCTGTTCTGTTAATTAAAAACTTAATTTGAATCTGTTCATTGTATCCCTAAAGCATAAATTATAAAAACAGGAAAGCAAATAATGTATGCCATTTCCTTGATCTAAGTTCAGTGTACAGCACTTCAGAGATGCAAGCAGGTCATCAGTCATAAACTATATCCATCTAAATGGTCACCTCAGTTTCCCTCAAATATCCTAAGCTTCTTCTGCACTATTTCCTGTACAGATGTTCCTCTTGAATTCAAATAGGGTGTTGGGAGTAAATTTTGATCATATGTTAGTGCCAGTTGCCAGGATCTTGGTTGCCGGGAAGCGGAGTTGAGCCTTTGCCAGTTTACATGATATGCTGAAGTTGGTAGCTATTGCTGACTGCTCATTATAACTTCATTGGCCTGCAGCCCAAGGAAATGTAGATCCTGTATTTCTGTGCGGTACTCAAAAATACTTTTTAAAATATCAATAATAGCTATAAAAACTATTGAAAATTCAGAATAATGAAGTCCAGTTTATAAGGATCTTTAAATAATAAAATCAATTAATCAAGTTTTGCTTTGTTCCCATTTTATAACTATGCGGCTTGATAGGTGTCAGTAAACAGCTAGAAATGGGTTTGTCTAATCCAAAATCCTAATCCTAATCCAGAGTGCAAACTTGCTGCACATGTTTAAAGCAGATCTACAGTGTCAGTTAACCCAGTTAAAAATGTAACCCATCTCTCAAAGCTGTGTTGGATGCTAAAAAAAACTCCCCTGGTCGATCTAGCTGTACCATCATCTCAACTTCTGTGTCTCCAGTAGAGCAAGGGCTCATGAATGATGCTTTTGTCACCCAAACAGAAGGAAGGAAGGGAGGGTGGGATATAGTGGCAGCGGTTTTCTGCAGCTGCAAAAAGCTTGATACTGTCTTAATGGCTGGTGTTTGGTCTTTCTTACAAGGCAACCTACAAGCTAGCAAATAAGGAAGACCAGACACTCATTTACATTGCACTTACATTTATTCTGCTGTTGCAGTTTACTCACTTGGAGCATGTTGCTTTCTAAAAACATATCTCCTGCTCTGGAATGTTGTAATCTTCACAACTCGCCACTCGCCAAGTCTTCAAGCCTTTAAGTGGAACAAAACCCCAGAACTCTCCTTTCCATGGTCCAATGGCACATGCGCTGGCTCTCATCCTATGAGAGCAATCTGCTGTGACTACATCATTCAGCAGATGGCTCTCATTGACTATCCACAATGCAGAAGGCTGCTGCATAAGGGGATATTAAGCTGTATGGGGGAGGCTTCCGACCCTTCCTTTCCATGTGCTGCACTCAAGGGTCAGCCTAAGGTAACATGCTCCCAATTTATCCGTTTCATTGCATGTCCCAAAGGGGCTCTAATAGATTACAGTTAGGACTGCACCTCACGGAGGCACCTTGGCGCTTGGTGGTGCAGCTTCAGCATACTTCTGCAGATGTATGCCAACCGAGTCCTCGGTTTTTAACCAGATTAAGAGACAGATTATAGGATTGTTTGCAAGCTAATAGGGTTGAGTGACTACTTGAGTGACTACTTTAACATTTGTGTATTCTAATTGCCCAGCTCACGTGCACCTCACAGGTTAGTTATATATTCTCTGGTCTTATGGTCTGAGTGGCTGCCTCCCCAACTTTGTATCTCCTAAATCTGTGCAAGCACATGGGGTGGGGGGTCTTAGGCTGTATGCGGGCGAGACACTTTCAACAATTCCTCCCCATGTGCTGCACTCAAAGTTATAGGGCAAACTCAGGTAAGCTTTTCCCAAGTTATCATTGCATTGTATGTCCCAAAGGGATTATTATTTTGTCCTAATTCCCCACTGATCTATTCCCCTCCTCTCAATTCCTAGCATCCATTCTTCCCCCCCTCAACTCCACTCATCTATCTCCTGCCAGTTTCACTCATAAAACCCTCTTCTCCGCAATGCCACACATCTATCTATCACCCCCAGCTCTAATTATACCCCCTCAGCTCCATTCATGTTTCTTTTCAGATCCAGTCATCGTAACTGGTCAGATCCCCACCTTCCAGCTCAACTTGTCTGTCCACCAGCTACAGGCATCCTTCCTTCTCTTCCCAGCTCCAGTCATCCATATCTCCTCTTTTATAATGACTCACCCCCCTGCCCCCAGTTTCATTCATCCCTTTCTTTCCTCCCAGCTCCACTAAACTATCATTTGACCCCCCTACCCCAGCCCTGATTATCTACCCCTCCCCACCCAAGACCAGTTTATCCATTTGTCCCTTCACCCTCCTAGCTCTACTCATCCACCATTTCCTCCAAGCTCCATACACCCCTTCCCGCCTCCATATATCTATTCCTGGATAAGGGGGAATGGAGAGGAAAAAATAACCCTGTATATTTCTGGTAACTTTTTCCAAGGGAGGATGCCTAAATCCCCCTCCTAATGCCCCCAGTGTTACTTGAAAGTTAAACATGGCCTTACTGTGGGTCTGGAAGTTGCAAAAATGTGGTATCAGAATCACTGTGGAAAATACCATCCCTGGGGCAATTTGCACGAAGTGGCTATTTTAATAATCTTTTCTCTAATAGTGTATAAGGTCCACTTTATGATCCATCATTCTATTGCCTGTCTGTCCATGAATTGCTCATTTCCCACAGAGATTGGCCTACTGCTGTATGGGAGATGGGATCAGCAAGCATTTAAAACTCTACAATCGAGCTAAGTGCTGTGGGAGGACTGGCATACATCTTTTTAGTCTTGACTTTTTTATTTTTTTTTTGGGACAGATAATCCATAGAAAGAAGGGGAAAACGAAGAAATAAAAAATGAGATATTTAGAAAATTCAAGCTAACATTAAATTTGGTACATGGGTTTACAGTATGTACAGATATGGTGAACCTAGAGATATAGGGAATGTCATGGGGCTGTGTTATGACTCATGGGCATGCTCTGTTATGGTCAGAGACCACTATGGGACCACTGTTGCTTGCCGTGTTTACTCACATAGAGACCACCAAAAGACAGATTAGCTCTTAGATCACTTTTTTGCATGGTCCTGGAGAAATGCAGCTGAAAGGCAGGCACATTTTGAAACCCTGCTACGGTTTCTACCCTTCACTGTAGGAATAGGAATGCTGTCTTAATTTTGACATAGCCTTTAAGGCATTGAGGTTGGATGGAATATTATTACTACTGGCATCGATGACAGTCTGGTCGGAATAGTAGACTTTTTCATTCAAGTCAGGCATTGGCTTATGCAGCATGTTGCAGGGAGTGAATGAGGTGCCATCCATGATACAGAGCCTTGTGTGTTTTAAAATACTGTATTTTATGTTATTTTCTCGCAGAGTTGTCTTTGCTTCATTGAAATTGGACCTTTGTTGTATTTCCTCAGAGAAGTCCGGGTAAATGGAGATTTTTCGGGTACTGTCTAGGACATTTTCTTTGCTGTGGGCTGCACCAAGAATGAGATCTCTGTCTCAGAAGTTTAGCAGTTTAGTCCCAGAGCAGGTTGGTGTACGAATACTCTATGAGCTCTCTCCACCGCTAACATGTCAAAAAAGAGAAGGTAAGTTCTAACCAATGATTTTTATCATGGAGCCTTCTCTGAGATGCCCCCTACTCAAATGTTTGTGTTCTTCTCAAGATCGTCCAGTTTATTTTGTATGATTCAATTACTTTCGGAATTGTGCGGAAGTCCTCTCCTATTGGATGGACTGGTTCTTCTAGGGTGTCGATACTTTGCTTTGCCTTGGTTGTTTTATCCTAGAGGTCTGTCATATCTTGACACACGAAGGATTAATTAATGTGACTCAATGCTTTGTGTGAGTGCTGTTTGCAGTCACATATGGGCACCATTATTTGCTTCAGCCTCGGTTCTGAAGAGTTATCATCTGTGTTTGGTTCTCTGTTCTGGTTTCCTAAGGAGGGGGGCTTATCCCACTTTAGGAGAGGGGTAAAGGTTGATCCTTGGTAAGACATTATGGCAAGTTGGGTTTACGTGTTGCTGCTTTAAGGTGAATTTTGCAGCAGCTGGGCTGGTGGCCCTATTTTGACCATCATGTACTCTTCTCAGCAGGTGTATTTCGTGGCAGCATTTTCTTCAATAGATATCACCAGGATGTGCAGAAAAATGTTCTCAGGTGTAAGGTGGAATCATGCAGAGGTGCTTCAGACAAGGAGGATAGTGGTGCTGTTGGTGTTTTGGCTGCTTTTGGGGGGAAATTGCCTCTTTTATGATAAATGGCTGTCTACGACACCTAGGACTGCTGGTTATGGGGCAACTTGGATTATCCCTGGATGATGAGGTTCAGGCTGGTTGGCAGGGGGTTGATGACTTTGCAGAACTGTGAGTGGTGGTGGACAGCTGAGTATTCTTAAAAATTAGTTTGAATGCATCACCATTTTAGTCAACAGTTTTGCTGTTTTTCTTTTTTCTTTGTTAATTATGAAACTGCTCAGATTTTTCGAACACGAGTTACATTAGACGCTAAAGGTATTTCGTTCTCAGTCTTGTGTCTTGGAATCCACATCTCCTTCTTCCTATCTGGTTAAATATAGCAAGGCTTCGATGACATGATAAGTGAGCTGGATCAGGATAAAGGCAGGAGGGGGCTAAAGCCTCATGAAAGTTCCAAGGGGATGAGAAGACAATAAGTATAAGGTATAAAGCAGAGCTCTAACAAATTAGCATTCTGAACAGATGTATGCAAGTTAGGGACTTGAATCGGAAGAAGAGATCTTTTTTTCCTGACAACAAACACAGGCTACGGTTCAAAGGAAAAGACAGAGGCATGGTCTAATCTTATAAGACATACACAATTATGGGTATTAGAACCCTGGCGAAGGAGAAAGTTTTATCTGCACCAGTGCAGTTATTCAAAGTTTAAAGGAGAAGTTCTTTCCCTCTAATTTTGTTTATTTATACAGTGTTGCTTTCTCCTGATGTTGTACATGTAGGATCATGTGTTTCTCAGAAACATAACACCACCAATAGCTCTAGAAGGCCATACAGTATAAGCAAACAGCAAACATCATTGTACTTTAATTTTATTGTACATTATTGTACCAACAAACAGGAAATGTTGCCACAAGCAGGGCACCCAGAGAGCAGTTGAGTGTTAAGTGACTTGGTCAAGAGCACTTCAATCATGGTCCCGTTAGGAACTGAACCTGCAACCCTCTGGTCACAATAGGCAATGGCTGCAAGGTTCCGCGGTGTATGAGTTACCAACTTGCACACTGGAACAGAGGGCTACCACATCATTTTGATGCGCCATGTAATACCCTCTGGTGTATGTCTAGTCGATCAGGGATTCATATTACAGCAAAGCGATGATCCAAAATATACTTCTTTGTTATGTCAGAGGTACCTATGAAAACAAATAGAAAGCAGTAGGCTTCAAAGAATGGTCAAAATGTTTGAGATAAACTGAAAAGAAGGGTGAAAGCACACCCACTCTATTTAATGGAGGGGGTGTCCTAAGGCCTGACACACATCCCACATTGCAGTGAATAGAATGAGAGTGCTGGCATCACTCTGACTGATGACAGGGGGCATGTGTTCATCATGAAGGGCTCAGTGACGGGGATCAGGCTGAGATGGTGTGGGTCTCTATTGCATGGATCCAGTGAGTTGAAGGGTACTGGAGTAGGACCCATCAGTTGCAGGGGACAAAAGGCCTTTTTGTTTTTTATTTGCAGGGACAATCACTTTAACCTGTTAGAACACCCAGACACATTAACAATACAGCATAATGCTGTTCCTGGGGTGGCTTTTAAATAAGTTTTCTCCTATCAGCTGAGTCTTCTGGTGTTTCCTGTTGCTAAGTAATGGGGATGCTGAGGTTGCTGCAGCCCTTGAAGTGATGTGGTGGACGACCGCTCCCCGGAAACAGAGCTTCCTGAGACAGCTTCTGCCTGAAAGATACCTAGCAAGAATGCTTGCCGCAGCTATACTGACCAGAGGACAGCATGGGAGCAGTGGCAGGGTAAGAACCGCTGTGTGTAATTGTAACCGCCAGATTTGCATTTTGTAACAATTATGTTGTCAAAGAGCTGAAGTGTATCCCAAAGTAACGTCCTTATAATCATATTGTATGTAATCTAATTGCTCTTATCTGTGCTGCAGAAGCCCATTGGTTGAACTGTTTGAAACCCTCCAGTTCGCCCCTTAAAAATTCACCTTTTCCCGGGCCTATGGCACATGTGCGGGTGCGCATCGGCACATTCTGCTCCATTCATCATTTTCACCTATGGGCCGAATGGAGCCAAATGCAGCCAAGTGCGCCAATGGCCACTTCCCCGCTAGCCTCTAGCTGGGGGCGTGTCCGTGCGGGCCATCTACAAATGCCTGGTGCGGACAATGTGCCTGGCTAAAGGTACAGTGTAATGCGCCCATGTACCGCACATGTGCCGTTGGATTGGGGATAAGGTAGATTGTACTGGGAGGGCTTTCACCTAGCAGGGCATCCTGAATCTGGATGCCCTGTGGAGAGAGAATCAAGCACTTATAAATTCCAGGGTCACCCAAAATCTGTGTTGGTCCACTTTAACCCTTTAAATGCCAGCCACGTAAAATTTACATGGTTGCCTCTCCGTCACTTAAGTGCCAGCCACGTAAATTTTACGTGCCTGACTTTCCCCACTAACAGTTAAAAAAGTAAAAAAAAAAGTCACTTACCTGACCCCTCTTTCGATCCGGCCGGGTCTCCTCTTCAGCCAGAGGGGCTCTGTTCGCCGATTGGGGCTCCTCTGGCTGCAGGGGAGTGCCCAAAATAGGGTGCCCCCCCCCCCGTTTCAGCAGCAGGATTGCCTGCAAAAAAACAGTTACTCACCTCCGCGCCCAGCGGCTCCCGCCGCCTCTCCTCTTCATGGGGGGGGGCCTCCGATCACCCCCCCGGCTCTTCCGTCTTCTGGAGGGGGGCATAACAGCCCTCCTCCTGCCGCAGCTCCATTCGGGGGCGGGGCCAATGACGTCACCGCCGGGTGTCATCGGGGCACCCGGCAGTTCAGCTTTCAGATGGCGGTGACGGCTGGACAGAGGAGGAGGGAGGTAGGCGATCATCCGATCGCCTGCCTCCCCCCTCCTCTGCCCAGCTGTCACCTGCATATGATCGCCGCGGGACACAGGAGATGAAGATCGGAGGTGAGTAAAGGTAAACATTTTTTTTTTTTTTTTTTTTAATAAAAATATTTCAAAAATGTGTCTGTGTTTTTTTTTTAATACTGTTAACCCTTTGTGAACTGTCCATGAGACCCCTTATACCAGTTCACAAGGCTCGGGGGTCTGGCAACTCACCTGCGGCTAGCGGGTGACTTGCCTTTAACCCCTGGCCCCCCAAATTTCCTGCCTCCCCAAAGCCCAGGGGGAGGGGGAGAAGAGCCGTGGCCCTAGGCTATGACGACTTGTAGCCTGCAGGGCCAGGGGCCACTAAAGCTGGCCCCTGCGCCCTGTTCTACAAGCCCCCATAGCTGGTCACAGGCTGGTTACGCTGGGTAGGGGGGACCTCACGCCATTTTTTTTTGTTTAAGGGTTTTAGCCCTTAAAAATCCCCCCAAAAATGGGGTCCCCCTCCCTGGGAGGGGGGACCCTATGTCATTTTTTTTTAAATTTACCCTATGTTACCTTTAACCCAGTAGGTATAAAAGGCTTCCAGCAGAAACAGGAGAGCAGAAGCCTAAGTGATCAGCGTGGGACACAGGGATGGATGGGAGGTAAGTATTAAAAAAAAATATTAAAAAACATTTATTTTTTTTTTAATAAAGATATTTTGAAAAAGTGTGTCTGTGTGGTTTTTTTTTACTTTTAACCCTTTGTGAACTGGTAAGGGGTCCATGTGACCCCTATACCAGTTCACAAGGCTCTGGGTTTGGCAAGTCACCTGCGGCTAGCGGGTGACTTGCCATTAACCCCTGGCCCCCCAAATTACCTGCCTCCCCAAAGTCCAGGGGGGGGCAGAAGAGCCGTGGCCCTAGGCTATGATGGCTTGTAGCCGGCAGGGCCAGGGGCCACTAAAGCTGGCCCCTGCGCCCTGTTCTACAAGCCCCCATAGCTGGTCACAGGCTGGTTGCGCTGGGTAGGGGGGACCTTACGCCATTTTTGGGGGGATTTTTTAGGGTTTTAACCCTTAAAAATCCCCCCAAAAAATGAGGTCCCCCTCCCCTATACCAGTTCACAAGGCTCGGGGGTCTGGCAAGTCACCTGCGGCTAGTGGGTGATTTGCCATTAACCCCCGAGACCCCCCATTACCTGCCTCCCAAAAAAACCCTTATATTCCCCTAAGAAATGGTGCCCCCCCCACCCCCCCCGTGTAGGGGGACCCCACACCAATTTTTTTTATTTAACCCTTTACTATGTGGATAGTAGTTGTATTTTATTTGTAAATGTTATAAAGTGCTCTTCTAAGTTTAGGGGATCACCTGGACAGGAACGGGGGGCTACCGATACATATGTGGTATCATTGTATTCGGGAGAAATGGGGCTTTCACGTGCAATATGATTTTCTTTAATAAAATAAATGTTTTTGTTAAAATAAAGGAGACAATTTAAAATATATATATATATATTTTTTTTTTACTTATTTATTTAAAAATATATAAAAAAAAGTAGAAAAAATACAAACAAGACATTTCATGTTAAAGCCTAAACTCTGCCACAAAAAGAAAATATGTCATTTTCTTGGAAATTCCTGCAAAAATCACAGTTAAACATCACGCAAAATGGTGAAAAATATCCTGTCAGCAGAGGGTGACAAAATCTCAAGTAGGCTGGCCGTTAAAAGGTTACAGGTACCTATGCATGTTGGGTATTGTTCTGCTCGGGGGACCTTGCGCTTTCAGATTTAGCTTGTTTTTTCTTATTTGCATATTGATATTTTAGGAAAAGGTGTTTTTTATTCTGCTTTTTTATACAATTTTTTGTGAAACCCTGTGCAACCTAAGAATTCTTCGAGATATTACTTGCAGAAAGATGAGCCCACTACAACAACCTGGGTACGCTTAGAAAGCTTAACATGTGTACTTACAGGGAATATATGGTTTATCAGGGATATTCCAAATGTAAAGGGTTGTTTTGGTAGAAAAAGCACAAGGTGCGCACTTTGTCTGCAGAGTTGAAATTTTGAAGTAAAATTACCGTTATGCGCATGCTTTACTTTGGGGTGTTTGGCAACTCTTTCCTTGACAGAACCTATGCATGCTGGGTATTGTTCTGTTTGGGGGATGTTGCTTTTTCAGATTTTCAGTTTTTTTCTGGTTTGCATATAGTTTTTTTTAGGAAAATGTGGTTTTGATTCTGCTTTTTTATTAATTTTTAGGGAAACCCTGTGTAACCAAAGAATACATTGAGGGATTACTTCCAGAAAACTGCACCTATGTCAACAAGCCTGGTACGCCTAGAAAGCCTGAGGTGTGTACTTCTAGGGAATATATAGTTTGTTGGGGGTATTTCAAATGTAAAGGGTTGTTTTTCTTGAAAAACTGCAAGGTGCGCATATTGCATAGCATAGTTGTATTTTATCTGAAAATCTCCTAAAGCGTTGTTTCAGTTTGGGGGAGTCTCCTGGGCAGGAAAGGGTGTCTACCTATACATGTGTGGTACCGCTGTAACCGGGAGAAATTGGGGTTTCACAGAAAATAAGATTTTATTGACAAACTTACATTTTTTATTACAAAAAAAACACTACAAATTGTAAAAAATAGTTTTTTTTATTTTTTTTGCACAATTTTCACCCCAAAGTATTGAGAATACACTTAGAAAATCACAAACAAAACATTTCATGTTAAAGCCCCAAAAAAACAATGGCCTCGATTCAATAAGGGTAGAAAAAAATTCTCATGGTAGTAAAAGATTCAATTCATGAGAAAAAAGCCTGAGAATTTCACTGTTACCGAATCACTAGATAAAAAGACAATGAAAGTCAATGGCACTTTTTTACTCCTAAGAAAAGTAGAGAACTGTTTACTCCTTTCTACACTGTAGTAAAAGCTGCCATTGGCTTTCATTGTCTTTTAATCTAGTGATTCAGTAACTGTGACATTCTCAGGCTTTTTTCTCATGAATTGAATTTTTTTCTACCTTTAGTGAATCGAGGCCAATATATTACTTTCCTGGGAAATCCCTGGAAATCCCTTCAAAAATCACAGTTGAACATGGGGAGCGCAAAATGGTCTGGCAACAAAGGGTGACAAAATCTCAAGGTAGGCTGGCACTTAAAGGGTTAAATAGATGGATTCTGGGAGAGACAGCAGTGCATTTGGGGAATAGCAAACTTTATGAAGGCCCATCTAGTTCTGCTGAAGTTTGCCAAAACATTCCACAAGCAATTCATCACAGCTAGGCTAGGTAAAGTTGGATAAAACAAACACGGGGAGCCTGGTTTATCAAGCGTCAGTGTCTGTTGATACCACTCAGTGCCAATACTTTAGCCTCAGCGGCACTGGTTGTGTTAACAAAACAAAAAACGGCCTGCCTGCCAACCTGTGCTGAATTAATCACTAGCGTCACGTAGTTCGTGTTGACCGGCGCTCTTGTTTAATTTGCGCAAGTTTATAGTGCCTCTGTAGGTTAAGATCCCATAAAGCACAATTGGCAGAACTGTATTAAAGTGTTTTATGCTTATAAATAATATTATACACATGTGTATGTACACAACTTGCATTGTGTCTTGTCAAAATTGTAAATAAAAGACTTAGATGTTGGCAACTGTCACTTTTATTTATTTATTTTCCAGTAAAATAAATTACCATTTTTTTGTCCCATAACTCAACTCACTTATCGGGAACTCCTGCACTGCTGGCTGGGCTGCCACACCACGAGAAGCCAGAATACGGAGGAGCTGCAGGCTCTATTTCTTTCCCTGCCAAGTAAATTGGTGTTTGGTGTTCAGTACCTAATATATAGTGGTACAGGGTGGCACTCACTGGCACTGTTATAACTGGCATAAGGGTCCAACAGGCGGTGACACAGGCCGACCAATACCTAGTGCAGAGATCCAAACTGAGGATTTAACATGAGACATTTGCCCTTATTCATCAAGCGATAGCGCCAGGTAGTGTCTGACGAGCGCCAGGTCCCGCCAGCTAACGGTGGCTACCGACTCAAGTACGCCCGGCGTCGGTCACAATGACGCATTTATCACGCTAAATGAGGCTAGCGCCGGTGAGAGCGACAGCTAGCGCGGGATTCATCATGTAGCCGACTGCAACGAACAGCGCCGCTGCTAATCCCATCACAGCGCCAGGTATGACCTGTCACTCCCTGGCGATGTTCAATGCATTTCAATGGAGCAATCTTTAATTAATCGGGAATTACTTGCTATTAATGTTTTTTTTTTTTTTTTTTAATGTCAAAAATTCTGTGACTACTTCTGCAATGTTAGGATTTTTTTTTAAGGTAAAAAAAAAAAAAAAAATTATTTTGTGCAGAATTGATATTACAGGTCTGATATTAATGTTCATATTACAAAATGTTTATAAAAACTTGTATAATTTTACAATCAAAAAATATGGTTGTTTGGGGGTTAAAAACTATTTTACACCCATCGCCGCCAGCGCTCTGGGGTTTATACAAGGAATTCACAGCGCGAAAAAATTCGGAGCGTGATTTGTTAATGAATCTGCAGCAAGCCGTTCGCTCTGGCCATTCGTTGTCAGGCGCACCCATACAACACTGAACCTGTGAAACAGCGACCCCTAACCCCGTATTCAACATTACCGCACACCGACTGAGTCGCTGTCAACAAGCAAACCCTGGCCAAGCACAGCGAATACTAGCTGGTGCTGTGAAAATCACGCTACTGGCGCTCATCTGTCGCTACCTGGCGCTATTAATGAATCGGCCTCATTGTGACTTGCAGAGCCATTCTATCATATAAATAGACAAATAACATAAAAATAAGATAAAAATAGATGCCAGCGATCTAAAACAAGCCGTATGTTTGCAAAATGGCGTTGCTGCCTAGGGCTGGAGCATACCTAAAGGGCTTCATGATAACTGGTCTGGTTTTGTAGCCAGGCCCGTATTTGCCATTAGGCAAACCTAGGCACGTGTCTAGGGCAGAGCTACAGACGGGGACGGGGTGCCGGCCAGCAGTAACTGAATTAAAAAATATATATTTTTCTATTTGCCAGCAGTGAAGCTGCTGCCTTGACCGAAATTGCAAGGAGAGTGACTATCGCTGTGGGCAGTTTTCTTTTTTCATGGACCAATTAAGCAGGTGATGTGCGCTGGCCTGCTTTATTTTGTCAGCGTGCCTGACTGTATGGGAATACCCGCCCATCCCACACTGCCCCGCCCTGCCTCTGTCCCACTGTCAGCCGCTGCTGCCTGTCTCCTTCCTATTACAGGATTGGCGTGTCAGCTAAGTGCTGAAGTTGGGTGCGACGGCGCAGCTGTGCAGAGAATATCTACCCACCCCCCCAAACCCACATTGCCTCGGCCACACTGTCACTCACTTGCGCCTGTCTCCTTGTGGTCCGTGCGTGCAAATGCAGTACCCCCCTCCCCCGCCCACATATCTGACGCGCGTTCGCTAGCTATTCTGCTCCAGCCACCTAATGCCACATGGTCCTCCCAGCACAGGAGACATGTGACTGTGTGTCATTGGAGCTGCTTGCTCTCTCCAGCCATGTAAAAGGTAATGGAGGAGTGGGTGGGGAGTCAGGGAAGGAAGTAAGTAAGAGAGAGAGTGTGTGTGTGCACGGATCAGGGGGTTCTGTGTGTGTGCAAGGATGGGTTGTGTGTGTGTGTGCATGGGTGTGTGTGTGTGCACGGATTGGGTGTGTGCGCATGGAACGCGTGTGTGTGTCTGCATGGATCGGTTGTGTGTGCACAGATCGGGTGAGTGCGCACTGATGGGGTGGGTGTGTGTGCACGGATCAGGTGGTGTTGTGTGTGCACAAGAATGGGGTGTGTGTGCGCGGATGGGGGGTGTGTGCACAGATCTGGTGGGTGTGTGTGCATGAATTGGGTATGTGTGCACGGATTGCGTGGGTATGTGGGCACGGATCGTGTGTGTGCACGGATCGGGTGGGTGTGTGTTCATGGATCGGGTGTGTGTGCGCGCACGGAACAGGTGTGTGTGTCTGTACGGATCGGTTGTGTGTGCACGGATCAGGTGTGTGTGCACGGATCGGGTGGGTGTGTGTTCATGGATCGGGTGTGTGTGTGCACGGAACAGGTGTGTGTGTCTGTACGGATCGGTTGTGTGTGTGCACTGATGGGGTGGGTGTGCACAGATGGGGTGGGGGTGTGTGCGCTGATGGGGTCGGTGTATGTGCACGGATCAGGTGGTATTGTGTGTGCACAAGAATGGGGTGTGCGCGCGGATGGGGTGTGTGTGCACAGATCTGGTGGGTGTGTGTGCATGAATTGGGTATGTGTGCACGGATCTCGTGGGTGTGTGTGCACGGATCGCGTGGGTGTGTGCACGGAACAGGTGTGTGTGTCTGTATGGATCGGTTGTGTGTGTGCACTGATGGGGTGGGTGTGCACGGATGGGGTGGGGGTGTGTGTGTGCTGATGGGATGTGTGCACAGATGGGGTGTGTATGGTGGTGGGGGGGCAAATGCATTGTTGTATATGTGCAGGGGGGGGATGACCATACAGTGCCTAGGGCAGCACATATCCTAAATATGCTTTGGTCAGAAGCAGGCGGCCGTTACCACTGCAAGCTGTGGGCGTGAAAGTCTGATTTTGCAATACAGCTTTCCTGCATGTGATTTTCATAATCTTCATAATCTAAGTTGGAAAGCTAGATGTTTTATATATACCACACTTTTATTGTGATCTTCATACTTCATCTTGGATGAACTTTAAAAAGAACATGTGGGTTAATATTTATCTTTAAGCTAAAGCCAAGTTATTGTTCTTGGGCAGAATTTCTTTCATATGGTGTGGGAATTGTGAAACATACCCTATATAAATATAAGCTAATAAACCAGCCCGGTTACAGACATAAGTAGGGTTCATTCAGCATCTATATTTTGGCATACATATTGTGTACTTTTATCTTAGGTGCTTGAATTTACAGTGTGAAATCATCACATTTTCTTGGGTAAGAGTTCACATTCCTTCATGTTAAGCACATTTGTAAATTTTAGACTTAATTTTGGAGCTTGTAATTTAGAGAGGACATCTCCCAGCCAGCTTTGAGGTAGTCAGGAGAGAAGGCTCAAAAGAAGTCATTACAGAGGAGTTCCAGGACCCTCGTGACCGCAGCCGGTCAATCACAGCACTATACAAAAAGGGGGTAAACCTGCACCAGCTGATCTATAGAAACCAGTGTGCTCAAAAATAGGATAGGTGTGCTGTAGTGCACCCTTCTAATGCAGACAACAAATAGGGGAATCCCACTATTCCCCAGCAATTTATCCTCAAAGAATGGCACCACTGTGAAAGTTAATAAATCATTTTATTTATCAAAAAAATCCTTGCATATAATTACATATAGAGTAGACACTTTAAAACCTCATAAAAAACACAAAACACAAGACCTAAGAAGAGGAAAGAGCAGGAGGGAGGGGAGAGGGGGGGGGAGCGGAACAAAGCACAATCCCCCCAAGCACAGAATATGATGGCTATTGCTACATTGAATAATATCTAATAAATAATAAAGCCTGTAACTGATGGTCCGGCTGAAACAATAATTAATAGTATTTAGATAAAACTCTGTACTAACGATATCTAATATATGTGCCAAAATTATTATAAAGTGCTAAGTGCAAGTGCTAATATATGAGGACCGCCAGGAGCAAAAAACAGGTATCAATAACAAAGAGATAACATAGATTTAACTCACATGTCCATAGTAGCCATTACCTCATCCCCCACACACACTCCCGCCCGTCCACTGTCGACGCGTTGCGTGACGACGCGCGTCACTTCTCCAGGACAAATGGGGCCCTCTCCCCTCCCTCCTGCCCTCTCCTCCTCTTAGGTCTTGTGTTTTGTGTTTTTATGAGGTTTTAAAGTGTCTACTCTATATGTAATTATATGCAAGGATTTTTTTGATAAATAAAATGATTTATTAACTTTCACAGTGGTGCCATTCTTTGAGGATAAATTGCTGGGGAATAGTGGGATTCCCCTATTTGTTGTCTGCAATCACAGCACTAGACTTCTCCAGGATACCGAGGAGAAAGGTAAGATTTCTCCTATTGCGGCCATTAATGTGCAGGAAGGCATCCGCAA
The DNA here is from genome assembly GCA_027917425.1 of Gastrophryne carolinensis. Lineage (NCBI taxonomy): Eukaryota > Metazoa > Chordata > Amphibia > Anura > Microhylidae > Gastrophryne > Gastrophryne carolinensis. The sequence continues at coordinate 121,286,594 of CM051239.1, forward strand.
ATGGGATGCCTCCCTGAGCATAGAACAACACCCATTTTGTGTAAAATGGGTGTTGTTCCGGTTTAACTGACAGGTAAGTATTGTTGGAAATGAAGCGTATAATAGTTATACTTTAAAGTGAAACAAAACCCACAGCGGCCGGCCTGGAATCTAAAAGATCCAAATCTAAAAGATTTCAGAGCCAGCCACTGGCTTTCCCCTATTTGTGTGAAGCCCCCGTAATCCGTACACACTTACCTTTCCCTGGTCTAGCATAGCAAACAATTCTATCCGCCTGAGCACCAGCGCGTGCGCTGTTGAACAGAGAGGAGATTAACTGGGCGAACAGGAGGGCTTCACAGATCCCGAATTGGGATGCCTCCGGGAAATGGAACAAAATCCAGGAAAGTCAAAATCCCAAATTTAAAGTGGAACAAAACCCAGGCTTATGACTATTCCGGGTTTTGTTCTGTACCCCGGAGGCATCCTGGTAGAGCCAGGGCAGGTACAAATTTATTTTTTATTTAATTGTTAAAAAAATAAAAACAAAACCGTTAGCTTTCATTTTCATTACAAAAGAAACATGCAATTGTGGAATGTTCTTTTTCAATGAAATGATGTGAGTTGTAAAATGGCGCATGAAAAGAGAAGTTACTCCTGTCTTTGGCACATGGTTTACGCACATGCAAAATTGTGGCACATGTGTCCCTGAATCAGACGCCCATTAGTAAATTTCAGCATACGCCATGGATTGCACACAGGCCATGGGGACTTGGCTCAAAGTGCTGAATTATTATAATTTGTGTTTATTTATAAAGCACCATCATCTTCTATGGTGCTGAACAATGTGAAATTACAAACAGGGTAAAGCAACTAGCTTACAATACATGACAGAAAAGCACAAATACACAGTCATACTTAAATACACTAGGAGAGAGGCCCTGCCCTTGCGGGCTTAGAATCTAAAGGATAAGGAGTGGAGACAAAAGGTAGGTCACAAGTAATATATACTTTATGGCAGGTGCTCTAAAGTGGTTTGGGCTGTCTTATTTAAGCCAAGTGATATGCTTGTCTGAATAAGTCGGTTTTGAGGGCAGTCACGAAGGCTTGGAGAGAGCAAATTGTATTGGGGAGGGCATTCCAGAGTAATTGGGAGATACTTGTGAAGTCCTGCAAGTGGGAAGAAGTGATTAGGGCTGAGGACAGCAGGAGGTCCTGGACAGAACAGATATTGCCTCTGGGTTGCTATGTGTTGATAAGTGAAGACATGTAGACAGGAGGCTCATTGTCATATGCTTTGTAGGTTAAGGTTAGTATTTTAAATTGAATTCTCTCTAATATTTGCAGTCAGTTAAGGGACTGACACAGAGGAGCAGCACTAGAGAAATGAGAGAAAAGATGAATGATTCGAGCAGCAGAGTTGAGAATAGATTGGAGGGATGACAGTCTGTTTTTGGTAGACCACAATGGAGTGTTACAGTATTCTAGTCGGGATATGATCAGGGCATACACTAGGATTTTGGTGGTCTCAGGTGAGAGGAAGGAGTGGATGCGGGAGATATTTTTGAGTTAGAGATGACAGAAGGTGGCTAGTGACTGAATGTGGGGTTTGAATAAGAGAGAAAAGTCCAGTATAACACCAAGGCTTGTAGAGTTGCAGTAATTGTGAGATTATTGACAGATATAGCTTATGTGCGAAGAAGTAGGAGAGATTGCCAAACTCAGTCTTGTCCATTTTCAGTTTGAGGGAGCGAGATGACATGAACAAAGAGATGGCTGTCAGACAGTCAGGAACATGGGATATGGGAGAAGAGAGATCTGGACCTGAGAGATAGATTTGAATGTCGTCTGCATAGAAGTCATGTTGGAAGCCACATAAGTGTAAACTGAAAAGGGGAGCAGCCCAAGAACAAAATCTTGTGGTACACTAACAGACAGAGGGTGGGGGAGAGGAAACCATGTTTAAGTGGGACACACTAAATGTGCGATCAGAAGGGTAAGAGGAGATCCATGAAAGTGTGCGGTCTTGAATTCCCATGGATGCCAGAATGTGGAGAAGTGTCAGTGTTAGCTGGTTGTGGTCAGAGGAAGAGGAAGTTAGTGTGAGTAGTCTAGTAGCAGCGTCAGTGTCGATAGGTATATTAAAGTCTCCCATGATTACTGCAGGTATGTCAAAGGAGAGGAAATGAAGAAGCAAGGTTGAGAACTGGTCAAGAAAAAGTGTGGTGGGGCCAGGGGGGAAATAGATGACTCCAATTCAGAGCTGGATGGGGGAGCATAGAAGAACAGAGTGAACTTCAAAGGAAGGAAAGGATAATGATAGCATGGCAGGGATTGGGCCAAAGGGCAGCGCTCAGGGGGTAGGATTCCAACACCCCCACCTTGCTTGTTGGTGGACCTAGGGTGTGGGTGAATTGCAGACCCCCATATGAAAGGGAAGATGGCAAGACATCTGAGGGGGTCAGCAATATCTCTGTTAAGTTCAGGACTCATGGATTGTAGCGTTTCATATGCAGAGTGGAATTCCACCTGGTTGGCAAAGCACATATGAGGTGGTGGGTGGAAAGGCCAAAGTTCCTTTGCAGTGCATTGATAAAGGGCCAGGAAGCTTTGCGCCACTAAGTTGAGCACATGCACCAGACAAAAGATGTGTGTCAACCTGGCTCAATCCAAGGCTGCTACCTATTTAGGTCTGTTGTTGCACACCACCTTGCCGGGTTTTAGGTGCAGCAGCAGCACCCACTCATCTGTCTGCCGGTCCACAACTCCTGTGCGGTATGTGGTCTTTCACCCAGATCGATAAGTTTCAGCACAGCCTGCTGCCATTTCCCCATCTGCTGGATGAGGAGGAAGCAGAGCAGGATGCAGAGTAGGAGGAGGAGGCAACACGAGGCACTGAGTGATGTCTGGTTATCCTGGGTGGTGGAAGGATATGAGCCAAAGTGCTTCCTGCCTCAGGCCCAGCGGCCACTACATTGACCTAGTGGGCAGTTAGAGAGATGTAATGTCCCTGGCTATGCTTACTTGTCCATGTGTCAGTCATGATGTTGACACTGGAACTAATGGCATTGCATCATCCTCCCTTTGGGGGTAGGCAGGTGTCCTTGCCATTGGGGATGCAGTGGTAGAGGCTGAGACAACCGAAGCAGCTTTGGTGTGCTCAGTCCCTGAACTTGGTGGGCACTCCTATCAAGGGGCTGACCACTGAGAGTTTGCACCTTTTGCCCCCTCTTCCGCTGGCTGCCTTGGGCTGCTCAGCAGCACCTCCTCCTCCAAGCTCTGATGGCCTTCAGGCCACATTGGGTCTAGGACCTTGTCATCACCCCTGGGATAAACTTATTCTCCACACTAAAGAAAGGCGTAGCAGTCGGCCCTAGGGTTTTATCATTATTGTAGGTGTCCTGCAATCGTCCGCTGGCCACATCCTCATGCTCCAACAGAAGTTGTTGAGCATCCGTACAACCCCTGGCAAAAATTATGGAATCACCAGTCTCTGAGGATGTAAAAGGAGTGATCACACCTTGGAGAGCTGCTGCAACAAGAAGACTGACATGAATCTTGGCTCCAACACCAGAGATGTCACTTGAAAAAAAGAAGAGGATTATCAAACTCCTTAAAGAGGGTAAATCATCACGCAGTGTTGCACAAGATGTTGGTTGTTCACAGTCAGCTGTGTCTAAAACCTGGACCAAAGTACAAACAACATGGGAAGGTGGTTAAAGGCAAGCATACTGGTAGACCAAGGAAGACATCAAAGCGTCAAGACAGAAAACAATATGCAATATGCCTTGAAAACAGAAAATGAGGAACAAATGGGAGGAAACTGGAGCAAACGTCTGTGACCGAACTGTAAGAAACCGCCTACAGGAAATGGGATTTGCATATAGAAAAGCTAAAAGAAAGCCATCACCAACACAGAAAAAAACAAAGTTACAATGGGCTAAGGAAAAGCAATCGTGGACTGTGGATGACTGCATGAAAGTCATATTCAGTGATGAATCTCGAATCTGCATTGAGCAAGGTGATGATGCTGGAACTTTTGTTTGGTGCCGTCCCAAAGAGATTTATGCAGACTGTCTGAAGAAAACATGCAAATGTCCACAGTCATTGATGATATGGGGCTGCATGTCAGGTAAAAGCACTGGGGAGATGGCTGTCATTACATCTTCAATAAATGCACAGGTTTACATTGACATTTTGGACACTTCTTATCCCATCTATCGAAAGGATGTTTGGGGATGATGACATAATTTTTCAAGATGATAATGCATCTTGCCATAGAGCAAAAACTGTGAAAACATTCCTTGAGGAAAGACACATAAGGTCAACGTCATGGCCTGCAAACAGTCCGGATCTCAATCCAATTGAAAATCTGTGGTGGAAGGTAAAGAAAATAATCCATGACAAGGCTCCAACCTGCAAAGCTGATCTGGCAACAGCAATCGGAGAAAGCTGGAGCCAGATTGGTGAAGAGTACTGTTTGTCACTCATTAAGTCAATGCCTCAGACTACAAGCAGTTATAAAAGCCAGAGGTGGTGCAACAAAGTACTAGTGATGTGTTGGAGTGTTATTTTGTTTGTTTTTCATGATTCCATATTTTTTTCCTCAAAATTGAGTGATTCCATAATTTATTCCCTGTGATTGTTCTAAAAATGTAACCGTTACTGGCTACCACAATTTTTTTCTTGATTTCTTAAAGGCAGAAAGTTGCCATTTGAAATGCCTTCATGTCTGTGATCTGCTTTTTTTCAACAAAATTCAACAACTGAAGGAACATCCTCAGAGGCTGGTGATTCCATCATTTTTGCCAGGGGTTGTATGCCAGGTAGGAGTGTCATTATAGAGCATTAGTGACTTCATGACTTGTGGCCGGGATGCCCTTGATGATTTGACGGGGGTGAGGTAGAGGGTTCAGCACTTTTGGCAGAAGGGGAGTGGGAGGAAGACAATCCCATGGAACTGGCCTCACCACTCTGGCAGCAGTATTGGGGTCTACAAAAAGTTGCTACAAACCCTGGCGCTTGCCCCAAGGAAGATGTAGGAATGTGTAGCAGGCATAGACGAAACAGGTCCTCTCCCTGCAACACCATCACCCCGAGCAGTTGTGGCAGCAGCAACACCACGGCCATGCCCCTGTCCATTATTTGCTGCTTTCTGCATTGTTGGACACAGTGTAAGGGCAGCAAGGAAATGCAATTAAATAGACAAAAGATCAAATGTGGTATACAATTCCCACTGACTGTTGATTGTAGATTGTAGATCAAATGTGGTATACAATTCCCACTGACTGTAGATTGTAGATCAAATGTGGTATACAATTCCCACTGACTGTAGATTGTAGATCAAATGTTGTATACAATTCCCACTGACTGTAGATTGTAGATCAAATGTGGTATACAATTCCCACTGACTGTAGATTGTAGATCAAATGTGGTATACAATTCCCACTGACTGTAGATTGTAGATCAAATGTGGTATACAATTCCCACTGACTGTAGATTGTAGATCAAATGTGGTATACAATTCCCACTGACTGTAGATTGTAGATCAAATGTGGTATACAATTCCCACTGACTGTAGATTGTAGATCAAATGTGGTATACAATTCCCACTAACTGTGGCTGCTCGGCCACAACCAGCTTTCTGGTTTTCTGGGATCAGCTGAGTGCCGAACTTGAGCACAGATTTCTTGCTAAAGCACATACTGGGGTTAGGGAGCCCGAGCTCGCAAAGTTCGGTACAACCCTGAAATTTCCAGCTCGGGCTCACTAATCAAGAAAAAGCAGTGTCATAACCAGGTTAAGACTGAATAATTGCTGAATCAACCCTTTTGTGTCCACTTCTTGTGTAGGTATTGTGAGCGATTGGGGGGAACGGCAGTGACACGGAAAACAGTTCTTCAACAGCAAAACAGGTTTATTTGAGAAAATAAAGTATTCAAACGAAAAATATTTCTCAGTTCAGGGATTGCAGCATCAATGCAGTAAGTCAAAGTGGTTACTTCACCAAATCAAGGTAAGTCCAGGGCTGGATACTCCAGCAAGCTGCAATTCCTGGGTAAGTCCAGTCCACTTTGCAGGGCAAACAAGCCCTCCGCTGCTCACCCCCCACAAGTCCAAGGTTAGGGACGCAGAAGCCAAGTCCTTCAGCTTAACTGCAGTACTGTTATTCTCCAATGTGCAGCTCAGCCAGGGCTCCTTCCTTCAGGCTGGACAAAAGACCACTGACAGGCTCAGTGGCAGCTTTTTATTCAGGCTTCCTCCTGCAATCAGTCTGATCAGCTGTGCAAGGCCTGAGATCAGGGAACAAACCTAAGACTGGGGAATGTCACCTGGGTCCTGAAAACCCGGCATGGACCGTGCCTGATACAGCATAGCAGGGGAAAAATACACGCCATTCAGGACTTTTCCATACACTTTACCACAGTATCTACAACACAACCAAAGTTATGGAATATGATCAGAATCTTTTTCTAAACTGCACATCAGACACCTGGTTTGGCCTAATTAAAATAAAATGGGAAACTAGGCTAATTAATTTATAATGTCTCTGTATTCTCTCTTTTCTTTTGTTTATATTAAGTGGGCAGAACCGAAAAATCTGTAAAGGGGTAAATGATGTACCCCCAGTTGTTGCCTTCTTTTTGGGAAATTATTTTGTTTGCTTTAAATGCAGCAGATTGGAATTGCATGCTGTTGGTATGCTTGTTCTACAAGTGATCAGGGGCACACATACCATAGAGGCAGGGGAGACAGTGGCTATCGGACCCTTGGGAGAAGGGGACACCATGCAAGCTGTTTCTCCCCACCTTGCAACACCTGCGGCAAAAGTGCCAGGCCAGTGCATCTCCCCCCCCCCCCCCCCCAGAATTCTGTTTATAGAGCACTCAGGGAAACAAGGTGCTGACATCTTAGTTCCACCCTGCAGAACATACAGGTCTGTCCCCTGGTGCATTTTGCAGACAACGCACTACTGCATACTGGGATACTGCCATGGAAATAACCGGACCTCACTGGGCCCCCTGTTGCTGACCCAGGGCCCACACAGCCTAGAACTCCAATAATACCACAGGCTTGATTAGATGATTTTAGATCATCTAAAAATTGCCACACCAAATTCACAATGTTGAATTAACTGAATGTCGGGTACCTCCCCCTGGTCACTGCCTCAGGCTGTGCACATCAGATGGAGTGGAATAGTTCAGGGGAGGCCCGCACATGCACTATGAGATCTAGGAATGAGGTAAGACTATGGGCAATCACGGGAGTTTCCTGCATCACGATCCCTTGAGGAGGTCTTTCATCAGTCCCTGGAGTCTTTTTGAATCTAAGGCTAAGTGTCGTAGATTTTGTTTCTCATTAATGCTGAGGGTCTTTTTTTGGGGGAAGGGGGCAATTTGAGTTTTGCTATGGGACCCTGTGAAACCTATGTACACCCCTGCAATAGTGATTATCTCTAATGCTGTTTATAACTAGTTTGCATTGTGCATGTAAGCCCTCAAGTGCATACAAAAAAGTACTTATAATTCTGTACTTTGTGGCATTGATAGATGTTTAGATGTTTAACTGCAAATGTCCCAGGATTTAGAGCAAATGGAATATGAGTCATATACCACCATCATTTGGATATACAGTTTTCTGTTAATTTACTTGCATACTTATTCACACCAGTAGAACATAATCTATATCTTTAGATGTCCATGTGTCAAGCGTCAAACAAAGTCAAGATATCCCAAGGAACAACATTTTAAAAGGAGAACAATGACAATGTATTATGTGGCCATTCACAACCTATTGATGCAAACCAATTCTACAACCCATTCTCCAAAGCGTACTTGTCAAGTCGGTACAAAGTAAATGATAGCGAGGTAACGTAAGGTTGCCAGGCTGTCTGTTTATTGTATTTGCATTGAGTGGATCCCCTAGCGGTCCTTACATAAAAGATTTTTGAAAAGCAAAAGGAAAACAGATATGCCAACCCCTTCTCTTCTCTCACTACATGTGCTCTTTAAAGTGGAACAAAACCTGGGAATGTTACTTTCCTGGGTTTTGTTCTATGCCAGTGTCATTCAGCCTTCAAATCAATGAGGTGCATGCTCTTCAGCATCCACTGCATTCATGGCCTTTTAGATTTCAGGCCGCCCGCTGGTGGGTTTTGTTCCGCTTTAAGGAACGCTATTACAGGAAGCGTGTCTTACGCTGTTGGAACCCTGTAGTTCTAAACAGGGTCAGACTGGAGCACTTAGGGTCCAGCAGAAGAAATAATTTGTGGGCACATAGAAGGAAAATATTGTTGGGGCTGTACAGGAAAAAATTATCCTGGGGGTCTACCCTTCAGCTAAAACACAATAAGATTGTGATATAAAACAGATTTTTATTGACCAAATAACGAGTGTAACTTACTGAAGAAATAACAAACTTTTGTGCTGCCCCGATGTTGCCCCTGGGTTAATGCCTGGGGCCCATTGAAGGATCCCCTGTTGCTCTGGTTGGTCAATCCAACACTCATCTGAAATAATAACCTTGTAGTAATTCTTTACTATCCTAAAAAAGGACCAGAAGCCCTCTTCCCCCTCCACCAGGAGAATTTCACTCCCTGCGGCATCTGTATTTGGCGTGCCCTCTATGTCCCCATATAATAACATCCGTTCACGGTAAGTGTTTAGCCTTTTATATATACAATAATTTTTGCCAGATTGACTGCAGTTTAGCCATACCAGTGAAGGGTGTGCTCTATGTTCCTGATCTAGGAGGATTTTTATCTGTGAAGCGTCTGACAGACAAAGACAAACTCACTGTAAAATTCCAAGGTGACAACTATTCTATCGTGGATGGCAAGCAGACCATATCAAGTGCCAAACTGGATGAATCTGTATCACCTCAACACAGTGAAAGAAAAGGTGAGACTATGCACCCATAAACACAGTGACTACATACACGTGTGACACAGGTACAAAAGAGGAATGATCTGACAGTATCCCCTTGTCCAGTTTCTATTAAGTGTGAATGTTGCATCAAATCCAAAGCTACAAGAGCAACACGGGACACAAAGAACAAGAATACTTAAAGCTGAACGGAATAGAGCATCAAAAGACAGTGCCATACACATCAGAGAAATATGGGGTAGCTGAAAGAAAGAACAGAACTCTGACTCAAATGATCAGATGTATGCTGACAGACATTGGACTATCACAAAATATTGGGGTGAGGCAGCAATGACAGCCACTTATTTGCAGAACAAACTCTCAAAAACAAAGATTTTTTGGATGCATAGCATTCATCTACATTCCAGAGGAAAAACGCACCAAACTCAAAACAGCTTTGAGCAGAGATTTGAGGCAGTCTTTGTTGGATACAGTGATAATGTTAAGGGTTACAGAATCCTAAATCTCAAAACAGACAAAGTTACCATTAGCAACAGCAAAACTTTTTTGAAGATCTGAGAGACAATGCGATGACAACTGAGGAAGAAAGAATAGAAGAGAAAACCGACACTGATCAGCCATCATCTGTAACTTCTGAGCAAACAGTTGACGTAAGTGTAGAACTTACCAGTACAGAAGAGCAAACAAAATCAAGCTCAGACAAAGAACAGAGACTCAACAAGAGAAAACAGAGGTAAACCACCTGTATGTCTTTCATACAAGGCAAGCACTGTCAGTACTAATGAACTTGCAACTTGGGAAGACATATCTCAGCTTTCAGAAGGGAAAGCCTGTAAATGGATAAAGGCTGCAAAGGAAGAGATAAAATCTAAGCATGACACCAAAACATGGACACTTACAGAACTAGCACCTGGAAGGAAATCCATAGGTTGCAAAGGAACTTTTAAAGTAAAGTACAATGCAGATAGCACAGTAGAGCGATACAAAGTAAGACTCTTAGCCAAGGGATATTTTCAAAAACAAGGAGAGGACTATGATGAGAGTTTTGCTCCAATAGTCAAGCATTCTACAAAAAGGACTTCAGAGCAGTATGTACGGTCTAAAGCAAGCCACCAGAGCATGGAATATTAAAAAAGTGCGTACACCTGAAAACGTTCAGAAGAGTAAAGCAGATCCGTGATTATACACAAAGAAAATGGCAGACAGATGGACGATTTCCTGATTTGCTTTAAGCAAGAAGGGGATGAGACAAAAATACTACAAACCCTAAGTCAGCACTTTGAGACCGAGGAACTTCAAAAACAAGGGACAAGGTACTTCTTGAGTTACTTTATTGCCTGACTGAGGATATGACAGCAGATACCCTTACAAAGCCTGATCGCTGAAAGACACTCGAGGCTTACAACGAAGATGGGTTTAAGAGACTAAGCCTCAACCGTTGAGAAGGGGTGTTGGAAATAATACTGTGCAACAGTCTCTGCTTGTCTGATTGACTGCAGTTTATAGTTATGACTAGTTAAGACAGTTATGACAGTAGATGGTGCTGTTACCAATGATTATCTGTAGTCTTGCTATGTATTCTGATTAGAGATGAGCGAACTTTTGAAAAATTTGATTCGACTGATTCGCCGAATTTTCCGACAAAAATCGTTTCGACCCGAATAAATTCGCGACGAATCGCTATTAAAAACGGCTATTTCTGAGCCTCCTACAGCCTCAATAGGGTTGTAAACCATTCAGCCTTGCTGTAACACGCACAGGATGCGTGCTGGGTTAGTTAAATAATACTTTGAAGAAATATCACATGCAGATCAGAGGCATCGCTAATAGAATCGCAGAGCGGCACAATTGCAGAGAGTTGAAGTGGCATCACTATGAGGGGCAGAAGGAGCCCAAATATACACTGGAGTTGGCCTCAGGAGCCCAAAAATTGGATGAATCACACCCTGGAGTTGGCAGAAGTTGGCAGCAGCAGCAGCAGCAGGAGCCCAAATATACACTGGAGTTGGCTTCAGGAGCCCAAAAATTGGATGAATCACACCCTGGAGTTGGCAGGAGTTGACAGTAGCAGCAGCAGGAGCCCAAATATACACTGGAGTTGGCCTCAGGAGCCCAAAAATTGGATGAATCACACCCTGGAGTTGGCAGAAGTTGGCAGCAGCAGCAGCAGGAGCCCAAATATACACTGGAGTTGGCCTCAGGAGCCCAAAAATTGGATGAATCACACCCTGGAGTTGGCAGGAGTTGACAGTAGCAGCAGCAGGAGCCCAAATATACACTGGAGTTGGCTTCAGGAGCCCAAAAATTGGATGAATCACACCCTGGAGTTGGCAGGAGTTGACACCAGCAGCAGCAGGAGCCCAAATATACACTGGAGTTGGCTTCAGGAGCCCAAAAATTGGATGAATCACACCCTGGAGTTGGCAGAAGTTGGCAGCAGCAGCAGCAGGAGCCCAAATATACACTGGAGTTGGCCTCAGGAGCCCAAAAATTGGATGAATCACACCCTGGAGTTGGCAGAAGTTGGCAGCAGCAGCAGCAGGAGCCCAAATATACACTGGAGTTGGCTTCAGGAGCCCAAAAATTGGATGAATCACACCCTGGAGTTGGCAGGAGTTGACACCAGCAGCAGCAGGAGCCCAAATATACACTGGAGTTGGCTTCAGGAGCCCAAAAATTGCATGAATCACACCCTGGAGTTGGCAGAAGTTGGCAGCAGCAGCAGCAGGAGCCCAAATATACACTGGAGTTGGCCTCAGGAGCCCAAAAATTGGATGAATCACACCCTGGAGTTGGCAGAAGTTGGCAGCAGCAGCAGCAGGAGCCCAAATATACACTGGAGTTGGCCTTAGGAGCCCAAAAATTGGATGAATCACACCCTGGAGTTGGCAGAAGTTGGCAGCAGCAGCAGCAGGAGCCCAAATATACACTGGAGTTGGCTTCAGGAGCCCAAAAATTGGATGAATCACACCCTGGAGTTGGCAGGAGTTGACACCAGCAGCAGCAGGAGCCCAAATATACACTGGAGTTGGCTTCAGGAGCCCAAAAATTGGATGAATCACACCCTGGAGTTGGCAGAAGTTGGCAGCAGCAGCAGCAGGAGCCCAAATATACACTGGAGTTGGCCTCAGGAGCCCAAAAATTGGATGAATCACACCCTGGAGTTGGCAGAAGTTGGCAGCAGCAGCAGCAGGAGCCCAAATATACACTGGAGTTGGCTTCAGGAGCCCAAAAATTGGATGAATCACACCCTGGAGTTGGCAGGAGTTGACAGTAGCAGCAGCAGGAGCCCAAATATACACTGGAGTTGGCTTCAGGAGCCCAAAAATTGGATGAATCACACCCTGGAGTTGGCAGGAGTTGACAGCAGCAGCAGCAGCAGGAGCCCAAATATACACTGGAGTTGGCCTCAGGAGCCCAAAAATTGGATGAATCACACCCTGGAGTTGGCAGGAGTTGACACCAGCAGCAGCAGGAGCCCAAATATACACTGGAGTTGGCTTCAGGAGCCCAAAAATTGGATGAATCACACCCTGGAGTTGGCAGGAGTTGACACCAGCAGCAGCAGGAGCCCAAATATACACTGGAGTTGGCTTCAGGAGCCCAAAAATTGGATGAATCACACCCTGGAGTTGGCAGAAGTTGGCAGCAGCAGCAGCAGGAGCCCAAATATACACTGGAGTTGGCCTCAGGAGCCCAAAAATTGGATGAATCACACCCTGGAGTTGGCAGGAGTTGACAGTAGCAGCAGCAGGAGCCCAAATATACACTGGAGTTGGCCTCAGGAGCCCAAAAATTGGATGAATCACACCCTGGAGTTGGCAGAAGTTGGCAGCAGCAGCAGCAGGAGCCCAAATATACACTGGAGTTGGCCTCAGGAGCCCAAAAATTGGATGAATCACACCCTGGAGTTGGCAGAAGTTGGCAGCAGCAGCAGCAGGAGCCCAAATATACACTGGAGTTGGCCTCAGGAGCCCAAAAATTGGATGAATCACACCCTGGAGTTGGCAGAAGTTGGCAGCAGCAGCAGCAGGAGCCCAAATATACACTGGAGTTGGCTTCAGGAGCCCAAAAATTGGATGAATCACACCCTGGAGTTGGCAGGAGTTGACACCAGCAGCAGCAGGAGCCCAAATATACACTGGAGTTGGCTTCAGGAGCCCAAAAATTGGATGAATCACACCCTGGAGTTGGCAGAAGTTGGCAGCAGCAGCAGCAGGAGCCCAAATATACACTGGAGTTGGCCTCAGGAGCCCAAAAATTGGATGAATCACACCCTGGAGTTGGCAGAAGTTGGCAGCAGCAGCAGCAGGAGCCCAAATATACACTGGAGTTGGCTTCAGGAGCCCAAAAATTGGATGAATCACACCCTGGAGTTGGCAGGAGTTGACAGTAGCAGCAGCAGGAGCCCAAATATACACTGGAGTTGGCTTCAGGAGCCCAAAAATTGGATGAATCACACCCTGGAGTTGGCAGGAGTTGACAGCAGCAGCAGCAGGAGCCCAAATATACACTGGAGTTGGCCTCAGGAGCCCAAAAATTGGATGAATCACACCCTGGAGTTGGCAGGAGTTGACACCAGCAGCAGCAGGAGCCCAAATATACACTGGAGTTGGCTTCAGGAGCCCAAAAATTGGATGAATCACACCCTGGAGTTGGCAGGAGTTGACACCAGCAGCAGCAGGAGCCCAAATATACACTGGAGTTGGCTTCAGGAGCCCAAAAATTGGATGAATCACACCCTGGAGTTGGCAGAAGTTGGCAGCAGCAGCAGCAGGAGCCCAAATATACACTGGAGTTGGCCTCAGGAGCCCAAAAATTGGATGAATCACACCCTGGAGTTGGCAGGAGTTGACAGTAGCAGCAGCAGGAGCCCAAATATACACTGGAGTTGGCCTCAGGAGCCCAAAAATTGGATGAATCACACCCTGGAGTTGGCAGAAGTTGGCAGCAGCAGCAGCAGGAGCCCAAATATACACTGGAGTTGGCTTCAGGAGCCCAAAAATTGGATGAATCACACCCTGGAGTTGGCAGGAGTTGACACCAGCAGCAGCAGGAGCCCAAATATACACTGGAGTTGGCTTCAGGAGCCCAAAAATTGCATGAATCACACCCTGGAGTTGGCAGAAGTTGGCAGCAGCAGCAGCAGGAGCCCAAATATACACTGGAGTTGGCCTCAGGAGCCCAAAAATTGGATGAATCACACCCTGGAGTTGGCAGAAGTTGGCAGCAGCAGCAGCAGGAGCCCAAATATACACTGGAGTTGGCCTCAGGAGCCCAAAAATTGGATGAATCACACCCTGGAGTTGGCAGAAGTTGGCAGCAGCAGCAGCAGGAGCCCAAATATACACTGGAGTTGGCTTCAGGAGCCCAAAAATTGGATGAATCACACCCTGGAGTTGGCAGGAGTTGACACCAGCAGCAGCAGGAGCCCAAATATACACTGGAGTTGGCTTCAGGAGCCCAAAAATTGGATGAATCACACCCTGGAGTTGGCAGAAGTTGGCAGCAGCAGCAGCAGGAGCCCAAATATACACTGGAGTTGGCCTCAGGAGCCCAAAAATTGGATGAATCACACCCTGGAGTTGGCAGAAGTTGGCAGCAGCAGCAGCAGGAGCCCAAATATACACTGGAGTTGGCTTCAGGAGCCCAAAAATTGGATGAATCACACCCTGGAGTTGGCAGGAGTTGACAGTAGCAGCAGCAGGAGCCCAAATATACACTGGAGTTGGCTTCAGGAGCCCAAAAATTGGATGAATCACACCCTGGAGTTGGCAGGAGTTGACAGCAGCAGCAGCAGGAGCCCAAATATACACTGGAGTTGGCCTCAGGAGCCCAAAAATTGGATGAATCACACCCTGGAGTTGGCAGGAGTTGACACCAGCAGCAGCAGGAGCCCAAATATACACTGGAGTTGGCTTCAGGAGCCCAAAAATTGGATGAATCACACCCTGGAGTTGGCAGGAGTTGACACCAGCAGCAGCAGGAGCCCAAATATACACTGGAGTTGGCTTCAGGAGCCCAAAAATTGGATGAATCACACCCTGGAGTTGGCAGAAGTTGGCAGCAGCAGCAGCAGGAGCCCAAATATACACTGGAGTTGGCCTCAGGAGCCCAAAAATTGGATGAATCACACCCTGGAGTTGGCAGGAGTTGACAGTAGCAGCAGCAGGAGCCCAAATATACACTGGAGTTGGCCTCAGGAGCCCAAAAATTGGATGAATCACACCCTGGAGTTGGCAGAAGTTGGCAGCAGCAGCAGCAGGAGCCCAAATATACACTGGAGTTGGCCTCAGGAGCCCAAAAATTGGATGAATCACACCCTGGAGTTGGCAGGAGTTGGCAGCAGCAGCAGCAGGAGCCCAAAAAATGGCCTAAAGACATAAATATGTTTTGCACCATTTGGAAAGTGTAAAACGTGGCACCATGCTGAATCTAGTCGCATGCATCAGGCATTGGTGGGTGGAAATCCTGGCTGATCCATCCCTGATTCATTTTGACAAAGGTGAGTCTCTCCACATTTTTAGTTGACAGACGAGTTCTCCTCGCCGTAACTATGGCCCCCGCCGCACTAAACACCCGCTCAGATGGCACGCTACTTGCCGGGCAGGACAGCTTTTCCAGGGCAAACTCTGCTAGTTGCGGCCACAAATCAAGTTTGGCTGCCCAGAAGTCCAGCGGATCCTCAAGGTGTGTTGGCATGGTCATGTCAAAGTATGACATGACCTGCTGGTTCAGGTCCTGCTCCAGGTCTTCCTGCTGCTCATGAGTAGCCTCACTATGCGGGTGTAGAAAGCTACTCATTAGCGACTGAAGACTGAGGCTGCTGCTGCTGATGGAGCTTCTGCTGCTGCTGCTGCCAACCCCCCCAGCGGCCATGGCAGTGGAAGGTGAGCGCAGAGGTCCCCTCGAGTCAGACCTGCGAGAGTATGGACCATGGCGCAGATAGGCATCGGCCAACTGCCTACGTAGAATGTCTTTGTAGTAGTTGAGTTTGTCCTCCCTCTCGGTGGGTTTAAAAAATGCCCCCATTTTGTGCCGGAAGCGAGGGTCCAATAAGGTGGACAGCCAGAAGTCATCCCGCCGACAGATGGAAACAATTCTGGGGTCACTACGCAAGCATGTGAGCATGCTTCGTGCCATTTGCGCAAGTGACTCGGATGGACTACCTGTCTCCATCTCCACTGCATACTGCCACGGTGTGCCCGGGTCCTCTGTCTCTCCTTCCTCAAAAACCTCTAGCTCCTCTGGCTGCTCCTGCTCCTCCTCTCCTGTCCGCTGACTAGATAAACCAGCCATTTCGCCAAGCCTAAACTGTGTTTCGCTGGGCAACTCCTCCTCCTCCTCTTCCTCCTCCTCCTCCTCCAGTTCAGCTCCAACGGGGTTCATGTGGCCGTAAGATGTAAACGCCATGTCTCCAGTGCCCTGACCAGCCATGGTTTCCAACATGTGCTGTAGTACATGAAGCAGTGGAATCACGTCGTTCATCCCGTAATCCTGCCGACTGACAAATAAAGTGGCTTCCTCAAAGGGCCTGAGCAAACGGCAGGTGTCACGTATGAGCTGCCACTGGTTGACATTGAAGTTACACAGGGGAGTCCCCCTATCTGCTTGGATCATCAGGAAATCCGTGATGGCTTTTCTCTGTTCATATAATCGGTCCAACATGTGAAGGGTGGAATTCCAACGGGTGGAAACATCGCAAATCAGACTATGTTGGGGGATACCATTCTGACGCTGTAGCTCAAGAAGGGTGTGTTTGGCGGTGTAGGAGTGGCTGAAGTGCATGCAAAGTTTCCGTGAAGTTGTTAGGATGTCCTGCAGATGGGGGGAACACTTCAGAAACCGCTTGACAACCAGATTGAAGACGTGAGCCATGCAGGGGGCATGGGTCAGGCTTCCTTGGCGCAGCGCAGACAAAATGTTCTTCCCATTGTCGGTAACCATGATTCCCATTTTAAGTTTTCTCGGAGTAAGCCATGTTTGGATTTCCTGATGAATACATTTAAGCAGTTCCTCCCCTGTGTGACTCCGTTCGCCAAGACAAACCATGTGAAGCACTGCGTGACACCTCCGTGCCCTGCACACATGGTAGACTGGAGGGGCACTGAGACTTGAGCCTACAGTGGAGGGTGAGGAGATGGCGGAGGATGAGGAGGCCGAGTCGCACGGTGTCACAGGCCCAATGGGCAGAGAGCGCGGAGGCCGAAGCGGCGTGACCTGTCCAAGTTGCTGCTGCAAAGGGACCACATTCACCCAGTGGGCCGTAAACGACATGTACTGCCCCTGACCGTAGTTACAGCTCCAGATGTCGGCGCTGCCATGTATTTTGCTACACACCGACAGGCTCAAGGACTGGCCCACCTTCTGTTCAACAAAAGTGTGCAGCGCTGGTACTGCCTTCTTGGCAAAGAAATGACGGCTTGGGACTCTCCACCTCGGCTCGGCACAAGCCATCAGTTCTCTGAAAGGTGCAGATTCCACCACCTGAAAAGGGAGCGACTGCAGCACCAGCAACTTGGACAGGAGCACATTCAGCTTCTGCGCCGTAGGATGAGTGGGCGCATACTGCTGTCTCTTGGACATGGCTTCGCTGATGGATTGCTGGCGGGATGCATGACTTGGAGGAGGAGGAGCAGGAGCGACAGAGGATGGGTATGACGCACAGCTGCCTTCGGCTGAGGTGCTGGAGCCTTGGCTGGCAGAAATTGGGAGCTCACTTGGTGAGGAAGCAGACTGGACCACCCCTTGGGAGCCTCGGTTCTCCCAGGTCGTTTTATGGTGACGCATCATATGTTGACGCAGGGCCGTGGTGCCAACATTTGGACCCTGGCCACGCTTCACCTTTTGCCTACATATCTTGCATGTGGCCATGTTACCCTCCTGCGGATGCCTCAGGAAAAACTGCCACACTGCCGAGTAGCTACTTTTCCCACCCCCTGGCCTCACTGATTCACTGCTGCTGTTGCCAACTCCAGGAACCCCTGCTCCACTACCTCCCGATAAGGTAGACTGCCGCACAGCAGGTGCTCTACCCCGGCCCCGGCCCCAGCCGGCTCCAGCCTTTGGAATTGTGCCCCCATGCTGACTGCTACCACCTTGCTGCCTCAGCTGCTGACTCCGGGGCAACCTGCACCCCTCTTCTCCTGATGATGACGATGAAGCCCCTTCATCACCCGGCTCCCAAGTGCGATCGGCTTCATCGTCATCATCATCATCATCACCGAGTTGTGGCTGTACGTCACTGATGTTCGTGGATTCGTCAACAGTGTCTGGCGCAGGAGCTGGAACGCTCGCAGCACCCACGACACTGTCCACATCACTATTTGTCTGCCTAGCTAAAGAAGCCACCTCCATTTCTTGGCTGGGCAGTAGCTGCTGACTGTCCTCTATCTGATGGTCCTCCTCACTAAAGAGTGGAGCTGAACCCAAAGCATAGGATACGTCGCTGGGGGAGGGAACGGCGTAGGCCAGAGGCAATGGGAGGACAGGGACTGCTCTCGGGGCATGCCAACTCAGGGTTGTGTCAGAGGAACCTACCGACCCTAGACTGGGGGTCTCAGACGTAAGTTGTGATGATGTTGTTGATGAGCGCGTCAACCAATCTACCACGGCAGATGCGTTACTGGTGGAGACCCGACCGCTAGCAGATACTGGCAGATTAGGTCTCTCAGCGTGACTCCTGCTGCTACTGGCCCCCAGTCTGATGCGAGCTCTGCCTGCGGAATCTTGGCCTCTGCCACTCCTCTTTTCACTTCCAGGCACTTGTCTGCCCGACATAGTCTAACTGGCGTGGTAGTAGGTGATATTTAAAAAAACCCCGGGCAGCGGTGGGTCTATATGAAACAGAATATAATGCACACCAAAAGTGAGCAGTAACACTCAGCCTCCAACAGGCCTGCTTAGTGTAAATAAGAGAGCTGCTTAGTGTAAATAAAGAGGGGTATGCTATGTTACAGAATGGGATGCCTCAACAGAAGTGCACCTGGCAGGCAGCAGTAAGCCTATGCCCAGCAAAAGTGTCTTATAATATAAATATAATAAGAGCAAATGCTTATATGGTCTTAAACAGAGGCTGCTTTAGTCACAGAATGGGATGCCCTGGGCAGGAATGGACCTGGCAGGGTCCAGTAGTGCTTTGGCCAGCAAAAGTGTCTTTATCAGGCTAATTTCAAATATGATAAGAGCAAATGCTTATATGGTCTTAAACAGAGGCTGCTGTAGTCACAGAATGGGATGCCCCGGGCAGGAATCGACCTGGCAGGGTCCAGTAGTGCTTTGGCCAGCAAAAGTGTCTTTATCAGGCCTAATTTCAAATATGATAAGAGCAAATGCTTATATGGTCTTAAACAGAGGCTGCTGTAGTCACAGAATGGGATGCCCTGGGCAGGAATGGACCTGGCAGGGTCCAGTAGTGCTTTGGCCAGCAAAAGTGTCTTTATCAGGCCTAATTTCAAATATGATAAGAGCAAATGCTTATATGGTCTTAAACAGAGGCTGCTTTAGTCACAGAATGGGATGCCCTGGGCAGGAATGGACCTGGCAGGGTCCAGTAGTGCTTTGGCCAGCAAAAGTGTCTTTATCAGGCCTAATTTCAAATATGATAAGAGCAAATGCTTATATGGTCTTAAACAGAGGCTGCTGTAGTCACAGAATGGGATGCCCTGGGCAGGAATGGACCTGGCAGGGTCCAGTAGTGCTTTGGCCAGCAAAAGTGTCTTTATCAGGCCTAATTTCAAATATGATAAGAGCAAATGCTTATATGGTCTTAAACAGAGGCTGCTTTAGTCACAGAATGGGATGCCCTGGGCAGGAATGGACCTGGCAGGGTCCAGTAGTGCTTTGGCCAGCAAAAGTGTCTTTATCAGGCTAATTTCAAATATGATAAGAGCAAATGCTTATATGGTCTTAAACAGAGGCTGCTGTAGTCACAGAATGGGATGCCCTGGGCAGGAATGGACCTGGCAGGGTCCAGTAGTGCTTTGGCCAGCAAAAGTGTCTTTATCAGGCTAATTTCAAATATGATAAGAGCAAATGCTTATATGGTCTTAAACAGAGGCTGCTGTAGTCACAGAATGGGATGCCCTGGGCAGGAATGGACCTGGCAGGGTCCAGTAGTGCTTTGGCCAGCAAAAGTGTCTTTATCAGGCCTAATTTCAAATATGATAAGAGCAAATGCTTATATGGTCTTAAACAGAGGCTGCTTTAGTCACAGAATGGGATGCCCTGGGCAGGAATGGACCTGGCAGGGTCCAGTAGTGCTTTGGCCAGCAAAAGTGTCTTTATCAGGCCTAATTTCAAATATGATAAGAGCAAATGCTTATATGGTCTTAAACAGAGGCTGCTGTAGTCACAGAATGGGATGCCCTGGGCAGGAATGGACCTGGCAGGGTCCAGTAGTGCTTTGGCCAGCAAAAGTGTCTTTATCAGGCTAATTTCAAATATGATAAGAGCAAATGCTTATATGGTCTTAAACAGAGGCTGCTGTAGTCACAGAATGGGATGCCCCGGGCAGGAATGGACCTGGCAGGGTCCAGTAGTGCTTTGGCCAGCAAAAGTGTCTTTATCAGGCCTAATTTCAAATATGATAAGAGCAAATGCTTATATGGTCTTAAACAGAGGCTGCTTTAGTCACATAATGGGATGCCCTGGGCAGGAATGGACCTGGCAGGGTCCAGTAGTGCTTTGGCCAGCAAAAGTGTCTTTATCAGGCTAATTTCAAATATGATAAGAGCAAATGCTTATATGGTCTTAAACAGAGGCTGCTGTAGTCACAGAATGGGATGCCCCAACAGGAATCGACCTGGCAGGGTCCAGTAGTGCTTTGGCCAGCAAAAGTGTCTTTATCAGGCCTAATTTCAAATATGATAAGAGCAAATGCTTATATGGTCTTAAACAGAGGCTGCTTTAGTCACAGAATGGGATGCCCTGGGCAGGAATGGACCTGGCAGGGTCCAGTAGTGCTTTGGCCAGCAAAAGTGTCTTTATCAGGCCTAATTTCAAATATGATAAGAGCAAATGCTTATATGGTCTTAAACAGAGGCTGCTGTAGTCACAGAATGGGATGCCCCGGGCAGGAATGGACCTGGCAGGGTCCAGTAGTGCTTTGGCCAGCAAAAGTGTCTTTATCAGGCCTAATTTCAAATATGATAAGAGCAAATGCTTATATGGTCTTAAACAGAGGCTGCTGTAGTCACAGAATGGGATGCCCCGGGCAAGAATGGACCTGGCAGGGTCCAGTAGTGCTTTGGCCAGCAAAAGTGTCTTTATCAGGCCTAATTTCAAATATGATAAGAGCAAATGCTTATATGGTCTTAAACAGAGGCTGCTTTAGTCACAGAATGGGATGCCCTGGGCAGGAATGGACCTGGCAGGGTCCAGTAGTGCTTTGGCCAGCAAAAGTGTCTTTATCAGGCTAATTTCAAATATGATAAGAGCAAATGCTTATATGGTCTTAAACAGAGGCTGCTGTAGTCACAGAATGGGATGCCCCGGGCAGGAATGGACCTGGCAGGGTCCAGTAGTGCTTTGGCCAGCAAAAGTGTCTTTATCAGGCCTAATTTCAAATATGATAAGAGCAAATGCTTATATGGTCTTAAACAGAGGCTGCTGTAGTCACAGAATGGGATGCCCTGGGCAGGAATGGACCTGGCAGGGTCCAGTAGTGCTTTGGCCAGCAAAAGTGTCTTTATCAGGCTAATTTCAAATATGATAAGAGCAAATGCTTATATGGTCTTAAACAGAGGCTGCTGTAGTCACAGAATGGGATGCCCCAACAGGAATCGACCTGGCAGGGTCCAGTAGTGCTTTGGCCAGCAAAAGTGTCTTTATCAGGCCTAATTTCAAATATGATAAGAGCAAATGCTTATATGGTCTTAAACAGAGGCTGCTTTAGTCACAGAATGGGATGCCCCAACAGGAATCGACCTGGCAGGGTCCAGTAGTGCTTTGGCCAGCAAAAGTGTCTTTATCAGGCCTAATTTCAAATATGATAAGAGCAAATGCTTATATGGTCTTAAACAGAGGCTGCTGTAGTCACAGAATGGGATGCCCCGGGCAGGAATGGACCTGGCAGGGTCCAGTAGTGCTTTGGCCAGCAAAAGTGTCTTTATCAGGCCTAATTTCAAATATGATAAGAGCAAATGCTTATATGGTCTTAAACAGAGGCTGCTGTAGTCACAGAATGGGATGCCCTGGGCAGGAATGGACCTGGCAGGGTCCAGTAGTGCTTTGGCCAGCAAAAGTGTCTTTATCAGGCCTAATTTCAAATATGATAAGAGCAAATGCTTATATGGTCTTAAACAGAGGCTGCTTTAGTCACAGAATGGGATGCCCTGGGCAGGAATGGACCTGGCAGGGTCCAGTAGTGCTTTGGCCAGCAAAAGTGTCTTTATCAGGCTAATTTCAAATATGATAAGAGCAAATGCTTATATGGTCTTAAACAGAGGCTGCTGTAGTCACAGAATGGGATGCCCCAACAGGAATCGACCTGGCAGGGTCCAGTAGTGCTTTGGCCAGCAAAAGTGTCTTTATCAGGCCTAATTTCAAATATGATAAGAGCAAATGCTTATATGGTCTTAAACAGAGGCTGCTTTAGTCACAGAATGGGATGCCCTGGGCAGGAATGGACCTGGCAGGGTCCAGTAGTGCTTTGGCCAGCAAAAGTGTCTTTATCAGGCTAATTTCAAATATGATAAGAGCAAATGCTTATATGGTCTTAAACAGAGGCTGCTGTAGTCACAGAATGGGATGCCCTGGGCAGGAATGGACCTGGCAGGGTCCAGTAGTGCTTTGGCCAGCAAAAGTGTCTTTATCAGGCTAATTTCAAATATGATAAGAGCAAATGCTTATATGGTCTTAAACAGAGGCTGCTGTAGTCACAGAATGGGATGCCCTGGGCAGGAATGGACCTGGCAGGGTCCAGTAGTGCTTTGGCCAGCAAAAGTGTCTTTATCAGGCCTAATTTCAAATATGATAAGAGCAAATGCTTATATGGTCTTAAACAGAGGCTGCTTTAGTCACAGAATGGGATGCCCTGGGCAGGAATGGACCTGGCAGGGTCCAGTAGTGCTTTGGCCAGCAAAAGTGTCTTTATCAGGCCTAATTTCAAATATGATAAGAGCAAATGCTTATATGGTCTTAAACAGAGGCTGCTGTAGTCACAGAATGGGATGCCCTGGGCAGGAATGGACCTGGCAGGGTCCAGTAGTGCTTTGGCCAGCAAAAGTGTCTTTATCAGGCTAATTTCAAATATGATAAGAGCAAATGCTTATATGGTCTTAAACAGAGGCTGCTGTAGTCACAGAATGGGATGCCCCGGGCAGGAATGGACCTGGCAGGGTCCAGTAGTGCTTTGGCCAGCAAAAGTGTCTTTATCAGGCTAATTTCAAATATGATAAGAGCAAATGCTTATATGGTCTTAAACAGAGGCTGCTGTAGTCACAGAATGGGATGCCCCGGGCAGGAATGGACCTGGCAGGGTCCAGTAGTGCTTTGGCCAGCAAAAGTGTCTTTATCAGGCTAATTTCAAATATGATAAGAGCAAATGCTTATATGGTCTTAAACAGAGGCTGCTGTAGTCACAGAATGGGATGCCCTGGGCAGGAATGGACCTGGCAGGGTCCAGTAGTGCTTTGGCCAGCAAAAGTGTCTTTATCAGGCTAATTTCAAATATGATAAGAGCAAATGCTTATATGGTCTTAAACAGAGGCTGCTGTAGTCACAGAATGGGATGCCCTGGGCAGGAATGGACCTGGCAGGGTCCAGTAGTGCTTTGGCCAGCAAAAGTGTCTTTATCAGGCCTAATTTCAAATATGATAAGAGCAAATGCTTATATGGTCTTAAACAGAGGCTGCTTTAGTCACAGAATGGGATGCCCTGGGCAGGAATGGACCTGGCAGGGTCCAGTAGTGCTTTGGCCAGCAAAAGTGTCTTTATCAGGCTAATTTCAAATATGATAAGAGCAAATGCTTATATGGTCTTAAACAGAGGCTGCTGTAGTCACAGAATGGGATGCCCCGGGCAGGAATGGACCTGGCAGGGTCCAGTAGTGCTTTGGCCAGCAAAAGTGTCTTTATCAGGCCTAATTTCAAATATGATAAGAGCAAATGCTTATATGGTCTTAAACAGAGGCTGCTTTAGTCACAGAATGGGATGCCCTGGGCAGGAATGGACCTGGCAGGGTCCAGTAGTGCTTTGGCCAGCAAAAGTGTCTTTATCAGGCTAATTTCAAATATGATAAGAGCAAATGCTTATATGGTCTTAAACAGAGGCTGCTGTAGTCACAGAATGGGATGCCCCAACAGGAATCGACCTGGCAGGGTCCAGTAGTGCTTTGGCCAGCAAAAGTGTCTTTATCAGGCCTAATTTCAAATATGATAAGAGCAAATGCTTATATGGTCTTAAACAGAGGCTGCTTTAGTCACAGAATGGGATGCCCTGGGCAGGAATGGACCTGGCAGGGTCCAGTAGTGCTTTGGCCAGCAAAAGTGTCTTTATCAGGCCTAATTTCAAATATGATAAGAGCAAATGCTTATATGGTCTTAAACAGAGGCTGCTGTAGTCACAGAATGGGATGCCCCGGGCAGGAATGGACCTGGCAGGGTCCAGTAGTGCTTTGGCCAGCAAAAGTGTCTTTATCAGGCCTAATTTCAAATATGATAAGAGCAAATGCTTATATGGTCTTAAACAGAGGCTGCTGTAGTCACAGAATGGGATGCCCCGGGCAGGAATGGACCTGGCAGGGTCCAGTAGTGCTTTGGCCAGCAAAAGTGTCTTTATCAGGCCTAATTTCAAATATGATAAGAGCAAATGCTTATATGGTCTTAAACAGAGGCTGCTTTAGTCACAGAATGGGATGCCCTGGGCAGGAATGGACCTGGCAGGGTCCAGTAGTGCTTTGGCCAGCAAAAGTGTCTTTATCAGGCTAATTTCAAATATGATAAGAGCAAATGCTTATATGGTCTTAAACAGAGGCTGCTGTAGTCACAGAATGGGATGCCCCGGGCAGGAATGGACCTGGCAGGGTCCAGTAGTGCTTTGGCCAGCAAAAGTGTCTTTATCAGGCCTAATTTCAAATATGATAAGAGCAAATGCTTATATGGTCTTAAACAGAGGCTGCTGTAGTCACAGAATGGGATGCCCTGGGCAGGAATGGACCTGGCAGGGTCCAGTAGTGCTTTGGCCAGCAAAAGTGTCTTTATCAGGCTAATTTCAAATATGATAAGAGCAAATGCTTATATGGTCTTAAACAGAGGCTGCTGTAGTCACAGAATGGGATGCCCCAACAGGAATCGACCTGGCAGGGTCCAGTAGTGCTTTGGCCAGCAAAAGTGTCTTTATCAGGCCTAATTTCAAATATGATAAGAGCAAATGCTTATATGGTCTTAAACAGAGGCTGCTTTAGTCACAGAATGGGATGCCCCAACAGGAATCGACCTGGCAGGGTCCAGTAGTGCTTTGGCCAGGAAAAGTGTCTTTATCAGGCCTAATTTCAAATATGATAAGAGCAAATGCTTATATGGTCTTAAACAGAGGCTGCTGTAGTCACAGAATGGGATGCCCTGGGCAGGAATGGACCTGGCAGGGTCCAGTAGTGCTTTGGCCAGCAAAAGTGTCTTTATCAGGCCTAATTTCAAATATGATAAGAGCAAATGCTTATATGGTCTTAAACAGAGGCTGCTGTAGTCACAGAATGGGATGCCCTGGGCAGGAATGGACCTGGCAGGGTCCAGTAGTGCTTTGGCCAGCAAAAGTGTCTTTATCAGGCCTAATTTCAAATATGATAAGAGCAAATGCTTATATGGTCTTAAACAGAGGCTGCTTTAGTCACAGAATGGGATGCCCTGGGCAGGAATGGACCTGGCAGGGTCCAGTAGTGCTTTGGCCAGCAAAAGTGTCTTTATCAGGCTAATTTCAAATATGATAAGAGCAAATGCTTATATGGTCTTAAACAGAGGCTGCTGTAGTCACAGAATGGGATGCCCCAACAGGAATCGACCTGGCAGGGTCCAGTAGTGCTTTGGCCAGCAAAAGTGTCTTTATCAGGCCTAATTTCAAATATGATAAGAGCAAATGCTTATATGGTCTTAAACAGAGGCTGCTTTAGTCACAGAATGGGATGCCCTGGGCAGGAATGGACCTGGCAGGGTCCAGTAGTGCTTTGGCCAGCAAAAGTGTCTTTATCAGGCCTAATTTCAAATATGATAAGAGCAAATGCTTATATGGTCTTAAACAGAGGCTGCTGTAGTCACAGAATGGGATGCCCTGGGCAGGAATGGACCTGGCAGGGTCCAGTAGTGCTTTGGCCAGCAAAAGTGTCTTTATCAGGCCTAATTTCAAATATGATAAGAGCAAATGCTTATATGGTCTTAAACAGAGGCTGCTTTAGTCACAGAATGGGATGCCCTGGGCAGGAATGGACCTGGCAGGGTCCAGTAGTGCTTTGGCCAGCAAAAGTGTCTTTATCAGGCTAATTTCAAATATGATAAGAGCAAATGCTTATATGGTCTTAAACAGAGGCTGCTGTAGTCACAGAATGGGATGCCCTGGGCAGGAATGGACCTGGCAGGGTCCAGTAGTGCTTTGGCCAGCAAAAGTGTCTTTATCAGGCTAATTTCAAATATGATAAGAGCAAATGCTTATATGGTCTTAAACAGAGGCTGCTGTAGTCACAGAATGGGATGCCCTGGGCAGGAATGGACCTGGCAGGGTCCAGTAGTGCTTTGGCCAGCAAAAGTGTCTTTATCAGGCCTAATTTCAAATATGATAAGAGCAAATGCTTATATGGTCTTAAACAGAGGCTGCTTTAGTCACAGAATGGGATGCCCTGGGCAGGAATGGACCTGGCAGGGTCCAGTAGTGCTTTGGCCAGCAAAAGTGTCTTTATCAGGCCTAATTTCAAATATGATAAGAGCAAATGCTTATATGGTCTTAAACAGAGGCTGCTGTAGTCACAGAATGGGATGCCCTGGGCAGGAATGGACCTGGCAGGGTCCAGTAGTGCTTTGGCCAGCAAAAGTGTCTTTATCAGGCCTAATTTCAAATATGATAAGAGCAAATGCTTATATGGTCTTAAACAGAGGCTGCTTTAGTCACAGAATGGGATGCCCTGGGCAGGAATGGACCTGGCAGGGTCCAGTAGTGCTTTGGCCAGCAAAAGTGTCTTTATCAGGCCTAATTTCAAATATGATAAGAGCAAATGCTTATATGGTCTTAAACAGAGGCTGCTTTAGTCACAGAATGGGATGCCCTGGGCAGGAATGGACCTGGCAGGGTCCAGTAGTGCTTTGGCCAGCAAAAGTGTCTTTATCAGGCCTAATTTCAAATATGATAAGAGCAAATGCTTATATGGTCTTAAACAGAGGCTGCTGTAGTCACAGAATGGGATGCCCTGGGCAGGAATGGACCTGGCAGGGTCCAGTAGTGCTTTGGCCAGCAAAAGTGTCTTTATCAGGCTAATTTCAAATATGATAAGAGCAAATGCTTATATGGTCTTAAACAGAGGCTGCTGTAGTCACAGAATGGGATGCCCTGGGCAGGAATGGACCTGGCAGGGTCCAGTAGTGCTTTGGCCAGCAAAAGTGTCTTTATCAGGCCTAATTTCAAATATGATAAGAGCAAATGCTTATATGGTCTTAAACAGAGGCTGCTTTAGTCACAGAATGGGATGCCCCAACAGGAATCGACCTGGCAGGGTCCAGTAGTGCTTTGGCCAGCAAAAGTGTCTTTATCAGGCTAATTTCAAATATGATAAGAGCAAATGCTTATATGGTCTTAAACAGAGGCTGCTGTAGTCACAGAATGGGATGCCCCAACAGGAATCGACCTGGCAGGGTCCAGTAGTGCTTTGGCCAGCAAAAGTGTCTTTATCAGGCCTAATTTCAAATATGATAAGAGCAAATGCTTATATGGTCTTAAACAGAGGCTGCTTTAGTCACAGAATGGGATGCCCTGGGCAGGAATGGACCTGGCAGGGTCCAGTAGTGCTTTGGCCAGCAAAAGTGTCTTTATCAGGCCTAATTTCAAATATGATAAGAGCAAATGCTTATATGGTCTTAAACAGAGGCTGCTGTAGTCACAGAATGGGATGCCCCGGGCAGGAATGGACCTGGCAGGGTCCAGTAGTGCTTTGGCCAGCAAAAGTGTCTTTATCAGGCCTAATTTCAAATATGATAAGAGCAAATGCTTATATGGTCTTAAACAGAGGCTGCTGTAGTCACAGAATGGGATGCCCTGGGCAGGAATGGACCTGGCAGGGTCCAGTAGTGCTTTGGCCAGCAAAAGTGTCTTTATCAGGCCTAATTTCAAATATGATAAGAGCAAATGCTTATATGGTCTTAAACAGAGGCTGCTGTAGTCACAGAATGGGATGCCCTGGGCAGGAATGGACCTGGCAGGGTCCAGTAGTGCTTTGGCCAGCAAAAGTGTCTTTATCAGGCCTAATTTCAAATATGATAAGAGCAAATGCTTATATGGTCTTAAACAGAGGCTGCTTTAGTCACAGAATGGGATGCCCTGGGCAGGAATGGACCTGGCAGGGTCCAGTAGTGCTTTGGCCAGCAAAAGTGTCTTTATCAGGCTAATTTCAAATATGATAAGAGCAAATGCTTATATGGTCTTAAACAGAGGCTGCTGTAGTCACAGAATGGGATGCCCCGGGCAGGAATGGACCTGGCAGGGTCCAGTAGTGCTTTGGCCAGCAAAAGTGTCTTTATCAGGCCTAATTTCAAATATGATAAGAGCAAATGCTTATATGGTCTTAAACAGAGGCTGCTTTAGTCACAGAATGGGATGCCCTGGGCAGGAATGGACCTGGCAGGGTCCAGTAGTGCTTTGGCCAGCAAAAGTGTCTTTATCAGGCTAATTTCAAATATGATAAGAGCAAATGCTTATATGGTCTTAAACAGAGGCTGCTGTAGTCACAGAATGGGATGCCCTGGGCAGGAATGGACCTGGCAGGGTCCAGTAGTGCTTTGGCCAGCAAAAGTGTCTTTATCAGGCCTAATTTCAAATATGATAAGAGCAAATGCTTATATGGTCTTAAACAGAGGCTGCTTTAGTCACAGAATGGGATGCCTCACAGCAGACTTAAGATCAGTTCAGTATATATGCACAGTTAGTTACTATAAGCAGCCTGAAAACGCTAACAAAGGCTGGATGAAAAAAAAAAAATCTCCCTGTCAGCCAGCTCCGTTTTTCCTACCTTTCCCTGGCTTTCTGTCTGTCTCCTGTCTGTCTCCTGCCTGTCTCCTGCCTGTCCCTGTCTCCAGCCTGTCTAACTGCCTCAGCTACACAGCGTTCTGTCTGTCTGTCACGAATGCAATAGAGAAATGAGGAAAAGCAACATGGCCGCCGTTAAATACCGCTGTGTGACGTCACCGGGCTTGCTGGCTGCTGATAGGCTGCATGTGACTGCCCCAGCTTGCACTGGCGCGGGATACATGTCCAGACATGTCCCGTCCGCCATCTTAGAATGCCTGTAAATGTAAATGAATGGATGTTAAAGGAAAACTTCGAGTGATCGAATCGCGGGGAAATTCGGATTCGATCCGAATCGAATTTTTCCTGAAATTCGGATCGAATCCGGGTTCGTCCGGATCGATTCGCTCATCCCTAATTCTGATGTGTTGTATTTACTATATATTAAGCTCTGCTTTATGACTTCCTTTTTCCTGCGTTAGCCACCATGTTATGGTGACATTCTCAAACTGCATACATGTTCCAGTAAAGCCAGTTCCTGTTATGCCTATACTGTCTATCTGGATTTGACTCTGCTGCACCCAGAATATCAATATATGGGGGTCGCAGGGCAGCAGAAGTGGGGATGCTATTAGCTACTGCAATGCTAAGAGCGCTTAACACTGTAAGTTGGGATGTACCTAGGACAAGCATTAACCCAGCCCTAAGGTCTTTTAGGCTCTAGGGCCAGGAACAACATGTGCTCTTAAAGCAAGTATTACTTTAGCCCCCCCCCCCCTTTCTTTGTCAGCAATTTTCTATAAGATATGCCTTTTTTACAATGCTGGGAAAATTCACTGTTTCACTGGATAATTTAATGCTCTGGATTTATTTATTTTCATTGAGGACATAAAACTTGAATCTCACTTCATTGACAATCTGGCGATGTCATTAAAGTCCCTGCAGCCAGTTCCTTAATATACTGTCTGACGTATTTAAACAATGTAACTCTCATTGCCTAAACTATTGCGCAGGTGGACAGTAACTGTAAGGCTAAATCTGCCGCTTACATGGCCCCTAATAGATTTATAATCCAGAAAAAAAATTAAAGAACTAAAAACAACCATCTTGCTTCTCTTGAGAACACTCAAGAAAGGTAGTTTGTAATTCATGCTGTAAAGTGGAATAATATATATATATATATATATATATACTGAAACCATATTGTACACCTTAAATTACAGCGGTTAAAAACTGTTTTTACAACCTTCCTACAAGTGTTTATGTTCTTTTGCTGCAGTATTTTTTTTTTCATCTGAACAACAGAAATAAACTCAACTTAAAAAAAGTAGCAAACCAAAAAACTATATCTTTTTGCTAAATGTACATAACGGGATCTGTATATTTTGCGTGTATGTTTACAATTCCGCTATAATTACAAGTAAAAAATGCAGAATAACTGATTATAATGTGACACAGCCAATAACTCAACATATAATGAGTTGAATGTAAGCAAGGGAGCATCCTTTATTGTAGTATGAATATGTGTGTATTTGGAAGGTCTAGGTTTTTGTGGCTTAACCCTTTCAGTGCCAAGCACGTAGATTCTACGTGCTCGCTTCCACTCCACTTAAGTGCCAAGCACGTAGAATCTACGTGCCTGACTTTCCCCCCTGCTAGTAAAAAAAAATAAAAATCAAAAATACTCACCTGACCCCTCGTTGGATCCGTCTGGGTCTCCTCTTTAATTTGGTGCCATCCGATCCCCCGTGGGGGGTCGGATGGCTCCAGGAGAGCCCCCGGAATAGCCCCCCCCCCCCCCGTTTGGCAGCAGCAGCTGACCCAGACCCAGACCCAGACAATTGGGTGAGGTGAGTAAAGTTTTTTTTTTTTTTAATAAATAAAAATTGTGTCTGTCTTTTTTTTTTTTTACTGTTAACCCTTTGTGAACTGGTAAGGGGTCCATGAGACCCCTGTACCAGTTCACAAAGCTGGGGTCTGGCAAGCCACCTGCAACTAGCGGGTGGCTTGCCATTAACCCCCGCACCCCCAATTACCTGCCTCCCCAAAGCCCAGGGGGGGGGGCAGAAGAGCCCGGGCCCACACAGGGTATGTGGGCTCGTAGGCTGCAGGGTGGGGGGCTACAAAAGCTGGCCCCTCCACTCTGTTCCTACAAGCCCCCATAGCTGGTCCCGGGCTGGTTATGACGGGTAAGGGGGACCCTACGTTATTTTTTTTTTAATTTTAAGGGTTAGGGTTAGCCTAACCCTAACCCTAACCCTTAGAATTAAAAAAAAATGGGTTCCCACCCCTGGGAGGGGGGACCTTACGTCATTTTTATTTTATTTTTAAGGGTTAGGGTTAGGGTTAGCTTAACCCTAACCCTTAAAATTAAAAAAAAATGGGTTCACCTCTACGTCATTTATTTTTATTTTTAAGGGTTAGGGTTAGCTTAACCCTAACCCTTAAAATTAAAAAAAAATGGGTTCACCTCTACGTCATTTTTTTTATTTTTAAGGGTTAGGGTTAGCCTAACCCTAACCCTTAAAATTCAAAAAAAAAAAAATCAAAAACATTTTTTTAAGGGTGAGGGTTAGGGTTAGGCTAACCCTAACCCTTAAAAATAAAAAAAAAATGACGTAGGGTCCCCCCTTTTTTTTTTAATAACCCTAACCCTTAAAATTCCCAAAAAAAATGGGTCCCCCCCCCCCCCCCCCGGGAGGGGGACCCTGCGTCATATTTTTTTTTTTAAGTGTTAGGGTTAGGCTAAATGATGTAGGGTCCCCCTCCCGGGGGGGGGGGGGGGGCATTTTTTTGGGAATAACCCTAACCCTTAAAATTCCCCAAAAAATGGGTCCCCCCCCCTCTCCCCGGGGGTGGGGACCCTACGTCATTTTTTTTTTATTTTTAAGGGTTAGGGTTAGCCTAACCCTAACCCTTAAAATTCCCCCCCAAAAAGTTTTTTTTTTTATTTTTACGGGTTAGGGTTAGCCTAACCCTAACCCTTAAAATTCAAAAAAAAAAAAAATCAAAAACATTTTTTAAGGGTGAGGGTTAGGGTTAGGCTAACCCTAACCCTTAAAAATAAAAAAAAAAATGATGTAGGGTCCCCCCTTTTTTTTTAATAACCCTAACCCTTAAAATTCCCCAAAAAAATGGGTTCCCCCCCCCCCCCCCGGGAGGGGGACCCTGCGTCATATTTTTTTTTTTAAGTGTTAGGGTTAGGCTAAATGATGTAGGGTCCCCCTCCCGGGGGGGGGGGGGCATTTTCTTGGGAATAACCCTAACCCTTAAAATTCCCCAAAAAATGGGTCCCCCCCCCTCTCCCCGGGGGTGGGGACCCTACGTCATTTTTTTTTATTTTTAAGGGTTAGGGTTAGCCTAACCCTAACCCTTAAAATTCCAAAAAAATGAGATAGGGTCCCCCCTCCCCATTTTTTGGGGGGAATTTTTTGTATATTTTTTTTATTTTTAAGGGTTAGGGTTAGCCTAACCCTAACCCTTAAAATTCCCCCAAAAAAGGGGGGACCCTATGTTTTTGAGGGTTAGGGTTAGCCTAACCCTAAACCCTTAAAATTACCCCAAAAAATGCCCCCCCCCCCCCCCCCCCCTGGAAGGGGGGACCCTATGTCATTTTTTTTTTTAATGAACCCCTTATGTTTATAGTGTGGATAGTAGTTGTATTTTATTTGTAAATGTAATAAAGTGCTCTTTTCAGTTTGGGGGGTCTCCAGGGCAAGAATGGGGGGCTACCGATACATATGTGGTACCGTTGTAATCGGGAGAAATGGGGCTATCACATGCAATATGGTTTCCATTAAAAAAAAAAAAGGTTTTATTTAAAATAAAGGAGACAATTGTTTAAAAAATATATATTTTTTGTTTTTTTTTATTTTTTTAAGCAGAAATATTCAAAAAACTGTAGAAAAATACAAACAAGACATTTCATGTTAAAGCCTAAACTCTGCTGCAAAAAATGTATATGTAATGTATATAATTTTTCTGGAAATTCCAGCAAAAATCAAGGGTTAATCATGCCGCAAAATGGGGAAAAATGACCTGTCAACAGAGGGTGACAAAACTTCAAGTAGGCTGACAATTAAAAGGGTTAATAGTACCTATGCATGTTGGGTATGCTGCTCAGGGGACCTTGCGCTTTCAGATTTAGCTTGTTTTTTCTTGTTTGCATATTGATATTTTAGGAAAACATGGTTTTTATTCTGCTTTTTTATAATTGTTTTTAGGGAAACCCTGTGCAACCTAAGAATTCTTCAATGGATTACTTCCAGAAAGATGAGCCTACTACAACAAGCTCAGTACTCTTAGAAAGCTTAACATGTGTACTTTCAGGGAATATATGGTTTGTGGGGATATTCTAAATTCAAAGGGTTGTTTTGGTTGAAAAATCGCAAGGTGCGCACTTTGTCTGCAGAGCTGAAATTTTTAAGTAAAATTACCGTTATGCGCATGCTTTACTTTGGGGTGTTTGGCAACTCTTCCCTTGACAGTACCTATGCATGTTGGGTATTGTTCTGTTCGGGGGATGTTGCTTTTTCAGATTTTACTTGTTTTTTTCTGTTTGCATATAGTTTTTTTTAGGAAAATGTGGCTTTGATTCTTCTTTTTTATTCTTTTTTAGGGAAACTCTGTGCAACCAAAGAATTGATTGAGGGATTACTTCCAGAAAATTGCGCCCATGTCAACAAACCTGGTACGCCTAGAAAGCCTGAGGTGTATACTTCCATAGAATATATAGTTTATGGGGGGTATTTCAAATTTAAAGGGTTCTTTTTCTGGAAAGACAGCAAGGTGCGCTTAGCGCGGTGCATACCCTGTTTCCCCGAAAATAAGACATCCTCCGAAAATAAGGCCTAGTGCCTGCTTTCGGAGGATATCGTTATATAAGTCATCCCCCGAAAATAATTCCTACCCGAAAATAAATCCTCCCCCGAAAATAGGGCCTCACCGTTGGTACAGTTCCGTCCACGAAATGTTGCAAAAGGATCCGGAGCTTCTACCGTAGAGACCGTTGGGGCGGTGGCGCCTCGCAGCTCACTGATTGGCTGCAGCGCTGTGGAGCAACACGAGACTTCGGCCGGGTATTTGCTGAGGGACGGTGCGCAGGGGGACGTCAGAGAGCCCGCACGAACCTGAGGAAAAGCTGCCGCCGCCTACTCCCTATGACCGAGCCGCCGAGTGTGCCCCAGCGAGACCTGGACCGAGACAATACGGTATCGGTAAGCAGGCCCGGATTAACGTAGGGGCGGTCGGAGCTGCCGCTCCAGGCCCCTACGTTAAAACAGGCCCAGCAGCCTGCAAACACGGCCCGCATAGGCCGCCCGGCGGCTGCCGTGCGGGTCCCGTGAGACTCTCACAGGCTATAGCAGGCCTACTCAACTAGCACAGCTGAGCAGCCTGATGCTCTGTGCAGCCTGGTATTGTAACCACTAGGGGGCGTAATGACGGGGCACGTAAGGGGGGAGCTCCAGGGAGGTGGAGGAGACGCACGCTGCCTGTCTTCTGTCAAGACATCCCCCGAAAATAAGGCCAAGTGCCTTTTTCCGGGGAAAAATTAATATAAGACAGTGTCTTATTTTCGGGGAAACAGGGTAGTTGTATCTTATCTGAAAATCTCCTAAAGCTCTGTTTCAGTTTGGGGGAGTCTCCTGGGCAGGAAAGGGTGTCTACCTATACATATGTGGTACCACTGTAACCGGGAGAAATTGGGGTTTCACACGCAATAAGATTTTATTGACAAACATTTTTTTTTATTACAAAAAAACACTACAAATTGCAAAAAATTGATTTTTTTTTATTTTTTTTTGCACATATTTCACCCAAAAGTATTGAGAATACACCTAAAAAATTACAAACAAGACATTTCATGTTAAAGCCCAGACTCTGCTGAAAAAAACAATATATCATTTTCCTGGGAAATCCCGGGAAATCCCTTCAAAAATCACATTTGAACATGGGGAGCGCAAAATAGTGCAAAATGGTCTGGCACCAAGGGTGACAAAATCTCCAGGTAGGCTGGCAGCGAAAGGGTTAATCTACATCACAAATACAAAAGAACAAATAAGATGGTTATAGAGGTTATAGAGGTTAGCATTGGGAATACCTGACTTTTTCAAGTGCCAACTTGGGCTTGAACTGGGCTGCAGGATGATTCAATGAAGGTAAACAGCAGCAATAGAGAATGTGGCAAGTAATGAAGGGTGATTTGCGGTAGCTCAGAGATTGGCTGGACAGTGGACAGCAGCCAGGGACCCTTCAGCAGCAGTGGAGAAGGCAACAAGGATCACTGCTAGCAATAGTGGGCCCTTCAGTGACAGAGGAGAAGGCAGTGAGGACTTGAGGATGATCAGTAGCAGTGGCGGAGACAGTACTGAATATAGGGTGACAGAGGTGCTGAAGGGTAACATGACTTGACGAAGTGAGCATAGGGGTACACGGACATTCTGTTGCCCAATGGCCCACATAAACCTGGAGCAAGCCCTGTGTCAAGAGATAAGAACAAGAGTAAGCCAATGAATATTTACAGTTACATTATCCATTAAAGACCAGCTGTGGCCTGAAAAAACACCAAAATTCACCTAACCATTTATAGCTTAGATCCTTCAAAGCACTGGAACTTTTAACACTGGAGTTTTTTTAGCATTTTACAAGAGCGCTCTTGGCCTAACCCCCCAAAACATGTCTCATTGCAAAGGTGTGGGATGAGGTTTTGGTTATGTAAATTCAAGAGCATAGCTGAATATGTTTTGTGGTACAAATGTATTTGTTACACAGAACAAAACACAACAGAAAATCTGGCGCCGCCATGCAAAGAACCAGAGCCTTTGGGGAAGTTCCAGCAGGACAAGTACATAAATACACACAGGCATAGATTTAAAGCTGGGGATATGGTAATGTCCTAAGTAAGCCTTGACTTAAAAAAATAATTAAATCTATACACCCAATACAGCTTAGGATATATCATTAAATCCATTTAGATTTAAAGATTCTGGTAAATAAAACAGTAAAAATAAAACATGGGGTGAATAATTTTTACAGGCTTGTACGTATGTTCTAATTCCCATTTAATACTAACAAGGGTCTACATTTATTAATACGATGCGAGATAAATTATTTTACATATATTATATTAAAGACACAGAGTCTAAAACAATCCTGACCACTGCTCACAGTTGGCCTAGTTAAACAGTCACCCCCCCATGTCAGTCACAGTGAATTTAGCATGCCCACTATATTCATTTTAATTACTCAGGATCTCAGGACTTGGTAAGCTTTATTCTATAGTCAGGGCTGGATAATAGGCAGGGCGCAATGCACGCTCCTGGGACTCCAAAATTTGCCTTGCAAGAGGACCTCCACCAACTGTGGGGCTATGGTTGAGGTACCAGGACTTTGCAGTGCAGCTGCCTGGTCTTTTCGTTCCCGATCCTCATGCTCTTGTAGGGGTGTATACCTGAGCGACACCCCCAGTAAGTTGTTAGCCTCCCTAGGTCCAAAGATATAGTACTTGGAATGTACCACCCTGGCACATGAGAGCAAGGGTACCGGGACTTTGCAGTGCCACCACTTGGTCCATTCGTCAGCAAAGCACATGCCCTTGTAGAGGTGAATACCTGAGGTTCTCCCCTTTCCAACAATATCTCCACTGGATCGTTAGCCCCCCTAGGTCTTGAGACACTCAGAAAGGTACCAGCCCAGTACTTACCACTTACCAGTACCACCACTTAGTACGGTCGGCCCCGGGCCACATGTCCTTGTAGGGGTGTATACCTTAGGTTCTGGGTTTTCCAACAGTACCTCCATTAGCCCCCTAGGTCCGGAGATCCTACACTCTGAAGTGTGCCACTCTGGCACCAGCGAGCAACGGTGCCGCTGCTTGGTCTCTGATCTACATGCCCTGGTAGAAGTGTATGTCTGAG
This sequence comes from Gastrophryne carolinensis, assembly GCA_027917425.1. Taxonomy (NCBI): domain Eukaryota; kingdom Metazoa; phylum Chordata; class Amphibia; order Anura; family Microhylidae; genus Gastrophryne; species Gastrophryne carolinensis. The sequence continues at coordinate 121,323,573 of CM051239.1, forward strand.
GTCCTCCCCTTTCCTCCCCCTAGGTCCAGAGCTTACGCGCTCAGAAGTGTACTATCCTGGACAAAGTGCATTGATTCCCAGGATGATTTGGAGCCTTGGTTCTCTGGATTCAGGGGAGCTAGAAACCAACTGCAGGTATCATTGGAGCCAGGGTCTAAAAATCAGTGGATGAGGCTTGTTCTGCAGCTGAAGATCTCATATTCCCTGTATGTTTGGGCCTCCTTGCCCCCATGCTCCCGGAGAACCGGGGCTCAGAAGTGGACCTCCCTGGGCAGGTTCCCAGGGTGACCCCCTTTGGAGCCCTGGATCACCCGACTTAGGGGGATAGCAACCAACTGGATGCGCCAATGACAGTGCAGAGAGGTGGTGAGAACTGGAGCTGGCAGAGAAAAGTGGTGGACAGGGCAGAGGACCGCAGACAACAGGATTCTCCAGCCCAAATCAGCAGTGATGTCAGTCACCCACCTACCTGCCTCCTGACCCACCCACCAATTTACCCACCCACTCACTCTCCTATCCATCTACCTGCCTGCTGACCAACCTACCTACTATTCAACTGTGTACTGACCCACCTACCTAAATGTTTGCCCACTCGCCTCCCTACCAAGTACCTGGAGCAAATACAGAATCGTCAGACCCTAGAGCTGAGGTGGCAGTTGCCCACCCACCTACCTTTCCACTTTCCCACCATCCTATAGGCCCTCCCACCTACCTACCCATTCACCTACTTACCCAACTATATACCTGCCTACTTACCCACCCACCGACCTACTGACCTATGTATCCACATGTCTACCCACCCACCTGCCTACCTATACTAAATTCCTTTCTAATAGGAATTCCTATCTATTGTTATCTAAATTCTCACATGCTCCTCCACCTGACTACCCCCAACCTGTCCATCTGAGAACCTATCAATCGGTCTGCCTATCCACCTACCTCCCTACTCACCACCCCAACCTACCTACCCATCTTTCTACCTGCCTACCCACCTAAATGCCCACCTACCCTTACCTTACCTACCTACCCACATGCGTGCTCACGCACCTACCTTCCTAAAATAACCTACCTACCTAGGAGATACATAGAGATGTACAGCACTAGGTAAAGTGGTTTTACACAGTAGAACAGCTTATCCACTCATAGTAAAAATCAGCTTGTGTTTAGTTTCTTCAGCTTCCATCCTGAAAATGACTCCTGTGTTTTGTGGACAGGTAGTCATCCACCATGCGAGTCAAAGTCTGCCTTCTGGTATGACAGGCAATAGTATCCGATGGTGGTGGATGTGGAGGACAATGGAATACATTGTTCCACATTGTGGCCATGCTTACCCTATCCTGTGATGTGCTGCCAGTGCCCCTGCTGCATTGGTGACTTGCTCTTCCTTTTCCTTGTGCCACCACTGAGCCCTCAAAGTCAGCTGGGAACTCTTCCGGAAGTGCATCCATCAGCGTGCGTTTGTACTCATTTTTTGATCCCACTCCAATGTTGGAATCAAGGAGATGATGCTATCCTTATACCAAGGTTCAAGCAGGTAATCAGCACTGGTGACCATGCGGGCAACTCTGCCGTCATTGCGCAGGCGCTGAAGCATGTAGTGGCTCATGTGGGCCAGGCTGCCCTGAGTCAAGGAGAAGCTGTCAGTATCAAGTGTCTCCTCCTCCTACTGATCCTCCCTCCAGCCACTCTCCAGTGATGCCCGTGAGCTGTGCTGGGTGCCATCCTGCTGTGATAGAAAGTAGTCCTCTTCCCCCTCCTATTCCTCCAAAACTGTCCTCTGGCAGGACATTGGGTTACCCGCCCATTGTTGGCCCAGCAACCCACCCTGCGAGCCACATGTGAACTGCCCTGACAGCACGGTAAATGGACCTTCCTCCTCCTCTGCTTCCTCCTCCTCAGTCATGGCCTGAAGTGTTTTTCTTTCCAATCCATTCCAGCCCGTCAAGAAGGTATCGCAAATGGGTAGCTCCGCCCCCTAGGGGGCATCGACTGCAAGATCAGAGATGTAGCCCCTCCCGGACCCCTATAAAGGCCGCTGCCTCTCAACCCAGGCCCCAGTTTTCTTCTTGCAGTTGACTGCATAGGATCGCATACACTCTCTCAGACTTTTAGCAGCAGAGCGGGGCCCCCTAGCCTGTCAGCTGGCTGCAGGACCCTATTTCCTCGGATCTCCTCTGACTCATCCTTGCCTCCCAGCTTTGGCTGATTACCAGGGATCCGTGTAAGGTAGGGTGAAACGCCGGGGTCTGGGGCGTTTTGACACAGCACATGGCTCTGGGCCGCAGGCTTTATTACAAAAAAGCAGGTCGGCCGCAGGCATTTTATGATGAGCCTGCTGGGAAACCACTTATATATATTTTTATATATACCCTCCCTTCTCCCACATGCTTTATTGTGTTTTGTGTGATATGTGCGTGCTTGGTGCTACTTACTGGGAAGCGGTGGAGAGCTCCATCGCCTCTTATTACTCTCATTCTTTTAAGGGGGAAAAGGAGATGGATGCTAATATTTTATGTAATGTTATGGTCACTGTTTATTTACATATATTTTGCTTAAGGTGTTTATGTGTTATACATGACAGTATGGTCATATTATAATTACTGTATTTCTCCTTTTGTTTTTAACTGCGGGCTGAAGGTTGAGGGTTGTCGTTTCTCCTGGTCCCCATTGTTAAAAAGGGGGATCGGCTATTAGGCTTAGGCCATTAAGTGTCTATTAGCTTTTGCGAATATTTAATATTTCAAATCACCATAATGGAGGCATCAGGGGATAGTGGGCCAGGCACCCCGCTGGGTAAGACAGGCTCTGCCCCTTGTGCAAACGGAATCCCTTTGGGGATTTAGCACCATATGTTCCATTGCGCCAGGTCCTGAGTGAAACAGGACAACAGTGTTCTCACTGCACAAGAAGGACGCGCACATGCGTGTGGGAAGCCCTGTTTAGGCATTGTCTCGGACAATGGGAGGGCTGTCGCTTCCGCCCCTAGTCATGCGTCAGCTCGGTCTTCTCCGGATCCTCCGCTGCTGTGGTTAGCCCCTGGAGAAGGGGGAGACAGCAGGGGGACACACTTTGATTTTACACACAGGCAGGCTAGCCTCGAGATACGGCTCTCATTGGCAGCCCCTGAAAGGGCCTCGAGTAAGAAGCGGTGCTTGGAGCCGGTTTACTCAGACGTAGATTGTATGCTTCCTTTGGTTCCGCGGAGGACGGGGAGTTGCCCTCCGGTGGAGAAGGCAGCAACTTGGGTTTTCCTCGGATGAGGATTCCTGCCTTCCAGATGATACGGAGGGCTTTCTTTTTCTGACACATTTCTCCTGAACAGCCGCATTTTTCTTGGGGCCTAAGGAGTGGGAAAGACCCACTAGCTGCCGTCGGTCCCTAGGGCTTGGAGACACAGTATCCTTCCCCTGCCGAGTTGTTTATATTATGGCCGCATCCTCCCGAAGTGGACCCTTCCGTTTTCCATTCTGTCCAACACCTCTATCATGCATCACCTGACAATGCTTCCTTAGGAGACCCTGCGGATAAACGCATGGCATCTGTTGGCGTGCCATGCCTTGGCCTGGTGGGTTCCCTCTGATTCCCTGCGTGTGCCATGGCAATTGTTTCCCTAACCTCGAGGAAAGATGGCTACACAGCTTGTGGCTAAGGCTAAGTCTTGTGGCCTGCCTCTGGATTACAGGGAACTCAGAGCCTGTTTTTGGCCTTCACTGGCTATGTTGTTACTACCATGGGTGATGTAGTCAGGCTGGGTGCCAAGTCTTCGGCTTGATTCTAGCATTACGCCATTCACTGGTTGAAGCAGCAGTCAGCCGATGTGGCCGCCAAATAGTCCCTCACACATATGTGGCACTTCCCCTCGACATATCCCCAGCTCACGGGGTGTTCACCAAGGTGCTGGCGAGCATCATGGCTATCCTGAGGGGGCAGGGGATTCGGTATTACCCTATCTGCTACCTTCTGATATCGGCCCAGTACTTTCAGGGGGCCGAGAGCGACACCCGAACCGTGTTGTCAGCTATGGAAGCCTGCGGTTGGTGATCAACTACTCCTAGTCGCTTATCACTCCGTCAACAGTGAGATCCTTCCTGGGGATGTTCCTAGACACTGTTCAAGTAAAGGTCTTTCTGCCACAGCAGAAGGTCTTGTGTCTCCAGACGCAGGTACAGGCTTGCTGGCTTGTCAACAGCCATCGGTGCGTCTACGGATGAGATTGGTGGGCCTAATGGTGGCTTGCTTGAAGCAGTGCCCTTTGCTCATTTCCACATGAGGCCTCTTCAGCTGAACCTACTAGCCAGCTGGGATCGGTCCCCGAAATCCCTGGACCAAGGATTTGTGCCCCCCCTCCCGGCCAGGCAATCCCTCACATGGTGGTTGGTTCCGCGGCATCTGGGGAAGCATTGGCAGACCCAGAAGATCCAGGGTCAGCCGGGTCCGGAAGAGAACTGGTTGTCATAGGTCTCTTGGAACTGAGAGCAATTTGATTGTTCTCCTATATCTGACTCCCCATTTAAGGGGCCAAGCGGTTCAGGTCCGCTCGGACAATCAGGCAGCTGTAACCTACATCATCCACCAAAGTGGTACTCTTTGGAGCAAGAGATCCCTCAAGGAGCTAAGCCGGATTCTGAGTTGGGCAGCACGGAGCGCTTCCTGCATCTCGGCGGTTTACTTCCCGGGGGTGGAGAGCCAGGAGGCAGACTCCCTGGCAGGGGGTCCTTGCGTCTGGGGGAATGGTCTCTCAGCAGGAAGGCCTTTTTCAAGCTCTATGCCTCCACTGGGGTCAACCGGTCGTGGATCCTTTGCGTCCAGACACAATCACTAACTCTCAAGAGACTCTGGCCATAACAACAGATGCCCTGGCGGTTCCTTGGACGGAGTTCAATCTTCTGTATGCTTTTCCTCCGTTTCTGTTCCTGGACCGAGTGCTACGCAAGATAGTCCAGGAGGGGGTATCAACCATCCTGGTGGCTCCTCGTTGGCCAAGGAGGAGTTGGCTTGCGGACATAGTATAGATATCAATAGATCACTACATCAAGCCCGACGTTCCAGAGCTTCTCACACAGGGGTCGCTTCAGCACCCGAATTTTACGGACGCTGGCTTTGTCGGCCTGCCTATTGAAACCTCCATCCTGACGGAGAAGGGGTTATCGGCCACTGTTATTCACACAATAATTCAGGCACGGAAGGTCTTCTTCCATGATATACTACAGAGTTTGGCAGGCCTATATCGCTTGGTGCGAGGCCAGGAACCTTCCTTGTCTGAAATATTTTGTTTCTAGAGTCCTTGTGTTTATACAAAACGGTCTAGACTTAGGCCTCCAGCTGAGCACCCTCAAGGGTCGGGTCTCGGCCTTATTCATTTGTTTCCAGAGGTCTATTGCCAATCATAGATTGATCACCCATGTCCGTCCACCGTGTAAATCTGTCGTACCAGTGTGGGACCTACATCTGGTGTTATCTGCTCTCCAGGGTGCCCCTTTGAGCCATTGAATGACGCTACATTGACTATGCTGACACTTTTTCTGTGACAATCACCTCGGTGCATCGAACATCAGAGCTGGCCGCGCTATGTATGAATCCACCCTATTTTGAGATGCACAGAGATAGGGTGTTTTTTTTGTTTTAAGCCGGATTTTTGGCCTAAGGTCATTTCTCCTTTTCACCTTAATGAGGAAGTTATCTTACCTTCCTTGTGTCCGGCACCAGCTAATCCAAAATCCATGTTTTGGATGTGGTTAGAGCCATAAGGTTTTTCCTGGCTGCGACTGAATCCTTCAGGAAACCGTATTTGCCTTTTGTCTTGACGGAAAGCTCTAGAAGGGGATTACCACCGGTCAATTCCATACTCAGTAAGTGGATTAGACAGGCGGTGGTACGACCCTATTATGCCAAGGGGAAAGAACCCCTTTTTCGGTTCACAGCTCATTCTACTAGAACCATCGGTTCTTCTTGGGCTTTTCATCACCTGGCCTCGGTGGATCAAGTTGTAAGGCTGCCACTTGGTCTTCAGTTCATACTTTCACAAAGTTCTACTAGGTGGATGTCGCGGCCTCAGCTGACGCTGCTTTTGGCCGAAAGGTGCTTCAGGCGGTAGTGAAATTAACTACCTGCTGTTCCGCAATGGGGATCCCGCCCATATGGACACTGCTTTTGGATGTCCCATTCGTGATAACTTCTGGACGGGCTGGAATGGATTGGAAAAAAAAGGGCAATTCTGCGATACTCACCTGGAGAATTGCTTTTGTTTCCGATCCATTCCAGCCCGTCCACCCCTTCTATTGAGTACTGCTTTTGGATTACTGGGGCCTGGGTTGAGAGGCAGTGGCCTTTATAGGAGGCCGGGAGGGGCTACATCTCTGATCTTACAGTTGACGCCCCCTAGGGGGCAGAGCTACCCATTTGTGATAACTTCTGGACGGGCTGGAATAGATCGGAAACAAAAGCAATTATACAGGTGAGTATCACAGAACTGCCCTTTTTCCAGCAGGCAGAGGATGGGGATGGTAGCGTGGACAATGGCGTCATCAGTGCTGACCATATTGGTGGTGCCCACTCACTGGTGATGCTGCTGGTCTATGCAGTGCCTCACCCGGGCATTTTGGAGCTGGAACTCTACTATCACCTACTGCTGCTCACACACCCTTTCCAGAATGTACAACGTGGAATTCCACCTGGTGGGAAAGTCACATATGAGGTGGTGGGTGGCAAGGCCGAAAATTCCTCTGCAATGCAGACAGAGTTGCAGCAGGGTGGGAACACTGAAGGTGCGAGCACATGCTACGCACTTTATGGAGCAGCTCTGGCATCCCTGGATAATGGTCCAGAAAGCTCTGCGCCAACAAGTTGAGCACATGCACCAGGCATGGGATGTGCATCAACCTGCCTCAGCCCAAGGTGGATGTGAACAGTACATTGTGGGACAGCCACTGCAATGGGATCTTTAAATATGTCTGTCTCCTCCAGATGGAATGGAATCATTTCAAAGGCCAAAAACTTTGAAATGCTCGCATTCAGGACCAGGGCTCGTGGGCGAGATGGGCCCAACTTTTGCTTTCTCCTCAAAGTTTGCTGGATGGAAAACTTGACACTTCCCTGGGATGAGGTAGACCAGCTTGGTGGTGGTTGTGCTACCGCTGCTGGGGTTCCCACATTTTCCCTTTGGGGGGAGACAGGTGGCCTTGTTGTTGGGAGAGGTGGAGCTGCGGGCCTAGATAGAGGGAGACATAGTTGTTTGCAGGTTTTTCTGGTAGTTCTGCCACTGCAGCTCATGTTTTGCTTGCAGATGCCTGGTCATGCATGAGGTGCAGAAATGCTTAGCAGTTTTCCCTTGCTTCAGCGACTAATGGCACAGATTGCAAATGACCTCTGTCTTGTCCACTGTGGACTGCTTGAAAAAATGCCACGCAGGCGAGATACTTTGAGGCAGCTTTGGCCTGCTCAGTCCCTGGGCTTGGTGGCTAGTAGTCGCAATGGGCTGACCACTGATGGTTTGTGCCCTTCTCCTCTTTCTGCTGGTTGCCTGGGGCTGTGTGACCCCCCACCCCTTCCTCTGAACTCTTATGACCTTCAGTCCATGTGGCGTCTAGATCCTAGTCATCCTCTTCCAGGAACCCCTGCCTCTCAGCCTCAAAATTGCAGAAAGCTGCAACAGTCAGCACTTGGGTCTTATCATCATCCAGGGTGTCCTGTGATGGTGCTCTGACCATGGCCTCATTCTTCCACAGAAGCTCTTGGGCATTCACAAGCCCTAGGTCTGCAACTAGGGCAGGGGGCAGGTGGATGGCCTCTGGCTGGGATGGTCTTGTAAAGCATACGTGGGATTAGGAGGAGGGCTCTGCACAGCAGCAGTGGAGTGAGTGGAAGAATATCCCACGGAACTGGTATTATTGTGTGTCATATAATCTACGACTGCCTCAATATGTTCTGGCCTCACCACTCTGCCAGCAGTATTGGGGATTACGAAAATGTGCTCCAAACTCTGGCACCTGCTTGGGTGTAGCAGGCAAGGATCAAAGATGTCCTCTCCCTGCAGCACCAGCGACCGGATGAGCACCAGCTCCATTACTAGCAACAGAAACACCACAGCCACGTCCCTGTCCCTTATTTGCTGCTTTCTGCATTGTTAGACACCTGCAGTTACAGCGGCCCGAAATGAACAAATAGAAAAAAAAGTGCAGGAGAATGTACCTAAATTACCCAGAAAATTGTTGTATAACAGGGTACACTCACCCCAGTGCTTACAGCTAGTTGTGGTATAAGGGGATACACTCACCCCGGTGCTTATTGCTAGTTGTGGTATAAGGGGACACACTCACCCCAGTGCATACAGCTTGTTGTGGTAGAGGGGGCACACTCACCTCAGTGCTTACAGATAGTTGTGGTATAGGGGGACACACTCACCCTAGTGCCTACTACTAGTTGTGGTATAAGGGGACACACTCACCCCACTGTACCCAGATGCCAATAGTGACAAGCCAGTGATATTAGTGCAGCAGTTGTGACTCCAACCCTGCACTAGCCTTCACTCCAGCTGCTATCCCGACTACAGTTTGCCCTGAAAAGGGCATTTTTTAACCAAATATCCATGTCTGTCCCTCAGCAGCAGCACAGTGGCATCGTGCAGCATGACGAGGACCCCGCCTTTTATACGGCATGGTTACGTGTCCTGACGGGCCAATGGTTGGAGGGGTCTGGCCAAACTCCAAATGCATGCAATGATTTCAATTTGAAATCGGTGTTGGGCTTTGCGCGCACAAACCCGCACACTTCGGTGCAGATCCGAAATTTGCAGGTTGGTTCCGCTCAAACACAATGTTAGGTAAATGTATAAAAAACCCTTTAGCCACCTAAACAGTTGTTTTTGAGGTTACTTGTTCATCTATTTTTTATTTTATAACTTCATAACTGAAGGCTGTGCTGTGTGCTTTAAATCTGAAGCTTGAAATAACTGCACACAACATGGGTGAACATACCCTTTATCCTCTATCATTTTATTGTTAGACTTTCTCTTGTCCGTCCCAATGACAAGAAATTTTACAGAACAGACCACATGGCTTGGAGCATGCCAAAGACATAATTACCTTGACACAAGGTTAGAGATTTTTTTCAAACTTTAAGTATAATATTGTTAAATATATAAACATGACAAAGGGTGTAGGCTCTTTAACTTTTGCCACTTTTGTTTTAAGCTTATTATTATGACTCCTTTTACAGGACAAAACACATTCTTAACTTAGGATGCCTGGTTGAGCATAAATTTCTAGAAAACAGTTTCGAGAAGATAATTATAGGTCTTGTAGGCCTAGTAGAACAATCAGAACAAAACTGCTTGACTAAGGAGCCACATAAAAAGATGTTATCAACCTTACATCCTTATATGTACCGGCACTTGCACATAAGAATGGTGGATTTAGAACTTAGAAATCAAGCTAAATATTTGTTTTGAACCTTTGCACAGCATGACGAGTTAGAGGGTTAGGTCCTTTGTCATATTTTTATTTCAGTCCATTTTCTTCTTTCGTCATTTCTTTTACATCAAATGGTAGCAATGTTAGCGCAACTTCTGGTATTAGCCACTGGGACACTAAGGAAATAAGTGAAGGTACACCTCTCTAAAAGGGAGTCAAACTTGGCCAAAGGTGGAGCTCTGATTGCAGGGAAATTGGGGTCACACTGCTATTTCAAATGTCTCCGGGAGAATACTGTCCAAAGCCTCCAAACTTGACACGGAGCCCGATCTCTAAGGGCAAACATTTTCTTCAGTGGAGACCCTTGCAAGGGAGGGCAGGCTGTCCTGCAAGTAAGCTCCAGGTAATGCAACCGGGTAATAGAGGGCCTGGCAGACAGACAGCGATGACTCCATTGTCATTAGACTAGATACGGCAGTTTAGGCAGGCAGATGGTAGTAATAGCAGAGTCTAGTCTGTAAGCAGGGGTTGTAGGCTGGCTACTGTAGTCAGTATCCAGACCAAAGGTCAGGGGCAGGCCTCAAGACTGTGGTTGAGAGGCAGACAGCAGCACATGTGACTGACAACAGACACGCAAGTTGAGAGGCAGAATGCAAAATTAATGGTCAGGAATCCAAAGCTAAGGTCAGCAACGCAGAAGAAAAGATCCACCAAAAACACAGAACAAAGGCATGTTGGGAAGGAACAGAAAATTACATTTGGTGCCTCAGACTATTACTAGGCCTTCGTGTATGCGTCACCTATGCATTGAGTGCAATAAAACACACACATGCATTGGTAATATTACTAAGAAACTCTTGTTGCGAACATTACTGCACATAGAAACTTACCCATGCATCGCACAAAGATCACACATGCACATTGCTCACTTTTCTGCACAGGCACAGATTGACATTGTGTCCCCCAGCAACAATACAAAAGGTCACAGAATGCAATAAAACATAATAGATAATCTAACATTTTCACTGTTTTTCAGATCTGATAACATATTTGGGCTTGGGCTTAAGTTGAGCTTGACTTCTGTTTTAAAAGCCAAAGTCCAATGTCTTTATACCCCCACCCGCAAATATTAACATTTTTTGATTCAACTTATTTGTTCCCACAGTATTTTGGCCAGACTGGTGGTGATGTTTTTCCTCCTGTAGGTGTATGTCCCTTGAGACCTTTATGGAATGCTCCTGCCTGAGGGCCTTTGAGATAATTATCTCAGTGGTGGTCATTCTGAAGTGAACAGGAGTTGGAGCACATTTTGCTATGGGACGATGGGGGTTGTTTTGCAACACAGTCTGCTATGGAAGATGCTGGGGATTGTTCTGCAACACAGTCTGCTATAGGGATGGTGGGGGTTGTTCTGCAACACAGTCTGCTATAGGGATGGTGGGGGTTGTTCTGCAACAGTCTGCTATGGCAGATGATGGGGATTGTTCTGCAACACAATCTGCTATGGAAGATGCTGAGGATTGTTCTGCAACACAATCTGCTACAGGATGATGGGGGTTGTTCTGCAACACAGTCTGCTATAGGGATGGTGGGGGTTGTTCTGCAACAGTCTGCTATGGCAGATGATGGGGATTGTTCTGCAACACAGTCTTCTGTTGGGTGATGGGAGTTGTTCTGAAATACAGTCTGCTATGGTATGACGAGGTTGTTCTCCTATGGAAGATGGGGGTTGTTCAGCAACACAATCTGCTATGGAAGATGATGGGGGCTCTGTCACAGTCTACTATGGGATGTTGGGGATTATTCTGCAACACAGCCTGCTAAAAGTAAATATGGGGGCTTTGTCACAGTCTGCAATGGGATGATGGGAGTTGTTCTGCAACACAGTATGCTATAGGTAAACTGACCTTTTTTTAGGGTCCTCAAAGTGGGTGATGGGTGGGCCATGGCTGACTCCTATCACATATCTTCAGTCTTGTAATCAGTCAGTTCAGCCTGCTATTTTCTGTTGTCACAAGGGCCAGTGGCTTCTCCTGGCTGGCACTGAAAGCATTGCTGTTCAGGGTGCTCTCCCCTTCACCGAATCAGCCTGGGAAGCTTGCAACTGTCAAAAGACGAAAAGGCTTGAGAACACCCCTCCAAAGCATCCAATTTTGGGATGGCATACTTCTATGTGGTTCATAGAAATCCCCAATATCAGACATTAGTATTTACTTTTCCATATTTCTGGGGTTATGGCAGCTGTATTTGTGCATTCACATTACTGCTGGTGGCCAATAGGGTTCATCAGTTGGGTAAGTAAGCATTGTGCAAGATGCTGTGTATTCCTGCTAGGAGAATCCCATTGGGCACTGACAGCCGGGCCTCCCACGTCCCATGTTTGCCATTGCCATGCGCCTTTAGCTGAGACACACTCCCCACTCCCAGTCATTCAGACAGGCTGGAGGCAGGAGGCAGATTAGAGGGAAGTCAGGGATGCGGCCAGCGGCATGGTTCCACCAACCCAAATTCTTGAGATCAGCTAATAGGTGATCTGAAAAATGCCTGGTGAGTGAGTGTGAGTGGGCCGCCGCCACCGCATCGCCCGAGGTACCTAGGCAGGGAGGGCGGGTGAGTGCAGGAAACACATACAGGGTTTTGTGCCACTTTAAAATAGTAATAAAGAGCATAAACGGCATTTCTTACTGTAGGTACTGTACATTTGCTATGTTATAATCCAACTTGGCAACTGCTCTTTTGCTGCCCACATGCTCTGCACATTATCAGTATATTCACCAACTGCTTTAATTTTTTTTCACCTCAGTATGCAGACATTTAAGAAATATATAAAAGCTTGCCAGAGAATCTGGGTCAATCAGGACCTTTACATTTTACTACATTCATCGTTCATATGAGTTTATACTCATAAGTGTGAGCCTGCCCAATATATGTTTTTCCTTTTGATCTTGGTTATTCCCATGGTGTGTTTGTACCATGTCTCATAAGGCACCTCATAAGGTACTTTAGACTGTTTCCAGCAAGTTGCAGTTTCCAAGCAGCTTATCGACCATTTCCCTGAGTGCAGAACAGAAACTCCTCGATTTCTGCTTCTCTGGCACACAAGAATATACTGTCTTACGCCCACAAGAGAAACTGGGACAAAGCGATTGTTCCCATTTTTGCTACAATTAAAATGCATTGTGTGTTTATTAATGGTTTCTGGGAAAGGGAGCTGAACTGCACATACTGTCTGTGGTGGGAAATAAAAATATTGCACTGAGCAAGTCCCTAATTAGAATTTCACAAAAAAAACAGTGACTTATGTTGATCTGTAATAATATGTATTAGGAGCTTATATCATTATCATATTGTAAATAATGGGCCTTTATGGAAAATCAATATTGTTAATAATGGTATATATATATATATATATATATATATTTGAATATACAGCAGGGCATGACATGAAGTGGGAAGGCCTAAGGCACGTTTTCCAAGCTAGATAATATCTGCATTCCAAAACCAGAAAATAGAACAAAAGACATCTGAGAGGGCACTAGATAATATCAACATTCTGTGACCATACCATAAATATGTTGTAAATAGACATATAGACCTGAAATAGCCGTTACACCCTCCTAGCAAAACACCTGGACATCAAAAGGTAGATAGACGCTGGCACCATAAATTATACAAACGGCTTCTGGGAATTTCCGGGATGCACCCTCTTTTGCATAACCTGTGGGTCAAGCCCAAGGGGGGGGTGGAGGTCAGCAGGACTGAAGATCAAAAGGGCAGGGAGGTATAATTGAGGGGGGTGCAGACAGGAAAGGGGGCAGAAGGCAAGACGGGGGAGACGGCTTGGAGCGGACACTGCTAGCACAGGAGAAGCTTGTGAGTGCCGTATCAGGAGGGTAATGTGTCTTTCCCTGTATATATGTATGCCAGTCTCATAACTGTATGCCAGTCTCATGTATTGTGTTTGATTTGAGATTTGATTGCAACATTGTGTTATTTTGTCAACAATATACCTCTTTATTTACTGCGTGTCTCAGTGTCTCTTGCATTTACCAGAAGTCAAAAGAACCTATAGTCTTATGCGTGTATCCATTGCGTGATCATTGGCCAGATATTGACAATATTGGTATATGTATTGCCTATTTTAGTCGAGCCGGGCAGGATAAATATATACACAATATTATTAATATCTAGTATTGATATTGTTTACATTTGGTGAGCGGCAGGCAGGAGATTAATATTGTTTACAGTTTGGCGAGCCAGGCAGGAGGCATCTTGTGTATTTGCAGAGCACTGTGTTGTGGTGAATATTGAGTGTATTGTGGTATATAATACAGTGTGCAATTCAATTTCTATAGTTCATAGACCGCTGTTGCTATTGGTAACTATAGCATATAAGTGTTGCAATTGATTTGAAGTGCCTTATTGTATAGACATGGAGGGTCTTGTAAAAAAGATTAACAAGGTAAAGAATGCAGAGGGGATTATAAGAGCAATGCAGGGATCCAGTAACCCATGGGCTGAAGCCCAGGATTATGTGTCTAAATGCATTGCTGCTAAACAAATCTCCAAATCTGAGGGCAAACGCTTTTTGATTTATGGGGCAGTTTGGATTGCAAAGGAGTTTGTTTTGGTGAAAATACAAAATGAAAGCCTCAAAGAGGAGGTAAACTCCCTGGATAAAGCGCTAGGAGCCATGAGGGCATCTACTGAAAGTTTGTGCGCAATTGTGGAGCAGCTGAGAGCAGAGAATTGCGCAGAAACAATCAGATGATGTCAGAAAAGCTGATAGTCACAGAAAAAGAAGTTGAACTTGTGTCTGTGGATATCAGGAGACAGGATGATGCTTTTCCTAGTGCTGCTGAGGAGGTTTCATGTGGGTCTTCACCAAATGAGCATATAGACTCGGGGGTGCAGGGTAATTGTAGGAGTGAAAATTACCCAAAGGTAGCCCCAAAGGTTAGTGCAGTCACACAAGCTCCAGTGGCAGTCTCAAGGTCCCCATTACAAAAAGCAATGCCTAGAATAATTAACTCTGCTGTACCGTGCAGAGACAATGTAAAGAGAGCTAGGAGTGTGAAGTGCCACTCTTGTGGCCAAGCGGATCACATTTCCAGGTTCTGCCCCTCTGCAAAATCAATGTGTAGTAATAAAGCCCAGAACTATAGAACCCACAAAAGGCAGACGATGGTGTATTCTGCTAGATTTGGGACAGGGAGCTTTAACCAAAAGAAATTTGCTAGGGAGCATTATAGTCAAAGCAAACCTATAAAGTGTGTCCCAGTAAAATGGTTAAGAGCCAGAAATGAATACCTTATGGCAGAAAATCTGCAGTTGAGGAGTGATATGAGCTCACTGATCCAACAGGTTATGGCCATAAGAGAAGAGGTAAGTATGTCGGGGAACAGAAGAATGTTGGATGAGCCAAGGCTTGCACCAAAGGTTATAGAGAGGCACCCAGTTAGGTGTTATTAACTCTGTGTGCTTTGTCTTTCAGGTCCATTGGATAAAATCCCGGCTAAGTCTCTGATTAACTCTTTGATTTTTCCATTAGGTTTTGAGGACCTTAACGTGGGCTTTTTTTGTGTCGGTTTTTTTTATGTGCACACGTTTAGGATAAGCCTCAAAGATTAATTTGATAAAAGCAGTCAGGTTATCAAAAATCTAAATTCATTTTGGTTTTTAGTTAAAATACCTGAACTGCTAAGCTGGCATGGACAGGGTTTCGGATATCCCTGATTTCCATTAAAGTGTAAATTTAGTATTTTTTTATGATTGCGCTATATTTTACAGATTGCGCATATTTAGTAACTAGTGCCAGCCTAGTGTATGTAGGATTCCTCCCAGGTGTCACTGACAGGCTGTGTGGAATGCTCTGTCACTCCCAGGCATTATTAGCATTAGCATTTCTATACAGCCAGGGTCTTTCCAGTGACAATGCATTGGGAACCGGTTTTTAAGCTTTTTTTTCCTTTTACAATGAACAATGAAAAGGTTAAAATTCATATTTTAGCCTGTTCATTGGATCAATCATTTTAAATTGTGTGCTTGTAAGCTATTTTTGCTGTTATGTTATTGGAGTGGGTACCATTATTTTTTTTGCTAAGTAACTTTTTTTTGTAGTTGGTACACAGGCACACAATTTGAAACTGTTTGTTTATGTCTTCTTACTTTAAATGTTATGAAGTGGGCGAGGTTTAGTGCTTAGGATTGTTCAATATGGTCAACATACTAGGTCTGCATTAGGTGGACCTATTATCTTATGGATGTGTGTTTTAATATGTTGTATATTGTTGTAAAATAACCTTTAAACAGTATTTTTCCATAGATAGCCCAGAGACGCCCTTGATTTGAGTTTGCAGAGACGGAGGGGATTATTGATATAGCATAGTAGCAACCATTCTTTGGTTATAGCTTGAATCCTCAAAGCCACATCTACAGAGTCACACTTTCTTTTGTTCAAGGTTTTCTTTCAGACATTTCCACCGTAATACGCCGTTTGCTATGTTGCATTATGTTTATGCTCTGTGACCAAAAAATCTATTTCTTGGAGTCTGCTGTGTATCACTGTGTTGGAGAGTATATCACCAAGTGCTTCTAATATTGCAGATGTACTGTTGCTGTAACTCATTATGGTCTGTGTGAACTGTCAGAGTACATTTGCACCCATAACAATATGGACTGTTCTAATGATATGCACCCATGACAATATGGGCAGCTCTGATGCTGTGCACCATGAAACCATGGGCAGTTCTGATGATGTGCACCCATAACAGGATGGACTATTCTGATGCAGTGCACTCATAACCATATGCACTGTCACACGGTGCAATCAGTATATTATGGACGGTCACCTTGTGCACCCACCTCGCTGATGATAATACAGGCCTTGGAGACTCAGTGACAGCTGATAAAGCATTGTCTGCAACATACAATGGAAGTCGACGGATGTCTGTCAATACCAGCAGCAGTGAATAAATCCGGATGTCACCAGATTTGGTCACCCAAATCACATAAGCGGTTATGGATGGTGTAAAAATATGAAATATGTTTGATGATCTGTTGAAGAAGGTGTGGCATTAAAACAGTATGTAGTGGCTGAAGGATGCAGGCTGTAACTTGAGATACTGGGGGTTGTGATAACATTGTGCGGTAATATATCGGGTCCCATCGGTCTCAGCAAATTTGAAGCACTTACATTTTATATATTTGTGAGACCTCGATATATATATATATACATATAAATATAATATATATATCTCTGTCTCAAGTGGGCGATATGTAAATAATGGGCCTTTATGGAAAATCAATATTGTTAATAATGGTATATATATATATATATATATATATATTTGAATATACAGCAGGGCATGACATGAAGTGGGAAGGCCTAAGGCACGTTTTCCAAGCTAGATAATATCTGCATTCCAAAACCAGAAAATAGAACAAAAGACATCTGAGAGGGCACTAGATAATATCAACATTCTGTGACCATACCATAAATATGTTGTAAATAGACATATAGACCTGAAATAGCCGTTACACCCTCCTAGCAAAACACCTGGACATCAAAAGGTAGATAGACGCTGGCACCATAAATTATACAAACGGCTTCTGGGAATTTCCGGGATGCACCCTCTTTTGCATAACCTGTGGGTCAAGCCCAAGGGGGGGGTGGAGGTCAGCAGGACTGAAGATCAAAAGGGCAGGGAGGTATAATTGAGGGGGGTGCAGACAGGAAAGGGGGCAGAAGGCAAGACGGGGGAGACGGCTTGGAGCGGACACTGCTAGCACAGGAGAAGCTTGTGAGTGCCGTATCAGGAGGGTAATGTGTCTTTCCCTGTATATATGTATGCCAGTCTCATAACTGTATGCCAGTCTCATGTATTGTGTTTGATTTGAGATTTGATTGCAACATTGTGTTATTTTGTCAACAATATACCTCTTTATTTACTGCGTGTCTCAGTGTCTCTTGCATTTACCAGAAGTCAAAAGAACCTATAGTCTTATAGTCTTATGCGTGTATCCATTGCGTGATCATTGGCCAGATATTGACAATATTGGTATATGTATTGCCTATTTTAGTCGAGCCGGGCAGGATAAATATATACACAATATTATTAATATCTAGTATTGATATTGTTTACATTTGGTGAGCGGCAGGCAGGAGATTAATATTGTTTACAGTATGCCTGAATTGTGTATCCATACAATCATGGCAGATACAGCAGTACCAGCAAAAAAATACCCAAGTGCAGACGCAGTCTCCCAGGTAAGTCTATTGTACTTAGACTTCCACAGATGCACAGGTTTTACATGAGTTTACATCTGAAAGCGTACCTCGCTCCACAAAGCTACTAGTCAGAATATAAAGCATAGGGGCTGAGGTCCAGAGGCTGAATAGCAAGCCTTTAGCAATGCCAGGACCCAAGTCCTTATGTCCTTTGGCACAGGTCTGGTGCTCTTTCAGGGGTGCCATGGGGTTGTGTCGATTCCACAACCCCCTGGCCATTGGGTGGGGATAATAGGGCAGAGGGGGTATCAGCAAGCCCCCCCCCCAGCATTTGACCTAGTATAGGGGTCCCTTAAACCCTTTACCAGTTCACAGCAGAAAAATATTTTTTTTAAATCCCTGTTAGACATACCGGTAAAGTTTTTTCTACGAATCCTTCATAACAACCCACAGAGAGGGAGGCTCCACCCCCTGGATGAAATTCAAATGGAGAGGAAAAAAACCCAACCCATCCTGTCCCCCTTAGTAACATAAGGTAAACCGTGGGACTATGGGAGGGAACTAAGGGGTCGTCATGAAGGATTCATAGTAAAACTGTTACTGATAAGTCTAACGGGAATTTTCTCCCTTCACGACGACCCACGCAGAGGATTAGCAAAGTTTTTAACCTCGG
This sequence comes from Gastrophryne carolinensis, assembly GCA_027917425.1. Taxonomy (NCBI): domain Eukaryota; kingdom Metazoa; phylum Chordata; class Amphibia; order Anura; family Microhylidae; genus Gastrophryne; species Gastrophryne carolinensis. Next base: position 121,341,883 of record CM051239.1, read on the forward strand.
GGGGGGGGGGGGGGGGGGGAAGCTGCTAGAAGACGCTTCTACCAAGGTCTGATGTTTTGTAGGAGAGGTAGGTGTTTGAGGTAGGTGTGGGGTGAAAACCACATTATTGTTTTACAGATCTCTTCTATAGAGGCACCTGTCTTCTCTGCCCAGTAAGCGGACCTAGCTCTGGTTTGAATGCACAGAAACCTGTGGAGGAGGAACTCCTCTGGATGTACATGCTTGTACAATAGTCTGCTTTGCGCAGAAGGGAGATCTAGATTATAGTGCGTCAAGAATGTGTAGGGTGAAGGCCACCTTGCTGCCTTACTGATCTCTTCTATATAGGCCAGTCCTCCTGCCATAGCCTGGATCTCTTTTAAAAAAATAATAATAATAATAATAATAATAAATGCTCTTCCCATGCCAAAGTGAGAGCTCCTCTTCTGATCCTGCCTTAGTCGGTATGTCGGGAGTACTATATCTTGGGGCTTGTTATTAGATGTAGCATCACTGGCAAAAAATTAAAGGATCAGGTCCCAGTTCTGGAAGAATAGAACAGTAGTGTTCCTTTATTGATAAGACCTGCAGGTCACATACCCACCTGGCTGATCTGATGGCTGATGAGAAACAAAATTTCAAACCTAACCACTTTTCTGGTACAGTCTCCAATGTTTAAATTGAGGTTCCAGTACCCCTTTTAACACAACTGATAAGTCCTCTGTTGGAAAACTTTTAAGTTTTCCTCTCACACCCGCCTCCAGGACTTCTCACGTGCAACTTCAATCTTCTGGAATGCCCTCCCGCACCCAATCCGCCACTCCACAACCCTCAAAACCTTCAAAGGCGCCCTTAAAACTCACTTATTCAGACAAGCATATAATCTGGCCTAACCAAGGGCACATGCCACAAAGCTCAATACTGACTGTTTGTGATCCTTCCCCCTCGTCTTCACCCCTCTTCCTTTAGACTGTAAGCTCGCAAGGGCAGGGCTCTCTCCCCTATTGTATCTTGTATTCGGAATATCCATTGTCAACTCTGTAAAACTGCATTTGAAATAGTATATGTACCGTATGATTCTACCCTGTCTGTAATTACTACTTTGTAAAGCGCTACGGAAGATGATGGCGCTATATAAATAAACAATAATTATAAAAAGGAGTACTGGATTTTTTCAGGTAATTGACTTCTTGATGCTGTCCTCACTGGCAGTCTAGACTGACTGATAAGGCTGAAGTCTGAGTCCTACTACTAATTTGTTTTCGAATTCTTCCAGTAGGAATTTGAGGACTGCTGGTATATCATCTTTCTTCTTTGTTGGCTTCACAAAACAAAGAATAACATTTCCAAACCCTTGCATAGCTATGTCTGGTGGTCAATTCTTGACTTTTCAGGAGAAGTTCATCACTCTGGTGAGCAGACCTTCCTTTCTAAGATGGCCCTCTCAGATCCATGTTGTCAGCTGAAGCTTTGCTGGCTCTGAAGTGGGACAGTGATGAGAAAGTTTGGAATATATGGTAGATGCCATGGACCCTTTTTCACTAACCTTTTCACTATCCATAGAGCTAGGAAGATAATGTTGACCCTTTTCCTTCACTATCTTCCGGATCTTTTGGGGCTACATTTTGAAAGGAGGGAAGGCATAAGCTAGGTGGAAATTCCAGGGATGAGACAGGACATCTGCATCCCCCCCGTGTCAGTGAGCAATATATTTCTCATTTTGGGTTGTTGGTAATGGCAAGGATCTTTATCTGAGCAAGACCCCTTGAGTTACCCTCTAAAGTAAAACCCCATGGTTTAGACAACACTCAGTCTGTTGAACCCTGACCCGGGTTAGAATCTGCAATAGTGTTTAGGGCACTCTTTAAAGGAACTGCCACTATCGACAGGACCTGTTCCTGTAAGGGAACAAAGTCAAGTTAGATAGATGTATTAGTGTTAGGGCTTGGTCTCACCCTGATGAGTTAGGAATGCTGCTGTGGAAGCATTGTAGGACCAGATCTGGACTTCTCAGCCTGAGATATCTGGTAGAAAGTGATTCAATGCTTGAACGGCGAAAGTTCCCTGAAGTTGGAGAATCTTCCTGCTATGCATGGTGGCCCCTTTCCCTGGACCTGTTGACTGTACCAGTGGACTCCCCAACCCCAGGAGCTGGCGTCTGTTGAAATGACTGTCTTCCTCCTTTTAGGATTACTGAAACTGCCCATCAGGAGAGACCCTCTAGAATATCAGTCTCTATATTTATCTCATGATCCAGCGAGTCTGGACTCTTGTTCCATGAGATAGGAGGAATTTCTGCCAGGTTCTCATATGGAGCTGAACCCACGGGACTGTCGGGATTGTTTCCATCCCAAGACCAAGCAGGTTCCTGATTTCTCGTAGAGAAAACTGAAAAGAATTGATGAATCTATGGGGCATTGTCACAATCCTCCGTATTTTTTCCTGCAGAAGCAGAATCCCTTAAAGCAGGGGTACTCAACTACTTTCAGTGGAGGTCCACTTACCAGGGTCTGCCGTGGGATGAAGGTCCGGGGGGGGGGTGTAAGTAAGAGTGCCAGCCCGGACAGGACGAGCGCGCCCAGGCGCATCAAGCGCTGGAAGCGGTGGCTATATAGAGCAAACCATGGCGGCGCACGCTTTTCATACACATATTGGCGGGGAATTACCTCAGGCTCGACCCAGGAGCTCCGGAACATGGCTCACACCAGGGCGCAAACCGAACCAGCCACCGAACGGCGCGCTCTCACCCAGGGGCGTAGCTAAAGTCTTGTGGGCCCCGATGCGAGGAGTCAAACTGGCCCCCCCCCTCCTCTATTTGGAGTGCCTCATTACACTAAATCAAATACAAAATATGGAATGACAGGTGGGCCAGGGGCTGCCTCTATAAAGGAAGAACTCCACCAGCAAACATATGTGAGAGACATGGAGAATCCCCCAGAAGCCATTCAGCCCAAAGACTCAGACTTTGCTCCTGACATCACAGCTGGGATATACCGCACAGCCACTGATATTCAACACCACAGAACTGCCTGGCATGCATTCTTTAAAGGAGGACTCCAGTCTCAAAAATACTTTAAAAGCAGCACAGGTCAGATGTCCAAATATAACTTGTCAAAGGGGACCTGTCATGAGGGAAACAGGAGGATCACAAAACCTAAATGGAAGCTGCCTGGCTGTTACTTCCCAGAGCCAAAGATGGGGGTGGGGGGGGGGGGGGGGAGCTCCAACACCTGCCATCAGAAACCAAAGCATTTCACCCAGGGGCAGGGGGCTAACATACATCTCCAGGGCTGAGGGGGTGAAAAGATACCCTCAGAGGCAAGAGGTGAACCTGCTCTAAAAGTAGCATAAAGTAGGGACCTGTACCGATACTTGCACAAAAAGGCAAAGTAATGGTGGAAACCATAGCTACACTTCCTATAGGTGGCAACGGGGGGAGGGGACCCAGAACTACACTTGCCAATAGGGGGAACCCAATACAACTATAGGCTCAGGGCAAAGATGGGGCACCTAGGCAGCAAAAGGTTAAACACCAAAGGTGGCCCACAGGAAAAGTGGAGGGGGCAGTAAAGCCAGATCTAGGGGCAAAGTGGATAAGGGAGCCAATTAGGGCCAGGCCCAGGGGCACAGTGTAAGGGAGCAGCAGGGCCAGGCCCCGGGGGCACAGTGTAAGGGGGCAGGAGGGCCGGGGGCACAGTGTAAGGGGGCCTAACAGCGGAGGGCTGTCCGGCTCAGAGCTTGTGAGGGAAGCCGCGAGGCCTGCAGCCAGCACCTGCCGCACAGAGCCACAGGTGCCGCGCCCGTCACACAGCGCCTCTTATGAATGGCGCCACACCCGCTCCGGCCGGCTTCCCCCCAGTCACGCCTCCCGCTTACCCGGCACAGCTGCTCGCTCCCCTCCACCGTAAAACACAGCGCCCGCAACGGCTCCTCACACAGGACAATGACGGCGACACTTCCACAGCACCGGCCCCTACGTCCGCTACCAGGATCGCAGCGTCACCTTCCGGGAACAACCAATCACAGGCCGGGAACTCCCAGTTACATGACGGGCCCCCCCTATAGCTACGCCCCTGCTCTCACCGTGCGCAATATCCAGCCAGCCCGACTATTGAGCCCAGGGCAGCCGCGGGAGGAGGAGACAGCGCGTCATCAAGCGGCGCCCGAACAGGGGACCACAGGCGGGGGCCATCGCCACAGTCCGGCCCTGGGCAGCGGTCCGGATTCGGACCGCGGTCCGCCATTTGAGTACCCCTGCCTTAAAGCATACTGTCTATATCATACACGAGGAATCTGGGTATAAATTGACAACCCAGCCTAAGGTCCTTAGTAGACCTTCCCAGGGCAAATCAGATTGCTGCACATAAAAATCAATCTACTTTTTTATAACTCCTGTTGTGGTACATTTTAAAAACAAATGGAGCAAATGTAAATGCTGACACTGCTTCAGTATTACGCATTTAGATGGGACGTTTTTGGGGCTGCTGTTTCGGTTAAAATGGGTCAATTACAAGAGCCCAATGTAAAGCCGGATCTAACCTATATAAATATAGGTTATCATTATGTCCTTTGTTAGAGAGCGCCATTAAGTTACATGGTGCTATACGAGGTAGACATTACATGAGTGTACGACAAGTAATACACTATTCATGCCCATGATATTAAAAGCCAGAAGTGCAACAACAAAAAGGACAATAGAAATAACACTGTGTATTCTACAGACAGAAAGCCGAGGAAGAGCAATGTGATATACAGAGCAGCCATATACCTTACACCTGTAACAAATAGGAGAGGTTAGAATCACAGGCACATAGCACTAGTCTGCCTCGTCCCATCAAAACATATTTCAGATCCTTCAAAGCATTCTAATATAGGAAGGCAAAATCAATCTTGGAAGCCTGTTGGGGACAGGAAGTTGCTGCACACTGGAACGAAGCATGTGCTACTATTCCCTAGTCTAAAAGGAGCCACAGCACTCAACCCTGTTAGCTTGCAGACAAACCCATAATCTGTCTCTAAATCTGGTTAAAAACAGAGGTCTCGGTCCACACACATCTGCAGAAGTGAGCTTAAGCTGCACCACCAAGTGCCACGGTGCCTCTGTGGGGTGCAGTCCTAACTCTAATCTCTGAGAGCCCGCTTTGGGACATACAATGCAATAGATAAATTGGGAGCAGGCTTACCTGAGGGTGCCCTAAAACCTCAAGTGCAGCCCATGGGGTGGAAGGGTTAATTATAGAATGGTCTGAGCGGCTGCCACTCCTCCTTTGTTTCTTTTGAATTTGTGCAAGCACATGTGGTGTGGGGTCCAGGTGAGGTCTTTGACCCTTCCAAATGCCATAATAACCAGGATTTATACATTACTGGCTCCTGAGGCATTTTTGCACCAGGTGTGAGGACCAGAGGATCTACTGCCTGCACTATGTATCTTTAAGCCCAGGATTCTCGATCCTTACTAGGATTTACTGAGTCCTGCTTCTGCTGTGGGCTGCCAAGTCGCCGTCATTGCTATCGCTGCCGCCCTGCAAGTGCTGCCTGCACTTCCGGGTCGCCCACGTTGAGGACAAAAATCGAACACTGCCGCACCGGAGGCTCCAATGAGTAGCCAAGGGGTCCCCAATAGGCATGTACACCTGCTGTCGAATCGGTCAGGATATAAGGGGGGCAGCACACAACTAGTGCATTGTCAGGCTATTTGGGACTGCTCTGGCTGTCTGTGAACCTCAGGTGAACTACACCTGATGACAGATGGTTCCAGGCTCGGCAGGCTCCTCCAGAACAACAACAAATTGGTTGCAGCCTACTGTCCAGTGGTTCCTTAAGGAGGTCAACAGGAAGGGGTGGGGTGTTCAGTTTGTGTTTTCTCCAAGGGGTGGATCCTCATATCTCCATGGGTCGTCATGAAGGATGAAGAGAGAAAAAAGTACTTTAATAAATGAACATTAAACTATACCCACATCCACTGTCCTCATCCAGCATCCTTCCGCTATCCTGCAGCTATGGGGGTCCTTCTTTGGCTCCCCTTCTGCTGGTAATAGAAGTCAAAATAACCATTTTGGCCAGCTGTCAGATTTCAGGAGGACAGGGGTCCACCCTCCTTACACGCTGGCATCCTGCCAAGAATTAATCTCTCCCCACTGCAGGGAGGGGAATATTACAGCTAGAGGGCAGGAGAAGAGTCCCAGAGGAAGCCACAACCAGGGGTATAAATGTCTCTCTGTGGCAGGGAGAGCTCAGTACCTGGCAAGAAGCCAACATGTGGGTAGGGGGAACCTTTATCCACCTGTAAATCAAAGCCTGGCAGAGCAGAAGAGGAGCCAAAGGAGAACCTCAGAGGTTGGATGAATGTACCGTAGTTTAATGTTAGTTTATTTAAGGACTTTGTGTGATGACTTATTCTTCAGTGAACTGGTAAAGGGTCCAAGGAACCCCAATACTAGTTCAAAGGGCAGGGTTGGTGGCAAGATACATGCCAGCATACCTCACTACCCGGGCATTCCCTAATAGAGCACCAAGCCTGTGCCAAGGCATAGGAGCTGGTGTTCTGGCATGGCTGGTGGATGGACATTTGACACAATGCAGAGGCAAAAAAACACAACCAATAAAATTTGAAATGCATTTTTTGCTGCAAAACACAAATTGCAAGCTGTTAACACAACACACATTCTGCAAACACATCCAGACAGATGTAAACATAGCCAAAGTTGCCTCTCTATATTCCGTGCAATTCCCTCCAATATATAGCCACTCAGGAACCAGTAACCATGGGTCACCCATATCACAGGCCAGGAAGAATGTAAGTCAATGTGCAGTGCAGTGGTAAATATAAGACCTGTCTGCCTAGCCAGTGGCAGAGGGTGTGAGGAATGAGGGGTGTTCTTGGAACTAGGGTAGGGTGTGTAGCGTGGGGTAAGGAAGTGTGAGGTGTGTAGTGTGGGGAAGCCAGTGTACACAATACTTACTATCAGGGCCAGATTATGAGGGGGGCGCAAGGGCCTCCACCACTTGCCCTGCAAAGGGGGCCTCCACCAACCTTTGGGTTATGGTCTGGGCCAGGAGGCTTTTCAGTTTTTGGTCTGACAGGCCGCAGGGCCAAAGCAATCGGTGGCAGTGGGGCCCCTTTGTGCCTGGGCAAGCCTTTTTTTGTTTTTGCAAACCTTCAGCCAAAGCCACCACAGGGCAGGATGGAGAGTCTAGAGCAGCAAAGCCGCCATTAATGCAGGGAACGGTTTTCTGCTGGACCAGCTTGGCGACTACACTGCCCCGCCCAGAATGGCAAAGCAGGAGTTCCCGAGCAGCACGCACCCGCACAAGGGTGGCATAAGGGACTCGATCTGACGTTTCAATAAGTAGGTGGTTACCGGACAACCACAAATCAGTAACTTGGCTGGTCTATTATTTTTAAGGAAAAAACATACTGTATCTGGGGCCTCCACCAGATTTTGTGCCCAGGGGCCTCCACCACTCTTAATCCAGCCCTGCTTACTATTGTTTACACTGGCTTCCACAGATGACCCTCCAGATTGTAATAGAACAGCCTCTTTATTCGTGTAATCCACTTCAGCACAGCAGCAACAGATACTCCATCAAAGCACAGTATACAGGCTTCACCTTCTCTAGCTGTTGAGAAGGTCACCACTGAACTTATTTCCCACTTCCAGACACTCTAGGCATGTCTTTAGGGCTGCCATTGCCAAAACCTGTGCCTGTGCCATTGGGTCTCTCATCAGCTTCAACAGGTCTGCTATACTCTCTTTGCTGTCTCCTTCCTCCTGCTCAATTCTTATGACTCTTCTGCTTACATTAATTAGGATCCCCTTCTTGGATAATAAGGGTAGGGTTCCTCCTTATATCACCTTCTTTTGCTGTACAGCTCTACACTCAGCCAACGGCAGAGCAATTAGTGTTGCAGATGCCATCTGTCTATTCTATTTTCTTTATCCTTTACTTTATGTAGAACTCCAACTATCACTATAACCTATTTCTTATAAAACTCTTCCCTTTTTTAGGCAACACCGCCATCAAGTGCTTTGATAGAGCAATTTCCTCTTACTATCAACTACCATTGTATTCTGTAGGGACCTATCATTAAAATCCACTTAATCCTATCTCTCGCATGGCTACTCCTTTGAGAAGGTTCTTACAATTCCTTTTTGTTGATACTCACCTTTAACAACACCCACATGAACTCTTTCTACAAGTACAAGTCCTAAAAGTAGATAAAGTTAAAGAAAATCAAATAAAACAAATGTCAAAAATATTTGATATTGTCATATATCCATTGAGAAAATTTTCTTTTTGGTTTAGCAGGTCATTTAAAGGTGTTTTCTATTAATGGGATGACAATCAGGTGCGAGTGGGCACCTCATTTTATGTAGAGGACGGCACAAACAATCAAACACAATCTTTAGGGTTCCTATTTATATTTACTCAGGATGGACATTACAAAAAGAAAATGGAAAAGAAAACAGGAAATTTAGACTGCATAGAACAAATTCAAATGCCACATCCAAATATTTTATGCACATATCCAAATAAGCAAACTTATCAGAGAATGAGGGGACTCTAGAGAGATGCGATCTTATCAAAAGATTTTAACAAAACTGGTGAGGCTAAAACAAAGAATACATGCTATACCATATTTCTGTGTGGAAGTTTTTCATGGCAGTACAAAATGCATGTGAATGCAACTGGGTGCAGCTGTGACTTTGTTTATATTTTATTGTTCCTCCTTATCAGATTAGGAAAGCAGAGATACCATACAGTATAAACCGGGCCCACCGGGCCCACGTGGCTCCATTCAGCCGCTTCAATCATTAGTAGAAGTATTAGAAGTATAAGTTTGTTTTAAAAACAGATCCTCTTATGATTCTTTGATCTGCCCTATTTTATTTTTAGTTCAAAGACCAAGGGGGTTGTTGAAGTGTGGAGAGTTCTGCAACTTAGCTGGCCAGCATTTAATAAAGTTTAAAAATCTCCCTACTTCAATGATCTTATTTTTTAAGGCATTTGTGAGAACGGTCATTCTATATTCACAGCACATGACTAGCTGATCTAGGGCTAAGCCAACAAAAGTGGATTCATCTTCTGATTTTAGTACAGCTTTCAGTACAACTCAGACTGGCCATTCTGAAAGCATTTAGCAAAGCCATTGCCCCAATCTGCATAGAAGACATGTTCACATGAAACATTGCTTTGTCTTCATGCAGCACCAAAAAGGGTGATATGATCAAAAGCGCTGCCAGCTCTGAAACCCGCCCCATGGAGGTGATTGGCACAAGAAAAGCCACCTTCAACGTGAGCATTGTCAGGGAGACCTCCGCCATGGGTTCAAAGGGGGACTCCTGAAGTGCTGATAGGACCAGATTGAGATCCCTGGGCAGGACTAGCAAATGGAGGCTGAACATGTGCAGCGCCCTGCATGAAAGTGCATATTAACCTATGCTCCGCAATCATCTGTTGGAAGAAAATAGACAAGATCAAGACCTGGCCCTTAAGGGTGCTGGGCTGTAGGCCAGTGTCCAGGCCTTGCTGGAGAAATTCCCAAATTTGGGGTACCGAGAACCTCCTACAGGATTGACACCAAAACAGAAAGGTCCTCCAAGTCAAATAGTAAATTCTAGAGGACGACGCTCTAATCAAGGTCCAAATTACTGCGGCCGCTAAGGCCAGAGCTGGAGAATTTGGGTGCCGCAGAGGACCCTGTTTCAGAAGATTTGGGCGGTTGGGGAGTCGCCATAGGTGCTCAACTGCCAGGGTGACCACTAAATACACCCTTCTGGGACATTGTGGGATGATCAGGATGATAGGAATCTGCGCACAGCTGACCTTCTTTAACATGTGACCCAGGAGTGGCAGTGGCGGGAATGTGTAGAGCAGGCTGCATCGACCTCCATGGCCGGGGGGGGGGGGTCTCGCATCCTGCACACGAAACTCTGGACCTTCCGATTGTGCAGAGATGTGAAGAGGTCCACCTCCGGCACTCCCCACTGGTTGCAGAGGGCTTAAAACACGTCCTGATGAAGGGACTATTCCCCCTGGTCCACCAGCTCCCTGCTCAAAAAAAAAAAAATCGGCCTGCAAATTCTCCACCCCCGGGATGCGAACTGCCGTCATACAGGAAATGTGAAGTTCTGCCCACCTCATGATGCAACTCACTTTCTGGAATGCCTTCCAGATCCTGGTACCCCCGTGATGGTTATTGTAGGCCACAGCCGTGGAGTTGTCCGACGACCCTAGAGCTAAGCAGACCAATGCCTGAGAACCAGCAGAAACTCCCTCAGTTCCAACACATTGATTGGAAGACTGCGCTTCCGCTAGTACCAGAAACTCTGAACTGCCCAGAATGCCACCCTTACCCGTCAGACTGGCGTCTGTAGTCAGGATTACCCACCGGACCAGCAGGAAAGACAACCCACTGGCAGCGACTGCTGGTCCAACCACCAATTCAGGGATCGCCAGGCACTGTCCGTCAATTTGAGGCGACGGTCCAAAGTCTGCACAGTCTTATGCCATCAGGCCAAGGAGAAGCATGCTCTACTTGATTGTGGAATGTTCGTCTGTCAACAGTAACATAACCGCCTCCTGAATAGCCGTGGACCTTGGAAATGTTGGGTGACCGCCGCAAAGCAGAGGTATTGCTGGTGACCAGGGAACATTAGGATATGCAGATAAATATCCTTTATGTTCACCATGGCCAGAAGATTCCCCTGTTGCAGAGACGTCAAGACCGACTTTCCATGCAGAACTTCCGCACCCGAAAATAACTGTTCAGATTCCAGAGATCCAGGATTGTCCAAATGGGCCCATACTTCTTGGGGATGATGAATAGCACTGAGTAGAAGCCACAGCCCCGATCTGAGGGGGGCACAGGTACTACAACTCCCCGATCTAGCAAGAGTTCTATCGCGCAGTTGTGAGCCGCAGTTGTGGGAAGGCTTTGACTTCATAAACCTGTGTGGAGGCCTTATCTCAATCTTGTATCCAGAAGAAACAACCTCTCGGACCCAGGCTTCAGACAAACTTCCGGAACGGCCTAGTCGACTTCCCACTCGTCATCCAGAGGTAAACCAAAAAGATAATCACCTCGAAAAGGTCAGGGCAGTAAGCATCTTCTTAGAAGCAGTGTCGGCCGACCACTGTTTCAGCCAGACCATGCATTGCAAGGTGACCAACAAGGCCAGCCCCATAACCACAAGACGCAACATGCCGTCCATAGCTGGCACCATGTATCTGAAGACCTTCATAGCGAAGAAGTTCAAACGAAGTGCAGAGGAATGAAAACTTCCATTTTGGAAACGCCTCCTCTGCTGCTTCATCCAGACCTTGCCTGCAGTACCCACCATGGACATGGCGCAAGCTGGGCGCATGTCTGCCCCACCATGGAGAACGCATGTCTGGCCAGCCGGTCCAACCTCCTAACTGCCGACTCTCTCAAGGCCGCACTATCCAAAGTAGGGATAATGGTATGCCGAGCCAGACCCAACACTGCTTCGTCTACCTCAGGTGGCGAAGACCAAACCCTGACTGCCTCATCCGGAAAGGGGTACTTGGTGTCCAGGACTTTAGGAAGAGACAGAAGCTTATCTGGTTTCTCCCCCTCCTTTGCCACCAGCCTGTTGAAAGCCTGCCTGTCCTTCTGACGCTTGTAGGGTTCACCCTTCTTCATCTGCTGCTTTGGCCAAGAAGTAGAAAGCTGCAGAACTTCCAATATTGCCTTAATAAACTCCTCAATCCGATCTGTTTGGTGACCTGGAGGGTTCCCCGGCATATGCGCGGCTTCCGGTTCCACTCTGCTGCTAATGACACCTCCCCCTCCGACTAGTCAGAATTAGATCCTGACCCCTAAATAGGTCATCGGCGTAGGAGCTAGAATCCTTTGGGGAATCTGTCTGAATATGCCTATGCTTGGCTGTAGCCTTCTCGTCTGGGCAGGCAGAGACAGACATGGGATGTCCCTGCTGACGAAGGCCTCTGACCATGCTCCCCAACAAAGCCACCCTGAAGGAGGAACCCTATCTGTGGGCCGACCCTGTGACACAAATGGACCTGACAGTGGCTTACCCCCCACGAGTCTGAGGCTGAATCCGCAGGGGAAACTGGATGATCCGACTGAGGCGCAGAACTTGCCAGCTGCGTAAGGTGGCGCAGGACAGTAGTGCACCCAGCACACAGGTGGTAAGGCATGCTTGGCACATGGGACACACGGCACCACTCTCCATTAAGATACGAAAAATCCAGATGCCTCCAACATGGTAAAAGGGTTGCTCTAAGTACAGCTGGAGCGCTGGTCCCCACACCCTCCTGCCTGTCGACTACTGGTCAGACCTGCCTGCACAAACGGAAAAGCAACTTCCCTGCAGCGGAGATCAACCCACCACAAACACATTGACAGAAGGAAGCTCAGCCACCTAGCTCAGGCCCCACCAAGCAGCCACGGGGAAGGCAGAATGCATCTCTCGCAGGGTGTAATGGAATCATGGGGGTAAAGGGACCGGGGCTCAGTAGGAGACACACAGCACAGCCGGCATGCAAGGCCCAGAGATCAGGTTCCGTGCTGCAGCCGGGTTCTGACCCTCTGGGCTCAGAGCCAGTCGGACGAGCCTCGGTACGCTTACCTGGACCCATGCGCGCTCCCCCTCTATCAGCTTAGGAACCAACTTCAGGGGCCTAACAGCTGCTGGTGAGGGGATGGGAGACAGACAGAGTTCTATCTTGCAGTCCCTGTCTAAAGTTGAGAATAGCCCATGGAATGGAAGAGATAAGAAAATAATTCAGCATCTGTCCTGGACAAAATAATCTGTGGTTGTCCCAGACAAAATAGTTCTGCATCCTCCCTGGGCAAAATACTGCATCTGCTAAGTCCTGGGAAAAATAATTCAGCATCTGTCCTGGGGAAAATTATTCTGTGTCTGTAACCGCACATTTGGATGGCCGTGTTTGCATTTAAGTCTGTGGACTGGCCCGGAATTCTGATGTAGGCCTTAATAAAAAGGAGTTTGAGCCCTCTGCTTTAAAGTGTCGGAATATAAGCGATTGTCTGTGGGGGACAAAAAGTGAGTTTTTTATTTTCTTGCCTGTACAATGACTTTATGATGGCTGGTCACGTGTCAATAGTTTTATCACAGGAGCATAGCATTTGATTAAAAATGACAATTCAAATTTAGACCCTATTCATCCAACTGTAAATAATAAACATAAAAAGAATAAAAAAAAACAAATTTTCCCTGGGATACCCGAAAATACTATTTGCAAAAGAAAGATAAAGGAAAGGAAAATGATTACTTTTTCAGGTGTAGGACATTCCCACCAACTCCAAATGAGAAGCCAGGCAACATACATGTTATTTCTAAAGCAAATATCCAATTCTTTGCTGTAACATCTAAACAAGAAAACACAGCCTCACCTGGTGGCAATGCACTCACCCCTTTCCAGGGTCACGTCTGCACGGCTGGAGGTCCAATCCAGGAGATCTCAGAAGATGAAGAATGATCGTGCCAGCACTCGACTAAAAACAGATGCTTTATTCAAATCAAAGTCCAAAAGTTCATGGGATCCAATATGCTCATAGCAGGCTGCTACATCCATATGAAACATTCAGAGTGCAACACCCTTACTGATGTGACTTAGCCAAGTTCTATGGATAATAAAAAATATCTGCAGGGATATATACATTATATATATATATATATATATATATATATATATATATATATATATATATATTATTTTTTTTTTTTCCTGAAATTGAACAAAACCCACCAGCAGCTGTCCTGGAACAGTTTCCCGGGCCAGGTGCTGGCTTTTCCCTGTGGCATCTCAAAACGGGATGCCCCGCTGTGTGAACCCCCTCGTAACCTCTTACCTTCCCCTAGTCCAACGGCACATGCTCAAGCTCTTGTCCAAAGAGAGCCGCCGGTTTGAATATGTAATTCTTGCGCGCACTAGCTGAGCACCGACGCATGCACCATTGGAACGCAGAAGGGTTGAGGATGCCCCCAAGGAACTTAAACCCAGGAAAGTCAAGTGTAGGAGGGTGGGTTACAGTTGTGCTCTGCACAGACAGAGCAGCGCTATTATCAGGAAAAGGACAGCAATCTCACAATGCAGAGCGGCATAGCCAGATGAAGCTTTCTTCCTACAGGCAGCCTGAGACTAAACAAGACGCCATCTTGGATGTTTAAAGGCTCAGAAAATGCACTAGGTGCAGGCAGGATGATTTTTAATGTGGGCCATCTGTATGTACCTGGTGGGAGGAACATAGAAGATAGGCTCTTATTCAAGGTGAAGGTCCAGTTTAAATTGCATGCAACTTTGTGTGAGTGAGGACAAACCACATTTAAAGAAAAACATTTTAAGAGATTTTTTTATATAGAGGATATATATATATATATATATATATATATATTTTTTTTTTTTTTTTTATAAACCAAGCTCATAGTTCGTAAAGGACTATAGATCCTAAGATCTAGTTTTTAACACTCCGTGCGAATACAAAGTTCTTATCGATGCACTTATATTTCTTTGCTGTTTCACCCAAGTGCTTAATAACACTTTGTGTGGATGCTGGAACCAATCACCATATATAAAATGGACGTACCAGATTTCCCAATAATAGTGCTCTCGCTTTAGCTAGTCTTTAATGTAAAATGTTTGCTAATCCAGGCTTCTTAAAAACTCAACTTTATCATATAAATTCCGGTATAAATAGCTGGTATTACACAAGTAAATATAGCCCTTCCTCAACCACTTTTCAACATCAAAAAATTCCAGACTTAAATCCCTAAAATTGCTTCAATTGGTATGACTCAGAAGCAAAAAAAATAAAAACAAAAAAATAGCGTGATACTGTTAAAAAACAACTGGGGGTGCAACCCCTTATCCTTTTAATAGCGCTTACCAGGATTAAAACTTCAACAGGCATAAAACACAGCTCTATTTCAGCCTCAGCTGTGCAAGAGGCGCCTTGCCATATACAACAATGCGATCAGGATGTCTCTCACCCTTCCCGAACACTACAGGCAAAGGCGCTAAATCCAGCGTTCGCGCTTGTCTGTACTGCCCCAGCTGTGGGGCTCGACAACTCTAGGTTTCAAGGACGCTGCAAGAACGCTCCATCCGACGCGTTTCATCTCCATGGACTTATTTTAATGGGAGAGACTTGATTATCACTAGTTTTATGCATTTTTTAAGGTACTTTTGTACCAGAGTGTTTGACAAGCCCATAGTTAAATGTTTTAAAAAATCTCCACCATGCAACTAAGGCCCATGGTTCAGACTTGCCTCCTGGCACAAGACCCCCCAGCTCACCTGTCACTGCTCTGGTAGTATCCAGCACTGTGGGGCCCTGTTAGCTTCCATACAGGTACAGAACCTCTTACTGGGGGAGTATGCTGTTGTACAAAATGAGCCTGAGACACTCAAGAATAAAAAGAGAATAAAAGGGTCTGGGCTTGTACACCACATACATTCACTTACAAGCCAGAAGCCATAACTGCAGGGAGAGCAAGAAATGCCAGGGCCCTGAACATCGTGATATATGCCATGGGAGTGGTGCAAGTTAAGCCTGGGATCCTTTTGCTGGGAAGCAAGTCTGTTTTGGGGTCTAACTTCCCAAAAGTGCGGTTTCCCATTAGGTTTCTTCTGTCAAGAAGGAAATGCCTCAGACACTCTAGTAGCTCTGTCAAACACCAAACCTTGACAGAAGTCTGCATTACTATGGCCAAGTGTTGGAAACCAAAGGAGCTGGCTGTGTGAGGCGGGGAAAGCAGAAACCACAATGTACAAGTGCCAGGAACCGGTAACAGGAGCTAAAAAACAGACCACTAACCTGCCTCAATAGAAAGGCAAGCAGATAGGGCAAGATTTAATTGACCCCGCCAGTAAACACAGACCTGGGGGCAGGGAACACAGATGGTAAGTGGCAGGACACTAAAAAGGGCAAGAGGAACTAACATAGAAAGTAAAACCAAAGGGCCAAACACTGAATTGATAGCAGGACTCAGAAAGCAGAAGCCCCAGCCTGGAACTTGGAAACTAGACCCCAAAGGCCTAGATCACCAGCAGAAAAGCATAGGTGGAAACGGGGCAAATTAAATCCTGCAACCCAATTTCAATCGTGCTTACCAACAGGCAACGACTAGGACTTTGAAGGGGCAATAATGCAGTAGCCTGTGACAGAGGAAACGTCTGATTAAAGCTGGAAAAATCTTGGTTTACATATATGTATTTAAAAATAGAATAAATTAATTTGGCTGGTACTCTGTATAGCATTCTCACAGTACAGACTGCAAATAATAAGCAGGGTGCACCATCTGGTGGAAATAAGGAAATCTACATCTAAAATTCCAAGTGTGGCAGAACATTTCCCTTCTAGAATATTTCTTCTAATGGAGGAGCTTAGACTGATATTAACACATGAAGGTTATACATTTATGGAGCACTGTAACGGTTAGGTTTATTTAACATTTTTATAGCTCTGGCATGCTTTACAATGGCCTGGCTAGAGAATAAAAACATACTTGCTTAATAGTTATTTAGCAGCGCTTTATATTTACACAGGATTAAAGATAAGCATGGGGTCAATCCCGAGTAAAGGTAAAGTAAGTCAGCTAGGAGCATGGGTTGGTTTCGAAGGCGGGGAGGGGTGTAAAGATGTCTATTAGTAGTGATGGTAGACACAGGTTGTCTGCTAGAAGCGATAATAAAGATTTGTTAGTCAGGAAGGGGGCATACACGTTGATTGTCAGGCAACATAGTAAGATCGCAAAGGCAGGGCCCTCCCTCCTAATGTACTTCCGCATCTATCTATTTTGCTGCATTTCTGTTACATCTGACTCATACTCATGTGTATTATATGCATTGTTGTATTATATTATTTCACTTGCCTTATCACTATAATTACTACCTTATACAGCACCACGGACAATAATGGCGCTTTATAAATAAACAATAATAATGAAAATTAGAGCTTAAGAGTAATTTTTGGCAACAAGCCTAAACTTGAAGAGAAGTCAGCATGAAGCCACCTTACAGCTATGACTTGAAACCAGTGACACCACCACTCAGTATATGGAACTAAGCTTCTCAGTCTGAGAAGAGTAATGGGCATTAGCGTGACCATCCACAGCAACACGTTTCGGATGTTATCCGGTATCAAGCCGATGTGTAATGTTGGCTCCGACGCCTGTATATAGTGCTATTAACAAACATTGGTTTGGCATGAATTGTATTTAAAATAAATGGTATAAAACAATATATTACAATATATCAGAGAGACTCTGTAGCATGCCAATCCTCCTGGGGACACTTGAAAACACTGATGAGTCCCCTTTTGAACAGAGGTCCAGGTGATAAAGAAATTGCATTCCGCGCCTGTCCGTCTTGACCTGGGAAGAAATTATAGATAACATTTCTAGTTTTGACCTGCACATGTCTGAGTCCCTTCTGAACAGAATCCCAGTCTTACGGATAACCTGCTTTCTGCTCTGAAGCAGAGTCCTAGTAACTCTGCTATTCAGGCCCTTGCTTCTTAGCAAGCCCCGGAGGGGCGGGGTATTTAAGCATGTCCAGTTTGTGTTTCCTGTTCAGGTGGGAGGAGCTACTCGGCTGGCCCGTCCTGGAGGACGTCTCGGGAAATATAGACACAGTTTCTAGTTTTGACCTGCACATTTCTGTAAACAAAGAACCTCATCACCCTTGGGGGCTGCTCTTCTGAGGATCTCACTGGAACTGTTCACACCTAGGATAGACAGGATGGGGCTACAAATGAGCTTGCAGGAAACCATGAAGCGGTGCTGGCTAACGTACTTCAAAGCATAAGTCCAGACATGTTGGGGCCTGAAGTTCATAAAGTTAGGGAGCTGCTGTTCCAATTAATGAACCAGCTTAAGACTTTTTTCAATTTGTATTTTGCAAGTGAGTAAAGCATAAAAGCAATGCAACTAAAAGCTCTTATGTATAATGAGGTTCAGTTCAATTTATTTTGACCCCTTTTTTTGTCACTACATTTAAGTCAGTTTGTAAAAGTACATTTTGCACTTTTCATTAAAAGTGCCTGTTCAGACACACTAACTTCCTCCCACCTCATCCCCTGTGTATTCCACATCGGTTGGCCTTAGTGGCCATTTTCATTCATTTGAATAAATATTCTGGGTACACCAAAGATTGTGTTCGTGAACATCGTGACGGCCTCAGAGTTTCTCCTTGACGACAGGTTCTGTCTCCAGGGGTGTGGAGCTTCTATGGGTTCACCCTTCTCGCCATCCCTAACTAATCTTCACATGGGATGTGGGAGGAGCGTGCCATCTTTGGAGATAATAACCCTTTCTTGTCCAATCTTTACCTTTATGGTCGCTCAAACAGAGCCTTAGTCAGTCCACTTAGTACAGTGGATATATCCCAAAACGGAAAGGCCTTGGGATGTTGAATAGGGCACAATATGATGTAAATAAAAGAGAACAATGGGAATTGTTAAGAGCTAAAAAAAAGAACCATCCAAACAATTGGAACAATTAATTTTTTCAACTGCTTATAGTTTAGAAATTGAAAAAAATCACTAAAATTATTAAAAACAACCTGTAGATTTTAAAGTGTGATCGAAGGTTAGATAACGTGTTGAGTCAAAGAATTAAAACAGTAGCTAGACAGTCACCGACCTTAGGAGCCAATTTGGCGGCTTCCATGATATCCAGACCTAAAACGTATCGGACACATGGCTTACCATTGAAAGTATGTACAAATGTGAGGGGTCTAGATGTGGCATTGTTGCTATGTAAAAAAAAGTAATTAATTATTTTCCCTACCCAGTGGCAAACATTTTTTAATAAATTGTGAAACTAGGGGTGTAGTTTATCTGATCACATGTGAAAAATGTGCAATACAGTATGTGGGCTGTACGACTAGAAGCCTAAAGAAAAGATTTGGGGAATATCTTTATGGGGCTAAGAAGGAATATATTACTAATATATCCCAAGCTTCAATACATATCACAACAATCATCAGGGAGAGGTTTCCAGTATAAAAGTACAGAGAATAGAAAGGGTGAAGTTGGGACCTCAAGAAATTGCTTCTCATGAAAGAGTCAATCTTCCTGTTAGGATCCCCCTTGGCCTTAACCCTTTTGTTGCCAAGCACGTAACACCTACGTGCTGGCTTGGCTGGGCCTTAAGTGCCAAGCCCGTAGGTGTTACGTGCTTGACTTTGATCGCTTCTAGTTTAAAAAATAAAAATAAAAAATACTCACCTGACCCCTTGTTGGATCCGGCCGGGTCTCCTCTTTAATTTGGTGCCATCCGATCCCCCGTGGGGGGTCGGATGGCTCCAGGAGAGCCCCCGGAATAGGCCGCCCCCCCCCCCCGCTTCTGCAGCAGCAGCTGCTAACTGTAAAAAAAAAAAAAAAATAAAAATGACATTCACTTACCTCCATGTGCGCTGGCTCCCGCTGTCCCTCCTCTTCACCTGGGGGGCCTCCGGTCCCCCCCCAGGACTTACCGATCTTCAGGAGGGAGCCTGGGAGGCTCTCTCCTCTCTTCTTCAAGATGGCGACCGCCATCTTGCCTCTAAGCCCCGCCCCCTTGGGGGCGGGGCTTATGACGTCATCCCGGTCCCGATCACCGGCTTCAGCTTTCTCAGCTTCTCAGATGCCGGTGATCGGTGCCCTGGAAGGAGGTGACAGGAGATCCTCTGATCTCCTGCCTTCTCCTTCTCTGGATGCCGATCACAGGCATCTGTCAGCTGAGCGGCGAGGGACAAGAGCTTGCAATCGAAGGTAAGTACAGTAAAAAAAAAATTATTTTTTTTTAATAAAATACTTTTTATTATTGTGTGGTGGTTTTTTTAACAGTTAACCCTTTGTGAGCTGGTAAGGGGTCCATGAGACCCCTTATACCAGTTCACAAGGCTGGGGGGGTGGCAAGTCACCTGCCCTAGCGGGTGGCTTGCCATTAACCCCCGCACCCCCATTACCTGCCTCCCCAAAGGCCAGGGGGGGGCAGAAGAGCCCGGGCCCACATAGGCTATGTGGGCTCGTAGGCTGCAGGGTGGGGGGGCCACCAAAGCTGGCCCCCCCACTCTGTGCCTACAAGCCCCCATAGCTGGTCCCGGGCTGGTTACTTTGGGTAAGGGGGACCCCACGTCATTTTTTTTTTTGGATTTTTAAGGGTTTTTAACCCTTAAAAATCCAAAAAAAAATGGGGTCCCCCTCCCCGGGAAGGGGGACCCTATGTCATTTTTTTTTTTAATTAACCATTTGTCATCCAGCAGCTATAAAAGACTTCTGGGCAGGAAAGGGTGTCTACCTATACATATGTGGTATCGCTGTAAGCGGGAGAAATTGGGGTTTCTCACGCAATAAGATTTTATTGACAAACTTACATTTTTTATTACAAAAAAACTCTACAAATTGTAAAAAAATATATTTTTTTTATTTTTTTTCACACATTTCACCCAAAAATGTTGAGAATACACCTAAAAAACACAAACAAGACATTTCATGTTAAAGCCCAGACTCTGTTGAAAAAAACAATATATAATTTTCCTGGGAAATCCCTGGAAATCCCTTCGAAAATGACAGTTGAACATGTGTAGCGCAAAACAGTCAAACTCAGTCTGGCAACAGGGAGTGGCAAATGCTGCAGGTAGGCTGGCAGCGAAAGGGTTAAAGCGGACCAAAACCCACATTTTTAGCTAGCATCCCCTGAATTGCTCCCCCCCATGAAGAGAACCTTTTGCCAATTTTCAATAGTTCTGCTTCACTCTAATCCCAGATAATGGCGCCTGTTTTAGCTGTAAAGCTCCGCCTCCTCATTGCCACACCAGTGCAATGACTGATCCTATGCAATATTACAAAGAGGGACAGAAACAAAAACACAGTGTTCCAGGACAATTCAAAATCATCCATTTCTAGTTCTACACCCATAGAAGAGACTATAGGCAGGGTATTTGGCCCAAGTTCAGTGGGTTTTGGTCCGCTTTAACTGGTTTAGGGGTTATTGCCAGTGTCATTAAAAATTGGTGTGATTGGTGTGAGTAAGTTCCACCAACGTATTTAGTATTTAGGCATAATGAATGCCAACGGGTCTTTATAGCATAGCTTTGTTATTTATAATATACTGATGGGATATTATGTATATTTAATCATGGATGGCAACCAGTATTACAAATTATTATGGGTATTTTGTATTTAATATTTTTTTCTTCTCGCATTTCACTATTTATTTTGGTGAACTGTCTGCCTTATGGGCTCCCCTTGGACTTTTCACATGTGACAATTGGGACGGTGGGTGTACCCAAGTCGCCTTCCCATGGTTGGTGGTGGGGTGTCCTGTGATCCCGTCGGTTGCCGACTTTTTCCCTGGCTCACTCGTGAGCCCTGACATTTGTCGGCACGAGGGGCAGTGGGGGGTGAGCTCATACCACACCTTTTCCACGCCCTCCCGCCACGTTTTTGGAGGTGAGAGAGATGGGGGCAGGTGGGTGGATGCTGTACGGGTCCTCTGGTGTCTACTATTGGCTGGGGTGGGCGTCTTTGTCATGCTGGTTACGCCAACCCATCCTCGATGCACGTGTGTGTCTGGGAGAGACAGGATAGACACCATAGCATAAATATAATACACGTGACATTATATGCTATGTGACTAAGGGTGCACATCTGAGTGTTCCGAAACACGCCAGACTATGTGAGTATTTAACTTATCTCCCTGTAAATTGAATTTTAAATGGAATTAATAAATGTTATGTTAGATATATACCCGAGTGCTGGACAGATTCATACACAGCTTATTTTTTTTCTTTACCAAGTAGCCTTTTCCATGTCTTTTAGCCTGATCCTGGAGTCTTGTTACTTGTCTACTTCTGATGTTTTTTCCCCCCATCAGCTGATTGTAGGTCCCCCATTATGACCCTGGTCACCAGCCAGGAAATAAGTGAATCCATACAAACTGAACACTTTAAAATCAGACTAAAAATACACAGATAATTGTACATATAATACTATATTTTTTCCCATATTTATTGGGCTCCTAACTTCAATAAAATATAAAATAATAATAAATCTTTGAAGTTTACAAAATCTAAATCAGTCAGTGAAGAGCCGATGGTGAGAACCTGTACATTTTCAATTACCGCCATGTCCAAAATGGGTGTTTTTCTGTATTCAGGAGTTTATAATCTTAGAGTACTGTACAAAAAAACACAGATTAGTGTTCCACCTTTGGCTTTAAATTGGATTTCCTACTGCCGCCACTGGTTTTCAGTGAATCCAGAAGGCTGCTGATCCTGTCACTGGCCAGTCTTTTCTTGGAGGAATGTGATGCTCCGTCAGAGCCAGGCGAGTGGAGTATTGTGGCAAGTCCCCATGGCTTGTTTCCTCCCTCAGAAGACTGATTGGCTTGCTCTTGGAGTGTCCAGGCACTTTCCTGAGCTAAAGTGACAAATCTCTCCAGCTGGGACTTGTTGACATTTTTACTAATGTTCAGTGACTGTTCAAAAGGATTCTGGATGTAAAGTGGGGAGGAGTCTGGCTTATTTTTCTCTACACCCTAAAATAATTAAAGAAAGAGTAAACATTCAGACAATGAAACAGTAACAAAGAACATGTTTGTGGGCAAAGAGAAAACACACTCCAATGCAACCTCCACTGCCGTTTTCCCCTCGCCGGATCCGCAGGTTAAAATAAAAAAAAAATGAAGATACTTCGCAGACAAAAGCCTATTCCTCCTGCAGGGAGCAGCGGTTCTGAGCTCCCGCCTTTGTCACGAGTGCCTCATCAGCCAATCAATGTGCAGCGGCCTTGCTGCCACAGCTGGGATGGGCAGGCCCCCTAGGGCCACCATCAGTCTCCAAGGGATTTCCACTTTAATTCCTCTCCCTTAAAGTGGACCAACACCCAGGATTTTGACTATCATGAGTATTGGTCCACTTCCCCGAGGCACCCCGATCGGGGGTGCCCCGCTGTGTGAAACCCCCCAGAAAGCCCCCAAAACTCACCTCTCCCCGCTCCCACGTGGCCGCGCCGTCTCCGACGGACAAGCTGATTGACAGCAACGTACAAGCAGCTTGCCCGTCGGCGCCTCCCGCGCGTCACTCTTGACGTGTGCGCGCCCGCGCCGGCCATTCAGAGACGGCCGGAGCGGGCACACGCACGCCTAGAGGGGCGCGAGGGAGGCGGCGGCGGCCAGGTAGGTGGATTTGGGGTGTTCAGGGGGGGTTCACCCCGCGGGACATCCCGATCTCGGATGTCCCGCGGTGTGTGAGGTGATCGGCCCGGGAATCTTATAGATTCCCGGGCCGATTACCTCAGGGTGTTGGTCCACTTTAATAACAACTATCTCTTATGATGCAAATTTAAAATAAATTACCTAAATGAAGATTTTTGCCCTAATGAGAATGGATTATACTTCTTATACTATAAGAAATTGTATTTAATGCCTTGTACAAGAAATCCTGTACAGTGGAACCCCCCAGGACGCTGAGACCTACTCACCTCTTCCCGGTCCCACTGAGCGCCCTGGCGGCCACTTCCTCTGCTTCCCTTTAACAGGGAGCGTGCCCACACCGGCCATTCCCAAATGCCTGGCGCTCTCACGCGCCCTGCGAGAAGGATAGCGGGATGGGGGCACATGCGTGGAAAGAGGTAAGTGAATGGGGCGACCTGGAGGGTTTCACACAGTGGGGCATCCCGATTTTGTTTGCGGGGGGGGGGGGGGGGGGGGAGATGGAAATCTAACGGTCCGGAAATCTTATACATTCCCAAGCCGATCGGCGTGGATTTTGAGCCACTTTAAATCTTAAAAGGTTTAAAACAGTAAAAAACATTTTCAATAATTTGCTGAACAAAATATAGTAGCTCCCAAAACATCAACTAAACAGAGAGGACACTTACCCTGCGAATATCTATACAGTTCTTGCTAAAGTCAAAATTTCCATAAAATTCCAGAAATTCAACAAGGAGTTGACCTACAAAAGAAAAAAAAAAATGATACATTGGAAATTGTAGGGAAATTAGTAAAATAGGTTGTGGCACCCTAACGTTGGTTTCAGATGAGCACACAGGAAGTGTCCAGTGTTAAGCAAATTGAGGATATGCTTAAGTCACACACATAGGGCTTATGCTCTTCACAATGAACAGAGTAATTATGCTGGTCATTTATTTAATAATGACTTACCTATTGACTCGGTGTTTGCAGATGGCTTGATTTTACTCAAATCACTGACAAATGTGCAGTCATTGTCCTCAATGATGCATTTTTCATTTTTACCTAAAAACAGAGAAAGTTCAAATGCATTGTCCTGTTTCCAGCTCATGTGACTTACCAAGCAGTTGTTCTAAAAGCCTGCTAGGTTCCTGCCATGATCTATAGCTACAGTGCATGTAAAAGATTGGACACAGATGAGTTTTAAATGACTCCACAAACTCTCCAAAAGTCACTTGCCCCATCTGTATGTGTGATAGGAAGGCTACTGGCAGGTCCATGAGACATTATTGAGGTGGGGAAACCATGGCAGGAGTTACAATAATGTAAATTCACTTTTCTGTGCAGCAATCTCAATTGCCCAGGGGAGGGATGCACACGAGCACTGTTTGTAATAAGAGTATTAATCCGGTTTAAAGATTTGCCTCTAAAACACAGACAGCCCCAGTAACTGCTCATGCCGACATTTGATAAACAGAAACCTCAGGCCAATAAGCTCTTTGGGAGGGTTCAAAAGTAGTTAATACATGGTATAACACTTGCTCAAATACATGTGGCCTTTAGAGACGTCTAATGTGGCCACTGACCTACTGTGGGTAAGGTGGATAAATAGAACTGAGGTGGTAGGTGGAGGTAGTTAAAGTGGACCAACACCCTCTGCTGCAAGGGGCCTAAAATGACAGTCACATAACCCCCCAGATGCCCGTAAACCTTATGTTAACCTCCCTCCCACGCTGAGAATCCAGCGACATGATGGCTGCCCGGTGTTCATATGGGCAGTGACAACGCAGCAATTGGCTGCATTTGCAAGTGCATACTTCTACTTCTATATTGCCAAAAACCCTTAGCCCGTGCTATAAATAAACCTTAACTTGAGGAATCAGAGTTTAATCCCAAACAAGTGGCTCTTTCAGTCAGAAAGGAAACAACGTTCCTGTTTAAAGCGGAACAAAACCTAGGTTTGTTTACCTTCCCAGGTTTTGCTGTGCTTCCCTGGGGGCATCCTGAATCGGCATGCCACGCTGTGTGAAACCCCTCCAATCACCTCAAATCTCCGCCCTGGTCCAACGCCGAATGTGCAGGCTCCCAGCCCATCAGATCCGCTTGCTGTGATGATGTCATTCTGCCAAGTGGCTCTGATTGGGATGAATAGGGAGTGTGCTCTCCCACTTCCTCCACATGCAGGAGCGTACACTCTGATTGGACTGGAGCCTGCACATGCGCCCTGGGGGGGTTTCACACAGCGATGCAGGCCAGCCGCTGCTGGGTTTTGTTCTGCTTTAAGCACCATGCAATCGCTGGTTTTCAGCGCTTGAAATGCGCTAGTGATATCAATTTCAACTTGATTGAGTGGAATCGCTTTCACACCAACCTCCAAAATGCTGCAGGCAGAGGAGGTTTTGGAGGGGATTGCAGTCATGCCACGATCGCAATCACCTCCCTGAATGTGCCCATCACGTTTCATAGGCAGCTTCTCAAAGACATTTGAAAAGCGCTTGCATTGAAAGCGCAATCATTCCACAATAGTCTCGGTGTGAACGCGCCCTAGGCCCATCAGTCTAACTAGTGGCTCTTGAACTATACAACATACAGCAACAAACAGAAATCTACATCAGTGTGTCATTTTCAGTATTTGCATTCTACGTAGAATTAGTGTTTTTTTCATCTACAGCGAAACTGTAAATGCCCCTGACAGAGGATGGGTGTCAATCTTTCGCTAATCAGCGGTTTCTCCATATTGCATAAGAGCTCCGTCCATGCTTGGCATGCTTCTGCTTTTGGCAGCAGCTTTCAGATTTTCAGTGGTGCTATTTTTACTTGCAAATGGAGGTAGCATTGACTTGCACTGCTGAACTAAGAAAGAAAAAAGCTGAAAGGCCAGGTCAGCTAAAAAAAGTGTAAACCACTTTTAAGGGAAAATTTAGAAACACCAAACCTATCCACACGTCTTTAAATTTAGTAGCACAACCTTTCCAAAATCTTTCTTCAAGTTGTACAAAGTTATGCAATCAACTTGTAGAAAAAAAAATACACTTGCATGGGCGGCAGACGCACGCACAGAGCTGGGAGGGGGGGGGGGGGGGGGGCTCTGTGCCACTGATGCCCATGCCCCAGAGAATGGCGCTGGGCTATGGCCAAGGAAGGGTTTATTTCATTTGTCAACACCCCATCGTCCTGCCTCAGCGCCAGGAGAGGGTTGTATTTTGATTGGACTTCTGCTTTAAAATAATCAAAACCCCGTTTTGGCATCAGAAACCAGTTACTTTTTCTTTTATGGGGGAGGGGGGGCCCTTTCTGTTACCCGGGAGGTGCCCTCAGGTTCACGTCTGCCGCCAACAAGACCGTTGGTTGTGCAAATGTGGGCCCTGGTGGCACCCCTAGGCAGAAGAAGGGGAGAAACCTCTAAATCACTTACTGGGAAGTACAAATTGCATTGAACATGTGTTCTGTTAAGCCATAGAAACCTTCCGAATTTATTTTTCTTTCATTTGTACAAACAGTATTAAATTCATACTTGTTCAGGAAAGATTGATTTCTTAATAGTCTCTGCGTTCGGTGAAGTCCTTTTGTGCAGTATTAATTATTGTTTAACAGACACCCCAATTTGGGTTCTGTTTGCTGTAGTAATTCTGGGGCCTATTGTGCCCTCAGCTTGTAGCAAGATGCATTCTATTCGGTCGGTGCGGAAACCGGCAGCGCACCTACGCTATTCAAAGCGACGGCACCCGCAACTAAAGACACTTGATGAACACCAGGGGGTGCCGGTCCGCGGCTACAAGGATACACACAAACAGAAAAGGTGATACCCTTACTTATCCACCAACGGTGCTGGGAGGAACCGCTGCAACCAAAGCTCAAGCGCTGAAGTGACTGCTGTTACATGTGAATGACTATCAATACAGACAAAAAATATCACAAGGACCCACACACTGAGGAAGCGGAAAGCGAAACGCGTCTGTGCAAGAGGTCCGCACCGACCGAATAGAATGCATCTTGCTACAAGCTGAGGGCAAAATAGGCCCCAGAATTACTACAGCAAACAGAACCCAAATTGGGGTGTCTGTTAAACAATAATTAATCATGCACAAAAGGCCTTCACCGAACGCAGAGACTATTAAGAAATCAATCTTTCCTGAACAAGTATGAATTTAATACTGTTTGTACAAATGAAAGAAAAATAAATTAGGAATGTTTCTATGGCTTAACAGAACACATGTTCAATGCAATTTGTACTTCCCAGTAAGTGATTTAGAGGTTTCTCCCCTTCTTCTGCCAACGGTCTTGTTGGCGGCAGACGTGAACCTGAGGGCACCTCCCGAGTAACAGTAGTTACATAGTGCCCAAAAGGCCACACCTCTACACTACTGGGACCAAAAACACAACGGGAGCACCCACTCCGTTACAGCTCTTCCTTGTCTTTCTCCCCCCCCCCCCCCCCTTTGTACTTTTTCTTTTAGTTCACCTGCAAGACTTTTTAGGTGGTCAAGAGTTGGGATAACAGGCGGACTTCTCTTCTGTAAAAAGAATAAGATCAACGTTGTAAGGGAGAAGTTAGTGATCCAGTGGCCAGAGACGGAGCTGGTGATTCCATGTACACGAGCCCAGCATCGCAAAGTGAAAACCAGAGGCCGCACTCGACCATCAATGTTCCCATAAATGTACAAAAGCTCAGAACTTCGCAGTGCAATTCTGAAAACATAAAGGAAAGATGAGGAACTCAGTGAAAGTCCTACTATACATATAGCAAAAAGCCAATGCAGCTCGTTTGTTTTATACAACCGGTAAATGTTCTCAATTCAGAACGAGATGTACAAAAATCAAACAAAACAATAATCATATATTACTATCAAACTGCACAAAACAAAGCCTGACACCAAATAAAATGTAAATACACAACTGGTCGCTGCTGTGAATCTTCTTTTCAACCAGAAGCCTTGTGTTCCGTTTGTCCAATAACCACAACAAAGAGGCAATATGCTGTAGGGATTGGTAGGCGAATATGTCACTTAAACCGGACCTTCAGCGTGATTTAAAGTGGACCAACACCCAGGATTTTGACTATCCTGGGTTTTGGTCCACTTCGGCGGGGCACCCCGATCGGGGGTGCCCCGCTGTGTGAAACCCCCCAGAAACCCCAAAAAACTCACCTCTCAACGCTCCCACGTGAGCGCCGCAGCCAATCCCCGCCAACGTCCAGGCGGGGATCAGGAACGTCCAGGCCGCTTCCGCCGCCGCCGCCTCCCGCGCGTCACTCTCGGCGCGCGCGCGCCCCCGCCGGCCATTCACAGAGGGCCGGCGCGGGCGCGCGCACGTCTGGAGGGGTGCGCGGGAGGCGGCGGCGGCGGAAGCAGCGGCGGATCAGGTAAGGTGTTTTTGGGGTTTCTGGGGGGTTTCACCCCGCGGGACATCCCGATCTCGGATGTCCCGCGGTGTGGGAGGTGATCGGCCCGGGAATCTTATAGATTTCCGGGCCGATCACCCCTGGGTGTTGGTCCACTTTAATGAAAAGCCCAAACCCTTAAAAACTATTCCCCAGCATCTAAAATTAATATATGTTAAGTTTTTAGTCACTTACTTCTTATTCTTCCCCCCTCTGGGCTGCAACTCTGTTCAGGACTCTAGGATATGGGCACCGCCATCTTGACTTAGAAGCATCACATACTGAGGAGAGCGGGATAAAGTGCAGGGGGCGGGGTTATAGCTGTGCTTTGCACAGACAGAGCAGTGCAGGGGTCAGGAAAAGGACAGCAATCCCAGAATGCATAGCGAAACAGTCAGAAGACACTTCCTGTTTGCAGGCTGTCTGATGCTCCATGAGCCGCCATCTTGGATGTTTAAAGGCTCATAACATGCAGTAGATGCAGGTAGGATGATTTTTAATGTGAGCAATCTGTATGTACAGGGTGTGGGAAACATATAAGATATGATATGACCCTGGAGTCCATGGTCGTCCGAGTTCCACTGCTTGGGGAATTTGGGATGTTCCGCTGTGTAAAGCCCCCCGGATCCATCGCCGCCGCCAGGGCTGCATCCCCGTTTATCTCTAGCTGTGCACACACAAGGCCTTTCTGAATTGGCAGCATGGGCACGCCACAGCTTCAGCCGCCAAGCCTATAAAGCCAGAAAATTGGGGTGGCAGATAGGCCGCTGAGTGATGAAGTCGGAATGCACAGGTAGCTGCTACTAAGGGGACACTGACTGCCTCTGAATACTAAGTTCCTCTCAGCCAGTTTGGTGAGATTACAATGGTTTATCTTTATTTTAAACCAGACCTAACACCCCAGTATGCCCCTTTAATATGGAATGTTAAAGCAGAGCTAAACCTTTTACAATACTCTTTCTTCTCAGCAGATAAACCCCCCTCCATCCAGCCTGGCAGGCATAATGCCTTTTAATTACATTCAATTGTATCGTCGCTGCACTCAACATAGAAATCCACCAACAGGATGTGTTTGCTGCTTGGGGCCCTAATTAAGAACGGCCACATTTAGTGGATCACTGAAGGAGTCCAAAACAAATATTGATTTAGTTCGTAGCGAGGCAGCTGGACTGGAAGAAGCGGAAGCCTGTGCCACAGGCCTAGGCTTCCTCTATAGATATCTGGTCTGTTTTAATGCCAGTGTTTAATTCCTATACAGACAAACTGCTAACAGGTAGAGAAAATAAACAGGCAGCAGAGCTGAATGTACAGTATGAGTACACTGAAGCTGTTTATATACATTTATACAGCCAGGATGCATTTGACTTCCATGGAAAATCGTTGACTTCAGTCAGACGCCAACTAAATATTTAGCGCACTACCCTTTTTTGTGTAGTGCTCAGTCGGATATACGGATACTCTAGGAAACAGCACTTACCGATTGTCTGCTGTAAGGTCACAATGCAGGCCTGCAGACTGGTGATAAAACCGTACCAGTGGACACCGAGCGCTAAGGATTTTCTGCAATTCCGTACATCCAGGACCGAAACTGTCAATACATTCACCGATGACGGACAAAATCTTTTGCTGAGCTACTCTTCCAGAGGAGACCCGCCTCATCCAATATTCTGTGAAAAATGAAGCACCAGCCTGAAACAAAGACCAAATAGAACAATTCTGTAAAGAAGTGATAGGCAATATGGGCCCTGCATTTGTTGCCTATGGCATCAATAGCAGCACAAAAAAGTGAAAGTGAAAGTCAAGTGTCTTGTGACCCCCACTGGCTTGCCATCCTCCCCTGGCGCTGAGGAAGGAGAGGATATCGATTTGTCAGTGCAGAATGATGCAGAATACAGCGATGGACTGTGAGATGTCAATGTGGGATTACAAAATAGGAGAATAACGTAAAGTCCTTGCATTTCAGGGCAGTTTTCTGCTGTCAACACACACAGGCCAATTGTGTGCTCTTGTTCTATGCTCCTAGGGTAGGTGCTCAGGTGATGCAGCCCACCATTCCTTCTGCATTCTCCCTCATTACTGGACAGAGGGGAGCGTATAGTCACTCCAAGTGTTGATGGCAAAAAAATTGCAGCGTTTTTCTACTTACAGAGGACCAAAACCCACGTCACATCAGCCCTGAAACCTATAAGATTCCAGGGCCATCTCCTCCTCACCGGGGCATCCAAAAGCTGTATGAAATCCGACAGGTTGCCCAGAAACTCACCTTCTTACCCGGTCCATTGGTGCATGCGCGAGCTGCGGCCACATCCACGCGATCCCTTTAGCAGGCGCGGGCATGCTCCCTGTTAGAGGGTAGCGGGGGATGCAGTCACCCACATTAGACGAGCTCCTGGAAGGACAAGCTGCTGCACATGCGCCGTAGGACCAGGAAGAGGCGATTTTGTTTGGGCGACCCGGGGGGTTTCACACAGCGGCGCACCCCCAATCGCGTATAGTCAAAATCCTGGGTTTTGGTCCACTTTAAACCGGACCTTCAGCATCATTTAATGAAAAGCCCAAACTCTTAAACTATTCCCCGGCATCTAAAATTAATATATTTAAAGTTTTTAGTCACTCCCTTATTATTCTTAACCCCACCGGGCTGCAAATCTGTTCAGGGCTCTAGGATATGGACGCTGCCATCTTGACTAAGGAGCATCACATACTGAGGAGAGGAGAGCAGAATAAAGTGCAGGGGGGCAGGTTATAGCTGTGCTTTACACAGACAGAGCAAAGCTGGGGTCAGGGAAAGGACAGCAATCCCAGAAT
Organism: Gastrophryne carolinensis; assembly: GCA_027917425.1. Lineage (NCBI taxonomy): Eukaryota > Metazoa > Chordata > Amphibia > Anura > Microhylidae > Gastrophryne > Gastrophryne carolinensis. Next base: position 121,373,242 of record CM051239.1, read on the forward strand.
GCAGAGCGACACACTTTTTTGGATGTTTAAAGGCTCATAACATGCAGTAGATGCAGGTAGGATGGTTTTTAATGTGAGCAATCTGTATGGACAGGGTGTGGGAAACATATAAGAAATGCTCTTATTCAAGGTGAAGGTCCACTTTAAAGTGGACCAACACCGAGAGGTGATCGGCCCGGAAATCTATAAGATTCCCGGGCCGATCACCTCCCACCCCGCGGGACATCCGAGATCGGGATGTCCCGCGGGGTGAAACCCCCCCAAACACCCCAAATCACCTACCTTATCTTCGGCGGCGGCCGTCCGCCGCCGCCTCCCTCGCGCCCCTGTAAGCGTGCGCGCGCCCGCCGTCCGCGAATGGCCGGCGGGGGCGCGCGCGCGCCGAAAGTGACGCGAGGGAGGCGGCGGCAGCCGCTTGGACGTTCCTGATCCCCGCCTGGACGTTGGCGGGGATTGGACCGTCCAGTCACGTGGGAGCGGGGACAGGTAAGATTTTGGGGCTTTCTGGGGGGTTTCACACAGCGGGGCACCCCCGATCGGGGTGCCCCGCCGAAGTGGACCAAAACCCAGGATAGTCAAAATCCTGGGTGTTGGTCCACTTTAAAGTAAATTTTCAGGCAAATTAAAAAAAAAAAAAAAAAAAGAGCTATGCTCACCCTTTTCTCCCACGCAGCCCATCACTCCTAGTCCAGGGCAGCAGCGCTCACCTGAAAGGCTGGATGCAGGTGCCTCGCCACCCAGCACCTCGTGCAGTGCCAAGCTCTTGTCTGGCTTATTTTCCTGTCTCCCTCCAATGTGGCGACCCCCCCCCCCAACCAAACATATAAGACTTAATATGTACATCAGTATCTAGTCTCTGCCATGTAAAAATGAACAACAAAAATGAATCAGAGTTTTAAATAGCAACAGCATACTAACCTTTCCAGTCATGTGACCTTTTATACTATCCAAATTGAGAAACAGGTCCAAGTCACAACCCATCTTCCCAAAAGAATTCACACTGGAGCCATACAGGAGCACCGTGGCTTCTGGAAAAAAGGCAGTGGCAAGGTCACTGACTAAAGAGCTGACTAGATAACGGAGTCTGATGCTCTCTTCTGTTAGCTGTTGCTCTTCTAAAATAATCTGTGCTTGATCTTCAACCTATTCAAAGAGACAATGTATAAGTAATGGTCTAAAGATAAAACATGGTTTTATAACTTGGTTCCAAAATCTAGATTTTTGTTTTCATTTCCTTTAGTTAGCTATTAATACGATTGACAGCCATAGAAAATGGAGTTTAAAATATGGATTTAAATTTTCCTCTTATAAACACACTTAAAAGCAAAGAAGGAGTAAAAAAGCATCAGTTTGCCACACTTCTTCCACTGGGCATTCTAAAATGGCTGCATTTATGGATTCATTATGGAGTCCCAAAACCTAGGCCTTTTTTTGTCTCTGGCAGCAGTCTTGGCTGTGAAAAGCAGGCTGGGCCCCAGCATCTCCATCAATAGCCTGCCTGTGATAAATGATAGGGGTGTCAGAAAAAAATAGATTCTGTCAAGTATCACGATATTTCATTCAACGATAGTAGAATCGATTTTTTCTTTCTAGAATCGATTCTTACTCCTTCTTCCCTACAGTAAAAGAAAAGTAAAAAAAAAAATCACCTGACCTCCTCTTCACCCAGGGGGCCTCCGATCCCCCCTCTTCAGTCCTCAGGAGAGCGCCCAACAAGCTCTCTCCCCCCGGCTTTCTGACGGTGACGCCATCTTCACGAGTAGCCCCGCCCCTTTGAGCGTCATCCCGGCGGCTCAGCTGTCAGATGCGGTGATCGCTGGGCAGAGGAGGAGGAGGGGGCAGGAGATTCTCTGATCTCCTACCTCCCCCCTCCTCTGGCCGGCAATCACAGCATCTGTCATCGGATTGGCGAGGGACAGAGGAGCTTACTATCAGAGGTGAGTAAAGAAGAAAAAATTGTTTTTCTTTAATAAAGACATTTTTTCTGTGTCTGTTTTTTTTTTTTTTTTTTTTTCAACTGTTAACCCGTTGTGAACGGGTAAAGGATCTGTGTTCCAAAAGCCCCCATAGCTGGTACGTGCTGGTTATGCTGGGTAAGGGGAACCTCACTTTTTGGAGGGGGGGGGGGGGGAGATTTTTAACCCTTAAAATTTCCCCCAAAAATGGGGTCCCAGCCCCCGGGGGACCCTAGGTCATTTTTTTTTAAATTATATATAAACCAAAAAAAAAACGCAATATATCGTCTTTGAGACAGAATTGGCATATATTGTATCGTCATACGTGTATCGCGATACGTATCGTATCGCCAGATTCTTGCCAATTCACACCCCTAATAAATGACACTGAAGACCAAGCTTCATACCAGGTTCCAATTCTTAGATCAAACCTCCAATCAAAAATGACTAAAGGCTGAATTAAAAGGCATCCTAACTTAAGATACGCTTCTTAGCTTCTATGCTACTCTCACACTTCAAATGAGTCTGGCACAGCCAGAGACTAACACTCAGACCTCGGGGAGAGACACCAGGGAGGACAGGCATGTGTGCAGGCAAGGACCAGACAAACCATTAGGTGAGGTGGGGCCAGATAGAGAAATGGCATGTTATTACGCAATTCATTGAATCCATGCAAAGTTAGGATGTTAACAAAATAAGCCATCAGCAACAGAGCAATGTCCAGGCTTACAAAGCAGCTTTTGGCTGCACCAGAAGTGTGTTGAGATATAAAAGACAGAAACATCCCCGATTCTTAAACTAATAACCACTTGAGGCAGAAAGCTGAAAACACAGAACCCAGCATCAAGATTTCTGCACCAGACGGCCATAGAAGGACAACGGAATTGATGGCAGGTAAACTCGGGCACCGAGGATGTACAAGCTTTTTGTAACTTCCAGGCAGCTCTGCCTCCCCCTGTGCTAAGCTCATTTTGGGTATTAAAATAAGTTACCTGAATGCCGAACTCCCCCGAATCCAGTGAATGGCAGGGCTCTGCTTGGCAGCAATAGACTAGAGTGACAGACCAGTCAATGCACACTACTGCTCAGGATTGTGTGACTGACCTGTCACTCAATGTCCCAGCCTCAGTTTTCATGCAAAATGCTCGTCCCCCAGTGAGTTGTTTTTATGTTGTTAGCACGGGGGGGGGCTGGGAAGAGGTGGGTGGAGCGTTACAAAATGCTTGGACTTACCCTTTAAACCACGGTATGTTTACGGGCACTCCAACACGGGGGGGGGGGGGGGGTTATAGAAGGTCAACGGGTCCGGTATATAATTTTAACATTTGAACCATTTTCCTTTTTGCTTTAAAATACATTGTAAATAATGATGAACTTACAGTCTGAGCGGTACATAATTTCTTTAATAACTGACTGACTGAAATTGAAGACTGCGGGGAGCAACTGACAAACTGTTGATCCAATTCTTGAGACTTGATTTTAATGAATCTAGATTTAAATGGCACAACACAAGAATCATCTTCATCAGGGATTTTAGTGACAGCTAGGAGTGAGTCAATACTTTCAGTATTTGTGAATTCCACCAGTGCATGGGTACCCTAAGAGAAAGCACAAAATGAAACACAATTATATATACACATAGGTTACAGAGCTTTCAATGGTTTGCTGCAAATAGAATATAAACCCCTTATTTTCTACTTATTTTTGCACTTTTTGCAAATTTGTTTTACGGAAGTAGTTTTTACTACCTGCAATCCGTTGCTATTGACAACTGTACACCAAGATCTACAAGAAGAGAGAAGTTAGTCCTGTACATACAGAGCTCTGCTTCTGGGCTCGTGTAAGGTTCAGTGCGCTCCCTCACCTCACCAGTGTTCTGTGAGTGCAGAGCTCACTTCTGTTTTCCTGTACATCTTGGTGTACATTGCCAACAGCAACAGATTGCCGGTAGTGAAGACTACTTCCATAAAACACACATTTGCTAACATAAGGAGAATAAAAAAAAATACTAGCTCAGCTCAGTACCTTGAGGACATCTTTTGTTGTCCTCTTTTATTGTTAGTCCCCTATACTGTTATCTGTATCTCACAACTGGCCTCCTTTTTAGGATGCCCTGCTATGTGAAACCCCTCAGATCGACAGTAAAACTTACTTGACCACCAAGCAAAAAGAATATACACAGACGTGCAGCCAATCAGCACACTCGGCTCAATTCAGCTTCTCTTAGCTGCCGGCCGCATCCTCGCTATCTTCCGAGTGCGCCCTATGCTATTAGGTTGGTGGTCGGGTAGGTTTTACTGGAGATTCGAGGAGGTTTTAAACAACGGGACATCCCAAATCCTTCCTATTCAGGCAACAGGGCCGAGGATATTTTTATTACACACACTCCTCTGTCTATAACCAGCAAAGAATGTAACAAATTTTAATCCGCTACAGTAGCATTCGATGTAACAGCCACTCAGCTGATAAAAGTTTGTTAAATTATCTGCTGGTTAGAGGCTAGAGTGTAATGAACATATACCCAGCCCCATTGCTAGAGTCCTTTATGCATTAACTAATGTTTTGAAATGAAGATGAATGATGTTAGCGCAAGAGACCATCGCCGTAACAATAATACAACTCTGTGAAACTCACCTGAAGAATTCTTTTTGGATGCATCCAGTCCAGGTTGTCCCAATATCCTTACAGATGGGTGTTCGCCCCTAGGGGCAAACACCCATCTGTAAGGATATTGGGACGACCTGGACTGGATGTAGGGAAAAACAAAACACCTTTCCCTTTCCCAGTATTTGAACCAATGGTAAATTAATTACTAACATAACTGTCGAAGAAAAAGTGATTGGCCACTTCTCCATGTCGGGATAAGTACTTCAGAAATTTCTTCTCATTAATTTTTGGTGGACAGCTTATCAACACTGAGTGCCTAGACTGTTCTTTTCTCTCATGTTGGACTTCTGCAAACGTTTTTCTTGGACTTTGATCGTGATCTAAAAAAAGGAAGAAGAGAAAAACTGATCTTCTGAAACAAGGGCACATACACAAACTTCTCAACACTTATGCACTATGCAGTTATTGCAATGTCTTTAGACAGGCTGATTCATGTATTGCATTGCTTGTGCACACACAAGTAAAGAAGTAGCAATGTCTGCACAAACTTTTAAACTTAGTAATGTTAGGGACGGGGTACTAATTGGACGGCCTTGACGTGGCTACCTCGCTTTTACATTCATTGCAATCTATGTTAACTAACAGTCCATGTTCTTAACAAGTGTTAGCTAGGTTTTTCAGTTTTTAGTATGAGTGTGCAGAGGGTTAACTTTCTTTTTTGCTTAGTGTGTGTGGTCACACCCCTCTAGCACCTCTTGACTGCTATATATTGACTGGATGAGCACATCCTACCTTCCTTTTTGCTGTTGCATTTGCAGGTCAGTGGCCAGATCTGCTGGATTGTAGCTCTCCCAATGTAACAGGGAGTCCAATTGGCCTCTACCTAAACCCTCTTTTTGAACTGTAACACTGTGCAGGCAAGTATTTTTCATTGTGTGTGTGCAAGCAAGTTAAGTTATTGCACTGTCTTTAGACAGGCTGATTCATGTATTGCATTGCTTGTGCACACACAAGTAAAGAAGTAGCAATGTCTTCACAAACTTTTAAACTTAGTAATGTTAGGGACGGGGTACTAATTGGACGGCCTTGACGTGGCTACCTCGCTTTTACATTCATTGCAATCTATGTTAACTAACAGTCCATGTTCTTAACAAGTGTTAGCTAGGTTTTTCAGTTTTTAGTATGAGTGTGCAGAGGGTTAACTTTCTTTTTTAACACTTATGCACTAGTTCTGCTTTTCATTATAAGAAAAGTCTGGTGTCATGTCATAAACCCGACCACTTTGTTCATTGAACTGACATTTACAATTTGAGTGATGTGATCTCATTTCCTGCTACAGGATTGTCAATCCCAGAACGTCACATGCCCACAGATAGCATGATCTAGGCAATTGAGAACCTCCACAGACACACACCTAATACATGAAAAAGAAGGCTGTGCTTTCAAAAATGCCACTGAAGTGGGCCAAAACCCTGTGAGGCTGGCCCGGCAGTATTTTAAACCACTTTAATTGCCGATTCCCTATAGCGGCATCCTGATTTGGGCTACCCCCATATGAAACCCCCTAGTATTGCCGCTATACTATCACCGTCCAACCCAAGGCACATGCGCGGGTCACATCCCTGCGTTCTTGCCGCTGTTGAGTACACCAGCACTCAAATCTTTATATAGCCAGCTGAAAACAGAGCTGTATACTGCGAATGAATATGCATGGCATACAGCGCTGACTGGACAAGAACCTGTGCATGTGCCGTGGGATCACTGGAAAGGTGAGTTTTGGCAGCAATGGGGGATCAAGATCATGGGTTTAGGTCCACTTTAAAACAAAGATGGGAGGTGCTAAAGTTGTGTTACCCTATTAGACAATGCAGTGAACCATTTGCACAGTTTTAGGTCTAACTCTGTATTGGAAATTTAGACTTATCCACCTTAAGCCATAGATAGAAGGATTATGGGGAGCATCATAAGGACAGAAAGGTGACCAGCATAAATTATGGGGATTCTGTGACAACAGTGGCTTTCTATTGTATGAGCTTCCTGTTTGGTCACTACAGACAGGAAGTGAAGAAAAAGCCAATGTTAATCCTTCTCTATGTACTCAAAAAAACAGGACAAAACCAAAAAAAGTCACCAAACAAAACCATGGCTTTAACCCTAACCTACTACGAAACGAGGACCATTTCACATGTTGCCAGGCCCTGGAGTCTTTTAGACTCCCTGCCCTCAGGGCTTCCCAACTCTGGATGTCCTATATTGTTAAACCCCCCGGTGTCCCAGTAAGTTCATCTTGATCTTTGCCCCTTTGCAACATGTGCGGCATGGCTCAGCCTTCGCTGCTGAAAGAACTCACTATGTCAAGTGCTGTTTTGACAGTGTCAGCCTCCCTATCCCCAGTGTCACTGCGGTCTGCGGCGCGCGTGCCCCAGCCTATCTGAATAACTGGGCATGGGAGCACGCCTCAGCTGCAGCCTGAGAACCTGGTGATCGTGGGGGGTACACACAGTGGGGTATCCAGCCAATAGGTCCACTTTAAAAGCCTGCCCGCACAAAATCCAATTGCAGAGGGGGCAGGGGATAACACAGGGTGCACTTCTGAGCTGCACACCCTACCTTCAGCGTAGGACTGAGCAAGACCGAGAGAGAAGTGCACTGTCTAGATGGGTGCTGTCATTGCTCATGTTTGATTGAGCCTGTGGGACTGGCAGGCAAGTGCCTTTTGTTTTTTTTGGACAGCTTGGACTGTTCCTTTTAGTAAGATGTGACTGTTCTCTGCTAGCAGGTTTTAAAAAATAAGAAAATAGAGGGAGCCCTGTGCTTCCAGGCCTTCAGCGACTCCAGCAGCTTTAGAACAGACATATACCCTAAAATGAAGCATGGCTCTACTGTATTGTAGCAGGTGAGGCAGTGCTACAAGGCCAGGTGTAGTTTTAGGGTATCGGTCAGGGGTGGGGTTTGGCTTATGGGGAATAATATCCAGGACTGAACAAACCCACCACTCTATAGATCAGCTGATACAGAACAGCCCCCACTGCTAGCCTAAACCAGCCAAAAGGTACAATGCAGACGTGGAGCTAGAAGTTCCATCATTGTCTTAAAGCTGAGAAATACATAAAAACACTTTATAATGTAAAACGTTAAAGTGGACTAAAACCCAGCATTTCACTATCCCGTCTCCTATGTCCGTCCCCTTGGGACACCCCAGATACCTGAGGGAGATGAACCAAAACATTGAATACAGAAATCCCGGGTTCGGTCCACTTTAAAATGGACCAAAACCCAGCAGGATCGGCCCGGGAATCTTATAGATTCCCTCTCTCCGCGAGGCATCCAAAATTGGGATTCTCCCGCTGTGTGAAACCCCCCAGGACGCCCACAAACCTTACCTGAATCCCGGGCCAACGGCGCATACGCGGGCCGCATCTTGCGATTCTCTCTATGCAGGATGCGGGGGCGCACTCCCTGTTAGAGGGAAGCACAGGATGCGGCCACCAGTGTGCTCGTAGCCGCTGAGATAAGACGTCGCTTTGATGCGCATACCTCAGCGGCTCCGAGCGCGCTGATTGGACGAGCGGCCGTGCATGTGCCGTAGGAACAGGGTGAGTTGAATCGGGCGGTCTGGGGGGTTTCACATAGCGGGGCACCCTCAATCAGGGTGCCCCGGGATAGTCAAAATCCTGGGTTTTGGTCCACTTTAACAGGCAGCTTGCAATGGACACCCAGTAATTTGTATAGACCAGGGCAGTCTAAGGGAGAGTGGCCAGGGCAATTGCCCTGGGCGCCAAGGCTAATGGGAGCACCTTTATCCCAACCATCCTGTATTCTGTAGATGGATCAGGGCCAATGGCCGGCCAAACACCAAACCCGTCATCCCTCCATATTGGGCCGTTATAGAGAGGGGGCACTGCCTGCTGCTAAGGTAGAGGCACAGCATGGCACATAACTGCACTATAGGATACCCAAGCAGGGAAGCAGAGCTCTTTTGCCTAGAAACTTCCCAGGTATAGACAAGTAACCCCATAGAGCACAGGTCCCAGAATGGTCTATATGAATAATGGAACATGTATACATTCATCCTGACAGGAAGCGCAGCACCTTTGCTCTTCACTTTCTGTCTCTAAAAAGCGCTATGTGGACCGCAAGGCATGGTGGGAAATGTAGTTCCCCCTATTACAGGCCTCTGCCACACGTGAGTGACCTCCACTCCGCCATAATTCGCTTCTATCGACGCTGCAGTCAGCACCCCGTCCTCACCCGCCGCCTCCACCGCCAGGGCCCTTTGCTGTCTCCCAGCTGTCGTGGTCAGGGCCCGCCCGGTGACCCGAACCACCGACCCCAGCCTCAAGCACCGCACCATGACACCGGCAGGTCTCGCCGCACTGCGCATGCGCTGCACTACGGCGACAAAGTGGGACAAAACTACAGTGTTGTGCGCATCGCCTTCCGAGATAGCCACAGGCATTTCTATGTATATAATTACATGTGTTCCATTTTATAGGTCTGTAAGCATTTTATAGGTGGCTAAAACGCTTAACATTCAAGAACACGTTGCCAAAGCTATTGGCGGTAGAAGAGATGTTTAAAAAAGAAACACAGAAATTTTAAAGTGCAACGCCAGAGAAATATCCGATGCGAGCTTACGTGAAGGGCAATCAGGATCTCTGGTGCCGCCTCTGGAAGTGTTGTTCTACAGTATGTTATGGGGGTGCGACCGCATTGGGGCCCAGAATGTCAGGCGGCCCCATCATTTTGCTCCTCCGCATATATTTATCAGGCGAGTAGGGATACACAACCTGCGACCCCTCACCTCTTGTCTCCTACTTCCCACCTCACCTGAGCCCCCTACTTTCCTCGTCACCTCAGCCTCCCCCACACACATCTTGCCCCCTATTTCCCACCTCACCTCATCCCCCCTCACCTCTTACCCCCTACTTCCCACCTCACCTGAGCCCCCTACTTTCCTCGTCACCTCAGCCTCCCCCACACACATCTTGCCCCCTATTTCCCACCTCACCTCATCCCCCCTCACCTCTTACCCCCTAATTCCCACCTCACCTGAGCCCCCTACTTTCCTCGTCACCTCAGCCTCCCCCACACACATCTTGCCCCCTATTTCCCACCTCACCTCATCCCCTCTCACCTCTTACCCCCTACTTCCCAACTCACCTGAGCCCCCTACTTTCCTCCTCGCCTCAGCCTCCCCCACACACATCTTGCCCCCTATTTCCCACCTCACCTCAGCCCCCTACTTTCCTCCTCGCCTCAGCCTCCCCCACACACATCTTGCCCCCTATTTCCCACCTCACCTCATCCCCTCTCACCTCTTACCCCCTACTTCCCAACTCACCTGAGCCCCCTACTTTCCTCGTCACCTCAGCCTCCCCCACACACATCCTGCCCCCTGTTCCCACCTCACCTCATCCCCTCTCACCTCTTAACCCCTACTTCCCACCTCACCTCAGCCCCCTACTTTCCTCCTCGCCTCAGCCTCCCACACACACATCTTGCCCCCTATTTCCAACCTCAGCCCCCCTCACCTCTTACCTACTACTTCCCACCTCACCTTAGCCCCCCCTCACATCTTACCCCCTAATTCCCACCTCACCTCTTGCTCTATACTTCTCACCTTACCTCAGCCCCCTTCATATCTTGCTCATTTACTGCCTCCCCTCAGCCCCCCTCACCGGACCTCAGCCCCCCATACATCTTTCCCCCTACTTCCCACCTCACCTCGGCCCCCTCACCTCTTGCCCCCTACTTCCCACCTCACCTCTTGCCCCCTACTTCCCACCTCACCTCTTGCCCCCTACCTCCCACCTCACCTCTGCCCCCCACACATCATTTCCCCCTACTTCCCACCTCACCTCAGCCCCTCACCTTTTGCCTCCTACTTTCCACCTCACCTTAGCCCCCCTCACATCTTGCCCCCTACTTCCCACCTCCTTAGCCCCCCTCACATCTTGCCCCCTACTTCCCACCTCACCTCTTGCTCCTTACTTCCCACCTTACCTCAGTCCCCTTCACATCTTGCTAATTTACTGCCTCCCCTCAGCCCCCCTCACATCTTCCCCCCTACTTCCCACCTCACCTCAGCCCCCTACTTTCCTCATCACCTCAGCCTCCCCCACACACATCTTGCCCCCTATTTCTCACCTCAGCCCCTACTTTCCTCCTCGCCTCAGCCTCCCCCACACACATCTTGCCCCCTATTTCCCACCTCAGCCCCCTCACCTCTTACCCCCTACTTCCCACCTCACCTTAGCCCCCCCTCACATCTTACCCCCTACTTCCCACCTCACCTCTTGCTCTATACTTCTCACCTTACCTCAGCCCCCTTCACATCTTGCTCATTTACTGCCTCCCCTCAGCCCCCCTCACCTCTTACCCCCTACTTTCCACCGCACCTCAGCCCCCCATACATCTTTCCCCCTACTTCCCACCTCACCTCAGCCCCCTCACCTCTTGCCCCCTACTTCCCACCTCACCTCTTGCCCCCTACTTCCCACCTCACCTCTTGCCCCCTAATTCCCACCTCACCTCAGCCCCCCACACATAATTTCCCCCCACTTCCCACCTCACCTCAGCCCCTCACCTCTTGCTCCAAGGCTGAGGTGAGGTGGGACCTCAGCTCCCTCACCTTTTGTCTCCTACTTTCCACCTCACCTTAGCCCCCCTCACATCTTGCCCCCTACTTCCCACCTCCTTAGCCCCCCTCACATCTTGCCCCCTACTTCCCACCTCACCTCTTGCTCCATACTTCCCACCTTACCTCAGGCCCGTTCACATCTTGCTCATTTACTGCCTCCCCTCAGCTCCCCTCACATCTTCCCCCCTACTTCCCACCTCACCTCAGCCCCCTCACCTCTTGCCCCCTACTTCCCACCTCAGCATCCCACATCTCTTTTCCCCTACTTTCCACCTCACCTCAGCCCCCTACTTCCCACCTCAGCTCTTGCTCCAGGGCTGAGGTGAGGTGGGACCTCACCTCCTTCACCTTTTGCCTCCTACTTCCCACCTCACCTTAGCCCCCCTCACATCTTGCCCCCTACTTCCCACCTCACCTCTTGCTCCATACTTCCCACCTTACCTCAGCCCCCTTCACATCTTGCTCATTTACTGCCTTCCCTCAGCCCCCCACTTCTCACCTCACCTCTTGCTCCATACTTCCCACCTTACCTCAGCCCCCTTCACATCTTGCTCATTTACTGCCTCCCCTCAGCCCCCCTCACATCTTGCCCCCTACTTCTCACCTCAGCCCCCTCACCTCTTGCTCATTTACTGCCTTCCCTCAGCCCCCCTCACAACTTGCCCCCTACTTCTCACCTCACCTCAGCCCCCTCACCTCTTGCCCCCCACTTCCCACCGCACCTCAGCCCCCCATACATCTTCCCCCCTGGCTTTTCCACCGCATTCTTTTGCTTGCCTATGTATTCGCATGTGCCTGCATTCTCAAACAATCCCTTTTTAATGCGGTGCGTTTGCGGCCAGGACACAGCAGACAGGACTTTTTACGGCCATGGTTTTCTCCTCTCTGCTGCACTGGAGAGGTGTGAAAGGGGCCATAGAGGTGCCATTAATGCATTTATTTGCGGGACCTCTGCATCTGCTGCGAACACAGAGAAGCATACGCTACTGCTACAGATGTGAACGAGGGCTAAACCAGGATCCTCCCTTTACCCTCCTCCAGCACAGTCCCAGGTCTTGAAACCCTACCCAATTTTATTCGCTTAATTTGAAAGGCATCATTAATATGAGAACATTCGGCATCTCTAGTCGTGTGGCCCTCCCTCACGTCAGGCCCTGATTGGAGTCATAAGTGCACCCTGGACCCTGTTGGGCAGTTCAAGTGACAAGGGGGAGAATACTGGGGCTGGTTCTGCATTTCATCAATTCTACCGTGGATAAGATGAGTATGTATAGCATTCAACAGTTTCTAACCCTTAAACTGAAATTCCATGAGCCCTCCTGCCCCAGGCTATCTAAAAAGCTGGGCGCTGGAGAGTGCCTCAGCCCAAAGATGCCTGTGTTGAGGCCACAGGTAATTGTACGGTAATGGTATTCTTGTGGAGGGAGGTGATTATACCCATGATCCTAGTGGGCTTCACACAGCGGGGCATCAAAATTTGGAATGCCCCAAGAAGTTCCAAGGCTCAAAGAACAAAAACTTTACTCACCTCCTGTCACCCGCAGCTGCTTCATCTAGCTCCAGTGTTCTGCACTTTACCCATTTATAAAGCCGGTTCCTACTTGTTTTATTCACAGGGTCTCTGCTTTTTCACAGGGGCAAGGAAGACAATCAAACAACGAACGCTGAAACCAGTAGGTTTCAGAGCACTGGAGTTAGAGGAAGCAGCTTGGGGGGGGGGGGGGGGGGGGGGCACAATATGATTTTTTGTTGTTGTTCCGATAAAGAAACTTTCCAGGCAAAGTATTAAGTTATATATATTGATGGGATGCTGCATAAGGTCAGTAGGATAGAGTAAGTTCACTAGGGCCCATCTGAAATTACAAAGCACTACTGATTGAAAGACAAAGCCCTTGCGCAGGGGTCCCAAAAAGGGTTTTGTGCCGCTTTAAAGCAAAGCAGCTTCCTGGGACCAGCTTTCTCTCAACATGCCGAACTCACACCTCCTATTGTAGGAATCGTCATCTATTCCCTGAAAACTGCTGTGGCTTCCAGTCTCCAGTCGCACAGATCCAGGTAGTGGAAGTGGTAGTAGGGGTAGCTAGGTAAAGAAAAGTCTGTCCTATTTAGGTTCACTTTAAATCCTAAGAAAGAAAAAAAAAACATTTTAACATTCTCCAATCCCTTTAAAGAGGACCAATCGGAACAATTTTTATTATACTGGTGACTGTTCCTCTCCAACTGGACAACCCAATTTGCAATGCCCTGATGTGTGAAATACCCTGAATTGCTGTAAAAACTCACCTCTTCAATGATCCCATGGCACTTGGGTATGAAATTGATTTGCCTCCTCACATATCCCCTTATTGTACCAGACAGGTTCACCACTCATGCGCTTATTTTATCAGGGTTATTGGGGAAGTCCCTATATATTCTAAGTATGTCACACACCCCGCTTCAAGATATCCATAACATGTGGGTAATACCGACCTGAAGGGGCGTTCCTGCAGAGATGATAGCAAAAAAGAAAGCCCCTCCCTGATCCATAAATACCTGGGACCTCCCACTCATCACCCAGTTTTCCATCTCTGCAGACGGCGAGCAAGTCAGAAGATGATGGCTCCTCCTTGCACAGGGGGATTTCAGGTAGCCGGGATGACTCCCGGCCTGCTATTTATTTATTTCCGTTTGGACCTTTTTCCCCTGAAATCCATATGCCTCCCAGCCTCGGCTGAGGGTCCAGGCGAGGGTATATCAGCACCTTAGGTGCTCAGGAGCTATGCTCCACCGTGAGACCCTATATGAGAGGGTAGGCGGTAATACCGGGTTGGTGACCCCGGTTTGGGATGCCCTGTCCCTTACTTACATACAATGGCCCTCCCAGGATCCCCTTCCATAGGGGGGTGGGGGAGTGTGGGTCCTTTTGTTAATTTATTAACTTATTGATTTATCACAGGACAGCATACTTTGAGTGTGTGTGTGTGAGTGTACTGTCACTTTAACTGTATTCAGCCGCCGCAGCCGTTTTACAGGGCCTGTGCGGTGCTGGCTGCTTTCTTCCCCCCATCTTCCCTTCACCTTTATTAATGGCGGAGGTATTCACCTCACACCATGTTACTGTGCTTCGGGGGGGGGGGGGGGGTCCGGACCGTCGGCGGGGCCGGGACTTGTCCCTCCCGTTTTTCACCCTGTTATGTGTGAGTGTGTGTGTGTTTAACGTGTTTTTAGGCCGGGCCGGCGACCGCTCTTTGCTAATGCGGCGCCGGCCGGCTCTGGGCGCCATTACCCTGAGGTGATTCACCTCACGCAGACTGGGGGGGGGGGCGGGGCCGGTGTGACGGCGCGTCACCGCTCCCCGCCTCCAGCCTTCGCTGGTGCCACTGCGGAGCTCTGTGGAGGAGAGGGGGGGCGTCCCGCGCTGGCCACGCCACCTTCTCCCTTTCTGGCTGCAACTCTGGTTGTTGGTGTGGAGCGTCTGGAAATCCCTCACGGTCGCCATTGCGGTCTATGGTTCTGTAAGTGGCCTCTGGCCATTCTTCCTTCTCACTGTATGATTGATTGTTTTCTTCATTAGCCTTATCTAAAAAGTCCTTCTGTTCTGTCTTTCAGATGGTGGTTCAGGAGGTTCGCCAGTAGCATTTAGGGGGTCCCTCCTGATCCTTATCACTGGGTTAATTTTTTGCCATAAATCCTCCCACTCGGGACATTAAAGGGGCATCCCGGGTTGTCTAACGGCGTAATTCCCTGGGTCATAGCGACTTTTCATATATAAAGTTCACCTTATGGAGGCATCCCCGGATACTGGGCTCGGGGCCCCTTCGGGGCATCCCCGAAAGTGTATGTTATGTGGGGTATCCATTTCTGGGGACGATGTACTTCTGTGTATACCATGTGCACAGCAGACCATCACGCGGCAGTCCGAACCACAGGCGTCTGGGTCAGCACCGCCGGTCGCTTCATCTCCACCTCCCGCTTTGACACGCGCCCCGTGTGACGTCGTCATGGGCAGGGAGCTGCAATCTGAGATGTGCGCCAGATTGGCTAACCTTGAAAAAATTATCTCTGGCTCGGTCGCCCGTAAGGCTCCGACTAAGAGAAAGCATTTGTCGCCGGCTCCGCTGGCGGAGGACCAGGAGGATGTTAATAATCTGGATTGGTCTGACTATTCCCAGCTAGAAGAAGGGGAAGTTTATGAGGATTCTGATTTTTCGGACGATGAGCAGTCCTTTGGCGCTGATGCCGAGCTGGGGGACTTGGGGAGATCCTCTGATACTCCCAACGCTCTGACTCTGATGTTGGAGGTATTGAATATTTCCCCTCCTGAGGAGGTGTCACAGCAGAAGGGTGAATTGTTTGAGGAATCCAAGCCGCGCTTGGAATTCCCTACACAAAGGCATTTTGACAAAATTATTGCCAAAGAATGGGACAGGCCGGCTCGGCTCCCTGGCATCCCTCAGGGATGGGATAGGAAATATCCCTTCCCTTCGGAGGCAGTTAAGCGCTGGGCATCTCCCCCCGAGGTGGATGCGCCGGTTTTGGGGTTGTCCAATTCCTCGGTTTTAAATAGACCTGATTGTTCCATTCTCAAGGATGGAGAGGATAAACGTATTGACCAGATGGCTTGTCATGGTTTTGCTAGCGTTGGGTCAGCCATGCGGCCTGTTTGCGCATCGGCACTAATGGTGTTGGCTGCCAGGTCCGTGGTTAGGGACCTGTTGACCTCTTCCGGGCTGCGTCCCGGTAGTGCTGAGTTCCTTAGCCTCAAACGGTGTGAGTTGTTTTTATCTTTTGTGTTGACAGCCTTGGATGACACTTTGATGATGTGTGGTAGAACGTCGGCGCTGCTGGTCACTATTCGACGTTCGGTGTGGCTGCGCCAGTGGGCGGCAGATTTTATGTCCAAGAAGTCACTAACGGCTCTACCTTTTGTTGGATTACGGCTTTTTGGAGAGACATTGGACTCTGTTACCAAGGGTGGTAGGTTACCTCAACGCAAGAAACAACGCCGCCCCTTTCGGGGGGCCCCTTCCTTTACCCCCTCCTTTCGTGGGGCCAGATCTGGCAGGGGATTTGCATTCCCTTCTTCCAGAGGAGATTCTGGGAGCAGGGGCAGAGGACGTGCCCGTCCAGGATTCAGTTGGGGCTCTAAGCCCAAGCCGGCTGCCAAGCCAGCTCAGCAATGAGGGGGCGCCCTCACCCTTGCGGGTGGGGGGACGGCTGCGACTCTTTTCCCAGGTTTGGGATCAAGAGGTCTCGGACCGATGGATCCGGGAAGTGGTGTCTTCCGGTTACAAGCTGGAGTTCGAGCTCCGCCCCCCTTCCAGATTTTTCAGGTCTTGGATGCCTTCAGAACCTCTAGCGGCGCAGGGGCTTCTGTTGGCAGTGCAGAACCTTCTGGACATGGCTGTCATTTGCCCAGTGCCTCCTTCGGATCAGGGCAGGGTTTTTTATTCCAATCTGTTCACGGTACCCAAGAAGGACGGATCGGTCCGACCCATCTTGGATCTGAAGTTTCTCAACAGGTTCATCCGGCCACGGAAATTCCGCATGGAAACACTACGTTCGGCCATTCACTCTCTTCGTCAGGGAGACTTTCTGACGTCCATAGACATCAAGGATGCTTATCTACACGTTCCAATTTTTCCAGCACACCAGAGGTTTCTCAGGTTCGTGGTGGAGGATCGCCATTTTCAGTTTGTAGCACTCCCTTTCGGCCTCACCTCGGCTCCTCGGGTGTTCACCAAGGTGCTAGCGGGGGTGATGGCTCTGCTAAGGGTTCAGGGCATCCGCATTGTGCCCTATTTGGACGATCTTCTGATCATGGCCTCCTCCTTCAACCAAGCGGAGTTGGACACCAGAATGGTGGTGTCCACCCTGGAGAGGTTTGGTTGGGTGGTCAACCACCCCAAGTCTTCTCTCTCTCCGTCCAGAGTAGTGACCTTTCTGGGAATGTCTCTGGACACTTCGCAGGCCAGGGTGTTTCTGCCCCAGGTCAAGATTCTTTTGATTCAGGAATTAGCTCGGCTTCTCTTGTCGGCCCCTCGTCCGTCCATCCGGCTAGGGATGAGGCTGGTGGGGCTAATGGTGGCCTCATTCGAGGCAGTTCCCTTTGCGCAGTTTCATACAAGGACGCTTCAGCTTCATCTGTTGAAGGTTTGGGACAAGTCTCCTCTATCGTTGGATCAGTCCTTCCTGATGACTCCCCGAGTTCGTCGATCCCTGCAATGGTGGCTGGGGTCGGTCAATCTGTTGCAGGGCAGATCCTTTCTGGCCCCGTGCTGGGAAACAGTAACCACGGATGCCAGTCTGTCAGGTTGGGGGGGTGTTTGGAAGGACCTCCAGTTTCAGGGTCTGTGGAGTCCGCAGGAGGCTCACGAGCCCATCAATGTTCTGGAGTTGAGAGCCATCAGGTTGGTTCTGTTTCACTTGACTCATCAGTTGAGAGGCCTGCCAGTTCAGGTCCGGTCGGACAACAGGACGGCGGTTGCTTACATCAATCACCAAGGGGGGACTCGCAGCAGGAAGTGTCTTTGATTCTGGACTGGGCAGTGTAATCTGAAACATCAGCATAGTTGCCCTGTACAAGAGGTACCTGAAAAGAACAAAACTACTCAATAAAACCTACTGCATTCTGAAAAAATACCATTTTGTGAAATACTCACCTGTAAAATGGGTATTATAAGTATGTCACACACCCCGCTTCAAGATATCCATAACATGTGGGTAATACCGACCTGAAGGGGCGTTCCTGCAGAGATGATAGCAAAAAAGAAAGCCTTCCCTGATCCATAAATACCTGGGACCTCCCACTCATCACCCAGTATATAGAAGCAGTAAGGTAAGGGACCAGGAAGAGGCAAATATAAATCAAAATAACGCAAAGTTCACAATATAAAGGATCCCGAATACAAGAAGGGCGGGTGAAGCGGGGTGTGTGACATACTTATAATACCCATTTTACAGGTGAGTATTTCACAAACTGGTATTATTCTAAGTATGTCACACACCCCGCTTCAAGATATCCATAACATGTGGGACATCCAATAGCAGTGTCCATAAAAAGGGCGGGGATCCAAAACAAGGCAACAATGCACAACTTAAACCACAACAGCTTGCAGAACTTTGCGGCCCGCTCCTGCAGGCCACGCCCACCCACTGCCCGGACCTTCGTGCTCGCATGTTCTGAGCCCGGAAGAGGCAGCAGATGGAGGAGCGGCAGGGGCTCTGTCTCTGGCCCCGCCGCTGTCATCGTTGCCTGAAAAGACAGCTATCGCAGCGGCGGGGCCAGGACAGAGCCCCCGCCGCTCCTCTGGCCTCTCGCAGTGTGGCAGACAACGCGGGAGCGCCGGGGACGGGTGTGTTTTTTACATTTTATTTTACATTCGCCCGATAAGGCGCACGGACATTTTCCCCCACTTTTGGGGAAAAATAAGTGCGTCTTATAGGGCGAAAAATACGGTACATCTTTGTCTCATGATTCCATGGCTTTTTTAATGCATAATAATATCTTGGTCGCCTTAGAAGCAGCTGCTTGGCATTGCATACTGTTTTTTTAGCCTGTGGTCTACCAGTACCCCTAGATCCTTCTCAACTAGTGACTCTCCCAGTTTTTCTCCCCCAAGAACATGTGTGACCCCAAGTGCATTGCTTTACTCTTATCCACATTGAATTTCATTTGCCAAGTGAATGCCCAGACACTTGTCTAAGTCTGTCCGCACAAATACAGAGAGTGCTCTTAATGCCATCTTCTATATCATTTATAAAGAAAATGAATAATAGTGGGCCCAGCACTGAACCCTCAGGTACACTGCTTACAATGGGACTATTCAGAGTAGGTATCATTACCCACAACTCTCTGCACACGATCCTTCAGCCAGTTTTCAATCCACTCACAAACTGTATTTTCTAACCCTGAAGACCTCAATTTCCCCAATAAGCGTCTATGAGGGACAGTGTCAAATCTACAGCCACCGCTTTGTCCAGGCATCTACTCACCTCCTAATAGAAGCCAATCAGGTTAGTCTGGCAGGTTCTGCTCTTAGTAAAATTGTGCTGGCTGTCGCTTAGGATATTAGGAGTCCCTCAAGCAGTTTTCCCAGAATGGATGTTAAGCTTACATGTCTGTATTTATCCGGAGTAGACCTAGAACCCTTTTTAAAAATAGGCCCCACATTTGCCTTGCGCCAATCCCTTGGTACTATACCAGTTGTTAGCGAGTCTTTAAAGATCAAAAGAAGAGGTGCTGAAATAACTGAGCTTTAAGAACTCTTGGGTGAAGTCCATTTGGTCCTGGAGTCTTATTCACATTTAAAGCGGACCAACAGTCAAAAATTACTTAAACTTGGCAAACACAACAAACAGTGCATATACATCACTCAAAACAAACAAAAAAGTGGGTTTTGTATTTGCAGGCCACCTGCAAACAGGAAGTGCTGCTGGGTTTCCTGTTACTGTGCATTGTCAGTCATGTCAGTTGAATGCAGGCAGCAGCATGGCTAAGCTGCTGGCACAGGAAGCTCCAAAAGGCTATTGTTCTGGTTTAAATTATTTTGGGGGTTATTTAAGAAAGGCTAAGGCCACGTAGTGCCAGAGGAGTGTCAGGTCCCAGTCAAAAAGGTATATGTATCAAGTCAAAAATCCACAGCGCCTCTGTTGGTAGTGTCCCATCTATCAACAGCACCGGTGATGGGATGAGTGCCAGCCCTGAGTTTCCTTCAGTGCCAGATAGGACCAGGCGCTCACCTAGCACTGTGTGGCCTTATTCTATACATTTCAATGGGCTGGGATGGTTACAATTATTTAAGCGTTTTGGTAGAAGTTGTTTTATTTCTTTTGGGGCTGCTGCGTGTGCCACTGGGTCCCTGGGCTGGTTGGGATTGTTTTTTTTATTTATTTTTAGCACTTCTTTTGGTGCTGCAAACTTGTGATTTGGGTCGTGAGAAAACTATGTCATGTTTGTCTAATGTCCCTAATGCAATTTCCATTTGTAATTAAAAAAAAAAAACAAAACCTTAAAAAATAAAATTAATAAAAAATGAAAAACATTGAGAATCCAACAGGTGCCGTGTGACTGAAATTTTATCGGTTTGCGGCGCTCTCGGCTGGCGCTAGGTGTCACCGGCACATAGGCTTATATAAGCCGTGTGCTGCAAACACTGCCTGGCCAGGAGCGCTACAGCTAACAGTGCCGCTGGCCTAAAACTCACACTGTAGTTTTGTTCCACTTTAAAGCAGAACAAGACCCAGGAATTTGACTTTCTCAGGTTTTGTTTTGTGTCCCTGGGGCAACCTGAATTGGGATGCCCCATTGTGTGAAATCCCCCAGAAAGCCCAACTGGTCAAGAGCCTGCGCATGTGACGTTGGAGCAGGGATAGGTGAGTTTTTACAGGCACCCTGGGGGGTTTCACACAGTGGGGCATCCCGATTCAGGATGCTCGGGGTGGAGCCAGTGGCCAACCCTGGAATCTTTTAGTTTCCAGACAGGCTGTTGGTGGGTTTTGTTCTGCTTTAAAAGTTGTATGTCTAAGCCTGGACAGGGCCCTATTTAATGTTCACACCAGGGCCCCGTCACATTTAGTTACGCCACTGGTTGACGGGATACTTCCTGCCTCTGTAAGTTGGGTTTGAAACCCCAGAGCAGGTGTATTCGAATGTATAAATATAAGAGACTCTACTATTGCAGGCTGATAAACCTAAGCACATGACTGGCTGCACAGATTTCTGATGCATTTGTCCCAGACCAAGAGAAGCAGCTTTTAGGTAAGTTATACTTGCTCTACATCTTTTGGTCTCTGCTGTGTATATATTTCTGCATGTCGTGGTCATCTTGCCCATACATTGAAAAAGGAGCCTGTTTCTGCTCCTCTCAACTGCAGCCCCTTCTTTGGGAGTAGTGTACTGTGCATGATAGTGGCAGGTAGGAAATAGACAACCTATTGGGAGATCGCATGTCAGATTAGAACATTTCTAGACACCAAGTGGCACAGTAGATTGTGTGATTCTCAGTTCCAGTGGCGTATCATATCCTGCATGTTAAGCTGATCTGATCTTCCGTTTAGAGATTTTCATCAGCCCTTATCTAGTTCTTTAGTTTTTTCACCTCAAGAATTAAACCACCTCTACAATCAACCTCAAGTGCCACTGCTACAGGACCATACCATTACATTCTATGGTATTTTTTAAAAGTTTCCATTATTAAAGTTCCCCCTAACCACAATGGGCCTGATTCATCAAGCACTATCTGCCGTTGAAAAGTAGAGTGGTAAAAAATATCATTTGTTTTTACACTGGAGCATGTTGCAGCATTGCAAGAAACTAATTTACTAAAACATTACTGCAAAAATTATATATATATATATATATATATTTTGCACCAACTTGCACCAATGTAGTGAATTCAGGCAGATTGTGCTTGATAAATCAGGCCCAATGTGTTTACCCTAGCAATGTAAGCCCAACTGTTGTGTGTGGTATACAGAACAGAGACTTCCTGACTCTGGCTTTCTAATCAGCTGATCAGCTGAGGCTAAGATCACTCTTGAGCTCACAGCGTTAACCACTACTGCCCTAATTCAGCCTCTTTAGATGAGAGGATCCAGTGTTGTGTTCACGCAGGGAAAGGATTACTGGCAGCAGTCTCACCTGGGTAGCTCATTACAGCAGCTTGGCTATTTTGTCAAAGCTGCTGATGAGCTTACCTGTTACAGTGGAAGGATTCTGGGATTTGTAATCAGAATAATTACTGTATTTTTCACCCTATAAGACGCTCTTATTTTTCTCCAAAAGTGGAGGGAAAATGTCGGTGCGTCTTATCGAGTGAATGTAAAAACAAAACAAAAAAGTAAACTCACATGTTACAGGCACTCCCGTATTGCTCACAGCCCGCCTGTCACACTGCGGGAGGCCAGAAGAAGATGGAGGAGCAGCGGGCCTCTGTCCCCATCCCCATCGCTGCTATCATTGTCTCTTCCAGCAGCAATGGGGATGGAGACAGCGCCCGACGCTCCTCCATCTACTTCTGGCCTCCAGCTGCTGCCGTTACCTCTTTCGGCTGGGGCACACGCAAACACCTGTGTCCGTGCAGCAGGTGGGCATGGCCTGCTGATGCGCAGGTGCGTCTTATAGGGCGAAAAATACAGTAGTCAAAAACCAGGAAAGCCACTCACACTTGAGAAACAAATGTTTATTATCCCCAGCAGCGCACACAATCCCCCCCCCCCCCCCCCCAGCCTATCTTAATGGCTGGGCTGGGAGTATGTGCACAGCCCAAAGATGCAGCCACTTTTGCTCCCTAATGCCCACGTCCGTGCATGTGCATGGTTTGAAAGGTAAGCTGTTACAGGGAGGGGAGTTAACACAGCAGGGCATCCCAATGTGTTGGTTATCTACAGGTTAGAACCATAGCCTGCCTTGGGTGGGGCATTTATTATAATCTACCCCAAAACAGGGCTAGTTTGACCCCTGTACTATATGTTTTACCTTGTCTGTAATCATACCTTGTAAAGCGCTACGGAAGATGATGGTGCTATATAAATAAACATTATTATTACTAATAATGCAGTATGGCTGGAATCATATTGATGGTAATATAACTTGCCACATTAGTAGAGAAAACATGCTACGTGCTTCAATACCGAGAAGAGCTTCCTGCAGGCTGCCCTGTTCTCTGAACTTTTCACACTTACCAGCTGCTATTTGTTGACCTCCTTCCCAGAACTGACTTTTGCAATATTTTATTTTCTCAGTGGATCTGCTGTAGTATGAATAGAGGTTTATGCTGAACGCCTGGCACACAAACCTAAATGGCACAGAAGTATGTTACCCAATAGCTCTCGTATAACTCTAGTATATTGTCACATATTTAACTCAGTTTTTGCTTTGCACCTGATTTGCATTTATGGAGCAGTAAAGCTGCCCTAGAGTAAAGATAAAGCAACTGTCCCCCCAGGGTGCTTACCAAAGCAGGTGTACATATGTAAAGCATGGGGAAATACATAAGGAACTAAGCTTAAAGTAGAATTTGACTTCCTTGCTCCCTGGTCAAAATTCCCCCCAAAACTGACACCTTTATAGTAGTATGTTATCAACATATCTAAGGCTGCAATTAATGTTGAATGTGCTATACCACCGCCATGGCAGAACACTGCTCTTATGGCTGTTGCTGATGTTAGCAAGCTCACTAAACCTTGACCAGTAGCAGTGTTCTGTGTGTACAGGGCTTGCTCTCATAGTGTCTATCAGGTTTCTTATCTGCATGCCGGGTCCCCCATTTCTGGCTTTCTAGGGGCCATCTGTAGAGTATGAGATGCTACACAGCGATTGGGTGACTAACTAGGGCTGTGGAGTTTGTAAGCCAAAGTTCCAACCCCAACTCCTGTATTTTATTAGGCTCCAACGCCTTCATAAATGTGCAATTGTTAATAATAACTCATCTGTGTGAATGAGGCAAGATTCTAGGAGAGAGGCCAAAGAGACTGCACAGCTACTGTAATGTTCTCCATTATCATGGGGCTTTTCTGAGTACAAAAGATAAGATTTGCAGACTCTGTACAGTGGATGGTAGCTGGTCTCCACTCACCTTGCCTGAGAGAACTGCAACTACTTAGATGTTTAGCAAACACATAGAAAAACTGCTAAAACCCGCCAGATACAAGTAATGAAACGGCCAGAAATAGAGTTTGTATAAAACACTGGACAATTGATTAAAGTAAGGTTTGTTGAAAGGTTAAAGCGGACCTTCACTCTAAATAAGAGTCTATCTTATATGTTTCCCACACCCTGTACATACAGATTGCTCACATTAAAAATCATCCTACCTGCATCTACTGCATTTTATAAGCCTTTAAACATCCAAGATGGCGGCTTATGGAAGCTGCCATTTTTGCAGGCAGCCTGCAAACAGGAAGTGCCTGCAAACAGGAAGTGACTGTGCTGCTCTGCATTCTGGGACTGCTGACCTTTCCCTGACCTCAGCTCTGCTCTGTCTGAGCAAAGCACAGCTATAACCCGCCCCCCTGGACCTTATCCCACTCTCCTCTCCTCAGTAAGTGTGATGCTTCTGAGTCAAGATGGCGGCGCCCGTATCCTAAATTCCCGAACAGAGTTGCAGCCCAGTGGGGGAAAGTATAATAAATTAGTGACTAAACATGTAAAATATATTAATTTTAGATGCTGAGGAATTGTTTTTTAAGAGTTTGGGCTTTTCATTAAATCATGGTGAAGGTCCGGTTTAATACCTTCTGAGTTTCTGCTCTGTCTAGTTCTAAGTTGACCGCAGACACACTCAGTGATGAACTTACTCTGGCCTTTACTACTGAGCATGTGCAGCCCAGGTTCAGACATTGTAACTAAGGGCTTTGGGGCAGCATGAAGATACCTAGTATAATGGAAATTGGAGAACTCATCTGTTAACATAATATCAACATGCAGATGTCGCTGCTGATCACTGATTTTTACAAATTGATAGAACAGATAATCCATTTATGAATAACATTTCTAAACATATATATATATATATATATATATATATATATATATATGTAAAAGATTGTATTTTTTTATGCTGGAGTGGAAGAATCCTACTTTAGCTAAAACTAACAACGACTCTGACCCCACAGCCCTGTGATTATCTCAAGGTGTCTGCGGCAGTCAATGCTCTTGCAGGGATATATGGGGCTCCTTGTACCTTGATTCCACTGTAGCATCAGGTGTTTGGAACCAAGCAAGTAAGTTTTTTTCTAAAATGTTTTTAAAAGTGCTAAGGTCCATAAATAGTGAGCATCAAGCATAACATTGATGAGTGTACAAAAGAGATAGGGTGTGTGTAAGGAAGGTATATTGGGGGAGAGGGGTGTTTCACTGCAAAATGTGAGGGAATGAGGCCTTTCAGGCTCCTTAACCCAACCTTAGAGGGCGAGGTACTCCTGGTCAGGGCTGGCGCCAGCATAGGGCGTCCATGGGGCTTCAGAAAAAAAGATATAGTATAAGCAGCGCAGAGGACCTTACTGAAAATGGACCGAAACTCAGGATTTTCACCCTCCTAGGTTTTGGTCTGCTTTACAGGGGCTTCTGGATTTGGGATGCCCCTGGTTGTGAAACTTCCAAGATTGACAGTTTTCCCACCTTGCTCCATGTGCGGTCTCTTAGATATGCTGTGGGATCGATGTGCTGTGGGCAACTTCCAGGGCCCCTGGCATCTTCAGGGGCCTACTCAGGCTCACACTTTGTATTATTTTACTGTAGACCTGAACCATCGAATGCTGGGTGCTGTATGCAGAGCTGCTCATGGCTGGCCTCAGCAACAGGGGATGATCAGCAACAATAAAGAATGTGGCATAGAATAGAGAGAAATTGATGAAAGCGAGAACCAGGTGACAACTGACAAGGACTGGAGGGCGATCAACAGCAGGAGATGACCCATTTGTGGCAGTGGAGCTGAAAGGTGGCATCATGTGCCTCACTACTTTGGGGCCTACTAAGATTCTGTTCTCCAAAGGGCCCCACAAACCTGGAGCCAGCCCTGCTCCTAGTAGAGCATAAACTCAGAGCAGTAATATCAGGTTTGCAAAATTTAAAAAAATCTGTCTTTTAGGAAGGTCAGTGCTAAACAGTGGGGGACTGGGGCCAGAAATCAGCCCAGGATATTCTTAGTATACAGTACGTCCTGCTCCAGATAAGAATAATTACACTTGGGTAATACTCCGCCAGATGGTGCTGGACTGCAGAGACCGCGAAATTGGCTCCTCCCGGCCCCTCAAATACCCGGGACCTCCCACAAAAACCCAGAATTTCTCTGCAGTCTGAACTGCGAAGGACAAGAAGATGGCTCTCTCTTCTCGCAGGTGAGAGGGGGTATTAGCCTGCGGCCCTGTAGGACTATTCCCACCCATTCCATTATTAATGTGCCTCCCAGCCTTGGCTGCGCTGGTCGGGTGATGGTAGGCAGCGCCGCTGACAGGTGCTTAGGAGCGCTGCTCCACCGCAATCCCCCACCAAAGGGTAGGTGTTATAGGCATATGGTGAGACTTTATGGGATGCCCCTCCCGCAATTTTGCCCCTTGCCCCTGTCTATCGGTGGGCCCTATGTTAAGTGGCCGCTGCCCTCCCTCGCTCTCCCTTGTAGCTCTCGAGGGTGTGTGTGTGTGTATGCGTTGGTGCTTCACTTGGTTATGTGGTTTTTGTTTTTGTCAATCTCCGCGCTGACTTGGTTGCACTGGTTGTGATTTGAAAATGCAGCCGCTGCCACGCGCGCTTCCACTGCGTTCCGCGGTCGTCGGCGGCGGCATTGCCTCAGGCGCTAATGCGCTTTCATTGGCTGCTAGTCACGTGTGCTGCTTCACGCTCTTCGGGGGGGCGGGGCCCGCGGTTGGCGCATTATGCGTCACGGTCTCCGCGGCCCACCCCTCGAGGTATACTTGGCGCCATTTTTCTCTGGTTTCATCTGCTGCATGGCTGGCATCTACCTACCGCGGTCCTTGAGTGCCCTCGCGGGTGGCTTTGTTTACCCTATGTCATTATACATGTCGCTTATGGGGTTCTCTTCGCTTATGTCTTTCAGGCGGGTCGAACTCTATTGGTTTCTCCCGGCCCTACTCCCTCTATTTAGTTATTAAACTTGTGAGGCCTAGTGTACTAATTGCTCCCACTTCCCTAGCAGGGTATTGGGGCATCCCGGGTTGATTTTATAGCGTGAATCCCTATCGGCCTATTGTGCCGCTATAATCACCATATGGAGGCGTCTCAGGATAATGTGCTCGGGGTTCCTTTGGGAGAAGCCCGGCTGTGTGTAGCTTGTGGGGTGTCCCCTACTAGTGCTGACAATGTGCGGGTCTGTATAACTTGTGCCCAGCAGGTGCTTGCGCTGCAGCCTGATTTACCAGCGGCTGGGCCTGCGCCACGTATGACCTCACCTACTCCCCCCAAGCTTGAATTTGACTCCCATTGAGTTGCATACCAGTGGGGATTCTCAGCCTGAGTTTTTGGAACTGTCTGGTTATACCCACTTGGAAGAAGGGGAGTTGTTCTCTGACTTGGAGCTCATCTGATGAGAGGCCCAGGGGTCATGATGATTCTGGCTCTGACCCCTGGGCCCCAGATGATACTGATAGGCTGTTGGCTCAGATTTTTGAGGTACTGTCTATCTCTCCCCCGGTTGCGGCCCCTAGGCAGCAGGGGGAATTGTTTCATACTGCCAAGCCTCCTGAGCAAGCCCATTTTAATAATCTCGTGCTCAAGGAATGGGAGCGTCCCAGCAGGCTCCCCGGAATCCCTAAGAGTTGAGATAAGAGGTACCCCTTTCCTGCTGATGTGGTGAAACGCGGGTCATCCCCTCCAGAGGTGGATGCCCCGTTCGTAGGGTTGTCTAACACCTCCGTCATGCATTCCCCTGACTCTACTACGCTGCGGGATAGTGAGGACCAGCGTATTGATCAGCTGGCGTCCCATGCCTTTGCCTGTGTGGGGACGGCGCTGCGTCCTGGATGGTGCTCCTTATGATGTGTCTAGCGAGGAGTTTAATGCACTCTCTCGTTGTGAGGTTTTTGTGACTTATGTCCTCTCTGTCCTGGATGATACCATTAGGATGTGAGCCTCTGCCCTAGTGGTGGCTATACGCCGCTCGGTTTGGCTGCGCCAGTGGGCAGCTGACTCCGCTGCCAAGAAGGCTCTCACTGGTTTTCCCTTCACAGGACCACGCCTGTTTGGGGACCGGCTAGACCTGTTTGCTAAGGGAGGCAGGTTACCCCAGCGCAGGAGGCAGTCTCGGCCCTTTCGGGGCCAAGGCTCCTTTTCTTCCCCCTACCGTGGATACAGACAGGGGCGGCGGGGTCTCCCTTGCTGGGGCCTGAGGAGATTTCTGGGGTAGGGGCAAAGGACGGGACGCCCTGGATCAGCCTGGGGCTCCAAGCCTAAGTCTTCTCCCAAGCCTCCTCAGGCATGAAGGGGAGCCCTCACCCATCCGGGTGGGGGGACGGCTTCAGCATTTTGCTCACGTCTGGAGGCTTCAGGTCTCAGACCGGTGGATTCAGGAGGTAGTGTCCTCCGGTTACAAGATAGAGTTTGCTGCCTGGACGCCCCCAAGATTCATCAGATCCCGGATTCCTCAGGACCCCATGTCAGCTTGGGCCTTAATTCTGGCGGTGCAAAGCCTTCTGGAGCTGGGGGTCATTTGTCAGGTCCCCTTACGAGAAAGGGGCAAGGGCTTCTATTCCAACCTTTTCACCATGCCCAAAAGAGATGGGTCAATCAGGCCCATCCTGGACTTGAAGATCCTCAACAAATTTGTCAGGTGCAGGCGCTGTCGCATGGAAACTTTGCGCTCTGCTATCAGTTCCCTGCGTCCAGGGGACTTCATGACCTCTGTGGACATCAAGGATGCTTACCTTCATATTCCTGTTTTTCCAGGTCATCAAAGATTCCTCAGGTTCGCTCTGGGGGATCAGCACTACCAATTTGTGGCATTGCCCTTCGGTCTCACTTCAGCTCCCAGAGTTTTCACCAAGGTGCTGGCAGGGGTGGTGGCTCTGCTCAGGGCATTCGTGTGCTGCCATATTTGGACGACATTCTCATCACTTCTCAGTCCCTCCATCAAGCAGAGCTGGATACTCAGCGAGTAGTGTCCACGCTGGAGTCATTTGGCTTGGTGATCAACCATCCCAAGTCTTCCCTGTCTCCCTCCTTGGTGACGCCCTTCCTGGGAATGAATCTGGATACAGTTCAGGCAAGGATTTTTCTTCCTCAGCAGAAGGTGGACAGTCTGCTAGCGCAGGTTCAGTCCTTGCTCTCTTGCCCTCATCCCTTCATCAGGCAGGGAATGCAGCTGGTGGGCCTGATGGTGTCGTGCTTCAAGGCGGTCCCTTATGCTCAGTTTCACATGAGGCCTTGTAAACAATACAACCTCTCCTGAATGGCACGTGCCAATTATGTAAACAGTTAAATATTAATAACTAATATTAATAATATCTCCTGGCTGGCGCAAGCCAATTATGTAAATAAAATTAAATAATTAATAACCAAATATTTATAATATTATATGTATATATATCTATCCTGCCCGGCTCGACTAAAATAGGCAAACACATATACAAATATTATCAATATCTGGCCAATGAACACACAATGGATACACGCATAAGACTGCAAGACTATAGGTTCTTTTGACTTCTGGTATATGCAGAGGACACTGAGACAAGTAGTAAATAAAGAGATATATTATTGACAAAATAACACAATAATGCAATCAAATCTTTCAACACAATACAATACAGTTCTGACACTGGCATACATATATACAGGGATTAAGGTAACATTAAAAACATTACCCTCCTGAAACGGGCACCCATAAGCAGACCTTTTCAGCTGGTAGCTTCATGCCTTTTCTCTCCTGTCTCCCGCCTCGCCCTAGGCCTTCCCACTTCATGTCATGCCATGCTGTATATTCCAACTCCACCTCTTGTCAGTATGGGACAAGGATCCTGCGTCCTGGACCAGGTCCTTGTTCTATCCCCCCTAGCCAGGCGGTCCCTCTCGTGGTGGCTGGACTCCAGGAACCTGTTGGCGGGCAGATCCTTTCTGGCCCCCTGCTGGGAGACAGTCACCGCGGATGCCAGTCTGACAGGTTGGGGGGGCTTCTGGAAGTCCCTCCAGTTCCAAGGGCGGTGGGGCCCTCAGGAGGCCCACACACCCATCAACATTCTGGAACCGAGGGCGATCAGGTTGGTTCTGGCCCACTTAACCCAACACCTTCGTGGCCGGCCTGTTCAGGTACGCTCAGACAACCAGACAGCAGTTGCCTACATCAATCATCAGAGGGGGACCAGGAGCAAGGGGGCCCTCAAGGAAGTGTCTCTGATCCTGTCCTGGGCGGAGGCCAATGTTCCCTGCATATCAGCTGTGTACATTCCTGGGGTGGAGAATCTGCAGGCAGTCTCTCTGAGCAGGGGTCGCTGTTACCGAGCGCCTCAGTCGCTGGCCGGCATTGATGAATTTGATGTGTGAGTCGCTATAACACCAGTACAGAGCTATATGGGAGCGAATGGTAGTGACTGGTCAGTGTGAGCGACTCAAACCATATTCATCACAGAAAACAACCTCAAACAGCGACGGCGCTCAAAATTGGGTCGCTGTAGCCCAGTGCGCCAGAAGCTGTGTGATTAAAGTCCGTTTTTGAAAACATATCCACCAGTAACAAAGCGAAAACATATGGAATTACATTGTTATTGCATTGTGACATTAACACTTTAATACCAGACCTGTAATGACAATTCTGCATAAAAATTTTAAAAAATCAAAAAAGTTTTCAAAAATGACTTTAAATAGGCCAGGAGAGGTCACACAAGGATTTGATACAAAACAAAAAAAAATTAAAAGAAAACCCTGTTTAAAGGGAAGAAAGGTAACTTCCATTGAAATGTATAGGAAAGCGTCAGGAAGCTAGTGCGCTGGCGGTATACGCTGAGCCGTGATGATGAATCAGACACTAAATGGCGCTCACCGGAATCGCTTTGATAAATGTGGTATTGCGTACAGTGCCCAGCGTTCACCGTTCGCTACCTGTCGCTACGAGGCACTGCCTGCCGCTATCCCTTGATGAATTAACCCCAAACTTGACAAGGAAGCTAAGCCAAAGCACTGAAATTGTATATGGGTACTGACGAAGCCAATATGTGAAACGCATCTGCCCATCAAACAAGAAGTGCTTTGTTTTTAACTTTTTAACAGGCTTAAATATTTGTGTATATATACTGGTGTATATAACTGCCTACACTCCTCCCCAGTAAAAATATTTTAATGATAACTAAATGGAAGGATACACCCAAAGTAATACAAATTTGACTGTCCTCTTTGACAAACACAGTACAACACATTACTCTCACCCCCCCCCCCCTTTCCCCTTAGGCACATTCAAGTCACATCCCTCTGAGGTCATATTTCTCTGAACATAAAAAATGACCTTAGCTATGATGTAACTTTCCTTTCAGCACGTCCTTTAGAATATGCAGATGGGGAGGGAACGCCCTCTGCATATGTAGCGTGAGGGGAATTCTCTCGACAGATCATACACGCTTCCTATTGCCAGAGATAAGCACGCCTCTTCTGTGTCAGCGGTGCTGAAAGGGGTTAATGGTAACTCCTGCAGTTTCATTCTCATCATTTCCTGAAAAAACAGTCCAGCCCGCTTTACCAGAAAGTATTCCTGCCAAGACACATCCAGCATTGAGCTACTGCGCAGCCAGCGAGTGAGCGCGACACGGGACATGGCAGACACCTGACCACTCCATGGATAGCAGGTGACCGATCTACTGTCCTAGCCATGCCAGAATTGATGGCGTGCAAAGGTAAGCTTTTCTGTTTCTAATACTTGTTTATATAGCTCTGTCATCATCTGTGGTGCTGTACAAAGTGCTACAAAGCAAAACAAGAACTATGAATTTACATGCAATCACCTCATTTCAATAATATTTGAAAACAATTTTTCAAAGTAGTAAAAAATTAACTTTATGAGAAAAAAGCCTGGGAATTTGAATCACCAGCTAGAAAACAATGAAAGACAGTGATACTTGACTACAGTGACAGTGACTACAGAGTAAAAATTAGGAGTAAACAAGTACTGTTTCATTGTCTTCCTAGTTGTTGATTCAGCAGCAGTGACATTCTCAGGCTCATAAAGTACATTTTTTAATAACATGAAATGTTTTTCAAATTGAATTAGTGCAAAATTATGAATTCTGACAGTGCTCAGAATTAGCCCAGGATTTTATCAGTCCCCCACCAACTATGACCAGCCTGTATAATGCATGTTTACCATGCCCCCAAGTTTCCTGATTTTCGTGGGACAATCCACTTTGGGGCTCTTGACCAGTTGCCCCGTGTTAACAATTGATGCCTTTTTTTGTTTTGCAACCCTGCAACCAAAGCTACCACAGGGCAGGACAGAGAGTCTAGAGCAGCAAAGCCGCCGTCAGCAATTCTACAGGGATAGGTGCGTGCGGAGCTGTCAATCAGCGGCCACTCACTGCACATGAGCCACCAAGCACAGCCGCTGACAGCTCAATGCAGGGGACTATTTTCTGCTGGACCAGCTGGGTGACTACCCTACCCCCCACCCAGAATGTCAAAGCAGGAGTTCCCGAGCAGCACGCACCCACACAAGGGTGGCACAAGGGACTTGATCTGATGTTCCACCAACCAGTTACTTGTCTGAAAGACAGGGGCCTCTGCCACACTTAATACAGCCCTGTTTGTGTGTGTGTGGGGGGGGGGGGGTCTGCCTGTATGTGTTTGGGTGTGGGGGGCTTGCATGTGTGATTGGCTTGTGCATGTGATGGGGGGTGGTTGACAGCTTGGTGTACATGCATGGCTGAGGGAGGTCTAACGTGTATGTGTGCACAGAGGGGTTACAGATGTGTGTGTGTGTTGAGGGAGCAGTTACAGATGTGTGGTGGGGTGGTGAATTGGCGTGTGTGGGGTCCATAATGAACCTGGGGGACAGCGGACTCATTACACCGCTAGGGTTAGATTTCATGAATCTGCCCCCCAGGGAAATCAGACTTGGACCTGGATTTTCACTATCCTGCTAATTGGTTATTGTCCCTGGGCAATCCCAATGTGGGATGCCATGCTATGTGAAACCCCCCAGATCATCCACTACACTCACCTTTCCACCATTCCCATGGCGCATGTGCAGGGTCTCGTCCAGTGGGCGCTTTATGTTGTGCATAATAATTCATGCCGTAAAGCCATTGTTTTGCACAAAGCGTCGGCATTGGGAGCAGGGGTGGCCTCATCCCCGGTTTCCCCGCACCCACCCATCTGAATCTGACTAAGTGAAAGAGAACTTTGTCACTGCAGGGATGCCAGGGATGTAGCTGCAGCCCATGATCATAGTGAGGGACCAGCAGAAAGATAAGGGTTTGCTGGTCAATTCAGGGAGTTCACACAGTACACGGGCACCTGGTCAGTCCTGGAGTCTTTTAGGGGGAAGGGGCCTGGGTGTTCCATGGGGGTAAAATCAGGAACAACACCCCGGAGAGTGTATTTCTTAGGTGGTGTTCCCCCTTCAAGGGTGTGGCCTAATTGAAAACAAATTCCCCCCACAAATGTCCCTCCGATAGGGGTGTAAGAAGTAGCAGCCCAGCTAGCCCCAAAGCACTGCAGCTCACCAGGAATTTTCCTGGGTCTCCCTATGGTCAGTCCACCCCAGGACTTGGTACATTTACAAGAATATATTGTAGCTAAGCTGACCATAGACGGCTTGGCAGCTGCAATCTGCAAGTTCCTGGTGAACACAACAGGGGTGATTGGCTATTGCATCAGGGCCTGGGAGTTCAGGGTCATCCATTATAACCATGTCACCAATTTTTTTAACAGCTGCATTGTTTTATTTAAGAGATTACTGAGAAGAGATTGCAAATATTTGCTTTAAAGGGAACCTACAGCACAAAATCTCTGTCTATGCCTTCTCTTCCCAACTCCAAATGTCCTTCTAGCCTAGTCTCACCATTATTTGCTTTCTAAAGGACCAGATGCTACATGAGCCATCTCTCTAATGCTTTCCTGCATCCATTGCTGTGGTCATGTACCTCCTGTGTGTCAGGAGATGGAAAACCTTTAAGAATTATGTGATTCTGCAATTACAGTAACCCCTGACCCCTTCCACCCCCTTACAGACACACTGTCTGCACCCCCAAGAACATTGAAAGTGAAGTCCAAATATGAGATACTGTAAGTAACACCACTAGAATACATCCAAGTCTCCTGCTCCTTGAAAGAGGAAGCCCAAGCAGTTTGTAACACCAACCCGTCCCTCCCCCCACACGCTAAACCCATTGTGGGCAATAACATAAACTATGTTGGGCTAACCCTGACCCATAAGGTTCTGGTTCATACCAAGCTTTGGAAGTTCCGGTTCCCAAACACAAACACAGACTTCAGCCAGAAGTTCATGTTTGAGTTCGGCCAGAACCTGCAAAAAATGGTTGATGGGCTGCTAACAAAAAGGTTGGACTTCCTCTTTAATAAGTTAGCAGCCATATGCTGTTCGTTAGAGCCTTATCAGGTAGATATTGGACAGCCTGGTGATAATTGCCTAGGGATTAGGATAACATTATCACTACTCACAATTATCAGCTTAACAAGAGTGCCTTTTTATTGTGAACCTGTTACTAGTCAAAAATCAGTCAGCTGCATCCAGTGATGGCCTTTCCAAGAGCTTAATTCACGGAGATACTGGCCTTCTCTGGATGTACAAATAGTAACCATTGTCCTCGTTTCCTCAAATTCATAAAAAAAAATTGCTTTATGTGCAGTTTACTCTAATGTGATGGTGGTGCTGGTCTTGATCCTTTTATCTTAGCATGAAGGAGGCACCAGGACTTTATATAGGCTCTCTGAGGACCAGGCAGGTCTCCCAGGGGGCTCTGTTACTTAGGACACAAGCTCCCCTGGCACTGCCATGTAATGAAGAGCTGGTTGGGGGGAGTGGGGAGATGAAAGCTTTCAGCTAGTAATTATGGCATGTTTGGCATGCATAGTAGAGTTCTTAGAGGCTTATGTGGCTGTATGGCGGCTTGCTGGAAATGACTATAAAAGGACAATAACATTGCTGGGATTCCTGGCCTAAGAATGTTGAGGTAGGAATGAATCGCTCTGTATTCTGCTGTTGTCCAGTAACTGCTCAGCACTGCATTCCAATCGCATGGGGTCACTGAGATGGCTCGCATGCCCCTCCTGGACTTCAGGGAAATGTTGGGTAGGCAAAGGTTTGAATTTGTTAACTGAACAGCATGACTGTTTGTGAGGAACTTACTAAAGTGTGGGGAACTTTCCAGTCACGTATTAAAAATATTTTCCTTCAAATGACCTGCACCTGGTTGGAAGTTAAGTTATCCAGGTGGAGTGCAGAGATGTGAGGGTCTCACACTTAAAGGAGCAGTATCGCGAATTTTTCTTGGTGACTTATATTTAAATGGTACTTTGAATGTAGGTAAGTGTTGGAGTAAGAATGACAAATGTAGAAAAAAATGATGTGTGTGTTGAGCAGCTGGAGACTAATAGCTCATGTTTATGTCTTCTGAGTGTCGGCCCGACACTCTGGCCTGTTCCATGCTGAGGAGAGGGGAGAACAATGTATCAGTTCCATGCTGAGGAGAGGGGGAGAACAATGTATCAAAGTCTCAGCTGTTCAGTGCTGGCAGCCGTTCAGCATCAGATAACAACATTGCCTGGCCAGAACTTATATATCTAAAACAGAGAGAAAAGCTCTAGAAGTCATTTATCTGATTTTGACAGTTTTCCCTTCATGTTGGCTCTGCTGCAGAATCTTTCAGTTTACCATTTTCTCTTTCATATTCTTATTTTTCATTTTTCCATATGATCTTTCTTTCAGCTTTGTGTGTTTTGAGCAAAGCCCAACCCAGGATTTTCACTATCTGGAGTTTTGTTTTGTGCCCCTAGGGACATCCCGACTTGGGATGCCCTGATATGTGAAATCCCCAAGTTCGCCTGTGAAAACGTACCTTTCCCTGTCCCACAGCGCTCTCATCCAATCAGCGTTGTTTGCACGCAGATGGGGAGCCTGAGCAGTAACCTTCCTGGCCGCTCGGCCTGTCTAAATGACTATCTGCGTGAGCACGCCAGAAAAATGGGGGGATCTGTGGTTATCCAGGGGTCGTTTCACATAGTGGGCATCCTGATTTAGAATGCCCAAGGGGCAAGATCAATTGCCGGGTCTTATAGACTTCAGGGTCGGCCACTCAGGGTTTTGTTCCACTTTAATACCTTTAGATTTTCCTGCACAGTTATTCAAAGAAGAATTTCAGTAGTTTTCAGTCAGTTTAGTTTATTTTGTATAGATTTTACACATTTGAGTCACCTGGTCTCATAACAAAAGCAGCACCTCACACACACAGCCGTTACCACTGATTACAGTGTCAGCCTCTGAGGTAAAGTGTTGCTAGGAGACCAGTGGGCTAAATGAAGCAGCTCACTAAATACAACCCAGCAGATCCCCCTATTCAGCAAATGGACTGAGCCATTGTAATTATACAATTTAAAAGAAAGGCATATATTTTTTTCTTTTTCTATCGCCAGATTATTTATACACATGTTAGAAGCTATTGTGTGGCTACTTAATTATTTATCTTTTTTATTGCAAATTTCGCGATACTTCTCCTTTAAAGAGGTTCAACACCCAAATATTTGTAGCAAGGAGGTAGGCAAATATAGGTTTAAATTTAGCAGCCTGCAGGTCGTCTACACAATCACTCTGCAGCATGAGAGAAAGTTTCTGTAGCCATAAATCATTACCAGACTGTATCTTTGATTGTGCAATAGGAAAACTGTACATTTAGATTATTCTGGCCAGGGCTCAAATCTCTTCTTGTCCATAAATCCACACTAATACAAGTTAAGGTGTGTTTCAACATTTGGAAGGTTATTTTTAAGTGCTGGAGGAAGGGATGACCAGAAGCACCCCCCTCCCTTGAGTGGGAATTTCCCATTTGAGATATTGGATATTTTTTTATGTACAAAGAGGAGAGCATTTGAGAATTGCAACACACTCCCATGGGCTCATTCAATACAGCACAGAGAGATGTTGCAGGCAGCCCTAGATAATAATCACAATTAATCATCTTTTACATTTACCATTTAAGCAAAGCCGGACATTTTAGTAAAACATTGCTGATCTTTTTTTAGCTCCCGACTGTCTTTCATTTGTAGGGATTGTTCTTTGGCGCACATGTTTCTCTGACCCATGTTCTTCAACGACCCCCCTTTTGTTCATTAAAGTCTACTAATGCTGTCAGGACTACAGTGGTCCCAATGACGTGCAGCTACAAGAGAGGGTGTTTCGCATGAGCGGATCGGTTTGTGAGATTCTGCTTCGTAAGTTTTAAAGTGTTAAAGGGACAGTTCTGGTAAAACAAAAAAAGACTGACTGACTGAACTTCCTCTGCACCTTGCAGCATGGGGACATTATGGTTTGGAGATGGCCCAATACCTCTACTTGCCTCTTCCACGTCCCAGCATGGTTCACTGCCCCCATGTCAAAGACAGTAGCTTTGCCTTGTGAGCAGTACATTACTTTGCACCAGGTGAACATGAAAGGCTGACGTTAGTCATGTGAATGATCCAACAATGTTATTAAAAAATGATTGAAATCTAGAAGAACAACGCATGGGGCAGATTCTTTCAAAGTGACAAAGCCAGGAGGGATTTGTGAAATATGTGTGTACATGTATGGCTATAGTCTAGCATGATGACAACAGAAGCTGCTGTTTTTAACATTGTCACATATTAATGTTGTAATACTGGCACCCAGAGGCATAATCAGGGCCTCCTATAGAAAGAAACCAAAAGTGGACATTTTACTAATGAACTGTATGTATATTTACATATGTTTTTGATTGCACAGGTTCTATTTAAATAGAAAATAGTTGCTTTAAACCGGACCTTCAGCGTGATTTAATGAAAAGCCCAAACTCTTAAAAAACGGTTCTCCAGTATCTAAAATTAATATATTTTACGTTTTTAGTCACTTGCATATTATTCTTTCCCCCACTGGGCTGCAACTCTGTTCAGGAATTTAGGATACGGGCGCCGCCATCTTGACTCAGAAGTATCACACTTACTGAGGAGAGGAGAGTGGGATAAGGTACAGGGGGGCGGGTTATAGCTCTGCTTTGCTCAGACAGAGTAGAGCTGGGGTCAGATAACGGTCAGCAGTCCCAGAATGCATAGCAGCACAGTCAGGAGGCACTTCCTGTTTGCAGGGAATATTTATGTGGGAGAGTGGCGCTTAGTATGGAGCTGCAACCTGGTCAGGAGGCTAGTCTGACAGAACAAAGGTTAAAGGGTTTTGGTGTGCTTGAGGGGGGTTCACCTAGGGTGTAGACCTTGGTTTTTCCCTCTCACACTTTTCCACAGGTGCGCTACTTGTTTAGAAGCCCGAGAAGGATGGTATCTCAATGAGTATGAGAGAAGGAGGAATCACATACTCATTGAGATCCTTCTCGGGCTTCTAAACAAGTAGCGCAC
The DNA here is from genome assembly GCA_027917425.1 of Gastrophryne carolinensis. Taxonomy (NCBI): domain Eukaryota; kingdom Metazoa; phylum Chordata; class Amphibia; order Anura; family Microhylidae; genus Gastrophryne; species Gastrophryne carolinensis. The sequence continues at coordinate 121,411,460 of CM051239.1, forward strand.
CTGTGGAAAAGTGTGAGAGGGAAAAACCAAGGTCTACACCCTAGGTGAACCCCCCTCAAGCACACCAAAACCCTTTAAACTTCCTGTTTGCAGGCTGCCATAAGCCGCCATCTTGGATGTTTAAAGGCTCATAACATGCAGTAGATGCAGGTAGAATGATTTTTAATGTGGACAATCTGTATGTACAGGGTGTGGGAAACATATAAGATAGACTCTTATTCAGAGTGAAGGTTCGCTTTAAAGAGGACCTCTAGTAAAATGGCAGCAGAGGGGCTGATTTGGATGCCTTTCTGCACACTGCATGCCTCTCTCCCCAGAAGCCTGAGACACAATATACTTACTTCTTCCTCCTTCTGGGACATGGCTGCTGTCTGCTGCAGCCAATCAAGCTCACTGGGAAAACCCAATAGTCTTATGCCAGTCACTTGGGGGCAGTGAACCCCACCAGAAGGCAAGATGAGTAGTGGTTACTAGTCCCAGCCTTCCTGTTTTGTACTGGTACAATTGCTGACCAAACTCCAGGTCCCCATGGTGATGACTTACTGGCAGCCCCTTAGTGCCGTCCAGCACCCCTGTGAGTCAACACTGCAGTCTATAAGACTCTAAGACTGCATGCTTGCCCCACCCCGAATTCACCCCAAAAACTCACTGTTCCGGGGGCCCCAGCCATCCTGGGGGTGGGAGAATGCCTTACATTATCGGGAAACCATGTATGCAGACAGCAGGCTTGTCATTTCACCTGGCAGACTGGAGATCCGCCAATTGGCAGCAAAAAAAATATGTTTTTTTTTTTTAACCAAGCAGCATCACCCCAGGTACTCGGGGTTACTCTCACATAACAGATGGCATTTTACTGGAGTCTTTATTAATCACAGTCACAACCTAATACAACAGACAGTATGTGTAACAAACAGGTCATACATGCTTTTTCATTCTGGATGTCATGTAACATGCAACAGCCGGCCCACCTGGACTTTGGGAGTGTGTGTATGGGCGGTGTGCATGCAGTCACCTTTGGGAATGCGCACGTATATGTTTGGAAGGGGTGTGCACTTGTGTGCTTGGCTTTTGCATTCTCTAACTGCAGAATACGAGGATGTTACTGATGCAGGAACATTGATGAATAGGACCAGGACAGTTTCTAGGCAAAATAACACTCGGGAAGGAAAAACATCTGCCCACTCATCACCCATCCTATTGTGCTACTGCTGTCCCAGGCTGTAACTTTTCATTAGAAGCAGGCAGTACCCCCTGCACCACTAACCGCGGCCCTGACTGCAGAAAGCAGGATTACTGGGATAATAAAGGTGCGCCCCCCCCATGGACCAAAACCTGGGATTTTGATGATGGTCCCAATGCGCATTGGCAGGCTCTCGGCCAGTCAGTACTTTATGCCAGGCACCTCATAAAGTGCTATCGGACACATCCCCAGACTCCCTGTGGACTTCATCACGCTCCCACCCCAGCCTACTGGAATAGCATACCTTGGCCACAGGGAGGCCAGCCTGTCAGGTGGTTGGTCATCTTTAAAACTTGACAGCGAAGTCCTCGTCCTGCAATGTGTCCTGACCTCATGACCTTTCCTGCCTCCTCTTTCCCATTGCTCCTTTACTCCTTTACTCTTATTGCTGCTTTCACTTGTTACACGGCGACTAGGGCAAGATTCTAAATATCTATATAAAGCCACCATGTGGAGAGACTCATGTTAGGCTTAATATAGGGGGCTATAGAGTCCAAAAAACTCTACTCAAATGTAAAGGAAAAGAGGTGCTTTTACACTAGGAATAACAGAATAACACATCACTTGCTACAGTGGGTGGAGCCATGCAAATCATATATTTATGCCACGTCACCATCCAAGGCACTCTGAAAGCCCCTGACTGTGCAATGCCAAGGATTATCTTCCAATTTACACAGCCAAACCTCCACCTGCAGACACCTGTTTTGAGCTTTTGGCTCTTATCAGCACAGAGCCAAATTTATTTGGCTGTAGGAGCGGTGACACTTGGTGAGTACCAAAACAGATTCGCTAGCCACCAAGTGGAGAGGGGGGCTAAAAACACCAAAAGACTGTCTAGTCAATGGTGTAGTAAAAATTGCAATTGGAGATAGAGTCTATTTTTGTATTGCATTTTTCCAAAAGTGACCATTACTTGATGGAGGTCAGCTACTGTATTTCTGTAGAGGCATGGATGCATATTACACTTTGGACATCTATTTTTATATTAACATTTTTTTTAATTAAATTAATTTACTTTTAATAAGGCATTGTTATATGTGGGTCAAACCAAATTGACAAGGGTCATAAGAAAGGGGCACAACTCCACAAATGCCATAAAATAATATTTTATTAAATGTTACACTATAGCAAAAATAAAAACACACATGCAACACAAAGACACTGTTAAAATCAATGAATCCACTATTCCTGTGATGCTAAAATACTTAGCAATCCATATTATAGAAGACCACAAGGTATAAAAAAATTAAAAATAGAAGTCAGTATTAAATAGCTCCACAAATAGCCCCCCCCCAAAAAAAAAAAAAAAAAAAAAAAATATATATATATATATATATATATATATATATTTCTAATTACTCAAGTGAGTGTTCAATTACTCCACTTTGTGCAAAAATACAAGTATAAAAAGGTAATTACTACAAAAAAATTCATCAAGACCATAAACCTGTGCAATCAATCAAATCTAAAGTGCAAATGCTAGATCAGAAGGCTATGAGGCCGATTCATTAATAGCGCCAGGTAGCGACAGATGAGCGACAGTAGCGTTATTTTCACAGCGCACGCTAGTATTCGCTGTGCTAGGCCGTTGTTCGGTTGTTGACAGCGACCCCGTCGGTGTGCGGTAATGTTGAATACGGGGTTTGGAGTCGCTGTTTGACAGGTTCCGCGCTGTATGGGAGCGCATGACAGCGAATGGCCATAGCGAACGTCTCCCAGCATATTCATTAACAAATCACGCTCAAAAAATTCTTGCGCTGTGAAATGCTTGTTTAAACCCCAGAGCGCTGGCGGCGATGGGTTAAAAGTAGTTTAACCCCCAAACAACCATATTTAAAAAAAAACAAAAAACATGTTTTTCAAAACATTTTGTAATATGAATACATTAATATCAGACCTGTAATATCAATTCTGCACAAATTTTTTTTTTTTTACCTTAAAAAAAATATCTAACATTGCAGAAGTGGTCACAGAATTTTTGACATTTAAAAAAAAAAAAAAAACATTAATAGCAATTAATTAAGAATATTTAAAGATTGCTCCATTGAAATGCATTGGAGAGCGCCAGGTAGCGAGAGGTCATACCTGTCGCTGTTCAAGGTCGGACGCTGGCGCTGTGGGATGAGGCTGGAATAATGATGAATGAGTGGCTATCTGGCGCTCTCTCAGTCGCTAAGCAGGATTGGCTTGATAAATGTGTGATTGTGGTGGGGAGCCGGCGTTCTTGTGGCGGGGCCCGTCATTACCAGTCGCTCACCAGTCGCTACCTGTCGCTATTCCTTCATAAATAAGGGCCCAAGTAAAGCAGGGGATGAGACCCCCAATGCAAACCCAATACACAAAAGTGCTGTTAGTGCAGAGGGCTGTTTAAGGGAGCTGAGGTAGTAAGCAATCACTGGAAAGAAAAAGTAAAGATCATACTGTCCCTGTGGTCAAATGTGATTAATCATCAGGCAGTGGATTGAAGGCAGGAGACACGCTAAGACATTGTTATATGTGATCGGTGGTCTGCCGTTACCCATAGAGCTTGTTCTGGCAGGTGCTGATCATATCAAACCCCGTCAGCCGAGATCCACGTTGGCCAATCCCATTTTCACGTTTTCAATAAATGCTTTTGGCCGTCCTCCCGGCTGCCCCATTTTTATTTTTACATCTTGTGACCACTTCCTCAAAATGACAAGCTTAGTAAAATGACAATCACGTCAAGGAGCCGGGTTCCTGTAAAGCCTTAGCTGTGTGACTACTTCTGCTTTGTGAATTGTTTCAGCAGGAAAGAAACTTTACTTTAGTAACATCATTGTTTTATTGTTCCATGTTATGAAAGATGCAATTAGAATGGATGAGCTGTTTATGCAAATGCAAGAACCTGTCTGGGAAGTCTGGTTGGTTGATCTTTTTTTTTTATTTTTATACTATACTAAAAAATATTTTTCAAGTCTGTACAAACTAAATGGTTCAGAACTTATTTCTAATATCCTGTCAGGTGGTTAAACTGCCATCAGGCACAGGGAAGTAACTACAGTGTGTGTGGGGGTGGGGGTAGCAACCACATTGGGGCCCATGAGGTCAGGGGACTCCAACAATCTTACTCCTCCTCCCTGTTTATAAGATTTGTTTTCGCATAGAAAGGAAACACCTTTTATTCTTAGTTGAAACAGGACATAGGATACTGCATGAACCATGATGGGACCCCATTTTTTGTTGCATCAGGTCCCGTCACATTAAAGTGGACCAACACCCAGGATTTTGACACCACAGCGGGGCACCCCCGATCTGGGTGCCCCGCAGGCCCGATGCTGATCGGCCCGGGAATATTATAGATTCCCGGGCCTATCAGCATCGGGTGTTGGTCCACTAGGCAGGATGATGGACCTGTATAGTGTCAAACTGTGGCTGTAATTTCGCTTTCACCCAGCTTCCTTATTCAAAATATCAAAGTCCATGGAACCTGATACTTCAGTTTGTTCACCATGAACACTGTGATTAAAGATGAATCACTTCAATTGGTTATTGGCAAACAACAGAGCTAGCGTGTGGGCTTTGCAGCCAAAAAGAGAGCGGGCAAGGAAGAAGGAACTAGGTTTCAGACCCTAAATACCAAAGTGGGTGTCAGAAACTGTAGGCAGGTGAGCAGCTGTCACAGTTCTGCAAAAGATCTATTCAACAGAAATGCTACATGTAGGGAACTGATGAAATTTATCACTTCCCTACTTGAGACAAGCGATCAAGGGTGTAATATTCCTCGGGGTTCCCGGTACATGGCTCCTTGATCTAGATTTCCCTTTACAAATTGTTTAAACCGGACCTTCACCATGATTTATTGAAAAGCCCAAACCCATAAAAAAGGATTCCCCAGCATCTAAAGTTAATATATTTTAAGTTTTTAGTCACTTACTTATTATTCTTTCCCCCACTGGGCTGCAACTCTGTTCAGGACTTTAGGATACGGGCGCCGCCATCTTGACTCAGAAGCTTCACACTTGCTGAGGAGAGGAGAGTGGGATAAAGTACCGGGGGGGGCGGGTTATAGCTGTGCTTTGCTCGGACAGACCAGAGCTGGGGTCAGGAAAAGGTCAGCAATCCCAGAATGCAGAGTCAGAAGGCACTTCCTGTTTGCAGGCTGCCTGATGTTCCATGAGCCGCCATCTTGGATGTTTAAAGGCTCATAACATGCAGTAGATGCAGGTAGGATGATTTTTAATGTGGGCAATCTGTATGTACAGGGTGTGGGAGAAACATATAAGATAGGCTCTTATTCAGAGTGAAGGACCGCTTTAAGGCTAGGCCTAAATATGTTCTGGATGCATTTGATCTCATACATGAGCGTATGTGCCTTATGCATTTATGGTCCACCACTATTAGTCCCATTATTATACTGAGGCCAAGTTATTTGCTCTTGAAAAAGATAAAATTGAAAGGTTTGGCTTGGGGTCAGGCAGGGCAGTTTCCAGGTAAAATAGCTCAAATAGCAGTGTGGATAGGAACATTTCTGCTTCTTCCTCACATGTCCTATGGTTCTGCTCCCTTCATAATAATGTATTTGTCATGCAGTGCCCAATATGAGGGGGGCCTGTCTTATGGCCAGCACCACTAACAATAGTCCTGACCCTCTGCAGAAAACAGGATGGCTGGGATAAAGGCTGCCCCAATGGTCTTCATGCCTAGGGCAAGCCCTGTTCACCCTTCCATATAAGAGTCCTGGGTTTAGGGGGTACATACCATAGAGGCCCCTGACAGGAAGGGGTTGTGTGCAAGCTGCCTCCCCTGTTTTGCAATGCCTGTGGCAGTGCTCAGATGTGTCCACCAGAGGAGTGGAGAAGCATTGTTGCCATCTGGATCAACAGTGATGTGGCCCTGGAAGCCACACAAGCAGGTTAAAGGGCCCGGAGACCCCCTGATAATCTGGTGGGCCAATCCAAGCCTACACAGTGGCCCGATGTCTGTGGCAGACAACAGAACTCCTCACTCCCTGGCTACCTGCAAGCCAATAATGTCCTGGGGGGGGGGGAGGGGTAGGAATCTACTTAACGGAGCACTATCGCGAAAAATGGCCAAATGATAAAAATACCGGTACATGTAAATATGCTGGATGGCGGGAGGAGGGGTCACTTACACACTGGGCATCAAGAAATATCCAGCCAGACTTTTTTTTAGTCTATCACCCCTGATAGACTAAACCTGTCACCCCTGGATTTTATTCCTACCAGGAGAGAATAAACCACAAGCTTGGTGGAAGTTTTATTCAGTTCAGGTGTATTAGTGACTCTCATTTGCCGACATGTTTATATGGATTTTTAATATTGTACATTTTGGTGATATGAGCTATGTAGTGTGTGTGTGTGTGTGTGTGTGTGTGTGTGTGTGTGTGTGTGTGTGTGTGTGTTCGGGGGGATTTATTTAATCCTGTGGGTTTTCATTGAGGAAATCCCCATTTGAGAAACAGAGAATCTACCAGCCGGCCGAGCCAATAGGGTTTTGGTCTACTTTAAAAAAAATAACTGCCTCATTGCAGTCTGAAAGACTTTGGATGCCCCACTGTGTGAAATCTGAATCACCTAGTATAGATACATTGCTGACTATACCATAGTGCATGATGCACATACCCATTTTTGAATGGCTGGTGCAGGGGAGTGTCCAGATTATTGGTTGGTGGCCCACACATGTGTTGTATTGAAGCAAGGCGAGAGGTATGAATAAAAGCAATCTTTGTTCCTCTTTAAAGTGACATGCTCATTTTTTCTCCCCCTTAGCTGATCCAACCTAGTCCCGCAGTCACAAACCTACTGGGCCATGAGGCAGAGTCCTTTACTGAGTCCATCATTGTAGTTTCAATGGGAAAACTTCAGCAATTTGGCAACTCCAATCACAGTGTCCTCTGAGTGCCTAAAGCTTTATAATCGTTGCTGATCAGCTTTTGCTAGCAGAATACTGATCGCCTCCATTTTAGTTTAATCAGACTAGAGCTGTATTCATAGGCTTATGATGGCCTACCCTCCCCTGAGCCTTCCCCAGTATTATTACTGTTTCTAGTCTCCATTTTACTGGGGACATTTTCTAGTGGCTGTCGCACTCTTACTCATATGTATCCCATGTCGGGTGGGTGCGCGGTCTGCGGAGACACCGCCAAAGTCCAAGAATTTTGTAAAGCACCAGCACTCCAATGTAAAGGTAAAAGTAAATGAGCTTATATTAGTCATCCAAACACCATAAATCGTGCAAAACAAGGATTGGTTTCTGGTCGACGTTTCGGGGTGCACTGTGGCACCCTTCCTCAGGACCAACCACAGTGTATGTGGTTGGTCCTGAGGAAGGGGGCCACAGTGCACCCCGAAACGTCGACCAGAAACCAATCCTTATGGTGTTTGGATTACAAATATAAGCTCATTTACTTTTACCTTTACATTGGAGTGCTGGTTCTTTACAAAATTCTTCCATTGTACTGGGGGACTGAGAGAAACTTGCAGGTGCAAACATATCTCTTCTTCAAAATAAAAATCCTATTGCTTAAATAATGCGCAATCTTACTATATTAAAACAAATACTACCCCTTTACAAGTGCTTATTGTCATTTGAGGTTGAGTGACAAAAATCTGGGTCATTTGGTGGTCTGTAGGTGTGTTTTAGCTTAAGCCAGCAGCCACATTAGTCATAACTTTGAAAGTACTACAAGTTCTCAGACCAGCTTCCTTATAAACATGTTGTTTCCGTTGTCTACTGCAAGCGAAAACCGTCTCAGCTGCTGTTAGGTTATTTGTAAAGACAAGAAGCTAATATTGTAACCTACCACGGCGGTGTGCAGGTCTTGGTTGCCTGAGGCGGTGAAACTTCCCAACAGGTTTACCGGGAGGTTAGGTGAAGATTAATAATCCTGCAAAGTGTAGCACAAGTAGGGATCAGTCCCAACACCTTTATTTCACAATAAGCACAACATTTCCATCGTAATAAAGGGGCAAAGGCAATCGCACATAGGATTGTACAAAGAAGAGCAGTGGGAAGCCACCCCACTATAATGACGCCACCAGGTTAGGCTTCTCTGATGACCAAAAGAAGGCCCAGGCTGCAGGGGCAATCCCAGTCGGCAACGGGGTGCAGGGCAGGTTTTGGACCTACTCTGAATGTAGTCTATTCTCCAGGAATGATTTCAGGACAGGCACTGCAATGTTCGCTTTCTCAAGCTCTTTTCCTGGACCTTTCAATGGTACAACCCTGGATTCTTTCTCTCCCAGCAGGCCTTCCTTCTTATGTGTTCCCTTTACTTGTCGATGCAGTCAACAACTCTTGCTGTCTGATCTCCCTTTTTATCCCTTCCTCTATTGTGGATTGTTGCCACATAGGCCTATTAGGGCCCTTAGACTTATCCCTTAGTATTAAAGTGGACCAACACCCAGGATTTTGACTATCCTGGGTCTTGGTCCACTTCGGTGGGGCACCCCCGATCGGGGTGCCCCGCTGTGTGAAACCCCCCCGAACCCCCCGAAAAACTCACCTCTCCCCGCTCCCAGCGCCGACGGACAAGCCGCGGTCAAGCGGCTCCTCCGCCGCCGCCTCCCGCGCGTCCCTCTTGAGGCGCGCGTGCCCGCGCCGGCCATTCACAGACGGCCGGCGCGGGCGCGCGCACGTCTAGAGGGGCGCGAGGGAGGCGGTGGCGGCCGGCCGCCGCCGAAGATAAGGTAATGAGTTTGGGGTGTTTGGGGGGGTTTCACCCCGCGGGACATCCCGATCTCGGATGTCCCGCGGGGAGGGAGGTGATCGGCCCGGGAATCTTATAGATTCCCGGGCCGATCACCCGTGGGTGTTGGTCCACTTTAAAGTGCTTCCTGTCTATTCTGAGAATATATATTTTCGATCCTATGCTGCTTTTCAGTGTTAAAACACAATTTGAGACTGAACCGGAAAATGTAACTATTGCAGTGTGCACAAGTGGGTGACACCAACTCTGTAAGTACACTAATGGGGAAGGTCCCACTCCTTCCCTGATCCCCACCAATGTATGGCACCACTGCTTGTATAATTAAAATATATATTTATATTTATTGATAATCAAGTCACATAATTACAAACACTACACATTCATTAAAAAACACTAAAGACACAAAATATGTTCAATAAGGAAGAGAAAACCACACTTCTAGGGGCAGTGGAATTGGCAGTTACAATTGATCTATTTACAGTGCATAATATATATCTCCTGGCAAAAACCAGTAAATATAAAGTGCTTGAGTGCAAAGTGCTGATAAACAATCAATATTAGAAAAAATCGACTAAAAACCAAATACATATATATACACTACAACAGTGCACTGTGAACCCTATTTCACTATTAAGTGGGACCCTACCAGGGCCTGCAAACTGACTCTAATTAATAATAAACAAAACGTGAGGACCAGCCAGGGAGGACCAAGAAATGTTATCCCCAATTTAAGACAAGATGAACTTACATTATTAAACGACCGCCAGCCCACTGACTAACGCGTTGCGTTGCGTTGCTTTTCAGTGTAATTACACCTAGTTTTTGCGTTATCCCCTAAGTACAAATAACCCAAGCTCTATTCGCCTGGAGGGGGATTTTCTTGTCCCTAATTCTCTGCTGATCTCTACTGACCAATATTAATACATTTTCTACTCCTCTCTCTGCTGTTAAAGAGGACTTCCAGTCAAAAATCCTGCAGCAGCTTATCTCCCATGCCCAGGAGAAATGTCCTCCAGGTGGCGATCCACTGGTAAGTGGAAAACTGGTAGAGGTTAATGTACTATGCCCATGCCTCCATGCTGCTTAAGTGTTCCTGGTTCAATGTTTGGTGAACCCTATTAGTCACTTGCAGAACACATTTACTGCTCTGCATCAATGCCTCCAGTAGGTTGGGGAAGATTCAGTCCTTCACATGGCTCTGTGGGAGACTGGACATCCCAAACTAGAATTCCTTAGGTGTGATGGGTGTTCATGTGGACCTCTGGTCATTTTGACCCAGATGCTGCAAAACTTCAACTTTGAAGTGCCAAATAACACAACTTTTTAATTTGAAGTTCAGTTCACTCTGCATTGTTCTGGTGACTTGTCTCACCTCTGTATCAAATAAGCCTCTCAAGACCATGATATGTTGGAAAGTACTTAAAGCGTACTTTAAGTTAGTAAATTGCTTCTCCCCTTATGATCATAAGCTGTTTTGAGAAGGCTTAATTCCAATGCATATGTTGTGAAATGGCATAAAGATGATTCACTCCAGAATTACATGGGGGCGGCCATCCTACCACACACCTGATAGTTTTGCTTACACATGAGAATTAGGGGAGTGCTGTACCAGGAGGAATTCACACCAAATTGAGAGATATATATGCCTAAAAAACAAAGAGAAACGTGCCTGTCATTTTGCACACACGCACACACTAAATGAACAACTAATGTAGCCAAAGAAATCTGTGTGAGGAAAGCTGTTACAATGTATCTCAATGGCGGTGGTGGCCACATGAATCTGAACCTCCAGGACAGATTCATCTTCAGTCCCCAGCAAAAAGCTGTATTGTGGTCCTGTGTGCTATTACTTACCAGTGATGGAGAATGGATGCAATGATGTGCTGGTGCATTTCTGTCACGTCATACAGATTGAGGGTGGAGTCTTGGTCAACAATTTGCTTGCCAATGGGTCGGCCCAGCTCAAGGCCCATTCTCAATTTAATGCTCGACTATGACTACCTTCACCCTGAATAAGAGCCTATGTTATATGTTTCCCCCACCCTCTACATACAGATTGCCCACATTAAAAATCACCCTACCTGCATCTACTGCATTTTACGAGCCTTTAAACATCCAAGATGTTGGCTCATGGAGTCCCAGGCTGCTTGCAAACAGGAAGTGTACTCGGACTGTGCTGCTCTGCATTTTGGGATTGCTGTCCTTTTCCTGGCCCTAGCTCTGCTCTGTCTGTGGAAAGCACAGCTATAACCCCTTCCCCCCTGTACTTTTGCCCCTTCTCCTCAGTATGTGATGCTTCTGAGGCAAGATGGCGGCGCCTGTATCCTAGAGTCCTGAACAGAGTTGAAGCCTAGTGGAGGAAAGAATAAAAAGTAAGTGATTAAAAACATAAAATATATTAACTTTAGATACTGGGGAACAGTTTTTTAAGGGTTTGGACTTTTCATTAAATGAGGCTGAAGGTCCGGTTGAAGCTGCTATGTTGGCCTGGATTATACCTTTCATTGTTGGTGCTGTATAAAATGATATACCGTTTTTAGTGCCAAATAGATATTTACAGTGATTTCTATTTTCATTGCAGGTATTGCTCTAGAAAGCAGTACCGCCATGGAATTCATGAACTCAAACAGCAACCAGAAGGACGACATGGAGCTGTTGCTCCCTTATCTGAATGTGTCTGATGTGGTCACGCTGATGGAAAACCTCTACAGAGATGCAGAGGTCTGCTCTGCGGAGAAAAGTGCGGTGACACAGTGTCAGGAGACTTACTTTGAAGAGAGGACAGATTCTTTGTTTCTTAGCGGGCAGGAAACCTCTCTTCTTTCTTCCGTCAAGTATGGAAATACTAAAGAGTTACTCAGCTTTGCAAATCAGCTGTCAGATGCCACTAAGCATTTACACCAGTGTTTGCAGCAGGAATGTGGAATCATACTGAACAGGGTAAGGCAACAGATTTTGCTTTTTTTATGAAGTAGTCCTATTCACTGTTCCTAGATGGGTACAGTACGAGGAATAACACTCAATAAATAACAAAATGCTCGGAAAGCCCCAGAGTGGACCCTCACCCTAAAAGAAAGATCAGCCCACCATGATGTTCCTTGTCCCCCTGCAAACGCCTCTCTACATATAACAACTGAAACCTGACCTTCAGAATGAAGCCCAAAAACCTTAAAAAACGATTCCCTAAGATCTAAAATTAAAGGAGCAGTATCGCAAATTTTTCTTGGTGACTTATATTTAAATGGTACTTTGAATGTAGGTAAGTGTTGGATTAAGAATTACAAATTTAGAAAAAATGATGTGTGTGTTGAGCAGCTGGAGACTAATAGCTCATGTTTATGTCTTCTGAGTGTCGGAGCCACAGGAGAGGGGTGAAACAATGTATCAGAGTATCAGCTGTTCAGTGCTGGCAGCCGTCCAGCATAAGATAACAACATTGCAACATTGCCTGGCCAGAACTTATATATCTAAAACAGAGAGAAAAGCTCTAGAAGTCATTTAGCTGATTTTGACAGTTTTCCCTTCATGTTGGCTCTGCTGCAGAATCTTTCAGTTTACCATTTTCTTTCTCTTTTCTCAACACATTTTTCCATATGATCTTTCTTTCAGCTTTGTTTGAGTTTTGAGCAAAGCCCAACCCAGGATTTTCACTATCTGGAGTTTTGTTTTTTGCCCCTAGGGGCATCCCGACTTGGGATGCCCTGATATGTGAAATACCCAAGTTCGCCTGTGAAAACGTACCTTTCCCTGTCCCACAGCGCATGAGTGGGCTCTGATCCAATTAGCTCTGTTTGCACGCAGATGGGGAGCCTGAGCAGTAACCTTCCTGGCCACCCGGCCTGTCTAAATGACTATCTGCGTGAGCGCGCCAGAAAAATCGGGGGATCTGTGGTTATCCAGGGGTCGTTTCACACAGTGGGCATCCTGATTTAGAATGCCCAAGGGGGAAGGTCAATGGCCGGGTCTTATAGACTTCAGGGTCGGCAACTCAGGGTTTTGTTCCACTTTAATACCTTTAGATTTTCCTGCACAGTTATTCAAAGAAGAATTTCAGTCGTCAGTTTTGTTTATTTTGTATAGATTTTACACATTTGAGTCACCTGGTCTCATAACAAAAGCTGCACCTCACACACACACAGCCGTTACCACTGATTACAGTGTCAGCCTCTGAGGTAAAGTGTTGCTAGGAGACCAGTGGGCTAAATGAAGCAGCTCACTAAATACAACCCAGCAGATCCCCCTATTCAGCAAATGGACTGAGCCATTGTAATTATACAATTTAAAAGAAAGGCATATATTTTTTCCTTTTTCTATCGCCAGATTATTTATACACATGTTAGAAGCTATTGTGTGGCTATTTAATTATTTATCTTTTTTAATGCAAATTTCGCGATACTGCTCCTTTAATATTTTCACTATATCCAGTCCAGGTTGTCCCACAGTAATTACATGTGAGTATTCCGCTACCAGGTGGCTGTGGGACCATTACTGTGGGACGACCTGGACTGGATATATTCAAAAACAAGTCTACAGGTGAGTTTCACAGAATTGTATTATTTTTATATAGGGAAACGGGGGTTTTTGTACTATTGCAGCTAATAATAGGCCCAATATACCTCTACACTCTGATCAATACAACAAGGAAGAACACCCATTGACACCCAAAGTAACATCTATCTCTCCCCCTACTCTCCCTATTATTTTTATATACTTACTTAGTCACTTACTTATTATCCTTTCCCCCACCGTGCTGCAACTCTGTTCAGGACTCTAGGATATGGGCACAGCCATCTTGACTCAGAAGCATCACATATATTGAGGAGAGGAGAGCAGGGAAAACTACAGGGGGTGGGATTATAGCTGTGCTTTGCACAGACAGAGCAAAGCTGGGCTCAGGAAAAGGTCAGCAATCCCAGAATGCAGAGCGACCCAGTCAGAAGACACTTCCTGGTTGCAGCCTGCCTGATGCTCCATGAGCTGCCATCTTGGATGTTTAATGGCTCATAACATGCAGTAGATGCAGGTAGGATGATTTTTAATGTGAGTAATCTGTATGTACAGGGTGTGGGAAACATATAAGATAGCCTATTATTCAGGGTGAAGGTCTGCTTGAAGCAGGAAATACAGTCTCCTGCCCATTGCTGCACAGGTTTGCACATCTGTGGTGCCCCAACTAGGAAAAGAGGCGCTTTCATAGAACAGAATGTATTTACACAGCTCCCAAGACAAGTAATAATAGATTTACCCATCATTCCTTGCAGTAGGTGGAGCCATGCAAACCATCTCTTTACATTTCAAGGCACTCGTAAAACCTCTGAGTGTGCAATGCCAAGGATTAGCTTAAAATAGCACAGCCAAACACCTTCCACGTGTGGACATGTGTCCACACCTACCTTTATAGCTTTTTTTGACCCCAGTGGGGAGATCATTTACCCAGAATATGCATGTGCCATAAGGACTGGCAGACTAAATCCTGGGTTTCTGTGCCACTGGCATCTAACTGGTCCCTTTGATACCCATGACTTGCTTATTGTATACATACATATTTTTTTATAGGTACACACAAGGAATTCTGTGTGGCAGGGAGGATCAATACCATGTGTAGAAAAGGGAAAATATACCAGGATACAATTCAGTAAGGTTAAAGCGATATCACGCCCATTTTCTACATAATAGGTATGGGGCCCTATTGTGACAGATTGCTGGAGCCCCCGGCACATAGACACAATTTGCTAGCAGATCAAGGTTAACGTAAGGGTTGCAGAGGTCTATGCGCCAGGGGCATGCCCCCTCTATTGTAGTAAATGGAGTGGACATGCTGCAATCACTGTGACTGATGTAGCGGATGGCCATCTATCAGGTTGGAAGTGATTGGAGAAGGGGGAAAAAGGTGAGTAAGGATTCCTTTTTTTATTTGTCTAGACAGGGATTTTTTTTTGAGGCAAAAGGTTAAAAAAAAACAGAATCTTACCTTGCTAAGCCTCCAGCCCCGTGCCTCCTCTCAGCTCTGCACCCTGAATTAGGAAATCTACTTCCTTATCTGCCCCTCCAGCATTTCTCTGTCGATGTGGGCCACCAATATTAGGTTGAGAAGTCCAGACCACAACTCTCTTTTGTTTTGATGGCTTGAATGTCTTAAAGTGGACCAACACCCAGGATTTTCACTATCCTGGGTGTTGGTCCACTTCAGCGGGGCATCCGAGATCAGGATACCCCGCTGTGTGAAACCCCCCCAAAAGCCCCAAAAAACGTACCTTTTCAGCGATGGACAAGCGACGGATTAGCCGCCGCCTCCGTCGCCACCTCCTAGAGGGGCGCGCGGGAGGCGGCGGTGGCTGATCCGTCGCCGATAAGGTAAGGTTTTTTAGGGCTTTTGGGGGGGTTTCACCCCGGATGCCCCGCGGTAAGGGAGGTGATCGGCCCAGGAATATTATAGATTATTATTATATAGATCACCCCTGGGTGTTGGTCCACTTTAAATGGCACTCCCAGATAACCCCACCCTTCTTCCTCCCCACCCAGCCTCCTTCCTCCTCACAGAGCCTCCTCCTAGCAAACATCTTCGCTCTCAACAGCGCCCCACCCATTCTGCTAATTATTATGCAGCATTCCAGCTCCAAGGGCCACGCCCACATGCTTCAAAAGCAAAATCATGGAGTAAAACTGTAAACCTTAATATCTCAGCCTTTTATTCTTTAATTTATAAACAGAAAACCATTTTGGACAGTGCCAACCATAGCCTGCCACAATTGGCTTTGCCTGAAATATCTATTTAAGGCCCTCATTAGGCAACATATAAAGATTTTATGTTGAAGCAAATAAAAACCCGTTCTGCATGCCCTTGGGGTCTTTTAGGCTGTGTGACACCCCCGGGTCGGCGGTAAACTCACCTTTTCCGGAGGGACTTGCAACGTTGTGATCAGCACCCGCCTCATCCTCGGCGGCCCTGCGCGCCCCTGCTCACTCCTGCGCCCATCCTTTCTGGGTGTTGCGGTGACACCTTTGGAATCAGCCAATTGGCTATCTCAAAAGTGCTGCTGGGTGTGGCTTCTGCGTGGAACAACTCGTTTCTCTTCAAAGACAGCACCACTGCCAAGCTGGCAGCATCACCCAGCTGCTTGGGCCTCTTAGAATAAGCGACGCACCCAGAAATATGTTTTGTTACAATTCAAAGTCTCTGTACAAGCAAACACAATAAACAGCACATACTCCCCGACAGTCCTGCCGAACGGAATCGCACAATGTCAGTAATTTGAACCTTAGCGGCATCAGCCATCATGTTCTTGGCAGCCTGCAGTCCAGCGTTCCTCCACTCGTGTCAGTCACGATGAACAGCCCTTTATTAACTATACCTATTAATTTACCCCCCCCACCAGTGACCTCAATAGCTAAAGAGACCTAAAGATACCATTTGTATGGCCCCACCTGCTGTTAAAGTGGACCCACACCCCATTCTAACTAACAGGTGTGGGGCCGCATTGTGACAGGCTCTGGGGTGGGGATCCAGATTGTAGCCCCCAGTGTAATGTGAAATTCGGTCATCTGATTGGTGCTCACGTGGGCCAGCTTTGACCGGCAGCCGGGAAAGGCAGTTAAACCGGACCTTCACCATGATTTAATGAAAAGCCCAAACCCTTAAAAATCTATTCTCCAGCATCTACAATTAATATATTTTAAGTTTTTAGTCACTTACTTTATTATTCTTTCCCCCACTGGGCTGCAACTCTGTTCAGGACTCTAGGATATGGGCGCTGCCATCTTGACTCAGAAGCATCATATATTGAGGAAAGAAGGGCAGGATATAATGCAGGGGTGGGGTTATAGCTGTGCTTTGCACAGGCAGAGTAGAGATGGGGTCAGGAAAAGGACAGCAATCCCAGAATGCAGAGCGACACAGTCAGAAGACACTTATAAGATACTCTCTAATTCAGAGTGAAGATACGCTTGTAAGGATTTTGGGGTGTTGGTAGGGGCATTGCACAGCAATCTGCCCCACACCCGTTGGGACCCCTTTAAAGATCATGCGTAAATCCTGTTTTTCTTG
Source organism: Gastrophryne carolinensis (assembly GCA_027917425.1). NCBI lineage: Eukaryota > Metazoa > Chordata > Amphibia > Anura > Microhylidae > Gastrophryne > Gastrophryne carolinensis. Next base: position 121,428,434 of record CM051239.1, read on the forward strand.
GTTTGTCATGTACTTTTTTTTTAAAGTGGACCAACACTCAGGGGGAATAGATTCCCGGGCCGATCAGATCCCTCCCCGCGGGGCATCCGAAATCGGGTTGTCCCGCGGGGTGAAACCCCCCAGGAAGCCCAGAAACCTTACCTTAACCCCGTTCCAACGGCACATGCACAGGCCGCGTCTCACGCTTCCCTCTAGCAGGGCGCGCACCCGCGCCGGCTGTTTGTGAATGGCCAGCGCGGGTGTGCTCCCTGTTAGAGGGAAGTGCGAGACACGGCCTGAGCCGTGGCTCAGAGCCGCTGTGGTTGGACGCCGCTTGTACGTGCATACCACAGCGGCTCTGACCACTCTGATTGGACGAGCGCCCGCGTAGGAGCGTGGTGAGGTGAGTGTTTCCGGGCGTTCTGGGAGGTTTCACACAGCGGGGCCCAGATCGGGGTGCCCCACCGAAGTGGACCAAAACCCAGGATAGTCAAAATCCTGGGTGTTGGTCCACTTTAAATGTAAGCAGTAAGCACTCTTTGCCTTTTACTCACTATTAGCATATTGCAAAACATACCCAACAGTCACTGGTAAGAGATAAATGCTATAAATACAGTGACCTTTCCCCTAGTTTTATAGTACAAGATGTTCTTCATAGGAATGAATGTAGAAATGTAACCAGGCGGAGCTTTCTGCTGAAAGTCTGAGCAGCTTCACATTGCGATCGGAAACAAGGCTGCGTACTAAACATTGCACTCACCACGCCTCTTACTGGCATTCATCTCTGCTGCTCTCGCTGCTTTATCTTTCCTCATCTACTACTATTCAGTGGATCATCGTACTGCTGAGAGCTTACAGATAATGGAACGTCTTGCCATTATGTCATGGCTGGTTATCTTCTTGTTGGTATAAAAAGGAGGTTTACTCTAGTCCTGATATGAATATTTTGGGTAATTTAAATTTAAAATTCACCAACCAATGGATTTCGAGTTTGTGATTTTATTGCACTTTTAAAAAAATGGAGGATTAGGGCCACTTTAAAGTGGACCAAAACCCAGGATTTTGACTATCCTAGGTCTGTGTGAAACCAGATCGCTGAGCGCAACTCACCTCTTCCCAGTCCTATGGCACATGCGCGAATGTTCGCCCAATCCGCATGCTCGGCGCCCGCATCCCCCGCTTCCCTCTAACAGTGAGCGGGCCCACGCCGGCCATTCACAAATGCCTGGCACGGGCACGCGCCCGGCTAGAGGGATAGCAGCTTGCGGAGCTTGAAAGAAGGTAAGTGTATGGGCCACCTGGGAGGTTTCACACTGCGGGGCATCCCAATTTTGGATGCTCAGAGGGGAAGGAATCGATCAGCCCAGGTCTTAAAGATTCCTATGCTGATCTCCGTGGCTTTTATTCCTCTTTAAAGGGTAGCAGGGGGTGTGGCCCCCTTGGATCCGCTCACTTTAGATGAGCTCTTGGACGAAGGAGAGGGAGAGTATCCGAGCGTGCTGACTGGACGAGAGGCTGCACATGCTCCGTACGACTGAGGAAGGGTGACTGAGATTGGGCGACGTGGTGGGTTTCACACAGTGAGGCATCCCTGATCATGGTGCCCGGGTGGCATAGACCAAAACCCAGGATGGTCAAAATCCGGGGTTTTGGTCCACTTTAATGCTGTGTTTGGTTTCAATGGTTCCATTGGGCATATCTAGTCTTACTTTTTATACGGCTTCCTGGGGCAAAAAGTAAATTTAAAGAGGACCAAATTCTGCCTAGATTTCCTTTTCTGTGAAACCCTCTTGTTTACCTGTATTCTTACCTCGCCAGCCATCATGTGGCACATGCGCGGGCTGCTTTCCTCAAGCAGCTGCGCTCTCCTGCGCCTGGCATTTCCGAATAGCTGGAGTGAGTATGCACAGCCAATGACTAGCCATTCATTCAGCAATCTTAGCTCATCATGAATATGCACAGCTTAAAAATCTGATTGGGGGAGAGGCCATGCATGCTAATTGGGATTGGCGATGAGGTAAGAAGGCATAATGTAAACGTGCAAGTAAGTGACGCACAATGAGGAAATAACCCTGGAGCAAGTTCTGTTTTCTAGACTCCAGCTCCAGTGGTATCTGCTGATGCACAGCCCGAGCCTCGTGTGATTCTGACTTCAGCTACTTCTCGCTCCTGTTCAGAGATGGCCGCCCAAATCCTGGCTCCTCTAAAATAACTTGAGTTGTGCAAGTTCCTGGAATTATTTTCCCAGCAGTGAATGATGCATTTACTTTATGCTATTTGTGTATATAGACATTGGCCTCGATTCAATAAAGGTAGAACAAAATTCTAATGGTAGTAAAAGATTCAATTCATGAGAAAAAAGCCTGAGAATATCACTGTTACTGAATCACCAGATAAAAAGACAATGAAAGTCAATGGCAGCTTTTACTACAGTGCAGAAAGGGGTAAACCGTTCTCTACTTTTCTAAGTGCCATTGGCTTTTTTTCTTAGCTGGTGATTCAGAAACAGTGACATTCTCAGGCTTTTTTCTCATGAATTGAATCTTTTACTACCATTAGAATTTTTGAATTGAATCGAGGCCTTTGTATTGATACCTCTGCAGGAAATAATATCCAAGGAAGCATATTATAATAGGTGTGGTGTGGCTCATATGCCAAACATAACCACAATCCCACATAAATATATAAAGCGACAATTCACTTGAGCCTTTTACACTGAAGATCGCTAAATGATAATAAGAGAAAAAAAGCACGGAAAACACTTTCATAGTCAGTGGATCAATTCTATCATTAGCCAATAGAAAAATCGTAAAATGCACCACTCCCCTCTTACAATTTTTTACACATTGTTGTCACTTCGGTAAAGTATGGGGAAACACTATTTGAGGTAAAATCCTCTCTAAAGACAAGGGGGAACTCCCTGGAAAAAAAGAAATTCAGTCTCCGGAGGCGACAATCATTCTAGAAAATTGTGGAATGGCCTCCCACAGAAGCTAATTACAGCATCAACCGCTGACAGCTTCAAAAAAGGATTAGATGCTTATTTAGAAGAAAATAACATTACCAGTTTCTATTAGTTGTTATCAGTAAAAAAAAAATAAAATAAAAAATAATTTCCCCTACCCCAACACCCTTGGTTGAACTTGATAGACATATGTCTTATTTCAACTGTATTAAATGTGTAACTATATTAGCCACAGCCACATTAAAGTGGACCAAAATCCAGTATTTTGACTATTCTGGGTTTTGGTACTTCCCCCCCGCTGTGTGCAACCCCCCAGTTCGCCGGAATCATCGCACCTCTTCCAGGTCCTATGGCGCATGCGCGACGGCTCGTCCAATCAGCGCGCTCTGAGCCGCTGACGTCATGCTGTCTAAGCCTTTGTCTAAGAGCAGTGGCTCTGAGCGAGCTGATGGCTGCATCCCCCGCCTGGTGCAGGCATGCACCCTGCTAGAGGGATAGCTTGTGCATTCGCCATTGGACCGGGAATCAAGGTAAGTGTATGGGGCGATGTGAGGGGGTTTCACACAGTGGGGCATTCCAATTTTGGATGCCCCGGGGGGAGGGAATCTATATATAATCTTATAGATTCTCGTGCCGATCACGGGGGGTTTTGGTCCACTTTAACCAATTGTTTGTCAGTGCCATTACTGTATCTGTGTGCATAATTTAGTAGTAGCCTCCTCAACTCCAGGCATTTCTCTGCATGCTGCTGGGGCAAAGTCCTCCAAGTCAGATGGAGAAGTTCCCCCACCTTTTTGTAAATGAGTTCCTTGTTGCACAGGAACTAAATGTAACACTGTGGTAATCAGGCAGTAACATGTCCCAGTGGTAAGAACAGACAAGTACAGAAACCTTTCTATATTTTCACTATATCCAGTCCAGGTAGTCTCAGAAGTAATTACATGTGAGTATTCCACCGCTAGGTGGCGCTCACTGCAAGATCAAAAGCTGTTGCTCCTCCCAGCCCCTTATAAAGGCAGGCTTCTCTCTATCATTTCCCAGTGTTCATCTTGCAGTGCTGTTGCTAGGATCGTTGGAACTCTCTCCTGGATATTGCAGCTGAGCGGGGCCTCCTAGCCCGTCGGCCGCTGCAGACCCTATTACCACTGATCCCGTGGACCCACTACTGCCTCCCAGCTTCGGCTGACCGGGACGGTGAAGGTAGGGTGAACGCTGGGGTCAGGCATTGGCAGAGCTAGGCTCTGGGCCGCAGACCCTGCCTAAATAGTAGCCGGACATAGGCTGATGGTGAGCCTATATAGGGGGGGGGGAACCACTATTTGCCCACGGGGGCTTATGCCCTCCCTGCCCCACAAGCTTTATTTGGTGTATTGTGCTTGGTGTACTTTTACTTGACTGGACTCTGTTGAGTCCCTTGCAAGCTGGTATGCTTCTTGTCTGACTTTTTTACCTCACATACTTACCCTCCTCGCTCCCTCGATGCTCCTGCTCTCTCCTCTCTCCATCATGTTGCCATGCTATGAGAGGGGGGGTGATGGCGCTGCACAGGCGGAGTATGTCTGGGGCCGCGGTCTCCGCCGCTGGTGTGCGCCGCGTGCTGCTGGCCCGGCCTGGGCCGCACGAGGGCGATGGGCTGGCGCTTCTGCTGGGCTCCTCCGTGGGGCGCTTGCTGCTTCTTGGGCCTTCCTCCATTTTGGGGGCGGGCGCGATTTCATCATGGCTCCCTGATGATACGGAGCGGTTGCTGACTGTGGTCTTTGAGACGCTGCACATTGTCCCTCCTAGAGTGGCTAAAAGGAAGCAGGGTGATTTGTTTCGGCCTGAGAGACAGAGTTGAGTCTTTCCTGAGCAGGCCCATTTTTCTGACATGATTTTCAAGGAATGGGAAAGGCCTAACAAGTTACCGTCGTTGCCCAGGGGCCTGGACAGGCGGTATCTCTTTCCCGAGGAGCTGGTCCGGCTATGGTCCGGTCCTCCCGAGGTGGATGCCCCCATGTCGGGCATGCCTTCATCCAATACTGCTTCCCTACGTGATCCAGCTGACAAGTGCATGGATCAGCTGGTCTGTCATGCCTTCACCTTTGCCGGTGCTTGGTTCCGCCCCGTGCGTGCCGCGGCTATTGTCTCCCTGGCCATTAGGAGGAAGGTGAGACGCCTTGTGGATATTGCCAAGTCTCGCAAGTGGGCTGAGGAGTACAAGGACCTCAAGGCTTGCATGGAGTTTATTGCCTTCATGATCTCTGCCATGGACGATAGTGTCCGGCTCGGTGCCAGGGTTTCGGCCCTGCTGGTTGCTCTTCGCCGCTCGCTCTGGTTGCGGCGGTGGTCGGCTGATGCCGCGGCCAAAAAGTCGCTCACTAGTATCCCTCTTGTGGGTCACAGGCTGTTTGGGGAGCGTCTGGACCTCCTGGTCAAGGACAGAAGACTCCCTCAGCGACGAAGGTCTGCGCGGCCCTTTCAGGGTTCATCTGCCTATCATTCCTTTCGAGGAGGAAGAGGCTCTTCATTTTCAGGTACTCGCAGAGACTCCTGGGGACGAGGTAGGTCCCGCGGCCGATCCGATCCCTCCTGGGGATCCAAGTCCAAGCCCCCTGTCAAGCCCCCTCAGGTATGAGGAGGCACCCTCACCCATCCGGGTGGGGGGGACGGCTTCTGCTAATTGCTCACGTCTGTAGACAGCGCATCTCGGAGGATTCAGGAGGTGGTCTCCTCCGGTTACAAAATTGAGCTGGCAGTCTGGCCGCCTTCAAGATTTCTTCAGTCTCGGATTTCCCAGACCCAGTGACGGCACAAGGTCTGCGGTTGGCCGCCCAACACCTTCTGCTGTCGGGTGTGATTTGTCCCATGCCTCTGCTGGAACGAGGTCAGGGCTTTTACTCCAATCTGTTCACGGTGCCCAAGAAGGACGGAACCCTGAGACCCATCCTGGACCTGAAGGGTCTCAACAAGTTTGTCAGGGTCAGACTTTTCCGCATGGAGACGGTCCGCGGTGAGCTCGCTTCGACCCGGGGACTTCTTGACCACGGTGGAAATCAAGGATGCTTATCTGCACATTCCGATATTCCAGGGGCATCAGAAGTTCCTGAGGTTTGCGCTGAAAGATCAGCATTCCCAGTTTGTGGACTTGCCATTCGGGATATCCTCAGCCCCCCGTGTGTTCACCAAGGTGCTGGCGGGCATCATGGCTCTCCTGAGAATCCAGGGCATCCGCGTGCTTCCTTATCTGGACGATTTGCTGATTGCAGCTCAGTCTCTTCCTCAGGCTAAGAGCGACACCCAGATGGTGTGTCGTGTTGTCCACTCTCGGGGATTTCGGTTGGGTAGTCAATTGCCCCAAGTCTTCAATCACTCCCTCCATGGTGAGGTCTTTTCTGGGCATGACGCTGGACACCTCTCAGGCCAAGGTATTCCTGCCACAACAGAAGGTGGTGGGTCTTCAGACACAGGTGCAGGCCTTGCTGTCTTGCCAGCTTCCATCCGTCTGTCTGGGGATGAAACTGGTGGGCCTTATGGTGTCATGCTTCGAGGCAGTGCCCTTTTTTCAGTTCCACATGGAACAGGATGTTTCACTGTCTCCCCCTGCCAGGCAATCCCTCTTGTGGTGGCTGGACTCCAGAAATCTGCGACGCCAGCCTGACCGGCTGGGGAGGCTTTTGGCTGACGCAGAAGATCCAGGGTCCTGGGGGCCGCAGGAGGTCCACTTGCCCATAAATATCTTGGAATTGAGAGCGATCCGGTTGGTGCTTCTTCACTTGACTCCCCATTTAAGGGGTCGTGCGATCCAGGTCCGCTCAGACAATCAGACGGTGGTTGCCTCACGCCTGGGGGAATGGTCCCTCAGCAAGATCTTTCACGCTCTGTGTCTCCGCTGGGGTCAGCCGGACGTGGACCTATTTGCGTCCGGACACAATCACAAGCTCCCGAGATTCGTCTCCCTGTCGAGAGATCCTCTGGCGTTTGCCACAGACGCTCTGGCGTTTCCTTGGACGAAGTTCAGGCTTCCTTATGTGTTCCCTCCGTTTCCTCTCCTAGCTTGAGTGCTGCGCAAGATAGCCCAGAAGGGGGTACCAACCATCCTGGTGGCTCCTCGCTGGCCGAGGAGGAGTTGGTTTGCGGACTTAATTCAGATGTCAGTCGATCGCTACATCATGCCCGATGACCCAGGGCTTCTCACGCAGGGGTCACTGCGGCACCCCAATTTACAGACTCTGGCTTTGACGGCCTGGCTATTGAAACCTCAATCCTGACGGAAAAGGGACTGTCTGCCTCGGTTGTTCAGACCATGATTCAGGCACGGAAGAAGTCTTCTTCCATGATATGCTACCGAGTTTGGCATGCCTACATTGCCTGGTGTGAATCCAAGAGTTTTCCTTGCCGCACTTTCTCTATCTCTAGGAGTTTTTACAACACGGCTTAGAATTGGGTCTCCAGCTGGGCACCCTCAAGGCCCAGGTCTCGGCCTTGGCCATCTTTTTCCAAAGATCCTCTGTCAATCATAGACTGCTCAAGACCTTCTTCCAAGGATTTACCAATGTACGCCCACCGTGTAAGCTTGTATTACCGGTGTGGGATTTGAATTTGGTCCTTTTGCTCTCCTCCGGGGTCCTCCCTTTGAGCCCCTGTGCGATGCTGCTGCGGAAGGTGGTCTTTTTGGTTGCAATCACATTGGTGCGTCGCTTGTCACAGCTGGCCGCGCTTTGTATGAAGCCTCCTTACTTTGAACGGCAAGAGGATAAGGTGGTGTTTCGCTTTAAGCCTGATTTTTTGCCTAAGGTCGTTTCTCCCTTTCACCTTAATGAGGAAGTTGTCTTGCCTTCCTTGTGTCCAGCTCCTACTAACTCTAAGGAAAGGACCCTCCATTCCCTGGATGTGGTCAGAGCCATTAAATATTACCTGGTTGCGACTGAATCCTTCAGGAAATCGGATTTGCTCTTTGTCTTAACAAGGGCTCTAGGAAGGGTTTGCCAAGTCCACTCTCAGTAAGTGGCTCAGACAGGAGGTAGTAAGCATATTCTGCCAAGGGGAAGGAACCCCCTTTTCGGATCACAGCTCATTCTACCAGCGCTATTGGTGCCTCTTGGACTTTTCAGCATCAGGCATCTGTTGAACAAGTTTGTAAGGCCGCCACTTGGTCTTCAGTTCTTACTTTTACCAAGTTTTACAAGGTTGATGTTAGGGCCTCAGCTGATGCTGTCTTTGGCCGAAAGGTGCTTCAGGCGGTAGTGAAATGAACTACATGCTGTTCCGCACTGGGGATCCCGCCCATATGGACACTGCTTTTGGGTGTCCCACATGTAATTACTTCTGGGACGACCTGGACTGGATATAGTGAAATATACAAATCTGTGAAACTCACCTGTAGAATTGTTTTTGAATATATCCACTCCAGGTCGTCCCACCGCACCCTTGTTTTTCATTATCTCTTGTTTGCCTTCTATGGTGATTACCATTTTTATATTGGACCGTTGTCCTTGGGTTTTTTGTTGCAGAGAGTACATGCTGATGCTATGTGAAATAACACTTTTCTTGGCCTCCCGGCCTGTCTCTTTTCTTACTGCTGTTTAACCACTGGGAAATGATAGAGAGACGCCTGCCTTTATAGGGGGCGGGAGGAGCGACAGCTTTTGATCTTGCAGTGAGCACCACCTAGCGGTGGAATACCCACATGTAATTATTTCTGGGACGACCTGGACTGGATATATTCAAAAACAATTCTACAGGTGAGTTTCACAGAATTGTATTTTTCTGACCATAAAAAGTCTGAATAACAAATGGCCACCATGTACGTTTGTTTAAAGCTGACCAGCTAACCTGGCTCTAGAGTCTAAAATACTCCAGGACTAGATTACAGCTTGCTCCTTGGCCATCCCAAATACTCAGGATCACCCATAAACTCACCTTGATCCACGCTTCCATGGGAAAACATCGCCAGGCTGATGCTGCAGGGGGAAGCACCCATATTTAAACCGGACCTTCAGCATGATTTAATCAAAAGCCAAAACCCTTAAAAAACTATTCCCCAGCATCTACAATAAATATATTTTATGTTTTTAGTCGCTAACTTATTATTCTTTCCCCCACCGGGCTGCAACTCTGTTCAGGACTCTAGGATACGGTCACTGCCATCTTGCCTCAGAAGCATCACATACTGGGGAGAGGAGAGGGGTGAAAAGTGCAGGTGGCAGGTTATAGCTGTGCTTTGCACAAACAGAGCAGAGCTGGGGTCTGGAAAAAGACAGCAATCCCAAAATGCAAAGCGGCATAGTAAGAAGACACTTCTTGTCTGCAGGCTGCTCGAGACTCCTAGGGTTGCCATCTTGGATGTTAAAAGGTTAAAAAAACTGAAATAATCTGTATGTAGGGGGTGGGGGAAACCCACAAGATAGGTTCTTATTCAGGGTGAAGGTCCACCTTAATTTTTCTTTTTAAAGTGGACTAAAACCCACTGTGTTCCCACGGCACAGATCTGCGCCAATCGCCTTTTTTGGCCATGCATATAAATAAGCGGCTAAAGTAGCTGAATGGGAGCTTAGCCGCTCTTGCAATCATCAGCGGGACTCCCCACATCCCTCTATGGCTGTGCAAGGCCGTGCCAGCTATTCAATTATGGCATGGGCAACCCAAACTGATTTAGAAGGATGCGTGAGACTCCGCTGCCAGCTATACATGTGCCATAGGTTCACCAGAGAGAAAAGTATATTGAGCAACCTGTGAAGTTTTACACAGTGAGGCAACCTAAATCGGGATACCCCAGGGGTGCGTATTTAACTGTACACTTGATGCTAGGTCCGGTTTTGGTCCACTTTAACTACCCACAGTATAGGTTTTAGGTGAGCAACTTGAAGCATGTAACGTTTACATGAAATAGTTTCGCTTCTGAAATGAAATGATATAATTTCCTCATTGCCATTGTCATGGGACTTTTAATGAAAAGGGAGAATCTGCTAAATGATCTATAACAAATGACTTTATACAATGTTACCAATCTAATAATTGCCTTCCTTCCCCAGATGCTGACTATCAGGAGCGGCTGTTATCAGACAGACACTGATGTGCTGCTGTTTCCCTGGAAGATGACATACAGGAGTATTGGCTCGGCGTTTATCCCCAGGGGGGCTTTTGGAAAAGTCCACCTGGCACAAGATGTGAAGACAAGAAAGAGAATGGCGTGTAAACTGGTAGGTTCCTGCACGAACAAAACTCTGTGTTAATCTTCACATCATTGCAGTCATTCATTGAAACCTAAAGCTTCACTCCGACTGAACATGAAGTCAGTGTTCATTCATTACACTGTAACTTGAAATAGGTTGGCTCTGGGACATTCTAAGGCAGTGGTACTTAAAGCGGACCTTCGCTCTGAATAAGAGTCTATCTTATATGTTTCCCACACCCTGCACATACAGATTGCTCACATTACAAATCTACCTACCTGCATCTACTGCATGTTATGAGCCTTTAAACATCCAAGATGGCGGCTTATGGATGCCGCCATCTTATCAGGCAGCCTGCAAACAGGAAGTGCCTCCTGACTGTGCTGCTCTGCATTCTGGGATTGCTGACCGTTATCTGACCCCAGCTCTGCTCTGTTTGAGCAAAGCACAGCTATAACCCGCCCCCCTGTACCTTATCCCACTCTCCTCTCCTCAGTAAGTGTGATGCTTCTGAGTCAAGATGGCGGCGCCCGTATCCTAAATTCCTGAACAGAGTTGCAGCCAAGTGGGGGAAAGAATAATAACTTAGTGACTAAAAACATAAAATATATTAATTTTAGATGCTGGGGAACCGTTTTTTAAGAGTTTGGGCTTTTCATTAAATCATGGTGAAGGTCCGGTTTAACTGGCGGACCGGGTTCCGAATGCGGACCTCGGCAACAGATTTCTGGACCCCTGCCCTGACAGTCCTGCACTCAGCTGGTTCTGTGTTGCCGTGTTCAGTGCTGCCCCCTTTACTTGTTACCAGACCATATTGCTAGTAACATTTTCAGCCCTTCAACTCTTGTACAGAATGCACAGGGGGTTAAAAGCAGGGTGCCATGGGCCAGAGCTGTAGGTTCTGTGGGGCCAAAAAAAGCTCCTGTTTTTTCCTAGTGCCCAATCGGGTTCTTGGGGTGGGGGCAAGCAGCCTTTTTTAACTTTGCCAGTGGAATCTATAGCCTCCCTCCACCCAGTACACTGATTTCTAACTATCCAGCCCCCCCCCCCCCACCAACAGCCCCCTGTCCGGACCTTCACCTCTCACCGGATGCTTGTAATTGGACCTTTTCAAGAAGTGGTTGAATACCCCTGTTCTAAGGTGTTCAAATTGCAGAGCCAGGGACTTACAGTAGATCACATGATCCCTTCATAGGCTGTGGTACAATGTGCATGGGAACTGCATACTTGTGCTCTTCTTGAAAGACAGGTCAACCTGTGGGACAGTCATCACTTTGATTGCCTAAACTACCCTCGAGCCGAGCAGATCTCTCAGCTCTTCTCCTGTATGATTTCTGTTCACTGGGGCACCCGAAGCAGCAAAGCAGTGGCCATCATCTCCTTCAAATGGAAATTGCAGCAGCTGTAATGTGTTTGTTATCACATAAAGGAAAAGAAATAGACTGCACACTGCAGCCGACAACAAGCCATCATTTCCAGGCTAAAAATCATGGTTTAAAAAAGTACCCACACCCTGCAAGTATCTCCTTGGCCTCTCTATCCTATGCCACATGCCCACCATATTAGGGCTGTGTACCTTTCCATCACATGAGCAGGCTGTCATTTGCTAGACACGTTTGTCCAGACAAAATACCAAACAAACAACACATACATACCTCTTCTGTCCCGCAGCTCGTTTCTAAAGGTCCAGATTAGGTCCCTAGGCATCCCTGTGCAGGGGAGGGAGCTGGGAAGAGACTGGCACATCCCCTCAAAGCAAATAAAGCATGATCAAGTCACAGTGATGGATAGAAGGCCAGGCCTTGTGTCGGGTGCCTGAGGAATCCCCAGCCTTGCACACCAGAGGAGAAAATGTAAATCATTGCTTGCCTGCCATGCAGAGGATTCATTCTGCTGAATTAAACTGCTTTTGCTGAGAAATAGTCCCTGTCCTTTAGCCCAGCCCCTGAATTGTATTTATTCATGGCTACCTGTGCATTAGCACTGAGTGCTGGACATATTTCTAGCCCTCTAGCATCAGACTGTTTGGGACTGGGAGCAGGGGCGGGCTGGCCATAGGGCATACCGGGCAAAATCCCGGTAGGCCGGCACCAGGAAAGGCCGCTGTTCCCCCTGCTGCGGCCGCTCTCACACACGAGCACACAGACACACACACAGACACACACACACGCACACGCAACCTTACCGGCACTTCCTGGTTGTTGCGCGGTGGGCGTCTATGGGCGGCGTCCGTTGTTTTCATTGGATGCCGGCCATATGGGTCCTGCCCACCAACGCCGGTAAGCATGAGTGTATGTGTGAGTGAGTGAGTGTGTGTGACTGGCCGCGGTGGGGACAGCAGTGAGGCCAGACTGGCCGACCCTCTGCGGGGAACTAGTGTAAGTGTTTGGGAGGCTGGGGTGGGGGGTAACAGTAGCGGCAGGCAGGCAGGCATGAATCAGGTTCCCTGCCTGCCTGCTGGCTTATTATTGTGCAGTGTTGGCGGAAAGGAGTAGAATGAAGGATACCCCCACCCACTGGCTGCACTGAGGGGTGCCCACACCCACTGAGGGATGCCCTCACCCACTGGCTGCACTGAGGGGTGCCCACACCCACTGAGGGATGCCCTCACCCACTGGCTGCACTGAGGGGTGCCCACACCCACTGAGGGATGCCCTCACCCACTGGCTGCACTGAGGGGTGCCCACACCCACTGAGGGATGCCCTCACCCACTGGCTGCACTGAGGGGTGCCCACACCCACTGAGGGATGCCCTCACCCACTGGCTGCACTGAGGGGTGCCCACACCCACTGATGGATGCCCCCACGCACTGGCTGCACTGAGGGATGCCCCCACCCACTGGCTGCACTGAGGGGTGCCCACACCCACTGAAGGATGCCCCCACCCACTGGCTGCACTGAGGGACGCCCCCACCCACTGGCTGCACTGAGGGACGCCCCCACCCACTGGCTGCACTGAGGGACGCCCCCACCCACTGGCTGCACTGAGGGATGCCCCCACCCACTGGCTGCACTGAGGGACGCCCCCACCCACTGGCTGCACTGAGGGGTGCCCACACCCACTGAGGGATGCCCCCACCCACTGGCTGCACTGAGGGATGCCCACACCCACTGAGGGATGCCCCCACCCACTGGCTGCACCAAGGGATGCCCCAACCCATTGTCTGCACTGAGGGATGCCCCCACTCACTGGCTGTACTGAGGGATGCCCCCACCCACTGGCTGTACTGGGGGATGCCCCCTCTGGCTGTATTGAGGATACCCCCACCCACTGGCTGTATTGAGGGATGCCTCCACCCACTGGCTGTACTGAGGGATGCCCCAGTATCTGTACTGAGGGATGCCCCCAGTGGCTGTACTGAGGGATGCCCCCAGTGGCTGTAATGGGAGATGCCACAACATACCTCTGTGGGCTTCCCCTCACTCGCTGTAATGAGAGATGCTGCTCACTGCCTGTAATGGAGTGATCCTGCACGCTGTCTGTAATGGTGGGATTCTAACACACCATTTGGTTCAGAATCTTTTCTTTATTATTTTTCTCCTCTAAACCCTGGGTGCATGTTGTAGAACAAAAAATAAGGTGTATATGTAATGTGACGTTAAGATAATATACTGGGCCAGAAGCAGTACAGCAGGGCCGGTGTGTCCCAAAAAGTCCCGGGCTGTTTTTTAGCCCCAGTCCGCCCCTGACTGGGAGTATAGCTGCTCCCTGCTTTGCCTTTCTGCTCTTTCCCTGCTTCTTTGTATAGGTCAACCTTTCAGGGCTAAAAAGGTAATTATGAAAAATGCATTCTAGGGGCTGGCCTACAAAAAAGGGTCTGAACCTAAGCAGCAACAGCATTATTCAGTAGCACATCCGGATAACGCCAGATAAAGCCGATCAGGGGTGCCCCGCTGTGTGAAATCCCCCAGTTCGGCGAAACCAACTCATCTCTTCCCGGTCCTGTGGCGCATGCGAGCCGCAGCTCGGAGCACGCTGGCGTCACGTCGTCTAAGGCGAGCGGCTCCGAGTGCACTGACGGCGGCATCCCTCACTACCTTCTAACAGGGAGCGTGCCCGCGCTGGCTATTCACAAATGTCTGGCGCGGGCATGCTCCCTGCTAGAGGGATAGCGGGGATGCGGCCACGGCTCCCGCATGCGCCACAGGACTGGGAAAGAAGGTAAGTGTATGGGGGCCTGCGGGGGGTTTCACACAGCGGGGCATCCCAATTTTGGATGCCCTGGGGGGAGGGAATCGATCGACCCGGAAATCTTATAGATTGCCGTGAGTTTTGGTCCACTTAAAATTTCCATGCTGGTTGCCCACCAACTCACATTTTTGTTCTATTCCTTAACTGTTACTAAATATATACTGTAAAATTTACTATATACAAACTATAAAAATATACATATCCAATATGTGTATCTCTCTCTCTCACTATATATATATATATACATATGTATATGGTATAGTATATGATGACTGATTTAATTGCATTTATGAAGGAATCATTTTTATTTCCTTGTTTTCTTGCCTTCGAGCGATTAGGAAAAAAAATATTGACATTATTGTTGCGATTTCAGTACAAGGAAGTTTGCCTAACGCAATCTTTTCCTTGTTCCATGCACTGCTCAAATACAAACGCATAGAACATATCAGACAAAGGCCTAGTCACACACATAGTTAAAGTGATATTTCAGACAAAGCCAATTGTAAGACCATGTGCTTTGTTTGCCACTGTCCTAAACTGTTTCCCATTTGTAAACTACATTTAGACTAAAGGCAAGTCCAATTGTTGTCCCGTTGTCTCAGGATACAAGTTGTACTGTCCCAAACTTCAATCTGTTTTCAAAACGAAACTGTAGTTTCTAAGTTATTAGTAAAAGTATTAGGGCATTGGAGATGCAGGGAAACATTTAGAAATAGTAGGTGTGGCAACAGTGATTTGATGTAAATACACTGAGAGGAGGACGGAGTTTCATAGGTACAGAGAGAGGCAGCCACTCAGGAAGTCTGGGCAGGGAGTGGGGGTGTTTCGATTCTTAGCCACCCCCGAAGGTTGATAGGTGCACATCAGCGGGGTGAGAATGGACACCAGAAATAGACATGGATTTCCTCGCTAAGGAGGCAGATGAGAGGGGAAGCACAGTGCTGGAGCCAGTCTGTGAAAGGTGAGCTACTGATTATTTTTACTTTTGACTTGCCAAACACTTTGAAGAAGAAAGATATCAAGGGGTATATCAAGGGGATATAATGGGCAAGGTCTGTAAGAGACCGTGATCCTGCTTCAGACACAGGCATTCTCATCACCCTGTCTATGCTCCTTTTCTCTCCCAGTTTCTATGTGACATTGGACTCCTAGACTATCACCCCCGATGTACATGCGCCCACCCCCAGACGCGCAGGCATTCAAAGATGTGCATCATGCACCTCCCAAGGCACATGCACGCACTCCCACACACATGCACGCACCCCCAAATGTGCGGGCGCATGCTCACCCTACCACACACATGCACATACCCCCAACATGTGCATTTCCAGACAAGCATGTGCGCACTCCCAGACAAGCATGTGCGCACTCCCAGACAAGCATGTGCGTACACCCAGACAAGCATGTGCGCACTCCCAGACAAGCATGTGCACACTCCCAGACAAGTATGTGCGCACTCCCAGACAAGCATGTGCGCACTCCCAGACAAGCATGTGCGCACTCCCAGACAAGCATGTGCGCACTCCCAGACAAGCATGTGCGCACTCCCAGACAAGCATGTGCGCACTCCCAGACAAGTATGTGCGCACTCCCAGACAAGCATGTGCGCACTCCCAGACAAGCATGTGCGCACTCCCAGACAAGCATGTGCGCACTCCCAGACAAGCATGTGCGCACTCCCAGACAAGCATGTGCGCACTCCCAGACAAGCATGTGCGCACTCCCAGACAAGCATGTGCGCACTCCCAGACAAGCATGTGCGCACTCCCAGACAAGCATGTGCGCACTCCCAGAAGTACATGCATGTACCCCCAGACACATCTGCAAGCTCTCCAAAATGCACATGCGTGCATACCCAGAGACACTTGTATGCACCCCCAGATGGGTAGCTGGGTCAGTGGACATGTAGGTGGGCGGAAGGGTCAGTAGTTAGTAAGGTGGGCAGGTTGGTAGCTGGGTTAGTTGACAGGTAGGTGGGTGGCAGGTGGGTCAGTAGTTAGTAGGGTGGACAGGTAGGTAGCTGGGTTAGTGGTAAGGTAGGTGGGTCAGTAGGTAGGTAGGTAGGTAAGGCCCTGTCCCTCATGGGGGAGGGGGGGGTGCTGGAGCGATTTTAGCAATGCTGAAGGAAAGTTTACTGCAGAATGTACTACCTGCAGCCAGTCAACAAGGGAGCCTGCTTCCATATGACTGGCTGTGGGAATGTGAACTAAAGGCCCAGCGGGGAGCATGCTGTTGTCACTTTTATGGGGTAAACATGCTTTTGGGCTAGATATTCCCACACAAGTTTGGTAAGTGAATATGCAGGTAGATGGTACATGGAGCAGCACTGGTCTGCTAATACAGGGAACATTTCTGTTAAACAGTGTGTGAGCCCTTTGTATGAATCTGCTGAGTACTAATCACATATTATGTAATTTATGACACAAATAATGATACACTATCATGACGTTAGACTCTTGGGTGTTCCTCATCTGATTGTAATCCGCCCAATAAACCGGGTGGATGCTAAATGAGCAATGTTTTGTTTGCCTTTCCACATGCCACTGTTACCACTTTGTATTGTGTTTATGCCAAAGATCCCAGTGGAGCAGTTCAAGCCGGCCGATGTGGAATTTCAGGTCCAGTTTCAGCACGAGAACATCGCTGAGCTCTATGGAGCCGTGTTATGTAACAACATGGTGCACCTCTACATGGAGGCTGGAGAAGGTGGATCTGTTCTGGAGAAGCTGGAGAGCTGTGGCCCTCTGCGCGAGTTTGAAATTATTTGGGTGACCAAACATATCCTAAAGGGTCTGGACTTTCTGCATTCAAAAAACGTCATCCATCACGACATAAAACGTAAGCAACCCACTTCAATAGCTTGTATTTATTGCCTACAATTCTAAGATGCAATGCGAGACCATTGTCTGATTCACCATTTAGAAACGAAAGAACATGAGCACAAAGTCACAAAGTTAATCTGACACCTAAAGAAGAGCAACCACACCCTCGAGGGTTTCCTTCTTTATGGGGCATCATGCTGTGTGAAACCCCCCGGATTGCCCAATTTACTCACCTGTTCCCAGAGCTCTTGCCGCAATTCGACAGCACAGACGCATCACCAGCATACCTCTATCTGGGGCGTGCACCTGCGTCAGGCCTTTCTGAATGGCCACAGCAGCACCCTCACAGCTAGAGTTGACTGAGGATGTAGCATTTGCTCTTGCAGATTTTCTTACCGCACTGAGCGCAAAGGGGGAAAAGAAATCTGAATCAAAGGAGTGCGGCTGATTGGCTGAGCAACTCACGTTGGATCCTGGAAAAGGTGAGTGTTTCAGCAATCCTGGGGGCTACACACAGAGAGGGACCTCCCAAATTGAAAAGGCCCCTCCTGGTACACTCGAAACACAAGAAAGTGAAATTCTTGGAGTTTGTTCCTCTTTAAAGTAGATGCAAACCAGATTGAGGCCCTTATTTAACAAGGGATAGCGCCAGGTAGCGACTGGTGAGCGAACGGTAATGACGGTCACCGCCACGAGAACGCCGGCTCCCCACCAGAATCACACATTTATCAAGCCGATCCTGCTTAGCGACTGACAGAGCGCCAGATAGCCACTCATTCATCATTATTCCAGCCTCACCCCACAGCGCCAGCGAGCGACCTTGAACAGCGACAGGTATGACCTCTCGCTACCTGGCGCTCTCCAATTCATTTCAATAGAACAATCTTTAAATATTCATAATTAATTGTTAATAATTTTTTTTTATTTTTTTTTAATGTGAAAATTTCTGTTACCACTTCTGCCATGTTAGATATTTTTTTTAAGGTAAGGAAAAAATAAAAAAAAAAATTTGTGCAGAATTGATATTACAGGTCTGATATTAATGTATTCATATTACAAAATGTTTTTATAAACTTGTTTTTTTTGGTTTCCCAAAATATGGTTGTTTGGGGGTTAAAAAACTACTTTTAACCCATCGCCGCCAGCGCTCTGGGGTTTAAACATGCATTTCACAGCGCGAGAATTTTTGGAGCGTGATTTGTTAATCAATATGGTGGGAGCCGTTCGCTGTCATGCGCTCCCATACAGCGCGGAACCTGTCAAATAGCAACTCCTCACCCAATATTCAACATTACTGCAAACCGACTGAGTCGCTATCAACAACGGCCAAGCACAGCGACTACTAGCGGGCGCTGTGAAAATACCGCTACAGTCGCTCAACTGTCGCTACCTGGCGCTATTAATAAATCAGCCTCTTAGAATCTAAAAAAGCTTTAGGTCCAGTAGAAACACTTCCTAGGGGCATCAGAATGTCCACAGATCCGATTCTGTTTATGGTTGACCAAAACCTAGGGCTGGGTGGATTCCCCATCAGGGCAATCTTAATTTGGCCCCAGCTTCTCTGCTGTGCGGACTCTTTGCCCACACAAACCTTTTATGCTTAGCCCTGGGCTGCACCTTGGGCTATCAGAGCCACCATCCAATTAAAACCTGCTTTATACAGTATACAGTAACTTAAAGTGACTTTAAATACAATGGCAATAATTAAGCATTGAGCATCTCAACTGAAGCCTGTCCCACGTGACTCTTTCTGCAGCACTGGGTAGAAGCCATATCAGGGCTCCAAAGTTTGCCCCCCTTTCACTTTCATTACTTCAGGACAATACAAAAAAGTGGTCCCTCTGTCCCTTGGTGCCTGACAATCCACAGTTGTCCCACAGCCAGGCATGCTAAACACTGTGCCATTCCCAGTTTAGCCACAGCCCAACAATATAATCTCTGATTACATTTACTTATAATCAGAGATTTTGAGAAGCTCATTTTACACTGAACCAATGGGGGATAAGGTCTAAGGAAGTTGGTATGTGTTTGTACATGGACTTTAACCCACCCAATACCTGGACTACGACAGGACGTATTGCTTATCCATACGATGATTTAAACTTGAACAAAACCCACCTCCATGGCTGGCCACTGGCCTTCCACCTGGGGATCCCAATTAGTGCGCTATGTGAAAGCCCCAAGTACAGACTCTCATCCAATCAGAGCATTTTACAATTGGGAGCGGGCTCCTTCTCCAGCCATTTAGATAGGGACCGGGGACGCAACAGCTGGCCATTGACAGCAATCAGAGCCCTTTGCCGAAGAATGTAAACACAGCAAAAGGATCTGATTGGGCGACTGTCTGCTCATGCGTCATTGGACCGAGGAGAGGTGAGTTTTACTGGGCGAACTGGGGGGGGGGGGGGGGGGGGGTTCACACTGCTGAATCCTAATTTAGGACAAAACCAGGGAGGCAAATCAAGTCAAATTCAGGTTTTGACTATATTGGGTTTTGTTCCTTGCCTCCGGGACATCCTGATTTGGGATGCCCCGCTGTTTGAAACTCCCCAGATCGTCCATACAAACTCACCTTTCCCAGAGCCATTTACCATGCAAATGTAATGCGGCTCTGTTTCCGGCAATCTAGAGTGAAAGTGGCCATATCCCCAACGGCAGGCTTGCTCCTATCCTATCACAGGCCAAGGATGTTGGGGATGCGGCCGCCCAAAAAGTCAGTGAGGGATCCTGGAAGGAGGTGAGTTTACTGGGACCCAGAGTGTGTGTGTGTGTGTGTGTGTGTGTGACACAGCGGAGCATCAGGATTTGGGATACCCCAGGGGAAGGCCAGCCCTAGAATCTTTTAGATTGTCCTCTTGGATTCTGTTCCCCTTTACGATATACAGCCCAGCCAGTTTTGATGTATTCCTTTATTGTTTAGGCTTTACATGTTTTGGTAAGAGTAATTATATATTTTTTTCTGCTTAAACATACAGCTAGCAACATTGTCTTCATGTCGACAAAGGCCGTGCTTGTGGATTTTGGCCTCAGCATTCAGATGACTGGTGATCTGTATCATCCAAAGGACCTGCGAGGAACTGAGGTGATTATCTGCACACTGTCCTGTTACACTGGCCCCTATTAACAAAGACTTCTGTAATCCCCAGAACTGGAAATCCTATTGTGAAAAATGGGAAGGAATGTTCATTACTAGTAGATGGAGAGTTACAATAGCTTCGTGTTGCTTTGGTTTTTACAACTGGACAGTTTAAAGTTCTGGTCCTTGGACCCAGATTATCATTGATGCTCAGGGAGACCCTAGCATCATTATCCCAGACCGAAGACGAGTGCATCAATCCCTTCTAAATGAAATCAGTAAAATAATTCATTTTTATATTGGAGGGTTGCTGGTTTGTATTGCTAATCTCAAAAGAGGAAGACTTCACCTTTGGGTCTAGTTTTCGAACAGATCCCAGATCAGATGCCTGAGTCACTCCAGACAAGCCCTGGCGACATTTCTGCCAAACTTTGATTACTTTACTCATATCTTGCACCTGTTTTCCGGAAATGCTGATGGACCTTGTATTGTACTACCTATGGGAATATCAGCTAATTCTGTCCCCGGGAAACAGTTTACATTGGCCAAATAAAGAAATTCATCTTTTTTTGCTGAAAATCTAAGCAGCTGCTACCGCATGCCGCACTGTGCAGGGGCAATGACAAGTAAGTAGTGCTGGGTGGTGGGTTTGGCAGAAGGATTAATCTGGGGTGTTGTGAAGATTAATGTTAAAAGAAGAAAATGCAGCAGATTAGTAGTATTGAGGTCTGGGGGCATAGATGGCTATTGTATACTTGCACATTTTTCCTTCACACTTAACTCCATGCAGTGAGTCTATACATGCCTGGAGTGGTTAGGCTGCCTGGGGAGTAGGTGAGGTTTAGGTGCCTTGCTTAAGAGGCCACTTCCTTACCTCTAGGCCACAACTGCTCCTTGTACCAGTGATTGCTCATTATCTCCATTGACCACATTTGTAAAAGATCTACAGCTTCTGCAATTGTTACTTGTTATTTTCTGTGTTACTTTATATACAAATTAACCAACAGCCCCTAAATGTGCGTTTCCATCACATTGCACACAAATGCAAACCCGAGGCTAGTGTAAGGTTGACACTCCCTCTCCTAGTGGTAGGCTAGAATAGAGCCCGCTCACTCCAATCCAAGACATACATAGTACTTGCCTCACTAAGCCCTACCACTCCCATCACAGAGTGCAGCACAACCAGGTGAAACTTTATTTTACAATTACTCTTCGCAATATAGCTTCATTTTTTAAATGGTTTGCCTGGACAATGACTTACTTCAAATAAGTAAATGAACAAACTGATAATTATCATTAACATCAAACTTGCTAATTTTGGAATAGTTAAATGGTATTTAAACAATTTGTGATTTAGTTTTTTTTTCTTCAAATGCCCATATGCCCTGCTCATGTACACATCCCAGGTTAGTTATAAATTGGTCTGAGTGGCTTTGATTTTGTGCAAGCACATGGGGTGGGGGGTCTGAAGCTGTACTGCAAGTCATTCAACCTTTTCTCCCCATTTGCTACCCTCCAGGTTATAGGACAACCTCAGGTAAACTGCTCCCAATGTATCTATTGAACGGTAAGCCCCAAAGGGGGCTTTTATATATTAGAGTTAGGACTGCACCTCACAGAGGCACTGTGGCGTTTGGTGGTGCAGCTTTAACATCTGCAGATGTGTGTGGACCAAGACCTCTGGTTTTAACCAGATTTAGAGACAGATTGTACTTTTGGCTGTAAGCTAACAGGGTTGAGTGCTGTGGCCCCTTTACGACATATGTATGTACATATGTATAGAGTTTTTATTCCTCTATTGGGAGATTAGCACATGGCAACATTGGGGTAAACCTTCTGATAATTTAGCTTTAGTGTTTTAGTTGGCCACCTATTTTGCAGTCTGCTTATACAAAGCAGTGCATGCCAAAAATGTAATAAAAATGCCTCCCTGGGCAACTTATTCAAATTATATGCAGTCAGGAGTGATTTGTCATATAGATTATTGCCCAATGAGGTGTGACATACGCCAAACGGGATGACAAGGCAAAAATATTTCTCTAGGAATTAGAGTTTTCTTAACATACTATAGAATTGACATAGATTTTATTGATTTAATGATAGTTCGAGTACAGTGTTACATAGATTCCTTTTATCTGTCACCTGTGACATCATATTGATGAGCATAGTTGAATGGGGTAATTTATGGAGAAACACGGGGAGGCCGATTCATTAATAGCGGCAGGTAGCGACAGTTGAGCGACTGTAACAGTATTTTCACAGCGCCCGCTAGTAGTCGCTGTGCTTGGCCGCTGTTCGGTTGTTGACAGCGACTCAGTCGGTGTGCGGTAATGTTGAATATTGGGTGAGGAGTCGCTATTTGACAGGTTCCGCGCTGTATGGGAGCGCATGATAGCGACTGGCCCTAGCGACCGGCTCCCACCATATTCATTAACAAATGACGCTCAAAAAATTATTGCGCTGCATGTTTAAACCCCAGAGCGCTGGCGGCGATGGGTTAAAAGTAGTTTTTTAACCCCCAAAAAAACAATATTTTTGGAAACCAAAAAAAACAAGTTTTTAATTACATTTTGTAATATGAATACATTAATATCAGACCTGTAATATCAATTCTGCACAAAGTTATTTTTTTTTTTTTTTACCCTTAAAAAAAAAATCTAACATGGCAGAAGTGGTCACAGAATTTTTTACATTTAAAAAAAAAAAAAAAAAACATTAATATGAATTAATTATGAATATTTAAAGATTGTTCCATTGAAATGCATTGGAGAGCACCAGGTAGCGAGAGGTCCTACCTGTCGCTGTTCAAGGTCGGACGCTGGCGCTGTGGGCTGAGGCTGGAATAATGATGAATGAGTTGCTATCTGGCGCTATCTCAGTCGCTAAGCAGGATCGGCTTGATAAATATGTGATTGTGGTGGGGAGCCGGCGTTCTCTTGGCGGGGCCCGTCATTACCGGTCTTAGTGGTTCTAGAAAGGAGAACTAAGAGGTTCTTTCAACCCCTTTAGAAAAACGTAGAAAATCTTAAACCAGACCTTCATCCTAAAATTAGAGTCTATCTTGTATGTTTACCCCACCTTGTACATACAGATTGCCCACATTAAAAATCATCCTACTTGTGTCTACTGCCTTTTCTGAGCTTTTAAACATCCAAGATGGTGGCTCATGGAGTCTCAGGCTGGGCTGCTCTGCATTCTGGGATTACTGTCCTTTTCCTGACCCCAGCTCTGCTCTGTCTGTGCAAAGCTCAGCTATAACCCATCCCCTGCACTTGCCCCCCTCCTCAGTATGTGATGCTTCTGAGGCAAGATGGCAGTGCCCGTATACTAGACTCCTGAACAGAGTTGCAGCCCAGTGGGGGGAAGAATAACATGTAAGCAACCTAAAATATATTAATTTTAAATGCTGATGAATAGTTTTTTTAAGGGTTTGGGCTTTTCATTAAATGACACTGAAGGTCCGGTTTAAAAAACAGAACTGATGCAGTGTTAGGACTCTCTTATAATGGACTCCTCTCCTTATGTACTGTTATTTCTTACAGATCTACATGAGTCCAGAGGTTGTTCTGTGCAGAGGACACTCGACAAAGGCAGATATTTACAGTATGGGCGCCACTATTATTCACATGCAGACTGGAAACCCACCATGGGTTAAACGCTACCCCCGGTCAGCCTATCCCTCTTACCTCTATATTGTAAGTATTGTATTGTGTAAAGTGTGTTCCTATATAATATTTGTGTGTGTCAAGGGTAGTCTTCTGGATTTTCTGGGCCTTTTAAGCCTTAATTTCTCAGCTTCTGAGCCTTCTGCAATAGCATTTGCCCACCTACAGGGGTGGGCTGGCTATAGGGAGACCTAGGACTACTCTTGGTGGCCTGCACTGCTTCGGGGGCCAGATGTGCTGTTGCTTCTAACACCCCAACCCAAACCCTGCCTTCCAAGTCTACTCCCTACAATCTCCTTCCGTACCTGGCCCCTCTGGACCCCCTAGCTTATAAACCTCAGCCCATATACTTCCCTCAATAGCTTTATTATCATGGCTTTGGGGGCCATACCCACCCCTTTATCTGTACATGTAACCTTACTTTACTGAAGATTCAGAAGCAGTGCTTTGGAAGTGTCCATATACACCCCTGTCCATGATTGGTCTCTGCAATGCTACAGCAGTAGAGTGTACTCGTTTACTGCCTGGGAAGTACATTAGGTCGGAGCTGGTGGCTGCCAGCTATTGTGTCCTGCGATGGTAGTGAGAATGAACCAATGGTGTGGCTTAAAGCAACCCAAAAGTCAGAAAAAAGCCCAGAGGGGTTACTTACCTTCCTGGCGCAGGTCCGGATGCTCCCACAGCACACAGATGACTACTGTTGGCTTTGCTGCTGCTTTGCCAACCACTTCGGGGTCCATGTAGTGCGGTAAAACCATACTGCATGAACCTGTATAAAACTACGGATCACTGGCAGGTCACTGGCCAGCAGCCCGCAGTTTTCGCCAAGGTCTCCCGTTGAAGGTCCCCCTCTGAAGATCCAACTCTGCAGCTCTCGCTCACCTCGCCTCCTCAATGTCGCCGCTCGAGAAGAAAAGCCGGCCACTCTGTTTGAAGGTCAAAGAATTTTCACTATCCCATGATTTGTTCCTGGCCACTGGAGTTGATTTGGGATGTCTCACTGTGTGAAACCCACCAGATCGTCCAAGTAGCCAGAGCCGTTTGCGGTGCTTGGCAAACAGCTCTGCGGGGGAAATCTTTTAGATTGCAGGACCGACTGGCATAGGTTTTGTTCCGCTTTAGGTCAGCAATGGCTGAAAATTAATAATTTAATTTTACAGTTTTACATTGCTAATGTGTCCTACAGATACACAAACAGGCACCACCACTCGAAGACATTTCAGAAGACTGCAGTCCTATCATGAGGGATCTTTTGGTCTCAGTATTAGACAAGAACCCAACCCAGCGACCATCTGCGGCTGAGCTGCTAAAACATGAGGCCCTCAACCCACCTCCCGAGGAGCAGCCTCGCTGCCAGAGTCTGGACACGGCCTTGCTAGAACGCCAGAAGCAAATGAAAAAGGAGCTTGAGCTACCTGAAAACATTGCAGGTCTGTTGGATTTATTTTATTATTTTTACAAATGTAGATATAGAGAATTACAGTTTTGTATTTTGTTCTTGGGGGCCCATACTTTAGCTATAAAAAATGCAAGCCTACAATGAGTCACATCACACACGATAAAGTGTGGAAATCTGAATGGAATTAGCACAGAGAAAAAAAAGAGGGGAATTTTTTATGCATTATTTCCCCTATTTGATTGTATTCTTAATTTTCCGCATCCTGCAGCTGGAATTGGAAAATGTAGCCACAGCTTCCTGGGGAAACAATGCTAGAAATGCTGATGAAGAGAAATAACATTTCTTTCCAATACAACAGTTGGATATTGTTTAATAATTCATGTACAAGACTGGCAGTAAAGTGGTTAGCACTTTTGTAAAGCACCACTTGGGCTTGGTTTTTACTTTTATCCAAGAACTATGTCTGCTTAGTGTTGGACTTGTGTGGGACTTCCCTGGGGTGTTCTATGTTCTCCCATAGCCGAGAGACAAGTAAGTCAGTGCTCCTTCACTGCTCTTGTGTTATTTTGCCCGTAGAGGTCACATGGCGGGCAGGCGTCCATGCATTGTGTATGGCATGTTCTCTATAGTCATATCAGACAAGCGAGCAATAAGAAGTACGAACCCCATGTTATTTTGCACGATTTTGGGCTTGCTTTCAACTTCTAGGTTTCAGGGCATCCCAAATGAGGATGTAACCGGGGTGGGAGGGGGTTTGTGAGCGAACCCTAAAGCGGACCAAAACCCACATTTTTAACTAACATTAACTGAATTGCTCCCCTGGGTCACCCATACACTTACCTTCTTTCCCGGCCCCCGCTATCCGTCTAGCAGGGCGCATGCCCATGCCAGGCATTTGTGAATAGCCAGCACGGGTATGCTCCCTGTTAGAGGGTAGCGGGGGATGCGGCCGTCAGCGCAGTGATTGGATGAGCAGCCGTGCATGCGCCGTAGGACCAGGGAGAAGCGAGTTGGTTTCAGTGACCTGTGAAGCGAGGTGGTTTCAAGGACCAAAACCCAGGATAGCCAAAATCCTGGGTTTTGGTCCACTTTAATGGGTGTTGGTCCTGCAGTCAGCTGATCAAAACAAGCTCAGGGGAATGGAGTCTTGCGATTGGGCAGTCATGGGGGCGGGTCATTTCAGTGCTTGGCAAGTGTGCCCACTTGCACACCAGCGGCCAATCACAGGGCTCCTTTCCTAGTGCTGGCTCGTAGTGAAGGTGACGATTATGGGCGTTCTGGGGGTTATGTGCGGGGGGGGGGAACTCCAGCATTCTGGATGCCCCCCCGAGCTTGGTCTGCCCCCCCCCCCCAGAGCTTGCGTGACCAACAACCGAAAAAAAGAACGGGTGTTGGTCCAGTTTAAAGGATCGGTTGCTAATTAACAGGCTTGTGTGCTGTGCCTCCTGTAAGATTTGTCTATAAAATCGTATTAGATATAAGCCCTATACCAAGGCCACAAAACAAGTTATATAATATAATGAGGTACTTGATTCACCATCATGCAAATCATGAAAGAAGCGCAGTGAAAATTACATTATTACTAGTGCTGTTATCCTATAAACAAACTGGCCACAAGGGGGCACCATCCTCCAACAAAGTTTCTTTATAACCAGATCGAAAGCGATTTATTTATATCCAAAGAGCAAGTCATTTGTGCATTATACACAATAAACAGCTTGTGATAATATCTTAATGAAGGTCAGATGTCTCAAGCAATATCCTATGCCGTATCACTGGTAACTATTGCACTAGTACCTCATTCATGTACAATGACATTTCATGATATATGATTGAAAGTCCTGGAGAAATTCAAAAGATACATTACACACAAAGCAGAATTAAACCCTTCAAGGTGACAAAGATGGTGGAGCCTGGCCTTGCAATTTTTGCTGTAATGTCATGAACTACTTAATCTTTGCTAATAAATGAATCTTTTTATATGGAGTTAGAAATAAACTTTGTTGGTGGATAGTGCCACCTTGTGTCCAATGTGTATACAGCACCGTCCACATATCCATATTTATAATAATGTCATGAATTTTCAATATAACCTTTTTTTCATGATGTGCATATATTAGTGTATCAGCTGCCTCCAGCCATGGGCCCACCGGGAACACAGAACTAGAGTTTAATGCACATATTATAGATTAGGGAACTGTATAATCTTGTGTGTAAGTGAATAACTTGTGCTTTCCTGACATAGAGCCACTACATCCATCATTACCTCCTGTCATAAAAAATGAACAGCATAATAATTAACATCAGCTGCATAAAAAGGCAAAACTAAAAATGGCTGAGAATAGCACCCTGCAAACCATTTGGGAATAAAGAGGTCCATGAAGGGACTGAGTTCAGGGGCCCACCGGGGATTCCCTGGTAACCCTGTGGGATCCAAGCTCGGCTGCCACATTATTATATAACTTAAAGTTTTTACATCTCTTTGGAGCTACACTCAGCAGATCAGTATTGATGCATAGGCAGTAGTAGGGGTGCACTATGACCCTTTATTAATAACTACTTATTCCAAGCTGATTGCTTATTATTCCAAGCGTATTTATTTTTTACATATGTGGTCTTTATATTACTGAGCACTTGTACATACCTTCCAATTTTTCAGGGTGGGAAAGAGGGACAATTGTTAAATTAGGCCACTCCCCCTCATTGACTGATGGATAGGGTGTAACAGTTACAACAATATAAACACTTTGATTAGTCAAATGATTCATTTATTGATACAGATCTGCATGTTACACCTCAAAGAGGGACAAATGAGAACAACGAGGGACAGGGGCTCAAAAGAGGGACTGTCCCTCCAAATGAGGGACAGTTGGGAGGTATGCTTGTGTTTTGCTCCACTTTGAACCCATTTGAGCAGTAAGACAAACACAAGCAGTGAGTGCACATGTGCCCGGAGAGGTCGCCTGCACAAAACACAGCACCTGGAAGCAGTTTATAGTTAGATGCCTTTCTCAAGAGCACTTCAGTCATGTTCCAGACAGGAATTAAACCTGCAACCCTCCAGTCACAATACTGGTCCCTTAACCACTACTAGCACATGACTGGCCTTTTAAAGCGGAACAAAACCTGTGATTTTGACTTCCTCTGGTTTTACTCTGACCCCTCCCCTGGGGCATCCCTTACTGTGTGAAACCCCCTAAATCGCCCCTATAAATTCACCTTTTTTTCACTCCAGTGGCGCATACGCAGGGTTTTGTCCAATCAGAGCCATTTACCATGCATATTAATTGCTCAGCACCCATGCTCTGTTTACACGCAGAGCCTGGCGATGGGAGCGAGAGCTGCTGCACCCCCCTGTAGCGTGTGTGATCCTGCTCCCAGCCTAACTGAACGGCTGGGCATGGGAGCGCGCACAGCCCAAAGGAGCGAGGATGCAGCCTCCCTCGTGTACAGGAAGAGGTGAATGGTGTGGCGTCCCTGGGGGGTTTCAAACAGCGGGGCATCCTGATCTGGGATTCCCCGGGGGAAGGCTAGCAGCCAGTCCTGGAATCTTTTAGATTCCAGTGCTGACCCAGCGGGTTTTTTCCGCTAGAAATTGACGTTCTAGGGTTTTGTTTCTCTTTCTGCTGTGTGTATTCCCCGGCATTTTCCGTACATTCACCTTTTCCTCATTCCTACAGTACATTCGCCGGATGCTCTGCCAATCAGCGGTGATAGTTCCATTCAGATTTGCTTTGTTGTGCAGACATCAGTGTGGCAAGGAAATCTGGATGGAGCAATTGCCACCAGCTACATCCCTGCCCCTGCTTTTAGCTGTGGAGGTGCCTATGCCAGTCACTCAGAAACTAGTGCTTAGCTAAAGGTGTGCTGTGGATGCGTCTGTGGTGGGGAGGAAGAGCTGAGTGGATTGGGCGATCTGGGGATTTCAAGCAGTGGGGCATCCAAATTCAGGATGCTTCATAGAGAAATAGACCACCCCCCCTCAAGTATCTTATAGACTCCTCATTGATACATTTATGCCTTTTGCCCTAATCACCACCTTCTAACACTTGTTTATCACTTTCAGACTCCACATTGTACACCAGTGAAGAGTCGGAGATGCAGAGGAGGCAGCAGCGGTCACTCTCAGTTGACCTAGGTGCCATTGCCGGCTACTTTAATCTGGTCCGGGGACCTTCCACTGTGGAATATGAATGCGAGTGATCGGTCTCAAGACAACTAATATTTTACTGTACCATCAACAGACTACTGGGAGAAGCTAGTGGACATTCAAGACTATTCCATACCTTCCAAATTTCAGGGTGGGGAAGAGATAAAATGAAGCCACACCCCCGTCATTGATGGGTATGGATGGATGGATAGGAGATAGGATGTAACAGTTACAGCAATAGAAACACTTTGAATAGACAAATGAAGCATTTATTGATGCAGATCTGCATGTTACACCTCAAAGAGGGACAAATGGGAACAACGAGCGACTGGGGGACATTGACTCAAAAGAGAGACAGTCCCTCCAAATGAGGGACCATTCGAACGTATGCTATTCATTCCTTTTACTTATGAAGACCAGTATGAGCTGCTCTATCAGGTTCATTCTAATCACTGAAGTAAGCACATATTGCTGGAAGCTCCAGCTAAGATTTAGTTTTGTCACTGTATAGTTCATGTATTCTTGTTAGTGTCTAACTTTCTGATTCACTCTATATTTATTATTTAGCTAGTGGCACTTTTACTGTATCATGAAACGTCTGTGTGTGTATACATGTTCAATCTGCACCACAAAAATGGCAGAAAACACTGATTCCTATGGAATATGGATTTTATAGTTACCTTTGTTGTGACTTATTCATAGTAAAGACATTTAGTACTTGGTACTTTAGTACTTATCATAACCTGATGGATAACTTACTTAGACAGACGTATTAGGGAGCGTTGATCGCACCTCTAGCACGAGCGGGGTTAATGATGCCTCCTCCTGTCTATCTTGTTAATTTTTATTGTCTTGTATATATTTTAATTTAATTAAGACCAACTCCAGCTGAAATTGTAATTTAGGCTAGAGTATGGGAAGAGTCAGAATGGTCTGAGTTTTGCAGACTCTAACCCCACTGGGGTCATTTAAAGTGGAACAAAACCTGTGAATTTGACTTTGGAATACCCCGCTGTGTAAACCCCCCCAGTTAGCCCATAAACACTCCCTCCCACGCTCCAACGATGCATGCACAGGCTCTCGTCCAATGAGACCTGCTCGCCGTGTCTACATCATTTGGCAGGCGGCTCTCATGGAAATGAATAGGGAGCACACACTATCACATCCCCCGTATGCCTGGCGGTACGCGCACAGCGTACAGCCTGTCTGCATGTTGGGGCAGGAGCACATGCACGAAGCCAGCGATGCGGCAGCGCTCCCCATTCAAAACAATGAGAGCCATCTGCCAAATTACGTAGTCATGGCGGGCGGCTCTCAGTGAAAGGGAGCCCTCGCAGCGTCACTGGAGCCAGGAAGGTAAGTGTTTGAAAGGTTTTCTGGGGGTTCCACACAGCGGGGCGTCCCGATTCGGGAAAGCCAGTGGCCTGATCTATCAAGTACTTCTGCCAGACTATGCAATACAAATGCAAATTCGAGTAGTGCAAAATATAATTTATAATTTTTTCAGCATGTTGCTGCACCTCAAATGGTTTAGTAAATGTGCTTCTTGCTGTATAGCAACATGTGCCAGTGTAAAAAAAATGTATAAATGATGTTTTTCTCTATTTTGCAGCGAGGTGATGTACTCTGGCAGGCATGCCCCTGAAAGTGGACTTTCCCTTTAAAGTGGAACAAAACCCCATGGGGATTCCAGGGCAGGCTGTTAGCCTGCCTCCGGGGCATCCCATAGCCTGACGGCTCCCACGGCACTGTTGTCGCCGGGCACTTCCCCGTCTTCTGAGTACCTGTGCTTGCTCCCAGCCTGAGTGCGGGGCGAGGGAGTGCGCGCGCCCGAGCTGAAAGCCTGGGATGCGGCCAGCTGCCTTCACCTCCTTGATGTGGCAGGCTTGAGATCAGCTAATTAACGGTCTCAAATCTGCTGCGATGCATGGCTTTGGTGGTGCCGAAACCCTCTTTTTTTTTTAAACTGGGCCACATCGCCCGAGCTACTCGGGGGGGGGGGGGGTGGACGGCAGTGCTTATGATCCACTTTAACTTATATTACCTCAGTTTAGAAGTATAAAAGCCACTGAAAAGCATTGACGTTTTAAAGATAGCAAACAGTGCCAGTGCAGGTTTTCAGCACCTGTACAACTGTGTCTCTGGTCAGCACCTTTTTGACCTCCAGTCAAAAACAAGTTTAGTAAATTGCTCCCACCCCCTCCCCCTGACAATCACGGGCAAATACTATTTGAGTGCTCCTGGGGTGATATCTTGCCACACACCTGAGAACCTTGCTTACACATGAGGGTAGAGGAGAAGGGGGGCGAGTCACAACACTGCAGCAGTTTCCTTGCAATCAGCCCATCCAGTTAGAGATACTTGCTGTGTCTAGCTAGATATTTCACAGTGGGTTCGGCAGCCGCAGAGCATTGAAAAGCTTGCTTTAATGTTGCAAAGAGCTTTCTGAGCAATGATGAGTCATTGCAACTGATGACCAAGGGATTATTGCACAGAGACGTGACCCAGCATGCTGAACTCATTCCCCGGATTTCCTTTAGACTTGGAAGTGCTTCCGCCTCAGCCTGAGTGGGTGGGTGCGGAAGCACACCTCAGCTACAAGGAAAAGACAGCACCATAGGAGCTGTTAGGAAAGGTGAGTTTACTGGTGACCTTGGAGATTTTACATAGTGGGGCTTCCCGATTTCGTATTCCCCCAGGGGCAGGCTAGCTGGCTCTGAAGTATTTTATGCTCCTGTACCACGCTGTGCCACTTTACAGCCGGTTTAAGGCTATTTTAATGGTGAGACTGGGTTTTTTAGAAGCAGGGCTGTCAGGTGTGTAGCAAGATGGCTGCTCCCATGCAGTTCAGAAGTGCAACATCTGCATGGCATTCCACAGCATCTGCATGGGGTCAAGACCTTTCAAATGGCTTATATCATTGATTGCCAGAGGCTTTAGGGGAGCAATTTACTAAGCTTTGATTTTTTTTGACTGAAAGGCCACTTTAAAAAATGTTTTATGTCTTTGGGGACCAAACGAGAGAGTAGATCTCCTCAGTGAGGTCACAGACAGCAAAATAAGTGAAACTGTAGCAACCCTAATCCTCTTATCTAAAACTAAAATGAATGCTGTTGTTTGTATTTGATGCACAATGGATTTATTTAATAATACTGTGTATAATAAAATAAGGCACCTGATGATGCCCTAGATGGCTTGCCAGAATGAGGCATTCGTTTTAGAGTGCTGTTATAATAATTGTACTCTTATGTATAGAATAAAAAGCAATAAACTGAAAACAAAAGGTTTCCTGTCTCTGTTCTGTTCTGTCTCTATAGTAAGAACTTCTATCCTCATATATTCCATTCTGCAGTCCAGAGGGAGACTGGCCATAGGGAAGAATTCCTGGTGGGCTGTACTGATGTTTGTAAAGCTGGGCTGATGCTTCTAACACACCTATGAAATCCCTGTATAACTACAGTAGTCTTCCTCCAGCCTCCTGCACCAAGCTTCACTGTACTAATAAACTCCAACCTATTTTCTGCCGCAATGCTACAGCCTGGTGGGTGGTGGGCGCTATACCAACCCCTGCCTCTACAGCTCTACTGAACTTCAGTGGCCACATCCTCCCTGCCCCTGCTCTGTCTCTGAGGGGAGGGGGCGGATGGGACAGGGACAAATGGGTCAGAGATGAGGGGACGTGGATGGATGGGGCAGAGATGAGGGGACAGGGGTGGATGGGGCATGGATGAGGGGACAGGGATGGATGGGGCAGAGATGAGGGGATATGGATGGATGGGGCAGAGATGAGGGGACAGGGTTGGATGGGGCAGAGATGAGGGGACAGGGTTGGATGGGGCAGAGATGAGGGGATATGGATGGATGGGGCAGAGATGAGGGGACAGGGATGGATGGGGCAGAGATGAGGGGACAGGGATGGATGGGGCAGAGATGAGGGGACAGGGTTGGATGGGGCAGGGATGAGGGGACAGGGTTGGATGGGGAAGAGATGAGGGGACAGGGGTGGATGGGGCATGGATGAGGGGACAGGGATGGATGGGGCAGAGATGAGGGGATATGGATGGATGGGGCAGAGATGAGGGGACAGGGTTGGATGGGGCAGAGATGAGGGGACAGGGTTGGATGGGGCAGAGATGAGGGGACAGGGGTGGATGGGGCATGGATGAGGGGACAGGGATGGATGGGGCAGAGATGAGGGGATATGGATGGATGGGGCAGAGATGAGGGGACAGGGTTGGATGGGGCAGAGATGAGGGGACAGGGTTGGATGGGGCAGAGATGAGGGGACAGGGTTGGATGGGGCAGAGATGAGGGGACAGGGTTGGATGGGGCAGAGATGAGGGGACAGGGTTGGATGGGGCAGAGATGAGGGGACGTGGATGGATGGGGCAGAGATGAGGGGACAGGGTTGGATGGGGCAGAGATGAGGGGACAGGGATGGATGGGGCAGAGATGAGGGGACGTGGATGGATGGGGCAGAGATGAGGGGACAGGGGTGGATGGGGCATGGATGAGGGGACAGGGATGGATGGGGCAGAGATGAGGGGATATGGATGGATGGGGCAGAGATGAGGGAACAGGGTTGGATGGGGCAGAGATGAGGGGACGTGGATGGATGGGGCAGAGATGAGGGGACAGGGGTGGATGGGGCATGGATGAGGGGACAGGGATGGATGGGGCAGAGATGAGGGGATATGGATGGATGGGGCAGAGATGAGGGAACAGGGTTGGATGGGGCAGAGATGAGGGGACAGGGTTGGATGGGGCAGAGATGAGGGGATATGGATGGATGGGGCAGAGATGAGGGGACAGGGATGGATGGGGCAGAGATGAGGGGACAGGGTTGGATGGGGCAGGGATGAGGGGACAGGGTTGGATGGGGCAGAGATGAGGGGATATGGATGGATGGGGCAGAGATAAGGGGACAGGGATGGATGAGGCAGAGATGAGGGGACAGGGATGGATGGGGCAGAGATGAGGGGACAGGGATGAATGGGGCAGAGATGAGGGGATATGGATGGATGGGGAAGAGATGAGGGGACAGGCATGGATGGGGAAGAGATGAGGGGACAGGGATTGATGGGGCAGAGATGAGGGGACAGGGATGGATGGGGCAGAGATGATGGGACAGGGATGGATGGGGAAGAGATGAGGGGACAGGGATGGATGGGGCAGAGATGATGGGACAGGGATGGATGGGGAAGAGATGAGGGGACAGGGATTGATGGGGCAGAGATGAGGGGACAGGGATGGATGAGGCAGAGATGAGGGGACAGGGATGGATGGGGCAGAGATGAGGGGACAGGGATGGATGAGGCAGAGATGAGGGGACAGGGATGGATGAGGCAGAGATGAGGGGACAGGGATGGATGGGGCAGAGATGATGGGACAGGGATGGATGGGGCAGAGATGAGGGGACAGGGATGGATGAGGCAGAGATGAGGGGACAGGGATGGATGGGGCAGAGATGATGGGACAGGGATGGATGGGGCAGAGATGAGGGGACAGGAATGGATGGGGCAGAGATGATGGGACAGGGATGGATGGGGCAGAGATGATGGGACAGGGATGGATGAGGCAGAGATGAGGGGACAGGGATGGATGGGGCAGAGATGATGGGACAGGGATGGATGGGGCAGAGATGAGGGGACAGGAATGGATGGGGCAGAGATGATGGGACAGGGATGGATGGGGCAGAGATGAGGGGACAGGGATGGATGAGGCAGAGATGAGGGGACAGGGATGGATGAGGCAGAGATGAGGGGACAGGGATGGATGAGGCAGAGATGAGGGGACAGGGATGGATGGGGCAGAGATGAGGGGACAGGGATGGATGAGGCAGAGATGAGGGGACAGGGATGGATGAGGCAGAGAT
This sequence comes from Gastrophryne carolinensis, assembly GCA_027917425.1. Classification (NCBI taxonomy): domain Eukaryota; kingdom Metazoa; phylum Chordata; class Amphibia; order Anura; family Microhylidae; genus Gastrophryne; species Gastrophryne carolinensis. The sequence continues at coordinate 121,463,708 of CM051239.1, forward strand.
GAGGGGACAGGGATGGATGGGGCAGAGATGATGGGACAGGGATGGATGGGGCAGAGATGAGGGGACAGGGATGGTTGGGGCAGAGATGAGGGGATAGGGATGGATAAGGCAGAGATGAGGGGAAAGGGATGGATGAGGCAGAGAGACAGGGATGGATGGGGCAGAGATGAGGGGACAGGGATGGATGAGGCAGAGCTGAGGGGACAGGGATGGATGGGGCAGAGATGAGGGGACAGGGGTGGATGGGGCAGAGATGAGGGGACAGGGATGGTTGGGGCAGAGATGAGGGGACAGGGATGGATGAGGCAGAGATGAGGGGACAGGGATGGATGGGGCAGAGATGAGGGGACAGGGATGGATGGGGCAGAGATAAGGGGACAGGGGTGGATGGGGAAGAGATGAGGTAACAGGGATGGATGAGGCAGAGATGAGGGGACAGGGATGGATGGGGAAGAGATGAGGGGACAGGGATGGATGGAGCAGAGATGAGGGGACAGGGATGGATGGGGCAGAAATGAGGGGACAGGAATGGATGGGGCAGAGATGAGGGGACAGGGGTGGATGGGGCAGAGATGAGGGGACAGGGATGGATGGGGAAGAGATGGTGGGACAGGGATGGATGGGGCTGAGCTGGGGGGACAGGGATGGATGGGGAAGAGATGAGGGGACAGGGATGGATGGGGAAGAGATGAGGGGACAGGGATGGATGGGGAAGAGATGAGGGGACTGGGATGGATGGGGAAGAGATGAGGGGATATGGATGGATGGGGCAGAGATGAGGGGACAGGGATGGATGGGGCAGAGAGAGGGATGGATGGGGCAGAGATGAGGGGACAGGGATGGATGGGGCAGAGAGAGGGATGGATGGGGCAGTGATGAGGGGACATGGATGGATGGGGCTGAGAGAGGGATGGATGGGGCAGAGATGAGGGGACAGGGATGGATGGGGCAGAGATGAGGGGACAGGGATGGGGCAGAGATGAGGGGACAGGGGTGGATGGGGCAGAGATGAGGGGACAGGGATGGATGGGGAAGAGATGAGGGGACAGGGGTGGATGGGGCAGAGATGAGGGGACAGGGATGGATGGGGAAGAGATAAGGGGACAGGGGTGGATGGGGCAGAGATGAGGGGACAGGGATGGATGGGGAAGAGATGGTGGGACAGGGATGGATGGGGCTGAGCTGGGGGGACAGGGATGGATGGGGAAGAGATGAGGGGACAGGGATGGATGGGGAAGAGATGAGGGGACAGGGATGGATGGGGAAGAGATGAGGGGACATGGATGGATGGGGAAGAGATAAGGGGACAGGGATGGATGAGGCAGAGATGAGGGGACAGGGATGGATGGGAAAGAGATGAGGGGACAGGGATGGATGGGGAAGAGATGAGGGGACAGGGATGGATGGGGAAGAGATGAGGGGACAGGGATGGATGGGGCTGAGAGAGGGATGGATGGGGAAGAGATGAGGGGACAGGGATGGATGGGGCAGAGATGAGGGGACAGGGGGGGATGGGGCAGAGATGAGGGGACAGGGATGGATGGGGCAGAGATGATGGGATGGATGAGGCAGAGATGAGGGGACAGGGATGGATAGGGCAGAGATGAGGGGACAGGGATGGATGAGGCAGAGATGAGGGGACAGGGATGGATGAGGCAGAGATGAGGGGACAGGGATGGATGGGGCAGAGATGAGGGGACAGGAATGGATGGGGCAGAGATGATGGGACAGGGATGGATGGGGCAGAGATGAGGGGATATGGATGGATGGGGCAGAGATGAGGGGACAGGGATTGATGAGGCAGAGATGAGGGGACAGGGATGGATGAGGCAGAGATGAGGGGACAGGGATGGATGGGGCAGAGATGAGGGGACAGGGTTGGATGAGGCAGAGATGAGGGGACAGGGATGGATGAGGCAGAGATGAGGGGATAGGGATGGATGAGGCAGAGATGAGGGGACAGGGATGGATGGGGCAGAGATGAGGGGACAGGGATGGATGGGGCAGAGATGAGGGGACAGGGATTGATGATGCAGAGATGAGGGGACAGGGATGGATGAGGCAGAGATGAGGGGACAGGGATGGATGGGGCAGAGATGAGGGGACAGGGATGGATGGGGCAGAGATGAGGGGACAGGGGTGGATGGGGAAGAGATGAGGTAACAGGGATGGATGGGGAAGAGATGAGGGGACAGGGATGGTTGGGGCAGAGATGAGGGCACAGGGATGGATGGGGCAGAGATGAGGGGACAGGGATGGATGAGGCAGAGATGATGGGACATGGATGGATGGGGCAGAGATGAGGGGATATGGATGGATGGGGCAGAGATGAGGGGATATGGATGGATGGGGCAGAGATGAGGGGACAGGGATGGATGGGGCAGAGATGAGGGGACATGGATGGATGGAGCAGAGATGAGGGGATATGGATGGATGGGGCAGAGATGAGGGGACAGGGATGGATGGGGCAGAGATGAGGGGACAGGGATGGATGGGGCAGAGATGAGGGGACAGGGATGGTTGGGGCAGAGATGAGGGGACAGGGATGGATGAGGCAGAGATGAGGGGACAGGGATGGATGAGGCAGAGAGACAGGGATGGATGGGGCAGAGATGAGGGGACAGGGATGGATGAGGCAGAGAGACAGGGATGGATGGGGCAGAGATGAGGGGACAGGGATGGATGAGGCAGAGAGACAGGGATGGATGGGGCAGAGATGAGGGGACAGGGATGGATGAGGCAGAGATGAGGGGACAGGGATGGATGGGGCAGAGATGAGGGGACAGGGATGGTTGGGGCAGAGATGAGGGGACAGGGATGGATGGGGCAGAGCTGTAGGGACAGGGATGGATGGGGCAGAGATGAGGGGACAGGGGTGGATGGGGCAGAGATGAGGGGATATGGATGGATGGGGCAGAGATGAGGGGACAGGGATGGATGAGGCAGAGATGAGGGGACAGGGATGGTTGGGGCAGAGATGAGGGGACAGGGATGGATGGGGCAGAGATGAGGGGACAGGGATGGATGAGGCAGAGATGATGGGACATGGATGGATGGGGCAGAGATGAGGGGACAGGGATGGATGAGGCAGAGATGAGGGGACAGGGATGGATGGGGCAGAGCTGAGGGGACAGGGATGGTTGGGGCAGAGATGAGGGCACAGGGATGGATGGGGCAGAGATGAGGGGACAGGGATGGATGAGGCAGAGATGATGGGACATGGATGGATGGGGCAGAGATGAGGGGACAGGGATGGATGGGGCAGAGATGAGGGGACAGGGATGGATGAGGCAGAGATGAGGGGACAGGGATGGATGGGGCAGAGATGAGGGGACAGGGATGGATGGGGCAGAGATAAGCGGACAGGGGTGGATGGGGAAGAGATGAGGGGACAGGGATGGATGGGGAAGAGATGAGGGGACAGGGATGGTTGGGGCAGAGATGAGGGGACAGGGATGGATGAGGCAGAGATGAGGGGACAGGGATGGATGGGGCAGAGATGAGGGGACAGGGATGGATGGGGCAGAGATAAGGGGACAGGGGTGGATGGGGAAGAGATGAGGTAACAGGGATGGATGGGGAAGAGATGAGGGGACAGGGATGGATGGAGCAGAGATGAGGGGACAGGAATGGATGGGGCAGAGATGAGGGGACAGGGGTGGATGGGGCAGAGATGAGGGGACAGGGATGGATGGGGAAGAGATGAGGGGACAGGGATGGATGGGGAAGAGATGAGGGGACAGGGATGGATGGGGAAGAGATGAGGGGACAGGGATGGATGGGGAAGAGATGAGGGGACTGGGATGGACGGGGAAGAGATGAGGGGATATGGATGGATGGGGCTGAGAGAGGGATGGATGGGGCAGAGATGAGGGGACAGGGGTGGATGGGGAAGAGATGAGGGGACAGGGATGGATGGGGAAGAGATGAGGGGACTGGGATGGACGGGGAAGAGATGAGGGGATATGGATGGATGGGGCTGAGAGAGGGATGGATGGGGCAGAGATGAGGGGACAGGGATGGATGGGGCAGAGAGAGGGATGGATGGGGCAGTGATGAGGGGACATGGATGGATGGGGCTGAGAGAGGGATGGATGGGGCAGAGATGAGGGGACAGGGATGGATGGGGCAGAGATGAGGGGACAGGGATGGATGGGGCAGAGATGAGGGGATATGGATGGATGGGGCAGAGATGACGGGACAGGGATGGATGGGGCAGAGATGAGGGGACAGGGATGGATGGGGCAGAGATGAGGGGATATGGATGGATGGGGCAGAGATGACGGGACAGGGATGGATGGGGCAGAGATAAGGGGACAGGGGTGGATGGGGCAGAGATGAGGGGACAGGGATGGATGGGGCAGAGATGACGGGACAGGGATGGATGGGGCAGAGATAAGGGGACAGGGGTGGATGGGGCAGAGATGAGGGGACAGGGATGGATGGGGAAGAGATGAGGGGACAGGGATGGATGGGGCAGAGATGAGGGGACAGGGGTCGATGGGGCAGAGATGAGGGGACAGGGATGGATGGGGCAGAGATAAGGGGACAGGGGTGGATGGGGCAGAGATGAGGGGACAGGGGTGGATGGGGCAGAGATGAGGGGACAGGTATGGGTGAGGCAGAGATGAGGGGACAGGGATGGATGGGGGAAAGATGAGGGGACAGGGATGGATGGGGCAGAGATGAGGGGACAGGGATGGATGGGGCAGAGATAAGGGGACAGGGGTGGATGGGGCAGAGATGACGGGACAGGGATGGATGGGGCTGAGAGAGGGATGGATGGGGCAGAGATGAGGGGACAGGGATGGATGAGGCAGAGATGAGGGGAGAGGGATGGAAGGGGCAGAGATGAGGGGACAGGGATGGATGGGGCAGAGATGAGGGGACAGGGATGGATGGGGCAGAGATGAGGGGACAGGGATGGATGGGGCAGAGATGAGGGGACAGGGGTCGATGGGGCAGAGATGAGGGGACAGGGATGGATGGGGCAGAGAAGAGGGGACAGGTATGGGTGAGGCAGAGATGAGGGGACAGGGATGGATGGGGGAAAGATGAGGGGACAGGGATGGATGAGGCAGAGATGAGGGGACAGGGATGGATGGGGAAGAGATGAAGGGACAGGGATGGATGGGGGAAAGATGAGGGGACAGGGATGGATGGGGAAAAGATGAGGGGACAGGGTTGGATGGGGCAGAGATGAGGGGACATGGATGGATGGGGAAGAGATGAGGGGATATGGATGGATGGGACAGAGATGAGGGGACAGGGATGGATGGGGCAGAGATGAGGGGACATGGATGGATGGGGCAGAGATGAGGGGACAGGGATGGATGGGGCAGAGATGAGGGGGCAGGGATGGATGGGGGAAAGATGAGGGGACAGGGATGGATGGGGAAAAGATGAGGGGACAGGGATGGATGGGGAAAAGATGAGGGGACAGGGTTGGATGAGGCAGAGATGAGGGGACAGGGATGGATGGGGAAGAGATGAAGGGACAGGGATGGATGGGGCAGAGATGAGGGGACAGGGATGGTTGGGGCAGAGATGAGGGGACAGGGATGGATGGGGCAGAGATGAGGGGACAGGGATGGATGGGGAAAAGATGAGGGGACAGGGATGGATGGGGCAGAGATGAAGGGACAGGGATGGATGGGGCAGAGATGAGGGGACAGGGATGGATGGGGCAGAGATGAGGGGACAGGGATGGATGGGGCAGAGATGAGGGGCCAGGGATGGATGGGGCAGAGATGAGGGGACAGGGATGGATGAGGCAGAGATGAGGGGACAGGGATGGATGGGGCAGAGATGAGGGGACAGGGGTGGATGGGGCAGAGATGAGGGGACAGGGATGGATGAGGCAGAGATGAGGGGACAGGGATGGATGAGGCAGAGATGAGGGGACAGGGATGGATGGGGCAGAGATGAGGGGACAGGGATGGATGGGGCAGAGATGAGGGGACAGGGATGGATGGGGCAGAGATAAGGGGACAGGGGTGGATGGGGAAGAGATGAGGGGACAGGGATGGATGGGGCAGAGATAAGAGGACAGGGGTGGATGGGGCAGAGATGAGGAGACAGGGATGGTTGGGGCAGAGATGAGGGGACAGTGATGGATGGGGCAGAGATGAGGGAACAGGGATGGATGGGGCAGAAATGAGGGGACAGGAATGGATGGGGCAGAGATGAGGGGACAGGGATGGATGGGGAAGAGATGAGGGGACAGGGATGGATGAGGCAGAGATGAGGGGACAGGGATGGATGGGGCAGGGATGAGGGGACAGGGGTGGATGGGGCAGAGATGAGGGGACAGGGATGGATGGGGAAGAGATGAGGGGACAGGGATGGATGGGGCAGAGATGAGGGGACAGGGATGGATGGGGAAGAGATGAGGGGACTGGGATGGATGGGGCAGAGATGAGGGGACAGGGATGGATGGGGCTGAGAGAGGGGACAGGGATGCATGGGGCAGAGATGAGGGGATATGGATGGATGGGGCAGAGATGAGGGGACAGGGATGGATGGGGAAGAGATGAGGGGACAGGGATGGATGGGGCAGAGATGAGGGGACAGGGATGGATGGGGAAGAGATGAGGGGACAGGGATGGATGGGGCAGAGATGATGGGATGGATGAGGCAGAGATGAGGGGAGAGGGATGGATGGGGCAGAGATGAGGGGACAGGGATGGATGGGGCAGAGATGAGGGGACAGGGGTGGATGGGGAAGAGATGAGGGGACAGGGATGGATGAGGCAGAGATGAGGGGACAGGGATGGATGGGGAAGAGATGAGGGGACAGGGATGGATGGGGCAGAGATGAGGGGACAGGGGTCGATGGGGCAGAGATGAGGGGACAGGGATGGATGGGGCAGAGATGAGGGGACAGGGATGGATGGGGCAGAGATGAGGGGACAGGGTTGCATGGGGCAGAGATGAGGGGATATGGATGGATGGGGCAGAGATGAGGGGACAGGGATGGATGGGGAAGAGATGAGGGGACAGGGATGGATGGGGCAGAGATGAGGGGACAGGGGTCGATGGGGCAGAGATGAGGGGATATGGTTGGATGGGGCAGTGATGAGGGGACAGGGGTGGATGGGGCAGAGATGAGGGGACAGGGATGGATGGGGAAGAGATGAGGGGACAGGGATGGATGGGGCAGAGATGAGGGGACAGGGGTCGATGGGGCAGAGATGAGGGGACAGGGATGGATGGGGCAGAGATGAGGGGACAGGGATGGATGGGGGAAAGATGAGGGGACAGGGATGGATGGGGAAAAGATGAGGGGACAGGGTTGGATGGGGCAGAGATGAGGGGACAGGGATGGATGGGGAAGAGATGAGGGGACATGGATGGATGGGGAAGAGATGAAGGGACAGGGATGGATGGGGCAGAGATGAGGGGACAGGGATGGATGGGGGAAAGATGAGGGGACAGGGTTGGATGGGGCAGAGATGAGGGGACATGGATGGATGGGGCAGAGATGAGGGGATATGGATGGATGGGGCAGAGATGACGGGACAGGGATGGATGGGGCAGAGATGAGGGGACAGGGGTGGATGGGGCAGAGATGAGGGGACAGGGATGGATGGGGCAGAGATGACGGGACAGGGATGGATGGGGCAGAGATAAGGGGACAGGGGTGGATGGGGCAGAGATGAGGGGACAGGGATGGATGGGGAAGAGATGAGGGTACAGGGATGGATGGGGCAGAGATGAGGGGACAGGGATGGATGGGGCAGAGATGAGGGGACAGGGATGGATGGGGCAGAGATGAGGGGACAGGGATGGATGGGGAAGAGATGAGGGGACAGGGATGGATGGGGCAGAGATGAGGGGACAGGTATGAGTGAGGCAGAGATGAGGGGACAGGGATGGATGGGGGAAAGATGAGGGGACAGGGATGGATGGGGCAGAGATGAGGGGACAGGGATGGATGGGGAAGAGATGAAGGGACAGGGATGGATGGGGAAAAGATGAGGGGTCAGGGATGGATGGGGCAGAGATGAGGGGACAGGGATGGATGGGGCAGAGATGAGGGGACAGGGATGGATGGGGGAAAGATGAGGGGACAGGGATGGATGGGGCAGAGATGAGGGGACAGGGATGGATGGGGGAAAGATGAGGGGACAGGGATGGATGGGGCAGAGATGAGGGGACAGGGATGGATGGGGGAAAGATGAGGGGACAGGGATGGATGGGGGAAAGATGAGGGGACAGGGATGGATGGGGCAGAGATGAGGGGACATGGATGGATGGGGAAGAGATGAAGGGACAGGGATGGATGGGGCAGAGATGAGGGGACATGGATGGATGGGGAAGAGATGAAGGGACAGGGATGGATGGGGCAGAGATGAGGGGACAGGGATGGATGGGGCAGAGATGAGGGGATATGGATGGATGGGGCAGAGATGAGGGGACAGGGATGGATGGGGAAAAGATGAGGGGACAGGGATAGATGGGGCAGAGATGAGGGGACAGGGATAGATGGGGCAGAGATGAGGGGACAGGGATGGATGGGGGAAAGATGAGGGGACAGGGATAGATGGGGCAGAGATGAGGGGACAGGGATGGATGGGGAAAAGATGAGGGGACAGGGATAGATGGGGCAGAGATGAGGGGACAGGGATGGATGGGGCAGAGATGAGGGGATATGGATGGATGGGGCAGAGATGAGGGGACAGGGATGGATGGGGGAAAGATGAGGGGACAGGGATGGATGGGGCAGAGATGAGGGGACATGGATGGATGGGGAAGAGATGAAGGGACAGGGATGGATGGGGCAGAGATGAGGGGACAGGGATGGATGGGGCAGAGATGAGGGGATATGGATGGATGGGGCAGAGATGAGGGGACAGGGATGGATGGGGCAGAGATGAGGGGGCAGGGATGGATGGGGGAAAGATGAGGGGACAGGGTTGGATGGGGCAGAGATGAGGGGACAGGGATGGATGGGGAAAAGATGAGGGGACAGGGTTGGATGGGGCAGAGATGAGGGGACAGGGATGGATGGGGAAAAGATGAGGGGACAGGGTTGGATGAGGCAGAGATGAGGGGACAGGGATGGATGGGGAAGAGATGAAGGGACAGGGATGGATGGGGCAGAGATGAGGGGACAGGGATGGTTGGGGCAGAGATGAGGGGACAGGGATGGATGGGGCAGAGATGAGGGGACAGGGATGGATGGGGAAAAGATGAGGGGACAGGGATGGTTGGGGAAGAGATGAGGGGACAGGGATGGATGGGGAAGAGATGAGGGGACAGGGATGGTTGGGGAAGAAATGAGGGGACAGGGATGGATGGGGCAGAGATGAGGGGACAGGGATGGATGGGGCAGAGATGAAGGGACAGGGATGGATGGGGCAGAGATGAGGGGACAAGGATGGATGGGGCAGAGATGAGGGGACAGGGATGGATGGGGCAGAGATGAGGGGACAGGGATGGATGGGGCAGAGATGAGGGGCCAGGGATGGATGGGGCAGAGATGAGGGTACAGGGATGGATGGGGCAGAGATGAGGGGACAGGGGTGGATGGGGCAGAGATGAGGGGACAGGGATGGATGAGGCAGAGATGAGGGGACAGGGATGGATGGGGCAGAGATGAGGGGACAGGGATGGATGAGGCAGAGATGAGGGGACAGGGATGGATGAGGCAGAGATGAGGGGACAGGGATGGATGGGGCAGAGATGAGGGGACAGGGATGGTTGGGGCAGAGATGAGGGGACAGGGATGGATGAGGCAGAGATGAGGGGACAGGGATGGATGGGGCAGAGATGAGGGGACAGGGGTGGATGGGGCAGAGATGAGGGGACAGGGATGGATGAGGCAGAGATGAGGGGACAGGGATGGATGGGGCAGAGATGAGGGGACAGGGATGGATGAGGCAGAGATGAGGGGACAGGGATGGATGAGGCAGAGATGAGGGGACAGGGATGGATGGGGCAGAGATGAGGGGACAGGGATGGTTGGGGCAGAGATGAGGGGACAGGGATGGATGAGGCAGAGATGAGGGGACAGGGATGGATGGGGCAGAGATGAGGGGACAGGGATGGATGGGGCAGAGATAAGGGGACAGGGGTGGATGGGGAAGAGATGAGGGGACAGGGATGGGTGGGGCAGAGATAAGAGGACAGGGGTGGATGGGGCAGAGATGAGGAGACAGGGATGGTTGGGGCAGAGATGAGGGGACAGGGATGGATGGGGCAGAGATGAGGGAACAGGGATGGATGGGGCAGAAATGAGGGGACAGGAATGGATGGGGCAGAGATGAGGGGACAGGGATGGATGGGGAAGAGATGAGGGGACAGGGATGGATGAGGTAGAGATGAGGGGACAGGGATGGATGGGGCAGGGATGAGGGGACAGGGGTGGATGGGGCAGAGATGAGGGGACAGGGATGGATGGGGAAGAGATGAGGGGACAGGGATGGATGGGGCAGAGATGAGGGGACAGGGATGGATGAGGCAGAGATGAGGGGACAGGGATGGATGGGGCAGAAATGAGGGGACAGGAATGGATGGGGCAGAGATGAGGGGCCAGGGATGGATGGGGAAGAGATGAGGGGACAGGGATGGATGAGGCAGAGATGAGGGGACAGGGATGGATGGGGCAGAGGTGAGGGGACACGGGTGGATGGGGCAGAGATGAGGGGACAGGGATGGATGGGGAAGAGATGAGGGGACAGGGATGAATGGGGAAGAGATGAGGGGACAGGGATGGATGGGGAAGAGATGAGGGGACAGGGATGGATGGGGAAGAGATGAGGGGATATGGATGGATGGGGCTGAGAGAGGGATGGATGGGGCAGTGATGAGGGGACATGGATGGATGGGGCTGAGAGAGGGATGGATGGGGCAGAGATGAGGGGACAGGAATGGATGGGGCAGAGATAAGGGGACAGGGGTGGATGGGGCAGAGATGACGGGACAGGGATGGATGGGGCAGAGATGAGGGGACAGGGATGGATGGGGAAGAGATGAGGGGACAGGGATGGATGGGGCAGAGATGAGGGGACAGGGATGGATGGGGCAGAGATGAGGGGACAGGGATGGATGGGGCAGAGATGAGGGGACAGGGATGGATGGGGCAGAGATGAGGGGACAGGGGTCGATGGGGCAGAGATGAGGGGACAGGGATGGATGGGGCAGAGAAGAGGGGACAGGTATGGGTGAGGCAGAGATGAGGGGACAGGGATGGATGGGGGAAAGATGAGGGGACAGGGATGGATGAGGCAGAGATGAGGGGACAGGGATGGATGGGGAAGAGATGAAGGGACAGGGATGGATGGGGGAAAGATGAGGGGACAGGGATGGATGGGGAAAAGATGAGGGGACAGGGATGGATGGGGAAGAGATGAGGGGACAGGAATGGATGGGGCAGAAATGAGGGGACAGGAATGGATGGGGCAGAGATGAGGGAACAGGGATGGATGGGGCAGAAATGAGGGGACAGGAATGGATGGGGCAGAGATAAGGGGACAGGGATGGATGAGGCAGAGATGAGGGGACAGGGATGGATGGGGCAGGGATGAGGGGACAGGGATGGATGGGGAAGAGATGAGGGGACTGGGATGGATGGGGCAGAGATGAGGGGACAGGGATGGATGGGGCTGAGAGAGGGGACAGGGATGCATGGGGCAGAGATGAGGGGATATGGATGGATGGGGCAGAGATGAGGGGACAGGGATGGATGGGGAAGAGATGAGGGGACAGGGATGGATGGGGCAGAGATGAGGGGACAGGGATGGATGGGGAAGAGATGAGGGGACAGGGATGGATGGGGCAGAGATGATGGGATGGATGAGGCAGAGATGAGGGGACAGGGATGGATGGGGCAGAGATGAGGGGACAGGGATGGATGGGGCAGAGATGAGGGGACAGGGGTGGATGGGGAAGAGATGAGGGGACAGGGATGGATGAGGCAGAGATGAGGGGACAGGGATGGATGGGGAAGAGATGAGGGGACAGGGATGGATGGGGCAGAGATGAGGGGACAGGGGTCGATGGGGCAGAGATGAGGGGACAGGGATGGATGGGGCAGAGATGAGGGGACAGGGATGGATGGGGCAGAGATGAGGGGACAGGGTTGCATGGGGCAGAGATGAGGGGATATGGATGGATGGGGCAGAGATGAGGGGACAGGGATGGATGGGGAAGAGATGAGGGGACAGGGATGGATGGGGCAGAGATGAGGGGACAGGGGTCGATGGGGCAGAGATGAGGGGATATGGTTGGATGGGGCAGTGATGAGGGGACAGGGGTGGATGGGGCAGAGATGAGGGGACAGGGATGGATGGGGAAGAGATGAGGGGACAGGGATGGATGGGGCAGAGATGAGGGGACAGGGGTCGATGGGGCAGAGATGAGGGGACAGGGATGGATGGGGCAGAGATGAGGGGACAGGGATGGATGGGGGAAAGATGAGGGGACAGGGATGGATGGGGAAAAGATGAGGGGACAGGGTTGGATGGGGCAGAGATGAGGGGACATGGATGGATGGGGAAGAGATGAAGGGACAGGGATGGATGGGGCAGAGATGAGGGGACAGGGATGGATGGGGGAAAGATGAGGGGACAGGGATGGATGGGGAGAAGATGAGGGGACAGGGTTGGATGGGGCAGAGATGAGGGGACATGGATGGATGGGGAAGAGATGAAGGGACAGGGATGGATGGGGCAGAGATGAGGGGACAGGGATGGATGGGGGAAAGATGAGGGGACAGGGATGGATGGGGAAAAGATGAGGGGACAGGGTTGGATGGGGCAGAGATGAGGGGACAGGGATGGATGGGGAAGAGATGAGGGGACAGGGATGGATGGGGAAAAGATGAGGGGACAGGGATGGATGGGGAAAAGATGAGGGGACAGGGATGGATGGGGGAAAGATGAGGGGACAGGGATGGATGGGGAAAAGATGAGGGGACAGGGATGGATGGGGGAAAGATGAGGGGACAGGGATGGATGGGGCAGAGATGAGGGGACATGGATGGATGGGGCAGAGATGAGGGGATATGGATGGATGGGGCAGAGATGACGGGACAGGGATGGATGGGGCAGAGATGAGGGGACAGGGGTGGATGGGGCAGAGATGAGGGGACAGGGATGGATGGGGCAGAGATGACGGGACAGGGATGGATGGGGCAGAGATAAGGGGACAGGGGTGGATGGGGCAGAGATGAGGGGACAGGGATGGATGGGGCAGAGATGAGGGGACAGGGATGGATGGGGCAGAGATGAGGGGACAGGGATGGATGGGGAAGAGATGAGGGGACAGGGATGGATGGGGCAGAGATGAGGGGACAGGGATGGATGGGGCAGAGATGAGGGGACAGGTATGAGTGAGGCAGAGATGAGGGGACAGGGATGGATGGGGGAAAGATGAGGGGACAGGGATGGATGGGGCAGAGATGAGGGGACAGGGATGGATGGGGCAGAGATGAGGGGACAGGGATGGATGGGGCAGAGATGAGGGGACAGGTATGAGTGAGGCAGAGATGAGGGGACAGGGATGGATGGGGGAAAGATGAGGGGACAGGGATGGATGGGGCAGAGATGAGGGGACAGGGATGGATGGGGAAGAGATGAAGGGACAGGGATGGATGGGGAAAAGATGAGGGGACAGGGATGGATGGGGCAGAGATGAGGGGACAGGGATGGATGGGGGAAAGATGAGGGGACAGGGATGGATGGGGCAGAGATGAGGGGACAGGGATGGATGGGGGAAAGATGAGGGGACAGGGATGGATGGGGCAGAGATGAGGGGACAGGGATGGATGGGGGAAAGATGAGGGGACAGGGATGGATGGGGGAAAGATGAGGGGACAGGGATGGATGGGGCAGAGATGAGGGGACATGGATGGATGGGGAAGAGATGAAGGGACAGGGATGGATGGGGCAGAGATGAGGGGACATGGATGGATGGGGAAGAGATGAAGGGACAGGGATGGATGGGGCAGAGATGAGGGGACAGGGATGGATGGGGCAGAGATGAGGGGACAGGGATGGATGGGGAAAAGATGAGGGGACAGGGATGGATGGGGGAAAGATGAGGGGACAGGGATGGATGGGGCAGAGATGAGGGGACATGGATGGATGGGGAAGAGATGAAGGGACAGGGATGGATGGGGCAGAGATGAGGGGACAGGGTTGGATGGGGCAGAGATGAGGGGACAGGGTTGGATGGGGCAGAGATGAGGGGATATGGATGGATGGGGCAGAGATGAGGGGACAGGGATGGATGGGGCAGAGATGAGGGGACAGGGATGGATGGGGCAGAGATGAGGGGACAGGGTTGGATGGGGCAGGGATGAGGGGACAGGGTTGGATGGGGAAGAGATGAGGGGACAGGGGTGGATGGGGCATGGATGAGGGGACAGGGATGGATGGGGCAGAGATGAGGGGATATGGATGGATGGGGCAGAGATGAGGGGACAGGGTTGGATGGGGCAGAGATGAGGGGACAGGGTTGGATGGGGCAGAGATGAGGGGACAGGGGTGGATGGGGCATGGATGAGGGGACAGGGATGGATGGGGCAGAGATGAGGGGATATGGATGGATGGGGCAGAGATGAGGGGACAGGGTTGGATGGGGCAGAGATGAGGGGACAGGGTTGGATGGGGCAGAGATGAGGGGACAGGGTTGGATGGGGCAGAGATGAGGGGACAGGGTTGGATGGGGCAGAGATGAGGGGACAGGGTTGGATGGGGCAGAGATGAGGGGACGTGGATGGATGGGGCAGAGATGAGGGGACAGGGTTGGATGGGGCAGAGATGAGGGGACAGGGATGGATGGGGCAGAGATGAGGGGACGTGGATGGATGGGGCAGAGATGAGGGGACAGGGGTGGATGGGGCATGGATGAGGGGACAGGGATGGATGGGGCAGAGATGAGGGGATATGGATGGATGGGGCAGAGATGAGGGAACAGGGTTGGATGGGGCAGAGATGAGGGGACGTGGATGGATGGGGCAGAGATGAGGGGACAGGGGTGGATGGGGCATGGATGAGGGGACAGGGATGGATGGGGCAGAGATGAGGGGATATGGATGGATGGGGCAGAGATGAGGGAACAGGGTTGGATGGGGCAGAGATGAGGGGACAGGGTTGGATGGGGCAGAGATGAGGGGATATGGATGGATGGGGCAGAGATGAGGGGACAGGGATGGATGGGGCAGAGATGAGGGGACAGGGTTGGATGGGGCAGAGATGAGGGGATATGGATGGATGGGGCAGAGATGAGGGGACAGGGATGGATGAGGCAGAGATGAGGGGACAGGGATGGATGGGGCAGAGATGAGGGGACAGGGATGAATGGGGCAGAGATGAGGGGATATGGATGGATGGGGAAGAGATGAGGGGACAGGCATGGATGGGGAAGAGATGAGGGGACAGGGATTGATGGGGCAGAGATGAGGGGACAGGGATGGATGGGGCAGAGATGATGGGACAGGGATGGATGGGGAAGAGATGAGGGGACAGGGATGGATGGGGCAGAGATGATGGGACAGGGATGGATGGGGAAGAGATGAGGGGACAGGGATTGATGGGGCAGAGATGAGGGGACAGGGATGGATGGGGCTGAGAGAGGGATGGATGGGGCAGAGATGAGGGGACAGGAATGGATGAGGCAGAGATGAGGGGACAGGGATGGATGGGGCAGAGATGATGGGACAGGGATGGATGGGGCAGAGATGAGGGGACAGGAATGGATGGGGCAGAGATGATGGGACAGGGATGGATGGGGCAGAGATGAGGGGACAGGGATGGATGAGGCAGAGATGAGGGGACAGGGATGGATGAGGCAGAGATGAGGGGACAGGGATGGATGAGGCAGAGATGAGGGGACAGGGATGGATGGGGCAGAGATGAGGGGACAGGGATGGATGAGGCAGAGATGAGGGGACAGGGATGGATGAGGCAGAGATGAGGGGACAGGGATGGATGGGGCAGAGATGATGGGACAGGGATGGATGGGGCAGAGATGAGGGGACAGGGATGGTTGGGGCAGAGATGAGGGGATAGGGATGGATAAGGCAGAGATGAGGGGAAAGGGATGGATGAGGCAGAGAGACAGGGATGGATGGGGCAGAGATGAGGGGACAGGGATGGATGAGGCAGAGCTGAGGGGACAGGGATGGATGGGGCAGAGATGAGGGGACAGGGGTGGATGGGGCAGAGATGAGGGGACAGGGATGGTTGGGGCAGAGATGAGGGGACAGGGATGGATGAGGCAGAGATGAGGGGACAGGGATGGATGGGGCAGAGATGAGGGGACAGGGATGGATGGGGCAGAGATAAGGGGACAGGGGTGGATGGGGAAGAGATGAGGTAACAGGGATGGATGAGGCAGAGATGAGGGGACAGGGATGGATGGGGAAGAGATGAGGGGACAGGGATGGATGGAGCAGAGATGAGGGGACAGGGATGGATGGGGCAGAAATGAGGGGACAGGAATGGATGGGGCAGAGATGAGGGGACAGGGGTGGATGGGGCAGAGATGAGGGGACAGGGATGGATGGGGAAGAGATGGTGGGACAGGGATGGATGGGGCTGAGCTGGGGGGACAGGGATGGATGGGGAAGAGATGAGGGGACAGGGATGGATGGGGAAGAGATGAGGGGACTGGGATGGATGGGGAAGAGATGAGGGGATATGGATGGATGGGGCAGAGATGAGGGGACAGGGATGGATGGGGCAGAGAGAGGGATGGATGGGGCAGAGATGAGGGGACAGGGATGGATGGGGCAGAGAGAGGGATGGATGGGGCAGTGATGAGGGGACATGGATGGATGGGGCTGAGAGAGGGATGGATGGGGCAGAGATGAGGGGACAGGGATGGATGGGGCAGAGATGAGGGGACAGGGATGGGGCAGAGATGAGGGGACAGGGGTGGATGGGGCAGAGATGAGGGGACAGGGATGGATGGGGAAGAGATGAGGGGACAGGGGTGGATGGGGCAGAGATGAGGGGACAGGGATGGATGGGGAAGAGATAAGGGGACAGGGGTGGATGGGGCAGAGATGAGGGGACAGGGATGGATGGGGAAGAGATGGTGGGACAGGGATGGATGGGGCTGAGCTGGGGGGACAGGGATGGATGGGGAAGAGATGAGGGGACAGGGATGGATGGGGAAGAGATGAGGGGACAGGGATGGATGGGGAAGAGATGAGGGGACATGGATGGATGGGGAAGAGATAAGGGGACAGGGATGGATGAGGCAGAGATGAGGGGACAGGGATGGATGGGAAAGAGATGAGGGGACAGGGATGGATGGGGAAGAGATGAGGGGACAGGGATGGATGGGGAAGAGATGAGGGGACAGGGATGGATGGGGCTGAGAGAGGGATGGATGGGGAAGAGATGAGGGGACAGGGATGGATGGGGCAGAGATGAGGGGACAGGGGGGGATGGGGCAGAGATGAGGGGACAGGGATGGATGGGGCAGAGATGATGGGATGGATGAGGCAGAGATGAGGGGACAGGGATGGATAGGGCAGAGATGAGGGGACAGGGATGGATGAGGCAGAGATGAGGGGACAGGGATGGATGAGGCAGAGATGAGGGGACAGGGATGGATGAGGCAGAGATGAGGGGACAGGGATGGATGAGGCAGAGATGAGGGGACAGGGATGGATGGGGCAGAGATGAGGGGACAGGGATGGATGAGGCAGAGATGAGGGGACAGGGATGGATGAGGCAGAGATGAGGGGACAGGGATGGATGGGGCAGAGATGAGGGGACAGGAATGGATGGGGCAGAGATGATGGGACAGGGATGGATGGGGCAGAGATGAGGGGATATGGATGGATGGGGCAGAGATGAGGGGACAGGGATTGATGAGGCAGAGATGAGGGGACAGGGATGGATGAGGCAGAGATGAGGGGACAGGGATGGATGAGGCAGAGATGAGGGGACAGGGATGGATGGGGCAGAGATGAGGGGACAGGGATGGATGGGGCAGAGATGAGGGGACAGGGATGGATGGGGCAGAGATGAGGGGACAGGGATTGATGATGCAGAGATGAGGGGACAGGGATGGATGAGGCAGAGATGAGGGGACAGGGATGGATGGGGCAGAGATGAGGGGACAGGGATGGATGGGGCAGAGATGAGGGGACAGGGGTGGATGGGGAAGAGATGAGGTAACAGGGATGGATGGGGAAGAGATGAGGGGACAGGGATGGATGGAGCAGAGATGAGGGGATATGGATGGATGGGGCAGAGATGAGGGGACAGGGATGGATGGGGCAGAGATGAGGGGACAGGGATGGATGGGGCAGAGATGAGGGGACAGGGATGGTTGGGGCAGAGATGAGGGGACAGGGATGGATGAGGCAGAGATGAGGGGACAGGGATGGATGAGGCAGAGAGACAGGGATGGATGGGGCAGAGATGAGGGGACAGGGATGGATGAGGCAGAGAGACAGGGATGGATGGGGCAGAGATGAGGGGACAGGGATGGATGAGGCAGAGAGACAGGGATGGATGGGGCAGAGATGAGGGGACAGGGATGGATGAGGCAGAGATGAGGGGACAGGGATGGATGGGGCAGAGATGAGGGGACAGGGATGGTTGGGGCAGAGATGAGGGGACAGGGATGGATGGGGCAGAGCTGTAGGGACAGGGATGGATGGGGCAGAGATGAGGGGACAGGGGTGGATGGGGCAGAGATGAGGGGATATGGATGGATGGGGCAGAGATGAGGGGACAGGGATGGATGAGGCAGAGATGAGGGGACAGGGATGGTTGGGGCAGAGATGAGGGGACAGGGATGGATGGGGCAGAGATGAGGGGACAGGGATGGATGAGGCAGAGATGATGGGACATGGATGGATGGGGCAGAGATGAGGGGACAGGGATGGATGAGGCAGAGATGAGGGGACAGGGATGGATGGGGCAGAGCTGAGGGGACAGGGATGGTTGGGGCAGAGATGAGGGCACAGGGATGGATGGGGCAGAGATGAGGGGACAGGGATGGATGAGGCAGAGATGATGGGACATGGATGGATGGGGCAGAGATGAGGGGACAGGGATGGATGGGGCAGAGATGAGGGGACAGGGATGGATGAGGCAGAGATGAGGGGACAGGGATGGATGGGGCAGAGATGAGGGGACAGGGATGGATGGGGCAGAGATAAGCGGACAGGGGTGGATGGGGAAGAGATGAGGGGACAGGGATGGATGGGGAAGAGATGAGGGGACAGGGATGGTTGGGGCAGAGATGAGGGGACAGGGATGGATGAGGCAGAGATGAGGGGACAGGGATGGATGGGGCAGAGATGAGGGGACAGGGATGGATGGGGCAGAGATAAGGGGACAGGGGTGGATGGGGAAGAGATGAGGTAACAGGGATGGATGGGGAAGAGATGAGGGGACAGGGATGGATGGAGCAGAGATGAGGGGACAGGGATGGATGGGGCAGAAATGAGGGGACAGGAATGGATGGGGCAGAGATGAGGGGACAGGGGTGGATGGGGCAGAGATGAGGGGACAGGGATGGATGGGGAAGAGATGAGGGGACAGGGATGGATGGGGAAGAGATGAGGGGACAGGGATGGATGGGGAAGAGATGAGGGGACAGGGATGGATGGGGAAGAGATGAGGGGACTGGGATGGACGGGGAAGAGATGAGGGGATATGGATGGATGGGGCTGAGAGAGGGATGGATGGGGCAGAGATGAGGGGACAGGGGTGGATGGGGAAGAGATGAGGGGACAGGGATGGATGGGGAAGAGATGAGGGGACTGGGATGGACGGGGAAGAGATGAGGGGATATGGATGGATGGGGCTGAGAGAGGGATGGATGGGGCAGAGATGAGGGGACAGGGATGGATGGGGCAGAGAGAGGGATGGATGGGGCAGTGATGAGGGGACATGGATGGATGGGGCTGAGAGAGGGATGGATGGGGCAGAGATGAGGGGACAGGGATGGATGGGGCAGAGATGAGGGGACAGGGATGGATGGGGCAGAGATGAGGGGATATGGATGGATGGGGCAGAGATGACGGGACAGGGATGGATGGGGCAGAGATGAGGGGACAGGGATGGATGGGGCAGAGATGAGGGGATATGGATGGATGGGGCAGAGATGACGGGACAGGGATGGATGGGGCAGAGATAAGGGGACAGGGGTGGATGGGGCAGAGATGAGGGGACAGGGATGGATGGGGCAGAGATGACGGGACAGGGATGGATGGGGCAGAGATAAGGGGACAGGGGTGGATGGGGCAGAGATGAGGGGACAGGGATGGATGGGGAAGAGATGAGGGGACAGGGATGGATGGGGCAGAGATGAGGGGACAGGGGTCGATGGGGCAGAGATGAGGGGACAGGGATGGATGGGGCAGAGATAAGGGGACAGGGGTGGATGGGGCAGAGATGAGGGGACAGGGGTGGATGGGGCAGAGATGAGGGGACAGGTATGGGTGAGGCAGAGATGAGGGGACAGGGATGGATGGGGGAAAGATGAGGGGACAGGGATGGATGGGGCAGAGATGAGGGGACAGGGATGGATGGGGCAGAGATAAGGGGACAGGGGTGGATGGGGCAGAGATGACGGGACAGGGATGGATGGGGCTGAGAGAGGGATGGATGGGGCAGAGATGAGGGGACAGGGATGGATGAGGCAGAGATGAGGGGAGAGGGATGGAAGGGGCAGAGATGAGGGGACAGGGATGGATGGGGCAGAGATGAGGGGACAGGGATGGATGGGGCAGAGATGAGGGGACAGGGATGGATGGGGCAGAGATGAGGGGACAGGGGTCGATGGGGCAGAGATGAGGGGACAGGGATGGATGGGGCAGAGAAGAGGGGACAGGTATGGGTGAGGCAGAGATGAGGGGACAGGGATGGATGGGGGAAAGATGAGGGGACAGGGATGGATGAGGCAGAGATGAGGGGACAGGGATGGATGGGGAAGAGATGAAGGGACAGGGATGGATGGGGGAAAGATGAGGGGACAGGGATGGATGGGGAAAAGATGAGGGGACAGGGATGGATGGGGAAAAGATGAGGGGACAGGGTTGGATGGGGCAGAGATGAGGGGACATGGATGGATGGGGAAGAGATGAGGGGATATGGATGGATGGGACAGAGATGAGGGGACAGGGATGGATGGGGCAGAGATGAGGGGACATGGATGGATGGGGCAGAGATGAGGGGACAGGGATGGATGGGGCAGAGATGAGGGGGCAGGGATGGATGGGGGAAAGATGAGGGGACAGGGATGGATGGGGAAAAGATGAGGGGACAGGGATGGATGGGGAAAAGATGAGGGGACAGGGTTGGATGAGGCAGAGATGAGGGGACAGGGATGGATGGGGAAGAGATGAAGGGACAGGGATGGATGGGGCAGAGATGAGGGGACAGGGATGGTTGGGGCAGAGATGAGGGGACAGGGATGGATGGGGAAAAGATGAGGGGACAGGGATGGATGGGGCAGAGATGAAGGGACAGGGATGGATGGGGCAGAGATGAGGGGACAGGGATGGATGGGGCAGAGATGAGGGGACAGGGATGGATGGGGCAGAGATGAGGGGCCAGGGATGGATGGGGCAGAGATGAGGGGACAGGGATGGATGAGGCAGAGATGAGGGGACAGGGATGGATGGGGCAGAGATGAGGGGACAGGGGTGGATGGGGCAGAGATGAGGGGACAGGGATGGATGAGGCAGAGATGAGGGGACAGGGATGGATGAGGCAGAGATGAGGGGACAGGGATGGATGGGGCAGAGATGAGGGGACAGGGATGGATGGGGCAGAGATGAGGGGACAGGGATGGATGGGGCAGAGATAAGGGGACAGGGGTGGATGGGGAAGAGATGAGGGGACAGGGATGGATGGGGCAGAGATAAGAGGACAGGGGTGGATGGGGCAGAGATGAGGAGACAGGGATGGTTGGGGCAGAGATGAGGGGACAGTGATGGATGGGGCAGAGATGAGGGAACAGGGATGG
Source organism: Gastrophryne carolinensis (assembly GCA_027917425.1). Classification (NCBI taxonomy): domain Eukaryota; kingdom Metazoa; phylum Chordata; class Amphibia; order Anura; family Microhylidae; genus Gastrophryne; species Gastrophryne carolinensis. The sequence goes on from CM051239.1 coordinate 121,485,659, forward strand.
ATGGGGCAGAAATGAGGGGACAGGAATGGATGGGGCAGAGATGAGGGGACAGGGATGGATGGGGAAGAGATGAGGGGACAGGGATGGATGAGGCAGAGATGAGGGGACAGGGATGGATGGGGCAGGGATGAGGGGACAGGGGTGGATGGGGCAGAGATGAGGGGACAGGGATGGATGGGGAAGAGATGAGGGGACAGGGATGGATGGGGCAGAGATGAGGGGACAGGGATGGATGGGGAAGAGATGAGGGGACTGGGATGGATGGGGCAGAGATGAGGGGACAGGGATGGATGGGGCTGAGAGAGGGGACAGGGATGCATGGGGCAGAGATGAGGGGATATGGATGGATGGGGCAGAGATGAGGGGACAGGGATGGATGGGGAAGAGATGAGGGGACAGGGATGGATGGGGCAGAGATGAGGGGACAGGGATGGATGGGGAAGAGATGAGGGGACAGGGATGGATGGGGCAGAGATGAGGGGACAGGGATGGATGGGGCAGAGATGAGGGGACAGGGTTGCATGGGGCAGAGATGAGGGGATATGGATGGATGGGGCAGAGATGAGGGGACAGGGATGGATGGGGAAGAGATGAGGGGACAGGGATGGATGGGGCAGAGATGAGGGGACAGGGGTCGATGGGGCAGAGATGAGGGGATATGGTTGGATGGGGCAGTGATGAGGGGACAGGGGTGGATGGGGCAGAGATGAGGGGACAGGGATGGATGGGGAAGAGATGAGGGGACAGGGATGGATGGGGCAGAGATGAGGGGACAGGGGTCGATGGGGCAGAGATGAGGGGACAGGGATGGATGGGGCAGAGATGAGGGGACAGGGATGGATGGGGGAAAGATGAGGGGACAGGGATGGATGGGGAAAAGATGAGGGGACAGGGTTGGATGGGGCAGAGATGAGGGGACAGGGATGGATGGGGAAGAGATGAGGGGACATGGATGGATGGGGAAGAGATGAAGGGACAGGGATGGATGGGGCAGAGATGAGGGGACAGGGATGGATGGGGGAAAGATGAGGGGACAGGGTTGGATGGGGCAGAGATGAGGGGACAGGGATGGATGGGGCAGAGATAAGAGGACAGGGGTGGATGGGGCAGAGATGAGGAGACAGGGATGGTTGGGGCAGAGATGAGGGGACAGTGATGGATGGGGCAGAGATGAGGGAACAGGGATGGATGGGGCAGAAATGAGGGGACAGGAATGGATGGGGCAGAGATGAGGGGACAGGGATGGATGGGGAAGAGATGAGGGGACAGGGATGGATGAGGCAGAGATGAGGGGACAGGGATGGATGGGGCAGGGATGAGGGGACAGGGGTGGATGGGGCAGAGATGAGGGGACAGGGATGGATGGGGAAGAGATGAGGGGACAGGGATGGATGGGGCAGAGATGAGGGGACAGGGATGGATGGGGAAGAGATGAGGGGACTGGGATGGATGGGGCAGAGATGAGGGGACAGGGATGGATGGGGCTGAGAGAGGGGACAGGGATGCATGGGGCAGAGATGAGGGGATATGGATGGATGGGGCAGAGATGAGGGGACAGGGATGGATGGGGAAGAGATGAGGGGACAGGGATGGATGGGGCAGAGATGAGGGGACAGGGATGGATGGGGAAGAGATGAGGGGACAGGGATGGATGGGGCAGAGATGAGGGGACAGGGATGGATGGGGCAGAGATGAGGGGACAGGGTTGCATGGGGCAGAGATGAGGGGATATGGATGGATGGGGCAGAGATGAGGGGACAGGGATGGATGGGGAAGAGATGAGGGGACAGGGATGGATGGGGCAGAGATGAGGGGACAGGGGTCGATGGGGCAGAGATGAGGGGATATGGTTGGATGGGGCAGTGATGAGGGGACAGGGGTGGATGGGGCAGAGATGAGGGGACAGGGATGGATGGGGAAGAGATGAGGGGACAGGGATGGATGGGGCAGAGATGAGGGGACAGGGGTCGATGGGGCAGAGATGAGGGGACAGGGATGGATGGGGCAGAGATGAGGGGACAGGGATGGATGGGGGAAAGATGAGGGGACAGGGATGGATGGGGAAAAGATGAGGGGACAGGGTTGGATGGGGCAGAGATGAGGGGACAGGGATGGATGGGGAAGAGATGAGGGGACATGGATGGATGGGGAAGAGATGAAGGGACAGGGATGGATGGGGCAGAGATGAGGGGACAGGGATGGATGGGGGAAAGATGAGGGGACAGGGTTGGATGGGGCAGAGATGAGGGGACATGGATGGATGGGGCAGAGATGAGGGGATATGGATGGATGGGGCAGAGATGACGGGACAGGGATGGATGGGGCAGAGATGAGGGGACAGGGGTGGATGGGGCAGAGATGAGGGGACAGGGATGGATGGGGCAGAGATGACGGGACAGGGATGGATGGGGCAGAGATAAGGGGACAGGGGTGGATGGGGCAGAGATGAGGGGACAGGGATGGATGGGGAAGAGATGAGGGTACAGGGATGGATGGGGCAGAGATGAGGGGACAGGGATGGATGGGGCAGAGATGAGGGGACAGGGATGGATGGGGCAGAGATGAGGGGACAGGGATGGATGGGGAAGAGATGAGGGGACAGGGATGGATGGGGCAGAGATGAGGGGACAGGTATGAGTGAGGCAGAGATGAGGGGACAGGGATGGATGGGGGAAAGATGAGGGGACAGGGATGGATGGGGAAGAGATGAAGGGACAGGGATGGATGGGGAAAAGATGAGGGGTCAGGGATGGATGGGGCAGAGATGAGGGGACAGGGATGGATGGGGCAGAGATGAGGGGACAGGGATGGATGGGGGAAAGATGAGGGGACAGGGATGGATGGGGCAGAGATGAGGGGACAGGGATGGATGGGGGAAAAATGAGGGGACAGGGATGGATGGGGCAGAGATGAGGGGACAGGGATGGATGGGGGAAAGATGAGGGGACAGGGATGGATGGGGGAAAGATGAGGGGACAGGGATGGATGGGGCAGAGATGAGGGGACATGGATGGATGGGGAAGAGATGAAGGGACAGGGATGGATGGGGCAGAGATGAGGGGACATGGATGGATGGGGAAGAGATGAAGGGACAGGGATGGATGGGGCAGAGATGAGGGGACAGGGATGGATGGGGCAGAGATGAGGGGATATGGATGGATGGGGCAGAGATGAGGGGACAGGGATGGATGGGGAAAAGATGAGGGGACAGGGATAGATGGGGCAGAGATGAGGGGACAGGGATAGATGGGGCAGAGATGAGGGGACAGGGATGGATGGGGGAAAGATGAGGGGACAGGGATAGATGGGGCAGAGATGAGGGGACAGGGATGGATGGGGAAAAGATGAGGGGACAGGGATAGATGGGGCAGAGATGAGGGGACAGGGATGGATGGGGCAGAGATGAGGGGATATGGATGGATGGGGCAGAGATGAGGGGACAGGGATGGATGGGGGAAAGATGAGGGGACAGGGATGGATGGGGCAGAGATGAGGGGACATGGATGGATGGGGAAGAGATGAAGGGACAGGGATGGATGGGGCAGAGATGAGGGGACAGGGATGGATGGGGCAGAGATGAGGGGATATGGATGGATGGGGCAGAGATGAGGGGACAGGGATGGATGGGGCAGAGATGAGGGGGCAGGGATGGATGGGGGAAAGATGAGGGGACAGGGTTGGATGGGGCAGAGATGAGGGGACAGGGATGGATGGGGAAAAGATGAGGGGACAGGGTTGGATGGGGCAGAGATGAGGGGACAGGGATGGATGGGGAAAAGATGAGGGGACAGGGTTGGATGAGGCAGAGATGAGGGGACAGGGATGGATGGGGAAGAGATGAAGGGACAGGGATGGATGGGGCAGAGATGAGGGGACAGGGATGGTTGGGGCAGAGATGAGGGGACAGGGATGGATGGGGCAGAGATGAGGGGACAGGGATGGATGGGGAAAAGATGAGGGGACAGGGATGGTTGGGGAAGAGATGAGGGGACAGGGATGGATGGGGAAGAGATGAGGGGACAGGGATGGTTGGGGAAGAGATGAGGGGACAGGGATGGATGGGGCAGAGATGAGGGGACAGGGATGGATGGGGCAGAGATGAAGGGACAGGGATGGATGGGGCAGAGATGAGGGGACAAGGATGGATGGGGCAGAGATGAGGGGACAGGGATGGATGGGGCAGAGATGAGGGGACAGGGATGGATGGGGCAGAGATGAGGGGCCAGGGATGGATGGGGCAGAGATGAGGGTACAGGGATGGATGGGGCAGAGATGAGGGGACAGGGGTGGATGGGGCAGAGATGAGGGGACAGGGATGGATGAGGCAGAGATGAGGGGACAGGGATGGATGGGGCAGAGATGAGGGGACAGGGATGGATGAGGCAGAGATGAGGGGACAGGGATGGATGAGGCAGAGATGAGGGGACAGGGATGGATGGGGCAGAGATGAGGGGACAGGGATGGTTGGGGCAGAGATGAGGGGACAGGGATGGATGAGGCAGAGATGAGGGGACAGGGATGGATGGGGCAGAGATGAGGGGACAGGGGTGGATGGGGCAGAGATGAGGGGACAGGGATGGATGAGGCAGAGATGAGGGGACAGGGATGGATGGGGCAGAGATGAGGGGACAGGGATGGATGAGGCAGAGATGAGGGGACAGGGATGGATGAGGCAGAGATGAGGGGACAGGGATGGATGGGGCAGAGATGAGGGGACAGGGATGGTTGGGGCAGAGATGAGGGGACAGGGATGGATGAGGCAGAGATGAGGGGACAGGGATGGATGGGGCAGAGATGAGGGGACAGGGATGGATGGGGCAGAGATAAGGGGACAGGGGTGGATGGGGAAGAGATGAGGGGACAGGGATGGGTGGGGCAGAGATAAGAGGACAGGGGTGGATGGGGCAGAGATGAGGAGACAGGGATGGTTGGGGCAGAGATGAGGGGACAGGGATGGATGGGGCAGAGATGAGGGAACAGGGATGGATGGGGCAGAAATGAGGGGACAGGAATGGATGGGGCAGAGATGAGGGGACAGGGATGGATGGGGAAGAGATGAGGGGACAGGGATGGATGAGGTAGAGATGAGGGGACAGGGATGGATGGGGCAGGGATGAGGGGACAGGGGTGGATGGGGCAGAGATGAGGGGACAGGGATGGATGGGGAAGAGATGAGGGGACAGGGATGGATGGGGCAGAGATGAGGGGACAGGGATGGATGAGGCAGAGATGAGGGGACAGGGATGGATGGGGCAGAAATGAGGGGACAGGAATGGATGGGGCAGAGATGAGGGGCCAGGGATGGATGGGGAAGAGATGAGGGGACAGGGATGGATGAGGCAGAGATGAGGGGACAGGGATGGATGGGGCAGAGGTGAGGGGACACGGGTGGATGGGGCAGAGATGAGGGGACAGGGATGGATGGGGAAGAGATGAGGGGACAGGGATGGATGGGGAAGAGATGAGGGGACAGGGATGGATGGGGAAGAGATGAGGGGACAGGGATGGATGGGGAAGAGATGAGGGGATATGGATGGATGGGGCTGAGAGAGGGATGGATGGGGCAGTGATGAGGGGACATGGATGGATGGGGCTGAGAGAGGGATGGATGGGGCAGAGATGAGGGGACAGGAATGGATGGGGCAGAGATAAGGGGACAGGGGTGGATGGGGCAGAGATGACGGGACAGGGATGGATGGGGCAGAGATGAGGGGACAGGGATGGATGGGGAAGAGATGAGGGGACAGGGATGGATGGGGCAGAGATGAGGGGACAGGGATGGATGGGGCAGAGATGAGGGGACAGGGATGGATGGGGCAGAGATGAGGGGACAGGGATGGATGGGGCAGAGATGAGGGGACAGGGGTCGATGGGGCAGAGATGAGGGGACAGGGATGGATGGGGCAGAGAAGAGGGGACAGGTATGGGTGAGGCAGAGATGAGGGGACAGGGATGGATGGGGGAAAGATGAGGGGACAGGGATGGATGAGGCAGAGATGAGGGGACAGGGATGGATGGGGAAGAGATGAAGGGACAGGGATGGATGGGGGAAAGATGAGGGGACAGGGATGGATGGGGAAAAGATGAGGGGACAGGGATGGATGGGGAAAAGATGAGGGGACAGGGTTGGATGGGGCAGAGATGAGGGGACATGGATGGATGGGGAAGAGATGAAGGGACAGGGATGGATGGGGCAGAGATGAGGGGACATGGATGGATGGGGCAGAGATGAGGGGACAGGGATGGATGGGGCAGAGATGAGGGGGCAGGGATGGATGGGGGAAAGATGAGGGGACAGGGATGGATGGGGAAAAGATGAGGGGACAGGGATGGATGGGGAAAAGATGAGGGGACAGGGTTGGATGAGGCAGAGATGAGGGGACAGGGATGGATGGGGAAGAGATGAAGGGACAGGGATGGATGGGGCAGAGATGAGGGGACAGGGATGGTTGGGGCAGAGATGAGGGGACAGGGATGGATGGGGCAGAGATGAGGGGACAGGGATGGATGGGGAAAAGATGAGGGGACAGGGATGGATGGGGCAGAGATGAAGGGACAGGGATGGATGGGGCAGAGATGAGGGGACAGGGATGGATGGGGCAGAGATGAGGGGACAGGGATGGATGGGGCAGAGATGAGGGGCCAGGGATGGATGGGGCAGAGATGAGGGGACAGGGATGGATGGGGCAGAGATGAGGGGACAGGGATGGATGAGGCAGAGATGAGGGGACAGGGATGGATGGGGCAGAGATGAGGGGACAGGGGTGGATGGGGCAGAGATGAGGGGACAGGGATGGATGAGGCAGAGATGAGGGGACAGGGATGGATGAGGCAGAGATGAGGGGACAGGGATGGATGGGGCAGAGATGAGGGGACAGGGATGGATGGGGCAGAGATGAGGGGACAGGGATGGATGGGGCAGAGATAAGGGGACAGGGGTGGATGGGGAAGAGATGAGGGGACAGGGATGGATGGGGCAGAGATAAGAGGACAGGGGTGGATGGGGCAGAGATGAGGAGACAGGGATGGTTGGGGCAGAGATGAGGGGACAGTGATGGATGGGGCAGAGATGAGGGGACAGGGATGGATGGGGCAGAGATGAGGGGACAGTGATGGATGGGGCAGAGATGAGGGAACAGGGATGGATGGGGCAGAAATGAGGGGACAGGAATGGATGGGGCAGAGATGAGGGGACAGGGATGGATGGGGAAGAGATGAGGGGACAGGAATGGATGGGGCAGAAATGAGGGGACAGGAATGGATGGGGCAGAGATGAGGGAACAGGGATGGATGGGGCAGAAATGAGGGGACAGGAATGGATGGGGCAGAGATAAGGGGACAGGGATGGATGAGGCAGAGATGAGGGGACAGGGATGGATGGGGCAGGGATGAGGGGACAGGGATGGATGGGGAAGAGATGAGGGGACTGGGATGGATGGGGCAGAGATGAGGGGACAGGGATGGATGGGGCTGAGAGAGGGGACAGGGATGCATGGGGCAGAGATGAGGGGATATGGATGGATGGGGCAGAGATGAGGGGACAGGGATGGATGGGGAAGAGATGAGGGGACAGGGATGGATGGGGCAGAGATGAGGGGACAGGGATGGATGGGGAAGAGATGAGGGGACAGGGATGGATGGGGCAGAGATGATGGGATGGATGAGGCAGAGATGAGGGGACAGGGATGGATGGGGCAGAGATGAGGGGACAGGGATGGATGGGGCAGAGATGAGGGGACAGGGGTGGATGGGGAAGAGATGAGGGGACAGGGATGGATGAGGCAGAGATGAGGGGACAGGGATGGATGGGGAAGAGATGAGGGGACAGGGATGGATGGGGCAGAGATGAGGGGACAGGGGTCGATGGGGCAGAGATGAGGGGACAGGGATGGATGGGGCAGAGATGAGGGGACAGGGATGGATGGGGCAGAGATGAGGGGACAGGGTTGCATGGGGCAGAGATGAGGGGATATGGATGGATGGGGCAGAGATGAGGGGACAGGGATGGATGGGGAAGAGATGAGGGGACAGGGATGGATGGGGCAGAGATGAGGGGACAGGGGTCGATGGGGCAGAGATGAGGGGATATGGTTGGATGGGGCAGTGATGAGGGGACAGGGGTGGATGGGGCAGAGATGAGGGGACAGGGATGGATGGGGCAGAGATGAGGGGACAGGGGTCGATGGGGCAGAGATGAGGGGACAGGGATGGATGGGGCAGAGATGAGGGGACAGGGATGGATGGGGGAAAGATGAGGGGACAGGGATGGATGGGGAAAAGATGAGGGGACAGGGTTGGATGGGGCAGAGATGAGGGGACATGGATGGATGGGGAAGAGATGAAGGGACAGGGATGGATGGGGCAGAGATGAGGGGACAGGGATGGATGGGGGAAAGATGAGGGGACAGGGATGGATGGGGAAAAGATGAGGGGACAGGGTTGGATGGGGCAGAGATGAGGGGACATGGATGGATGGGGAAGAGATGAAGGGACAGGGATGGATGGGGCAGAGATGAGGGGACAGGGATGGATGGGGGAAAGATGAGGGGACAGGGATGGATGGGGAAAAGATGAGGGGACAGGGTTGGATGGGGCAGAGATGAGGGGACAGGGATGGATGGGGAAGAGATGAGGGGACAGGGATGGATGGGGAAAAGATGAGGGGACAGGGATGGATGGGGAAAAGATGAGGGGACAGGGATGGATGGGGGAAAGATGAGGGGACAGGGATGGATGGGGAAAAGATGAGGGGACAGGGATGGATGGGGGAAAGATGAGGGGACAGGGATGGATGGGGCAGAGATGAGGGGACATGGATGGATGGGGCAGAGATGAGGGGATATGGATGGATGGGGCAGAGATGACGGGACAGGGATGGATGGGGCAGAGATGAGGGGACAGGGGTGGATGGGGCAGAGATGAGGGGACAGGGATGGATGGGGCAGAGATGACGGGACAGGGATGGATGGGGCAGAGATAAGGGGACAGGGGTGGATGGGGCAGAGATGAGGGGACAGGGATGGATGGGGCAGAGATGAGGGGACAGGGATGGATGGGGCAGAGATGAGGGGACAGGGATGGATGGGGAAGAGATGAGGGGACAGGGATGGATGGGGCAGAGATGAGGGGACAGGGATGGATGGGGCAGAGATGAGGGGACAGGTATGAGTGAGGCAGAGATGAGGGGACAGGGATGGATGGGGGAAAGATGAGGGGACAGGGATGGATGGGGCAGAGATGAGGGGACAGGGATGGATGGGGCAGAGATGAGGGGACAGGGATGGATGGGGCAGAGATGAGGGGACAGGTATGAGTGAGGCAGAGATGAGGGGACAGGGATGGATGGGGGAAAGATGAGGGGACAGGGATGGATGGGGCAGAGATGAGGGGACAGGGATGGATGGGGAAGAGATGAAGGGACAGGGATGGATGGGGAAAAGATGAGGGGACAGGGATGGATGGGGCAGAGATGAGGGGACAGGGATGGATGGGGGAAAGATGAGGGGACAGGGATGGATGGGGCAGAGATGAGGGGACAGGGATGGATGGGGGAAAGATGAGGGGACAGGGATGGATGGGGCAGAGATGAGGGGACAGGGATGGATGGGGGAAAGATGAGGGGACAGGGATGGATGGGGGAAAGATGAGGGGACAGGGATGGATGGGGCAGAGATGAGGGGACATGGATGGATGGGGAAGAGATGAAGGGACAGGGATGGATGGGGCAGTGATGAGGGGACATGGATGGATGGGGAAGAGATGAAGGGACAGGGATGGATGGGGCAGAGATGAGGGGACAGGGATGGATGGGGCAGAGATGAGGGGACAGGGATGGATGGGGAAAAGATGAGGGGACAGGGATGGATGGGGGAAAGATGAGGGGACAGGGATGGATGGGGCAGAGATGAGGGGACATGGATGGATGGGGAAGAGATGAAGGGACAGGGATGGATGGGGCAGAGATGAGGGGACAGGGATGGATGGGGCAGAGATGAGGGGATATGGATGGATGGGGCAGAGATGAGGGGACAGGGATGGATGGGGCAGAGATGAGGGGGCAGGGATGGATGGGGGAAAGATGAGGGGACAGGGTTGGATGGGGCAGAGATGAGGGGACAGGGATGGATGGGGAAAAGATGAGGGGACAGGGTTGGATGGGGCAGAGATGAGGGGACAGGGATGGATGGGGAAAAGATGAGGGGACAGGGTTGGATGAGGCAGAGATGAGGGGACAGGGATGGATGGGGAAGAGATGAAGGGACAGGGATGGATGGGGCAGAGATGAGGGGACAGGGATGGATGGGGCAGAGATGAGGGGACAGGGATGGATGGGGAAAAGATGAGGGGACAGGGATGGTTGGGGAAGAGATGAGGGGACAGGGATGGATGGGGAAGAGATGAGGGGACAGGGATGGTTGGGGAAGAGATGAGGGGACAGGGATGGATGGGGCAGAGATGAGGGGACAGGGATGGATGGGGCAGAGATGAAGGGACAGGGATGGATGGGGCAGAGATGAGGGGACAGGGATGGATGGGGCAGAGATGAGGGGCCAGGGATGGATGGGGCAGAGATGAGGGTACAGGGATGGATGGGGCAGAGATGAGGGGACAGGGATGGATGAGGCAGAGATGAGGGGACAGGGATGGATGGGGCAGAGATGAGGGGACAGGGGTGGATGGGGCAGAGATGAGGGGACAGGGATGGATGAGGCAGAGATGAGGGGACAGGGATGGATGGGGCAGAGATGAGGGGACAGGGATGGATGAGGCAGAGATGAGGGGACAGGGATGGATGAGGCAGAGATGACGGGACAGGGATGGATGGGGCAGAGATGAGGGGACAGGGATGGTTGGGGCAGAGATGAGGGGACAGGGATGGATGAGGCAGAGATGAGGGGACAGGGATGGATGGGGCAGAGATGAGGGGACAGGGATGGATGGGGCAGAGATAAGGGGACAGGGGTGGATGGGGAAGAGATGAGGGGACAGGGATGGATGGGGCAGAGATAAGAGGACAGGGGTGGATGGGGCAGAGATGAGGAGACAGGGATGGTTGGGGCAGAGATGAGGGGACAGGGATGGATGGGGCAGAGATGAGGGAACAGGGATGGATGGGGCAGAAATGAGGGGACAGGAATGGATGGGGCAGAGATGAGGGGACAGGGATGGATGGGGAAGAGATGAGGGGACAGGGATGGATGAGGCAGAGATGAGGGGACAGGGATGGATGGGGCAGGGATGAGGGGACAGGGATGGATGGGGCAGAGGTGAGGGGACACGGGTGGATGGGGCAGAGATGAGGGGACAGGGATGGATGGGGAAGAGATGAGGGGACAGGGATGGATGGGGAAGAGATGAGGGGACAGGGATGGATGGGGAAGAGATGAGGGGACAGGGATGGATGGGGAAGAGATGAGGGGATATGGATGGATGGGGCTGAGAGAGGGATGGATGGGGCAGTGATGAGGGGACATGGATGGATGGGGCTGAGAGAGGGATGGATGGGGCAGAGATGAGGGGACAGGGATGGATGGGGCAGAGAGAGGGATGGATGGGGCAGTGATGAGGGGACAGGGGTGGATGGGGCAGAGATGAGGGGACAGGGATTGATGGGGAAGAGATAAGGGGACAGGGATGGATGAGGCAGAGATGAGGGGACAGGGATGGATGGGGCTGAGAGAGGGATGGATGGGGCAGAGATGAGGGGACAGGGATGGATGGGGCTGAGAGAGGGATGGATGGGGAAGAGATGAAGGGACAGGGATGGATGGGGCAGAGATGAGGGGACAGGGATGGATGGGGCAGAGATGAGGGGACAGGGGTGGATGGGGCAGAGATGAGGGGACAGGGATGGATGGGGCAGAGATGAGGGGACAGGGTTGCATGGGGCAGAGATGAGGGGATATGGATGGATGGGGCAGAGATGAGGGGACAGGGATGGATGGGGCAGAGATGATGGGACAGGAATGGATGGGGCAGAGATGACGGGACAGGGATGGATGGGGCAGAGATAAGGGGACAGGGGTGGATGGGGCAGAGATGAGGGGACAGGGATGGATGGGGAAGAGATGAGGGGACAGGGATGGATGGGGCAGTGATGAGGGGACAGGGGTGGATGGGGCAGAGATGAGGGGACAGGGATGGATGGGGAAGAGATGAGGGGACAGGGGTCGATGGGGCAGAGATGAGGGGACAGGGATGGATGGGGCAGAGATGAGGGGACAGGTATGGATGGGGCAGAGATGAGGGGACAGGGATGGATGGGGCAGAGATGAGGGGACAGGGATGGATGGGGAAGAGATGAGGGGACAGGGGTCGATGGGGCAGAGATGAGGGGACATGGATGGATGGGGAAGAGATGAGGGGACAGGGATGGATGGGGCAGAGATGAGGGGACAGGGGTCGATGGGGCAGAGATGAGGGGACAGGGATGGATGGGGGAAAGATGAGGGGACAGGGATGGATGGGGCAGAGATGAGTGGACAGGGATGAATGTGGGAAAGATGAGGGGACAGGGATGGATGGGGAAAAGATGAGGGGACAGGGTTGGATGGGGCAGAGATGAGGGGACATGGATGGATGGGGAAGAGATGAAGGGACAGGGATGGATGGGGCAGAGATGAGGGGACATGGATGGATGGGGAAGAGATGAAGGGACAGGGATGGTTGGGGCAGAGATGAGGGGACAGGGATGGATGGGGCAGAGATGAGTGGACAGGGATGAATGTGGGAAAGATGAGGGGACAGGGATGGATGGGGAAAAGATGAGGGGACAGGGTTGGATGGGGAAGAGATGAGGGGACAGGGATGGATGGGGCAGAGATGAGGGGACAGGGGTGGATGGGGCAGAGATGAGGGGACAGGGATGGATGGGGCAGAAATGAGGGGACAGGAATGGATGGGGCAGAGATGAGGGGACAGGGATGGATGGGGAAGAGATGAGGGGACAGGGATGGATGAGGCAGAGATGAGGGGACAGGGATGGATGGGGCAGAGGTGAGGGGACAGGGGTGGATGGGGCAGAGATGAGGGGACAGGGATGGATGGGGAAGAGATGAGGGGACAGGGATGGATGGGGAAGAGATGAGGGGATATGGATGGATGGGGCTGAGAGAGGGATGGATGGGGCAGTGATGAGGGGACATGGATGGATGGGGCTGAGAGAGGGATGGATGGGGCAGAGATGAGGGGACAGGGATGGATGGGGCAGAGAGAGGGATGGATGGGGCAGTGATGAGGGGACAGGGGTGGATGGGGCAGAGATGAGGGGACAGGGATTGATGGGGAAGAGATGAGGGGACAGGGATGGATGGGGAAGAGATGAGGGGACAGGGATGGATGGGGAAGAGATGAGGGGACTGGGATGGATGGGGCTGAGAGAGGGATGGATGGGGAAGAGATGAGGGGACAGGGATGGATGGGGCTGAGAGAGGGATGGATGGGGAAGAGATGAGGGGACAGGGATGGATGGGGCAGAGATGAGGGGACAGGGGTGGATGGGGCAGAGATGAGGGGACAGGGATGGATGGGGCAGAGATGAGGGGACAGGGTTGCATGGGGCAGAGATGAGGGGATATGGATGGATGGGGCAGAGATGAGGGGACAGGGATGGATGGGGCAGAGATGATGGGACAGGAATGGATGGGGCAGAGATGACGGGACAGGGATGAATGGGGCAGAGATAAGGGGACAGGGGTGGATGGGGCAGAGATGAGGGGACAGGGATGGATGGGGAAGAGATGAGGGGACAGGGATGGATGGGGCAGTGATGAGGGGACAGGGGTGGATGGGGCAGAGATGAGGGGACAAGGATGGATGGGGAAGAGATGAGGGGACAGGGGTCGATGGGGCAGAGATGAGGGGACAGGGATGGATGGGGCAGAGATGAGGGGACAGGGATGGATGGGGCAGAGATGAGGGGACAGGGATGGATGGGGAAGAGATGAGGGGACAGGGGTCGATGGGGCAGAGATGAGGGGATATGGATGGATGGGGCAGAGATGAGTGGACAGGGATGAATGTGGGAAAGATGAGGGGACAGGGATGGATGGGGCAGAGATGAGTGGACAGGGATGAATGTGGGAAAGATGAGGGGACAGGGATGGATGGGGCAGAGATGAGGGGACAGGGATGGATGGGGAAGAGATGAGGGGACAGGGGTCGATGGGGCAGAGATGAGGGGACATGGATGGATGGGGAAGAGATGAAGGGACAGGGATGGATGGGGCAGAGATGAGGGGACATGGATGGATGGGGAAGAGATGAAGGGACAGGGATGGTTGGGGCAGAGATGAGGGGACAGGGATGGATGGGGCAGAGATGAGGGGACAGGGATGGTTGGGGCAGAGATGAGGGGACAGGGATGGATGGGGCAGAGATGAGGGGACAGGGATGGTTGGGGCAGAGATGAGGGGACAGGGATGGATGGGGCAGAGATGAAGGGACAGGGATGGATGGGGCAGAGATGAGGGGACAGGGATGGATGGGGCAGAGATGAGGGGACAGGGATGGATGGGGCAGAGATGAGGGAACAGGGGTCGATGGGGCAGAGATGAGGGGACAGGGATGGATGGGGAAGAGATGAGGGGACAGGGATGGAAGGGGCAGAGATGAGGGGACAGGGATGGATGGGGAAGAGATGAGGGGACAGGGATGGATGGGGCAGAGATGAGGGGACAGGGGTCGATGGGGCAGAGATGAGGGGACAGGGATGGATGGGGCAGAGATGAGGGGACAGGGATGGATGGGGGAAAAATGAGGGGACAGGGATGGATGGGGAAAAGATGAGGGGACAGGGTTGGATGGGGCAGAGATGAGGGGACAGGGGTGGATGGGGAAGAGATGAGGGGACAGGGATGGATGGGGGAAAAATGAGGGGACAGGGATGGATGGGGAAAAGATGAGGGGACAGGGTTGGATGGGGCAGAGATGAGGGGACAGGGATGGATGGGGAAGAGATGAAGGGACAGGGATGGATGGGGCAGAGATGAGGGGACATGGATGGATGGTGAAGAGATGAGGGGACAGGGATGGATGGGGCAGAGATGAGGGGACAGGGATGGATGGGCCAGAGAGACAGGGATGGATGGGCCAGAGATGAGGGGACAGGGATGGATGGGGCATAAAGACAGGGATGGATGGGGCAGAGATGAGGTAACAGGGATGGATGGGGCAGAGAGACAGGGATGGACGGGGCAGAGATGAAGGGGACAGGGATGGATGGGGCATAAAGACAGGGATGGATGGGGCAGAGATGAGGTAACAGGGATGGATGGGGCAGAGATGAGGGGACAGGGATGGATGGGGCAGAGATGAGGGGACAGGGATGGATGGGGCAGAGATGAGGGGACAGGGATGGATGGGGAAAAGATGAGGGGACAGGGATGGTTGGGGAAGAGATGAGGGGACAGGGATGGATGGGGCAGAGATGAGGGGACAGGGATGGATGGGGAAGAGATGAGGGGACAGGGATGGTTGGGGAAGAGATGAGGGGACAGGGATGGATGGGGCAGAGATGAGGGGACAGGGATGGATGGGGCAGAAATGAGGGGACAGGAATGGATGGGGCAGAGATGAGGGGACAGGGGTGGATGGGGCAGAGATGAGGGGACAGGGATGGGGCAGAGATGAGGGGACAGGGGTGGATGGGGCAGAGATGAGGGGACAGGGATGGATGGGGAAGAGATGAGGGGACAGGGGTGGATGGGGCAGAGATGAGGGGACAGGGATGGATGGGGCTGAGAGAGGGATGGATGGGGAAGAGATGAGGGGACAGGGATGGATGGGGCAGAGATGAGGGGACAGGGGGGGATGGGGAAGAGATGAGGGGACAGGGATGGATGGGGGAGAGATGAGGGGACTGGGATGGATGGGGCAGAGATGAGGGGACAGGGATGGATGGGGCTGAGAGAGGGATGGATGGGGAAGAGATGAGGGGACAGGGATGGATGGGGCAGAGATGAGGGGACAGGGGTGGATGGGGCAGAGATGAGGGGACAGGGATGGATGGGGCAGAGATGAGGGGACAGGGTTGCATGGGGCAGAGATGAGGGGATATGGATGGATGGGGCAGAGATGAGGGGACAGGGATGGATGGGGCAGAGATGATGGGACAGGAATGGATGGGGCAGAGATGACGGGACAGGGATGGATGGGGCAGAGATAAGGGGACAGGGATGGATGGGGAAGAGATGAGGGGACAGGGATGGATGGGGCAGAGATGAGGGGACAGGGATGGATGGGGCAGAGATGAGGGGACAGGTATGGATGGGGCAGAGATGAGGGGACAGGGATGGATGGGGCAGAGATGAGGGGACAGGGATGGATGGGGAAGAGATGAGGGGACAGGGGTCGATGGGGCAGAGATGAGGGGATATGGATGGATGGGGAAGAGATGAGGGGACAGGAATGGATGGGGCAGAGATGAGGGGACAGGGGTCGATGGGGCAGAGATGAGGGGACAGGGATGGATGGGGGAAAGATGAGGGGACAGGGATGGATGGGGCAGAGATGAGGGGATATGGATGGATGGGGAAGAGATGAGGGGACAGGAATGGATGGGGCAGAGATGAGGGGACAGGGGTCGATGGGGCAGAGATGAGGGGACAGGGATGAATGTGGGAAAGATGAGGGGACAGGGATGGATGGGGAAAAGATGAGGGGACAGGGTTGGATGGGGCAGAGATGAGGGGACATGGATGGATGGGGAAGAGATGAAGGGACAGGGATGGATGGGGCAGAGATGAGGGGACATGGATGGATGGGGAAGAGATGAAGGGACAGGGATGGTTGGGGCAGAGATGAGGGGACAGGGATGGATGGGGCAGAGATGAGGGGACAGGGATGGATGGGGCAGAGATGAGGGAACAGGGGTCGATGGGGCAGAGATGAGGGGACAGGGATGGATGGGGCAGAGATGAGGGGACAGGGATGGTTGGGGCAGAGATGAGGGGACAGGGATGGATGGGGAAAAGATGAGGGGACAGGGATGGATGGGGCAGAGATGAAGGGACAGGGATGGATGGGGCAGAGATGAGGGGACAGGGATGGATGGGGCAGAGATGAGGGGACAGGGATGGATGGGGCAGAGATGAGGGAACAGGGGTCGATGGGGCAGAGATGAGGGGACAGGGATGGATGGGGAAGAGATGAGGGGACAGGGATGGAAGGGGCAGAGATGAGGGGACAGGGATGGATGGGGAAGAGATGAGGGAACAGGGATGGATGGGGCAGAGATGAAGGGACAGGGATGGATGGGGCAGAGATGAGGGGACAGGGATGGATGGGGCAGAGATGAGGGGACAGGGATGGATGGGGAAGAGATGAGGGGACAGGGATGGAAGGGGCAGAGATGAGGGGACAGGGATGGATGGGGAAGAGATGAGGGGACAGGGATGGATGGGGCAGAGATGAGGGGACAGGGGTCGATGGGGCAGAGATGAGGGGACAGGGATGGATGGGGCAGAGATGAGGGGACAGGGATGGATGGGGGAAAAATGAGGGGACAGGGATGGATGGGGAAAAGATGAGGGGACAGGGTTGGATGGGGCAGAGATGAGGGGACAGGGGTGGATGGGGAAGAGATGAGGGGACAGGGATGGATGGGGGAAAAATGAGGGGACAGGGATGGATGGGGAAAAGATGAGGGGACAGGGTTGGATGGGGCAGAGATGAGGGGACAGGGATGGATGGGGAAGAGATGAAGGGACAGGGATGGATGGGGCAGAGATGAGGGGACATGGATGGATGGTGAAGAGATGAGGGGACAGGGATGGATGGGGCAGAGATGAGGGGACAGGGATGGATGGGCCAGAGAGACAGGGATGGATGGGCCAGAGATGAGGGGACAGGGATGGACGGGGCAGAGATGAAGGGGACAGGGATGGATGGGGCATAAAGACAGGGATGGATGGGGCAGAGATGAGGTAACAGGGATGGATGGGGCAGAGATGAGGGGACAGGGATGGATGGGGCAGAGATGAGGGGACAGGGATGGATGGGGCAGAGATGAGGGGACAGGGATGGATGGGGCAGAGATGAGGGGACAGGGATGGATGGGGAAGAGATGAGGGGACAGGGATGGATGGGGCAGAGATGAGGGGATATGGATGGATGGGGCAGAGATGAGGGGACAGGGATGGATGGGGCAGAGATGATGGGACAGGGATGGATGGGGAAGAGATGAGGGGACAGGGATGGATGGGGAAGAGATGAGGGGACAGGGATTGATGGGGCAGAGATGAGGGGACAGGGATGGATGGGGCTGAGAGAGGGATGGATGGGGCAGAGATGAGGGGACAGGAATGGATGGGGCAGAGATGATGGGACATGGATAGATGGGGCAGAGATGAGGGGACAGGGATGGATGAGGCAGAGATGAGGGGACAGGGATGGATGAGGCAGAGATGAGGGGACAGGGATGGATGGGGCGGAGATGAGGGGACAGGAATGGATGGGGCAGAGATGATGGGACAGGGATGGATGGGGCAGAGATGAGGGGACAGGGATGGATGAGGCAGAGATAAGGGGACAGGGATGGATGGGGCAGAGATGAGGGGACAGGGATGGATGAGGCAGAGATGAGGGGACAGGGATGGATGGGGCAGAGATAAGGGGACAGGGATGGATGGGGCAGAGATAAGGGGACAGGGATGGATGGGGCAGAGATGAGGGGACAGGGGTGGATGGGGCAGAGATGAGGGGATATGGATGGATGGGGCAGAGATGAGGGGACAGGGATGAGGGGACAGGGATGGATGAGGCAGAGATGAGGGGACAGGGATGGATGGGGCAGAGATGAGGGGACAGGGATGGATGGGGCAGAGATGAGGGGACAGGGATGGATGAGGCAGAGATGAGGGGACAGGGATGGATGGGGCAGAGATGAGGGGACAGGGATGGATGAGGCAGAGATGAGGGGACAGGGATGGATGGGGCAGAGATGAGGGGACAGGGGTGGATGGGGCAGAGATGAGGGGATATGGATGGATGGGGCAGAGATGAGGGGACAGGGATGGATGGGGCAGAGATGAGGGGACAGGGATGGATGGGGCAGAGATGAGGGGACAGGGATGGTTGGGGCAGAGATGAGGGGACAGGGATAGATGAGGCAGAGATGAGGGGACAGGGATGGATGAGGCAGAGAGACAGGGATGGATGGGGCAGAGATGAGGGGACAGTGATGGATGGGGCAGAGATGAGGGGACAGGGATGGATAAGGCAGAGATGAGGGGACAGGGATGGATGAGGCAGAGAGACAGGGATGGATGGGGCAGAGATGAGGGGACAGGGATGGATGAGGCAGAGCTGAGGGGACAGGGATGGATGGGGCATAGATGAGGGGACAGGGGTGGATGGAGCAGAGATGAGGGGACAGGGATGGTTGGGGCAGAGATGAGGGGACAGGGATGGATGAGGCAGAGATGAGGGGACAGGGATGGATGGGGCAGAGATGAGGGGACAGGGATGGATGGGGCAGAGATAAGGGGACAGGGTTGGATGGGGAAGAGATGAGGTAACAGGGATGGATGGGGAAGAGATGAGGGGACAGGGATGGATGGAGCAGAGATGAGGGGACAGGGATGGATGGGGCAGAAATGAGGGGACAGGAATGGATGGGGCAGAGATGAGGGGACAGGGGTGGATGGGGCAGAGATGAGGGGACAGGGATGGATGGGGAAGAGATGGTGGGACAGGGATGGATGGGGCTGAGCTGGGGGGACAGGGATGGATGGGGAAGAGATGAGGGGACAGGGATGGATGGGGAAGAGATGAGGGGACAGGGATGGATGGGGAAGAGATGAGGGGACTGGGATGGATGGGGAAGAGATGAGGGGATATGGATGGATGGGGCAGAGATGAGGGGACAGGGATGGATGGGGCAGAGAGAGGGATGGATGGGGCAGTGATGAGGGGACATGGATGGATGGAGCTGAGAGAGGGATGGATGGGGCAGAGATGAGGGGACAGGGATGGATGGGGCAGAGATGAGGGGACAGGGATGGGGCAGAGATGAGGGGACAGGGGTGGATGGGGCAGAGATGAGGGGACAGGGATGGATGGGGAAGAGATGAGGGGACAGGGGTGGATGGGGCAGAGATGAGGGGACAGGGATGGATGGGGAAGAGATAAGGAGACAGGGGTGGATGGGGCAGAGATGAGGGGACAGGGGTGGATGGGGCAGAGATGAGGGGACAGGGATGGATGGGGAAGAGATGGTGGGACAGGGATGGATGGGGAAGAGATGAGGGGACAGGGATGGATGGGGAAGAGATGAGGGGACTGGGATGGATGGGGAAGAGATGAGGGGATATGGATGGATGGGGCAGAGATGAGGGGACAGGGATGGATGGGGCAGAGAGAGGGATGGATGGGGCAGTGATGAGGGGACATGGATGGATGGGGCTGAGAGAGGGATGGATGGGGCAGAGATGAGGGGACAGGGATGGATGGGGCAGAGATGAGGGGACAGGGATGGGGCAGAGATGAGGGGACAGGGGTGGATGGGGCAGAGATGAGGGGACAGGGATGGATGGGGAAGAGATGAGGGGACAGGGGTGGATGGGGCAGAGATGAGGGGACAGGGATGGATGGGGAAGAGATAAGGGGACAGGGGTGGATGGGGCAGAGATGAGGGGACAGGGATGGATGGGGAAGAGATGGTGGGACAGGGATGGATGGGGCTGAGCTGGGGGGACAGGGATGGATGGGGAAGAGATGAGGGGACAGGGATGGATGGGGAAGAGATGAGGGGACAGGGATGGATGGGGAAGAGATGAGGGGACTGGGATGGATGGGGAAGAGATGAGGGGACTGGGATGGATGGGGAAGGGATGAGGGGACAGGGATGGATGGGGCAGAGAGAGGGATGGATGGGGCAGTGATGAGGGGACATGGATGGATGGGGCTGAGAGAGGGATGGATGGGGC
The DNA here is from genome assembly GCA_027917425.1 of Gastrophryne carolinensis. Classification (NCBI taxonomy): domain Eukaryota; kingdom Metazoa; phylum Chordata; class Amphibia; order Anura; family Microhylidae; genus Gastrophryne; species Gastrophryne carolinensis. The sequence continues at coordinate 121,506,586 of CM051239.1, forward strand.
AGAGATGAGGGGACAGGGATGGATGGGGCAGAGATGAGGGGACAGGGATGGGGCAGAGATGAGGGGACAGGGGTGGATGGGGCAGAGATGAGGGGACAGGGATGGATGGGGCAGAGATGAGGGGACAGGGATGGATGGGGAAGAGATAAGGGGACAGGGATGGATGAGGCAGAGATGAGGGGACAGGGATGGATGGGGAAGAGATGAGGGGACAGGGATGGATGGGGAAGAGATGAGGGGACAGGGATGGATGGGGAAGAGATGAGGGGACAGGGATGGATGGGGCTGAGAGAGGGATGGATGGGGAAGAGATGAGGGGACAGGGATGGATGGGGCAGAGATGAGGGGACAGGGGGGGATGGGGCAGAGATGAGGGGACAGGGATGGATGGGGCAGAGATGATGGGATGGATGAGGCAGAGATGAGGGGACAGGGATGGATGGGGCAGAGATGAGGGGACAGGGATGGATGAGGCAGAGATGAGGGGACAGGGATGGATGAGGCAGAGATGAGGGGACAGGGATGGATGGGGCAGAGATGAGGGGACAGGGATGGATGAGGCAGAGATGAGGGGACAGGGATGGATGGGGCAGAGATGAGGGGACAGGGATGGATGAGGCAGAGATGAGGGGACAGGGATGGATGAGGCAGAGATGAGGGGACAGGGATGGATGGGGCAGAGATGAGGGGACAGGAATGGATGGGGCAGAGATGATGGGACAGGGATGGTTGAGGCAGAGATGAGGGGACAGGGATGGATGAGGCAGAGATGAGGGGACAGGGATGGATGAGGCAGAGATGAGGGGACAGGGATGGATGGGGCAGAGATGAGGGGACAGGGATGGATGAGGCAGAGATGAGGGGACAGGGATGGATGAGGCAGAGATGAGGGGATAGGGATGGATGAGGCAGAGATGAGGGGACAGGGATGGATGGGGCAGAGATGAGGGGACAGGGATGGATGAGGCAGAGATGAGGGGACAGGGATGGATGGGGCAGAGATGAGGGGACAGGGATGGATGGGGCAAAGATGAGGGGACAGGGATGGATGAGGCAGAGATGAGGGGACATGGATGGATGGGGCAGAGATGAGGGGACAGGGATGGATGGGGCAGAGATGAGGGGACAGGGATGGATGATGCAGAGATGAGGGGACAGGGATGGATGGGGCAGAGATGAGGGGACAGGGATGGATGAGGCAGAGATGAGGGGACAGGGATGGATGGGGCAGAGATGAGGGGACAGGGATGGATGGGGCAGAGATGAGGGGACAGGGATGGATGAGGCAGAGATGAGGGGACAGGGATGGATGGGGCAGAGATGAGGGGACAGGGATGGATGAGGCAGAGATGAGGGGACAGGGATGGATGGGGCAGAGATGAGGGGACAGGGATGGATGGGGCAGAGATAAGGGGACAGGGGTGGATGGGGAAGAGATGAGGTAACAGGGATGGATGGGGCAGAGATGAGGGGACAGGGATGGATGGAGCAGAGATGAGGGGATATGGATGGATGGGGCAGAGATGAGGGGACAGGGATGGATGGGGCAGAGATGAGGGGATATGGATGGATGGGGCAGAGATGAGGGGACAGGGATGGATGGGGCAGAGATGAGGGGATATGGATGGATGGGGCAGAGATGAGGGGACAGGGATGGATGGGGCAGAGATGAGGGGACAGGGATGGATGGGGCAGAGATGAGGGGACAGGGATGGTTGGGGCAGAGATGAGGGGACAGGGATGGATGGGGCAGAGATGAGGGGACAGGGATGGATGGGGCAGAGATGAGGGGACAGGGATGGATAAGGCAGAGATGAGGGGACAGGGATGGATGAGGCAGAGAGACAGGGATGGATGGGGCAGAGATGAGGGGACAGGGATGGATGAGGCAGAGATGAGGGGACAGGGATGGTTGGGGCAGAGATGAGGGGGCAGGGATGGATGGGGCAGAGATGAGGGGACAGGGATGGATGGGGCAGAAATGAGGGGACAGGGGTGGATGGGGCAGAGATGAGGAGACAGGGATGGTTGGGGCAGAGATGAGGGGGCAGGGATGGATGGGGCAGAGATGAGGGGACAGGGATGGATGGGGCAGAAATGAGGGGACAGGAATGGATGAGGCAGAGATGAGGGGACAGGGATGGATGGGGCAGAGATGAGGGGACAGGGATGGATGGGGCAGAGATAAGGGGACAGGGGTGGATGGGGAAGAGATGAGGGGACAGGGATGGATGGGGCAGAGATAAGAGGACAGGGGTGGATGGGGCAGAGATGAGGAGACAGGGATGGTTGGGGCAGAGATGAGGGGACAGGGATGGATGGGGCAGAGATGAGAGAACAGGGATGGATGGGGCAGAAATGAGGGGACAGGAATGGATGGGGCAGAGATGAGGGGACAGGGATGGATGGGGAAGAGATGAGGGGACAGGGATGGATGAGGCAGAGATGAGGGGACAGGGATGGATGGGGCAGAGATAAGAGGACAGGGGTGGATGGGGCAGAGATGAGGAGACAGGGATGGATGGGGCAGAAATTAGGGGACAGGAATGGATGGGGCAGAGATAAGAGGACAGGGGTGGATGGGGCAGAGATGAGGGGACAGGGGTGGATAGGGCAGAGATGAGGGGACAGGGATGGATGGGGCAGAAATGAGGGGACAGGAATGGATGGGGCAGAGATGAGGGGACAGGGATGGATGGGGAAGAGATGAGGGGACAGGGATGGATGGGGCAGAGATGAGGGGACAGGGATGGATGGGGCAGAAATGAGGGGACAGGAATGGATGGGGCAGAGATGAGGGGACAGGGATGGATGGGGAAGAGATGAGGGGACAGGGATGGATGGGGCAGAGATGAGGGGACAGGGGTGGATGGGGCAGAGATGAGGGGACAGGGATGGATGGGGCAGAAATGAGGGGACAGGATTGGATGGGGCAGAGATGAGGGGACAGGGATGGATGGGGAAGAGATGAGGGGACAGGGATGGATGAGGCAGAGATGAGGGGACAGGGATGGATGGGGCAGAGATGAGGGGACAGGGGTGGATGGGGCAGAGATGAGGGGACAGGGATGGATGGGGAAGAGATGAGGGGACAGGGATGGATGGGGAAGAGATGAGGGGACAGGGATGGATGGGGAAGAGATGAGGGGACAGGGATGGATGGGGAAGAGATGAGGGGATATGGATGGATGGGGCTGAGAGAGGGATGGATGGGGCAGTGATGAGGGGACATGGATGGATGGGGCTGAGAGAGGGATGGATGAGGCAGAGATGAGGGGACAGGGATGGATGGGGCAGAGAGAGGGATGGATGGGGCAGTGATGAGGGGACAGGGGTGGATGGGGCAGAGATGAGGGGACAGGGATTGATGGGGAAGAGATAAGGGGACAGGGATGGATGAGGCAGAGATGAGGGGACAGGGATGGATGGGGAAGAGATGAGGGGACAGGGATGGATGGGGAAGAGATGAGGGGACAGGGATGGATGGGGCAGAGATGAGGGGACAGGGATGGATGGGGCTGAGAGAGGGATGGATGGGGAAGAGATGAGGGGACAGGGATGGATGGGGCAGAGATGAGGGGACAGGGATGGATGGGGCAGAGATGAGGGGACAGGGTTGCATGGGGCAGAGATGAGGGGATATGGATGGATGGGGCAGAGATGAGGGGACAGGGATGGATGGGGCAGAGATGATGGGACAGGAATGGATGGGGCAGAGATGACGGGACAGGGATGGATGGGGCAGAGATAAGGGGACAGGGGTGGATGGGGCAGAGATGAGGGGACAGGGATGGATGGGGAAGAGATGAGGGGACAGGGATGGATGGGGCAGTGATGAGGGGACAGGGGTGGATGGGGCAGAAATGAGGGGACAGGGATGGATGGGGAAGAGATGAGGGGACAGGGGTCGATGGGGCAGAGATGAGGGGACAGGGATGGATGGGGCAGAGATGAGGGGACAGGTATGGATGGGGCAGAGATGAGGGGACAGGGATGGATGGGGCAGAGATGAGGGGACAGGGATGGATGGGGAAGAGATGAGGGGACAGGGGTCGATGGGGCAGAGATGAGGGGATATGGATGGATGGGGAAGAGATGAGGGGACAGGGATGGATGGGGCAGAGATGAGGGGACAGGGGTCGATGGGGCAGAGATGAGGGGACAGGGATGAATGTGGGAAAGATGAGGGGACAGGGATGGATGGGGAAAAGATGAGGGGACAGGGTTGGATGGGGCAGAGATGAGGGGACATGGATGGATGGGGAAGAGATGAAGGGACAGGGATGGATGGGGCAGAGATGAGGGGACATGGATGGATGGGGAAGAGATGAAGGGACAGGGATGGATGGGGCAGAGATGAGGGGACAGGGATGGTTGGGGCAGAGATGAGGGGACAGGGATGGATGGGGCAGAGATGAGGGGACAGGGATGGTTGGGGCAGAGATGAAGGGACAGGGATGGATGGGGAAAAGATGAGGGGACAGGGATGGATGGGGCAGAGATGAGGGAACAGGGATGGATGGGGCAGAGATGAAGGGACAGGGATGGATGGGGCAGAGATGAGGGGACAGGGATGGATGGGGCAGAGATGAGGGGACAGGGATGGATGGGGAAGAGATGAGGGGACAGGGATGGATGGGGCAGAGATGAGGGAACAGGGGTCGATGGGGCAGAGATGAGGGGACAGGGATGGATGGGGAAGAGATGAGGGGACAGGGATGGAAGGGGCAGAGATGAGGGGACAGGGATGGATGGGGAAGAGATGAGGGGACAGGGATGGATGGGGCAGAGATGAGGGGACAGGGGTCGATGGGGCAGAGATGAGGGGACAGGGATGGATGGGGCAGAGATGAGGGGACAGGAATGGGTGAGGCAGAGATGAGGGGACAGGGGTGGATGGGGAAGAGATGAGGGGACAGGGATGGATGGGGGAAAAATGTGGGGACAGGGATGGATGGGGAAAAGATGAGGGGACAGGGTTGGATGGGGCAGAGATGAGGGGACAGGGATGGATGGGGAAGAGATGAAGGGACAGGGATGGATGGGGCAGAGATGAGGGGACATGGATGGATGGTGAAGAGATGAGGGGACAGGGATGGATGGGGCAGAGATGAGGGGACAGGGATGGATGGGCCAGAGAGACAGGGATGGATGGGCCAGAGATGAGGGGACAGGGATGGATGGGGCAGAGATGAGGTAACAGGGATGGATGGGGCAGAGATGAGGGGACAGGGATGGATGGGGCAGAGATGAGGGGACAGGGATGGATGGGGCAGAGATGAGGGGACAGGGATGGATGGGGCAGAGATGAGGGGACAGGGATGGATGGGGAAGAGATGAGGGGACAAAGATGGATGGGGCAGAGATGAGGGGATATGGATGGATGGGGCAGAGATGAGGGGACAGGGATGGATGGGGCAGAGATGATGGGACAGGGATGGATGGGGAAGAGATGAGGGGACAGGGATGGATGGGGAAGAGATGAGGGGACAGGGATTGATGGGGCAGAGATGAGGGGACAGGGATGGATGGGGCTGAGAGAGGGATGGATGGGGCAGAGATGAGGGGACAGGAATGGATGGGGCAGAGATGATGGGACAGGGATAGATGGGGCAGAGATGAGGGGACAGGGATGGATGAGGCAGAGATGAGGGGACAGGGATGGATGAGGCAGAGATGAGGGGACAGGGATGGATGGGGCGGAGATGAGGGGACAGGAATGGATGGGGCAGAGATGATGGGACAGGGATGGATGGGGCAGAGATGAGGGGACAGGGATGGATGAGGCAGAGATGAGGGGACAGGGATGGATGAGGCAGAGATGAGGGGACAGGGATGGATGGGGCGGAGATGAGGGGACAGGAATGGATGGGGCAGAGATGAGGGGACAGGGGTGGATGAGGCAGAGATGAGGGGACAGGGGTGGATGGGGCAGAGATGAGGGGACAGGGATGGATGAGGCAGAGATGAGGGGACAGGGATGGATGAGGCAGAGATGAGGGGATAGGGATGGATGAGGCAGAGATGAGGGGACAGGGATGGATGGGGCAGAGATGAGGGGACAGGGATGGATGGGGCAGAGATGAGGGGACAGGGATGGATGAGGCAGAGATGAGGGGACAGGGATGGATGGGGCAGAGATGAGGGGACAGGGATGGATGGGGCAGAGATGAGGGGACAGGGATGGATGGGGCAGAGATGAGGGGACAGGGATGGATGAGGCAGAGATGAGGGGACAGGGATGGATGGGGCAGAGATGAGGGGACAGGGGTGGATGGGGCAGAGATGAGGGGATATGGATGGATGGGGCAGAGATGAGGGGACAGGGATGGATGGGGCAGAGATGAGGGGACAGGGATGGATGGGGCAGAGATGAGGGGACAGGGATGGTTGGGGCAGAGATGAGGGGACAGGGATGAATGAGGCAGAGATGAGGGGACAAGGATGGATGAGGCAGAGAGACAGGGATGGATGGGGCAGAGATGAGGGGACAGTGATGGATGGGGCAGAGATGAGGGGACAGGGATGGATAAGGCAGAGATGAGGGGACAGGGATGGATGAGGCAGAGAGACAGGGATGGATGGGGCAGAGATGAGGGGACAGGGATGGATGAGGCAGAGATGAGGGGACAGGGATGGATGGGGCAGAGATGAGGGGACAGGGATGGATGGGGCAGAGATAAGGGGACAGGGGTGGATGGGGAAGAGATGAGGTAACAGGGATGGATGGGGCAGAGATGAGGGGACAGGGATGGATGGAGCAGAGATGAGGGGATATGGATGGATGGGGCAGAGATGAGGGGACAGGGATGGATGGGGCAGAGATGAGGGGATATGGATGGATGGGGCAGAGATGAGGGGACAGGGATGGATGGGGCAGAGATGAGGGGATATGGATGGATGGGGCAGAGATGAGGGGACAGGGATGGATGGGGCAGAGATGAGGGGACAGGGATGGATGGGGCAGAGATGAGGGGACAGGGATGGTTGGGGCAGAGATGAGGGGACAGGGATGGATGGGGCAGAGATGAGGGGACAGGGATGGATGGGGCAGAGATGAGGGGACAGGGATGGATAAGGCAGAGATGAGGGGACAGGGATGGATGAGGCAGAGAGACAGGGATGGATGGGGCAGAGATGAGGGGACAGGGATGGATGAGGCAGAGATGAGGGGACAGGGATGGTTGGGGCAGAGATGAGGGGGCAGGGATGGATGGGGCAGAGATGAGGGGACAGGGATGGATGGGGCAGAAATGAGGGGACAGGGGTGGATGGGGCAGAGATGAGGAGACAGGGATGGTTGGGGCAGAGATGAGGGGGCAGGGATGGATGGGGCAGAGATGAGGGGACAGGGATGGATGGGGCAGAAATGAGGGGACAGGAATGGATGAGGCAGAGATGAGGGGACAGGGATGGATGGGGCAGAGATGAGGGGACAGGGATGGATGGGGCAGAGATAAGGGGACAGGGGTGGATGGGGAAGAGATGAGGGGACAGGGATGGATGGGGCAGAGATAAGAGGACAGGGGTGGATGGGGCAGAGATGAGGAGACAGGGATGGTTGGGGCAGAGATGAGGGGACAGGGATGGATGGGGCAGAGATGAGAGAACAGGGATGGATGGGGCAGAAATGAGGGGACAGGAATGGATGGGGCAGAGATGAGGGGACAGGGATGGATGGGGAAGAGATGAGGGGACAGGGATGGATGAGGCAGAGATGAGGGGACAGGGATGGATGGGGCAGAGATAAGAGGACAGGGGTGGATGGGGCAGAGATGAGGAGACAGGGATGGATGGGGCAGAAATTAGGGGACAGGAATGGATGGGGCAGAGATAAGAGGACAGGGGTGGATGGGGCAGAGATGAGGGGACAGGGGTGGATAGGGCAGAGATGAGGGGACAGGGATGGATGGGGCAGAAATGAGGGGACAGGAATGGATGGGGCAGAGATGAGGGGACAGGGATGGATGGGGAAGAGATGAGGGGACAGGGATGGATGGGGCAGAGATGAGGGGACAGGGGTGGATGGGGCAGAGATGAGGGGACAGGGATGGATGGGGCAGAAATGAGGGGACAGGAATGGATGGGGCAGAGATGAGGGGACAGGGATGGATGGGGAAGAGATGAGGGGACAGGGATGGATGGGGCAGAGATGAGGGGACAGGGGTGGATGGGGCAGAGATGAGGGGACAGGGATGGATGGGGCAGAAATGAGGGGACAGGAATGGATGGGGCAGAGATGAGGGGACAGGGATGGATGGGGAAGAGATGAGGGGACAGGGATGGATGAGGCAGAGATGAGGGGACAGGGATGGATGGGGCAGAGATGAGGGGACAGGGGTGGATGGGGCAGAGATGAGGGGACAGGGATGGATGGGGAAGAGATGAGGGGACAGGGATGGATGGGGAAGAGATGAGGGGACAGGGATGGATGGGGAAGAGATGAGGGGACAGGGATGGATGGGGAAGAGATGAGGGGATATGGATGGATGGGGCTGAGAGAGGGATGGATGGGGCAGTGATGAGGGGACATGGATGGATGGGGCTGAGAGAGGGATGGATGAGGCAGAGATGAGGGGACAGGGATGGATGGGGCAGAGAGAGGGATGGATGGGGCAGTGATGAGGGGACAGGGGTGGATGGGGCAGAGATGAGGGGACAGGGATTGATGGGGAAGAGATAAGGGGACAGGGATGGATGAGGCAGAGATGAGGGGACAGGGATGGATGGGGAAGAGATGAGGGGACAGGGATGGATGGGGAAGAGATGAGGGGACAGGGATGGATGGGGCAGAGATGAGGGGACAGGGATGGATGGGGCTGAGAGAGGGATGGATGGGGAAGAGATGAGGGGACAGGGATGGATGGGGCAGAGATGAGGGGACAGGGATGGATGGGGCAGAGATGAGGGGACAGGGTTGCATGGGGCAGAGATGAGGGGATATGGATGGATGGGGCAGAGATGAGGGGACAGGGATGGATGGGGCAGAGATGATGGGACAGGAATGGATGGGGCAGAGATGACGGGACAGGGATGGATGGGGCAGAGATAAGGGGACAGGGGTGGATGGGGCAGAGATGAGGGGACAGGGATGGATGGGGAAGAGATGAGGGGACAGGGATGGATGGGGCAGTGATGAGGGGACAGGGGTGGATGGGGCAGAAATGAGGGGACAGGGATGGATGGGGAAGAGATGAGGGGACAGGGGTCGATGGGGCAGAGATGAGGGGACAGGGATGGATGGGGCAGAGATGAGGGGACAGGTATGGATGGGGCAGAGATGAGGGGACAGGGATGGATGGGGCAGAGATGAGGGGACAGGGATGGATGGGGAAGAGATGAGGGGACAGGGGTCGATGGGGCAGAGATGAGGGGATATGGATGGATGGGGAAGAGATGAGGGGACAGGGATGGATGGGGCAGAGATGAGGGGACAGGGGTCGATGGGGCAGAGATGAGGGGACAGGGATGAATGTGGGAAAGATGAGGGGACAGGGATGGATGGGGAAAAGATGAGGGGACAGGGTTGGATGGGGCAGAGATGAGGGGACATGGATGGATGGGGAAGAGATGAAGGGACAGGGATGGATGGGGCAGAGATGAGGGGACATGGATGGATGGGGAAGAGATGAAGGGACAGGGATGGATGGGGCAGAGATGAGGGGACAGGGATGGTTGGGGCAGAGATGAGGGGACAGGGATGGATGGGGCAGAGATGAGGGGACAGGGATGGTTGGGGCAGAGATGAAGGGACAGGGATGGATGGGGAAAAGATGAGGGGACAGGGATGGATGGGGCAGAGATGAGGGAACAGGGATGGATGGGGCAGAGATGAAGGGACAGGGATGGATGGGGCAGAGATGAGGGGACAGGGATGGATGGGGCAGAGATGAGGGGACAGGGATGGATGGGGAAGAGATGAGGGGACAGGGATGGATGGGGCAGAGATGAGGGAACAGGGGTCGATGGGGCAGAGATGAGGGGACAGGGATGGATGGGGAAGAGATGAGGGGACAGGGATGGAAGGGGCAGAGATGAGGGGACAGGGATGGATGGGGAAGAGATGAGGGGACAGGGATGGATGGGGCAGAGATGAGGGGACAGGGGTCGATGGGGCAGAGATGAGGGGACAGGGATGGATGGGGCAGAGATGAGGGGACAGGAATGGGTGAGGCAGAGATGAGGGGACAGGGGTGGATGGGGAAGAGATGAGGGGACAGGGATGGATGGGGGAAAAATGTGGGGACAGGGATGGATGGGGAAAAGATGAGGGGACAGGGTTGGATGGGGCAGAGATGAGGGGACAGGGATGGATGGGGAAGAGATGAAGGGACAGGGATGGATGGGGCAGAGATGAGGGGACATGGATGGATGGTGAAGAGATGAGGGGACAGGGATGGATGGGGCAGAGATGAGGGGACAGGGATGGATGGGCCAGAGAGACAGGGATGGATGGGCCAGAGATGAGGGGACAGGGATGGATGGGGCAGAGATGAGGTAACAGGGATGGATGGGGCAGAGATGAGGGGACAGGGATGGATGGGGCAGAGATGAGGGGACAGGGATGGATGGGGCAGAGATGAGGGGACAGGGATGGATGGGGCAGAGATGAGGGGACAGGGATGGATGGGGAAGAGATGAGGGGACAAAGATGGATGGGGCAGAGATGAGGGGATATGGATGGATGGGGCAGAGATGAGGGGACAGGGATGGATGGGGCAGAGATGATGGGACAGGGATGGATGGGGAAGAGATGAGGGGACAGGGATGGATGGGGAAGAGATGAGGGGACAGGGATTGATGGGGCAGAGATGAGGGGACAGGGATGGATGGGGCTGAGAGAGGGATGGATGGGGCAGAGATGAGGGGACAGGAATGGATGGGGCAGAGATGATGGGACAGGGATAGATGGGGCAGAGATGAGGGGACAGGGATGGATGAGGCAGAGATGAGGGGACAGGGATGGATGAGGCAGAGATGAGGGGACAGGGATGGATGGGGCGGAGATGAGGGGACAGGAATGGATGGGGCAGAGATGATGGGACAGGGATGGATGGGGCAGAGATGAGGGGACAGGGATGGATGAGGCAGAGATGAGGGGACAGGGATGGATGAGGCAGAGATGAGGGGACAGGGATGGATGGGGCGGAGATGAGGGGACAGGAATGGATGGGGCAGAGATGAGGGGACAGGGGTGGATGAGGCAGAGATGAGGGGACAGGGGTGGATGGGGCAGAGATGAGGGGACAGGGATGGATGAGGCAGAGATGAGGGGACAGGGATGGATGAGGCAGAGATGAGGGGATAGGGATGGATGAGGCAGAGATGAGGGGACAGGGATGGATGGGGCAGAGATGAGGGGACAGGGATGGATGGGGCAGAGATGAGGGGACAGGGATGGATGAGGCAGAGATGAGGGGACAGGGATGGATGGGGCAGAGATGAGGGGACAGGGATGGATGGGGCAGAGATGAGGGGACAGGGATGGATGGGGCAGAGATGAGGGGACAGGGATGGATGAGGCAGAGATGAGGGGACAGGGATGGATGGGGCAGAAATGAGGGGACAGGGGTGGATGGGGCAGAGATGAGGGGATATGGATGGATGGGGCAGAGATGAGGGGACAGGGATGGATGGGGCAGAGATGAGGGGACAGGGATGGATGGGGCAGAGATGAGGGGACAGGGATGGTTGGGGCAGAGATGAGGGGACAGGGATGAATGAGGCAGAGATGAGGGGACAAGGATGGATGAGGCAGAGAGACAGGGATGGATGGGGCAGAGATGAGGGGACAGTGATGGATGGGGCAGAGATGAGGGGACAGGGATGGATAAGGCAGAGATGAGGGGACAGGGATGGATGAGGCAGAGAGACAGGGATGGATGGGGCAGAGATGAGGGGACAGGGATGGATGAGGCAGAGATGAGGGGACAGGGATGGATGGGGCAGAGATGAGGGGACAGGGATGGATGGGGCAGAGATAAGGGGACAGGGGTGGATGGGGAAGAGATGAGGTAACAGGGATGGATGGGGAAGAGATGAGGGGACAGGGATGGATGGAGCAGAGATGAGGGGACAGGGATGGATGGGGCAGAAATGAGGGGACAGGAATGGATGGGGCAGAGATGAGGGGACAGGGGTGGATGGGGCAGAGATGAGGGGACAGGGATGGATGGGGAAGAGATGAGGGGACAGGGATGGATGGGGAAGAGATGAGGGGACTGGGATGGATGGGGAAGAGATGAGGGGACAGGGATGGATGGGGAAGAGATGAGGGGACAGGTATGGATGGGGCTGAGCTGGGGGGACAGGGATGGATGGGGAAGAGATGAGGGGACAGGGATGGATGGGGAAGAGATGAGGGGACAGGGATGGATGGGGAAGAGATGAGGGGACTGGGATGGATGGGGAAGAGATGAGGGGATATGGATGGATGGGGCAGAGATGAGGGGACAGGGATGGATGGGGCAGAGAGAGGGATGGATGGGGCAGTGATGAGGGGACATGGATGGATGGGGCTGAGAGAGGGATGGATGGGGCAGAGATGAGGGGACAGGGATGGATGGGGCAGAGATGAGGGGACAGGGATGGGGCAGAGATGAGGGGACAGGGGTGGATGGGGCAGAGATGAGGGGACAGGGATGGATGGGGAAGAGATGAGGGGACAGGGGTGGATGGGGCAGAGATGAGGGGACAGGGATGGATGGGGAAGAGATAAGGGGACAGGGGTGGATGGGGCAGAGATGAGGGGACAGGGATGGGGCAGAGATGAGGGGACAGGGGTGGATGGGGCAGAGATGAGGGGACAGGGATGGATGGGGAAGAGATGAGGGGACAGGGGTGGATGGGGCAGAGATGAGGGGACAGGGATGGATGGGGCAGAGATGAGGAGACAGGGATGGATGGGGCAGAGATGAGGGGACAGGGAGGGATGGGGCAGAGATGAGGGGACAGGGATGGATGGGGCAGAGATGAGGGGACAGGGGTGGATGGGGCAGAGATGAGGGGACAGGGATGGATGGGGAAGAGATGGTGGGACAGGGATGGATGGGGAAGAGATGAGGGGACAGGGATGGATGGGGAAGAGATGAGGGGACTGGGATGGATGGGGAAGAGATGAGGGGATATGGATGGATGGGGCAGAGATGAGGGGACAGGGATGGATGGGGCAGAGATGAGGGGACAGGGATGGATGGGGAAGAGATGAGGGGACTGGGATGGATGGGGAAGAGATGAGGGGATATGGATGGATGGGGCAGAGATGAGGGGACAGGGATGGATGGGGCAGTGATGAGGGGACATGGATGCATGGGGCTGAGAGAGGGATGGATGGGGCAGAGATGAGGGGACAGGGATGGATGGGGCAGAGATGAGGGGACAGGGATGGGGCAGAGATGAGGGGACAGGGGTGGATGGGGCAGAGATGAGGGGACAGGGATGGATGGGGAAGAGATGAGGGGACAGGGGTGGATGGGGCAGAGATGAGGGGACAGGGATGGATGGGGAAGAGATAAGGGGACAGGGGTGGATGGGGCAGAGATGAGGGGACAGGGATGGATGGGGAAGAGATGGTGGGACAGGGATGGATGGGGCTGAGCTGGGGGGACAGGGATGGATGGGGAAGAGATGAGGGGACAGGGATGGATGGGGAAGAGATGAGGGGACTGGGATGGATGGGGAAGAGATGAGGGGATATGGATGGATGGGGCAGAGATGAGGGGACAGGGATGGATGGGGCAGAGAGAGGGATGGATGGGGCAGTGATGAGGGGACATGGATGGATGGGGCTGAGAGAGGGATGGATGGGGCAGAGATGAGGGGACAGGGATGGATGGGGCAGAGTTGAGGGGACAGGGATGGGGCAGAGATGAGGGGACAGGGGTGGATGGGGCAGAGATGAGGGGACAGGGATGGATGGGGCAGAGATGAGGGGACAGGGATGGATGGGGAAGAGATAAGGGGACAGGGATGGATGAGGCAGAGATGAGGGGACAGGGATGGATGGGGAAAAGATGAGGGGACAGGGATGGATGGGGAAGAGATGAGGGGACAGGGATGGATGGGGCTGAGAGAGGGATGGATGGGGAAGAGATGAGGGGACAGGGATGGATGGGGCAGAGATGAGGGGACAGGGGGGGATGGGGCAGAGATGAGGGGACAGGGATGGATGGGGCAGAGATGATGGGATGGATGAGGCAGAGATGAGGGGACAGGGATGGATGGAGCAGAGATGAGGGGACAGGGATGGATGAGGCAGAGATGAGGGGACAGGGATGGATGAGGCAGAGATGAGGGGACAGGGATGGATGGGGCAGAGATGAGGGGACAGGGATGGATGAGGCAGAGATGAGGGGACAGGGATGGATGGGGCAGAGATGAGGGGACAGGGATGGATGGGGCAGAGATGAGGGGACAGGGATGGATGAGGCAGAGATGAGGGGACAGGGATGGATGAGGCAGAGATGAGGGGACAGGGATGGATGAGGCAGAGATGAGGGGACAGGGATGGATGGGGCAGAGATGAGGGGACAGGGATGGATGAGGCAGAGATGAGGGGACAGGGATGGATGAGGCAGAGATGAGGGGATAGGGATGGATGAGGCAGAGATGAGGGGACAGGGATGGATGGGGCAGAGATGAGGGGACAGGGATGGATGGGGCAGAGATGAGGGGACAGGGATGGATGGGGCAGAGATGAGGGGACAGGGATGGATGGGGCAGAGATGAGGGGACAGGGATGGATGAGGCAGAGATGAGGGGACAGGGATGGATGGGGCAGAGATGAGGGGACAGGGATGGATGGGGCAGAGATGAGGGGACAGGGATGGATGGGGCAGAGATAAGGGGACAGGGGTGGATGGGGAAGAGATGAGGTAACAGGGATGGATGGGGCAGAGATGAGGGGACAGGGATGGATGGGGCAGAGATGAGGGGACAGGGATGGATGGGGCAGAGATAAGGGGACAGGGGTGGATGGGGAAGAGATGAGGGGATATGGATGGATGGGGCAGAGATGAGGGGACAGGGATGGATGGGGCAGAGATGAGGGGATATGGATGGATGGGGCAGAGATGAGGGGACAGGGATGGATGGGGCAGAGATGAGGGGACAGGGATGGATGGGGCAGAGATGAGGGGACAGGGATGGTTGGGGCAGAGATGAGGGGACAGGGATGGATGAGGCAGAGATGAGGGGACAGGGATGGATGAGGCAGAGAGACAGGGATGGATGGGGCAGAGATGAGGGGACAGGGATGGATGGGGCAGAGATGAGGGGACAGGGATGGATAAGGCAGAGATGAGGGGACAGGGATGGATGAGGCAGAGAGACAGGGATGGATGGGGCAGAGATGAGGGGACAGGGATGGATGAGGCAGAGATGAGGGGACAGGGATGGATGGGGCAGAGATGAGGGGACAGGGATGGATGAGGCAGAGATGAGGGGACAGGGATGGTTGGGGCAGAGATGAGGGGACAGGGATGGATGAGGCAGAGATGAGGGGACAGGGATGGATGGGGCAGAGATGAGGGGACAGGGATGGATGGGGCAGAGATAAGGGGACAGGGGTGGATGGGGAAGAGATGAGGTAACAGGGATGGATGGGGAAGAGATGAGGGGACAGGGATGGATGGAGCAGAGATGAGGGGACAGGGATGGATGGGGCAGAAATGAGGGGACAGGAATGGATGGGGCAGAGATGAGGGGACAGGGGTGGATGGGGCAGAGATGAGGGGACAGGGATGGATGGGGAAGAGATGAGGGGACTGGGATGGATGGGGAAGAGATGAGGGGATATGGATGGATGGGGCTGAGAGAGGGATGGATGGGGCAGAGATGAGGGGACATGGATGGATGGGGCTGAGAGAGGGATGGATGGGGCAGAGAGAGGGATGGATGGGGCAGTGATGAGGGGACATGGATGGATGGGGCTGAGAGAGGGATGGATGGGGCAGAGATGAGGGGACAGGGATGGATGGGGCAGAGATGAGGGGACAGGGATGGGGCAGAGATGAGGGGACAGGGGTGGATGGGGCAGAGATGAGAGGACAGGGATGGATGGGGAAGAGATGAGGGGACAGGGGTGGATGGGGCAGAGATGAGGGGACAGGGATGGATGGGGAAGAGATAAGGGGACAGGGATGGATGAGGCAGAGATGAGGGGACAGGGGTGGATGGGGCAGAGATGAGGGGACAGGGATGGATGGGGCAGAGATGAGGGGACAGGGATGGGGCAGAGATGAGGGGACAGGGATGGGGCAGAGATGAGGGGACAGGGATGGATGGGGCAGAGATGAGGGGACAGGGATGGATGGGGCAGAGATGAGGGGACAGGGATGGATGGGGAAGAGATGAGGGGACAGGGATGGATGGGGCAGAGATGAGGGGACAGGGATGGATGGGGCTGAGAGAGGGATGGATGGGGAAGAGATGAGGGGACAGGGGGGGATGGGGCAGAGATGAGGGGACAGGGATGGATGGGGCAGAGATGATGGGATGAATGAGGCAGAGATGAGGGGACAGGGATGGATGGGGCAGAGATGAGGGGACAGGGATGGATGGGGCAGAGATGAGGGGACAGGGGTGGATGGGGAAGAGATGAGGGGACAGGGATGGATGGGGCAGAGATGAGGGGATATGGATGGATGGGGCAGAGATGAGGGGACAGGGATGGATGGGGAAGAGATGAGGGGACAGGGATGGATGGGGCAGAGATGAGGGGACAGGGGTCGATGGGGCAGAGATGAGGGGACAGGGATGGATGGGGCAGAGATGAGGGGACAGGGGTCGATGGGGCAGAGATGAGGGGACAGGGATGGATGGGGCAGAGATGAGGGGACAGGGATGGATGGGGCAGAGATGAGGGGACAGGGTTGCATGGGGCAGAGATGAGGGGACAGGGATGGATGGGGCAGAGATGAGGGGACAGGGATGGATGGGGAAGAGATGAGGGGACAGGGATGGATGGGGAAGAGATGAGGGGACAGGGATGGATGGGGCAGAGATGAGGGGACAGGAATGGATGGGGCAGAGATGAGGGGACAGGGATGGATGGGGAAGAGATGAGGGGACAGGGATGGATGGGGAAGAGATGAGGGGACAGGGATGGATGGGGCAGAGATGAGGGGACAGGGGTCGATGGGGCAGAGATGAGGGGACAGGGATGGATGGGGAAGAGATGAGGGGACTGGGATGGATGGGGAAGAGATGAGGGGATATGGATGGATGGGGCTGAGAGAGGGATGGATGGGGCAGAGATGAGGGGACAGGGATGGATGGGGCAGAAATGAGGGGACAGGAATGGATGGGGCAGAGATGAGGGGACAGGGGTGGATGGGGCAGAGATGAGGGGACAGGGATGGATGGGGAAGAGATGAGGGGACTGGGATGGATGGGGAAGAGATGAGGGGATATGGATGGATGGGGCTGAGAGAGGGATGGATGGGGCAGAGATGAGGGGACATGGATGGATGGGGCTGAGAGAGGGATGGATGGGGCAGAGATGAGGGGACAGGGATGGATGGGGCAGAGATGAGGGGACAGGGATGGGGCAGAGATGAGGGGACAGGGGTGGATGGGGCAGAGATGAGAGGACAGGGATGGATGGGGAAGAGATGAGGGGACAGGGGTGGATGGGGCAGAGATGAGGGGACAGGGATGGATGGGGAAGAGATAAGGGGACAGGGATGGATGAGGCAGAGATGAGGGGACAGGGGTGGATGGGGCAGAGATGAGGGGACAGGGATGGATGGGGCAGAGATGAGGGGACAGGGATGGGGCAGAGATGAGGGGACAGGGATGGGGCAGAGATGAGGGGACAGGGATGGATGGGGCAGAGATGAGGGGACAGGGATGGATGGGGCAGAGATGAGGGGACAGGGATGGATGGGGAAGAGATGAGGGGACAGGGATGGATGGGGCAGAGATGAGGGGACATGGATGGATGGGGCTGAGAGAGGGATGGATGGGGAAGAGATGAGGGGACAGGGGGGGATGGGGCAGAGATGAGGGGACAGGGATGGATGGGGCAGAGATGATGGGATGAATGAGGCAGAGATGAGGGGACAGGGATGGATGGGGCAGAGATGAGGGGACAGGGATGGATGGGGCAGAGATGAGGGGACAGGGGTGGATGGGGAAGAGATGAGGGGACAGGGATGGATGGGGCAGAGATGAGGGGATATGGATGGATGGGGCAGAGATGAGGGGACAGGGATGGATGGGGAAGAGATGAGGGGACAGGGATGGATGGGGCAGAGATGAGGGGACAGGGGTCGATGGGGCAGAGATGAGGGGACAGGGATGGATGGGGCAGAGATGAGGGGACAGGGGTCGATGGGGCAGAGATGAGGGGACAGGGATGGATGGGGCAGAGATGAGGGGACAGGGATGGATGGGGCAGAGATGAGGGGACAGGGTTGCATGGGGCAGAGATGAGGGGACAGGGATGGATGGGGCAGAGATGAGGGGACAGGGATGGATGGGGAAGAGATGAGGGGACAGGGATGGATGGGGAAGAGATGAGGGGACAGGGATGGATGGGGCAGAGATGAGGGGACAGGAATGGATGGGGCAGAGATGAGGGGACAGGGATGGATGGGGAAGAGATGAGGGGACAGGGATGGATGGGGAAGAGATGAGGGGACAGGGATGGATGGGGCAGAGATGAGGGGACAGGGGTCGATGGGGCAGAGATGAGGGGACAGGGATGGATGGGGCAGAGATGAGGGGACAGGTATGGGTGAGGCAGAGATGAGGGGGCAGGGATGGATGGGTGAAAGATGAGGGGACAGGGATGGATGGGGAAAAGATGAGGGGACAGGGTTGGATGGGGCAGAGATGAGGGGACATGGATGGATGGGGAAGAGATGAAGGGACAGGGATGGATGGGGCAGAGATGAGGGGACAGGGATGGATGGGGCAGAGATGAGGGGATATGGATGGATGGGGCAGAGATGACGGGACAGGGATGGATGGGGCAGAGATAAGGGGACAGGGGTGGATGGGGCAGAGATGAGGGGACAGGGATGGATGGGGCAGAGATGACGGGACAGGGATGGATGGGGCAGAGATAAGGGGACAGGGGTGGATGGGGCAGAGATGAGGGGACAGGGATGGATGGGGAAGAGATGAGGGGACAGGGATGGATGGGGAAAAGATGAGGGGACAGGGATGGATGGGGAAAAGATGAGGGGACAGGGATGGATGGGGCAGAGATAAGGGGACAGGGGTGGATGGGGCAGAGATGAGGGGACAGGGATGGATGGGGAAGAGATGAGGGGACAGGGATGGATGGGGAAAAGATGAGGGGACAGGGTTGGATGGGGCAGAGATGAGGGGACATGGATGGATGGGGAAGAGATGAAGGGACAGGGATGGATGGGGCAGAGATGAGGGGACAGGGATGGATGGGGCAGAGATGAGGGGATATGGATGGATGGGGCAGAGATGAGGGGACAGGGATGGATGGGGCAGAGATGAGGGGGCAGGGATGGATGGGGGAAAGATGAGGGGACAGGGATGGATGGGGAAAAGATGAGGGGACAGGGTTGGATGGGGCAGAGATGAGGGGACAGGGATGGATGGGGAAGAGATGAAGGGACAGGGATGGATGGGGCAGAGATGAGGGGACAGGGATGGTTGGGGCAGAGATGAGGGGACAGGGATGGATGGGGCAGAGATGAGGGGACAGGGATGGATGGGGAAAAGATGAGGGGACAGGGATGGATGGGGCAGAGATGAAGGGACAGGGATGGATGGGGCAGAGATGAGGGGACAGGGATGGATGGGGCAGAGATGAGGGGACATGGATGGATGGGGAAGAGATGAAGGGACAGGAATGGATGGGGAAAAGATGAGGGGACAGGGATGGATGGGGCAGAGATGAGGGGACAGGTATGGGTGAGGCAGAGATGAGGGGACAGGTATGGGTGAGGCAGAGATGAGGGGGCAGGGATGGATGGGGGAAAGATGAGGGGACAGGGATGGATGGGGCAGAGATGAGGGGACAGGTATGGGTGAGGCAGAGATGAGGGGACAGGGATGGATGAGGCAGAGATGAGGGGACAGGGATGGATGGGGCAGAGATGAGGGGACAGGGATGGATGGGGAAAAGATGAAGGGACAGGGATGGATGGGGAAAAGATGAGGGGACAGGGTTGGATGGGGCAGAGATGAGGGGACATGGATGGATGGGGAAGAGATGAAGGGACAGGGATGGATGGGGCAGAGATGAGGGGACAGGGTTGCATGGGGGCAGAGATGAGGGGATATGGATGGATGGGGCAGAGATGAGGGGACAGGGATGGATGGGGCAGAGATGATAGGACAGGAATGGATGGGGCAGAGATGACGGGACAGGGATGGATGGGGCAGAGATAAGGGGACAGGGGTGGATGGGGCAGAGATGAGGGGACAGGGATGGATGGGGAAGAGATGAGGGGACAGGGATGGATGGGGCAGTGATGAGGGGACAGGGGTGGATGGGGCAGAGATGAGGGGACAGGGGATGGATGGGGAAGAGATGAGGGGACAGGGATGGATGGGGCAGAGATGAGGGGACAGGGGTCGATGGGGCAGAGATGAGGGGACAGGGATGGATGGGGCAGAGATGAGGGGACAGGTATGGATGGGGCAGAGATGAGGGGACAGGGATGGATGGGGAAGAGATGAGGGGACAGGGGTCGATGGGGCAGAGATGAGGGGATATGGATGGATGGGGAAGAGATGAGGGGACAGGGATGGATGGGGCAGAGATGAGGGGACAGGGGTCGATGGGGCAGAGATGAGGGGACAGGGATGGATGGGGCAGAGATGAGGGGACAGGTATGGGTGAGGCAGAGATGAGGAGGCAGGGATGGATGGGGGAAAGATGAGGGGACAGGGATGGATGGGGCAGAGATGAGGGGACAGGGATGGATGGGGGAAAGATGAGGGGACAGGGATTGATGGGGAAAAGATGAGGGGACAGGGTTGGATGGGGCAGAGATGAGGGGACATGGATGGATGGGGAAGAGATGAAGGGACAGGGATGGATGGGGCAGAGATGAGGGGACAGGGATGGTTGGGGCAGAGATGAGGGGACAGGGATGGATGGGGCAGAGATGAGGGGACAGGGATGGTTGGGGCAGAGATGAGGGGACAGGGATGGATGGGGAAAAGATGAGGGGACAGGGATGGATGGGGCAGAGATGAGGGAACAGGGATGGATGGGGCAGAGATGAAGGGACAGGGATGGATGGGGCAGAGATGAGGGGACAGGGATGGATGGGGCAGAGATGAGGGGACAGGGATGGATGGGGCAGAGATGAGGGAACAGGGGTCGATGGGGCAGAGATGAGGGGACAGGGATGGATGGGGAAGAGATGAGGGGACAGGGATGGATGGGGCAGAGATGAGGGGACAGGGATGGATGGGGAAGAGATGAGGGGACAGGGATGGATGGGGCAGAGATGAGGGGACAGGGGTCGATGGGGCAGAGATGAGGGGACAGGGATGGATGGGGCAGAGATGAGGGGACAGGTATGGGTGAGGCAGAGATGAGGGGACAGGGGTGGATGGGGAAGAGATGAGGGGACAGGGATGGATGGGAAAAAGATGAGGGGACAGGGTTGGATGGGGCAGAGATGAGGGGACATGGATGGATGGGGAAGAGATGAAGGGACAGGGATGGATGGGCCAGAGAGACAGGGATGGATGGGCCAGAGATGAGGGGACAGGGTTGGACGGGGCAGAGATGAGGGGACAGGGATGGATGGGACAGAGATGAGGGGACAGGGATGGATGGGGCAGAGATGAGGGGACAGGGATGGATGTGGAAGAGATGAGGGGACAGGGATGGATGGGGAAGAGATGAGGGGACAGGGATGGATGGGGCAGAGATGAGGGGACAGGGGTGGATGGGGAAGAGATGAGGGGACAAGGGTGGATGGGGCAGAGATGAGGGGACAGGGATGGATGGGGCAGAGATGATGGGACAGGGATGGATGGGGCAGAGATGAGGGGACAGGGATGGATGGGGCAGAGATGAGGGGACAGGGGTGGATGGGGCAGAGATGAGGGGACAGGGATGGATGGGGAAGAGATGAGGGGATAGGGATGGATGGGGCAGAGATGAGGGGACAGGGGTGGATGGGGAAGAGATGAGGGGACAGGGGTGGATGGGGAAAAGATGAGGGGACAGGGATGGATGGGGAAAAGATGAGCGGACAGGGGTGGATGGGGAAGAGATGAGGGGACAGGGATGGATGGGGCAGAGATGAGGGGACAGGGATGGATGGGGCAGAGATGAGGGGACAGGGATGGATGGGGCAGAGATGAGGGGACGGGTATGGATGGGGAAGAGATGAGGGGACAGGGACAGGACAGGGATGGATGGGGAAGAGATGAGGGGATATGGATGGATGGGACAGAGATGAGGGGACAGGGATGGATGGGGAAGAGATGAGGGGACAGGGATGGATGGGGCAGAGATGAGGGAACAGGGATGGATGGGGCAGAGATGAAGGGACAGGGATGGATGGGGCAGAGATGAGGGGACAGGGATGGATGGGGCAGAGATGAGGGAACAGGGGTCGATGGGGCAGAGATGAGGGGACAGGGATGGATGGGGAAGAGATGAGGGGACAGGGATGGATGGGGCAGAGATGAGGGGACAGGGATGGATGGGGAAGAGATGAGGGGACAGGGATGGATGGGGCAGAGATGAGGGGACAGGGGTCGATGGGGCAGAGATGAGGGGACAGGGATGGATGGGGCAGAGATGAGGGGACAGGTATGGGTGAGGCAGAGATGAGGGGACAGGGGTGGATGGGGAAGAGATGAGGGGACAGGGATGGATGGGGGAAAAATGAGGGGACAGGGATGGATGGGAAAAAGATGAGGGGACAGGGTTGGATGGGGAAGAGATGAGGGGACATGGATGGATGGGGAAGAGATGAAGGGACAGGGATGGATGGGCCAGAGAGACAGGGATGGATGGGCCAGAGATGAGGGGACAGGGTTGGACGGGGCAGAGATGAAGGGGACAGGGATGGATGGGGCATAAAGACAGGGATGGATGGGGCAGAGTTGAGGTAACAGGGATGGATGGGGCAGAGATGAGGGGACAGGGATGGATGGGACAGAGATGAGGGGACAGGGATGGATGGGGCAGAGATGAGGGGACAGGGATGGATGTGGAAGAGATGAGGGGACAGGGATGGATGGGGAAGAGATGAGGGGACAGGGATGGATGGGGCAGAGATGAGGGGACAGGGGTGAATGGGGAAGAGATGAGGGGACAAGGGTGGATGGGGCAGAGATGAGGGGACAGGGATGGATGGGGCAGAGATGATGGGACAGGGATGGATGGGGCAGAGATGAGGGGACAGGGATGGATGGGGCAGAGATGAGGGGACAGGGGTGGATGGGGCAGAGATGAGGGGACAGGGATGGATGGGGAAGAGATGAGGGGATAGGGATGGATGGGGCAGAGATGAGGGGACAGGGGTGGATGGGGAAGAGATGAGGGGACAGGGGTGGATGGGGAAAAGATGAGGGGACAGGGATGGATGGGGAAAAGATGAGCGGACAGGGGTGGATGGGGAAGAGATGAGGGGACAGGGATGGATGGGGCAGAGATGAGGGGACAGGGATGGATGGGGCAGAGATGAGGGGACAGGGATGGATGGGGCAGAGATGAGGGGACGGGTATGGATGGGGAAGAGATGAGGGGACAGGGATGGGGCAGAGATGAGAGGACAGGGATGGATGGGGAAAAGATGAGGGGACAGGGGTGGATGGGGCAGAGATGAGGGGATAGGGATGGATGGGGAAGAGATGAGGGGACAGGGATGGATGGGGAAAAGATGAGGGGACAGGGATGGATGGGGCAGAGATGAGGGGACGGGTATGGAATGGGAAGAGATGAGGGGACAGGGATGGATGGGGCAGAGATGAGGGGACAGGGGTGGATGGGGCAGAGATGAGGGGACAGGGATGGATGGGGAAGAGATGAGGGGACAGGGATGGATGGGGAAAAGATGAGGGGACAGGGATGGATGGGGCAGAGATGAGGGGACGGGTATGGAATGGGAAGAGATGAGGGGACAGGGGTGGATGGGGCAGAGATGAGGGGACAGGGGTGGATGGGGCAGAGATGAGGGGACAGGGATGGATGGGGAAAAGATGAGTGGACAGGGGTGGATGGGGAAGAGATGAGGGGACAGGGATGGATGGGGAAAAGATGAGGGGACAGGGATGGATGGGGCAGAGATGAGGGGACGGGTATGGAATGGGAAGAGATGAGGGGACAGGGGTGGATGGGGCAGAGATGAGGGGACAGGGGTGGATGGGGCAGAGATGAGGGGACAGGGATGGATGGGGAAAAGATGAGGGGACAGGGGTGGATGGGGCAGAGATGAGGGGACAGGGATGGATGGGGAAGAGATGAGGGGATATGGATGGATGGGACAGAGATGAGGGGACAGGGATGGATGGGGAAGAGATGAGGGGATATGGATGGATGGGACAGAGATGAGGGGACAGGGATGGATGGGGAAGAGATGAGGGGAAAGGGATGGATGGGGCAGAGATGAGGGGACAGGGATGGATGGGGAAGAGATGAGGGGACAGGGATAGATGGGGCAGAGATGAGGGGACAGGGATGGATGGGGAAAAGATGAGGGGACAGGGGTGGATGGGGCAGAGATGAGGGGACAGGGATGGATGGGGAAAAGATGAGGGGACAGGGATGGATGGGGCAGAGATTAGGGGACGGGGTGGATGGGGAAGAGATGACGGGACAGGGATGGATGGGGAAGAGATGAGGGGACAGGGATAGATGGGGCAGAGATGAGGGGACAGGGGTGGATGGGGCAGAGATGAGGGGACAGGGATGGATGGGGAAAAGATGAGGGGACAGGGATGGATGGGGCAGAGATTAGGGGACGGGGTGGATGGGGAAGAGATGACGGGACAGGGATGGATGGGGAAGAGATGAGGGGACAGGGATGGATGGGGAAAAGATGAGGGGACAGGGATGGATGGGGCAGAGATTAGGGGACGGGGTGGATGGGGAAGAGATGACGGGACAGGGATGGATGGGGAAGAGATGAGGGGACTAGAGTGAGGAAGTCTTTGATATGTACTCAAAATCAAAGAAGGTGTACATAGGTGTCAGAGACGTGTACATAGCTAAGATAAACACAGTTTTGCTATGGAAAATGTTTTCTTTTATAACACAGAGATGCAAACAAATATAAAATTACAAAAATAACAGATACGCTTAGCACATTGAAGATATTATTTTGCCACACAATAATGGCATGGAAAGTGAAATTACCCTTTAAAGAACAAATATCTGCAGCATTCTATGCTGCTCCTCTGTGTGTAAGTAGGTGTAGCCCCCAACCATAGACATATTGCGACATATTTCAATGGGAGCCTACTGGGTGCTATATTATTAACAGAGGGCTGGATTCCTGGCTGCTGTGCTGCCTGCCTACCTATGTCACTGTCCTACCAGCGGGGGCTCTGTCACTCCTCCAGCCCGGGGTATTTGGCCCTCACCTGTAATTATGATTACATATATTGGCCTTGATTCACTAAGAGTTGAAAAAAAATCTCATGGTAGTAAAAAATTCAATTCATGAGAAAATAGCCTGAGAATTTCACTGTTAGTGAATCACCAGATAGGAAGACAATGAAAGTCAATGTCACTTTTTTACTCTTGAAAAAGGTATTGAACTTTTTACCTGTAGTAAAACGCTGCCATTGATTTGCATTGTCTTCCTATCTGGTGATTCACTAACAGTGAAATTCTCAGGCTTTTTTCTCATGAATTGAATTTTTTACTACCATGAGAGTTTTTTTCAACTCTTTGTGAATCAAGGCCATTGTCTCGAAAGACTAGGAAGGGTGCTTTAGAATTACATCAACTACATCAGCTATCTTCTAATCCTACAGCTGCTACTCACCACTGCTCCTGCTTGCTATTTGAATCCATCCTTGTAGGGATGAGTCGACCCATCAAAGTTCGGGTTAGACCAGTTTGGGCCGAACTTGCCACTAAATCCCTGGACTCAACCCGAAGCCCACCAATGTAAATGGGGACCCAAATTTGGGGGCCCAAAAATGGCTGTAAAAGGGGGGTATCAGGGGCTAGATGGCTGCAAATCAAGGGGAAGGACGATTGCCCTGCACAAAATAGGGTAGGGAAAGTGCTCGAAATAATAACTGAAAACCTCAAAATAAAAGAAATACATACATAAATTTAAAAAACTAATTTTTGGACATTTTTTTACAGGTGTTGGAAGCCAAATTGGGGGGTTAACACCTAGATGATTGCCCTGCACAAAATAGGGTAAGGATAGTGCTGCAAATAATCCCACGAAATATATAAATAAATGCACAAATAAAATAAAAATGTGTTATAAGTATCAGAGGCCAAATGGAGAGTGGGGGATGATTGGGCGATTGCTCTGCACATAATGGGATAGGGAAAGTACTCAAAATAATAACCGAAAAGTAAAAAAAATAAAGAATAGATATTTTTTGTCATTATTCTGATATACTCCAAGTTTTATTATTAAGGGGGTCTATTTTCAAAGCTAATCGTCCATTTCATTGCACTTTCAGGGACAGGCTGCTCGCATACTGAGGTGGAGAGAAAAACATCTGCCAGTTGTTCATTTCAGGTCACTTCCAGGGACAGGTGGATGATATACTGAGGGTATAGGCCACAAAAATAAAGAAATCAGCAAATAAGGGACAGGGACGTGGCTGTGGTGCTACAGCTGCTGGTGGTGATGGAGCTGGTGCTGCAGGAAGAGGACACGTTAGATTTGTGCCTGCTATACCTTCCCTTGGTGCTGGCAGGCGCCAGGCTTTGCAGCGTATTCTTGTAGGCCCCAATTCCGCTGCCAGAATGGTGAGGAAGGACCAAGTTGAGCCATTGAAAGATTAGATGGCACACAATGCAACATTGTACCCCATGATGATGCAAAAACTAAAAATTACAGGAGGGTTGGACACTGAATAATCTTCACCACATCCATGACCAGGAACCTGCAAAGCAAACAGAAAAACATTGTTAGTATTATAATTATATATTATTTCTTTCTTTTACATCTCCCCCTCTTGTTTTCCTCTGGTGTAAGCAGGCATCAGGGTTCATGTAAGCCCCAAAACCGCTGGCAGAATGGTGTTGCTAGACCAAGTTGAGGCACTAATAAATTAGTTGACACACAGTGCTTCAAGTCATATTGGATTGTCTTCAGCTCACTCCACCTCTGTCGAAAGCACCGAGCCCTCCACCTCATCCCTCCTTCAAATCAGCAAAACCGTCATAGACACAAGTCATGGAGCAGTCATTATTGCTCTATGATGACACTCCTAGCTGGGTTTCCATGGACCATCCACCTGCCCCAGTTGTATAAATAGTGGTCCGCAGGTGCCGCACAACCACCGCAGGACATCTACAATGAGGATGTAACCCAAGTGCTGACTGCTGCGGCTTTCTGCAATGTGGAGGCTGAGAAGGTAGGTAGCAAGATGGAGTGGGTGGAAGACGATCCGAGAGGTGATGACAAAGTCCTAGACCCAATGTGAACTAAAGGCAATCAGATTTCGGTGGAACAGGTGGTGACCACACAGCCCCAGGCAGCCAACAGAAGAGGGAGAAACCATCAGCCCCTTGCTACTACTACTCACTACGCCCAGGGCCTGAGCACTGAAGGAGCTGGCACAAAGGATCTCCCCAGCATGGCATTTTTTCAAACAGTGCACACACAATAAGTCTCGGGTCATTTGCACGCTGTGCCATGAGTCACTGAAGAGGGGAAATTGTGAATAATCTCTGCATGACATCTGCCACCGGGGACCTGCAAAGCAAACAAAAATAAATTGTTATTATTATTGTTATTGTTTATTAATTGTATTTTGTGGCACTGTGCAAACTTACAGGAGGGTGGGACACACCCATGGCCAGGAACCTGCAAAGCAAACAGAAAAACATTGTGAGTATCCACTCATTGCCTCCTGTTGCCTCGTACTCCACTTCCTTCTCTCCTGCCATCCAGTCATGGGCTCCAGGAGCAGACACATGAGTGGTTGCTGACGCTGAACCTGAGGCCCGGCGAGGTGGTGGGCAGAACCTAGTAGCAGCCTTGGGCCGAGCCGAGTTGAGGCACATGTGTTGGCTGGGGCATGTGCTCAATAGTGGAGTTCCAGCTCCAAAATGCCCAGGTGAGTCAAAGTGTAGGCCAACAACACTTCACCATCAATGAGTGGGCCTCCATGAGATATATTTGTGCCGTGCTGCAGTGCTTCCAATATGCCACCAATATGGTCAGCGCTACCATCCCAATCCCCCAAACACTTCAGGCCATGACAAAGGGTGTAATTGTGCCACAGGTGAAATCAGTGGAGAAAGAAGAAGGCACATTTATGCCAGTGTCAGGCTTGCCCACACGTGGCTTACAGGATGGGTTGTTGGACAGGGGACAGCCAGGGGACAGTTTTGGAGGCTTCGGTGAATGACTTTTCCTCACAGCAGGGTGGAACCCATCACAGATCTTGGGTATTACTGGAGCATGGCTGGGGGGATGTGGAGGAGGTTACACCTCCCACTGAGGACAGCCTCTCCTTGACTCACGGCAGCCTGGCTCACATGAGCCACTACATGCTCCAGTGCCTGCGGATTGACCGCAGAGTTGCCCGCATAGTCACCAGTGCAAATTACTGGGTGGGCACCCTACTGGATACCCGCTATAAAGATATGATTGAATCCTTTATTCCACCACTGGAATAAAGAGTACAAACGCAACCTGTCAGAGGCACTACTGGCCCAAATGACAGTGAGGGCTCAGTGGTGGCATGAGGCCGAGATCAAGGGGTAGGAAGATACGGCTCATTTGCATGCTTTGCCATCAGTCACTGAAACTAGGGAAATCTGTCAGTGACGTTCGTCACATTGGACCTGCAAAGCAAACAGATAAACATGTTCATATTATTAAAAAATATATTATTGAAATAAATACATGCAAACACCTGTCTCCCCCAAAAGGGATGATGTGAGACCACCACCAAGCCTGTCCACAATATCCCAGGGAAGCCTTCAGCTTTCTATTTCCTAAACAATGAACAGAAAGTGGAAGTTTGTCCCATCTCATCCACGAGCCCTGGTCTTGAATGCGAGCATTTGATAATTGCTTGCCTGTGAAAAGTTCCTATTACGGCTGGTGGAGACAGAGATATTTAAAATCAGGTGATTTGCCAACCAGGTGGAATTCTACTTCACATATGATAGAAAGGGAGTGTGAGTAGCAGCAGGCCGAGGTGAGATGATAAACAGTACTTCACCATCAATGATCGGGGACATTGGTGACATACTGCAGTGCTTCCAGTATGCCACCAATATGGTCAGTGCTGGTGATGCCATCATCAGGGCTAACATCCCCATCCTTTGCCTGCTAGAAAAAAACACTTCAGGTCGTTATAGGGGATGTAATGGTGGCACAGGAGGGGGAAGAGGAAGACACAATTACACAGATGTCAGGCAATTCCACTGCCAAGTCCTAGGATGCCTAAATGAACAACTACTTGGACGGTAGGGCGTGTACGGATGCCGCCAATTACTGCATGGGCCCCCTGGGGTGTTTAAAGGAAAATTCAGGCTTTGGTGTTCTGCCTTATTGCTCTCCTCTTTTGGAATGTTAAACTACGCATTTGTGTTAGGATTGTGCGCCTATACCTGTGATTTACTTCTCTACATTCTGTTCCCAAAATTCTCTGTGTTGCTACAGGTTTTCCTGGCCTTGAGTAAAAAATACAGACTAAAAGCAGCTTAAAGTGGACCATCACCCTCGGGTGATCGGCCCGGGAATCTATAAGATACAATGTGCAAGAATGAAGGATGGCACCACCTCCTTCCATCATTATCATCCTGGGCCATCTAAAAATTACTTTTAACTGACCTACATTCCAAAGAAGCAGCGGTAGACAGTGTGTTTCAAGGGTGCTTGTGAAGGTTTTGAGGGTTGGAGAATATTGAATTGTATGGGGAAAGGCATGCTAAAGGAGCAGAGTGGCACAAGTGAAGACACGAGAGTGAGGGGGGGGGGTGATCAGGATTGAGGACAGCAGGATGTCACAGGCAGAACAGAGACTCTGTATTGATTGGTATCTTTGGACTATAGATGAAATGTAGAAAGGGGCTTGGCTGTAGAGGGTCTTGTAGGTTAGGGTTAAAGTGGACCAAAGCCAACCCTGGAGTCTATGACACTCCAGGGCAGGCTTGGCTGTAGAGGGTCTTGTAGGTTAGGATTAAAGTGGACCAAAACCAACCCTGGAGTCTATGACACTCCAGGGCAGGCTTACTCACTCCCCCCTGGGCGCCCCGAACTGGGATGTCCCGCTGCACCAAACCCACCAGGACACTCAGTAAACTCACCTTGCCGGCATCACTCTCCTCCGTTCTTGGCTGTGTGGAGCCTCACCTGCCGCAACTAAATGTCTGTGTGTGGCCACGAACAGCCGAAGGGAGGAACAGATGCTGCACCACTTGTGAGTGTGGCTAGGGATTCCATTCAGCTTCTCCAGCTGGCCATTAATGTGCACGGCGGGAGAAGCTGATTGGACGAGCAGCCACGTCTGGCAGGAGCCCCAAGGGGTAGGACCAAAACTTGGGATAGTGAAAATCCCCAGTTTAAGATTTTAAAGATATTGGCAGCCAGTGTAGAGATTGACAGAGGGGGGCTGCACTGTAAAAGCGAGAAGAGAGGTGAATGAGAGGAGCAGCAGAGTTGAGATTAATTTGGAGAGGTGCCAGTCTGTTAGCTGATAGACCACAGAGGAGAGTGTTGCAGTAGTTTAGTTGGGAGATGATCAGTGCACTAGAAATTTTGAGTTTTCAGGTTTGAGGAAAGAACGGACGCGGGAGATGTTCTTGAGTTGGAGTCGGCAGGTGGTGGCAAGTGACTGAATGTGGTGTTAGAATAAGAGAGAGGAGTCCAATATAACACCAAGACAATGGGCTTGATGAGCCATTGTGATAGTCAGGTCCTTAACAGAAATTGTTATTGAAGAGATAGGATCAGTGTGGGATGGTGGGAAAATGACAAGCTCTGTTTTGTCCATGGTTAGTTTGAGAGAGCAAGAGGACATGAATGATGAGATAGCTGTTAGACAGTCCGCAACACAAGACAGAAGAGAAGAGAGAGCTGAATCTGAGCAGTAAATACAGTAAGTGTCATCAGAATAGAAGTGGGGTTGAAAGCCAAATGAATGTATGACTTGGTCAAGGCCCTAGGTGTAGACTGAGCAGAGTAGGGGTCCCAGGACAGACTCTTGTTGTATCCCTGGAATGAGGGTGAGGGGAGGAGACTGTTTTGAAGTGGGATACACTAAAAGTGCCAGCTGAGAGGTAGGAGGAGAGCCATGAGAGGCCAAGGTCTTGGATAGCTAGGAGGGCGAGTAAATGGAGGAGAAGGAGGAAGTGGTCAACAATGTCAAAAGCAGAGGATAAGTCAAGAAGCATGAGAATGCAGTAATGGCCTTTAGAACTGGCGGTTAGTAGATAATCAGTGACTTTAGTAAGCGAAGTTTCATTGAAGTGATTAGACGGAATCCAGTTTGGAGGGGATCAAATATGGACTTTGAAAAAATATATTGTGTGAGTTCTGTTATGTGTTATGAGTTATGTGAGTGAACGGCTTTTCAAGAAGTTTGGATGTGAAAGGAAGCAGTGAGATGGACCGGCAGCTGGTCAGGGGCGAGTACATACACACTGCAATATTTTTCTCATCCTGTGAATTAGGATTTGAGTATTAAATGTAAATTTTGTAATGTCTAAAACAGAGCTGTGCACGGCAGGGTTTACATCATCCATACAGAATACATATGGCAAAAAATGCTCACGCAAACAGCAAAACCTGCTTATTTGTTAGTTTCTGGGGCTTGTTCCTGATTTGAGTTCCTGCAGAAAACATACTTGATCCAAATTACATATGAATCCTTGCAGGAATACAATCAGTTCACTAGGGGTCACTATGTCCATTCTCTATATGACCGTAATATAACATGTTCTTTTATTGGATGAATACCTCTGAGGAAGTTCAAAAGTGCTGAACTGATCAACAGTAAAAGAACAAAGAGTTACCTCTGCTTCTACTGTTACCATATTACCTAAGATAACAATTCCTCGCACTTCATTGTTCTTTCCATTATTTTCCAAATGTAACAGCTGGCAGTGGGTGAGGATCTGTAGGTTGTTCAGGGCTAGTGGCCATAGCAGCAAAAATGTCTGCTTTAATTTGTAAGATGTTTATAGAGTTAGATCACAAGGCCGGCTCCAGGTTTATGTGAGCTCTTGGGGGCATGGTCTCAGTGGGCCCCTTTGTGGTGAAGAGTCGCGTCACATCACTGAAGTCCTAAATCTGGATGCCCCCTAAGGGTCATGATATTTGGACCAAAACTCTAGTTTTGGTCTACTTTGAAGAGCACCAAACCCCTTTAAACCTGACCTCGGAGTCTAAATGAATCTAGATCCTCCTGATTTTGGATGCCCCTGTGTGAGACCCCCCCCCCCCATTACTTTCCTGGAACTGGTGAATGTACTGTGGGATCGTCAGTTTGAGTTAATGGCCAAACCAGGGGGGTTCTTTCACAAATGCAGGCATTCCAAATTGAGATGCTCCTGTAAAGCAGACCAAAACTCAGGTGTTTGGGTATGCAAGCGATCCCAGGGGGTTTCACCCAGTAGGGTTTCACAGATTTGGATGCTCCATGGATAGGAAATCAGCTGGGGTGGGCAACTTAAAAACAGAACAAAACTCAACTCTACCAGTCCACCGCCGCTCAAGCGCCATTGCACACCCCAAAGGCCCCCCCCCCAGTGGGCCCCCCTGGAGGCTGGGGGCTCTCGGCAGCTGCCCCACCTTGCCGGGTGCTGACCATTATCTGCCGGGTTAGACCATTTATCTGTCTGGGCTCAGAATAATGGTGGTCACGGTAAGGTAAAGGTAAGGTAGAAGTCCCTGCCCACCAATTCACTTGAATGAGCGGAAAGAAGTAAGCACACACAAGATGCCGCTTTGAGCCTAGCCTCTCTGCTGCCTGAGGCAAACTATGGAAAACCACCCCCAGGACACGCAGTTCCACTTAACAATAGAACAACCCAAGGGGCAGGCCTAGGCGCTGAGCCACCAATTTCTGACTTAAAAACATGAGAGTTTGCACTGGTGCCCCATTCTCCACTGTACCACTAATGCTGCCTGAGATGGCTGCCTCACATGGCCTCATTACAGGTGCACCCCTGGCTGCTGCTCGTGAGTCAGTGACAACGCTAGATCCTGTGCAATGTAAGTCATTTTTTTTGTTATATTATTATTATAATATTATTATTTAATATTATTATTTGCACCCTCCCCCTTTGTCCTGCCTCAGTGCCAGGGGTGGGAGTGTTTTGACTGGACATCTACTGTAATGCTACTTTTTTCAGGGATATTCTGAAACATACAGCTAATTTTACTATATGACCAAACTTTGGCATTTGTGAGGAACCATGCATGGAGAAGGTGGACTTGTTTCCCATCCTGTTCTGAAATAGAGCTCACCTTAAAGTGGACCAAAAGTCATGATTTTCACTATGCCAGGTTTTGGTCTGTCTCCCTGGGGCCCCCCGCTTTGGGGTGCCCTGCTGTGTGCGAGTTCTCTGGCTCACGCTGCGTCTAGAGCAGCCAGCTCAAATCCTAGCAGCGCCGGTATCACTTGGCTCCCTTTGGCTCTGCACAGCCCCACACAGCCATTCAGTTACGGCGGGCTTGGCCGTGCACAGCCGAGGAGGGAAGTGAGTGTGCCACGTGCCCTGGGGAAAGGTGAGTTTACTCCGCACCCTGGGAGGTTTCACACAGCGGGGCATCCAAGTTCGGGATGACCAGACAAACTATAAAATCATTTGCCTGGCAGCTTACCTGATGCAGTGTCAGTCTCATACAGTCTCTTTGCTCTCATCACTGTCATAAATGGGAATTTCTTGCCTCCAGGACCTTCCCCTAATCCAGACCACAAATACTATCCTGAGGCTTGTGTCAAGTTTGCAACCCCTCTATTAGTGACAGGCTAGAAAGGATCTCTCAACATTGTCAGACAAGCCCAGTTCACTCCAATCTAATACACACAGCATGCCACTCCCATAACAGTCATGGAGGGCCGCACAACCTGGGGTGAAATTACTCTGGCTTAATAGTTTCATGTTTAGAAAAGGAAAAAAAATGAAAACATTTAAAGCGGATCTCCAGTGAAAAGATCGAAGCTTAGTAAATTGCTCCCCTAAAGGCCCCTCTGTGACATAAGCTTATTGTGAGGGATTAACACCATGCAGATGTCTGGAATATCAGGCACATGCATGAGAGACCTGCTTTTGAAAAAACGAGTCTCTCAGTCAAAATTGCATCATAGCTCTGTGCAATAATCTCTTATTTTTAGCCAGAAGTAGTTAGCCACCAGCAGTAATGACTCGTCCTCGCTCGGCTCACAGCTGAAATTTTCTAAATACATTGTATCCCCTGCTTTTGCGGCCATCGCTATAGAGTTACATTGTAACAGCTTTCCTCACACAGATTTCTTTTGCTACATTAGGTATTTATTTAGTGTGTGCATGTGTGAAAAAGCATCTCCTTGTTTCTGAGGCATATCTCTCTCTCAATTTGGTGTGAATTTCTGCTGGCACAGCACCCCCCTAATTCTCATGTGTAAGCAGGACTATCAGGTGTGTGGCAAGATGGCTGCTCCCATGTAATTCAAAAGCGATTAATCTTTATACCTTTCCATTACATCTGGATGGGATTTAGCCCTGTCAAACTGCATATGCCAGTGATCATAAGAGGGGAAGCAATTTACTTATTTCTTTTTTTAACTGGTGGTCCGCTTTAAGCATGTCAGGGACAGAAGCCTTACAGGAAGTTACTTTGCATGATTGACAGCTGAGAACTGTTTTCTTTTGCAACATATCTGCTACTAGATCCGCTTTAATGGTTGCTATATGATCCGTGGGACTGAAACTGGCCGGGATAGTTGAAACTGAGGTCATGGTTTGTGGGTCTTCTTTTATGGCGTATACCATCCAGCCATAAGCATGTATGGAAACAAAGCGGCGCACAGAGAGACGATTTGTTCTGTGACTCGCCGTTGAATCAGAAAGCCAATGCCCTCCTGAGTCAAAACATCACTCAGCCAGTGATACAAATCTCTTGGCTGCATAAATTGTACTTCAGATTTGTGGCAATCTGGCCTGTATCTGAGGAATACCACATGCTGTTACCGCGTGCCAACAGAAACACTAGGCCCGAGAAGCTAGCTTTGTTCGACATATCTATTTATGTTAGATTCTTTGGGCTGAGAGGCGTATCGCTTTTCAGGATATAATAAATGTTAAAGGCTTGTGACGGTCGAGGGGTGCAGATCAGATAAGGTCAATATTTGAGCTTTTATTTTATTTTTTTTTTCATGACTGTGCTGGCTTGTTCTCTGTGTTATTAAGATCATTTTGTATATATAGTGCCTGTAAATGCTATTTGCCTCAAGCTGATTAGAGATCATATTACTTCATATGCTACAAAATATTTTAAGAATAGATGTAAAGAAAAATAAAAAAGTACCTACTTGGTCCATGTTATGTGTGTTTAAAGGGAATTACTACAGATAAGGCAGAAGCACTGAGGCAGGATGCGGAGACAAAAAAACGTGTCTAGCCTGGTGACTAGCGCTGATCTGCTTCGGGTCCAGGGTGCTGCTATCTTAAAGAGAACATTGAAGGCCTTGGAGTCTTTTATACTCCTTGGAGCATCCTGAATTGGGATGCCCCGCTGTGTAAAAAAAAACCCAGAAGCCCCATTTCACTCACCTTGTCCCAGAGCCCTCGTCGCGTATCTGTGCCATGGTCGCATCCCAGCTCACATCTAGCCAGAGGCGGACTGGGGCCAAAAATTGTCCCGGGACTTTACCAGCCCTGATGTACTGTATCTACTCTAATCACCAAGACTCTGTCTTCCTTCAGATCAATAACTGCCCTACTACTTTATATATATATAATATAATAAATAAGTAAATGGTAAAGCAGACCTTCAACCTAAATAAGAGCATATGTTATATGTTTCCCAGACCCTGTACATACAGATTGCCCACATTAAAAATCATCCTACCTGCATCTACTGTATGTCATGAGCCTTTAAACATTCAAGATGGCGGCTCATGGAACATCAGGCAGCCTCTGCATTCTGGGATTGCTGTCCTTTCTCTGACCCCAGCTCTGCTCTGTCTGTGCAAAGTACAGCTATAACCCCGCCCCCTGTACATTATCCCACTCTCCTCTCCTCAGTATGTGATTCTTCTGAATTAAGATGGCGACAAGTCCTGAACAGAGTTGCAGCCTGGTGGGGGAAAAAAATAATAAGTAAGTGACTAAAAACTTAAAATATATTACTTTTAGATGCTGGGGAATAGTTATTTAAGAGTTTGGGCTTTTCATTAAATCATGCTGAAAGTCCGGTTTAAGATCATCAGCAGACCCCAGACCCTGTAATTAAAGAGGACCTTCAGTCAGTTTGTTACCTGCCTGACTGTCACATGTACAGGCTCTCCACCAATTAACATGGATGTATTTTCATGAATGTTTTCTAAGCAGTGTGGCTTAGGAAGCACAAATGAAGAGAAACATTAGCACTGGCAGAAGAGCATGTGTATGTGCCATGAGACTGCATTTCAGGTAATTACAGGCATTCCCGGGGGTTTCACGTGGTTGGGCATCCCAAATCAGAAACAGACACCAGGGCTGGCTGAAGTTTCTCCTTAAAGTTGTGCTTAGTTTGGGGGGGGGGGGGGGGGGGGGGGTGAGATGCTAAATGAATTGGGTCTGCCTGATCTAGGAGTGAGGTACAAAACCCAGGATAGTGAGAAACCTGGGTTTTGTTCCTATACAATCCACCCTCACTCCATGCGTGCAGTGGTGATGGGACAGGGAGGGAAAGGGAGCTCTGGACACTCGACTTTCCACCATATTCCTAAGGGGAATGGAAAATGAAAAACACGACCCAACTCTCTTCCTCGCAGCCTGTACTGGCCAGGGACAGGGCACCTGGAAAAGTCCTGGTTTGCCCTATGGCCAGCCCGCCCCTGCCTCTAGCCATATGTGCACCCGCACCCG
The DNA here is from genome assembly GCA_027917425.1 of Gastrophryne carolinensis. Taxonomy (NCBI): domain Eukaryota; kingdom Metazoa; phylum Chordata; class Amphibia; order Anura; family Microhylidae; genus Gastrophryne; species Gastrophryne carolinensis. The sequence continues at coordinate 121,543,766 of CM051239.1, forward strand.
GTCTTTCTGAATAGGTGTCGCGGGCATGCAACGGCCAGGAGGTGAGTGGGGGATGTGGCCAATGGTTCACTTGGCTCCCTTCGGCGCCAAGTGAAAGTGAGCGTGCTGATTGGTTGAGCAGGCCACCAAGCCAATCAGCGCTCTTGCCTGAGTCTGCGTCATGGGAGCAACAGGAAGGTGAGTAACCACAGCGAGGGCCTCATCTGCTTTTGTGTGTGACCCTGCCAGTCCTTCCATTTGAATGGGTGTTCTGCTCTGTTCACTGTCTGTGCAGCAGCTGCCAATACCCAGGGATCAGGATCCGGGCTAGGTAAGAGTTTTTTGCAACCTCCTCCTGTTTCAGCTCCAGAGGAGGGTGGCAGGGAGCAACTGGACTTCATTCCGGGAGCCCTGAGGAACAAGGACGACTGTGTGGCCACATTTGGAGTGTGGTCGTGGAAAGATAAAAAGGAAAGTAAAAGCAAACTTTGAAGCCCTTTGAAGCAACATCTACAGAGCGCTGCAGGAAATGGCAAGACACAGGTTTCAGGTGAGCTGCTTGCTGCCTCATTATTGCCATTGCCTGGACTGTTCTTTTAAAGCAGAACAGCGGCCAGCCTGGAATATAAAAACAGCAGAGCGGCCCCAGCTAGCGTCTTGTTTAAAGCGGACCAAAACCCACATTTTTAACTAACATCCCCTGAATTTCTCCCCCATGAATAGTGTCTTTTGCCAATTCTCACTGCCCCTACTTCACTCGAATACCAGATAATTGCGCCTGTTTTAGCTGTAAAGCTCCTCCTCCTCCATAAATTGCTACTGTTGTGTGTGGCAATGATGTCATTGCCACGCCGATGAAATGACTGATCGTCTGCCATCTGTTTTCCAGGACCATTCACAAAGTGAAACTATCTATTTCTAGTTCTACACTCTAAGAGGGAAGTATTGGCAGGGGCTTTGGACAAAAGTATTTCACAAGTTCAGTGGGTTTTGGTCCGCTTTAACAGTAGCGCTGAAAAGGATGCAGCGCTAGGCGATCTGGTTGAAGCAGCGCCAGATGAACTCGGAGCTGTAGATCAAGATCCCATAGAGCACAATGGGCAGAACTGGATTGCATGATTTAAAAATCATACTGCAAACATTCATTTGTACAGAACTTGCCCTGTGACTTGTCACTGATGGAAATGCAGGACCTAGATGTCACAAAATGTTTTTTTTTTATAATGCTTTTTTCTGTGTAATTTGGGGGTTTAGTTAAAAAACGCTAACGCCGTGTAGTGCCAGATGAACGTCAGATGAATGTCTGGTCCCAGTGCAAAAGGTGAAGTTATCAAGTCAAAAATCCCGAGTGCCTGTGATAGTGCCAGGTAGTGTCCCATCTATCAACAGCCAGTTGAGCTAAGATCCCTACAGTGCCAGATAAGACCAGTCGCTCACCCTGCACTGTGTGGCCTTATCCCATAGACGCCCCCGGGGGCTGGGATGGGTAGAATTATTTTGGCATTGTTTTTAATTTTTTTAATTTTTGGGGGGGCTGGTGCATGTGCCCCGAAATCTCTGGGCTGTTTGGAATTGTTTTTGTATGCATTTTGAACACTTTTGTATAGCACTGCAAACGTGATTTGGGCCAGGTAAAACCCGTGGCATGCTTTTTAAGTGTCCCCAATGTAATTCCCGGTGTCTTTTCATTTTTATTTAGCTGCCAACCTCCCCAAAAACAAAAATTGGAGATTGCAACAAGCACTGCTTGCCTAGAATATTTTTCTTACAGCACAGATGCTGATGCAGTATGTTCTCATTCTTAAATTTTGTGGCTTTGCAGCGCTCCCAGCCGGCGCTAGGGGTCACTAGTGCATAGGCTATGACAAGCCTTGCGCTGCGGACACAGCCCAGCCAGGAGCGCAGGAACACGGGGAGGCCGATTCATTAATAGCGGCAGGTAGCGACAGTTGAGCGACTGTAGCGGCATTTTCAGAGCGCCCGCTAGTAGTCGCTGTGCTTGGCCGTTGTTCGGTAGTTGATAGCGACTCAGTCATTTTGCCGTAATGTTGAATATTGGGTGAGGAGTCGCTATTTGACAGGTTCCGTGCTGTATGGGAGCGCATGATAGCGACTGGTCAGAGCGACCGGCTTCCACCATATTCATTAACAAATCACGCTCAAAAAATTCTCGCGCTGTGAAATGCTTGTTTAAACCCCAGAGCGCTGGCGGCGATGGGTTAAAAGTAGTTTTTTAACCTCCAAACAACCATATTTTTGGAAACCAAAAAAAACAAGTTTTTTAAATAATTTTGTAATATGAATACATTAATACCAGACCTGTAATCATCAATTCTGTACATTTTTTTTATTTTTTTTTTACCTTAAAAAAATTATTTAAAATGGCAGAAGTGGTCACAGAATTTTTCACATAAAAAAAAAAAATTAATATCAATTAATTATGAATATTTAAAGATTGTTCCATTGAAATGCATTGGCGAGCGCCAGGTAGCGAGAGGTCCTACCTGTCGCTGTTCAAAGTCAGACGCTGGCGCTGTGGGCTGAGGCTGGAATAATGATGAATGAGTGGCTATCTGGCGCTATCTCAGTCGCTAAGCAGCATTGGCTTGATAAATGTGTGATTGAGGTGGGGAGCCGGCGTTCTCGTGGCGGGGCCCGTCATTACCGGCCGCTCACCAGTCGCTACCTGTCGCTATTCCTTGTTAAATAAGGGCCTCAGTGCAGCTGTCTCCAGACAGCTCGTCAGTGCGGCCACTGAGAGCGCCTAGGAAGAGCCGCTCACCTTGCACCTGCAAGATATAATAATAAATTACTCTCCCTATGTGATTTAAACAGAATGTAAACCTTACCTGATGCTTGTCCCATGTACCTCTCCTCCATTTCCTGCAGCACAAGTTAGAACCCATAGCAGGGCTCCAAAGTGTCCTCTTCTTCCAATGTAATTCCTCCATAACCAAGCAAAAAAGTGGTCTAACTTTCAGTGTGAGTATAGCAAGCCACAGTGGTCACACAGCAATCTATGACCACAACAAAGTGACATAACCTTTTCCAGCTCAACCACAACCCAGAAAGTGAAGAAATGGCTTGGCTTAGAATACATAAGGTATTTACATATAATCATCGTCTTCGAGATACTGTGAAATTATTATTATTTTACACTGCTCCTAAGAGGGAGAAGTTAGTGTGCTTCTGGACAAGGGCTTTAAAGTGGATCAGAACCCACATTTTCAACTAGCATCTCCTGAATTGCTCCCCTCATGAAAATAACCTTTTGGCAGTTTTTGCTGCTCCTGCTTCATTTTACTCCCAGCTAATCTGTTTTAGGTGGAAGCCCCGCCTCCTCAACTCAGTGACACTGTTGTATGTGGCAGTCATGTAATTGCTGCACCTATGCAGTGACCAATTGCCTGCCATCAGAGAGGGACACCAAAAAGTTAAATGTTTAAGGACAGTTTGGTAGGTGAAGATATCCATTTTTAGCTCTACAACCTAAGAAGGGAGCATCAGCAGGCTTACAAGTTCACTGGGTTCTGATCCACTTTATTATTGCTATTGGCCTTTATTGGTGTTATAAAATGTGACTATTTTATTTTTATTGCAGTAGCTATGTTGTAAACAAGAAGATACACACTGCACACTGACAGGGGGGTGCAGACAGATAGTTCCGATACATGGGGAGGCTAATTTATTATTAAAGGTGTGGGTGGCACTTGAGCGCCTTGCCCGAGACATTCGGCAGTGCCCGCACCGCAACATCGGCTTCAGGTTGGCGGCGCTGTCAGCTGTAGCGCTCCTGGACAGGCAGTGTTCACAGCGAATGGCTTTTATATGCCTTTGTGCTAGTGACACCTAGTGCAGGCCGGAAGTGCCGCAAGCTGAATATATTTATGAAAAAAATACATACCGCTGCAAGAGGTGCTCAAAAAACAGGGATTCCATGCACACAGTGCTTGTTGGAATCATAATTTGTAATTTTTTAGGGTTAGATAAAAATGGGAATTTCTTTGGGGACATTAGACAAATATGACATAGCTTTTTCACGATCCAAATCACATGTTTGCAGCACAACACAAAAGTTCTAAAAATGCATCGCATTACCACATTTATGAAAGTGAATCTGGGGAGGGCCTCTTACAGCGACACGTGGCTTCCAGAGCACCTGGTATTACCTGTCGCTACCTGTCGCTCTCCCATACATTTCAATGGACATTTCTTTTCTTATGTTTAAACAGGGTTTTCTTTTAATATTTTTTGTTATATCAAATCATTGTGTGACCTCTCCTGGCCTATTTAAATACATTTTTGAAATGTTTTTTGTTTTTTTATTTTTTTATGCAGAATTGTCATTACAGGTCTGGTATTAAATTGTTCATGTTACAATGTAATAACAATGTAATTCCATGTGTTTTTGCTTTGTTACTAGTGGATATGTGTTCAAAAACTTTAATCACACAGCGTCTGGCTCTCTGGGCTACAACTACCCGGTTTTGAGCGCTGGCGCTGTGTGGGGCTATTTTTTTGATGAATATGGTGTGAGTCGCTCGCACTGAGCTGGTGCTACCGTTCGCTCCCATACAGTGCTGTACTGGTGTTAGAGCGACTCACACAATATATTGATCAATGCTGGCCAGAGACTGAGACGCTCTGAAATAGCGAACCATGGCCGAGCACAGCGACTACTAGCGGTCGCTCTCAAAGCCTCGCTACAGGCGCTCATCTGTCGTTGCCTGGCGCTATTAATGAATCAGCCTGTATGTATGAAATAGGGGAAATTGTTTTTCTTTTAATAATCTGAGCTTAATAAATACTGGTCTAGACAAAAAAAGCAGAGCATAAATAGTTTTGGTTGGCCATTCTATATGGAGTAATTGATAGAATCATAATTTGCTAAGGCAGTCTTTTGTGTTCGGTTCCCACAGACTGAAGGAAATAGGCTTTATTGCTTTTATGTCTCCAACGTACATCCCACAAAACCACAACAAGTGTCTCAGTTGTACAGTCATATCACATCAATCTTAGGAGACATTCACATGGATTTCTGTGTAATAAAAAAGGAAGCAGCGGTGGACTGTCGGTAGGAATTTAATTAGATTTTTTTGCCAGAACGCTGATGGGAGCGATATATACAATTAATAGACATACTTGATAAAGAATGTTAGGGCTCTAGGAGAGAGAAAGACTCCACCTAAGCCACTTAAAAAGGAACATCGGAGGCCCTGAAAGACTCCATGTCCACCCGAGTTCAACTACTTGGGGCATCCTGAATTGGGATGCCCCGCCTGTGTAGTCACCCAGAAGCCCTGTTTCACTCACCTTGTCCTGGAACCCTCGGCACATCTCTGCGCTGCTGCCACATCCCGGCTCACCTCTAGCCGTGCGCGTTCCGGACCCATTACTGGTCATATTAGTCATAATGTATCTGGACGATATTCTTATATTTTCATCATCTTATGAGCAACACCATGATCACATTTCTCAGGTCCTCCAACGGCTAAGACAGCACCACCTTTATGCAAAGGCAGAGAAATGTGATTTCAACAAGACGACCATACAGTTTTCGGAGCTAAAGATTTCTGATTTCTGACTAGAGATGAACCCTGAAAAGGTCTCAGCTGTCCTCGACCGGCCAGTTCCCTCTTTTCAGAAAGAAGTACAAAGATTTTTAGGCTTTGCAAAATTCTACCATCCAGTTCATCCAGAACTTCTCCAAGGTGGTTCGTTCCATCAAGGACTTTACCCATTCCAAGGTCCATTCCCAATGGTCCGCCATGGCCCAGTCTGCCTCTGAAGACCTGAATAAACGCTTCACCACTGCTCCTGTTTTGGCTCATTCCAATCCCCAACTCCCATTCATCCTGGAAGTTGATGCCTCTGAGCCAGCAGTGGGTGTCGTTTGGTCCCAGTGATTTGGGAAGAAACAAGTTTTACACGCTGTAGCCTTCTTTTCTAAGAAACTTTCACCGACTGAACAAAACTATGATGTCGGTGATCAAGAATTGCTGTCCTTCAAGCTGGCTTTAGAGGAGTGGCATCATTTACTGGAGAGCTCTGTCCTTCCTATATTGCTCTTAACAGATCATTGCAACCTTGGTCAGCTAAACCTCCTCGCCTACAACAAGCAAGAAGGTCCCTCTTTTTCTCCTGTTTCAATTTCCACATTACTTACCGCCCAGGCTCCAAGAACACAAAACCAGACGCTCTTTCCAGTTCTGGAATCTTTCTTTATATCTCAAATAAGCACCGCTTCACAATCATGGGGCCACTGTTGAAAACAATCTAATCTTGGTGAAAAGGAAAATCCTTGTCCCCAATCTGTGCAAACCAGAATTCATGAAGCTTTGAATGATCACCCCCTGGCAGGGCATTTTGTTTTTGTGGAAAACCTTAGACGTAATTCAGCACCATTTTTGGTGGTCCAACCTTCAGCAGAGTTGTCTCCAGTACTTGTGGCAGGTCCAAAACTCCTCGTTCATCTCCTGCAGGTACACTAATGCCTTTACCGATTCCACACCAACCCTCGGAAAGAATTGCCATGAACTTTATTGTCGAACTTCCTCCTTCCCAGGGCCACAACACGACTTGGGTGATTGTGGATCGTTTTTCCAAAATAGAACATTTTGTTTCTCTTCAGGTATTACCCTCAGCTTTGGCTCTTGTGGATCTTTTTCACCTAAAAAATCATATGCCTTTATGGGTTGCACAAGGAAATTCTGTCCGACTGAGGGTCACAGATTACAGACAAATTTTGGGCTGGTTTGTGCAAAGCATTAAAGATCTTTCTACTGCACACCTCTGCTTACCATACCCAGACCACTGGCCAGACTGAGCGTACCAATCAGATGCTAGAGCAATATTTAAGATGCTACTCTTCATATCTCCAGGACCATTGGATAAGATTACTGCCATTTGCTGAATATGTAACCATACCAAGCATGCTTCCACCAAGATGTCTCCTATTTTTGCAAATCTGGGTTTACATCCCAAGATGCTTCAGATCTGCCTTTTCAAGTTGTACCCGCAGCACAGTCACTCAGTTCACGGAGGTGCATCGCCAACTCAGGGAGACTTTCAAGATCTCACAGTTGATCCCCCCCTGGGGCTTTCCTCTCTTCAGGAGAGCGCCTGTAATAGCACCCCCCCCCCCCCCCCCCCCCGATTTGGCGATTTTCTTTCCCGTAAAGAAAAAAATAAAATAATGACATTTACTCACCTGCGCTCGCGATCCCTCCTGCTGCCTGTTTTTCACTGGGGGGGGGGGGGGGGCCTCCGATCGCCCCCCCAGGCTCTTCTGTATTGAACAAGAGGGCCAAGATGGCCCTCTCCTTCCCTTCCTCACTGGGAAAAGTGACGTCTATATGACGTCACTCAGCAGCCTACATCTCCATCCACATTGGTGTTGGATGCTAAGCAGAGGAAGGTTGGAGGGGGGAGAGGGTTGTGATCGCTCTCTCCCCCTCCAGCCCTTCTCCACCAAGCACCCAGCAGCTGTCATCATGGATCACCGAGGGACAGAGAACACAGCATGACCAGAGGTAAGTAAAGTAAAAAAAAAATAAATAAATGACTTTTTCTCTTTGTCAGTGTCATTTTATTCTATTTAACCCCTTTGTGAGATCCCTGTACCAGTTCACAAGGCTGGGGGCTGGCAAGTTACCTGCTGCTAGCGGGTGACTTGCCATTAACCCCCGGCTCACCAATTACCTGCCTCCCCAACGTCCGGGGGGGGGGGCAGAAGGGCCCGGGCTCCATAGGCACTATGCCGGCTTGTAGCCTGCGGGGCGGGGGCCACCAGAGCTGGCCCCTGCACCCTGTTCTACAAGCCCTGCATAGCTGGTCCCGGGCCGGTTATGCTGGGTAGGGGGGAACCCTACGTAATTTTTTGGGGGGGATTTTAAGAGTTTTTAACCCTTAAAATTCCCCCAAAAATGGGGTCCCCCCCTGGGAGGGGGGCCCTATGTCATTTTTTTTTTAATTAACAGCATAGTTGTAGCTTATCTGAAAAAGTGCTGTTTCAGTTTGGGGGAGTCTCCTGGGCAGGAAAGGGTGTCTACCAATACATATGTGGTAACGTTGTAACCGAGGGAAATGTGGCTTTCAAACGCAATAAGATTTTATTGACAAACTTACATTTTTTATTACAAAAAACACTACAAATTGTAAAAAATAGATTTTTTTAAAAATTTTTTCCACATATTTCACCCAAAAGTATTAAGAATACACTTTAAAAAGGCCAAACAAGACATTTCATGTTAAAGCCCAGACTCTGCTGAAAAAAAACAATATATAATTTTCCTGGAAAATCCCTGGAAATCCCTTCAAAAATCAAAATTGAACATGTGTAGAGCAAAAAAGTGAAACGTAGTCTGGCAACAGAGGGTGACAAAAAATCTAGGTAGCCTGGCACTTAAAGGGTTAAAGGGCCTGTACACCACTGATTGGTGTCTGGTCATCCAATCCTGCATCCACTTCCCCTATTTAAAGGGGCATTTCCTTTCCATCAGTGCCGGATCTTGGTCTTTCCATGCCAGTTGTAAATCAGTTGCTTTTGGATTGCTCACCCGTGTACCGACCTCTGCCTGTCCCCGACTCTGAACCTTTGCTGCCTGCCCCGACCTTGGCTACTCACCTTTACCACGAACCTGTGCTGCCAGCCCTGACCTCTTCCTGTACTCACTACGTCTTTTGCCTGCCCCTGTGCACCACGCTGAACCTCGGCTAACTGTGGAACTGGGCCGCTATTGGGGGGTAGCGACCTGGGGGTCACTCGCCGCTACAAGACCAACCTGCCTTGCGGTGGGCTCTGGTGAATACCGGTGGCCTCTTAGACTCCGCTCCCCTGACACGGCACTCGCCATAAGTTCCACAGTCAAAGCGGATCCACATCCAAGTCCGCTCCAACCGGTCCGTGACAGTTATCAAGAGAAAGAATAACCCTGTTGCCTTTGAACTTGCCCTACCTCCTTCTTATCATATCCATTCTGTGTTTCCTGCCTTCCTATTAAAAGCAACATCCATCAGAGACACTACATCCGCTACTCCAGAGCCAATTCTGGAGGAAGGGAAGGCAGAATACAAAGTGGATTCACGTTATCGAGGTTGGGGACTTCAATATTTAATAAGACTCCTGGGAATCCAGGAACAATATTTTCATGCTCCAAACCTTGTGAGAACTTTTCATAGACTGCACCCTGAGAAACCTGGCCTTTGGGTCAGCCAGAGGCCTCCTGTAAGGGGGGGTAATGTCAGGTCCTGCACGTTGGATCACCAGCAAAACAGGTTCAATGTAAAGAGACTCGGTGTTCGCTGCAGCAGGTAGCCCACTCATGGGTTTTCCCATCTGCTTGCTGTCTTTTGCATTTTTTTTCAGCTCGGCTCAGCCCGTTTAAGGTGTGTAGTGCTGCCATGTGATTAGTGCTGTCATGTGATTAGAGCAGTCACATGATTAGTGTGAACACATGATGCATGCATGCCTCCTGATTGGCTCCTACCTGCTTTATAAGGAAGTGCCTTGCACCAGGAGATTTCTGGGTCACCCTTGGACTGCTTCTCTGTATTTTGACTACAGCTTGTTTTGACAGCGCTTCTTTGCTGCCAGCATCAACATCTTACTTGGACTTGTATTTGATTCTCACCACCTGCCCTTTGACACCCCAGCCTGGATTTTGACCTTGCTTTGCATACATGCCTAGCCTACCATCTATCTATAGCCGTGCCCAGGCCCCTGTGCCCAGCACTGTCAGATGGACGACCCACGGTGTCCTGCAGTGCAGCCTGTCCTTCCTTGTGGAGGACTCCAGTGAAGACCAGGGCATCTCATAGACCCCGAGACCGGGTACGTCTGGGCGTTCAGTGGCTCTACCCACTGTTAGTTTTTTTTCTTGGCTGAACTGCAATTGTTTCAACCAGGTGTATGGCTGTTATTAGTGCCACTAAAATATATATTAATATTTATTTAATATTTTATTAATTGTATATATATTGTAAATGTGTGCAATTATTTAGCCAATACTAGGTACTCTGCCTTGTACAGAGTGGTTTTGGGTTACTGCCACCATGAAAAAAAAACCGTGAGCTGGGAGAGTCTAGGTTTGGTTCTCCTAAATATACTGAAGACACAAAGCAGAAATGGAGTGAACTTGATTCAGTTATAAAAGATTTCTCTAGAAAACTCCCGGCAGAATAATGGGAGGCCTGACTTGCCGGTTCCATAATTTCAATGGCTCAGGGCCACCCAGCCAGACAGCCTTTGTTAGCAAATTATTGCCTAGTTTAAAAGCTCCTAACCCTTTCCATAAACTACCTTGGATCTCCTAAAAAATCTTTATCACTCTATCCTCTTATTTTCCCTTTCTCTTTAAAAAAGGGCTGTCTATATTTTTTTGAGACTTTAAACAAGCATAGCAAATAAATGGAGCCCTGGATTAGGTGAGGTTTATATACATTAACCCACAAGAATGAAGCCCATGAAAAGCCTTTTATTGAGACGCGTGAAGCAAAAGTGTTGAAATGTTATCTGCTCAATGTGCTTCTTGTAAGTCAAATAAAAGTCCAGAAGAGAGAACAGAAAGTGGTGGTCAAAGTGTATGTTGATGTAAAGCGAAGTGTTGAGCTTCAGATGCAGGTTAAATTCTGCCTTGGTTAAGACAGAATTTTTTTTAAATTCTGGGCAAATTCAGATATCCCCAGCAGCACGCGTGCCCCCGCCCAGCCTATCTGAATGGTTGGGGTGGAAGTGCGTGCACAGGCCAAATATGTGGAGATGTTCCCACTTGCATTCCCAATTGCGGAAGGGCAGATCCGCACTCGAATGATATACAGTAGGCACAGTAAACAGCTCTGATTGGACGAAAGCCCATGCATGAGGCACTGGGATGATTTGGGTTGCCCGGGGGGGGGGGCAGATGCACTGGTTTTGTTCCACTTTAAGCACAAAGCACTTCTCTAACAGTATGAACAGAAATGAATTTCTGTTTAGGGTTGAGCTAAACCATACTGTAAAGTGGCCATGTTTCCGAACAGACATCTGTGTTACTGTTTGGAGTTTAAATGCTGAACAGTGCAATTAGAGCTCTGCTGAAATCCGGAACAGTTCAGCTGGGTTTCACTGCCCCACTGCTACTGGAGTTTGCTCCAGTGACAGCTTATATATGCTCAGAGGTGAGGCCTCCGAGTATGTACATCTCTGGAGAGCAGGGCATGGAGACGAAACCACAGTAGCTGCAGAACAGAGAGGGGGGACTATTTCCCCCCTAGTGTTTCAAATGTCAATTGGAGTGGTCAGAATGACCGGTACAGGTAAGTATAAGTAATATACTATACATATACTAATTCTCAGGGTAGGGGAGCTGCAAGCCACCTGCCCGGCATGCTTGCAGGTACCCCCGCCCTGTTACCCACACCCCCAATGGCTATGGGGAGCACCTGGAAGATCGATGGGGCCCTGCCAAAGGGCATAGAGGCTGGTAATGCGACCATGAGATGGGCCCCTTGGCTCTGGGTTTTCCGACCCTTATGCTTACTGTGCCAGGTGCCTTGTTGCCTTGGATGGGGGATCTCACGTTTTTTCTTTTGAAAAAAGTGTATGGAATACAGAAACCGCTATGTATTAGAAAGTTTATAGATGTTGCAAAAAAGAAACCCCGCACAATATGCCAAAAAGGCATACCCCTGCTGTACTGTATATGCCTTCCATGGATTTTAAATGGACTGAACATATGTCCCTTTTTTCAGTGGAACAGTCCCACTTTAAGACATGTTGTCCCACTGTCCCCCCAAAAACTCTTCCACCGAATCCAGGCCTTTGGTCAATTTTCAACTAAGGACACTGCTTAGGCTCATTGTCTGAATGGCAGTAGCGGAACATATGGATTGACTGAGTGTTAGGCCACAAACCAACATCCTTTATGGACCAGAGATATCTAAGTTGTGCTTCAAGCATATATCTGGGGGAGCAGCCACACCTACTTACACACCGAGGAGTAGCATAAAGCCCACGGGTGAGCCACACCCCAGATCACACCTCCACCACACCTATTATCCTGGAAAATGTCCCAAAAATCAGTTTATTTTAATGGCATTGTATAACCGTCATGAAGCAGTTTGGGAAGGGGATCTGGTATGCTGGAAGCAATGTCATGATTAGTAGGGGCAGATGTGACACAGATAAGCTGAATTAAAAAAGTTAAAAAAAGGATCAGAAGTCATGGGGGGGTTATGAGTATCTTTACATTTCTGCTAGAGTTGATCTTTAACATAGTTGTTTGGCTGGAGGTGTATACATTATAGTGTCTATAATATTTCTCGGAATGAAGTAAAGATCTGAGTGGGGTTAGGCTTTAACTCATTATGTAAAACCATACAGTTAAACATATACCTGCACGCCAGCTTACTTACAAAGCATCCAGAGTATTTTCTTAATAAATAACGGCAACACACATGAAAGCCGCCAAAGTTTCTTTTTAGTTAAATGAAACAAAGTTATACAAACGTCTTTGGTCTTGCAGGTCTTTCAAAGGCCACGCAGTATTTTGAGTTCTAAAATAATCCTTATTACACAGGACCTGCTACATAATGTTACCTTTGTATCAAAGGCTCTTTTTTCCCTACTGGCGGCAGCGCCGGCACAGACTTCAGATATCATAAAGGTTGAATTCACCTTTGATATAGTGTCAACAAAAACCTGAATGCTGTAATTTAACCAATTTTCTCCAATCTCTCATCCACTCCTGTGTCGTCTCTGCCGACTCTTTCTGATTTCCTTTTTTTTTATTCACTGGGTAAATGTTGTTGGTTGATGTTGTATAAAAACAGTGGACTACTGTGAGTGCTTAATCTCCCCCCTCTTTACACCCCAGCAACATCAAAGGCCTAGTTCTTCTCTTTCCATCTTCCCGTGGGTTCCTCCGGCCAGACTCAACTACGCAGTTCAAAAGTGCACGTTTTAGAAGCTGGCGACAGCTAACTCGTCCCCGGCAGTGGTTTATCACACTAGACGAGTGCGACAAGATCTGTGCAACTTGGGCAGCTTCCTCTCTTTCTATCTGAGAGCCATTATGCTACAGAGAAGATAATACTTTTCATTTTTTTGCCTTTTCAGTCGTTATCTGGTGCTTCTCTGTGTTAAAATTCCTTCCTTTTAGACAAATATTTAATCTCCACCGATCTGCCTGTCGGATCCTGTGGCTTTGCCTGCCGTGCTTATTTTATGTGTAACCAAATCCGGTTCTTATTTATATTTCCTGTTGCCTCTTTTTAATGTTTCAAAAATGTCTTGTCTATATTTTTTTTTCTTAATAATGTAAAACAGGGTGGGATTGAAAATTGTTTCACATGACTTTTATCATGCTTTAATCTGGACCAACACCCACTTCTTAAATAATGTGGGCTGGATCGGTACCAATCCATCGCAGGGGGGCATCCTAATTGCTGCCCTCTCGACCAATAACCCCCTGTAAGCTGCTTATTTCTTACCTTTCTTCTCGGTCCTTCTGCGACAACTGATAACTGTGGTTGGCTGCTAGCAGTCTATGGTGCTCCTTGTAGACAGAGCACCAACACTGCATACTACTATGCCCACAGTTTGATGCTGTTGTCACAGGTGTTGCAAAGCGGGGGAAGGCAACTTGCATTGGGCCCCCTTCTGCCATGGGCCTGGTAGCAGTTGTCTCCCCTGCCTCTATGGTATGTATGCCCATGTACCCTCACATAGGCCCTTATTTAACAAGGGATAGCGCCAGGTAGCGAATGGTGAGCGAACGGTAATGACGGTCACCGCCACGGGAACGCCGGCTCCCCTCCACAATCACACATTTATCAAGCCGATCCTGCTTAGCGACTGACAGAGCGCCAGATAGCGAATCATTCATCATTATTCCAGCCTCACCCCACAGCGCCAGCGAGCGACCTTGAACAGCGACAGGTATGACCTCTCGCTACCTGCCGCTCTCCAATGCATTTCAATGGAGCAATCTTTAAATATTCATAATTAATTGCTATTAATGTTTTTTTTTTTTTTTAATGGCAAAAATTCTGTGACCACTTCTGCAATGTTAGATATTTTTTTAAGGTAAAAAAAAAAAAAAAAAAAAAATTGTGCAGATTTGATATTACAGGTCTGATATTAATGTATTCATATTACAAAAAAAAGTAAAAACATGTTTTTTTTTTTTTCCAAAAATATGGTTGTTTGGGGGTTAAAAAACTACTTTTAACCCATCGCCGCCAGCGCTCTGGGGTTTAAACAAGCATTTCACAGCGCGAGAATTTTTGGAGCGTGATTTGTTAATGAATATGCTGGGAGCCGTTCGCTATGGCCATTCGCTGTCATGCGCTCCCATACAGCGCGGGAACCTGTCAAACAGCGACTCATAACCCCGTATTCAACATTACCGCACACTGTCAACAGCCGAACAACGGCCAAGCACAGCGAATACTAGCGTGCGCTGTGAAAATAACGCTACTGGCGCTCATCTGTCGCTACCTGGTGCTATTAATGAATCGGCCTCATACACTCCTGTTAACACCCCGCCCCCCCCCACATACACATCCACCTGTCAAAAAGGAAGACTAAACACCTAGATTTTCACTATCTGTGTGATTGTTCCTCTCCAGCGGGGTTGTTGGAATGCCCAGTTTTGGAATGCCCATCAGTGTGAAATCACCCAGATGGCCATAGAAACTCTCCATTGATCCTCTCCTCCAATCAGTGGCTCATGCTCTATTCAGCATTACTAAGCTGCTCTGGTGTCAGAGCTGCTTATTAAAGCCGTATGGAGCACGAGCCGCTGGCTGCACCCCTGTGTCGGCCATTTAGAAATATCTGGACCGGGTATGCACATCAGCCAGAGGGTAGGCCAGGGATGCGGCCACAGGCCACACGTACGCTATGGAATCACTAGTGGGGTGAGTATACAGTACATGGCGATCCAGGTGATTTCACACAGTGAGGCATCCTAAATTGGGATGCCCCAGTGGCCAGCAAATACATTAGGTATTTAAATATAATCTCAGATTTTGCTTTGCTTTGAAATTGCTTATTTTACACTGTTCCCTTGGAGGATAAGGTGGGAGAAATTTAGTGTGTGTCTGGACAGAGACTAAAGGGGCTATTTAATAAACACTAACGTCAGGTAGTGCCACGTAGTGGCAGGTAGCGCCTGGTGAACGCCGGGCGCTCTATGTGAAAACCACATTTAAGGAAGCCAATCTGGTGAGCACCTCTAACAGCGCCATGTAGCATCACATGTATCACTAGAGGTGGCTCATATAGCGTTGGCGCTCTAGGTTCAGGAGCGCTATGTAGTACCTTGCGCTCAGTAGCGCTCTGTCATACATTTCAGTGGGGTTTCATTTGGTTGTGTTTAAACAGCGTTTTATTATAGTAAACGTTAAATTTTTAGGCTCAAATCATTGTGTAGCAACCAAACACGTTTATTGTTTATTTATTTATTTATTTATGCAGAATTGTATGTGCAGGTCTGACATTGCAGTATCATTGTCACAGTGTTAAAACAATGTCCAATTGTTTTTGCTGTGGTGCTGGTGAATATGTGTTGAGAAACAGACTTTTTTTCACACAGCGTCTGGCGCTCTATGCTACAGCGCCCAGCTTTAAAGTGGACCGTCACCCTCGCGTGATCGGCCCGGGAATCTATAAGATTCCCGGGCCGATCACCTCCCTTCCCGCGCGACATCCGAGATCGGGATGTGAAACCCCCCCAAACACCCCAAATCCACCTACCTTGGCCGCCGCCACGCCTCCCTCGCGCCCCCCTATAGACGTGCGCGCGCCCGCGCCGGCCGTCCGTGAATGGCCGGCGTGCCCCGCCGGGGTGCCCCACCGAAGTGGACCAAGACCCAGGATAGTCAAAATCCTGGGTGTTGGTCCACTTTAAAGCACCCAGGTTTAGAGTGCTTGCGCTGCTTGTCTGTAGTTTTTTGTTGAATACGGAGTTCAGCTGGACGCACTTAACTAGTGCTACCTATCGCTCGCTGCAGTATTGTTCTTTTGTTAGATGTAGCGTAGCCTAGAGCGCTATGACCTTGGGACTCCACCTAGCATTCGCGATTGGCTCTACAGTGAATCAGGGAGAGCACTTCTACAGAACCCACCAGACATCACATTTATCAATGCTGGACGGGATAGTACAGTGCCACTTGTCCGCCTGCTAATCTAGGTTATAGCGCCAGACACCCGCTTACAGTGTCTACTAGCGGTCGCTCTAAGCAGCGCTATACAGAGGCTCACATGGCGATACATTGCGCTAGTATTAAATCCGCCTCCATGGGTGTTTAAGTGGTTCTTTATCCTAATTGAACAATTAGATCAAAGCTCTTCCGATAGGATTCTCTGAGCATCTAGAATTAGCTGGGGGTGACAGAATGCAGCAAGGTGGACACAATTTCATTCTGGATGTCAGTTTACTTTTATGGAAAAAAATCTTGAAAAAAATTGGGAATTAATTACATGTTTTCCAGAAACACTAAAATATGGAGCATTGAAGATATGCTTTTTTTTTATAGTATAGCTGTAGATTGTTGTCAGAGTGCATATTAATATGCAAGTTTTACTGTCATTAAAAAAGGAGAACAAATAGTAAAGATATTGTCACAATAGGTGAGGTGTACTTGTGTACTTGCTGTAACATGCTGCCACTTTCATATAAAAACACTCCACCGCTGATGACACATCAGGGGAACTTTGTTTCTGCTTTTTATCTAAGCTATGCATTCTATGCATTGTACAAAGATAAACCCATCAGTCCCACCTGACAGTGCTGGGCAGTGCAGAACCTGGAGGTCATTCAAGGATTCACTGCACATCTCCCCTTATCACCCTGCTGCCCCCCCCCTACATTTTATTGGTTTTTTGACACTATTGACTACCTAATAGATAAGGATCTGCTTATCTCTATGGGGTTCACCATTGCTGCTCAAGGTCCTCTTTAAACAACCATGTTACCTTGAAGGCTTGTCCAAGGGTCACTTATACAACTTTATGTACTGCTTATACCTCCCTCTGTATCACTCTACCACCCTCTCATACCAACCATACTGTTAACACAGCTCTTGTACAAGATATGTCACATACTGGTATGATGGGGGGGGGGGGCAGTGTCAGGGGGCTGGAGATGCCATATGGGTTACTATAAAGAAACCATTTCAGGGGCAGGGCCTGTTTTATACAAAGTGTGGCATTGGATGAAATTTAAAGTGGGTCTCAAATCCAAATGGGGCTTACTCTCTGCACATGACCTGCCCTGAGGAAGTGGTGAGGGACTACGATATGTGTGGGAGCTACCTCAGGATCACCCCATTTGGACCTGTTTAATGGTAATGTACACATTGCACTTTTTTACCCCCCTCTTTTTGGTGAACAGAGGGTTGAGTTTGATTGCACTAGCACATCATAGGTAGTTTTGCACTATACATTGGCCATATTAATATAGCATTTAATAGGGTCATCACTGGGGTCTGTGTACCCTCTTAAAAATACTATAATGATTTCCACTTTGCACTTGGGGTCAAATCAATCCATTTTCTTGGGTTGTTGTTTGTTGGTGTTGGGTTGGTTTATGGTACGCCTTTGTTTTGTTTGAGCAGAGTGGGCTTTGTTGTTGCATATAGCCGATTGGAGGGCTGGCGGTGGCAGGAAGGGGTTGCCTAGGGAAATGTTCATTCACTTTAAGTAAAATGCCACCCCCACTTCCAGACGTGCAGTTGGCTCTACTTACCTAGTCTTGCCCAGGTCTCCAGGAGATGAGGAGATATACCATAGCACTGCAGCAGCTACTGCCTACTCCATTAGAAGACGCTGGCTGCTGCATTGTGGGCCTTTTCTCATCTCATGGATACCAGGGCTGGACCAAGTGAAAATAGCCATTTGTCGAGCTATGGGTGACAGGAGAGGATGTTTTGAAGTTTACATTCATATTCCTGCTTTTTCTTAGGCCCTTATTTAAGACGGGATAGCGTCAGGTAGTGGCTGGTTAATGACAGGTAGCGACAGGTAGCGACTGGTGAACGCCGGACACGGTACGCAATTACACATTTATCAAGCAGAATCTGTTTAGCGACTGGGATAGTGCCATGTAGCATCTGATTCATCATTTTCACAGCCTCAGCGAACAGCGCCGGCGTTCTGCCTTGTACAGCGCCAGGTATGACCTCTCGCTACCTGTCGCTCTCCCATACATTTCAATGGATGAACCTCTTCTTCTCTTTAAACGGGGTATTTTATTTATTTTTTTTTTAAATCACAATAAAAATTCTGTGACCTCTTCTGGCATTGAAAAAGCAGTTTTTTCACATTTTTTACATTTTTTATATATTTCTGCAGAAATGACATTACAGGTCTGGCATTAAAGTGTTCATGTTACAATGTTGTTACAATGTAATTCCATATGTTTTCGCTTTGTTACTAGTTGATAGATGCTGAAAAACACAGACACACCGCATCCTGCGCTCTGGGCTTCAGAGAAGCATTTTTCAGCGCCAGAGATTTGTGAGGCTTTTTTTCTCTTGAATATGTTGTGAGTCGGTCGCTATGAGCAGTCGCTACCATGCGCTCCCATACAGCGCTGTACTGGTCAAATAGCGACTCGTCACAATGTATTCAACATTACTGAACAGCGACTGAGTCGCTATAAACTAGCGACCCACGGCCGAGCACTGCGACTACTAGCGGGCGCTCTGAAAATGCCTGCTACAGACGCTCATCTGGCGCTACCTGGCGTTAGTGATGAATCAGCCTGCCCGCTGATAATTTCATGAATTAGAAAAACTAAAGAGCTTGAGAAGACTGAGGGCTTTATTCATCAAGGGATAGCGCCAGGTAGTGCCTGGTAAGCGACAGGTAGCGGCAGGTGAACGCCAGCCGCAGTACGCAACACCACATTTATGAAAGCCAATCTGGTGAGCGCCTCTTACAGTGGCACGTAGCGACTGATTCATCATCACATGGCTCAGCGGATCCTGGCAGCGCTCAGGCTTCCAGAGCGCCTGGTATTATCTGTCGCTACCTGTCGCTCGCCCATACATTTCAATGGACATTTCTTTTCTTATGTTTAAACAGGGTTTTCTTTTAATCCTTTTTTATTTTTTTTTAGATCAAATCATTGTGTGACCTCTCCTGGCCTATTTAAATACATTTTTGAAAAATGTTTTGATTTTTTAATTTTTTATGCAGAATTGTCATTACAGGTCTGGTTTTAAATTGTTCATGTTAAAATGTAATAACAATGTAATTCCATGTGTTTTCTCTTCGTTACTAGTGGATATGTGTTCAAAAACAGACTTTAATCACACAGCATCTGGCATTCTAGGCTACAACTACCTGATTTTGAGCGCTGGCTCTGTGTGGGGCTATTTTTTTGATGAATATGGTGTGAGTCGGTCGCACTGAGCTGGCGCTACCGTTCACTCCCATACAACGCTGTACTGGTGTTAGAGCGATTCATACAATATATTCATCAATGCCGGCCAGCGACTGAGATGCTCTGAAATAGCGAACCATGGCCGAGCACAGCGACTACTAGCGGTCGCTCTCAAAGCCTCATCTGTCGGTACCTGGCGCTATTAATGAATCAGCCTGCCTGGTGCCATTTGCTACGGGAGCTGTTGATACGTTTTTCTAGACTCTGCATGTTGATTCTTGTGTCATAACAACACATTTGTTGGAACTCTGGCCCTTATTTAACAAGGGATAGCGCCAGGTAGCGAATGGTGAGCGAACGGTAATGACGGTCACCGCCACGAGAACGCCGGCTCCCCTCCGCAATCACACATTTATGAAGCCGATCCTGCTTAGCGACTGACAGAGCGCCAGATAGCGAATCATTCATCATTATTCCAGCCTCACCCCACAGCTCCAGCGAGCGACCTTGAACAGCGACAGGTATGACCTCTCGCTACCTGGCGCTCTCCAATGCATTTCAATGGAGCAATCTTTAAATATTCTAAATTAATTGCTATTAATGTATTTTTTTTTTTAAATGTCAAAAATTCTGTGACCACTTCTGCAATGTTATATATTTTTTTATGGTTAAAAAAAAAAAAAAAATTTGTGCAGAATTGATATTACAGGTCTGATATTAATGTATTCATATTACAAAATGTTTTGAAAAACATGTTTTTTTTTTTTTGTCAAAATATGGTTGTTTGGGGGTTAAAAAACTACTTTTAACCCATCGCCGCCAGCGCTCTGGGGTTTAAACATGCATTTCACAGCGCGAGAATTTTTTTAGCGTGATTTGTTAATGAATATGCTGGGAGCCGTTCGCTATGGCCGTTCGCTGTCATGCGCTCCCATACAGCGCGGAACCTGTCAAACAGCGACTCCTAACCCCGTATTCAACATTACCGCACACCGACGGGGTCGCTGTCAACAGCTGAACAACGGCCAAGCACAGCGAATACTAGCGGGCGCTGTGAAAATAACGCTACTGTCGCTCATCTGTCGCTACCTGGCGCTATTAATGAATCGGCCTCTTAGCCTTTTCTTGGCAAGAAGCCTATCATCATGTATATTAGTATATTATATTGTATATTAGGCCCATTTAGCCATGCCTACAATTTACCAGGACACCACACTAGGGTGCTTCCTTCTAGCATCTCCTTAAGATACATCTGTTGAGTAAACCGTGCAGAATAAACAACACTTGCCTAAAAACAAGAATGATTTGTATTTCGGTTTGCGGTCTGTTTCTCATTATTTTGTTGATTTTAACAATTTACTTTGTAAAGTAAACTTTTTACTTTCCACACAGGAGAGAGGCTGGCATGCTGCCAACATACCATTAAGTAAAAACTCCTGGAATTTAGGTAATGAAAAATATACAATTTAGCAAATAAGAAAAAGCAGGGGGATGGAGGTTTTCTTTATTTAAAGCGAACCTGTCATGTCATGTAAGCTGTAGCCTGAGACGATTATGGTTTGACTGGATTTCTTTTCCCATGGGCCCATAGCAGTCACATAGGCTACTTAGAGGCTGATTTATTAATAGCGACATGTAGCGACAGTTGAGCGACTGTAGCGGCATTTTCACAGCGCGTGCTAGTAGTCGCTGTGCTTGGCCGTTGTTCGGTTGTTGACAGCGACTCAGTCGGTGTGGCGTAATGTTGAATACAAGGTTACAAGTCGCTATTTGACAGGTTCCGCGATGTATGGGTGCGCATGATAGCGACTGGCCCTAGCGACCGGCTTCCACCATATTCATCAAAAAATCACGCTCAAAAAATTCAAGCGCTGTGAAATGCATGTTTAAACCCCAGAGCGCTGGCGGCGATGGGTTAAAAGTAGTTTTTTAACCCCCAAACCACCATATTTTTGGAAACCAAAAAAATATATATTTTAAATAATTTAGTAATATGAATACATTAATATCAGACCTGTAATATCAATTCTGTACAATTTTTATTTTTATTTTTTTTCCCCTTAAAAAAAATTATCTAAAATGGCAGAAGTGGTCACAGAAATTTTCACATTTAAAAAAAAATAAAATAAAAACATTAATAACAATTCATTATGAATATTTAAAGATTGTTCCATTGAAATGCATTGGAGAGCGTCAGGTAGCGAGAGGTCATACCTGTCGCTGTTCAAGGTCAGACGCTGGCGCTGTGGGCTGAGGCTGGAATAATGATGAATGAGGGGCTATCTGGCGCTATCTCAGTCGCTAAGCAGGATTGGCTTGATAAATGTGTGATTGTGGTGGGGAGCCGGCGTTCTCGTGGCGGGGCCCGTCATTACCGGCCGCTCACCAGTCGCTATCTGTTGCTATCCCTTCATAAATAGGGGCCTTAGTGGTAATTAAATCTATGGCTGGGTGAAAGTAAAGAGCGAGATAAAAGTGTTACCGCCAAGTGCACCTGAAATCATCAGGTCATTATTTATA
Organism: Gastrophryne carolinensis; assembly: GCA_027917425.1. Classification (NCBI taxonomy): domain Eukaryota; kingdom Metazoa; phylum Chordata; class Amphibia; order Anura; family Microhylidae; genus Gastrophryne; species Gastrophryne carolinensis. The sequence continues at coordinate 121,565,638 of CM051239.1, forward strand.
AGCATATTGTAGGCCTTTAACATAGAAACGCTATAGTCAGCTTTTCTATGAAACCATGTTGCAGCAAATGTGTACATTTATTCAAATCTCATTTTTGGATAACTTATCTGAAATGGAAAGATTTCCCCTTCGTAACCTTACCCTCTGATAGTCTTCACATGGTCTATGAAGCAGATGCCTTCAGTTTAAAGTGGACCAAAACCCAGGATTTTGCCCCCCTGTGTGCCCCGCTGTGTGCAACCCCTTGGTCACTCGATCTCACTTACCCCCCTCCGGTTCTACGGCACAGCCTCTTGTCCAGTCAGTGCACTCGGATCTACCCCTTCGTCCAGGAGCTCGTCTAATGTGAGCGGATCCGAGTGCGCTGACGGCCGCATCCCCCGCTACCATATAACCAGGAGCGTGCCAATGCCGACCATTCACAAATGCCTGGCGTGGGCATGTGCCCTGCTAAAGAGATAGCGGGGATGCGACCTCTGATTGCACATGCGCTATTGGACCGGGAACAAAGGTGAGTTTCAGGCGACCTGGGGGGGTTTGACACAACGAGTGGGGGGAGGGAGTATGCCTGCCCTGAGTCCCATAAACTTGCGATTGAAAGAAGAATAACCCTTTACATTTTGGACGCAATGTTAGGAATCCTGTCTAAGCGCGGGTTGTATGTTATAACATTTGTGTTATCTAGGAGATTTCTGCATGCTGAACATGCAGAGATGGGATGCCGCAGCCAAATGCACATGTGCTTTCAGATCGAGGAAAGAAGAACGTTTACAGGGGCAAAGAATCACCTGTCCCTGACGTTTGGTCCTCTTATATCATTTTTAATATAGGCATCTAGAGTTTCAGATTTATTAATTATTATTAAAAAGAATAAGTGAATTTTACTAAGGGGTTTATTTATCAAGGGCTAGCGCCAGGTAGTGTCTGACGAGCGCCAGGTACCGCCAGCTAACGGCGGCTACCGACTCAAGTACGCCCGGCGGCGGTCACAATGACGCATTTATCACACTAAATGAGGCTAGCGCCGGCGAGAGCGTCAGCTAGCGCGGGATTCATCATGTAGCCGACTGCAACGAACAGCGCCGCTGATAATCCCATCACAGCGACAGGTATGACCTGGCGCTCCCTGGCGTTGTCCAATGCATTTCAATGGAGCAATTTTTAAATAATCCTAATTAATTGCTATTTTTTTTTTTTTTTTTAATGTCAAAAATTCTGTGACCACTTCTGCAATGTTAGGATTTTTTTTTAAGTAAAAAAAAAATAAAAATTGTGTAGAATTGATATTACAGGTCTGATATTCATGTATTCATATTACAAAATGTTTAGAAAAACTTGTATAATTTTTACATTAAAAAAAAAAGGTTGTTTGGGGGTTAAAAACTACTTTACACACATCGCCGCCAGCGCTCTGGGGTTTAAACAAGGAATTCACAGCGTGAGAAATTTCTGAGCGTGATTTGCTAATGAATCTGGCCATTCGCTGTCAGGCGCACCCATACAACTCAGAACCTGTGAAACATCGACTCCTAACCCCGTATTCAACATTACCGCACACCGACTGAGTCGCTGTCAACAAGCAAACCCCGGCCAAGCACAGCGAATACTAGCTGGCGCTGTGAAAATCACGCTACTGGCGCTCATCTGTCGCTACCTGGCGCTATTAATGAATCGGCCTCTATTACACAACATGGTTGAATTGTGAACGGGCAGGCTGATTCATCATTAGCGGCAGGTAGCGACAGATGAGCGTCTGTAGCAGGCATTTTCAGAGTGCCGGCTAGTAGTCGCAGTGCTCGGCCGTGAGTCGCTACTTTATAGCGACTCAGTCGCTGTTGAATACATTGTGAGGAGTCGCTATTTGACCAGTACAGCGCTGTATGGGAGCGCATGTTAGCGACTGGTCATAGCGACCAACTCACACCATATTCAGCAAAAAAACAGCCTCACAAATCTCTGGCGCTGAAAAATACTTGTTTGAAGCCCAGAGCGCAGGAGGCGGTGTGTTTAAAGTCTGTTTTTCAGCATCTATCAACTAGTAACAAAGCGAAAACATATGGAATTACATTGTAACAACATTGTAACATGAACACTTTAATGGCAGACCTGTAATGTCATTTCTGAGGAAATATATAAAAAAATGAAAAAAACTGCTATTTCAATGCCAGAAGAGGTCACAGAATTATTTGTGATTTTTTTGAAAAAAAAAAACAAAAAACAAAAACTCCGTTTAAAGAGGAGAAAAGGTTCGTCCATTGAAATGTATGGGAGAGCGACAGGTAGCGAGAGGTCATACCTGGCGCTGTGCAAGGATGAACGCTGGCGCTGTTCGCTGAGGCTGTGAAAATGATGAATCAGACGCTACATGGCGCTATCCCAGTCGCTAAACAGATTCTGCTTGATAAATGTGTAATTGCGTGCCGTGTCCGGCGTTTGCCAGTCGCTATCAGTCGCTACCTCTCATTAACCAGGCGCTAACTGACGCTATCCCTTCTTAAATAAGGGCTAAATTCTTAGATTAAAGGGTATGGTAAAGGAATGTAGCACATGCCCCATTATACCACACAATATTATGGGCTTCTTGCTTGGGCAGTCTGATGGCTACAGAATAATAAAGGCTAGCTACACTTACTAACAACATCTGTCAATATAGAAATTAAAATGTGATTATCGATCATTTCATTTAGGAGGTTATTTAAGAAGGGATAGTGCCAGGTAGTGCCTAGTAGTGGCAAGTAGTGTCTGGTGAGTGCCAGAAACCACATTTAAGAAAGCAAATCTGGTGAGCGCCTCTAACAGCGCCGTGTAGCGTCACACGTATTACTAGAGGCAGTGTATAGCGCCGGCGCTCTAGGCTCAGGAGCGCCATGTAGTACCTGTCATCTCTTTCTTCCATACATTTCAATGGGCTCTCATTAGTTGTGTATACATTTTTTTTTGCTCAAATCATTGTGTGACCTATCTTGGCTGCAAACAAACACTTTTAAGTTTTTTTTTTAATTTTATATTTTTATGCAGAATTGTATTTACAGGTCTGGCACTAAGAGGCCGATTCATCAATAGCGCCAGGTAGCGACAGATGAGCGACTGTAGCGTGATTTTTTCAGCGCCAGCCAGTATTCGCTGTGCTTGGCCGGCATTAGCTTGATGACAGCGACTCGGTGTGCGGTAATGTTGAATACGGGCTGGGGGGTCGCTGTTTTACAGGTCCAGCGTTGTATGTGAGCGCCTGACAACGAATGGCCAGAGCGAACGGCTAGCTTCATATTCATCAAAAAATCACGCTCCGAATGTGCTGTCGCTGTCCATTCCTTGTTTAAACCCCAGAGCGCTGGCGGCGATCTGTATTAACTAGTTTTTAACCCCTAAACAACCATATTTTTTGAATGTAACATTATACATGTTTTTAGAATCATTTTGTTATATGAATACATTAATCTCAGACCTGTTAGATCAATTCTGCACATATTTTTTTTTTTTTTTTACTTAAAAATAAATCCTAACATTGCAGAAGTGGTCTCCGATTTTTTGACATTAAAAAAATTAAAAAAAAAATATTACCAATTAATCATGAATTATTATAGATTGCTCCATTGAAATGCATTGGACATCGCCAGGGAGCGACAGCTCATACCTGGCGCTGTGAGGGAATTTGCAGCGGCGCTGTTCGGTCCAGGCGGCTTCATGATGAATGCCGCGCTAGCCGTCGCTCTCGCCGGCGCTAGCCTCATTTTGCTTGATAAATGCGTCATTGTGACCGCCGCCGGGCGTACTTGAGTCGGTAGTCGCCGTTAGCTGCCGCTACCTGGCGCTCGTCGGACACTACCTGGCGCTATCGCTTGATGAATAAGGGCCCAAACTGTTATTGTCCCAGTGTCAAAACAATGTCATTCCATATGTTTTCGCTTTGTTACTGGTGTATATGTGTTCAAAATCAGATTTTGATCACACAGTGTCTGGCGCTCTATGCTAGAGCGGCGAAGCTGTATGTGTATTTTTTTTAAATATGGTGTTGAGTGCCGAGTGCCAGGCACACTGAGCTCGCGCTACCTCTCACTGACTGCAGCGTTATACTAAAGTGCCCAATACACATCACATTCATCAATGCTGGCCAGGTTACTACAGCGACCGAGGTGCTCTGTTACAGCGCCTGATACCCGTTTACAGCGTCTACTAGCGGTCACTCTAAGCGCCGCTATACAGATGCTCACCTGGCAATACGTGGCGTTAGTAGTGAATCAGCCTCTAAGTCAGCAAATGTAGCTCAAAGATTCCTCTGTTGTTTTACGATTATTTTTTTCTCAATTCCACATACAATTTAAGTCGGCTGGTGCTAAATTTGGGTTGTGCGTTTTGGTCTCTGGAACACAACAAAAGCAACCCATCGGTCTCAAATTAAAAGAGGAGACCGCCAAATGGGAGAAACTTTGTATCAATTATAAAAGTCAGCGGAGTCCTTTAGCCAAAGTTATATAATATATTTTATAATAATGTACACAAATTCATATTGTACAATGAAATGTAAAAGCCGTAGAAGAATCCACAGTCACGCATGTGCCCTGGGATCAGGGAAAAGGTAAGATTTCCGGGTGACTCTGTATGGTTTCACAGAGCAGGAGGGAGGGGCAGGCTGATTCATCATTAGCGGCAGGTAGCGACAGATGAGCGTCTGTAGCAGGCATTTTCAGAGCGCCCACTAGTAGTCACTGTGCTCGGCCGTGAGACGCTACTTTATAGCGACTCAGAGGCCGATTCATTAATAGCGCCAGGTAGCGGCAGATGAGCGACAGTAGCGGCATTTTCAGAGCGCCCGCTAGTAGTCGCAGTGCTTGGCTGTTGTTCTGTAGTTCTGTAGTTCTGTAGATAGCGACTCAGTCGGTTTGCCGTAATGTTGAATATTGGGTGAGGAGTCGCTATTTGACAGGTTCCGCGCTGTATGGGAGCGCATGATTGCGACTGGCCCTAGCGAACGGCTCCCACCATATTCATTAACAAATCACGCTCAAAAAATTCTGGGTTAAAGTGGACCAACACCCAGGATTTTGACTATCCTGGGTTTTGGTCCACTTCAGGGGGGCACCCCGATTAGGGGTGCCCCGCTGTTTAAAACCCCCCAGAAACCCCCAAACTCACCTCACCACGCTCCCACGGACAAGCGGCGGACAAGGCAGCGCGTCCGCCGCCGCCTCCCGTGCGCCCCTCTGACAGTGCGCGCGCCCGCGCCGGCCATTCACAAACGGCCGGCGCGGGTGCGCGCACGGCTAGAGGAGCAGGGATCAGGTGAGTTCTTTTGGGGTTTTGGGGGGGGTCCCTCACCGCGGGACATCCCGATCTCGGATGTCCCGCGGTGAGGGGGGTGATCGGTCCGGGAATCTTATAGATTCCCGGGCCGATCACCCATGGGTGACGGTCCACTTTAAAAGTAGTTTTTTAACCCCCAAACAACCATATTTTTGGATAAAAAAAAAACAAGTTTTTCTAAACATTTTGTAATATGAATACATTAATATCAGACCTGTAATATCAATCCTGCACACTTTTTTTTTTTTTTTTTTACCTTAAAAAAAATATCTAACATTGCAGAAGTGGTCACAGAATTTTTGACATTTAAAAAAAAAACAAAAAAAAAAAAAACATAATAGCAATTAATTAAGAATATTTAAAGATTGCTCCATTGAAATGCATTGGAGAGCGCCAGGTAGCGAAAGGTCATACCTGTCGCTGTTCAAGGTCGCTCGCTGGCGCTGTGGGGTGAGGCTGGAATAATGATGAATGATTCGCTATCTGGCGCTCTGTCAGTCGCTAAGCAGGATCGGCTTGATAAATGTGTGTTTGCAGAGGGGAGCCGGCGTTCTCGTGGCGGTGACCGTCATTACCGTTCGCTCACCATTCACTACCTAACGCTATCCCTTGTTAAATAAGGGCCTCAGTCACTGTTCAGTAATGTTGAATACATTGTGAGGAGTCGCTATTTGACCAGTACAGCACTATATGGGAGCGCATGTTAGCGACTGCTCATAGCGACCGACTCACACCATATTCAGGAAAAAAACTGCTGCAAAAATCTCTGGCGCTGAAAAATAGTTGTTTGAAGCCCAGAGCGCAGGAGGCGTTGTGTTTAAAGTCTGTTTTCCAGCATCTGTTGAGCGACTGGAATAGCGCCATGTAGCGTCTGATTCATCATTTTCACAGCCTCAGTGAACAGCGCCAGCGTTCAGCCTTGCACAGCGCCAGGTATGACCTCTCGCTACTTGCCGCTCTCCCATACATTTCAATAGACGATCCTTTTCTTCTCTTGAAACGTTTTTTTTTTCTTTTTCCAAAAAATGACAAATAATTCTGTGACCTCTTCTGGCATTGAAAAAGCAGTTTTTTCATATTTTTTTCATTTTTTAAATATTTCCACAAAAATGACATTACAGGTCTGCCATTAAAGTGTTCATGTTACAATGTTGTTACAATGTAATTCCATATGTTTTCGCTTTGTTACTAGTGGATAGATGCTGGAAAACAGACTTTAAACACACCGCCTCCTGCGCTCTGGGCTTCAAACAAATATTTTTCAGCGCCAGAGATTTGTGAGGCTGTTTTTTTCCTGAATATGGTGTGAGTCGGTCGCTATGAGCAGTTGCTAACATGTGCTCCCATACAGCGCTGTACTGGTCAAATAGCGACTCGTCACAATGTATTCACCATTACTGAACAGCGACTGAGTCGCTATAAAGTAGCGACCCACGGCCGAGCACTGCGACTACTAGCGGGCGCTCTGAAAATGCCTGCTACAGACGCTCATCTGTCGCTACCTGCTGCTAATGATGAATCAGCCTGCCCGTCGCTATAAACTAGCGACCCACGGCTGAGCACAGCGACTACTAGCGGGCGCTCTGAAAATGCCTGCTACAGACGCTCATCTGTCGCTACCTGGCGTTAGTGATGAATCAGCCTGCCCGTTTTGGTCCAATCTAATCCGTATGTGAAAATTACTCCCCTTTTAACTCCAGTAGTAGAAGAATGGCAATGGCAGAGGTCTTCTTTAGCCAGCTCTATTTATCAGCAACCTTTATAGTATTTTTATAGTGACAACAAGGATTACTGATTTTTTTTACTTTAAACTATTTTTGATACAACAGTAAATGTACTAAAAACTTTCAATGTACTGTACGGAGTGAAAAGATTAGCAGTGTTCATTTACTTTTTCTATAGAAATATGCTAATTAATGGAGACCCTCCTCTTTCATTTTAAAAACATAGATCATTTTGGCAACTCTACTATTATCTGTTGTACAAATGTTTTATCATAAGTTTATTTTTCACTGTAAAAAATACATAGGCTAAATGTCATCCACAGGTAAATTACTGGCATTTTTCTATTACAATTAGAGCTGGCCTGATTGTAACTAAAATTGGGATAAAAAAACAAAATAGTTATTTATGTCCTTAATAGTGTCTTAAAGTGGACCAACACCCAGGATTTTGACTATCCTGGGTTTTGGTCCACTTCGGCGGGGCACCCCGATCGGGGGTGCCCCGCTGTGTGAAACCCCCCAGAAAGCCCCAAAATCTTACCTGTCCCTGCTCCCACGTGACTGGACGGTCCAATCCCCGCCAACGTCCAGGCGGGGATCAGGAACATCCAAGCGGCTGCCGCCGCCTCCCTCGCGTCACTTTCGGCGCGCGCGCGCCCCCGCCGGCCATTCGCAGACGGCCGTCGCGGGCGCGCGCACGCCTACAGGGGTGCGAGGGAGGCGGCGGCGGCCGGCCGCCGCCGAAGATCAGGTAAGCGATTTGGGGTGTCTGGGGGGGTTTCATTAGAGTCAAAAAATAAAAACATAGCAAATTGTTCCCCTAATGCAATCTGTGACCTAAGCATACTGAGAGGTATTAACACCATGCAGATGTTTGGAATAGCAGGCAGATTCTGCACTCTTAAACATGCATGGCAGCTGCCATCTTTCCACACAAATGAAGAAGCTGATTCTGAAACGGGGAGGCCGATTCATTAATAGCGCCAGGTAGCGACAGATGAGCGACAGTAGCGTTATTTTCACAGCGCCCGCTAGTATTCGTTGTGCTTGGCCGTTGTTCGGCTGTTGACAGCGACCCCGTCGGTGTGCGGTAATGTTGAATACGGGGTTAGGAGTCGCTGTTTGACAGGTTCCGCGCTGTATGGGAGCGCATGACAGCGAATGGCCATAGCGAACGGCTCCCAGCATATTCATTAACAAATCACGCTCAAAAAATTCTCGCGCAGTGAAATGCTTGTTTAAACCCCAGAGCGCTGGCGGCGATGGGTTAAAAGTAGCTTTTTAACCCCCAAACAACCATATTTTTTGAGAAAAAAAAAACATGTTTTTCAAAACATTTTGTAATATGAATACATTAATATCAGACCTGTAATATCAATTCTGCACAATTTTTTTTTTTTGCCTTAAAAAAAATATCTAACATTGCAGAAGTGGTCACAGAATTTTTGACATTTAAAAAAAAAAAAAACATTAATAGCAATTAATTAAGAATATTTAAAGATTGCTCCATTGAAATTGGAGAGTGGCAGGTAGCGAGAGGTCATACCTGTCGCTGTTCAAGGTCGCTCGCTGGCGCTGTGGGGTGAGGCTGGAATAATGAGGAATGATTCGCTATCTGGCGCTCTGTCAGTCGCTAAGCAGGATCGGCTTGATAAATGTGTGATTGCGGAGGGGAGCCGGCGTTCTCGTGGCGGTGAGCGTCATTACCGTTCGCTCACCATTTGCTACCTGGCGCTATCCCTTGTTAAATAAGGGCCATAGAGGCTGATTCATTAATAGCGGCAGGTAGTGACAGTTGAGCGACTGTAGCGCCATTTTCAGAGCGCCCGCTAGTAGTCACTGTGCTAGGCCATTGTTCGGTAGTTGATAGCGACTCAGTCGGTTTGCCGTAATGTTGAATATTAGGTGAGGAGTCGCTATTTGACAGGTTCCGCGCTGTATGGAAGCGCATGATAGCGACTGGCCCTAGCGACCAGCTCCCACCATATTCATTAAAAAATCACGCTCAAAAAACTCTTGCGCTGTAAAATGCATGTTTAAACCCCAGAGCGCTGGCAGCGATGGGTTAAAAGTAGTTTTTCAACCCTCAAACCACCATATTTTTGAAAACCAAAAAAAAAGGTTTTAAAATAATTTAGTAATATGAATACATTAATATCAGACCTGTAATATCAATTCTGTACATTTTTTTTTCCCTTAAAAAATTATCTAAAATGGCAGAAGTGGTCACAGAATTTTTCACATTTAAAAAAAAAAAAAAACAATGAATTAATAATGAATTATTAATATTTAAAGATTGTTCCATTGAAATGCATTGGAGAGCGCCAGGTAGTGAGAGGTCATACCTGTCGCTGTTCAAGGTCGGACGCTGGCGCTGTGGGCTGAGGCTGGAATAATGATGAATGAGTCGCTATATGGCGCTATCTCAGTCGCTAAGCAGGATTGGCTTGATAAATGTGTGATTGTGGTGGGGAGCCGGCGTTCTTGTGGCGGGGCCCGTCATTACCGGCCGCTCACCAGTCGCTATTCCTTCATAAATAAGGGCCATAGAGTCTTTAAGTCAAAATTGCCTCATAGATCTGTGCAATCATCTCTTATTTCTAGACAGAAGTAGAAAGCCTTCAGTTGTAATGACTCATCTTTGAATAAAATACTATTGTATCCCCTGACTGAATGCTATTGCGGCCACCATAGCCATAGAGATACATTGTAACAGCTCCCCACACACAGATTGCTTATGTTACATTAGCTGTTTATTCAGTGTCTGCACGTATGAAAAATGACAGGCAAGCTTCTCCTTGTTTCTGAGGCATATATCTCTCTCAGTTTGGTGTGAATTGCTGCTGGCACAGCACCTCCCTAATTCTCATGTGTAAGCAGGACTATCAGCTGTGTGGCAAGATGGCCACCCCCATGTAATTCAAAAGCGAATAATCTTTATGCCATTCCACAATTTCTGCATGGCATTCAGGTCCTTATTCATCAAGTGATAGCGTCAGACAGTGCCATAATAGCGCCAGGTATCGCCAGCTATCGGCGGCTACCGACTCCCGAATGCCAGGCTGCGAACACAATCACGCATTTATCATGCTAAATGAGGCTAGCGCCGGCGAAAGCGTCAGCTAGCGCTGGATTCATCATGTAGCGGACTGCAACGAACAGCGCCGCTGCTAATCCCATCCCAGTGCCAGGTCAGACCTTTCGCTACCTGGCGCTCTCCCATACATTTCAATGGCAGACACTGCAATGTTTTGTTGTAGTGGTTTTTGTGTTCTTGACTTTTGCCAAAAATTATACACATGTTGTTTAGGATATGTTTGATGAATCTGTCTTGTTTTTAGTGATTTTTTGGTGAAAGATGTAATTTTTCTACTGGAATGTTGTGAGTGAAATCTAAAATGCATCTCCTCCCACAAAACACATTAGCCTCAAATTAGCTTGCTTTCAGAACACACATGGCTTGTAAAGCTACTTTTTAGTCAGTCATGGTTGGCGCTCACGTTCACTCATTGAAATTGTCAGTGCCCAAGCTATTCTGCAGCCCTGTCCTTGTTGAATCTGTGGTGGTCAGTGTTTGTGCAGTCGCTGTTGTGATTCGCTATGTGGCGGCGCTAGCGGCGCTGTGCTGCGCTGTGCTGTTCATACATGTGCCTTTCTGCATTTTTCCCTGAATTCACTTGCAGCGACCCCAGTCGTTCTTAATGAATACACTGTAGTTCCAAGCGCGCATATGTCCGCATTCAGCAGGATTATTCAGGCGTACAAGCTCATAACAACCCTTTATGCATTCTCCTGTGTTCCACATTATCATGTTGTTGTATAGTTATATTGTGTTCTTATTTTATTTGGCAATCCCATTGTAATTTTTAAGCAACCAGATCTTTTTGGGCTCTGACGTATGCATTACAGGATATTGAACACCCAGCTAAATCTTGCTAATAATTAATTGCGTCTTGGCCAATAGCTTGTTGTAATGCGTACATCTCCTATTACCGCCACTTAACTTGCACATAGCGGATATTAGCTTCTTCCTAGTGCGCGGAGCGTTTTTTTTTTATTTTTTTGGTCGCTTTCGTCATATCCACTTCCGGTTTCCTCCTTTGCGTTTCCACCATGCTGCCCAGGAGAAGGATTATGCGCCTCCCCAGCTCCTCCTCTGACTCTGGCCCCCCCACCCCTCCCCCACCTCCCGCACCTACCTCACCTCCCCCACCTACCTCACCTCCCCCACCTTACCCCCCTCCACCCCCCCCCCCCCGGGCCAGCCAAGCAAAAACGTAAAAGGGTGGATAGCCGCGTAAACGGCCAGGTGCTTAAAGTGAGTATGTTTTCCTTGGATTATATGTTTAATCTGTTCTCAGTATAAATGTTTAGTCCATTGGTCTGATGTCATGTATTGATAACATTTTTTTTTGTCATTTCTCATAGGATTTCTGCATCCACCAATGTGACTATGCCCGTGGGGGCAAGAAGCGCATTGCCCTGGAGGTGAAGGCCACAGTGTCCCGGCGCTTCCACACCAGCCTCAGTGTGCGCTCAATTATGCAGAAGTGGTCGGACTTTAAACGCCGGGACCCTGAAGGCGTGTACCGGCTATATGATGCGTACGCTTCAGGTAAGTGGAAGTTGCTGCTATGTTTATACTTTTGGGGAAATAATATTCTAAGCTGTGTCCATTTTGGGTAGTAATTGTAATTTTTTTTATTCACCCCCTCAACACAGATAAGCGTCCTCCCCTGGGGAAACGTGGGAAGGTATTCCTCCCCCGCACGAGACAGGCGGACTCGGGGGAGTCATCGGGGGAGGGTCCCTCTCGAGTGTCCTATTTAGAGGACCCAGGGGAGGAAGGGGATGACGCCCCAGAGGAGTGTGCTGCTGGGGGGCTGTCAGGATCGAGCCTCAGCTCCTCACACTCTGAATCTGAGGAGTCACTCCAGCCAAGGGGCCACTCTCAAGTGGGGAGTCCAAGTGGGGTGGAAGCTGTGGACTCTCCCACACTCCCTGAAGGAGCAGGGAGTGAGAGGGAGGAGGGTGGCCCTTTGGGTGGGGGATCTTCGGATCAGAGTGTGAGGAGCCGAGGCTCCACGCCTCCTCCTCAGAGCCCTCCCTGGGCTTCAAGTGGCAGCTCATCCCCTGGTGAGTGCAGATTTAGTCAGTGTTAGTCTGTGACAGGTTCCATATGGCCATTTGTACTTAGCCCTTGCCATTCCTCTATAATTTGCAGCGCATCATATAGCCGGCACCTCCAGGAGCTTTGGGCAACGCCTTCTCCACGGGCATAGTTATGGTAAGTGTTTGTTGTTATCCCTCACATTCCATATGTTATGACATTCCTTAAAGTGGACCAACACCCATTGTTGATTGGCCCGGGAATCTATAAGCTTCCCTGCCCAATCACCTCCCTCACCGCGTGCCCCCCCTCCAAAGCCCACAAACTCCTTACCTCATTGGGGTTGGTGGAAGCCACCCCCGCCGCCTCCTGCGCGCCCCTCTAGATGTGCGTGCGCCCGCGCTGTCCGTTTGTGAATGGCCTGCGCGGGCGCGCGCCCTTGTGACCATCCTCCCCACCCCACCTCCCGGGACGGCCAGCAGCATGGGCCCCAGCCACAGCTGCGATGGTGAGTACATCCCTCATATGCCTAAAGACTTGGGACCCCTATGTCTTATAGTTAATTCTGGAGACATTTACAATGTACCTATGTGTTTTCTAAGCACACATCTAGGTTACATGTGTTTGTTCGACAATCCTAAATGCATGTCTAAATGCTTGATTGTTGGCTCTCATTCTTGTTTTTGCCACATAGTGTAAAATTGTGGTTTCTTCCAAACCAAATTGGCCTGCTAAGGTGGTGACCTCTAATATGCTTGGCCCAACCAGTTTAATCGTTAGGACTTAGGCCCTGATGTTTGGCTGTAACTAACCAAAGAAATGTCCACACTGGGACTTAGACCTTAATTTATTTCCAAGAGTTCAGAGTAAATGTATGCTTGGGATGTTGTAGCCACATTTAAGGCAGCCACTAGTACTCATATAATGGTAACACCTAAGGGCACAGTGGCCAACAATGTGAATGTGTGGGTCAGCTAATTTGAGCCAATTACATTACATTGCTACATCTGTGTATGTTGAGCTCACATTCTATCTTTTGAATATGTTTTTTTTCTACTCTCTACAGCTTGTGAAAACCAGCATCGCAGACTGTGGCAGTCGATCCGACGTCTTCGCCTTATGCTGCTGGCCTTGAAGAGGCGTCGTTAGGGTGGGGGGGGTATGGTTTGAGCCGTTGTGCGGCGGAATGTTGGGCCTGTTGCCCGCCTTGCGGCATAATAAATATTTTGTATTTTTTTAATTACAGTGTGTTGTGCCTTGTCAAGCATAGTTTAAGTGTCTACCAACCCATTATTTTTCAAATGTTGGTGTACCTTTGTAGCCATTTAATGTGTAAACCATGTGGCCATATGGTCACCAATGTGTGTCATACATTTCTGGCTACATGTACATATCTAGATCTAGAGACTCATCCCTAACTGTGTTCTTAGCTATGTCTTTGAAAAAACACAATTTAGAGGTGGGGTACTCAAATGTATTTGCACAAAATGAAACAGAACAAAAAGAACATCAATATTCTTGGCTTGGGGGCCAGGGAGGTTGAGAGTCATTGCTAGGGGTGGTGTTGGGGGACAACAGTGCAGTAAAATAGACTGCTGTTGTATCAGCTGATGCATCAACAACAAACTTTGTTCCTGGCGCTGGAAAGATTGCTCCATCGCATGTGCAATGCGATCCAGTACCCTGTTGGTTTGAATTTGTTGGCCTTGTCTGACATCCTGGAGCTGGCGCTGCAGGTCCTCAATTTGTTGCCGATACACCAGCACCTGATTTTCCAAGGCCACAATGGGCTCATTAGTTCCATCACACGGCTGTTGGCGACTGTAGTCCTCCAGCATCCGGAGCCCTAGCTCATAAAAATCAGCACTGGTCGGTGCCACACCTCCTCTTGTTGTGTGTTCAGGCTAAAAAAACTAAAGAAAAGATTGTAGTGAAGCTGAAACAATGCAGGTATGCCCCTCCCAATCATTTACCCAAAGTGTAACAATCAAACTCACCCTTGATTGAGCCTCTGTAGCTTGGCCACATGGCACTTGGGAAGAGGTCCCAGCTTGGGGTTCAGGTCTGGCCTCCTGCCAAAACACCAAAGAAATAACATGTTACATGTTGGTTCCTGGACCACCCACAAACATGTCAATGTGGTTATTGTTCCCCAAAATCAGCCATGTTACTTCAGTGCCGTCCGCCCGAAGTAGTTCCGGGGTCTGGCTGCCAGAAAGGGGCAAATCCACATCTGAGAGATGGGGCAAGCTGGCATATGCTAAACAGGGAAATCATGTTAGTAGGTCAGTGGACCAAACTCAAATGTAATATGGATAGACTATCGAGGCCATACCTCGACAAAGTGGCAGATTACACACTAGCCAAAAGGGATCTTGTAAACTCAGATTGCTAACATGTATGTAAGAGGAAGATGAGCCAATAATTGGGCCAAACAATAACAGACACATTGCTCAAATTACACATACCTGCCATCTCCCACATGTCGGGAGTTTGGCCCTCACTCGAGCTTTGCCCTTGAAAAAACACGTTTAAACACAAGTTGGCCTACTAAATTACCAAAAAAGGTTTGCAAAAATCCTTACTAGATAATCAAGCAAAACCAACTTACCCTCATCTCTAGCAGCCTCAACGTGAAGGGCCCTTTCCGGACAGCCACTTCCGATATTCCGGCCAACTAAAATACACAATTAATGTCTCTAAATATTCCTAACACTACTCGGGTGAATGTTTGTCTTTTAATAGACACAAAAAATGCATTGCAATCACTCTAAACAGTTTAGTAATGAGCATGGGGATAGCAAATCCACTAAAAAAAGCCATCTTCAAGTTGACCTAGCAAACATGTAGATTATTAGACTAACCAAATAGAACCAGCGTAACATAAACAGCATAAAGGATACATTGTTTTGGGCAATACACACCAACAGGGTCCTGTTGACCTGCAACATCGGAAGTGGTGTCCAAAGATGAAGCAGTCACTTGGCCTACCAAGAAAAAAGAGGAATGAAAGACATGCACTTGTGTTAAAGCAGCTAAAGCAAGGTTGACACATGCACTTACCGGCATCCAAAGAGTAGCTTGGCTCCCGAGGAGATGCTGGTGCCAATGGCGGTGCAGCTAGGCAAAATCAAAGAAAAAATTTAGCCATTGGTAATGTGCGGGAAAGGTGTGTGTGAGCAGCTCAATCACTAATAAGCCCTAATCAAGGCCAGTGTGGCTTCCACATGTATATGCAGATATATGGCCACACATCTCTGGCTTCCCACATAGGTACACATGTTAGGGCCTTGTTAGTTAGTTGCTGAGAGGGTTAAAGTGGGCGTGAAATTAGTCCGCAGGCCCATATTAGTAATCCTCAACAGTGGTACAAGCTATTGTTTGAGGTGCTCCCACACCCATTTTGTACCAAAACAACCAGCCCATAAATTACTGATAAATACCTTCAATGGCAGACTGGGTTAGGCTTGAGGTTGGTTGAAGGGCAGGAGTTGTGGTGTCCTCAGCCAAATCCTGGACATCACCATGTGCACCTATGCAGAAAGCAACAGACAAGAAAGGAAATAATTTATGAGGTATAATGTACTACCTCACAGGTCCTACTGTTAGTTGGCCAGAAAGAGACAAAGCAAATCACATACATTAACATTACCAGCAAAAAATATGCAGAAAATATGTACCTTCAGTCCAACCTGTGGTGTCATCCCCAGCATCAACACCCTGCAGCCGAATCAGCGGAATTTTGGCCTTCAGCATCTCCTCATATGGCCTGTAGGTACTCTTTGGACCCTGGATGGTCCCACTCTCGACATCAAGATCATGCTTCATCTTTTGCATAAGGGCCCTTCTCAAAGTGTAGAAGCGTTTCTTGCAGGATGGGCCACTACGTGGGTATTGAGCACTGCTAGTAAGCATCTCCCCAATGGCATCCCACAATTTGCTCCTTTCTTGCTTGCCTATAGACTGGCTTTGGGAGCCAAAGATTAGCTCCCATTTGGCCAGGGTAAGGCGCACAAGAGTATTGTTATCCGCCAAATTAAATTCTGGCTCCCTCTTGGCAAATGGGCGGCTGGCCTTGGGTGCAGGCTCACCTTGGGCATGGGCCCTTTTCCTTGAGGGAGGTCTGCACACAGCACCCAACACACTCCTACTTGGGCCAGCTGTGGCCGGCAGATGTCCAGAATTTGGCTCCATCCTGTAGCTGCACACACACACCACTAGACAACACACAAGCACGCATACAGACTACAGAATGGCATCACCCTGTTTTTGGGTTGGGCAGGTTTTATGTGCTCTACCAACCAATCAGAAACAGGTCCACTTAATTGCTTCACACATACTGGCCAGGTGCTTGTAGCCACAGCTCCACTGCACTGATTGAACCATGCTTGGTAGGCAATTAACTAATTACAGAGCTCATTAACCAAACAACACACAACCAAAGACAACAATGTACTCATGTATATTAAACACTTGTGACATGTGGCTGTACAAATGGCTATTTAAATAAAGAGCAGCTTACCTTTCATTGGTCCACCACAGAATTTTCATCCATGTCCGTTAATGCACGCAAGTTTCGGCTCACGTACGCTAGTAGCGCTAATCCGTTTCACGCACACCTGGGTCAGCTAATTACAGACAGGAAATAGCAGAGCAATGCAAAAGGCGGTAAAGCGGACCTGTCCTTTTTCAAAGTGAAGTATAAATGGCTGGATTTGCCAACCTTCTGGTATTGTTACACTGTGGCAAAGGCTGTGGTGTGGTGGTGTGGTGCTTTGGTCCCTTAGCTCATTTTAGTGTCTGGCTGGGTTTGGTCCTCACTCTCTGTGGCTTGTTGGGTGATTTCTGACATCAGTGCTGTTTCTTTAGGAGATTGATTTTGTTGGCATATGCAAATATTGTGGCGCATACAGCAAGTGAGGCTTGATTTTGGGGCTTTTTGTGGGCTGTGCAGCAACTCCCCTCTTGGTTGTGCCTAACTTAGAAAGCACAATTTCAGCAGTCTGTTGGTTCAGACCACTATACTTCTGGTTTTGTGGTGAGCTGCATTGTAGTGAGTGTGTGAGGAGTGTTCTTGCTTGTGTGTGTGGTGTGTTTGTGGTTTTTGTTTTTGTTTTGCTTCTTTGGTATATCTGTTGAGTGCGAGATGGATAAGAGGGTGATGTATGGGTTATGGGTGCAGGGATGTGTGAGAATGCTGGAAGAGCAGGAGGCCAGGGAGGAGGGTGCTGTGAGGCTTAGGGCACCCCGATCCTTTGGCATCCGCCTTTCAGTGTGGGATTTAAGTGACGAGCAGATTAGGAGCCGCTTCTGTCTGAATCGTGCAGCACTACAGTCCCTATATGATCAGATTAAGAACAAAATCGAGCCATCCACCAAACGCACCAGATCCATTCCAGGCATAGTACGCCTATGTGCCACTCTTAATATTTTGGCACGAGGGACCTTCCAGGCAACCTCTGCCCTCCTCAGCGGGATCAGCCAGGCTACAATGAGCCGCATATTTTTCCAGGTAGTACTGGCTATTTTTGACCTGATCCCTATTTACATCAAGTTTCCTGAGGATGAGGTTGCCAAAATAAAACATGCTTTCTATCGCATGGGAGGGATCCCGAATGTCCTAGGGTGCGTGGATGGTACACATATCCCTTTCCGCCCTCCCCATGCACAGGAGCTGCATTATTGGAACAGAAAACAGTTCCACTCCATCAATGTCATGGTTGTGTGTGACCATGACATGAAGCTGTGGGCCGTGAGATCTGGTTTCCCCGGCTCATGCCATGACTCTTACGTGCTGCAGCGGTTAGTCCTGTGCCGGAAGTTTGAGAACAACGAAATGCCAGCTGGCTGGCTACTGGGTAAATAACTAACCATGTCAAAGTATTTTGCCTAAAATATGTGGCCTAGTAAGCTACATTTTTAAAAATGCAAAAAAACCATGTACTAGTACTAATTGCTGTCTCTCTCCTTGTGTTTTTTCCACAGCAGACAAGGGATACGGGCAGAGAACGTGGGTGATGACTCCGGTCAGAAACTCACAGACCTCTGCCCAAGAACGCTACAATGCAGCACATCGCAAAACCAGAAGCATTGTGGAACGAACCATTGGACTGCTGAAAGCGCGCTTTCTGTGTTTGGCACGCCCAGGAGGAGAGATGTTGTACAGTCCACAAAAGGTCTCCAAGATTATCCTCGCATGCTGTGTGCTCCACAATCTTTGTATATGCCACAGAATCCAACCCCCTGAAGAAACAGCACTGGTGCCCGAAATCCCCAACTTGGCCGCAGAAACGAGTGAGGACACCCAGACTGGCTTTGAGCTAAGGGAAAGCATGATCACTTCGTTTTTTGCGGTAAGCTAACTACCCTTCACTCTAATCCAAGTACTGCACTACAGGGGAAAAATTTGTGGCCTACAATCATAATTTGTCACAAACTACTATAAGGGGTGTGTAAGATGACCCAAACCACTATAAGGGGTGTGTAAGATGACCCAAACCACTATAAGGGGTGTGTAAGATGACCCAAACCACTATAAGGGGTGTGTAAGATGACCCAAACCACTATAAGGGGTGTGTAAGATGACCAAAACCACTATAAGGGGGGGGGGGGAGGAAGTTGACCCAAACCGCTATAAGGGGTGTGTAAGCTGACCAAAAACAATATAAGGGGTGTGTAAGATGACCCAAACCACTATAAGGGGTGTGTAAGATGACCAAAAACACTATAAGGGGTGTGTAAGATGACCAAAAACAATATAAGGGGTGTGTAAGATGACCAAAAACACTATAAGGGGGGGGAGAAAGTTGACCCAAACCACTATAAGGGGTGTGTAAGCTGACCAAAAACAATATAAGGGGTGTGTAAGATGACCCAAACCACTATAAGGGGTGTGTAAGATGACCAAAACCACTATAAGGGGGGGGGGGCGAAGTTGACCAACATAACAATTAGGGGTGTTGTGCAAGTTGGCAAAAACTGTCCCAAACAAAAAACAAAAAATGTCAATAAATGCGAAAAAGCAAAATTAATTATAAATACTAATTCCAATTTTTCTTCTTTTTTAGGCACCAAGATAAAAAACCACTGGATTTTTATGTGTGACTTTCACCCAAAAAAATGAAACAATAAAACAAAATTCACCAAAGAAACATGTTGCAATGTGTTTACTACTGAAGGTACTAACATTGATTTCAAGCCAACAGCAAACCAAGGCGCAGGCGCTGTGTTAAATAGCGTGTGTCAAAATGAGAGCGCCTACAAAACTGATCTGAAACATCATATTCACCAATGTAGGCATTGTTCACAACAACGCCAGGTAGCGACTGAGGAGGCCTGCTATAGCAAATCGCAGCCGGCCGCGGCGTACGCTAGCGGCGCTCATAGCGCCATACTTCAGTCGCTCATCTGTCGCTACCTGGCGCTATTAATGAATCGACCTCCCCGTCTTCTCAAACAGCTTATGCAACTGATCATAAAAGGGGAAGCAATTTACTAAACTTTCTTTTTTTGACTGAAGGTCTGCTTTAACACAAGAGCCACATTCAGAGGGATGGTGGGAGCCGCATCCAACATAAATAGATCTTAGTAGCCCAAAAAACCTTTTTAGAAAAACAGGTAAAAAAATGGTTTCAAATAATGCAGCGAGATACATGTGGGCATCCAACGTGATAATTGAGTGTGCATGTCAATCCCCCCGCTCCATTAAGTACTTGCCCTACACCTGCAGATTCACAAGCTGAAAAAAATGACCGCAGGTCCATTTACTTGCCCACCAGTCATCCTGATTTAGGCCACCAGTAATAAATCAATAGGAGATACCAAATCAGGCAAACTACTCACATTTCTGTGGTCCAATGGTGGCCAAACGCTTCGGCACCGGTCTGACATTCCACATTCTGCTGATCAATATGTTTACCAGATGAGCATGTGCCTGTTACCATGGCTCTGACAATGGCCAGACCTAGGTGCTGTGCACCCCCCAGTGTGACATATACAGCTATGCATCAAGAAATATCCAGCCAGGCAGTTTTTTTTTTATTTTTAAATGGAAGCAAGAGGAAATCAGGGGTGACAGGTTCTGTTACCCCTGATATGCTAAACTTGTAACCCCTGGATTTTTTTCCTACCAGGAAGGAATAAACCACAAGCTTCGCGGGAGTTTTATTTAATTCGGATGTAGAAGTGACCCCCTACTCTCATTAGCCGACATGTTTATATGCATTTTTAATATTACACCATTTCGCGATAGCACTTCTTTAAGTGTTCTGGCCTAGCATTATGCCTGGGAGCCACACAGCAGGGGTCAGGAAGCCACACTTGGCTCCCTACAAGTTAAGGGACCCCTGTCCTTTTCTTTAAAAAATGATGCTAGAAATTAGCATTAGGATTTAAATACAGAATATAAAATGGTGATTAGCTATATGCTGTTTATGACCTTTTAATACTAATGGTAGCTTGAGCAATTTTTTGTATCCTGCACTACAAATTATTACCTGATCCCAACATGAGATTAACTGGCTGAAAGGAGAATCCACAAGGATCAAATAAATGTTTACGGTGAGATGATGGTCAAAAGTTTATTCAAAAGTCTGTTGGGGTGACAGAGGGAAGTAGAAGCCCAACAGCAAATAATAGGTTGATCTCGAACATTTGCCAGAAATAATTCCCATCATCGCTGACCCTGTGACTGGCACTTAGCCAAGGCTATAGGTATGTCTATGGTAGTTGAAGTAATCCTACATACATTGTGCTGTACATTATGCTTCAATAGAGGTGTGTGGCCAAGCCAAGTAGGATGGATTTGTTATCAGCAATAATGCTGAAGGAGATTTGCAGGCTGTGAGTAGTCAAATATGGCCAGAGGAGGACTGCTTTGGGACCAACTAGGCTACTGCTTCTAATACTCCTATCCAATTGTTTCCTTCCCAATCTCCCCCACCAGCCCATTATATCTAGTCTGAATGTATCCCCCCAGCCAAGAAACCCCAGACTATGCTCTGCCCCAAAGGTTATAGCCTTAGCATAACGGCAGTTGGATGCCATGTCCACCCTTGCCACTTTATCTAGTCCCCACAATATTAATACTAATGCCATTGATTTAGGAGTGGCCGTATCTAACTTTACTCATGATCTGTTAATGCAATGCTATACCCTTAGCCATGAAACACACTCGTCCTTCCAGGAAGCACAGTTTGGGTGGCTCAGGGGGTCATGGTCATGGGCTGACCGGGGCTGGTAAAATCCGGGCCTGCATTTTGGCCACAGTCTTCTACTGTATACGGCTGTAGTATAACAGGATTAAACAAGAGGCAGCTACAATCATTAGCTGCTGCTGGTGAAACTCATCATAAGCAGTTATGTATGTATGTATGTTTGTGGCACCTACTTGAACGCCGGAGAGCCCTTGAGGCTCAGGGGGTGGTTTTACACAGCTCTGTGCTGCCAATTCGATAAACACCAGGGTCCAAGCTCAGGATCCCTAGGTATCCCTCAGTTGTTCATTTCAGTGGTCTCTAACTTCTACTTGATTTGAGGTTTCGAATTTTGTAGGTTTGCCTAGAGTTTCACTTTATTTTTATTACATTAGACGCTTACTCAAGGATACTAAATAATCTTCCTAGGTAATAAGTCTGTATTCCACTGCCTTTACAACTGGCAAACTGTGTGTATGTGGTGGGCCTTTAAAACCAGCAGAAAGAACACACCACACCATCAGTGAACCTGGGAAGCAAGACAGGAGAATGAATATGGTCATCCCGTATATAGCCAGGTTCATGGATTTAAACATAGGCAGATCTTGAACCACCATCACATGCCTGTCTGCTTTAAATCTGGAAATAGACCCAGGCAACAGCTGGTTCACCCTAAAGACTTAATGCTGAAACACCAGAAGAACATAATTTGTAATATACAGAAAGACAATCACAATGCCTGCTCACCGTGTGCTCTGTGGTGTGAGACTTTCTGGTTGGAGACAGACAGACAGAAAGAGCCAAGCCATGAGGGAGAGCGAGGAGGGCAGCTGCTGTTGCCGGGTGAGCAGAGTAGACCCTAGCACCCTGTCTGGAGACATTCTCTAACTGATTCCACACTCCTGAGGTGAGCTAACTCCCCCAGTCAGGGGAGTGGAAAGAAAGGCCCTAGTCTGCAGCAGCCGGGATACACCTAAGGTAGCCTTTTCTGAGGTAAAATCTGGGGCCTAGAACTTGGAAGAGTGACTGGGGTGGTGGAGTGCCTCTCCAATGACAGAGACTTTGCTGTGGGGTGGCCTGCACCTGGCCATCACCCCAGGAACTTAAAGCGCCTCCATGTGCTGGGTGGAAGGTGGAGCCCAGCGTCTGTGGGGGACTTATGTCCAGTGCATGTGTACTGTGTCCATTCCCAGAAGGGGACATACAAGAGCTGTTAGTTTACAGTTTATTTACAGTTTGAAAAGAATCCAAAAGTGATTATTTTGGTTTGTGTGCAGCGGCAGTGTGTTTGTCGTCCCCCACCGGGGACACGGATTACCCATTGTGTATGAAGTGCCGTGAAGTGATCATTGCCTAGACAGGTAAGTGGGTAAATCCAAACAGTAGTTATACAAGCTGATTGTAGAACACAGAAGGACCATCTCCTCTGGCCTGGTCTGAGCTGTGTACCTATCTGAAGGACACAGGACATTTCTTTGGGGACAGCCATGTTCACATTTTAGATACTGAAGCTTGTTCAAAAAAGGTATGAAAGAAGCCATTTATGTGAGAATGAAGAAATCTAGCTTGTACTGATTCGGAGAGCAACACCTATTATTTAGCACCTGCAATGTCATATTAAAGCCAAAGACAGCTATTAACACCTCATAAGTCCAGTCATGCTAATGAAATCAACACCTCATCTCCCTACTGGTTATGGTAGACAGATGCTGGGGATTGGAGTTACTATTTATTGCTGCCAGATTACTGTAGGAGTCTCTCAGAAATGAGAAAGCCAGTCAAATGACTAGTGAATCGTCTTCAGGAAAATAATACAAGTCTAGTTGCCTTTATTCCTAGAGATAGACCATGACCTGGATGAATGAAAACCTTTGCAGTCATATATCCACATATTACAAAAATGGAGCCATATTTCACCCTGATATGTGACCTCAAAAACGAAAAGATAACATTTAGTTTATGATGATAGGCTCTGAGATTAGTAATATATTGTTACTATATAAAAAATCAGGAAAACCAGGCTGAGGTAAGTGCTAATGTACTCTGTATGGGGTTTGAGACACCAGATTTTCTGGACTTATTTGCTCCTAAAATGGAATCTTAGTGCTGCTCCGGGGTGTTCATTAATATAATGTTACTCGGTCACAAAACGTTTTAGACACTGATTAACCTATCGGTATCTTTTTGGACCGTGGGAGGAAACGAGAGAAAACATGGGTGAAACCTACAAATCTGATCTGACAAGTTCTGTCCGGAGGCGCAGCTCAATTATTCCACACCAGTTTTTAAAACAAAAATAAAATGTCCCAATGCAGGATTCATTAGACTGATTGTTTCCCAATGCCAAATCTATATACTGCAGATACTGCACATTATTCCATAATAGTTCTTAGCCAGTCATTGCCTCTTAGACATTTCTTTAGGAGGTGCTAATAGGGCAAGAGGCACTGGGAAGGTTTATGATTTTGGACTGCAGTGTTTACAGTGATGGAACATCTGGACCTGTGCCCTTGCTGGCGACTATGATTCCAGCTGAAAACAGTAAAGTTAATTGCAAAGTTAAATAGGAAGACGGTTTTGCCATACCTTTGGTTTTAAGCACCAAATGCCTTGAAAAATGTTTAGCTGAACCAACTAAACAGTGTTTTGAATCATCCATGGTTGTGTGCTATGGGCAGAATAAATGGTGTTCCAATGTTCCTTTGTATCACTACTTACTGAATTAATGGTTACCACTGTAACTCCTACTTTCATCGTTGACTACAAACTAACTGCCCTAATTTGGGATTTGTCTATGGATGTTGCTATTGCTTAGTAATTTGTTGACTCACCTGAACATTATCTGCCACTTAGGATTGTTGGTCCAGATCCACTCTACTCCCTTCTGCTCCAGCAGCCTAAGCGTGTCCACTATTGACCACCATTCCTCTGATGTGCTGTTACCCTTCTGGCAGCCAGTGTTGGTCCAGCTTGCCCTGTAAGAGAGTATGCATGAGCAGACTGTGTTTGACTTGATATGTTTTGACAGTGTGGAGCATATGCTGTTCCCATTCAGACTCTATTGGAGAGTCTATGTGCAAAGGAGGGCAACTACCACTATAGAGCAGGGCCAGGTCAGTGCTGGGCAAACCCGAGCAAGTGCTGGGGACCTTGGCATCTTCAGGTATCGAGGAGCAATTATTGGCAGTGGAGAAGACAGTGAGGACTGGAGGGCTGTCAGCAGCAGAGAAGGACCCATTGGTGACTGTGGAGCTGAAGGGTGATATGATGTGGCATGTGGTGTGACACAATGCAGAGACCCACTGAGACTCACTTGCTGAAGGGCCCACATGAACCTAGCCCTGAACTAGAGGTTGGATGGCTGCATATGAGAATCCTACTCATTTTACTTCAGTTCCCATCTCTCTAAACAAAAAACAATGGATGCTGACCTTAGACCCAGGCCATGCCCACCCGCCAATTCGGTAATTCGGTAACACCACCAGCAGGTGTGTGCGCGTGGCAGCAGCGGACGAGGATCAGTTACCCTACCAGCCCACAGTTCCTTCATTGGCCGATGGGTCTTCCCATGTTTCTGATCTGCCACTCTAGTTCCGGCCAACAGGTGGGTTGAAAACAATGGACCACGTACACCCACTCACCGCCCAGTACGAGGAAGATCAGCTGCCAGTAAGTGTGTGTTTATGTGTGTGTGTCCGTCCGCCCCCACACACTGCTCCTTTATTGTTCAAGGGGGACTGGGAGGGTATTCTGCCACACTGCCTGCAATGGGGTGATTGGTGGGGGGATACCACACACTGCCTATAATGGGAGGGGGATGTTGCACACTATAAAAGAGGAGGATGCAGCACACTGCCTTTAATTGAGGGGATGTCACACACTGCCTGTAATGGAGGGAGGAATGCCACACACTGCCTGTAAAGGGGGGTATTCTGCACACTGCCTTTAATTGAGGGGATGTCACATACTGCCTGTAATGGGGGGAGGAATGCCGCACATTGCCTGTAATAGGGGGAGGAATGCCACACACTGCCTGTAAAGGGGGGTATTCTGCACACTGCCTCTAATGGGGGTGAAGAATGCTGCACACAGCCTGTAATAGGGGGTGCAGCACACTGCCTGTAATGGGATGATTGCCACTCTTTAATATCTTAGAACGGTAATGATAACCTCTGCTATAGATAAATTATTGGTGTTAAAGGTTCAATTGAATTGGCAAAAGTGGGCAAAATATACCCCCTCTCAAATCTCAACCCCTGAAAAATGTTTTTTTTGTAAATTAACTACAGCTCTTTCATGATGATATAATTATCAGTAGCCAATGATCTGTGGCATTAAATAACCTCCTTTTATGTAGAAGTAGGTCATACCATTCACTGACGGATTGGGAACGTTCCTTCCTACGACTTTGTCAGGAGAAATTACACTCAAAGTCTTTTAATGTTCATATGAGATGATTTGAAAAAAAAGTCTTCCTAAACTGCGCTGGCCGAGGTCCAGATAACGATATTTCCAAAGTGCGGGGCAAGTACAACCCATTGCTCTTTCTCAGTCATAAAAATGTAGCCTTTATCTCTGTTTATTTTTCTGCTTCTCTTTAATTTGGCCTAATGGACTTCAGCCTGAACCCTTCCCCTGCACTCAAGAGAAATGTAAACTCTGGGAAAGCTCTGTGGATCTTAATAGGTGCAATTAACATTTTGGGGGCTTTATAAAGTGATTTACATCTTCAGCTGTTAACCCACCATCTGCCAGACTCAGTTCAGCTAAAAAGTAAAGGACTCTAATGTGTAAGAGACTACTATGAACCAACCATTGCAGGCAAGCTTGGAACAGCTGGGCGGAATATATGGCTCTATTCTATAATGTGTCATAGAAGTGATGAAATGTAAATGCACTGTATTACCTTGTAATAGGGCCGTGTAGTATTACAATTGGTTCATGTGTTTCCAGGCTAATAGAGGGGCACACTATGTATGATTTTATTTAACTTGTGGGCCTTAATTGTTTATGCTGTTTAGCCTAAATATAGACATATACATATATATATATATACACACCTGTGACCACCTGGGTTGGTGGCAGTACCATTGCAAATGTAAGAAAGCCCACACACCACAATTTGTGTGTATACATTATTACAATAAAACAAAATAAGATAAAAACAGATTTATTTTGATCCTCTGTTAAAATTGATATATATTTAAATCAAACTCATATAGCATATTTCTTCACATGACATTAAATGTCAATTTTCATATTCACAGCATTTGTTGTCATTGTAAATCCCTGTATACTTCATGTATAACTTCACAGGGGGATCTGTGGATATTATCTGTAAAGATACATGTTATTAATTATCTGGATGTAAATATAAGATATCACACAAAAATAAGATTACCAAATGTATCCATGAGTGCCTCATATACAAGAGTAATGCTCACAGTTCCATCAATGCTGTTAGTATGATGTGCTATGTTGAAGTTTGTCTTTATCAATAGGAAATAAATCACCTTGATTTAAATATCAAAATAGATAATTATAGAACTAAAAATGACTAATATTTGTATGCCTTCCCTTAATGAGAATAAAATATTTTAGATCACTATTTGTTATGATCTGTTTTTGTATGCATAATAATTAATTATTAATCAGTAACACTATATGAGATTTTTTTACTGTCTATGAATTATTCATAATTATTTCATAACTCATTATCAATGTATCAGAATCTATGAATTGTAGTTGAAAAACACAGTACACAGTACATTTATAAACATAAATAACTTAGTTTGATAGTTTTAATGTACCTGATTATTGTACTGGTGCTGCAACTAAGATCAAACTCTGTCCCTAAAACCTCCCCCAAACCTTCCCTGATCTGCTGCCCCCCCCCCCCTCTGGTTTTACCTTTGGGCATTACTCACCCACCCCTCTGGGGGAACCATCTTCTGGGTCCCTCGGATTCCGGGCGACCTTCCTATGTGCAGTGCCATCTTGCATCCCATCAGGCGCTGCATGCAGCTCTCAGTCTCACGCCCTGCACAGTGCCCATGAATGGGATGCAATGGAGCAGCCTAAAATCCCGAAAGATTTTGTTGAGAGGCGCGGGACTATGAAGAGCACAGCTAAAGCTGTACTGCCATTTACAGACGGCTAAGCCGGCGGGGGGCAGAGTATCCAAAGTAGGGGCAGATGGGGGGGGGGGTGATTGGCCGCTTTATTTATTTTTGGTCCGATGTTAATAAAGACCAGATCTATAAGCAATAAATGCCCAGCAATAAATCTCTTGGAAAAGTTAAAATAATTAAGACAAAAAATAGAATTATCATATTAAACAAATAATGTATGAACATGTACAAGGACCTACTATAAATTTCATAGCAGTATATATATGTAATATGCCCAGGAGTCACCTGATACGGATGACCAACTGAATTCAGTATCAACTTAAATATTTAAATTAAAGTATTTTAAATCAGTATAGGTTGTGTGAGTCCATCAACAGGAATAAAGATCACCTCTTTAGAACCTGTGTTGGGTCCAGAAAATTATTATTACTATTATAATAGACAAAGTCCACTTAAAAGTCACATTGAGATTTTTTGCTCCATAAGAGTTTACTCGGAAGACCATAATACAGATGGAGGAATTGGATAAAAGAATACTGTACATATGGCAGTAGATGCAGTAAAGCAATAGTGCTTTTTACTAGTCACTACATCTGTACTATGGCTTTCTGAGGAAGCCGTTAGCAGGTCAAACAAGCCAAGGTGACACATTTAGCTAATTAGATTTTTTTTTCTACAGCTTCATTTAAATGTATTTTATCAATCCAGCACAACAGATCTTAGATCTGCTCACTCTCACTGCAGGAAGGGGCTTTTTATAGTGCCAGGAGTGAGATGGTGGGGAAACCCTTCACGCCCTCTGCCATTTACAGTGACATCAGAGGAATTACCACTGTGAGTGACAGGGGGCATGAAGGGTTTCCCTGCCAGCTCACTCCTGGTACTAGGAAAAGCTGGAGTGGCTGGAGTCCAGAGCAGGGCAGAGGATCAGTCTCCTCCTCCAGCTGCAGAGATCCATTAAAATTTGATAGGGAAATTCATAGAATCATCCGAATCTTTAGTTAATGATTCCAAACTTTAAAAAAAATGATCCTTATGTAATTGGAAAAATAATGGACCTCATCTGTAAAAATCCCCCATCGCAGGTGCAGGTGATTTTTACGGAAAATCAGAGCAAAGAAAATTGTGTGTTAAACTGAAAGGGTAAAATTAAAAGTGTAACATTTTTGTTTGTAAAAGTTAAAGGGTAGTTCCATATTTCAATAGAATATTACAAAGTGTATATTTTTTGTGCCAAAATGGATATTCTCAAGGTGCTGAGCTTATCTTAGGAGGATAAGCTCTATATTTTCCTAAGTTACAAAATGTGTGTTTTATGGAAGCAGTTTTCACTACCTGCAATACATTGCCATTGGCAATGTACACCAAGAAGAGAGATGTGAGCTCTGTATACACTCTACACATGGCCAGCAGCAGTGTTCTGTGTGTACAGGACTCACATCTCTCTTCTTGATATACCGACTTGAGCCTCGATTCAAAGACACATTCGTCCGGACTTCCGTAGCTGTCTGTGAAAGTTTGGGTGGGTGTTAGTCTTTTTTTGGCTTTTTTTCATTCATTTTTCATTTGTACGAACGTTCGGGAAAATGTGTATATGCCCTTTCGATGAACGGAAGCAAATTGGAACATTTCCGTTAGTTCGGATCATTTTCCAAACAAAATTGGAAATTTTTTCGTTCATTCAGATAACTTACGTTGTTGGGATGGGTTTCCGTCTGATTCAGAGAGCTGATTTCCGATGGACCACCACCCTATAAATCCGTTTCATTTCCGATCCACTTACGGGACCTTTGAGGGCTCGGATTGCTATTGTTGAACATGTTTTGCAGCTATGTGGAGGAGTCTGCACGCCTTTAGCTCCAAGGCATTGCATGTATCAGCATGGCCGAGGCCATAAATTGTATAGCAATGCATACCTGAATCAATACATTTCATGTATGCCTTATAGATGCATTTTAATGCTGACCTTAATTAGTCCTTAGCATGTAAACATTTCTTTTCCCACACATCCATATAATTGCTATATTTTTTTAGACTTATGTCCTTTGTGAATTATATTTGGATTGTTGAACTTGAATCTTAATTTGTTGCAGGAGTTATTGTTTTAGTCGGTTACCTTTGCTTTGTGTAATTATTTTATATTTGGTTGCAGGAACCGCAAGATGTGCCACTCACACAACATAAAAGCAGTGTTTGGTCCAGTTATGCGATTCCTCAGTGTTCTTGCAGGGCATCCAGGGTCGTCCCATGATGCTTATATATTGCAGCGCTCCGGCTTATTTCGTCAGTTTGAGTCAGGAGAATTATCTGGTAGATGGCTCCTGGGTAAGTTTGCTCACATTCCATCAATCCATTTTCACTGTATGGCAATGAATATAGTTGATGACTCATGACTTAACCTATGGCTGTTTTTAGCCCTTGATGACATGTTAAACAATATTGTAGCTTAGAATGTGTATTTCATGCTATTATTTTTAAATTCTTTCAGGGGATTCTGGATATCCACTCCTGCCCTTGCTCCTGATGCCCGTTCTTTGCTTGCAGAATGCGGGCCAGGGGTTCTCTAATCGGGCACTATGCAAAACCTGTCCCGTGGTGGCGAGGGCCCTCTGGCTTTTGATGTCCAGATTTAGGTGTTTGGACCATACGGGGGGGGGGGGGGGGGACACTGCAGTATGACCCCAACAAGGTTATACCAATATTTTAATTTACGTTTTTTAACAGGGACCTCCCGTGCCAGAGTGGCACAACTGAGTGTCAGGGTCCTTCAGTTGGTGGGCGAGATGCAGGAGCTACGCAACTCGTTGGGGACCACAGATGAAGAATAATGTTCTGTGGCCTGCCATTGCTATTTATTTTGTATTTTATAGTTTTCTAATAATTTTCTAAATTTTTAAAAATGTTATATTTTATGATGGAATCCCAAAAAAAAAAATGTTACAGTGTCATTTCATTTACAAAATACATTAACACAAAACTAATGGGCCCAGAAATATTTAAAGATAAATATTCACATGACCGAGAAGGGATTTTGGTGAGCTTTAAGGGTCCAAAAGGGAAGATGGAGGATAGTGCTAAGTGGTTTGGGTGAGCTTTAAGGGTCCAAAAGGGAAGATGGAAGATAGTGGTAAGTGGTTTAGCTAAACATTGTAGTAGAAGAGAGGGTGGCAAATATGTAGGCGAGCACTTTAATGAGTTTGTAGTGCGCAGGCGCAAGATCGTAAGGATTTCCGTCTGGACAATTATTTATTGAAAAAGGGAAACAGAATCAAACGGGAAACGTAAAGGATTCATTGGAGGATAAGATGGGAAAAGGGCAAAAATGAAAGCCTACGTTGTAACATGTGAAAATGAAACGGAAAAGTCACGATGGAAAATGACATCCTCGTATTCCAGAAGGTTTTCAATGCATGCATAGAATCGCTCGTACACTCATACGAGAATGGAAACATTTCACAAAAAAACAGATCGGCACTAAAACGGAAGTTATTTTTGTCTCTCTGAATCGAGCCTTTGATGTACGATGCCAAATGCAACAGATTGCAGATAGTGAAACTGCTTCCAAAAAACACACATTTTCTAACATAAGAAACAAAACATACTAAATCAGCTCAGCACCTTGAGGACATCATTTTAATATACTATTCAAAATACTATTGAAAGTGGACTTTCCCTTTAAAAAGCTCACTGAGATGCAGATATGATAATTGTGTGTAAATGTGAGCCAATGTCTGTATTTTGTACTCGATTTTATACTTCGAACAGTGATTGGTCTGTAAAGTTAGTGATTTGCATGTCGCTATGATGATGGGCATCCAGTTGGCTTCCAATGGCAGAGAAATCTTTTAACTTGGAGGAGCAAATTATAGTCACTGAGGCCGATTCATTAATAGCGCCAGGTAGCGACAGATGAGCGACTGAAGTATGGCGCTATGAGCGCCGCTAGCGTACGCCGCGGGCGGTAGCGATTCGCTATAGCAGGCCTCCTCAGTCGCTACCTGCCGTTGTTGGGAACAACGCCTACATTGCTGAATATGATGTTGGAGCTCAGCTTTGTAGGCACTGGCAATTTGACCACGCTATTCAACACAGCGCCTGCGCTTTGCTTTGCTGTGGGCTTGAAATCAAGTACCTTCAGAAGTAAACACATTGCAACATGTTTCTTTTGTTTTTTTTTATTTTGGTTTGAAATGTAAAGAAAATTAACTTAAATGTTAAAGCAAAACAAAAGGACTGTCATGCTGCATCTCGGGGTGCCTGAAAAAGATGAAAAAGTGCAGTTAGTATTTATATTTAATGTGGCTTTTTCGCTGTAAAAAAATATTGCAATAATTTGTTACAAACTTTTGGGTCCAACTTGCACAACAACCCTAATTGTTATGTTGTTCAGCTTCCACCCCCCCTTATAGTGGTTTTGGTCATCTTACACCCCCTTATATTGATTTTGATCATCTTACACCCCCCTTATAGTGGTTTTGGTCATCTTACACCCCCCCTTATAGTGGTTTTGGTCATCTTACACCCCCCTTATAGTGGTTTGGGTCATCTTACACCCCCCTTATAGTGATTTGGGTCATCTTACACCCCCCTTATAGTGGTTTGGGTCATCTTACACCCCCCTTATAGTGGTTTTGGTCATCTTACACCCCCTTATAGTGGTTTTGGTCATCTTACACCCCCCCCCTTATAGTGGTTTGGGTCATCTTACACCCCCCTTATAGTGGTTTTGGTCATCTTACACCCCCCTTATAGTGGTTTGGGTCATCTTACACCCCCCCTTATAGTGGTTTGGGTCATCTTACACCCCCTTATAGTGGTTTTGGTCATCTTACACCCCCCTTATAGTGGTTTGGGTCATCTTACACCCCCCTTATAGTGGTTTTGGTCATCTTACACCCCCCCTTATAGTGGTTTTGGCCCAATTATGATTGGAAGTCAAATAAATTTTCCCTGTAGTGCAGTACTTGGATTAGAGTGAAGGGTAGTTAGCTTACCGCAAAAAAGGAAGTGATCATCCTTTCCCTTAGCTCATCGCCAGTCTGGGTGTCCTCACTTCTTTCTGCGGGCAAGTTGGGGATTTCGGGCACCAGTGCTGTCTCTTCAGGGGATTGAATTCTGTGGCATATACATATATTGTGGAGCACACAGCAGGCGAGGATGATCTTGGAGACCTTCTGTGGACTGTACAGCATCTCTCCTCCTGGGCGTGCCAAACATAGAAAGCGTGCTTTCAGCAGGCCGATGGTTCTTTCCACAATACTTCGGGTCTTGCGGTGTGCTGCATTGTAGCGTTCATGGGCAGAGGTCTGTGGGCTCCTGACCGGAGTCAGCACCCACGTTCTCTGCCCATATCCCTTATCCGCTGTGGAAAAAACACAAGGAGAGAGACAGCAATTAGTACTAGTACATGTTTTTGTTTTCATTTTTACTAATTTCGCTTACTAGGCCACATATTTTAGGCCAAATACTTTGACATGGTTCATTATTTACCCAGTAGCCAGCCAGCTGGCATTTCGTTGTTCTCAAACTTCCGGCACAGGACTGTCCGCTGCAAGACGTAAGAATCGTGGCATGAGCCGGGGAACCCCGATCTCACCGCCCGCTGCTTCATTTCGTGGTCACAGACCACCATGATGTTGAATGAATGAAATTGTTTCCTATTTCGGAAATACAGCTCCTGTGCACGGGGAGGGCGGAAAGGGATATGTGTACCATCAACGCACCCTAGCACATTCGGGATCCCTACCATTAGATAGAAGGCATATTTTATTTTGGCAACCTCCTCCTCATCCTCAGGAAACTTGATGTAAATTGGGATCAAATCACAAATCGCCAGAACTACCTGGATTAATATGCGGCTCATAGTAGCCTGGCTGATCCCGCTGAGGAGGGAAGAGGTTGCCTGGAAGGTCCCTCGTGCCAAAATGTTTAAAGTGGCACACAGGCGTACTATGCCTGGAATGGATCGAGTGCGTTTGGTGGATGGCTCGATTTTGTGCTTAAACTGATCATATAGGGACTGTAGTGCAGCACGATTCAGACGGAAGCGGCTCCTGATCTGCTCGTCACTTAAGTCCCATACTGAAAGGCGGATTCCAAAGGAGCGGGGTGCCCTAAGCCTCACAACACCTCGCTCCCTGTCCTCCTGCTCTTCCAGCATACGCATACATCCATCCACCCATACACCATACATCACCCTCTTATCCATCACACACACACTCAACAGATATACAAAATCAACCAAACAAAACCAAAAACCACAAACACACCACACACACAAACAATCACACTCCTCACACACTCACTACAATGCAGCTCACCACAAAACTGTAGTGCAGCACGATTCAGACGGAAGCGGCTCCTGATCTGCTCGTCACTTAAGTCCCATACTGAAAGGCGGATTCCAAAGGAGCGGGGTGCCCTAAGCCTCACAACACCTCGCTCCCTGTCCTCCTGCTCTTCCAGCATACGCATACATCCATCCACCCATACACCATACATCACCCTCTTATCCATCACACACACACTCAACAGATATACAAAATCAACCAAACAAAACCAAAAACCACAAACACACCACACACACAAACAATCACACTCCTCACACACTCACTACAATGCAGCTCACCACAAAACCAGAAGTATAGTGGTCCAAACCACCAGCCTGCTGAAAAACAGCTTTCTAAGTTAGGCACAACCAAGAGGGGAGTTGCTGCACAGCCCACAAAAGGCCCCAAAATCAAGCCTCACTTGCTGTATGCTCCACAATATTTGCATATGCCAACAAAATCAATCTCCTAAAGAAACAGCACTGATGTCAGAAATCACCCAACAAGCCACAGAGAGTGAGGACCAAACCCAGCCAGACACTCAAATGAGCTAAGGGAAACAAGCACCACACCACAGCCTTTGCCACAGTGTAACAATAACAGAAGCTTGCAAAATCCTGCCATTTATACTTCACTTTCAAAAAGGACAGGTCCGCTTTGCCTCCTTTTGCGTTGCTCTGCTATTTCCGGGCGCCAATTAGCTGACCCAGGTGTGCGTGAAACGGAGTGCGCATGCGCACGCTAGTAGCGCTACTAGCGTACGTGAGCCGAAACTTGCGTGCATTAACGGACATGGCCGAAAATTCTGTGGTGGGCCAATGAAAGGTAAGCTGCTGTTTCTTTAAATAGCCGTTAGGATAGCCACATGTCACAAGTGTTTAATATACATGAGTACATTGTTGTATTTGGTTGTGTGTTGTTTGGTTAATGAGGTCTGTAATTAGTTAATTGGCTAACACACATGCTTCAGTCAGTGCAGTGGAGTTGTGGCTACAAGCACCTGGCCAGTATGTGTGAATCTATTAAGTGGACCGGTTTGTGATTGGCTGTTAGAGCACATAAAACCTGGCCAACCCAAAGAGAGGGCGATGCCATTCTGTAGTCTGCATGCGTGCTTGTTGGTTGTGTATTGATGTGTGTGTGCAGCTACAGGATGGAGCCAAATTCAGGACATCTGCCGGCCACAGCAGGCCCAAGTAGGAGTGTGGTGGGTGCTGTGCGCAGACCTCCCTTAAGGAAAAGGGCCCAGCCTGAAGGTGGTGCAGCACCCCAAGCTAAGCGCCCGGGTGCCAAGAGGGAGCCTGAATTTAATTTGGCGGAGAATAATAATCTTGTGCGCCTTACCCTTGCTAAATGGGAGCTGATATTTGGCTCCCAAAGCAAGTCAATAGGCAAACAAGAAAGGTGTTGAGCTTAGTAGCAGTGCTCAACACGCACATAGTGGCCTATCCTGCAGGAAACGCTTCTACACTTTGAGAGGGGCCCTTATCAAAAAGATGAATCACGATCTTGATGTGGACAGTGGGACCATCCAGGCTCCAAAGAGTACCTACAGGCCGTATGAGGAGATGCTGAAGGCCAAAATTCCACTTGCTCGGCTGCAGGGTGTGGATCCTGGGGATGACACCACAGGTTGGACTGAAGGTACATATTTTCTGCATATTTTTGGCAGCTAATGTTAATGTATGTGATTTGCTTTTTCTCTTTCTGGCCAACTAACAGTAGGACCTGTGAAGTAGTACATTATACCTCATAAATGTTTTACTTTCCTGTCTGTTGCTTTCTGCATAGGTGCACATGGTGATGTCCAGGATTTGCCTGAGGACACACCAACTCCTGCCCTTCAACCAACCTCAAGCCTAACCCAGTCTGCCATTGAAGGTATTTAACACTAATTTAGGGGCTGGTTGTTTGGGGACCAAATGGGTGTGGGAGCACCTCAAACAATAGAGTGGGCCACTGTTGAGGATTAATAATATGGACCTGCGGCCTAATTTCACGGCCACTTTAACCCTCACAGCAACTAACTAACAAGGCCCTAACATGTGTAGCTATGTGGGAAGCCAGAGATGTGTGGCCATATATCTGCATATACAGTACATGTGGAAGCCACAATGGCCTTGATTAGTGAATATTAGTGAATGAGCTGCTCACACACACCTTAATGCATGGTTTATTTTGTGCCGCACATTACCAATGGCTAAATGTTTGCTTTGTTTTTGCCTAGCTGCCCCGCCATTGGCCCCAGCATCTCCTCAGGAGCCAAGCTACTCTTTGGATGTCGGTAAGTGCATGTGTCAACCTTGCTTTATCCGCTTTAACACAAGTGCATGTGTATCATTCCTCTTTTTTTCTTTGTAGGCCAAGTGACTGGTTCATCTTTGGACCCCACTTCCGATGTTGCAGGTCAACAGGACCCTGTTGGTGTGTATTGCAATAAATAATGTATCCTTTATGCTGTTTATGTTACACTGGTTCTATTTGGTTAGTCTAATAATCTACATGTTTGCTCTGTCAACTTGAAGATGCCTATTTTGAGTGCTTATTCTATCCCCAGGGTCAGTCTAATAGTTTTTTGAGTGATTGCAATGCATTGTTTTTGGAATATTTTTAGACAAACATTCACCCAAGTAGTTGGAGGAATATTTAGAGACATTAATTGTGTCTTTTAGTTGGCCAGAATATCGGAAGTGGCTGTCCGGAAAGGGCCCTTCACGTTGAGGCTGCCAGAGATGAGGGAAAGTTGTTTTGCCTTGATGATCTAGTATGTATTTTGGCTCTACTTTTGTGGCACTTTCTTCAGCCAACTTGTGTTTAAACATGTATTTTCCAGGGCAAAGCTCGAGTGAGGTCCCCACTCCAGACATCTGGGAGATTGCGGGTATGTGTAATTTTACCAATGTGTCTGATCTTATTTTGCCAAATTATTGCCTCATATTCCTCTAACATACATGTTAGCAATCTGAGTTTAACAGATACCTTTTGGCTAGTGTGTAATCTGGCACTTTGTGGAGGTATGGCCTCGATAGGCTATCCATGTTACATTTGAGTTTGGTTCACTGACCTACTAACCTGACTTTCCTGTTTAGCATATGCCAACTTGCCGGAGCTCTCGGATGTGGATTTGCCCCTCTCTGGCAGCGATACCCCGCTCCTACCTGTGGCGGATGACACGGAGGTAACATGGCTGATTTAGAGGACCAATAACCACATTGCCATGTTCGTGGGTAGGCGATGAACCAACATGTCACATTTCCTTTCTTGGTTGTTTTGGCAGGAGGCGGGACCAGAACCACAAGCTGGGACCTCTTCCCAAGTGCCATGCGGCCAAGCTTCAGAGGCTCCAACAAGGGTAAGTTGTATTGTTACAGTTTGGGCAAATGATTTTGAGGGGCATAGCTGCATTGGTTCTGTTTGACTAAAATGTTGTTTGCTATTTTGTTAGCCTCAAACCAGAGCAAGAGGCGGTGTGGCACCAACCAGTCATGATTTCTATGAGCTAGGGGTCCGGATGCTGGAGGACTACAGTCGCCAACAGCCGCGTGATGGAACTAATGAGCGCATTGCGGCGTTGGAACATCAGGTGCTGATGTGTCAGCAACAAAATGAGGCCCAGCAGCGCCAGATCGACCAGTTGCTACAAGCACAACAACAGCAACAGAACCAGGAACTTGGTCGCCTTGCCAATCTCATGGAGCAATCTCTCCAGCGCCAGGAACAATCTCTACAGCGCCAGGAAGAATGTCTCCAGCGGCAGGAACAAAGTTTGTTGTTGACACAACAGCTCATACAACAGCAGTCTATTTTTTTTACTGCATTGTTGGCCCCCAACACCGCCCCTAGCAATGACTCACAACCTCCCTGGCAACCCAGCCAAGAATATTAATTTGTTTGTGTTTGTATTTTTTTTTACATTTCATTAACCCACCTCTAAATTGTGTTTTTCCAAAGACATAGCTAAGAACACAGTCAGGGATGAGTATCTTGATCTACATATGTAAATGTAGGCCAAAATTAATGCCACACATTTGTGACCATAGCTTACTATGGTTTACACATTAAATGGCTACAAAGGTATGGCAAAATTTAAACACAAATGGGTTTGCCGACACTTAAACTATGCTTGGCAAGGCACAACACACTGTAATTAGCAAAATATCATAATTTTAATATTAAACGCGGGCAACAGGCCCAACATTGGCCCACAAAGGGGCTACAACAAGGGGCCAGTCATCCCCCCACCCTAACGACGCCGCCTCTTCTTGGCCAGCAGCATAAGGTGAAGACGCCGGATCGACCGCCACAGTCTGCGATGCTGGTTTTCACAAGCTGTAGAGATTAAAAAAAAACCAGATTTAATAAATGGAATGTGACCTCAACAGACACAGATGTAGCAATGTAATGTCAGTGGGTCCAATTAGCTGACACTCACATTAACATTGTTGCCCACTGTGCCCTTAGGTGTTAACATTATATGAGTACTAGTGGCTGGCTTAAATGTGGCCACCACATCCCAAGCATACATTTACTCTTAACTCTTGGGAATAAAAGAAGGTATAAGTCCCAGTGTGGACATTTATGTGTTTAGTCACAGCCAAACATCAGGGCCTAAGTCCTAACGAGTAAACTAGTTTGTCCAAGAATCTTAGAGGTCACGACCTAAGCAGGCCCATTTGGTTGTGTATAAACCACAAATTGTCTCTATGTGGCAAACTCAAGAATGTGAGGCAACAATCAAGCATGCAGACAGGCATGTAGGATTGTTGGCCAAACACATGTAACCTAGATGTGTGTTGATTAAACACATAGGTACATTGTAAATGTCTGCAGATTTGACTATAAGACATAGGGTTCACAAGTCTTTAGGCATATGAAGTGGGATGTACTCACCATCGCAGCTGTGGCGGGGGCCCATGCTGCTGGCCGTCCCTGGAGCTGGGGTGGGGAGGATGGTCACCGGCTCCGTCTGCGTGGCAACATCTGTCAGGAGAAAGCAAAAGAGAAAAGCAAAATTAGTGGGCCAATGACACCTGACTATTTGTCATCCATCTGGTTAGGGAGTCTGAAAAATCAGATGCTTGCATGGTTACACACATGTTGTCCAACATTAGCATATTTCCTGGTCCATGAGTTCATGTAAATTATTTATGGTTGCAACATGGACACATAAAGATAATGTGCCAATAACCTTGACAGTGCAATGGTAAGGACTAATTTGCTGTTGATTGTAGAATGTTACTAGTGTGCAACATGTGTTAGCCGGAACAACTTAACCAAATAACACATTTGCTAGCCCCCATCATGGGGTGGTTGCCAGTTGGATTGCACTGTAGTGGGGTTTGTGATGTTAATGTACATTATCAAACCAGCTTGTACTATGGACCAGGAAACATGTGTCTGTTAACCCTTTCGCTGCCAGCCTACCTGCAGCATTTGCCACTCCCTGTTGCCAGACTGAGTTTGACTGTTTTGCGCTACACATGTTCAACTGTCATTTTCGAAGGGATTTCCAGGGATTTCCCAGGAAAATTATATATTGTTTTTTTCAACAGAGTCTGGGCTTTAACATGAAATGTCTTGTTTGTGTTTTTTAGGTGTATTCTCAACATTTTTGGTGAAATGTGTGAAAAAAAATAAAAAAAATATATTTTTTTACAATTTGTAGAGTTTTTTTGTAATAAAAAATGTAAGTTTGTCAATAAAATCTTATTGCGTGAGAAACCCCAATTTCTCCCGCTTACAGCGATACCACATATGTATAGGTAGACACCCTTTCCTGCCCAGAAGCCTTTTATAGCTGCTGGATGACAAATGGTTAATTAAAAAAAAAAATGACATAGGGTCCCCCTTCCCGGGGAGGGGGACCCCATTTTTTTTTGGATTTTTAAGGGTTAAAAACCCTTAAAAATCCAAAAAAAAAAATGACGTGGGGTCCCCCTTACCCAAAGTAACCAGCCCGGGACCAGCTATGGGGGCTTGTAGGCACAGAGTGGGGGGGCCAGCTTTGGTGGCCCCCCCACCCTGCAGCCTACGAGCCCACATAGCCTATGTGGGCCCGGGCTCTTCTGCCCCCCCCTGGCCTTTGGGGAGGCAGGTAATGGGGGTGCGGGGGTTAATGGCAATGCCACCCCCCCAGCCATGTGAACTGGTATAAGGGGTCTCATGGACCCCTTACCAGCTCACAAAGGGTTAACTGTAAAAAAAAAAACACCACACAATAAAAAAAAGTATTTTATTAAAAAAAAATAATTTTTTTTTACTGTACTTACCTTCGATTGCAAGCTCTTGTCCCTCGCCGCTCAGCTGACAGATGCCTGTGATCGGCATCCAGAGAAGGAGAAGGCAGGAGATCAGAGGATCTCCTGTCACCTCCTTCCAGGGCACCGATCACCGGCATCTGAGAAGCTGAGAAAGCTGAAGCCGGTGATCGGGACCGGGATGACGTCATAAGCCCCGCCCCCAAGGGGGCGGGGCTTAGAGGCAAGATGGCGGTCGCCATCTTGAAGAAGAGAGGAGAGAGCCTCCCAGGCTCCCTCCTGAAGATCGGTAAGTCCTGGGGGGGGATCGGAGGCCCCCCAGGTGAAGAGGAGGGACAGCGGGAGCCAGCGCACATGGAGGTAAGTGAATGTCATTTTTATTTTTTTTTTTTTTTTACAGTTAGCAGCTGCTGCTGCAGAAGCGGGGGGGGGGGGGTGGCCTATTCCGGGGGCTCTCCTGGAGCCATCCGACCCCCCACGGGGGATCGGATGGCATCAAATTAAAGGGGAGACCCGGCCGGATCCAACAAGGGGTCAGGTGAGTATTTTTTATTTTTATTTTTTAAACTAGAAGCGATCAAAGTCAAGCACGTAACACCTACGGGCTTGGCACTTAAGGCCCAGCCAAGCCAGCACGTAGGTGTTACGTGCTTGGCAACAAAAGGGTTAAAAGTGGGCCAAGACCCAGGATTGATACTATTCTGTGTTTTGGTCCACTTTGGCAGAGCACCACAATTTGAGTGAGACACCGTCCGCCGCCGCTGCCTTCCGCGCATCACTCCTCCAGTGTGTGCGCACGCGCAGGCCATTAGGAAACAGAGAGCGCAGGCGCACACACATCTAGAGGGGCACGCAGGAGGCTGCGGCGGTGGCTTCTGCCACCCCCAATGAGGTAAGGAGTTTGTGGGCTTTTTTGGGGGGGGGCCCTGGGTGAGGGAGGTGATTGGGCATGGAAGCTTCGAGATTCCAAGCACAATCAACAATGGGTGTTGGTCCACTTTAAGGAATGTCATAACATAGGGAATGTGAGGGATAACAACAAACACTTACCATGACTATGCCCGTGGAGAAGGCGTTGCCAAAAGGCCATGGAGGTGCCGCCTATATGATGCCCTGCAAATTAGAGAGGAATGGCAAGGGCTAAGTACAAATGGGCAGATGAAACCTGTCACAGACTAACAATGACAAAATGTGCACTCACCAGGGGATGATCCGCCACTTGAAGCCCAGGGAGGGCTCTGAGGAGGAGGCGGGGAGCCTCGGCTCCTCACACTCTGCTCTGAAGATCCCCCAGCCAAAGGGCCACCCTCCTCCCTCTCACTCCCTGCTCCTTCAGGGAGTGTGGGAGAGTCCATTCCTTCCACCCCACTTGGACTCCCCACTTGAGAGTGGCCCCTTGGCTGGTGAGACTCCTCAGAGTCAGAGTGTGAGGAGCTGAGGCTTGATCCTGCCAGCCCCCCAGCAGCACACTCCTCTGGGGCGTCATCCCCTTCCTCCCCTGGGTCCTCTAGATAGGACCCGCGAGAGGGACCCTCCCCCGATGACTCCCCCAAGTCCGCCTGCCAGGTTCGGGGGAGGAATCGCTTCCCACGTTTCCCCAGGGGAGGACGCTTATCTGTGTTGAGGGGGTGAATGAAAAAATTAACATTAAGACCCCAAATGGACACAGCTTAGCAGATTATTTAAACAAAAGTATAAACATAGCATAAGCTTAAACTTACCTGATGCGTAGGCATCATATAGGCGGTACACGCCTTCAGGGACACTGTGGCCTTCACCTCCATGGCTATTCGCTTTTTGCCCCCACGGGCATAGTCATACTGCTTGATACAGAAATCCTATGAGAAATGAAAATCAAACACAAATCAATACATGACATCAGAACAATGGCATAAACAGTTATACTGAGACCAGATTAAAGTGGACCCACACCCTGGATTTTGACTATTCTGGGTTTGCGTCCACTTTGGTGGGGCACACCAATCGGGGGTGGTCCGCTGTCTGAAACCCCCTTGGAAGGCCAGAAATACACCACTGACCACGCTCCCACGTGACTGCGCCAGGCTAGCACAGCGCTCTGCGCCGCTGTGGTATGCGCGTCCAAGGCCGCTTGGACCTGCATACCAGCTCAGCTGCCTCTGAGCGCTGAAGGACGCGTGTGGCGTTTCACTGTAACAGGGAGTGCGCCTGCGCAGGCCATTAACAAATGTCTGGCGCAGGGGCCCACCCTGCTAGAGGGAAGCGCAAGACGCTTCTGCGGCTCTCGCATGCAGAGAGGGGACGGGGCTGAGGTAAGGTTTATGGGCCTCCAGGGGGGTTCATCCCCGCAGGACATCCAGATTTGGGATGCCCCGCGGGGAGTGATCAGATTGGTCCAGAAAACTACGAGATTTCAGGGCCAATACCCCCTGTGTGTTGGTCCACTTTAAACCTAAAATCCAAGAAAAACATACTCACTTTGACCACCTGGCCATTTACGCGGCTATCCACACGCATGCGGTTTTTTTTGGCTGGCCCAGGAGGGGAAGGGGTGGGAGGGGTGGTAGGTGGGGGAGGTGAGGTAGGTGGGGGAGGTGGGGGAGGGGTGGTGGGGTCAGATTCGGAGGAGGAGCTGGGGAGGCGAAGAATACGTCTCCTGGGCAGCATGGTGGAAACGCTAAGGAGGAAACAGGAACCGGATATGACCAAAGCGACAGGGACCACAAAAAAAAAAAACGCTCCGCGCACCAGGAACAAGCTAATATCAGCTATGTGCAAGCTAAGTGGCGGAAAAAGTAAATTGACGCATTACAACAAGCTATTGGCCTAAGCGCTAGTAATTTTTAGCTTTAGGTGGCTTTGAAACGCAAAGGAGGAAACCGGAACCGGATATGACCAAAGCAACTGTGAAATAAATTTAAAAAAAAAAACTCCGCGCACCAGGAACAAGCTAATATCAGCTATGTGCAAGCTAAGTGGCGGAAAAAGTAAATTGACGCATTACAACAAGCTATTGGCCTAAGCGCTAGTAATTTTTAGCTTTAGGTGGCTTTGAAACGCAAAGGAGGAAACCGGAACCGGATATGACCAAAGCAACTGTGAAATAAATTTAAAAAAAAAAGCTCCGCGCACCAGGAACAAGCTAATATCAGCTATGTGCA
The DNA here is from genome assembly GCA_027917425.1 of Gastrophryne carolinensis. Taxonomy (NCBI): domain Eukaryota; kingdom Metazoa; phylum Chordata; class Amphibia; order Anura; family Microhylidae; genus Gastrophryne; species Gastrophryne carolinensis. The sequence goes on from CM051239.1 coordinate 121,608,824, forward strand.
AGCTAAGTGGCGGGAAAAGTAAATTGACGCATTACAACAAGCTATTGGCAAAGACGCCATTAATTATTAGCTTGATTTAGCTGGGGGTTCAAGATCCTGTAATGCATAGGTCCGAGAAAACCAAAAAGCTGGTTGCTTACAAATAACAATCTTATTCCTTCATAAAATAATTACACAATAAAACTTTCCAAATGCATGATAATGTGGCACACAGGAGAATGCATAACGGGTTGTTATGAGCTTGTACGCCAGAATAAATCCTGCAGAATGTGGACATGCACGCTCACAACTACAGTGTATTCATTAAGAACGACTAGGGTCGCGGCAAGTGAATTCCAGGCAAATGGCAGAAGGGCACATGTATGAACAGCAAAGCGCAGCACAGCGCCGCTCGCGCCGCCACATAGCGAATCAAAACAGCGACTGCAAAAACTCTGACCACCACAGATTCATCAAGGACAGAGCTGCCGAATAGCTTGGGCGCTGACAATTTCAATGAACGAACGTGAGCGACAAACATGACTGAATAAAAAGTAGCTTTACAAGGCCCGTGTGTGGTGAAAACAAGCTATTTTGAGCCGAATGTGTTTTGTGGGAAGAGATGCCTTTTAGATGTCACTCACAACATTACATTGTAAAAATTACAACTTTCATCTAAAACACAAAAATAACAAGACAGATTAATAAAACATATCACAAAAAAACATGTGCTGACTTTTGTGCAAAACACAAGAACACAAAAACCACTTAAAACTATCATTGCAGTGTCTGCCATTGAAATGCATTGGACAACGCCAGGGAGCGACAGGTCAGACCTGTCGCTGTGATGGGATTAGCAGCGGCGCTGTTCGTTGCAGTCGGCTACATGATGAATCCCGCGCTAGCCGTCGCTCTCGCCGGCGCTAGCCTCATTTAGCTTGATAAATGCGTCATTGTGGCCGACGCCGGGCGTACTTGAGTCGGTAGCCGCCGTTAGCTGGCGGGACCTGGCGCTCGTCAGACACTACCTGGCGCTATCGCTTGATGAATAAGGGCCTAAGAGGCTGATTCATCGTTAGCGGCAGGTAGCGACAGATGAGCGTCTGTAGCAGGCATTTCAGAGCGCCCGCTAGTAGTCACTGTGCTCAGCCGTGGGTCTCTACTTTATAGTGACTCAGTCGCTGTTCAGTAATGTTGAATACATTGTGAGGAGTCGCTATTTGACCAGTACAGCGCTGTATGGGAGCGCATGTTAGCGACTGCTCATAGCGATCGACTCACACCAAATTCAGGAAAAAAACAGCCTCACAAATCTCTGGCGCTGAAAAATACTTGTTTGAAGCCCAGAGCGCAGGAGGCGGTGTGTTTAAAGTCTGTTTTCAAGCATCTATCAACTACCCTGTTTCCCCGAAAATAAGACATCCTCCGAAAATAAGGCCTAGTGCCTGCTTTCGGAGGATATCGTTATATAAGTCATCCCCCGAAAATAATTCCTACCCGAAAATAAATCCTCCCCCGAAAATAGGGCCTCACCGTTGGTACAGTTCCGTCCACGAAATGTTGCAGAAGGATCCGGAGCTTCTACCGTAGAGACCGTTGGGGCGGTGGCGCCTCGCAGCTCACTGATTGGCTGCAGCGCTGTGGAGCAACGCAAGACTTCGGCCGGGTATTTGCTGAGGGACGGTGCGCAGGGGGATGTCAGAGAGCCCGCGCGAACCTGAGGAAAAGCTGCCGCCGCCTGCTCCCTGTGACCGCGCCGCCGAGTGTGCCCCAGCGAGACCTGGACCGAGACAATACGGTACCGGCAAGCAGGCCCGGATTAACGTAGGGGCGGACGGAGCTGCCGCTCCAGGCCCCTACGTTAAAACAGGCCCAGCAGCCTGCAAACACGGCCCGCATAGGCTGCCCGGCGGCTGCCGTGCGGGTCCCGTGAGACTCTCACAGGCTATAGCAGGCATACTCAACTAGCACAGCTGAGCAGCCTGATGCTCTGTGCAGCCTGGTATTGTAACCACTAGGGGGCGTAATGACGGGGCATGTAAGGGGGGAGCTCCAGGGAGGTGGAGGAGACGCACGCTGCCTGTCTTCTGTCAAGACGACCCCAAGTGCCAAGTGCCTTTTTCCGGGGAAAAATTAATATAAGACAGTGTCTTATTTTCGGGGAAACAGGGTAGTAACAAAGCAAAAACATATGGAATTATATTGTAACAACATTGTAACATGAACACTTTAATGCCAGACCAGTAATGTCATTTCTGAAGAAATATTTAAAAAATGGTAAATATTTGAAATAACAGCTTTTTCAATGCCAGAAGAGGTCACAATTATTTGTGATTTTTGGGGGAAAAAAAAAAAATAAAACCGTTTAAAGTGAAGAAAAGGTTCATCCATTGAAATGTATGGGGGAGCGACAGGTAGCGAGAGGTAATACCTGGCGCTGTGCAAGGCTGAATGCTGGCGCTGTTCGTAGAGGCTTTGAAAATGATGAATCAGGCGCTACATGGCGCTATCCCAGTCGCTAAACAGATTCTGCTTGATAAATGTGGATTTGCGTGCCGTGTCTGGCGTTCACCAGTCGCTATCTGTCGCTACCTCTCATTAACCAGGTGCTACCTGACGCTATCCTTTCTTAAATAAGCTGTTAACTTTTAAGTACACACACACATACAAACACACAAGCATGCTGCCACCATGTGGTTAAACAGAGACATCAAACGCCACTATAAAACTGATTCAAATTTGTCGTCATATAAGATGCACCTGCCCACAAGATGCACTTTTTTGATTTGGAGGAGGTAAATAAGAAAATAAGTATTCTTAACTAAATGTTGTACTAAAACACCCCATTACAGGCAGTGTGGCATTCCCCCTCCCATTCCCCATGAACAGTGTGGAATACCCCCTTCCATTTTCCATAGGCAGTGTGACATTCCGCCCATCTCAAAGGCAGTGTGGCATTCTCCCCTCCCATTCCCATAGAAAGGGTGGCATTCCCTCCATCCCCTTATTCAGTGTGGCATTTCCTCCCTCCTATTCCACATAGGTAGTGTGGCATTCCTGCCTCCCATTCCTATAGGCAGTGTGGCATCCCCCCTCCCATCCCCCATAGGCAGTGTGGCATCCCCCCTCCCATCCCCCATAGGCAGTGTGGCATCCCCCCTCCCATCCCCCATAGGCAGTGTGGCATCCCCCATCCCATTCCCCATATAGGCAATGTGACATTTCCCCCCATCCCCTTATTCAGTGTGGCATTACCCCCTCCCATTCCCATAAGCAATGTGGCAGAATCACCCGTATGGGTGATTGCATGGAGAGTGGGGGTATTGGCAAATAGAGGTGGCAATGGTGACTTGAAGGAATGCAGTGACATTGTTTATTGAAAATCATTGCACAATCATTTGGTAAAATAATTTTTCTATAACAATTGCATGTTTAGCATTGGTGGGAGTTTAGATGGGTTAAGTATTGGGAACATGACTTATGGGGGAGGGCCATAAATAAGGGACCCATATATTTTGAGAATCTATAAGATTCCTGGGCCGATCAGATCCCTCCCCGCGGGGCATCCGAAATCGGGATGTCCCGCTGTGTGAAACCCCGCAGGACGCCAGAAACCTTACCTTATCCCCGTTCCAACGGCACATGCGTGAGCCGCGGCCGCATCTCGCGCTTCTTTCTAGCAGGGCGTGCACCCGCGCCAGCCGTTTGTGAATGGCCGGCGCTGGCGCGCTCCCTGTTAGAGGGAAGAGCGAGATGCGGCCTCCAGCGTGCTCAGAGCCGCTGTGGTTGTCCGTCGCTTGTCCGTACAAACCACAGCAGCTCTGGGCGCTCTGATTGGACGAGCGCTCGTGTAGGAGCAGGGTGAGGTGAGTTTTTTAGGGCCATCTGGGGGGTTTCACTCAGCGGGGCACCCCTCGGAAGTGGACCAAAACCCAGGATAGTGAAAATCCTGGGTGTTGGTCCACTTTAAGCAAAAGCAGCAGCACGGCCGACAGTACTCGGCTGTTTGTTGCAGGACCATCCTTATTTTGGAATTTTGGTCTGCTTTAAATTCACTTTCACCCTTGGTCACCCTCTCCAATTTTTTTTGGCATGCTTTAAGATTATAAAACATATGTCAACTGCAGTGGGTTATACAACAAACTATACAGTATCAAACAGATGTTTTCTAACTAAAAAAATAATAAAAACCTTATTTCCACACTAAGCCTTTGGTACTTGAATTTAAAACAAATAATAACAATAACCGATAATGAAAATATGTGGTCCCCTAGCACAAATGTAATATATAATAATGGTATGATAAGATAATGGTGCTTGAGAGGAATTACACACGTTGGAATATTTCTAAATGATTTTCTTGGCTGAATAAACATAGAGAATAAAAACATCAGCTACAAGTGATAAATCTGCCGCGTGGGAAGTAAATGTTTTTAGTTTCTGGTGTCTTTTGCTTCCTTGGAAAAGGCAGTTCAGGGCTGTTCCCAGGAAGGTAATAATGATGAGGCTTCTGATACTCCTCAAACAATCAGCTGACACTAGCATTCTGGTGACAAAACATACATTCTCCAGCCAAGGCTGATGCCCATGTGGCTGTGTGGGGGAGACATGAAGGTGACATTGCAGTTATTCTGAGTAATGCTGAACAGCCCATCAACCAGCTTAACCTAATGCAGAGTGTACAGCAGCAGTAACTTACCCGAGCCAGGTGATCGGGTCAGTGTTCTTTCCATGGCTGGGGCTTCAAAAAGATGGCCGCCCCCATGAGTGAGGACACTGGCAGCAGCTAGCAATACTTCTAGTGCCATCAGCCAGTGTCTTTACCCTTGGGGGTGGCCATCTTTTTGAAGCCCTTTTTACAGTGGAAAGAACAACCGACTGGATTGCGAGGCCCAGGTAAGTGTACAGACATTTTTTATTGCTGCACACTCTGCTTAAAGAGAACCCCTCACCACCACCCGCCAGCCGCCAGGATTTAGTTATTTAAAATTACGGATGAGTGAGGAGCCCAAATAGTCCCGTGTTGAAGGTAAGCAATGAGTGAGGGGGGGGGGGGCATTATAGGAGCCTGTTTGTCATTTTTTGGGTTCCAAAGTTTGGGTCGCTATTGATTTCAGTCGGGTTTGAATTTGGGTCAAGTTCTGGTACCCGAACCAAACTTATAGGGGTTCGCCCAACACTAGTTACAAACGTGAATGAAAAATAGATAGTTTACAGAATACAATGTATACCCAGGAATCAAGAGATGCATTTATGTAGGGAACCAACAGATAGAGGACTGGGGCCACATCTGACAAGCTCATTTAGAAGCAGACCAAATCCCAGGTTCCCCCCCCCCCCCAGGTTTGAATCCGCCCTCATCCTTTCATCCCACACGGGCCTCCTGCAGCATCCCTGGTCTATGCACGCACTTGAGTGACTGTCAGCAGGTGTGCTCAGGGCAAGGGGGCAGAAATGCTGCAGCTGCTGGTGCTACTGCAGTGATAAGTGTTCATGTGGAATCAAGGGACTCAGCAGTACATACACCATCCAATCAACTTCTCCAATTGTACATATTAATTAATATGGAGAAGCTGATGATGATGACGAGTGGTGCCGTGGTCGGGCTTGCATTAGTTGCGGCTCATTGGAAAGGTAAGAATTCCAGGCAAATTTTCACATAGTGCAGCATCCCTGTTCAGGATGCCCTGGGAAAAGGGAATCAGCTGAACCTGGAGTCTTGTAGACACCAGGAGCCATTTTGGTCAGCTTTAAGTTTTGTTTTATACCTAGAAACTGGGCTTCCTCAAGAGAAAAATATTGTATTCCTACATTTGTGAATGAACACACCTTGGGAAGGGGGGAATGGGGCAGATATTGTGGCCATATGGCGGCCCTGGTTAAGAACCTGTCTGAGGAGGTAAGACCAATCTTAGGTAATGTTAAGAAATTGACCCTGCGATAGGAGGAAGCGGGGCCCGAGTGCTGGGATGTTTGGCAGCCCTTTCCTACTTTTCCCACGCTGTCAATCAGAGTGTGTGGTCCTTTCCTGTCCCTCCTGTGAGTTCTTACACTGATAAATTGAGTGTATGGATGACCCTGGTTCCCTACCTGCACTAGAATTCATCCCCTAGGAGAGAGGGAAGTTCTCACCAGGTAATACTATAGACTACCTCATTCTGGGGTATTTTTACATAAAGCCCCCATTAGGCTTTCCTGTGGGTCTCCACCCATCATCCCTTGTCACTGGCAAAGGGGCCTTGACCAGCTGCTGTTTCCGCCCCTTTCCCCAGCTATAGAATGACATATGATTCGAGAGGTGGCAATCAGGGTCCAAGGTAGGTCCACTGTTCTTTCTCTGTGAGCAAGCAGATTTCTGAGCCAGCTTCTATATTCCTAACCTCCTAATTCTCCTAATTGAAAATGCTTTCAGGCCTTCCAGAGGAGCTTGGCGTGGATCTGCAGCACCTACCAGAGGATCCTCTGGTAGGTGACCCGGGTTAGAGAGGGGGAAACCTCCCTGCTCCAATCCCCATGTCCTATGTAACCCACCCTTTTTTCCTCCTTCCCTTAGAGGTGTGATGCCACATCAACCCTTTGGAGCTGCTAGAGGAGCCCCTTTAAGGACCCCCCTAGGACTGATGTTGTTTCCCTGCCCCCGCCCCCTCCATTTTGACCACTGCTGCTGTGTTTATGGACCACTATTTCTCTCCCTATAGCAACAGCCTCATAGGATCCTTAAAGGCAAGTGGAAGCCAGTGTGAGGGGGGTAACAGCAGCAGCAGTCTCTTTGAGTCCCTAAGACATAGCTGTGACAGGCAGTGTAGGTGGGTAGCAGGGGCAGCAGTCTCCTTGAGTCCCTAGGGCCGATGACAGCCAGAGTAGGTGTGTAAGTGTTCTTTTATTGTGAATGACAATCAAGTGCAATACACTCAGGCCCTTATTTATCAAGGGCTAGCGCCAGGTAGTGTCTGACGAACGCCAGGTACCGCCAGCTAACGGCGGCTACCGACTCAAGTACGCCCGGCGGCGGTCACAATGACGCATTTATCACGCTAAATGAGGCTAGCGCCGGCGAGAGCGTCAGCTAGCGCGGGATTCATCATGTAGCCGACTGCAACGAACAGCGCCGCTGCTAATCCCATCACAGCGACAGGTATGACCTGTCCAATGCATTTCAATGGAGCAATCTTTAATTAATCATAATTAATTCCTATTAATGTTTTTTTTTTTTTAATTTTTTTTTAATGTCAAAAATTCTGTGACCACTTCTGCAATGTTAGGATTTTTTTTTAGAATTGACATTACAGGTCTGATATTAATGTATTCATATTACAAAATGTTTATAAAAACTTGTATAATTTTACAATCAAAAAATATGGTTGTTTGGGGGTTAAAAACTATTTTACACCCATCGCCGCCAGCGCTCTGGGGTTTAAACAAGGAATTCACATCGCGAATAAATTCGGAGCGTGTTTTGTTAATGAATCTGCAGCAAGCCGTTCGCTCTGGCCATTCGTTGTCAGGCGCACCCATACAACGCTGAACCTGTGAAACAGGGACCCCCCAGTCCGTATTCAACATTACCGCACACCGACTGAGTCGCTGTCAACAAGCAAACCCCGGCCAAGCACAGCGAATACTAGCTGGCACTGTGAAAATCACGCTACTGGCGCTCATCTGTCGCTACCTGGCGCTATTAATGAATCGGCCTCTCAGTTCTTTATAGAGAACATTCTGTGTATCCCCAGTTTCCTAAAAGGTACTCATAATACCAAGCCGTAAAGGGCCTGAGGCCAGGGGCATAACTATAGAGAGCAGGTGCATAAATAAGGCAGAATGGATACCCCCTACCCTAATTATCTCTGTCCCTAGTAATCGGATAACAGCTTTTCCTATTTCTGGCTAAGCTCCTTGCTGAAGAGCCGAGAGAATCAATGAAGAAGCAATGTTGGAATTTGCGCCAATCCTGGTATTTATATGGGCAGGTCATGTGTGACCTCAATGGGGGGTTGGCCAGTGGGGGGCTATGAGTGCATTGGCTGGCAGAGAACTTGGGACCGCACAAGCCAAATTTTTCCTTAAAATCATCCCAATCTCTGCTTCGAATTGTTTCGGTCCACTCATCTTTAATAACAACCCTATAAGGAGTATTCAAGCACATTTTGTTTGAGTTTGTTAGAAACCTCCATTGGGGCTGTTATTTGCAAATTTGAAAAACTAATTTCTACCTCACTGGAAAAATTCTGCATCTCCCTTATGGGATTGCTCATTTTGAAAAGCCCAGGTGGAGGTGGATTTTCTATTTATTCATTATGCCCTTTACATACGTGAGTTGAAAAGTATCTCCGAACTCAGTCTTCAAATATAGTAGAGGCTCCCAGTATGTAATATGATTACCCTCTATAACTGGAGATGAGATTTATGACCAGTGCTAAAATATTTATTTACTTAATAAACTGTGGCGGCCATTTTTAGACCCAATTGTTAGTGTGGGCCAGGGTGAGTACTTGTGAGAAGCATAAAACATACTGGGGGAGTTATGGTGCAGGAAATAACAATGCAGGTTGACATTTCTCTCTCTTCAGCTGAAATCAACAACTCTGGGAATATTTATTATTCATTTGCATCATGACTGTAACAACTATAAAGCTTATTGTGTCACCCAAGCATGTTTATATTTCCCATCCTGGTATTCTGTTGATACAGATGTTTGCTGTTATCTACTGTTGTCTACTGAATGCTCCCACATATCATTCCATGGTGGGTAATTTACTAAAGGAGTGAGCTCCTAACTTTAAATATCACACACAAGGGCTGATTCTTTGCAAGAAAAAACATTTATCTTTTTTTCCTCAGTGCAATTCAGCTCCATGTTTAGCTGTGCAAATGTTTTATAAATTTGCACAGCTAAAAAGATGCCGGATTGCAATGTGGAAAAGCATCAAGATATTTTTTTCTCACAGAAAAAAATCTCATGGTACTGAATCAGCCCTAAAATGTCTGGCAGCCTGGTGGATTTAGTGTATTTGTATATGGTTTAAGCAGTATTTTCCAAACTTTGACTAGCATAGTCAGCCAATGAGAGAATAACGACAGCTATGACATAGTCAGTGCCACCCTCAGGAATTTCTGGCAATATTTAATTACAATGTCTGCCCCCCAAGACCCAGGTTAATTCTACATACATACTTCCAGATACAAGAGCCTGAATACTGGGGCAAGTCTGTTTGGCTTGGAGGTCAGATCAAACTATATAGGAAACTGAAGTGCACGCTAGAGGCTCAGCCATTATAGGTATCATTGTGTGAACCCGGAATGCTAAGGGATTGTACTGAACGTTGGGAGTTTGGGTTCCCAAACCCGAACATGGACTTCACCCAGAGGTCAGTGTTCGAGTTTGGAGTTTGCCCACGGAAAAACCTGAAACCCAGAAAAGCTGGTTGATGATGAGCAGCCCATCAACCAGCTTAACTTAATGCAGAATGTGCATCAGCAGAAAGTAGCTGTACACTTACCTGAGCCGATGATCGGGTCAGTGTTTTTTCCTCTGTCAAAATGTCCACAGCCAGCGGTCCCATGAGTGAGGACACTAGCAGCAGCTAGCAGCACTTCTAGTGCCAGCTGCCAGTGTCCTAAATCATGGGAGTGGCCATCTTGCTTTCTGCTGCTGCATATCCTCTGCATTAGCTTAACAGGGTCCCGCCGCTGCCACCAACTACCTTCTGCAATTTATTTAAAATGACATATGAGGGGCGACCGGCAGGCAAGGTGAGTGGGGGGGAAGAGGGGGTTCCTGTCTGTCAAGGTCACCCCTCATATGTCATTTTGGGCCTTTTTGGGTCAGATGCCCGAACTGATCTTTTGTTAAAAGTTTGGCTGAACTTGCCGAACCCGAACTTTTAGGGGTTCGCCCAACACTAGTTACAGGTTATGGGGTGGCAGGCTCAATACAGCCTAGGGTATCTGAACTGTATTGGGCTGATCATGATAGCTTTTCACACACATATAAACTAATAAAGTTATATGCAACATTGAAAAAAGCAAATCATAATTCCTGGGGGATGATTAGACTCAAATAAATTATTATACTGGAGTATTTAATTATACAACTGTATCTGAAATTAAAATAGTAATGTATGTGACACACACATGACCACCATTGTTTACCACATTAAAATATCAATGCCAGATTGATAAAAACATAATATGCATACCATACCTAATACACTAATACACCCGCAAGGACCAAAACCCAGGATAGTCAAAACCCTGGCTTTTGGTCCACTATAACAAAAAGTACTCATGCCTATTACAAAAATAATTTTGTTCACTGTATGTCTCCAACAAGCATACCATTCAATAAATCAGTACAGTATTTCAGTTAGTGGTAAAGTTGTGCTAAATTATACATTCTGTATTATAGTCTCCGTTATAAAGACAGGCACCACCAATTATGTGACAAATCCCAGTCCACAGCCAAGCGGATGACAAGTCTCCTGACTGCCGGGATAGAGAAGCCAAAACAGTTAGTCAACCTGGGAAACATTGGAAGAACCTTTACTATAAGACAAAAAAATTCCCTTCACAATCAGAATTTGCTAAGCATTAAAACTAGACCCACACATTTATTTTACAATGTAGCCTTTTTCCAGTAAATGTCCGACTGTAAAATGTAGTTCAAACTCATGGAAAGGATGGACTTCAAGCACTGTCCTGAAATCTTACACACAGTACAAACATGATGTGAGAGCCTAAATCAAATAATTTTTCATAGTAGTAACATTTTATGGCAATTTTCACTTGGATGAGTGATGGCTTCAGTCATAAAAATCTTGACTCCTAATAACAGCTCCTTTATAGCAAACATAGTCATTACTGTCTCTTGGTGTCTCCACATCTACTATTTGTGTAGACTTTTGGCTTCAGTGATAGTACATTAGTGGACACTAACAATTTTAGGTGCTTTCCTTTACGCTAAAGGGGACGACGCCCTTCTGGAATAGAAATTTTATTCGGCAAATACATCATAGACATGCAAGGAATTCTTTCAGGTATTTTACACTCTGCAGATACAGAGACACTAAAATATGTACTACACAAAACCATCAAAGACAGTCAATAAGGTGAGGGTACATTGGGATTAATCAAGACCTCCAGTAAATCCAAGCTTTCTGTAACCTCTAGCCGCCCATTGCTCAACCTGTGCCAAGCCAGATTTGGGAATTAAAATAATAAAACTCACCGGATTGCTGCAAATCTTCCCTTGATGCCAGAAGAAGGTGGGGCTCTGCATGACATTTGTGGACTTAAAATGGACCACAACCCAGGATTTTGACTATCCTGGGTTTTGGTCCTTGCCCCCGGGGTACCCTTTACAATCACTTTAAGTAGATTTTGGTTTTACAGTCAGTAGATCTTTTTTCCACTCAACGAGTGAATGTTTTAGGTCATAATAGCCAACATACTGGGGCCGATTCAGCACCGTTTGAATTTTCACACAGTTTTTTTTTGCAAGAGTGCATTTTCGCATGCCCAATTCCATCCCACCTTATTCCACAACTGACCTCATCCCTCACACTGGCTCTTAAATTACTATTTAACCTCTCTCTTTCATCTGGCACCTTCCCTTCACTGTTCAAACATGCTTCTCTTCTTAGTCTAAACCTTTGGTCTTGGACAACTCATAAACTCATTTGGCTTCCAATACCACTTATATGCAGACGACACTCAAATCTACCTCTTGCTCAGATCCATCTTTCCTATCCTTTGTCTCTGAGTTGTTTTCCCACCGTCATACTCACCTACTGCCTCCATATCAACTATATCTGTCACTGACCTCACAATAACTGCAACTCACCAAGCACGATGCCTTGGGGTTATACAGGACTCCTCTCTCTCATTCACATCTCACATTCAATCACCTGCCACCTCCTGCCATCTCCAACTAAAAAACCTCTCCTGCATCAGCCCCTTCTTCACCTGATACCACCAAAATCCTAGTGCATGCCCTGATCATCACCCGACTAGATTACTGTAACACTCTCCTTTGTGGTCTACCTACAAACAGACTGGCACCACTCCAATCTATTCTTAACTGTGCTGTTCGATCCATCTCTCCTCTCACTTCTCTAGTGCTGCTCCTCTCCTTTATGTCAGTCCCTCCACTGGCTGCCAATATCTGCGAGAATTCAATTTTAAATACTAACCTTAACATACAAAGCTCTCTAGAGTCCGGCTCCTGCCTACATTTCATCGCTTACCAACAAATACCAATCCATATGCCACAACTCTAGATAAAAAAACAGGTATAATGGGAGGCACTCCTATGCATAAAAACTCACATCTTTATTTGATATGCCATACACCTACAAAACATATTAAAATACACACAAAGACAACACTATAAACTATAAACCAAACACAGGTAGAGATAGAGGGGTAATACACACGTCCATTAACTACTCAAAAAATCAATCTCTGGCTCTCCCTCTACATGTGATCCGGATCACTGCCAAACAATAACCCTAACCATACAAGCTTGATGAAAACCCAAAATATATACAATCTAACCAAGGACACCAATATTAGTGCTCATACATGATATATAATAAATAAATAAAACATTAAAAATATCGGTCTGAACTAGCCTATGGCACAGAAGCACTGGCCCTGTGCTCTTTTAGGGGTGTTCAATATTTAGATCGGACCTATGCTAAAAGACATATGGGCAGGTACCAGCTTGGGTGAAGGCTTGCTGCTGCAGCTGTCAAGCCATAGGAATGCCTACCTAAATGCTTTGTGTGCCTAAGAACATTTTTTACTGTTTATAAAAAAAATCAAGGTGTCAAGAATTCTGTTCAAATGATTAAAATGGCTTTTAAAGCTTCACATTGATCATTTTTAATTTCAGAAGCAGTGCAGGGTTTTGCTTTGTATTTTTTATCACAACACTCTAAATGTCCCTTAGCGGCTTACTCAAGATGACATGTATGTATGTGAAGGTGTATTAAGAATGACAACTTGTATTCTGTGATCTCTTTTCTGTAAAAAAACAATATGTCATACTGTCTAACTCTTATACCAAAAAAATGACAATAAAAAGATTGAAACAGAAAAGTATTGTAGGTGAAAGTGAAAACAGATGTCAAGAACAAAAAAAATAATATGTTAGCTGAAGAGGAGGCTCTGTTGTGCTTGGAGTCGACCACAGCTCCTGAACACTCCAGTAGGCCAATAAAACAAAAAAACACCAGTTGTACTGCAATGAAAGTCAAATGACATGTTTGCTAAGTGCTGGTGTGCTTCTCTGTCCCTACAGAATCATACAAGGGTGTGCAGAGATGGAGCCACCCAAGACGGAAGTCGCACAAGACACTGTACAAGCATTAGACAAACAACACATGCACAGAAATTCCAACTCAGGTTCTTTGACTATACAGACCTTGAAGAAGGGATGGAACGGCAGAGGAGGGTGGCCTTCTAAAACTATACTGACAACAGTTGGGGGAAGTTTGTAAAAATGTGCGTGCATGTAAAGGCACACATGTGAAAAACAAGTGCGAATTTTTATTTATTTCTCTTTGCAGGTGCAATGTTGGCTCCTCCCAAAAATTAAAAACGTTTATATAAAGTATATGTTTTAATAGTTTTTAAACAGAAAATGCAGTAAGTGCAGGTAGGATGATTTTTAATGTGGACAATCTGTATGTACAGGGTGTCACAGACCGGGTGGAGCGGACTCGGGTGTGGATCCGCTTTAACTATGGGACCGATGGCGGGTACCGTGTCAGGGGAGCGGAGTCTAAGGGGCCTCCGGTATTCACCAAAGCCCACCACAAGGCAGGTTGGTCTTGTGCGGCGAGTAACCCCCAGGTCGCTACCCCCCAACAGCGGCCCAGTCCCACAGTCAGCCGAGGTTCAGTGAGGTACACAAGTAAGTACAGGCAGAGATCGGGGCTGGCAGCACAGGTTCGCAGTAAAGGTGAGTAGCCGAGGTCGGGGCAGGCAGCAAAGGTTCAGAGTCAGGGACAGGCAGAGGTCGGTACACGGGTGAGCAATCCAAGAATGTCTGACTTTCAACAAGCATGGAGAGACCAAGATCCGGCACTGAAGGAAGGAAGTGCCTCTTTAAATAGGAGAAGTGGATGCAGGCTTGGATGACCAAGCACCAATCAGTGCTGTACAGGCCCTTTAAATCTCAGGAATCCAGTGCACTCGCCCTCTAGTGGACGGAGACATGCGCGCACCTGAGCATGCGAGAAGGAAGCATGGGGGGAAGGGAGACAGCTGGGAACAGCCATGAGGGAAGTGCTGCAAAATGGATGACGGCTGGATGCAGCCATGGTGGTAAGTGAACTGCTGCTAGATGGGCGTGCAGTGCTCGCCCTAACACAGGGTGGGGGAAACAAATAAGATAGGTGCTTATTTAGGGTGAAGGTCTGTTTTAAGACTAAAGTATAGCCAGGGGTCAAGGTGAAGATCAGTCCAGACAATGCTTCAAGGCTTGAAATCCAGTGGGCAAGTAAGGTCAGCAATGATTATCTACAGCAATAACACCACTGAAAAAATCTGAATTATGTAACAGGCTATGAAATGGCCTCTCTTACTCCTCTCTATTAGAATAAGACACACTGATAAAGAGCAGAATGACTCATGGCAAATCCTGGTGGCCCACAGAATATCATGAGAATAACAGCAATGATACTTGAGTTTCCTGCTGCTTTTGTAATATCCTGGTGTGATTGCCAATGTCAGCTCAAACACCATTATTTGATGAAAACTTCTCTTTCCTTCGATTCCTCTAGAAATGGCAAAGTGCAAAGTTTAAAGATGCCAATGAGACTGAAGTACAGCACAGGGTCCATCATGTACCATGCCAATGCCGCCCAATGCCGTCCTGTTAGCTACAAATTGTGCCATCTGATCACATCATCGATCAGGAAAAGTTACTTTCATATATTTTGATATATTGATATATTTTCGATGACCATTATTGTCAGCAAACCTCCTCATCGGCCGAAATCATTCTCTCTCATATTGAAGGTAAGGTCGACAATATCATAATGTCAGCAAGCTTAGCTGTGGGTTTCATCATTTATCTTCCAACATGGAGGGATATAGCTTAAGACTAAAATGTAGCCAGGAGTCACGGTGAAGATCAGTCCAGGCAACAAAGGTTTGAATTCCAATTCAAGTAAAGTCAGCAATGATTAATCTATCTACAGCAATACACCAATTCAGGAAATGAACACAGACTATGAAATGGTAGACTTTCAAAGACAACCTGCATTTAACATCAGAGACACTTAGGCCCTAATTTATGAAGGAATAGTGACAGGTAGCGACTGGTGAGCGGCCGGTAATGACGGGCCCCGCCACGAGAACGCCGGCTCCCCACCACAGCCACACATTTATCAAGCCAATCCTGCTTAGCGACTGAGATAGCGCCATATAGCCACTCATTCATCATTATTCCAGCCTCAGCCCACAGCGCCAGCGTCCGACCTTGAACAGCGACAGGTATGGCCTCTCGCTACCTGGCGCTCTCCAATGCATTTCAATGGAACAATCTTTAAATATTCATAATTAATTGTTCTGAATTTTTTTTTTTTTTTTTTTAAATGTGAAAAATTCTGTGACCACTTCTGCCATTTTAGATAATTTTTTTAGGGAAAAAAAAATTGTACAGAATTGATATTACAGATCTGATATTAATGTATTCATATTACAAAATTATTTAAAAACTTGTTTTTTTTGGATTCCAAAAATATGGCTGTTTGGGGGTTAAAAAACTACTTTTAACCCATCGCCGCCAGCGCTCTGGGGTTTAAACATGCATTTTACAGCGCGAGAATTTTTTGAGCGTGATTTTTTAATGAATATGGTGGGAGCCGGTCGCTAGGGCCAGTCGCTATCATGCGCTCCCATACAGCGCGGAACCTGTCCAATAGCGACTCCTCACCCAATATTCAACATTACGGCAAACCGACTGAGTCGCTATCAACTACCGAGCAACGGCCAAGCACAGCGACTACCAGCGGGCGCTCTGAAAATGCGCTACAGTCGCTCAACTGTCGCTACCTGCCGCTGTTAATGAATCGGCCTCCCATTCCCCTCCTATGGACATCCATTTTAATGTGGGTGGGGTATACATACTCTTTAAACCCTAAAATCAAATAGAGCAACCAAAGTACTCCAGGAGATAAAACAAAAACATTTCATACTCTCCTGGCCATGCCCATGCCTGGCACAGAATAGGGGCAAGCTGCCAGCAGAAATGATTCCTTTGTTGGGCTTGGCATGCCTGAAAGAGGACCCCACCCGGCCTAGCAATGTGCTGTGGAATTAGGAGTCTGTCCAGCGCCACCATCAGAAACAAGGATTAGATACATGCCCGAAAAAATAACACTCACTTATTAGGTAGTGAGTGCCTCTTGGGTTAAGTTAAATGCACAATTTTCATGTTTCACTGAAGCATAAGTTAAGACGCCTGCAGCAATTTGGCTCTCTTTGTTATTTTAATAGCTAGCCATTTCTAGGATATATGAAGGTCATTTATTTTGTTGATTGGCACTTTGGAATCTGTGCTTGATGTAACACAAACACTAGTAAATGTGATTAATGAAACTCGTCGCTGTTCCATAGACCAAAGCTATTTTCATTTTTACACACCAGGGGTGGTGGTGCACAACTATAGACCAGTTGTTTCCAAATTCTTAAGTAGATTAAAAAGAATGTCCCATTCCTTTGCTATGATTAGCTGAAGAAAAAAAAATCAGCCCTCCGAAGTTTAGCTTCTAAAGTTCAAAAAAAAATAATATTATCATGAAATAATTAGCACATTCTTTATAAAGCAGATTTTATGTTATGTTATGTTTATTCAATGTAATGAATGGGCAATATTTGTGTTATTCATGAGGGATTCCAAATTTGAATAATGAATATTTTGTTACAATGTAAAACATGGACATTTGCAGAGGTAATACTACCCAACACAAAATAAATAATTCTGTAGCTGGTGGGTGCAAGTTCATGTCTACTTTCCTTTAAAGTGGACCAACACCCAGGATTTTCACTATCCTGGGTGTTGGTCCACTTCAGCGGGGCATCCGAGATCAGGATGCCCGCTGTGTGAAACCCCTCCAAAAACTTACCTTTTCGGCGACGGACAAGCGACGGACAATCCGCCACCTCCCGCACGTCCCTCTTACAGGGCGTGCTCCCACGCCGAGCATTCACAAACGGCCGGCGCGCGCACTGCTAGAGGGGCACGCGGGAGGCGGCGGCTGATCCGTCGCCGATAAGGTAAGGTTTTTTGGGGCTTTTGGGGGGGTTTCACCCCGCGGGACATCCCGATCTCGGATGCCCTGCGGTGAGGGAGGTGATCGGCCCGGGAATCTTATAGATTCCTGGGCCGATCACCCCTGGGTGTTGGTCCACTTTAATTTCCCTGCTCTTTTCTCATTCCATCTTTTTCATCTCCGACCCAATCCCCTGCCTTGGCTTGAATTGGTGTCTTAGAGAGAAGACACAAGAATGATTGTGTTCATTTACCATGCCAATGCCACCCCATGCCGTCCTGTTAGCTACAAATTGTGCCATCTAATCACGTCATTGACCAGGAACAGTTACTTTGATATTTTTTTGATGATCATTATTGTCAGTAAACACCTTCATTGGCCGCAATCATTCTTTTCTCCATCACAGCCTATCTTTCTAATCTCAGGCCCAATCCCCTGTCTTGGCTTGTGTTGGTGTCTTAGAGAGAAGACACAAGAATAATTTTTGCATGGTCGCGACTTATTCAAGATAAAATGTGATGCATTCAGACAGTCACTCCTTAAAAGGGAACAACATACCCGATTTTCACTTTTCGGAATGTTGTTCCTCTTAGTAGGGGCACCCCAAATTGGGATGCTCCGCTGTGTATATCCCCCAGGTCTCCCCATTCACTCACATTCTTGTAGCTCCCATGGTGCAGACTTGGGGGGCGATAACGAGCAGGACTGATTGGCTGAGCGGTCCGCCCAAACAATCGGCGCGTATGCTTTCACTTCGCTCCCTTTGGAGCCTCTGACGGCTAACCAGTCGAGCAGTGCCAAAGGGAGCAGAGTGCACCACTGGCCGCATCCCCCCCTCACCTCCTATCCGTTGTGTGCCCGTACTACCCATTCAGAAAGGCCGAGCGTGCCTGCACGCATGGCTAGAGGTGAGCTGATATGCGGCCACGGTGCAGAGATGTAGCAAAGGCTCCATGACAAGGTGAGTGAAATGCGGCTTCTGGGGGGGTTTAACTCAGTGGGGTATTCCAATTCAGGATGCTGCAAAGAGTGGGTGTTCCTCTTTAAAGTGGACCAACACCCAGGATTTTGACTATCCTGGGTTTTGATCCACGTCGGTGGGGCACCCCGATCGGGGGTGCCCCGCTGTGTGAAACCCCCCAGAAAGCCCCGAAAACTCACCTCACCCCGCTCCCACGTGACCGCTGCAGCCAATCCCCGCCGGCGGACAAGCGAGAGGCAGCGACGGACAAGAGAGCGCGCCCGCCGCAGCCGCCTCCCGCGCGTCACTCTTACAGGGCGCGCGCCCCGCGCCGGCCATTCACAAACGTCCGGCGCGGGTGCGCGTCCTGCTAGAGGGACGCGCGGGAGGCGGCGGCGGCGGGCGCCGCTGGATCGAGGAGCAGGTAGGGTTTCAGGCAAAAAGTGAATTTAGCCTGCAGTACATGCTGGCTTTAGGGGGTCCTGTTTAGTTTTAGTAAAGCAAGTTCAATCCTGGGTGTGAATTGCCACCTGCATCTTGGTTTTTAAGTAAACGCGAAAAATAAAAAATATATAGTTGTTTAGATTGTTTCTAAAATAATCACCTGCACAGTGAGGTAAGGATGCTTTTTTTTTTAAACAATTATTCTTACCTCATTGGAAAAAATATGTCCTTCATCTGTATTTTTTGTGTGTTAAAATATAAAAGCTCACCAAGATACAGGCTGCAATTCCTACCCAAATGTGAAATTGAATTTGCTTCACTAAATCTTTGAGGGGCTGCATCTTTATTTCAGCCCAGGTGAGCTCTCTCCCTTCCAGGAGACATTGCTCTGCTGTTGTTTGACTGTGAAGGTCCCTGAAAAATGTAATTCACTGAGGGGACTGTGTGCAGTAAGATGAGTCAGCAGAAAGAATCAAAGAGAATAGAGTCTATCAGGAATTAAAAGATTCATTCCTTGCAGCCAGCAGGGCCTCTACACCCAGCCAGCAGATTTGAGATCACTGGTTTATCTCAAATGTGGCGGATGATGTGACAAGCCCACTGACTGCCTCTAGTCTGAGACAAACCCCCCTCCCCAGCTTAACTGAATGGCTGGGTGAGGCAGAAATGCAGGGGGATTCACACAGTACGTCATCCCGATTCCTGACTCCAGAGGCATCCGAAGACGGTTTTGATCTGCTTTAACCAGCTAGTCAGCTATTCAAAATTAGAATCACTATATTGATCTCCGAGTATATTATTATATTATTGTATATTATAATATGTGTAAAAAAAAAAAAAAAAATTTATATATATATATATGCTACTTGGTTACTACTAATTACTGGTTAATTAATTACTAGAACATGGAGTCTTTCATGGAATGTAGTAGTTGGATTACATTTGGGGAAAATGTCCTGGAGTATGGCACTTGCCTGATGGCAGGAAAAGAGAGAATCAATACAGGTTAGTGGCAAGTCAGTTATTCTTTTTGTCTGTCTTATAGTCCTTTGAAAGCTATATCTAGTGCTATATCTATATCTATATCTAGTGTTGCCATAGTAGGTAGTAATAGAGGAGCATGAATGCAATAGTGGATGTATAGAACATGTGCAGAGTTATTTGTTAGACGTCATCAAATGAGAGAAGAAGAATAGCTGCTACTGTACTTTTTTACACAGAAGTTTCTGTCCCATTTGAGATAATTGGTATAGAGACTGTTATAGAGACTCTAAGAAGGTAGTAGCCTCTATTTTTTTGACCTCCTCTCCCTGTATGTAGATTGATAGAGGTGGTAATGGACTCTTCCTAAAGTCTACACTGTGTATTCCCAACTTCTTGTCTATATGCAAGCTCGTCAGGATTGTTGATGAGGCATAGTGTATGAGTCTAATGTCATCTTTATATATAATATTTAAGCATTCATTGGATGATAGGTTATTATCGTTATATATGGAGAACAAGGTTGGAGAAAGTATACCTCCTTGTGGGACTCCATTGCTGATCATCCTTACACTGGATATTTTAGGTCCTACAAAGTCAGATTAAGCAGCTCACCAATCCAAGAGGCAATCAGCATGGATTATAGGGGACAGGCACCTCCAGAAGCAACAGCATAATTCCAAGTGTAGGACTAAGAAACACTAGTCCCGAAACGCGTCACGCTGCTACTGGGATTTTATTGTGTGTGTGACATTATCATGGAGGACTCTTTCATGTTTTAAAGCTATACTATTTTTTATGGATTCAGCTGGATACCTTTTGGACTTATGCTGTTTAGGTCCTAGTTTGACCTGTTGTGATCTCCCTGTTACAAAATTGTGGCTCAATTTACATAAGCATGGGGGAATGCCAACCAGGGATAGATTTCCATTAAGGATAGATTGGTTGATGGTGTTAAATGCAGAGCCTAGATCCAGATGTCCCAGATGCACGGTGTAGTGCAGGACCAAGTTAACTGCATCATCAACTGATTTATTTGGTCTGTAAGTGAACTGAAGTGTATAAAGTTGTGGTTTTATTGTTTCTTTTAGTACTATTCACTCTAGGGTTTTCATGATGATGGAGATCAATGCTACCAATCAGCAATAATTTTGACTGGTATCAGTTGCTTTTTTGGGAACTGGAATTATGAGTTTTTGAAGCATGCAGGAACTTCACATTTTTCCAATATCCGTCTATTTTAGTGATTGTGCTGCTGAATAGCTGCACAGAGCAGACTATTAGACAGGGGGAGGACACTCTATCTGTGCCTGGGAATTTTCTAGGATTAAGGTTTCTGATGAGAAATCCCATGCTGGACACTTGTAGTTCAATGGGGCTTGGTTGCTAACTTCATTTGTCTGGCCCATCAGCTAGCATCTCCAACAAACGCTTCAGAACCACTGCTGCACTTTTTCTTGAAAGTCCTCTTGTGTTTTAATTCTATTCACAGTTGTAAGGTGCATCTACTTCTTATAGTTACAACTGGTGTACATTTTCAGAGGTAAATGTGGGTAAATTGTGTTTTCCAGCAAAAATGTACTTTAGAGAACTAGAGAATCTGAGAATTGAGCCAGTATGGGTTACGACTAGCCATAAAGCTTCAGGTCCAGGCCAAATTTAGATTTAACCTGAATATTACAGATTCTGTATGGTTTTCCCCATACTAGGCACCAGCAAGATCCAGGTCAAATTGGCAGGTGGCATGCCGGCCATCAATACACTTTGAACTGGTATAGGGGTCCTTATAATGGCATCACTGGAGGGGAGAGACATGGAGGGAGATCCCCTGCCTTGGTGCCCCAGCATTAGCTTGGTGGCACACCAAGGAAGGACACACTCTCATTATAGCTGCAGTCCGCCAACAGCAGACCAGTGCCTGTCAGACCAGAAGGAAGCCCTCAACCCAAAGTACCTGCAGAGAGGGCCCCAACCAGTGGAGGACATATGCATTTTTTCCTTTTTTAACTGTTTGTGAGTATCGAATGCCAGATACTGTGGACTATCTATCAAGAGGGCTCCCACACTGAATTGTCCCTGCTCTGGCTCATCACTAGTTATAGCCACTTTGCTAATTTGTAATTATTTGCTCTACCCAAAGGTCATATACTAAAGAATAGGGAGCAACAAACATATCTCTGGACATCAAGCCTGGGGCACCACCCCATAAAAAAGCTTACCCAGCTTACTCTCATTTTGTGTTCTTGGAATAGGCTGACAGTGGAAATCGTAACTAGTTTGACTACTAAATGGGGCCCTGGCATTGCTCATTTAGTAACATTTTTCTGCCACATTCTGATCCTAAGATGACAACGTATAACTAATTTAGATACGGTTGGACTACTAACCATTAAATTAACTGATTCAAATGTTGCATTGTTACACTCAAGAGCCTCTCGAACACAAAGTTTTGAGAATTTGAGAAAATGAGAACAAAGAAATGTTGTCTGTAGAACTGACAAAACCCAGTTAGATGGATTACAAAAGATGGGTTTGGTTGGACAACACACCTCTGCATTGTATGACTTAATGTCTACCTGGAAGGTGAGAGCTTTAACTAACAACTGCCAGTATATCAAGAGTCGATAGACTCATCAGGTACTTGGTCAACTTTTTCTATGATGTGAAAAAGCAATGTTTCGGAGTCTTGCAGGTATCTCCCTCCGTGTCCCTCCCCTCCAGTGATATCATTAGACACATGGGGACACACACACAGAGGTTTCTTCTAAAAGATTAACTTGACAGGACACCAAGAAAGAAGGAAAAGCTGTTTCTCCCCGCGCTACAAATGCCAGTGGGGTGGCTGCAACAGTGTATCAAGAAGATCAAAGGCCGCAGTACCAGGAGGGAGCCCCCATCCTGGCGGATCTACAAAGATGACACTGACTGGTGGAAGACAGATGAAGGTAGAAACAGCAATGGTAGTTTTTAATGTTAAAATATTATACCCTTATACCGGTTCAAACATTGCAGTGGCCAGAGCTGTTGTATTGGGTCAGTGGGCTTCCAAACCAGACTGTCCCCGCTCCAGCTTCTTATATTTACACAGACATCACTTCCTACTCGTGAATACATTTTTTCAAGCTTGAGGCCCTCGTTGGCACAAGGCTGGATGTGCACCTTTGGAATCTCTTCATATTTTTTACATTGAGCTGTAGAGGCTCTCAATGTTTTTTACAATATTCCTTAATACCAGGGCTTCCCAATCAGTGGTAATAGTACCACTGGTGGTACTCTAGATCCTAGCAGGTGGTACTCTACAAAGCTAGGGACTGACCTGCACCCCAACCTGATCGTCTGCCATCTATACTTTACTTATAGGGACTCTAAACCCAAGGGCAATAATTAGTAAGCAAGTAGCTGACCTGATGCTCCATATGCCTCTCCTCTATTACCAGCAGCCTAGGGTAGAAGCCATATCAAAGATTTTTTATAAGCAAGGGCCTTAGGTTTAGAGAACATAATACACTCCAAGCAGTTGGATACGCACTGCCTCAGTTACCAAAAATAGGTGCCAGCCTAAGGGACCCACTATAACAACTATAACACAACAAGTGAGTATCCAGGGCTAACCCACCACTCTGTCCTCATCAAAAGGCTGCACACTAGTTATCAGTTAATACAGTTTATTAATAAAGGATTTGAACATATATGACATACATCACACTTAAGACATAACACCTAGTACATAACATGATAAAAACACATATTAAAAAACCCAAGTGGGGAGGAACTCCAGGGCTAACCAATTTGCATATTACTAATAATCTTCTCACCAATATTAATAATTAACGACAATCTAATCTAAAGTGCCAAGTGCATGTGCAATTCTCATCCATATAGAAACCAGGTGAATAAATCTATCCAACCATATTTCATACTATATTGTGCCCCAATTAAAACTATCAACAGTATAAAATGTGCAAACTAACTATATGTGATAAATTAAAGTGCCAAGTTCTGAACGTGAACTAAAACATACTCTATCGCCTAAAACATATCCTTATGCATCTGATAAGCATCGCCCATATATATATTAATATTCTCAGAAACAAATCACAAATTGTAATTTACAGCGCCCGCTGTCCTCCCCACTTACCTCACCGACGCGCTCCGTGGTCCACCACTTCGCCTGGGTGCCAGAGACGCTGCTGCTGCCATTCTGTTTAAATACTCTCCTGCGTTCGTTGGGGTGGAAGTGACGCGGATAACCTCATTCCGCCCCACTTCCGCCCCTTGGAACGCAGGTATCAGGAAGTGCGGCCAATCTGACATCCGGTATTACTGCGCATCTGCACAGAATGCCAGTGGGTCAAGCGATGCTAAGCGTAACAGAGCTACGCGTTCCGTGCAACTGCGCAGCTGTGAGTCCCGCAACCCCACATTCACGGGCTCAGCCAGTAACTTAGCTGGACAAATGTCCTCTGCAATATAACTGCGCGCATGTGTTCTCCGCTGCCCCCTCTCCTAATACCATAACCGCAACTTCCTGCATCCCCCAGTGATTATCTGCAGCAGACGTTACACTCTGGAAGGTTACCTTAATCACAATTACACATCCCTTTCACATAACAACATAACATGCCATATATGCAGCTTATTCAAGCCTCCTATTGTATATTTGTTTATCCATAAATACACACAGTGGAACAGCAGTTCTCATTATTCTCCCATTAAATCCTACAATCAATCTCAGAGATTGATATCCCTATCTATAAGTCATATATGTAGTACATCAATAAAACAAACAATCTATGTACATCCCTGCCACCTTATGTCACAGAATTTCCTAAGCGTCCTATTGGTCCCCTCAGTTACTACACACACTATCATAGATTTCTATCATTATGACCAAATTTCTTTCTTCTGACTTGTCTCTCAGAGTTCCCTTCATCTTCTCTTCCTCTTCTCCTCTCTGTACTTTAACTTTACACCAACCGTTCTTCTACTCATTGTTACTTTCTTCTTTACTCATCCCCCTCATCTCCAAGATGGACCTGAGGAGAAATAAAGGCGATTTACGTGACCTATATTCATAGACTATTGGACTTGATTTATACCCCTTTTCCGGCATAATCTATTCGCTACAGATATATCCCATATTTATTGATATATATTCCTTACATAGATCTAATTAATCTACTTTAACCAATACTAGATAGATCAAATACACCCAATTAGACCAGATTAATTTAAATCCAAGCAACCCATATCTAGTCAAATCAAAATTATGTCAATGACATCAAATAAAATTCAATCAAATTGTGTTCAATAATACTCAATTAAATTAAATGAAACTAAATTAAATGAGAACTAAATTATATTAACTCTATTGATTTAAATATATCAAAATAAAATAAATAAAATTAAATGAAATTAATCAAATTACATCATTTCAAAATAAATCAAACAGAATAAATTTAATTATAGTCAAATCAATTCAATCCAATTGTATTAGCCTAGATTGACCTAAATTAAATCAAATTTAAATAAAATTAAATAACTTAATTTAATTTTAATCAAATAATTCAACAGTTAATTAGATCCAGTTAGGACCCAATCAAGTCAAGACCCACTAATTAATTCATAGAAACCTAATCCCAATCCGCTAAAGTAGATCAACTCAGGGCAGATCCCATACAATTGGATTGAATACACCCCGATACAATCCTCCAGGGGGGTTGTATCAGGCTAGAACCAGTAGACCAAATATAATCATATCACGAGTACACTCCCAGATCCAATATCCTTTATAGTTCACACCATCTATACTCACCGCCCTTCATTTTCTCTTGACTACCCGTCTCTATGGAATAAAAAACAGCAGCATTACCAGATCAAAGACATCCTATCTCCAAGTAGCATTTGAGTGTAATCTATCTCTCATTCGTGTCCTAAGAACGGGGGGAGACTAAAATCTTCATTAATGCCTCCAGGAGATTTGCTGTTTAACTTATATATCCATGCAGCCTCCCGCTGCAGCAGCTTCCTTTTGATGTCACCTCCCCTCATATCTACACTGATCTGATCTATAAATATTATTTTGGCATCCTGCCATTTCCCTCCATGTATCTTCAAGAAATGAGCTACAACTGGGGTAAGCATCTTGCCATACTCTTCGTCCCTTGATGCCAATCTGATATTAGGTATATGCTGCTGCATAAGGGTCTTGCCCATATTTTTCGTTTCCCCTATGTAGTATTTAGGGCAAGGACATTGGATCGCATATACAACACCCTTGGTCCTACATGTAAGGAATCTCCTAATCTGATATACCTCATGCGTTTGTAGATTGATGATCTTATCCGTTCTATACACCATAGGACACATGCTACACCTACCACATGGCCTACAGCCACCTATGCTCTGCTTATTCAGCCATGTGTTGGGACGACTGTAGTGACTTCTACAGAGTCGGTCCCTTAAATTCGGTGCCCTGTTCGCCGTCATCAATGTTCCCTCCTGTATCAATGGCGCTAGACGTAGATCCACCTATAAGACCCTCCAATGTCTCTTCAAGATGTCTTTGATCTTATGCCAGTCATTATGATACGTGGACACAAATCTCACCTTGCCATCCTGTTTCCTTTCTCTGTACTTCAATAAATCCTCTCTTGGTGTCTTATGTGTCGAGATGCTGCTTTGTCTATCACTCTTCTTGGGTAGCCTCTCTTCCTAAATCGCTCCCTCATGTTCCTTGACTCCAACATGAACTCCTCCTCTCTCGAGCAATTTTGTCGGGCTCTCAACATCTGACCCACAGGTATTCCTTCTCTGGTATTCCTGGGGTTAAAACTGGAGAAGTGCAAAAGATTATTCGCTGGCTGGGGAGTTATGCTTAGCGGAACGAGGTTATCCACGTCACTTTCACCCCAACGAACGCAGGAGAGTATTTAAACAGAATGGCAGCAGCAGCGTCTCTGGCACCCAGGCGAAGTGGTGGAGGACCACAGAGCGCGTCGGTGAGGTAAGTGGGGAGGACAGCGGGCGCTGTAAATGACAATTTGTAATTTGTTTCTGAGAATATTAATATATATATGGGCGACGCTTATCAAATGCATAAGGATATGTTTTAGGCGATAGAGTATGTTTTAGTTCACGTTCAGAACTTGGCACTTTAATTTATCACATATAGTTAGGTTGCACATTTTATACTGTTGATAGCTTTAATTGGGGCACAATATAGTATGAGATATGGTTGGATAGATTTATTCACCTGGTTTCTATATGGATGAGAATTGCACATGCACTTGGCACTTTATCTCATAAGCGTCGGTCAGTATATGTTTTTAAAATCTTAGAATTACAACATTTCTTTAATAATCCATTTTGGGTGTGAAGATTGTCATTAATTATTAATATTGAGGCAAAGATTATTAGTAAAATGCAAATTGGTAAGCCCTGGAGTTCCTCCCCACTTGGGTTTTTTAATATGTGTTTTTATCATGTTATGTACTAGGTGTTATGTCTTAAGTGTGATGTATGTCATATATGTTCAAATCTAATGAACTGTATTAACTGATAACTAGTGAGCAGCCTTTTGATGAGGACAGAGTGGTGGGTTAGCCTTGGATACCCACGTGTTGTGTTATAGTTGAGAGAACATAACGTAACATAAATTCATAATTAACATGTATAATATTCCTATGAAAGTACTTTAATTATACAATATTAGTAAGGAGTTTTTTATGCTGTCGGAAAACTTTTATGGAGTATGGAGTACATTTTTAAAGACTCCGACTAGCCAAAACTAGATCAATTTTTTACTCCACAGCCCCGGTTTTTACCATGGTTTTAAGTGACTGACAACCCACATGCACCACCCAGGTGATACTTAGGCCCTTATTTATGAAGGAATAGCGACAGGTAGCGACTGGTGAGCGGCCGGTAATGATGGGCCCCGCCACGAGAACGCCGGCTCCCCACCACAATCACACATTTATCAAGCCAATCCTGCTTAGCGACTGAGATAGCGCCATATAGCCACTCATTCATCATTATTTCAGCCTCAGCCCACAGCGCCAGCGTCCGACCTTGAACAGCGACAGGTATGACCTCTCGCTACCTGGCGCTCTCCAATGCATTTCAATGGAACAATCTTTAAATATTAATAATTAATTGTTATTAATGTTTTTTTTTTTTTAAATGTGAAAAATTCTGTGACCACTTCTGCCAATTTAGATTTTTTTAAGGGAAAAAATGTGTGCAGAATTGATATTACAGGTATGATATTAATGTATTCATATTACTAAATCATTTTTAAAACTTTTTTTTTTTTTGGTTTCCAAAAATATGGTGGTTTGGGGGTTAAAAAACTACTTTTAACACATCGCCTCCAGCGCTCTGGGGTTTAAACATGCATTTCACAGCGCGATAATTTTTTGAGCGTGATTTTTTGATGAATATGGTGGAAGCCGGTCGCTCTGACCAGTCGCTATCATGCGCACCCATACATCGCGGAACCTGTGAAATAGCGACTCGTAACCTTGTATTCAACATTACTGCACACCGACTGAGTCGCTGTCAACAACCGAACAACGGCCAAGCACAGCGACTACTAGCGGGCGCTGTGAAAATACCGCTACAGTCGCTCAACTGTCGCTACATGTCGCTATTAATAAATCAGCCTCCCCATATAAATGTAAAATGCAAAGAGGTGCTTGATGAAAAAATGTTGGGAACCCCTGCTCTATAGTGTTGCTGTTTTTTTTTTTTTTTCTTCAACCGAGCACCACAGTGCAAGGCTTCATACCACTTAGCCAACATGCTGCTATGCCTTCTCCTCTGCTTATTTCTTGAAATGTTCCTACATATTATTCCATGTATGTTATTAAAAAACAGTTTATGAAAATTATGTAGTTTATATAGAGTGTGCCTTTGATGCTCTGTCACATGAATTCTGTGATTCATTTATTTGATTATGTTAAATAATCATCTCAAAGGCCATCTGTACTTTTATTATTCTTAAAGTGACATATTTTATACACATGTTGAAACTAACCATGGATTTCCTGGTGGCCCAAAAACTCATTATAATTGTTGATATCTTACTATATAACAAATGAGTTTTTCCATGCAACTCTTAATGTGAATATAACATTGCAGCAGCCAGACGAGTAGTAAAACATTCCTGGTAGCATTAAACAAACCCACTGTTGAAGATGATTTAGCAATAAGCTTAATGTTTTACTATTTGTTGTTTCATACTTTTTATAATTATAACATGAAAGGTCTATGGACTCTTCATTGTCCAGCTATTAAAGGTCCTTTTGTTTGAAGGCTCAAGACAAAGTTCACCTTTTGGACCCAGAAACATTTGGTAATGGCGATATCTCGTTCTTGACACTGTGCAGATGGTGCTGAAACAGTGTGTCAGCGATCAGCCTTCTCCGCTTCCACTGCTTCAGTTTAGGCCAACTGATGCTATCAGTAGAGCTTGTCAAAAGCAGTTTGACTGATGGGCTATTAATGAGTTTGATTTACTGCAGTCTGCCGGGACACTGCCTATATCACACACAATATACTCTTTTGTAAGGCCAGCAATGAACCATATTTGAGACCTCTTCAACTTTGATTCAACTTTTGGGGATACTGAAATGAATGGAGAAAAGTAATGAATTGAAAGTTTTGAATTTAGACATGAATGCTAAAACCTACTACACTTTCTGTTGCAATTACTGCTACCTATACAATATTTAAATGTCAGTAAGTTGTTGTACCGTGTTAGCCATCAATGTAAGCAGGAAATCCAAGGTTAAGGTAATACCATTTATTGGCTAACTCAATAAGATTGAAAATGCAAGCTTTCGAAGCTGTTCAAGCATCTTAAATGAAATGTTTCCGAAGCATAATTGTTTAGCTCTCATTATACAAATGTTTGCAATTCCAGTCATACCTTCTAGATATACTTTAGAAGCTTTGTGAATCCCGGCATCAAGCAAATGATTAGATCCAGAACCATCATAAGGGCAGAAATCCAGTATGGATTTTGCAGGTCCCAGCTATATAGAAGGGGTTGGGGGGTAGCCCTTTTGGCAGCACTAACATACTGGCTGGTTGGCCCTAAAAAGGAGTGGACCGGTCCTGCAGGGGCAGGTTTGTTGGTGGGACCCTGGACACATGCAGTAGCAGGGCAGTTTCTTGCTCCAGTGGAACCTTTAACTTTCCTCATGGAAAGTAGTTTCTGCAGGGTGGAAGTAAATAGCTGCTGTTTGTTTCCACCAGGACCAAATAAAGAGACCATATACAGGAATATAAGTCCCTTTTTTGCCAGAGAAACAGATAATGACTTTCTTTAATTCTTGTCATTTAGTTGCTGGGGTAGGGCTGTCATTTATTTAATGCTGGGGTGGGGGTCTGTCATTTCTTTAATGCTGGGGTGAGGTTTCATCAGGGGGTTGTTATTTTTTATGCTGGCATTCTCATTAATTAATTGTTGGGGGCATATTTGCTTAGAATACAGAAGCTATTTACATATTATCAAATATTTTGAGATGCTTTGAAATGGCGTATTTTACGCTGTTCCCAAGAGGGATAAGGTGGGAGGAAAATAGTGTGTGTCTGGACAGAGACATTAATGCTGGTGTAGGGTTGTTATTTATTTAAAGTGAACCTCTAAGCAAAAATGACTAGAGCGCAGATCAGTAGGTAGTGGAAAGGGGGGTGGATTTCAGAGAATGAGCAGAATTACTTACCTACTTAGTGCAGCAGCAGGGTGAGTATTTTTTGTTTGTTTTGTCTACCTAAGTGAGATTACTTTGCCCTAGGGGTTAAGTGCTTGACAGAATTTCTCTGTAAAGAGTGTCTCTAGCCATTTCTAGGTGCTCTTCACCTGGTTATTCCCCACTAAGAAATGCCCATTTGTAGAATTTGAAAACTTTTGCCAGGCAGGTGTTACTCGGGGGGTAGGGGAGTTGTATTGGGCATAAATATTCTTTAAGGTGGCCCAGATCAGACCCATGGCCCAGCATGGAATGCTCGTGAAGCAGCAAGGGCGGGTTGGGCCCTCGTAGCCTTCTAATGTGGCCCATGAGCCACTGCGTTGACCTTAGCATATATAATATGGGGCTTGATAGATCTGGCATGTTAAGGGCTACAATAAAAATAAATGGTTTAGAATTTAGATTTTTTACTTTGAATAGCACTGACATCCCAAAGGCTTTTACCCTGCCTACTAACCCTCGCATATCCCCTATTTACCCCCTCCTATATAACCCTCCTTCCCACCTCCTGTCCTTACTAAGCCTATGGGGGTCATGCTAAATATGTGGTGAAGCCAGGGACTCGTAGTGTGCATTGTGGTGTGGATTACAACCTGCATCTTGGTGAGCTTTTTAGCGACAAAAAAAAAATCTTTGTCCCACATTTACCCCGGAAAATCACCTGTACATTTACAGTTTGGAATGATTTTTCAGTGATGTAAGGGTATACTTGTAAAGTATGGAAATAACAGCACCCTATTAGCTACGCTAAAGATTTCACCAATTCTCTGCATAGCCCATAGGGTTCTATTGTTTCCAAACTTAAAAACAAATATCCTTACCTTATTAAAAAAATCATGTGCCTATTCTGTAGAAATGCCCCATCACAGGCGCAGGTCATTTTGGGGGAATAGATAGAAAAAACATTTTTTGCACTTTTTTGTGTCTAGAAGCTAAAAAGCTCACCAAAATGCAAATTGCAATCCACACCACAATGCATACTGCGAGTCACACTGGCTTCACCAAATATTTAGCATGACCCCCATAGGCTTAGTAAGGACAAGAGGTGGCAAGGAGGGTTATATAGGAGGGGTTACACTGGCAAATAGGGGATATGCGAGTGTGAGTAGGCAGGGTAAAAGCCTTTGGGATGTCTGTGCTATACAAAGTAAAAAATCTCAATTCTAAACCATTTAATTTTATTGTAGCCTCATTGCCCTAACCTGCTTTTCAATGGCTGAACACTGGGACCATTGACCTGGCAGATTTGTTTTTTGCATTTGCCCTTTTTATTGGAAGGCCAATCACTATGGACATACAAAGGAGGGATGACAGTCGCTCAGACCAATTTTTATCTAACCTAGGAGGTGCACGGCAGCAGGGCAATTACTATACACAAATCTAAAAGGAGCCACAGCACTCAGCCCTGTTAGCTCACAATGGACCAAGGATCTGTCTCTAAATCTGGTTAATAACAGAGGTCTTGGTTGGCACACATCTGCAGAAATATGCTAAAGCTGCACCACCAAATGCCAAGGTGCCTCTGTGTAGGTGCAGTCCTAATAAATGACAGCTCACTTTGGGACACACAATGCAATAGATACATTGGGATTAGTTTACGTGAGGTTGCCTTATAACTCCATGTGCTTGCACAGAAATAAAGATACAAAGGGGGATGGCAGCCGCTCAGACCAATTTATAACTAACCTCAGAGGTGCATGTCATCAAGGCAATTAGTATATACACTATCATTATGGATATTATGTAATTCTATTTGGTCTCCATTTAGCAGCCAGCTTGCTTTGGATGAGTAATTGATAAGTACAGTATAGTTGCTGGGAGAAGAAGATTTTAGACAGAGGGCATCTCCAATTGGGATGCCTGTTGGGGGCCTTGCTGCAGTGGGGTAGAGGTCCAGACTGTCCTGCAACCTGGATATCCAATTTAATAACTATTTAGCCTCCTAATCCCATATCTACAACACAGGCCAGTTCCCTGGTTTCTGGAGGAAATCTTCTACAGCACTTACTTTATTAAGTTGTAAAACTTGGCCATTCTAGTCCAGCTTTTATCCCTACTCCAGATTTCCTCCTCACTTGGCTCTACTGGCTGAGCCATTGTCTGGTCACTGAACTCAAAGCTTAGCTCAGCTCAGCTTATTTTAAATGCTTGTCAGTCAAATACATACTTAAGGGGGATGTCTAGGCTAAGTGTAAAAACAAATAAGTGTTTGCATACCTGGCATGCAGAGGATTCATCCTGTTGTGCTGTTGAATCTAGAGATCTAGGGCCTCTTCCACAATTGACACTGAGCAGTGCCCCCCTTTCACCACACTGTGGGGAACACAACAATGCTTTTATGTGTGGGGGAGGGGGACTAGCCTCCCATGCTCTGCTTTGTATTCCCCCTGCTTCTTTGTATACTGACAGCAATAAATCATCTTTTAGGTTGAAAGTAGATTGCTGCTCAGTAGTTTTAAAATGGGTCAACACCATTGAGGTCGGGCCCTGGAATCTAAAAGATTCCAGGCCCGGCTGCTAGCGTGCCCCTGGGGCTTCCTACATTGGATGCCCTGCTGTGTGAAACCCACCAGTGATTTTACCTGATCCCGGCAGGGATCTCTGCCAGTGCCGCATCCCCGGCTTCTCTTTGGCTGTGCCCGCTCCCGCACCCAGTCTTTCAGAATGCCTGGCAATGGGAGAGTGTGCGCGCACCCAGACAGCGAGCCGGGCATGCACCAGCCGGCTGCACCACAGCGGCACATTTGAGAGAGCCAATCGGCTTCAGAGCTCGGCCATGTGGGTTTTGACCCCCTTTTAAAGCAGAAGTCAAGTCTCTAGATAACCCCCACCCTGCCACTCTTCCCTGGTGTTGAAGCCACCTTGCTCGTGGCCCAGAGATGTTCTTCTGGTGCTCCAGGGCCTTCACCACACAGAGCACAAGGTGGCAACCCCCGGCTCTATGTGTGAGGAAAGTGTGAGGAAAGGATTGTTTCTCTTTGTAACCCCCTGTTCTGCTTTAGTGCCAGTGGAGGAAGGCAGAGTGGAGGGAGTTAACCCATAACTGGACTTCCACTTTAACTACACAGCCATGAAGATAAAGAGGTACCCACCCCTTTCTTCACAGACACTTGGAGCAATCTGAGCCTGATTTTCATACACAAAAAACTGCAGTATGAATGGGAAACAGAAGGTTAGATCTCAATTATTCTCTTTTGAGAGATCAGACTGGTGGAAATCAGCTGTCAGGGTGGTAATTATTTTAGGGTATGTCTATACAGTTTCTTTCATTCAGATCCTGAATCTGAGTTAGATATTTGCTTACACTCAGTACAAGACTGTTGCAATTTAGACTCATACCAACAGGCAACCCAAATTTGAGGACAATCACATTTTGATGCTTGTGATTTAAGACATTCAAGACAATTAAATAAACTGAAATTGGAAACAAACACAGCATCAAACCTGTAGTTTGCAGTTTGCAATAAAAAGCAATTTCATAGAAGTATAAGGAGAACTGTGGCTTTGCACAGAACTGTAAATGTGGGTCTGGTTTGCTCTAACCCATACTCTGTGGAGAAGGGAAAATTCTTTGAATAACGCAATTTTCTTCTCACCATAATCAGCCTTGTGTGGAAATAGATTAAGATAGGAATTAAAAATGCTCAGCATGGTCGGGTTGCCTGGATAGTGAGATCCTCTGTTCTGGAATGCCGAGTCCACGTACTTCCTGGCGGTGGAAATACTTCTAGGAAGTTCCTTTAACCACATCTATCAAGATACTGCATCAAAGAAGTGTTTTTGGAAGGCAAACTGTTTCTGCCTGTGCCTACTATCTGAAACTAATGTGACATGTACTGTTTAAATATAAGCAAAGGCTGGCCCTGGGACTGTCAGCACACTTTTGTCCTCTCATAATGGCAAATTTAATCACTGGATTGTTTCATCCAAAAATCCAAATGTTTGGACCAACTGTACTACATGCAAGCTGAAATATACTGTAGACGTTGACTAAGACTGGTACTCCCAGCACATGCTTCTAATGCTAGTGTTCCCTTAGGGGAGATTAAGTGAGAAGCTTGAATTCACCAAAAAAGTATATGTTCTAGTTAGCCAGGACCTGGTGATATAGGCAGGCACTGGGCTCTTCTGCACCTCCCTGGGAGGTGGTGGTGCAATGTACCTTCAAACCACTCACCAGCATTTCAGGCAGGTGGCTTGGTGTCCCCCTTCCCTTTGAACTGGTATGGTGGTCCATGAGACTCCTTACCAATTCATCAGTGGGGTAAAGGGAAAAAAAATATGCCACATTGTGAAAAAATATGTTTATTAAATCTCGATTACACAGTATTCCCCTCATCCATCTTTTCCAGTGCCGGACAGTACTCTTGGTGTCCTTCAGGTCCCAGGACACCTCAGGTGACTTTAGGCTAATGGGAAACAAAGGTCCCCTGTACCTACTCTTGGAATCCTGCCATTGGTATCGCCATAAAGGAAACGTCCGTGTCTGTGGACTTTTCCCAAGATTCCAGCCGTGGGCAGTTCAAAGGGTGCATAGACAATCAGCTGACCTTACCGATGCTCCCGCACTACAGATCAGGCTCCTGCACCCCAGTTTGTGAAGCCTGGAGCTGCTCTTCCGGGTTGAGGCTGGCAGGTGAACGTGGCCAGTGTATGGCCGGTTCCCATCGAAAATGATGAGTGCCTCCTTATTCCAGTTACTACCATGAAAATAGGCGCCCATTGTTTTCATTTGGGTTGAAGTTGAATCATTTTCAGCACTTACATTTGCTTGTGCAACCACTCAAAGCTGAAATGCCACCTTACTGATTTTTTCAAGTGGGAGATGAATGCAAAAAAAAAAAACAAGACTATAACTTGTTGTGGCCTAGATATATCTTGTCCAAGTCCAACATATATTGTCTTAATTTCAGTTTGAGTATGTTTCCTATTGGCAGTCTATGGTGACATGTCATATAACTCACTAGTAGGTCAGGTCACATTTTGCAACTTAGTACTCTGTACTAGTAAAAACATATGGACTCTACAGGCTTCAAAGTTTCACTTGCAGTTGTTTCAAACGCTCCCATGGAGAGCTTTCCTGTTGGAAAAAGGTTTTCTCTCTACAAGAAATATAATATTCAATATGACACTGGTTTCAATTAAAACCAAAGACATTCTTCTCTCTGTGGTGCTTGGTATTGTCAACTCATCTTTACCTAGACTGACAGTTATGAATGTCATTCTATAACACTTTCATGCTGAATCATGGAGCATAACTTCTCCACAGGCCCACTTACTTATTGCTGAGTGTGTTCCAGAAGGTGCGACACACATCATCAATTTTACTGGCCTTTACTGCAGGTGGTCCTCAGAGAGCCTTGGTACAACATCTCTCAATCCCTGCTGGGTCTTTATAGTGAATACTTGCTGACTGTTAATATAGACACAAGATGTTCCTAAACTAACCCCTATGTCCGAATGTAATATGCAGACCTCAGTGGCTCAGACCTGTCAGGGGCAGGGCCAGTGGCAAACAGAATGGCTGGAAAATCTGATCTCTTTGTTGGGTGCTAGTTCACTGTATTGCTATTAAAACATATTATCTTAGCATTAAAACTTAAACTAAAAAAAAGAATTTCAACTGGGGCATTCTGATTTGGGATGGCCCTCATATTAGAAGAGTCTAGCAAGTGCAAAATTGTGCACTGCTACTCCCTTTTTCCCATGTTCTGGTTTGTGGCAACCATTACCTGAGCTGTACTTCCCCATCTCTTCCTGAGGCCAATGGGGTTTGTGGGTAGGTGCGCTTGCACTTAAATTAGACAGGTGCTGGGCCAGGAAAACACGCATCTAATGATTATTCCTACCTGTTTTACCAGGTGGAGCATCCGAATTTTGGATGTTCCTAAGGTGGGATATAAACAGATCTAAAGTATTTTTAACTTAACTTTGGGTTCACTTAAATTCAATTCAATTTTTTTTTTACATATTTACTGACCTCACCAGTCTAGAATATAAAATTAAAAGAACAACCTCTCCCGAAATACCCGGCCAAGGGTGCTGTTTTAAGTTGGTAGCAATAAAAGTTGAGCCAAAATCTAAAATGTGACTGAGGATTTTTTGGGGGGTTATGCACAAAATGGTTAAATAAGCTAAAATGAGCACAAAATAATTGTCAGTGACACATCATTGGTAAAGCAATGTAAACATGAATAATACTAAGTCACGGTGTAGCTGTATTTAATCGATCAATGAGTACCAGGTTTGAAAAATACCTTAGTACTCACATAACCAAGTTACATGCCATTTAAGGCCTAAAGGTGTCCATGTATCTAGGTATGATCCTCAAGACAGTTGGAGGTAGATGCAATGTCTTGATGTGTTTCACTCAAACAGCGTCCTCAGAAGAATTTGTTGTAGCAAGCAGTTCTTGCAGTACTTGCAGTACTTGTAGGTTATCTAGTGGTTGTTGGTAGGTCAAGCAATGGTTAGCTAGCTTTCCCTGTGTTAGTTGGTGATATGTTTTCACCACAGTAGTGAAAGAGCAATTTGATTCTTTAAGAGACCCTCTGATTTGGGCTGCCCTGCAGCGTAAATCTCTAACTACCAAAGGACATAAATGAAAAGATGACAAAAACTTTCTTTGAGCAATATCAGTGTATTTTATTGGTTTGGATAAGAGTGCAAGAGTTAGAGTGCAAGAAAAAAAGAGGACCTTGCAAAAGTATTGGAACTTTGACTAGCCTAAAGCCTAGCCTATATAGTATATAGCCTATACTAGCCTATAAAGGCTCGTTCACAATCATCGTTAGGAAAGGCTAGGTAATGCAAACACTAAAGTCTTATAAACACCCAGACACCTCTAACCTTGTTCCAAAACGCAGCAACCATAAGTTCTTCTAAGCAGCTAGCTAACACTCTGAAAATGGTTGATGCCCACAAAGCAGAAGAAGACTAAAAGGAGATAGCAAAGCGGTTTTAGGTTACCATTTCCTCAGTTCAAAATCGAATTAATAAATAGCAGTTAACAGGAACAGTGGAAGTCAGAAGAAGGTCTGTAAGACCCATAAACAGGCAGCTACTCGTAGGATTGCAGATTTTTCAGACTCTGGATTTGTGGTACATTGTGTTGTTCAGCGACACCTGCACAAATATGGTCTCTATAAGAGAAAACTTCTCCTGTATCCTTAACACAAAATTTAGCCAAAGAACATCTGAACAAGTCTGATGCATTTTGGAAAGTCATGTGGACGGAGGAGGTATGGAAATTATTGAAATTTTCCCCAACAATTTAGCATGGGGTGAATCATCAATGCCTTGTGGTTGTGTTGCAGCCAATGTCACAGGGAACATTTCATGGGTTAAGAGAAGAACTGGAAAGAATGGCATTCACAAATATTTTAAGATCCTAAACACACCTCAAATCATCCACAACCAACTACCTGAAAATGTGCAACCTCAAGGTTTCGCCATGGCATTCCATCAAATCATCTGAACATCATTGAAAATGTGGAATAGTGCATGCAAAACAAGCCATGAATCTAACATTACTGGAGGCCTTTTGCAAGCAAAAGCATTGAAATGCCTCAAGCAAGTGTTGAAAGACTTTTGGATGGCTACAAAAGATCTGATACTTGCCAAAGGAGATGTTACTACTGTAAATACTAAACATGCAGGGTGCCCAAAGTTTTGCTTCTTTTCATTACAGTATTTTTTTACACACAAACATTCGGGTCCATGCAACAGGTGGGCGTGGCCTGCATTATTGGCCATGCCCACCCACTGCATGGACCCAGGTGTGCGTGCGCGCGTTGCTCACCTGAACATAAGCAGCCACGTCGGCTTCATCCAGAATGGAGACAGTTGGCAGGGTTAATTTACCCTGCCCTCTCCCTGGCTGCCACTTCTCCATCCTCTGGCTGTGGCACAGGAGCGGCAGTTAATGTAAGTTTAATACTTTTTCGTTGTTTCTTCCAGCATCCGGGAGGAATGTCACACTGCCTATGGGGATTGGGAGGGGGGAATGCCACACCACTTTTGGGGATTGGGAGGGGGGAATGCTGTTCTGCCTATTGGGATTGGGAGGAGGGAATTCCACACCCCTTATAGTAATTAGGAGGGGGGATGCCACAACTCTTATGGGGAATGGGAGGGGGGAATACCACATTGCCTATAATAGGGAATGGGAGGGGGGAATGCCACACTGCCTGTAATGAGGGGAGTTTGCACCTTGTCTATTATTTGGTTCTTGGGGGGGGGGGGCAGTGATTTAGCACTACATTTGGTTCAGAATATCCTTTTTAATATTTTTCTCCTCCACATTCTAGGTGCGTCTTATAGGGCGAAAAATACAGAAATTTGACATGTAAACGATATAAAAAGGTAAAATGTGGCCGCTGTAATGTTATGCCTTTTGAAGACCAATTCATCTTAAACTCGCTTCGCTGTTTACAGTAGCATTAATTTTGACCCGACTGTGAACCAGTTCTTTTTAGACATTTGGTTTACTTTATATAGTGCCTATGGTGTTGTGAACCATTTTAGTTTGTGGGTCCGCTTTAGGGTTGTTATTAATTAAACAATGTGCTGTGCGATGTAAAGGACAGAGTTAAAACACACTGCCCTATGGGGTATGGGTCCACACTCACAAACTCAAGAAACTCTTCAAAAACTAGGAAGGCTCTCCACATTTTAATAAATAACTCCCCAATTCTCCCGATGTTAGAATGGTGATTTATTTAAAATAAACCATTGAGCTGAACTGAATTCAAAACCTTAAAAACAGGATAGAGCCATGTATGTGCAAATAGTTTCTGACACATTTTAATAATATATTAAATAACATATAATTTCAAACAGCAATGGAACCAAACAGCATGTCCATTGTTAAACATATAACATAAATATTCTTTACTGTTTACTGCTCAGATAATAAATACATGTAAAACAAATATATGGGAAGAACATAAAAAGAAGTTTGATGTCTGTATACCATACCGCTATAACACAAAAGAAACATTCATTTCCAGTGTTTAGCCAAGAGATACATAAAACACATAAATCTGTCTCCCTGAATGTTTACATTGCGCAAAATAAAGCAGACGGAGAGAGAAGAAAAAGGTACCAGACAAACATTTCCTTCCACACTTGTAAATGCAGCAAAAAGATGAGCTGAAATGATTATAAAATAACGATGACACACCTTATAAACCAAGCGGCTACTTCTGGCAACCGATTAAATGCATTAAATCTTACCCAATTTTGGTCCACAGTAGGCTAAACAATCTCAGGCTCAAAGTGGGCCCATTCTCTGTGCCAGGATGAGTCCAGGTCTGAGTCAGTCTAACCCACATCTTCCTGCAGCTGGTAAGCCATACAACTAAAAGATACTTACCCTTTCCTTGCAGATCACTCACTGCACCATTGCCAAGGCACTGCAGGGTGCAACCATTTCCAGTCCCACCAGCCAGACAGAAGTCTGAAAGAAAGAGGTAAGTGTCTCTTAACTGTGGGGATTATGAGAGGCAGAAGGAAATGTGTTAGGATGCCATGGATCTGGACCCTCACTGGAACAGGGAGGGAATCTGTAGGGTTCCATATACATTTCTAAATGAGTTCATTCTGTTGGGAAAGCCAGATGGATGACTTTTGAAACAAATTCAAGAACAATACAGCAAGTTGCCTTGACTTATAATAGATGCACTATTCAATGCCTACACACACAACACAAGTACGAAGATATTAGGGGCCTAATATGTCTATGTTAGTCTGGTGAAAGGAGAAATGTCCCACCAATTTCCGGCCTTTCCTAAAATCGAGATATCCACGAACGTTCTCAATATAAACCTTAAAGTGCCTTAAAGTGTTCCCACACCCATTGTGGCCACTGGGGCTGCATTGTGACAGTTTTGGGGGGGCATCCATATTGCTGAAGCCCCCCACACACAAATAGACCCCCACAATCCTTACCAGAACCTTCATCCTCCAGCAAAGAGGCCTGCAATTGCCACCAGCTGTCACGTGGGCCGGGGTTGATTTCTCTTTCCCCGCCACAAGGCTCCCCTGCTTAATTCATGCCAGCAGTCACTTCCTTGCAGCCCTGTTACTGAAGCTGGGTGCTGCACTTCCGAGTTTTGGCTGGTGGAATATGTAGAGAGCTCACCCCATAGAGAATAATGAGAGCCTCAGTTTGGCCTTGTACACTGCACATGCATGAGATCAACCACTGCCATGGAACTGGGGGAGGTAATCAGGGGAGTCTTTTAGCTCTCTGGTAGCCCTGATCCGGGCTCCATTAAGAAGATCCATGACTTTGTCCTAAAGAAATATCACCAGTAGGAAAGTAATTTCCAATATGATCTTTGGTGTGGAACTAAGGAACATTTCTATAGGATTTCCTATTACACGCCTCTTATGTGCTTGTTCCATTTGTTCTATAAATAATATAAGTTGTTTGGAGCACTTGGTAAGGCCAGCCCAGCTACTGATATAAAATAAACAATAAATCTGCTTGCCTTGGTCTTGATAAATCTTGGCCAAACCTTAATGAATACAGGCCCGCTGAAATGGTGACCTGCCCATGAGAGAGTGGGCCCACATTTTATGTACATAACTCCTAAAGGGACCATTCCAGTTTGAACATGCACTGCCCTTTATCAAGAACTAATTCAGGGGGTGCGAGGGGGGGCGGTGGTTGG
Source organism: Gastrophryne carolinensis (assembly GCA_027917425.1). Classification (NCBI taxonomy): domain Eukaryota; kingdom Metazoa; phylum Chordata; class Amphibia; order Anura; family Microhylidae; genus Gastrophryne; species Gastrophryne carolinensis. The sequence continues at coordinate 121,649,910 of CM051239.1, forward strand.
TTGACTAAAGTTGAGCCACCATCTTAGCTGGCTTCAACCTAGCTTGTGACAAATTGTTTAACTTTGTTTTTAATTTCAAATCTCATGTACCCGGTTGTATTTTACAATGAAGACATTTTCCAGAGATACGCACAGGCTTTTATTGCTTCATATAGCATGAAAGACAAAATAAATTGCAATACTGCCATACAGAAAAACAATGTCAAATTCCACAGTTAAATATCAACAGTGAAACATAAACACTGTGGCAAATATAAACTAAACTAATAGGATAACCTTAAAATGGATAAAAACCCAGGATTTTCACTATCCTGATTTGGGATGCCCTTCTGTGTAAAAATCTCCCAAGTCACCCCTAATAACCTACGCTCATATGCCGCATCTACTGTGGCCCTTGCATATTAATGCATCGCACAAAGCACCGTGCACACCAGAGCTCCAGCATAAGGAGCAGGAGAGGCCGCATCTCCCGCCCCCAGCCCATCAGAATAGATATATGTGAGAGCATATATCAGCTACTGGGTACGCAGTGATGTGTCCGTGGCCAGCGAGTGTGGCGTGGGAGCACCATAAAGGTGAGGGTTTTTTGGGGCGATTGAGGGGGTTTTACAAAGCAACGCATCTGAATCGGGACTGAAACAGCCAGCCCTGGGGCCCTTTTTTTTACCCGAGGGGTTATATTTATGCTGGTTGGTGTACTTTAATTAACTCAAATCCAGCATACCAAAGAATGGTGTAACCACAGTGAATCAACAGTATAGAATAGAAAGAGAAAAAAAGGAAGAAGAAAAAATAAAGCGGGGGGCAAGACATAACTAGCCATAATCCCCCTAGCTGCAGAGGAGTGGGATGGCGCAGGGGAGCAATTTATGCATTGTTATTGTTAAAAACACTCATATTCTCCAAGATCTGATGCTGATTGGGAGGTGGGAGTGGAGCATTATGCGCTCTGATTCTGGCCTCCAGGTAGACCTGCAGGTAGACTGACATGTCACTCAATGTGCGAGCTGTGCGAGCCATACAGCATGGTTGTGCTGCTACTATGATCGTCAAGGAAGTCGGTGAGTGCTTTTTTATTGCCCAGATCAAACTTAACACTTTGGGGGTGCATGCAGGAGTCATTCCTTTTTAAGGGGCATTTGTAAAAAAACACGGGGTAATCAACTTGCCTTTCCCACAGCTTATTCACCAAGATCAGCTTCTTCAAAATGTACTAGTGCCTGGCATGACAGCCCTTTATTCAAAGTGCATTTCATACCTGTTAAATTAAGACTGGCTAAGGTCTGTGCAGGATAGATTAAAAAAAGACATACTCTTACCCCAAGGGTCACCTGTAACCCAACCCTAGAGTCTTACCCCAAGGGTCACCTGTAACCCAACCCTGGAGTCTTACCCCAAGGGTCACCTGTAGCCCAAACCTGGAGTCTGTGCCAGTTTCAAGACTTTTGGTCCACATTAAATGCCTAGGGTGTTGGGAGCCCGTTTTAAAGAGGAAAATTGGAAGGCTGAATTCCACTCCCTGGGGCATCCCAAATTGGAATTATGCACTGTGTAAAATCCCCCCAGGGTCACACTATCTTCTTACCTTTTCCCAAAAAGATTTTTTTTTTTTGACAGGCGACTTACTCCAGGATTGATCAGCCCTCTCTGCATCTCAGCACCGCGGCCGCATTCCCAGCATACCACAAATGGGGATGCATACTTATGCCAGCCCTTTCTGAATTGTCAGAGCCAGCATGGCCACGGATAGAGGTGATCGGGTCGGCTCCATTCGGCTCACTAGCTGCTGTATCATTACAGCGGCTTGATTAGTTGAGTGGCCCAATCCTGTGTCGTGGGAATGGCGGAAAGGTTAGTTTCCTGTATGATCTGTGGAGATACACTCGGGAGAGTGAATTTCCCAGGTCTCCTGGGTTCAGATGTCTGCTAAGTTGAGTTACAAACAGAAATATATCTGCAGGCTCCTACATTGTGAGGACAGCAGGGGACAGCTCCTGGCCACGACCATGACAACGTTAGAATGGATGTGGGCCGGGGGGTTGGGTGGATGCATACATGAAGTGATGCCTCACATCTCCTAAACTGTTGCATTTTAGTGCAGGACCTAGGTAAATCCCCTGCAACAAGGTAGGTATTTTTTTAGACTATAACTGCCCTTTATATTTTAAATCTTATTACCAGCACTCTGATGGGGTTTGGTGGCTATACTGAATGTGACTCCCTAGCGCCTCTAACCATTGTGCTGTATTTCTTTTAATATTGAGCTAGGCTATTGGTGTAATACCTATTATACTCTTCCAAATAAAACATTTTTTTCATGATTCAGGAACAGACTGGAGTGAAATAATGATATAAATTGCCTATGTCCCGACAAGCTGTCACCAGCTGTAGAATGATGTGCATTATGTCTTTTTGTTATTTTTAATAAGCACTCCAAATTAGTTAAAATACCTCAGCCAGTCTTAATTTAACGGATATGAAATGCACTTTGATTAAAGTTCTTGTCTTAACCACAATTTGAGGAATGCGTTCCAAGCCTGTCATAAATTGTTTTATGGAGCAGAAATGCTGCTGTTGTGTTGGGTGCTATATTAAGCGCTGGGAAAATAAGCCGATTTAAAGAGTGAGACCTGTCAAACCTCACATATCAGTATGTTCACACTCTGTAAATGACTACAGTTCTCTCAAGACCTTCATGTTCATAAAAATTAATGTTTCTGGCCCTGGGAAGGTCAACAAATGCAAAATGTCATTTTCTTCCGAATAAAGTGAATTGTTGCCGCACTTAGGCCTTTATGTATAAGTAAGAATGAAAGATCTTTGCCATAGGTACCAATGCAGACCCCTGGGAGACATCTGAGGGATACCCCCTTCCATTGCCACACAAATGTGCCTTCATGTCTACATGACTTTGGACTTCCGAGGACCAAATTAGGGTATTTTACAGTATAGAAATAATTGTTTATTTATGAAACGTTGTCTACTTTTGTAGGGTTTGCACACAAACAGACAAGAAAAGTGCATTCTATGAAAACAGGACATAATACGATAGAGAGTCCTTCAGGATTTGGGGTACAAACAAAGACATGCTTGTCACAAGTAGCAAGTATTTAGTTTGGCAGAATGTGTCCTGTGGAGGAGTAGGAATGTGTCCTATAGGAGTTACTAAAACCCGATTATATGCTTGTCTGAAGAGATGAGTTTTGAGGGCAATTCTGAAAGTTTGGACCAATGTTCCACCACCTTCTTCTTGGAAGCAACCAACAGGTCAGCAGGAAAGCTATAGAGCCTCTTGTGTGGAGATATACAAAACATGACCTGTTGGTGGCCCTCGAGGATAGGGTTGGGGAACACTGGTTTAGAGCTTAGGGCTTTCTGGCTTTCCAGAGAAGTGGAGAGGCTTGTGACAAGTTCCAGATGGCAGGGGTGAGAGTAGGTGTGTATGGAATACAGGAAAAGGGCAAAGGCAGAGTGGAGGTATTGTCCGGGTAGATATAATTGAATATCATTAGATATAACTCGATTAGAGAAGAAATGTAAAATCAACCTGGTTGGAGTATATAATCCTTAAAGCAGCATAAATGCAGCACCAGACAGAACATTAGCCTTCCCCCAGGGCATCCAAAATAAGATGGCCTGCAGTGTGAAATCCCTGGGGTCGCCGGTAATCTTGCCAGCTTCTGTCCTACTGAAAGCTGCAACCCAGGCTTACATTTAGATAGGCTGGGGGAGGAGCACTCCCTCATCTAAAGTAAAAACCGGGGATGGGGACTGCTGACTGGTTACATCACGTCATCGATCTCAAGAAATCCTTGTGGGCTTAGCCGGCTAAATCGTTTGAGGTACCAGGGCAAGGAGCGCATTAGGGAGCGGAGTAGAAAGGGTTTTGTGCCACTGTGCAAGTCTGTGCAGTATAGAATTGTGCCGTGTGGTGGTATATTATTTTTTGCCTTTTTAACTGATTTTAGTGTAAGTATTTGTATTTCCATTGAGTAACTATGGGATCAAATTACTTTACCACCACTTCCACACTGTTGATTGGTCTCCCGCAGCCCCCTCGGTTTGCACTTCAGGGTTTCGGCTGCCGGGTGACCTATGTCTGGTCAGCTCCCAGGAACTATGGGCGCCTCTTCAGGAGCTTCTATGTACAGAGCTGCCTATTGTTTTCAATAGATACTTATGGCACAGAGGCCACACCCACCCACCAGCTAGAACCCAGAAGCAAAGTTCCTGGCTTTACAAACCGTGTCTGTGGGAGACTGATTGCATGTGCGGGCGATTTGACTGTCTGGCAGTGGAAAATTAGGTCATATAACCAGACTTTTCCTTTTCCTTTAAAGAGGACCAAAACCCACCCTATGAGACTCTAGGGCAGGCATACTCGCTCACCCCCGGGGCACCCCCAGTTCGCCTGAAAACTCACCTTCATTACCGGTCCAATGGTGCATGCGCTAGCAGCAGCCGCATCCCCGCTATCCCTTTAGCAGGGTGCGGGCCCGCATCAGGTATTTTTGACTGGCCAGCGCGGGCACACTCCCTGTTAGAGGGTAGCGGGGGATGCGTCCGCCAGCGTGCTCAGATCTGCTCGCATTAGATGAGCACCTGGACGAAGGTGCTCAAGTGCATCTGAACGTGCTGATTAGTGTCCGCGCATGCGTCGTAGGAAAGAGGGGAGTTTGTTCGCGGAACAACCAAGCCCGGGGGCAAGGACCAAACCCAGGAAAGTCTTTCTTGGTGAGTGGGCGGGGCCATGAAAATACATGTAAATAAAATACAATGGTTTAAAATTCTATTTCATTCCACCTCTGCTATTAAAAACTGGGTATCTGTCAGCTCTGATGACTCGCTCATCTTGTCAGTCTGTGTGAAGAACCCTCAGAAGCCCAGTGCCAACCGCATTATACAAATACATTAGTATCAAGCACTCTCCAAGCATGCTCATCTTTTTGACTGAATCAAGCTTCTGAGATGCACATGCCAAGCTGAAAAAAAGATGCATGACATGTGATTACATTAGCACAGGAATGATAAATACAAATTGACTTCTATACTCCAATGGAAAGTTGAAGACCTGCACCATAAATCATGGTGTAAGCCTAGAAATGTGTTCAAACTTAAAATGCATGTGAAAATGTCAAGAAGACATGGATACTTAATAGTGATGACCTTGATATGGAACACAGAGAATTGTTTAGTTAAACTGACCAATAACACCAGCCAGGCCCTTAGCCGTAGGCTTAGATTGTGATAATCGCTTATATGATCACCGCGACCTGCCATTGGACCAAGAACAGATCTAACAGGACATACTATTATTTTTGGAAGCAAATTGTCTTTTTTTTGTTCTCTAAATTTAACAGAACTAGAGAAAAGCCTACTAAGTGTACCTAGAGAATTGTGCCATGAAACATGACGCTCTACTTAACATCAGGGCTTTAGTCTTCTATGTTGTTATGCGAGATTTTATTTTTTAAAAAAAGGAAAAAAAAGTTGTATCTAGTTACAACAATCCACCCCGTGGCCTTGTGTAATACCATAATTACTCTGTAAAATTTCCCTTTGCTTAACAGCATCCATCCTGTTTTCTGTTGTTACCGTACAGCTCTCAGTAAAGACAAAGAACGATTGTGAAAATCGGCAAGGAGCCAACATGTTGATGCCTGTTTTTAATTTGAGGTTACAGGCTCCATTCTGCAGTGTAACATTATAAAACTATTTAGGTTTTAATGATAATTAGAGCAACAATATTCTGTTCCATGCCATGTAGCATGTAGTCTATTTTACAAAGCATATGTTGAGTATAGAAAAAAAACAGATCCCCTTAAGGAAAGCTTGATTTTGCCATAAAGGGAGTAGTTTCGGAAATATACCACATCAACATATTGAGCAGTGTACAAAATCCTGCCCAGTTGTCCACACCCTTATGTTCTTGCATGATTCACAGTAGGTTAACAACACTGTACTTACAACCACAAAATGCCCTCTAGATTAGTGGCTTTTATCAGATCCACCGTATTTGATGAGAGCCACTAATCTAGAGGCCATCATACCATATTCCTCTTTCTTAAAGTGGACCAAAACCCAGAATTTTGACTATCCTGGGTTTTGGTCCTTTCCTCGGGGGCACCCCGATCGGGGGTGCCCTGCTGTGCGAAATCCCCCAGGACGCTGAGACCAGCTCACCTCTGCCCTTTCCCAGTGGCTACTCTATATAACAACTAGAGATGAGCAAACGGAATTGGAATTCACTCTCAATTTTAGGAAAAAATAATTTCTGCACAAATCCAAAATTTTTGGGTGCAGTTCTTTTCAAACTTCACCTCTAATGATGCCTTATGTGCAGGTGATTTTTTATTCGTTTTAGGAAACTTTTTAAAAAATATTTTTTATTTTTTTTAACATGACCCTCAATGGTCATCCATTTTGGATGTAGACCCTGAAGTGAACCTTTGGCATACCTTAAAGAACTTTTCGTTTGTGGATATTCTGGGACAGTTCTGGCTAGTTACCATTTTATATGGGACAGTGACATCGGATCTCTATAAAAATATATTGAATCTGTCTGTAATTGTGCCAAAACTTGTCATACAATTCCATTTCCATGTGGTTTAAACATTTATATATCAATACGGATAGCACATTTTCCATTGTCATGTATACAGTGTCAAGTTATTGAAAACTGTGTTGCCTGCATTTTTACATATTTACTGTATTTTCCACTCCTCTTTTATTAAGAGGCAATAAACAAACTTTCACCAAGAATACAGAAATCAATGTAAAAAATGACCACGTCTAATATGTCAGTTAGAAATATGGAACATTTTGCAGATGTTTTTTATTGCCTGTGCACCTTAAACTTGACGATAAGAACTTATGGCATCCACCAGTGGTTCTCATTTTATGTTTTTTAGTTCTTCTGTTCTTTCTGATTCTAGACCCAGCTTGACATTTAATAATTTTCTAGCTTTACCTGATTTCTGAGATCATGGGACCGCTACCTTTACCATAAAAATCCCCAGTCATACCCTTCCTGACATTTTAGAACAATACTTGGCTTCATCGACTTGTAGTTCTGATCTTTGATTAACAGGAAGTACAAATGCCTACAGTCAAAGTCAAAGACTTGCATAGCCACAAAAAATGTTTGTCAGCCAAATACCAAAATCTATCATGTCTTGACAGTTGCTAAATAAGGACTAGAGGATAGCGCTCCCAGGGCACAGACATGCACACTAGCATATAGAATACTGCAATGGTCCATCTGCAAGCCAACACCTACATGCTCACACAAAGGCTGCTACCAACATTGGTTGACTACAGCCCTATGGATCACGATCACCACCCAATCAAACTAGTATACTAAGCAATTCCTACCGCAATCTTCTATCTGTCTGACTGTCTGTCTGTGGGGACACACACAATTAACAGTTTGAATGTCTGTGCAGACTCTGGTGTCTAGTGATTGGGCAGAGTCAACTGCAATCTACTGGTTTGATTTATATTATAGAGGAAGCATTATACTAAAGACTGGCCAGCCCTTTGCTGTGTTACATAGTAACTGCTTACAGTGTAACAAGTGGGTTAAAATTGTATATCAGCCATGCGCCTGTTATTACAATGTAAGCAGCTCACAGCTGACTCCTGACTTTCTGCAATGTGTGAGTGATATAATGCTGATGTATTGGAGAGATCACACTTAAGAATGCCACATCCGTATAGGACACAGATATGCAATATGCAAACAAGAAAAATCAAGTTAAATCTGAAAAAGCAAGGTGAACAGAACAATACCCAACATGCATAAGTACTGTCAAGTTGCCCAACACCCGAAAATAAAGCATACGCGTAAGGGTAATTTTACTTAAAAATTTCAGCTCTGCAGACAAAGTGCGCACCTTGCGCTTTCTTAACCAAACAACCCTCTACATAGAAACATAGAAACATAGAAGGTTGATGGCAGAAGGAGACCATATGGTCCATCTAGTCTGCCCTTATGTGTATACTGTATGTTCTCTTTATCTTAGGATAGATTTGTGCTTATCCCAGGCATGTTTAAATTCAGTGACTGTTGATTTTTCAACTACCTCTGCTGGAAGTTTGTTCCAAGCATCTACTACTCTTTCTGTAAAATAATATTTTCTAACATTGCTCCTGATCTTCCCCCCGACTAGCTTCAGGTTGTGCCCCCTTGTTCTATCATTAAGCTTCTTCTTAAAAACACTTCCCTCCTGAACCTTATTCAATCCTTTCACATATTTAAAGGTCTCAATCATGTCCCCCCTCTCCCTTCTTTCCTCCAGACTGTACAAATTAAGTTCTTTAAGTCTCTCCTGATAAGTTTTACGTTTAAGTCCTTCCACCATTTTCGTTGCCCGCCTTTGGACCCGTTCTATTTGAATAATGTCTTTTTGCAGGTAAGGCCTCCAGAACTGCACACAGTATTCTAGCTGTGGCCTCACCAGGGCTCTATACAGCGGCATCACAACCTCCCTCTTCCTATTGGTGATGCCTCGAGCTATGCAGCCGAGCATCCTGCTTGCTTTTCCCACTGCCTGGCTACACTGTCCACTCATCTTGCAGCTATCAGTAATCAGTACCCCTAAATCTCTCTCCTCCGAGGTCCTGGCTAACAGTGCTGCCCATACGGTACTCAGAGCAGGGATTCCTTCTACCCAAGTGCATGATTTTACATTTAGAAACATTAAACTCTAGTTTCCACAGTTTTGACCATCTATCCAGTAAAGCTAAATCATTTTCCATGTTGCAGACACCTCCAGGAATATCCACCCAACCTTTGTATCATCAGCAAACAGACAAACTTTTCCTACCAAGCCTTCTCCTATGTCCTATGCGGCACACCACTTGTAACTCGCCTTTGTTCAGATTGCACACCATTTACAACAACGCTCTGATACCGATCCCTCAGCCAACTGGAAATCCACTGAACTATCCAGGGATTGAGTCCTACCTTCAATAACTTATCTATGAGCTCCTTATGTGGTACAGTGTCAAAGGCTTTGCTAAAATCCAGATAGGCGATATCCACAGCACCACCTTCATCTAACACTTTAGTGACATTGTCAAATAAATCAATAAGATTTGTCTGACATGATCTGCCCTCAGTAAAGCCGTGCTGTTTTGGGTCCAATAGGTCATTAGGTCTATATTTGCAATACCCTACACAAACCATATATTCCCTGAAAGTACGAACATTAAGCTTTCTAGGTGTACTCAGCTTGTTGTAGTGGGCTTATCTTTCTGGAAGTAATCCCTGAAAGAATTCTTTGGTTGCACAGGGTAAATTTTTTTTTAAAAAGGCAGAATAAAAAAACGCATTTTCCTAAACTATCAATATGAAAACAGAAAAACAAGCTAAATCTGAAATCACAAAGTCCCACAAACAGAACAATATTCAACATGCATAGGTTGGTTTAACCCTTTAACTGTTAAAAATAAAGCAATAAATGTAAAAAAGTTAAAAACTCACCTGACCAGGTCTTCTGTTTACCGGAGGGGGGGGGGGGGGCTGATTTGGCTATCTCCTAGACCAGAACCCTTGTGTAGATCAAATACAATGTTGAAGCTGGGTGTTATATGGTGCCCAGGGCCAGGCATTAGCAATGCCATGCATGCAAGCAGGTGGGGAAGCACCCCACTTGGATTCCTAGCTTCTCCACATGGTATCTGGATTTCGACATTGCCATTTAGGGTTTTATGTAAGAAATGCTAGGGCCATGTACAGCCAGATGAATGTCAGGTCCCAGTGCCAAAGCTGTCGTTATCAAGTCAGAAATCCAGAGCACCTGAGATCCCTACAGTGCCAGATAAGACCAGACGCTCACCCTGCATTGTGTGGCCTTATCCCATACATGGCTGGCTGGGATGGTTACAATTATTTAGGCATTTTATAATTATTTTTATTAATTTTTTGAGGGGGGGGCTGTTGCATGTGCCACAGGATCTGTGGGCTGGTTGGGATTAATTTTTGAATGCATTTTTAGCACTAGCTGTCATGTCCTTCAAGTGTCCCCAATTCAATTCCCATAACAAAAGACAACAGGCGCTGAATGCCTGGAATCCCATTTTTTGAGCACCTCTACGAGCACAATATTTTTTTCTTAAATACTTTCAACTTGCGGCGATCCCAGATGGCCATTTCTAGTAATTTCTTGTTCTCTAAAGGTTCTATGGCATCTACACTCTATTCCCATCCCATGTGGCTCCTGACCATCTTTCAGCGCTGGTAAGAAAGGTTGGGTGCTTCTGGTCTAGTGGTTCACTTTCCAGTGTAGGGCTTTCCTTACTCTCTACACCCACTGTACCCACAGCCTATCTCATGCATTTCCTGGATGAGCTTAGCTCCACATTTCTGGTCCCAACTTGGCAGAATGACCCATAAAAGATGTATGTCCCAGTTGATTGATGCACTTGGTCTCATGTAATGTTACAAATATATTCCTCGCTTTAAAATGACCTATTCAAGAAAGCTCTGCACACCACCAGGCATGATGTCAAATATTTGTTTTGGGCCATCTAAAATAAAAAATGTTGAAATGTTCTTACAAAGTTCCCAAAATACTAATGCCTGTAATATGGAAAATGCATTACCATTAGGCTTCTTGAAAGCCATTTACATGCTGTTGATTCTGTGAAATGTCATCTTTTGCTTCTGAAGTTCTTCCCCTGGACTTGGAATATTAAATAAACATGATATATTTCAAAATGTTAGCTTTTTATTACAAATCCAATACACTGCACTGCAGGGGGAGCATGACATTTAATTATACACACTAGTGACATGTCATGTTGTATCGCGAAGGAAAATGTGTTTTGCGGGTGAAAGCTGTTCCCGAATGAGCAGAGTTCTAATGCCAATCTACCCAGCAATGAACAATACTGCAAACAGCAAATTAGAGCTCGGTAATATTTCTATGTGGCATGTTTCCATTTATTAGGCCTACAATGCAAGCAAATAGAAATGAAATAATAAGAGAAAGAACAAGTGGTGTACACAAAGAAGCCACGAGGCTTCATTTTTGAGGTATATTAGTCAAATGTTTCTTTTTCTAGAGACTATTGGGTTGATTCAAAGAAACATGTAACAGCTTGGATTTGGCTCACGATCATCCTATTTTTCACGTCCGCTCGTGCGTTCGTATGAACTTGCGAGTGATTCAATAAGCAAATACGCTTCTATCCTAAAATATACGTCCGTTCGTATGGCAGTTCGGGAATCAGACCTATGTCAGTTTCCATCCTGAATTTTCCGTTTCATTTCTCAGGTTGCAACATTGGTTTTGCCCTTTTTCCTTTTTTGTCTGGACGTAAATCCTTCTGATCTTGCGGCCGCGCACTACAAACTTAGCTCATTAAAGTGCATTCTAAATATTTGGTCTTATTTTTCTTTATTTCATTCATTTTGTGGAAACCAACCATTAATGAATGCATTTGCATAATAAAATCTTACTTTGTTTAATTTTTAGTTAACTTGCATTTTTTACTTGTGGATTTAATTTTAATATTTTGGCTTCAAATGGTACAACTTAAATTTTTGGTGTGTGGTTACCCACACCCTCTACATACAGATTGCTCTCAAATATTAAAAAACACCCAGCAACTTCTGCATGTTATGAGTCTAGAAACAGCCAAGATGGCGGCTCAGGTATTCTCGGGCAGCCTGCAAACAGAAAGGGCCTTGTGACTGTCCGTGCCCCCAGCTCTGGGGGCAAAATACAGCAGTAACCCACATCCTGCACTTTATCCCGCTCTCCTCTCCTCAGTAAGTGTGATGCATCTGACCAAAGATGTGCTTAACTAATTAAACAAAGCAAAGGTAAACAACTAAAACAATAAATGCTATCTAAAAATATTATTCTAGTACATCAATTTAACAATAAATAACAAAGGACATAAGTTTCTTTAATTAACGCAAATATATTGCAAAATAAAGGTTTACATGCAAAGGACTAATTAAGGTCCACATTAAAATGCTTTTATAAGGCATACATGGAAATGTATTAAATCAGGCATGCATTGCCATACAATTAATGGCCTCGGCCATGCTGATACATGCAGTTCATTGGAGCACAAGACGCGCAGACTCCTCCACATAGCCAAAAAACCTGTTCACGAACAGCAATCCGGCTGCTAAAAGGTGTCGGCTGTGGCTTTCTTTTAAAACGCGTTTACAGGTTTCTCTGAATCACACCTAAACACATCCAATTATCCTAAGTTTTACGTTTTCATCGTAAGTTTTAGGATTTGATCCTAAGTTTTACGTTTTGATCCTAAAATTTAGGAACGGACTTCCGCTGATCGTAAGAGCATATACGCATACGTACGTAGGCTCGTGCGAGTCGGAAATGGCCAAAAAAACAGGAAAAAATGACTAACACCCACCCAAACTTACGATTCTCGATACGAAATCAATTAACTTTTGCTCTTTGAATCGAGGGGTATCATATAACAACATTTTCATGACTGCTTAATGATTAGAGTTGTCCTTTAGGGTCTGTCTGGGCAAAAATAAAAATGTATACCTACTCACCTATGGTCCCCTGCAGCTGACTGGCGCTATCCCGGGAGTTTGGCTGCTCAGGACGCCTTGCCTCCTCCTCGCTGCCATTACTGTGAGTGTTGCGAGGGGATGACCACTCGGGTCCATACTGCTGGGATGGTGGGGTTCGAGATTGGTAATGTTGGTTAATTTCAAAATACTAGTATCGGTGGTCTCATACCCAGCTTCCCTCTTGTCTATGGCACACTCTCACCGCAGCCAATCTGAATGGCTGGACGCTGCAGGGTGCCTCAGCTAAAGGAAAGCCAGAGATGTGGCCTCTGTGTGCAATCACATTGTGGAAGCACCGGAAAGGTGAGTGATTTTGGCGGTGGGTACAGACAGAAGAGCATCCTGAATTGCGATGCCCCCGGAAAAGCAAGGTGGCCCGGGGGTCATTCCAGGGCCAGCACTCTTGAGTTGTAACCACTTTAAAGTGATTCTGATCGACCCCAGATTAAGTAGTTCATCTGTTCTAGTAGGATTTTCCTGAAATTTTCTCATTTGCATTTTATAGAAAAAAAAACATGCAAACAGCATACAACAAATCAGGATCAGAAATCTAATTGTTCGGATCATCTGTTAGATTCAAGTTTGTTTTTGTATTTTTGGTGACATTCTTCTTGGCCTGATTTTAACAGGGGTGTTTAGACTTTTTTTATATCCAATATATATCATTTTTTTATCATATCTAGGTCCTGTTTCTGATCCAAATCAATATGATGCCCAGGGGAATTCTCTAGGTCTGCCTTAACCGTCTATTATTTTATTATTTAAAGTGTTTTACTAGGTTCTATCATAGCAATAGAAAAGCAAAGTAAAATAAAACCCTTCTCGCTCCGCTGTATATAAACTGCTTATTGAGTGCTGATCCCTGCTAAGTTTTTACACAATAAAACATTACACAAGTAATGCCAGTCCATGTAGGCAATAGCTGGGCCACACAGCCTTTAAAATATATACAGCTTCCACCTATTAAATTCTGTTACTGCCTGTTTGTGTCATTTCATTTGACTCTACCAAAGTTAGCAGAGTACCATGACTGCCCAAATAATAAGGCCAAACACAGCACATTTTTGATTTTTTTTTCTCATGCAGAGTGTTTAGGAAAATGTTATCAGTAATCAATATTTATTTTAATAAAGTGTAGCATGATAAACCAAATCCAGAAAGTACAGATACATTGTTGATTTGGCTTTAAAGCAGATGAAAACCCATTTCTGGATTCATTGCTCATCGGCCGGACGCTGCTGTTGGCTAGGTGGTGGCCCAATTTTCAAAGGCTTATGGTTTTTCCACTGCCAAAACTACGCCCTTGACACTTTTTGAGAGAGCCAATTGACTCACTCAAAAGTGCCACTGTGGCGATATGCAGCCATCTGGCCGCATCCCTGGCATGCTGTACAGGTGCACACGCGCTCCCGTGCTCAGCTATCCAGAAAGGCTGGGTGGGGAAGCGAGTACAGTTGCACGGAAGGCGGGGATGCGGCCGCCATCGTGTTGTAGGACCCAGCAGGATCAGGTAAGATCACCAGCGCCCCGGGGGGGGGTTTCACACAGGCTAGTGGCTGGACCTGGAATCTTTTAGATTCCAGGGCCCGGCCACGAGGGTTTTGACCCGCTATAAGTTTTTGGATTCTTATTTATCCTGCGTATCACCATATGCTAGGGTTTGCAAAGCCACATTTTACAAAAACGACACTTTTCTTACCAAATGCAGATGCCATCGCTCGAGTCCTGTGGACTGAATGTTACTGACAGTGCGCCTCCCGATGACATTGGGTGTACAATTAACCCACAGTGGGCACCTAATAGTGATTAGCAAAGAGATGGTCATATAATACGCCCTCTACTGCAAGTCAATAAAAGTGCCGGCTCTCTTCTGCCTGGAAGCAGAAGCATGCACTGAAGTAGCCTTGGGAGACCAGAGCTGACAACCTTTAAGGGATTGAGTCTGGATAGTAAGGTATGTTTGGCTTTTGATTTATTTTTGGCTTTACAGATCCTTTAACATTATTGCAAAGGTGTCACAATTTACAGACAAATCGGGCTTGATACAATAAACTTTTCTTCTATCGGATGAACACCCAAAAAAACAAACAAAGGGGAACTCACTTTTGGTTCCCTGCAGCTGATTGATCCTACTCCGGCAATCATCAAGTCACCTGATCTCTAGATCACATCCTGCGTCAGTCGTGTTAGAACTCCAGTCACCGGCACTTCCATTCTCAAATATCTTTTGCATGAGCATACTCTTTAGGACTGAGCTGAGGGAAGTATGGTGGTCGACGGAGGCCTCTCTTGCTTCTATCCCACCATAACTGAATGGCTGGTGTAGCCACACACAGCCTAGGGATGCAGGGGGTGCTGTGCCCCGATCACAAGTGTGGCTAAGATTGATTCAACTTCTTCATCTGCACATTAATATGCACGGCCGAATAAGCTGATTGGAGGAGAGCAGAACCTGTGCCGTGGGACAAAATGTCATGCAGTGGGGCATCCCAAATCTGGATGCCCCAGGGGTCATGAAAATCACTGATTTTGGTCGACATTAAGTGTGAATTTGCCAAAAAAAGAACATGTTTTGAGTAGAGACATTTTACTCATGCTATATATAGTGTATAGTGTATCTACATGGGGTGGCCGATTCATTAATAGCGGCAGGTAGCGACAGTTGAGCGTCTGTAGCAGTATTTTCACAGCGCCCGCTAGTAGTCGCTGTGTTTGGCCATTGTTCGGTTGTTGATAGCGAGTCGGTGTGCAGTAATGTTGAATACGGGGTGATGAGTCACTATTTGACAGGTTCCACGATGTATGGGTGCGCATGATAGCGACTGGTCAGAGCGACCGGCTCCCACCACATTCATCAAAAAATCACGCTAAAAAAATTCTCGCGCTGTGAAATGCATGTTTAAACCCCAGAGCACTGGCGGCGATGTGTTAAAAGTAGTTTTTTAACCCCCAAACCACCATATTTTTGGAAACCAAAAAAAAAAAAATTATAAAGAATTTAGTAATATGAATACAATAATATCAGACCTGTAATATCAATTCTGCACATTTTTTTTTTTACCTTAAAAAAATTAACTAACATGGCAGAAGTGGTCACAGAATTTTGCACATTTAAAAAAAAAAAAAAAAAAAACATTAATAACAATGAATTATGAATATTTAAAGATTGTTCCATTGAAATGCATTGGAGAGCGCCAGGTAGCGAGAGGTCATACCTGTCGCTGTTCAAGGTCGGAAGCTGGCGCTGTGGGCTGAGGCTGGAATAATGATGAATGAGTGGCTATCTGGCGCTATCTCAGTCGCTAAGCAGGATCGGCTTGATAAATGTGTGATTGTGGTGGCGAGCCGGCGTTCTCGTGGCGGTGCCCGTCATTACTGGTCGCTCACCAGTCGCTCCCTATCGCTATTCCTTCATAAATAAGGGCCATAGTGTATTTATGTATACTGTTAATTATGTAATATGTATTTATTTATGTAATTATGTAATATAAATGTATATGCATATATGTAATATATATGGAAGATATGTAATTATGTAATAATGTTTAACGTGCAATTGATGTGTGAAATATACTATTATAATATTGACTGAAGTCGAGAGTTAATTTATATGCGAGAAGCTAGTAAAAGGCAAAGATTTTTCATTCTTTTCACAATGCTAAAATGTGAACAATGCATTTAAGTTAAATGCTTCGCTGCTGCTGGAACTGGTTTGCAAACGAAGTGAATATTGTTCTAGTATAAATATATTGAAGTGTAAATATTCAATGAGCCATTCTTGCCAGCAGTTTTCCCATGAGGCTGTATGAACAATCTGTTGAATTTCCATACCTCGCTAGTCACATGCTCTTCTCCACATTTAAGTTATGATCCTGTTTCTTTCCATAGAACAGGAAAGGAAATCTGTTTTCTTTTCTATGTCAGACTGAAAATCAGAATATGGTAAATGGGTTTATTCATATACCATTTGCATCATCCCTCATGAATATTTTCAGCCTTTTACATGTAAGAGTTGAATTCAGTCCTTTCATCATAGGGTGAACGTTCAAAATGTAGCTTAAAAAGTCAAAGAAAGATAGTTCTAAGTTTTAGTAGCATAAGAAGATGACAGGAACATATTCAGCAGCATATTCAACATATTTCATTATCATGGGGTAAGAGATAACGGTAGCATATTCAGTAGTACTTTTCTTTCTCCTATGGGGTTTTATATACATCATAATTTTAAGTATGGAAGTATGACAGCCCTGCATAATAATACAGGGGCAAACTACATAGAGTAGAGGGAATTTGAATGGCAGGGTTAAAAAGTGTGGTTTTGTGATGACAATTATTATTATTATGGACAATCTTAGAGGCTGATTCATCATTAGCGGCAGGTAGCGACAGATGAGCGTCTGTAGCAGGCATTTTCAGAGCGCCCGCTAGTAGTCGCGGTGCTTGGCCGTGAGTCGCTAGTTTATAGCGACTCAGTCGCTGTGCAGTAATGTTGAATACATTGTGAGGAGTCGCTATTTGACCAGTACAGAGCTGTATGGGAGCGCATGGTAGCGACTGCTCATTGCGACCGACTCACAACATATTCAAGAAAAAAAAAGCCTCACACAACTCTGGCGCAGAAAAATGCTTATCTGAAGCCCAGAGCGCAGGAGGCGGTGTGTTTAAAGTCTGTTTTCAAGCATCTATCAACTAGTAACAAAGCGAAAACATATGGAATTACATTGTAGCAACATTGTAACATGAACACTTTAATGCCAGACCTGTAATGTCATTTCTGAAGAAATATTTAAAAAATGTGAAAAAAACTGCTTTTTCAGTGCCAGAAGAGGTCACAGAATTATTTGTGATTTTTGGGTGCGCACCCTGCTAGAGAGAAGCGCGAGATGTGGCCGTGGCTCGCGCATGCGCCGTTGGAACGGGGATAAGGTAAGGTTTCCGGGCTTCCTGCGTGGTTTCACACAGCGGGGATCCCGATTTCGGATGCCCCGCGGGGAGGGATCTGATCCCCTCTGGGTGTTGGTCCACTTTAAGGTTACAGCTTTTCCTGCTGTGAACCGTTTCTCTGATTAGAGTTTATTGCGGCCCCTTGAAGGCGGCCCATGGAATAAAAACAGTTGTGTAACCCTAATCTAGAATAATAATGAGTGACTTGCTGGTAGTTGTTATTATTGCTCTGGTAAGTTATGTTGGTCAGTTATGGTGCCATTTTATTGGTGATCGGCACCCAGGCCAAAATGGATTTTGTTGCCAAAAGGGACAATACTTCAGAAGGCTCTTAGCAACTGGAATTGACGCATTTGGCCTTTAACAGAATGAAAGTGGACCAACACATTTCCACACTGACGGGTACGGGTGGTGGGCCGCCAACATAAGGACAGTCAGGGGGGCATCCAGAATGCTGGAGCCCCCCGCTCGCAGCATCCCCTATAACCCCCTTCCATTTAACCTCGAACCTCGCTGGAAATGCAGCAGCCCGATTGACAGCTGGTGCTGATGTCCGGTTGCCAGGACCAACAATGTGCCCAGTGCCCTTGTGAGCATGAGCGGCCAGTCACCCAGCTGTGTTCCCGGTAAGGCTTGCAGTTAAATGTATGTATTGCAAGCATTCTAGGGAGTTCTGCAAGTTCTCCAGCTGGATGCTCACCCTGCCCAGACTGTCCTTATGCAAGTGGAATAACAACTGTACCTGTTAGCGAGGATCAGGGGTTTCTAAGAGACATTTGGTAGAAATTGTTTGAGGAGTTCTTCTACAGAATCATCTACACCATTAAGCTGAGTGCCATGCCAGAAGCACCTGAGACATTTGGAAACAATAGGGTTGATTCAGAGCCAGGTGAGAATTCTGCCATTCACTTTCATTGTCTACCCTGGGGCGTTTTCTCTCCTGGCTTTGAATCAACCCCAATGTGTACACACTTTTGCTGTGCTGAATTGTATAAGTTGTTTCTTGAGGTTTTAAATTGGATTTTCTATTGTGTATTCAATATATAGAATTGTCGGAGTATCTTTACAATTTTGGGTCCACTGCTCAATGTTTGGGCCCCCCCTCGCCCAAGCAGCCAGACGCTGCTGTTGGCACAATGGTGGCCCGGTTTTCGAAGAAAACCAGGCTTTTTGATGGCCGAAGCCAGCCCCACATCGTTACTTTTGAGAGAGCCTATTGGCTCTCTCAAAAGTGCCTATGTGATGAGGTGCATCCAGCTGGCTGCATCCCCGGCATGCTGTTTGGGCGCACACATGCAATCAGAAAGGCTGGGCGCGGGAGTCTGCACAGCTGCACAGAAGTTGGGGATGCAGACGCTGGCAGAATTGTGTCACAGGATCTCCCGGGATCAGGTAAGTTCACCGGCACCCTGGGGAGGTTTCATACAGCGGGAGTAGATTCCAGGGCCTAGCCGTGTGGGTTTTGACCCGTTATAAATGATCAAGTACCTAAAACCTACATTCTAGTGCCATCAATTGATTGATATATATTTATACTTATGTATTAGTTGGACAAAGTCACAATATATATATATATATATATATATATATATATATATATATAATTTTTGGGTGGTCAAATTGTTTGCATGTTCTGTTGCAAAGATGCTGAATTTTCCTAAGAAAGTTATACTTTGGCTAATTGCTCTCGTGACGTAAACCTATCATTTGAAAAAATTATATAGAGGAAATAACATGAAGTGACTTGAATTTGTTAGGGTATTGTTTCTGTGAGTTCTAATTACTTTTTGGTACAAAATAAGAATTCAGCATTTTTTTTACTTTTGGGTAAGAACCTGCAATTTAAAGGTACCAGGTTGGTAATTACTGGGTAATAAAATGTTATTTTTAAAAGTTACTTTTACACCTCTTTCCGGCTTCTGTCTCCTGTGAAGATTTAAAGTAGTCTGCTTTTTTATTATTTTAACTTTCGGTATTAAAAATATACTGCTGTTTGAAGCACATTGTCATCAGGCAGAGATGGTCTGGAATTTTCCTTCTGTTATATTCCTTCTGCTTCTTATTCTTTGTCAAATCAAACGTAATAAAACTATAAAACTTTTTCAAAATTGTTTATATTTCCTGTTATTGGACCGGATAAATTAAACACCTCATCAGTAGAACTGTCCCATTGCAGGCTCCCTTACCGGCTTTCAATTACTGCTGAGGACCTTGAGTGACATGTGCTGCGGACTTTGAGCGACATGCTGAGGAACTTGAGTGACATGCTGAGGACCTTGAGTGACATGCTGAGGACCTTGAGTGACATGCTGAGGACCTTGAGTGACATGCTGAGGACCTTGAGTGACATGCTGCGGACTTTGAGTGACATGCTGAGGAACTTGAGTGACATGCTGAGGACCTTGAGTGACATGCTGAGGACCTTGAGTGACATGCTGCGGACTTTGAGTGACATGCTGAGGAACTTGAGTGACATGCTGAGGACCTTGAGTGACATGCTGAGGACCTTGAGTGACATGCTGAGGACTTTGAGTGACTTGCTGAGGACCTTGAGTGACATGCTGAGGGCCTTGAGTGACATGCTGAGGACCTTGAGTGACATGCTGAGGACCTTGAGTGACATGCTGAGGACTTTGAGTGACTTGCTGAGGACCTTGAGTGACATGCTGAGGGCCTTGAGTGACATGCTGAGGACCTTGAGTGACATGCTGAGGACCTTGAGTGACATGCTGCGGACTTTGAGTGACATGCTGAGGAACTTGAGTGACATGCTGAGGACCTTGAGTGACATGCTGAGGACCTTGAGTGACATGCTGAGGACTTTGAGTGACTTGCTGAGGACCTTGAGTGACATGCTGAGGGCCTTGAGTGACATGCTGAGGACCTTGAGTGACATGCTGAGGACCTTGAGTGACATGCTGCGGACTTTGAGTGACATGCTGAGGAACTTGAGTGACATGCTGAGGACCTTGAGTGACATGCTGAGGACCTTGAGTGACATGCTGAGGACCTTGAGTGACATGCTGAGGACTTTGAGTGACATGCTAAGGAACTTGAGTGACATGCTGAGGACCTTGAGTGACATGCTGAGGACCTTGAGTGACATGCTGAGGACTTTGAGTGACATGCTGAGGACATTGAATGACATGCTGAGGACCTTGAGTGACATGCTGAGGACTTTGAGTTACTTGCTGAGGACCTTGAGTGACATGCTGAGGGCCTTGAGTGACATGCTGAGGCCTTTAAGTGACATGCTGAGGACTTTGAGTGACATGCTGAGGACCTTGAGTGACATGCTGCTGACTTTGAGTGACATGCTGAGGAACTTGAGTGACATGCTGAGGACCTTGAGTGACATGCTGAGGACCTTGAGTGACATGCTGAGGACTTTGAGTGACTTGCTGAGGACCTTGAGTGACATGCTGAGGGCCTTGAGTGACATGCTGAGGACCTTGAGTGACATGCTGAGGACCTTGAGTGACATGCTGCGGACTTTGAGTGACATGCTGAGGAACTTGAGTGACATGCTGAGGACCTTGAGTGACATGCTGAGGACCTTGAGTGACATGCTGAGGACCTTGAGTGACATGCTGAGGACTTTGAGTGACATGCTGAGGAACTTGAGTGACATGCTGAGGACCTTGAGTGACATGCTGAGGACCTTGAGTGACATGCTGCGGACTTTGAGTGACATGCTGAGGAACTTGAGTGACATGCTGAGGAACTTGAGTGACATGCTGAGGACCTTGAGTGACATGCTGAGGACTTTGAGTGGCATGCTGAGGACCTTGAATGACATGCTGAGGACCTTGAGTGACATGCTGAGGACTTTGAGTTACTTGCTGAGGACCTTGAGTGACATGCTGAGGGCATTGAGTGACATGCTGAGGCCCTTAAGTGACATGCTGAGGACTTTGAGTGACATGCTGAGGATCTTGAGTGGCATGCTGAGGACTTTGAGTGACATGCTGAGGATCTTGAGTGGCATGCTGAGGACTTTGAGTGACATGCTGAGGACCTTGAGTGACATGCTGAGGACCTTGAGTGACATGCTGAGGAACTTGAGTGACATGCTGAGGACCTTGAGTGACATGCTGCGAACTTTGAGTGACATGCTGAGGAACTTGAGTGACATGCTGAGGACCTTGAGTGACATGCTGAGGACCTTGAGTGACATGCTGAGGACTTTGAGTGACATGCTGAGGACCTTGAATGACATGCTGAGGACCTTGAGTGACATGCTGAGGACTTTGAGTTACTTGCTGAGGACCTTGAGTGACATGCTGAGGGCCTTGAGTGACATGCTGAGGGCCTTGAGTGACATGCTGAGGACTTTGAGTGACATGCTGTGGACCTTGAGTGGCATGCTGAGGACTTTGAGTGACATGCTGAGGACCTTGAGTGACATGCTGAGGACCTTGAGTGACATGCTGAGGACTTTGAGTTACTTGCTGAGGACCTTGAGTGACATGCTGAGGGCCTTGAGTGACATGCCGAGGACCTTGAGTAACATGCTGAGGACTTTGTGTGACATGCTGAGGACTTTGAGTGACATGCTGAGGACCTTGAGTGACATGCTGAGGACTTTAAGGGACATGCTGGGGACCTTGAGTGACATGCTGAGGACCTTGAGTGACATGCTGAGGGCCTTGAGTGATGCTGAGGACTTTGAGTGACATGCTGAGGACCTTGAGTGACATGCTGAGGACCTTGAGTGACATGCTGAGGACCTTGAGTGACATGCTGAGGACCTTGAGTGACATGCTGAGGACTTTGAGTGACTTGCTGAGGACCTTGAGTGACATGCTGAGGACCTTGAGTGACATGCTGAGGGCCTTGGGTGACATGCGGAGGACCTTCAGTGACATGCTGAGGACCTTGAGTGACATGCTGAGGACCTTGAGTGACATGCTGAGGGCCTTGAGTGACATGCGGAGGACCTTCAGTGACATGCTGAGGACCTTGAGTGACATGCTGAGGGCCTTAAGTGAAATGTTACTCACTCACTTACTGCAGCAACAGGGCGTCCCCCATGGATTGAGTGACTAAGAAGTTGCTCAAGGTCCCATGGCTACGGGCCTACGGCAGCTGCAGAAAAGGACTCTTATTCACAATCTGTAGAGGATTGTGGGAAGAAGATGAGTTTTTCTTTGTATGTATTAGTGCCCACATTAAGTTTAATAGGGACGGGACGGGCTTTAGGTAGACTTAAAAACATACATTTTCTTTTAAAACACTTGATTGTTGGTTTCCTTCTCCAAAAATTGCAGAGTCTTTCAAAATCCTTTACATAAACCCCTTGTCTGTTTTATTAAATCTGCCTATTTATTTCATTTGTATTGCATTTGTTGTCCTTCTCCTTTTAATTGTTGGTGGCCTGACCATCTCCTGTCCTTTGTCATTGCTGCTCTTCCCTCTTTACTTTCATCAATTGCCTGAGCATAATAAATGTTCATCCTGAATGCCTGTCGGATCTTGCTGGATTGTGGGGAGGTGAGTGAAACTGGGTCTTTTTGGGGGTGGGGGTATGTGTTTGTGGGGGGGCAATGTGGATGCCCCCTCTGTGATTGTCCAACATTCTAATTGTTGGACCACTTTAAAGTGGATATTTAGGGTTGAGGTCTCCATTAAACCCCAGCCCCTCACCATTCTTAACATCAGAACAGAGTTAAGCAAAGTCTAAACAAGATAGTAGCTACTGTAAAACAAAGCCAGGTACAGACAGATGTAGATGTAGAAGAAATGGACCTGACACTGTAGTAGGAAGATAGACAAGCACTGTAGGAACAGGGAGCACGAGCACAGGTTGGGGATGCAAAGCTCTAGAAACAGTGCACCACTATCGGCTGGAATTCAGTAAGTCTGCAGTACCCCAAGTGAGTCTACTCCCTTCTATACTTTATCCAAGCCTGGTTTTCTCCAATAGGTGATACAAACTATTTGTGCATTTTTGTGTATTTCATGCACTTTAAATGGTTGTTTTGTCAGTTTTGACTATACCCAGGTGGTACAAAATAGAAATTGGTACTTGATTAAAAAAAAGGTTGAGAACCTCTGCCCTAAAATATTTGCCAATCTCAAAAGAGACAATAACAAAGACAGAAAGAGACTAAGGGGGTTATTTAAGAAGGGATAGCGCCAGGTAGTGCCTTGTAGCAGCAGGCAGCATCTGGTGAACACCGGGGGCTGTACGCAAAATCACATTTATGAAAGAGAATCTGGTGAGTGACTCTAACAGCGTCATGTAGCATCACATGTATTATCACAGGCGGCTCAGCGTATAGCACCGACGCTCTAGCTTCCAGAGCGCCAGGTATTACCTTTCGCTCACTGTGACTCTCCCATACATTTCAATAGGCGTTCATTTGCTTGTGTTTAAACAGCGTGTTTGACATTTTTTCTATTCTTTTTTTGGCTCAAATCATTGCGTGACCTCTCCTGGCTGCAAACAAACACTTTTATAAATGTTTTGCCTTTGTATATTTTTATGCAGAATTGTCATTACAGGTCTGACACTAAAGTGTTAATGTCACAGTGTTAAAACAATGTCACTCCATGTGTTTTCGCTTTGTTACTGGTGGATATGTGTTCAAAAACAGACTTTAATCACACAGCATCTGTCGCTCTATACTATAGCGACCAGATTTAGAGCGCCAATGCTGTGTGTGTGTCTTTTTTTTGATAAGTATGGTGTGGAGCGCCTGAGCTGGCGCTACCTTTCGCTCGCTGCAGCACTGTACTGGTGCAAGAGCACCCAACATACATCACATTCATCAATGTGGGCCAGGTTACTACAGCGACTGAGGTGCTATGTTACAGCACCGATACCCGCTTACAGCTTCTACCAGTGATCGCTCTAAGAGCTGCTATACAGAAGCTCATCTGACGATACCTGGCATTAGTAATGAATCAGCCTCCACAGCTTAGACAATTGCAAATGCAGCTCCAAAATGTACAGGATCTGAAGGCCAGAGGCCAGTATACATTGTGTACACTGACAAGAGAATAACAGTGGGCTAAAATCTGCCCTTATTCTCATGGGGAGCAAAACTCACCCTTTTAGATTCAGGGGCTGAGGCCACCAGGAGTTCTATTGCCTATGCCTATGTCCAGTCTTCTCCTAGTCCTATGTATTTGTCTCATACATCAAAGCTGAATTACAGCCCACTGTTGACTTTATGCCCCTTTTATCCACTTAACTCCCCAAAGCCTGAAAGTTCCTACAGAACCCCCTCATATTCCTTACCCGTTGTATGAAAATAGTGTGGAAGAGACTGGTAGTAACATGGCCACTAAAATGTTGAATGATTTCTATCCCTCCATAAATCTTCTGCAGGCTTCCAAACCACAGTGCTCATGCCATGTAATGACATGTCAACGTCACCTTGTAGAATGATAACTAACAATGTGCTTGAATGCCTCCCAACACCTTTAATTTACACCAACAATAAAGTTGTCACACTGTGTTTTGGAAACAGTGATACACCCTTTACTTTCCAAGGTTTTATTATTTTCATGTTAGCAGCACTGTTTCCAGTTATATTGAGCTTGTCAAGAGCGAAATCACTGCCTTTATTTTGCAGCTAATTGCTTTCTGACCCCAGGCACTTGAATGATCTGCTTCAGCTTTACGATGGATACACCCTGTTTCCAGCAGCTCACCATAAAAATCTTCTACTTCTATGTCATTTTACAAAGCTAGTTTAGGGCGACCTGAGCTTCCTGGGATTAACAGGGAAACAAAGCAATGAAGTGCCTGCGTTTATTTCTGGATAACAGTTTTGTGTCTTTGATCATTCATTACCCAATGCAAAGTTAATTAGGTGACTACGCAAGTTTATCATTTCAATGTAGACGTTTCATGTAATCATTTTTCTTTTTAAAATACGTTTGCAGAAACAATTGAGTGTTATTCATATACATTAAGTTTAAAAATGTCACTTAGCTAAGGGGAAGCTGACATTAACCTTGTGAAATCAAAGGTACTCTTACAGGCAAGTTACAATAAAAAAAGCTTTGAAGTATAAAAAAAACACACTAAGAGGCCGATTCATTAACAGCGGCAGGTAGCGACAGTTGAGCGACTGTAGCGGCATTTTCGGAGCGCCCGCTAGTAGTCGCTGTGCTTGGCCGTTGTTGGGTAGTTGATAGCGACTAGTAGTTGGTAGTTCGGTAGTTGATGCCATAATGTTGAATATTGGGTGAGGAGTCGCTATTTGACAGGTTCCGCGCTGTATGGGAGCGCATGATAGCGACTGGCCCTAGCGACCGGCTCCCACCATATTCATTAACAAATCACGCTCAAAAAATTCTCGCGCTGAAAAATGCATGTTTAAATCCCAGAGCGCTGGTGGCGATGGGTTAAAAGTAGTTTTTTAACCCCCAAACAACCATATTTTTGGAAACCAAAAAAAACAAGTTTTTAAAATAATTTTGCAATATGAATACATTAATATCAGACCTGTAATATCAATTCTGTACATTTTTTTTTTTTTTTTACCTTAAAAAAATTATTTAAAATGGCAGAAGTGGTCACAGAATTTTTCACATTTAAAAAAAAAAAAAAAAAAAAAAACAATAATAACAATTAATTTTGAATATTTAAAGATTGTTCCATTGAAATGCATTGGAGAGCGCCAGGTAGCGAGAGGTCCTACCTGTCGCTGTTCAAGGTCGGACTCTGGTGCTGTGGGCTGAGGCTGGAACAATGATGAATGAGTGGCTATCTGGCGCTATCTCAGTCGCTAAGCAGGATTGGCTTGATAAATGTGTGCTTGTGGTGGGGAGCCGGCGTTCTCGTGGCGCGGCCCGTCATTACCGGCCGCTCAACAGTCGCTACCTGTCGCTATCCCTTGTTAAATAAGGGCCTTATTCTTATAGAGCCTGAAAATGAAAGACAAATCATAAACCTAAGTACTATGCAAACCAAACACCAACACACCACACTGTACACAGGGTAGCATCTGTAGGCCATGTAATGTAGTTGTTTTGCCCTGGGGCAAAAATTACTGGACTTGTTTATTTAAAAAAAACATATTATTATTATTTATTGGCGATCTGGGGCACCACTGCACTCTTTGATTTTTGGTATTCTAGATATTGTTAGCTATTGGCGGCTATGGCCCTACCTCCTGCCCCCCTGTCATAGAAACTAGCCACAATTCTATATTGAGGATTGGAGCAGCTAGTCCTTGGGGTGGAAATTGCCTTTTTCTAATTCCCCTAAGGGAACAGAGCGGCTAGACTGTATCAATCAATAAAAGCTGGGAAGATTCATTTGTAGTGAGTTCTGTTTGCAAATATCCTCACAGGACTTTCTCCATATGTCAGTGGTCCAAAATAATGATAGTTTACTTATCCTTCAAACTCTAAAAAGTATCTGATCATTACTTTAGAAAGCATTAGGAAACATTCTGTTTTTATTATTTTTTTCAGCAATATCTTAGCAATATTGTAGTGACTTGCATTAATAAAAAAATATTAGTTGTATGTTAAGTTACTTTACATTTTGCGTGAACATAAAAGCTCATAAGAGATTTTTTTTATTTCGCCCTGCCAGTAAAGCCTTAGAATTAGTCACTAGTTTTCCTTCATCTAAAATTTCAGCCAGGATGTGCAATTCAAATTAATGACAATCAAACACATATTAAAGAGCTTTCTGTAATTTTTTTTTCTTACAGAAAGCTTTAGTTTTCCCTGAAAGGATCAGAGTTATGGGCAGCAAATAAGTCCAGAGGATTGAAGGAAGTAGCTTTTCCGGTTTGTGGCGACCATTGCTGGTGTCAAGGTGGCGAGCCAGCTTGGCCGGCACTTCTTTCTCATTAGATGTTTTCAGCAAGCTAATAATTTTGGGAAATGTAGTGGATGCCTGTTCATACTTTTTTGCTGCTATTTTCCATAAACTCATTTAACGTAGCTCTCGTAGCTAAGCTGGGAAAATGAGAAACTTGTGAAAATGAACTAATGACGGCAACTAGATGGATCAATGGTACTAGTTAGAGTAACTAAAGATGTAGTTACAAAAAAGATACCAGAATTTAAAATGCAATTGGACTGATTTGCTTGGGTGTAATGTTTCCTAATACAGTGCAATTTTGTATAGGTTTCTTTTTGATCAGTCTGAACAGTAACATATCGTCCAGTTACTAGGGATTTGGTTAATTCTAAAAAGCTGGAAAAAGTCTCCAACTGTCAGTAGGGCCCCAAGCAAACAATCAGAATGTCTTTTGAATGTTCCTGCCACTGTAATTCAACTTTCAAAGTTCCACCGCGTAATTTGGTCAACCGTTGCTTCTCGGAAGTAGAAGTTTCTCAATGCAGTTCTTCTGTCCATTCAAATCAAGTTGAAATCCAGGTCTTATCATCTCGTAGAAACAGCTGTGGGAACTAAGAAAAACAGAGGAATTACCCGTTCTTTACAAAACATTCAGATCAGGAACATTTTCTGACTCTGCCTTAGCTCTTACTTCATTATAAGATAACTTTTGCTGGCTAATTGCACCAAACGAGGATTGAATCTTGCAGAATACATATCAATATCACGTATGGAGGTTGTGGGGTGTCCAACACATGTGCACTTCCACCCAACATGACCGCGTGCAGTATTACTGGACAAATGTACATGTTTCTTGCAAGCAAAACATATTATTCTATGTCCAGTTACTCTCTTCAATTTTTCATCATATGGGATCCCTGAGCATGCCGCTCAGCCAATCAGCACACTCGCTCTCACTCAAGTCTGCGCTGTGGGAGCAGAAGTAAGGTAAGTGTATGGGGTGACCTGGGGGGGGATACACACAGCATTGCATTCCTATTCAGGATGCCGCCATTCGGAGGAACAACACGTGGGAAAGTGAAATTCCTGTGTGTTGTCCCTCTTTAAGCGTCATTCAATCAGAGAAAGTGACAGTGGGATTCTTTTTATTTTTTTCTTGGATCTGCTTTTTTACAAGAAAAGAATGGTATCCCCCCCCCCCCAAAGGCTACCAGCATAAGGGCTTGTAACCCAGGGCTTAGAGGTCGCACTATGGACATCCCCTGTCCCTGCAAGTTACAAGCCTTTATGCCCTTTGGTATGGGCCCACCCCAATTGGCACTGGTCCCTTCCACACCCCTGATGCCCCAAATGGGGTGCGGGTGATGTGGCATTTTACCGGCTTGGCACTCAAAAACAGCCGAGAAAAAAAAAAAGGAAAAGTGTCAAAAAATACCAAAATACCAAAATACCAAAAATAAACCAGGCTATTCTTTGTTAGATAAAAATTCTATCCATCTAAAAATGCCCAAAAAATGATCCAAAAATATAAAAAAATAAATGCACAGGCACTTTCAAGGTTAAATTGAATGCCTTTTACTGCATAAGCAGCATTTAGTATAACACTGAAAAAGTCAGGTTATTTTTCATTAGATAAAAACTATATCTAACAAAAAATGCAATTACAAAAAAAAAAAAATAAACCCACAGGCAGTTTCAATGTTAGATCAAATAGATCAAATACCTTTCATAAGCATCATTTAGTAACACACTTACTGAACTAAAAAATACAATTAAGAACTAAAAAGTCAAGCTATTCTTCGTAAGATAAAAATTGTATCTAATGAAAAATGCAAAAAAAATAAACTCACAGGCACTTGCAAAGTTAAATTGGATACTAGATGCTCGGATATAGCCTAAATGTCTTTAATGCCTTGTTTTAGTGTGCAGAATAAAAAGTCAAAAAATCAAAGCTTGTAAAATTGCTTGTCTAAAGCCCTCCTATCAGTGGCAAAGACTTATTAAGGGAGATTAGCACAATGCAGATGCTCAAGGGCTTCTGTGGGAGAATAAGGACGTGGCCAGCGTACCATCACAGGAAACCCTGTATGATGATGAGACCCAAGTGCCGACTGCTGCAGCTTTCTGCAATGTTGAGCCTGAGAGGGAGGCTAGCAGGGAGGAGTGGGTGGAAGAGGATGCCAGGGAGGATGATGAGGTCCTCGACCCTACATGGAGTGGAGGCCATCAAAGTTCAGAGGAAGAGGTGGTGGTCACACAGCCATGGACAGCCAGCAGAAGAAGGAGAAGAGTGCAAACCCTCACAGGAAAAATGCGTGGCATTTTTTTCAAGCAGTCCACAGTGGACAAGACAGAGGTCATTTGCAAGCTGTGCCAACAGTTACTGAAGCGAGGGAAAACTGTTAATCATCTCTGCACCTCGTGCATGACCAGTCACATGCAAGCAAAACATGAACTGCAGTGGCAGAACTACCAGAAAAACCTGCAAACACCTGAGTTTTCCTCTGCCACCTGTCTCCCCCCAAAAGAAGATTATGGGAACTCCACCACCTCCAGCACCAGCAGCAGCAACTCCACCAAACCAGTTAATATCATCCCAGGAAAGCGTTCAGATTTCCATCCCGCAAACTTTGTAGAATAGGAGGAAGTTGGGACCGTCTCGCCCACAAGACCTGGCCCTGAATGTGAGCATTTCAAAATTGATTGCCTTTGAAATGCTCCGATTCTGCCTGGTGGAGATGGACAGATTTAAAGATCTCATATACTGTTCACAGCTGCTACTACTTTTCTCACCTGGTCATCCTTGCTCTGCACCACAAGCTTGTGAATAAATAAAATGTGTACTGGGCAATGCCATTAGTTCCAGTGTCCACCTCACTATGGACATGTGGACAAGTAAGCATGGGCAGGGACGTTACATCTCTCTATTTGCCTACTTAGTCAATGTAGTGGCGAATGGGACTGAGGTGGGAAGCGCTGTGGTGCATATCCTTCCACCACCCAGGATTGCGGGACATCAGTCGGTGCCTCCTGTAGCCTTCTCCTCCTACTCTGCTAGCTCCTCTGCTTCTTCCTCAGGCAACCAGTGCAGCCCCTGCACCACCAATTTGAGCACTGCCATGGGGAAAATGGCAGCATACGGTGCTAAAACTCATCTGTCTGGGCAAAAGATCCAACGCCGCCCAGGAGCTGCTGTGCACCGGCATCCAGGAGCAGATAGATAAGTGGCTGCTGCTGTTGGTCCTGAAGCCTGGCAAGGTGGTGTCTGAGAATGGGCTGAACCTTGTAGCAGCCTTGGGCCAAAGTGGGTTGACATACATCTGTTGCCCGGCGCATGTGCTCATCTTGGTGGTGCAGAGCTTCCTGACCCATTATCTAGAAATTCCAGAGCTGCCCATAAAGTACCTAATGTGTACTTGCACCTTGGGCGTCCCAACCCGGCTGCTGCTCGTCTGTCTGCATTGTAGAGTAATTTCAGCCTTCCCACCCACTGCTTCATATGTGACTTGCCCGCCAGGTAGAATTCCACGTTGTATATGCTGGAAAGGGTGTGTGAGAAGCAGAAGACGATAGTGGAGTTCCAGTTCCAAAATGCCCAGGTGAGTCAAAGTTCAGACCAACAGCACTTCACTGCCAGTGAGTGGGCCTCCATGAGGGACATCTGCATGGTTCTGCAGTGCTTCCATAATGCCACCAATATGGTCAGCGCTGATGACATAATCGTCAGCACTACCATCCCCTCTGCCTGCTGGAAAATATTCTTTAGACCATGACTGAAGAGGAGGAGGAAGCAGAGGAGTAGGAGGAAGGCTAATTTTCCCCACTGTCAGGGCAGTGCACACATGGCTCGCAGGATAGGTTGCTGAGCTGTCAGTGGGTGGGAATGCCACTGTACAGCCAGAGGACAATTTTGGAGGAATCAGAGAAGAGGGGAGGAGGACTACTTTCTCTCACAGAAGGATGGCACCCAGCAATGTTCCTCTTTAACAATGACCTTTTCTGATGTTCCTCTATAAAGATCCCTCCCCCCCCCCCCCCACTCACTGCCTTTTGGATATCGGTGTTCTCTAAAACCCCGACATCCAGCAGCATTCCTGAAAGATTTGCACTCCCCTTAGTTGTCCAAGAGTGAAGGCTGCATTGCCTTAGCCATACTCACCCTTCACCGCCCCTCTTTAAAAGTTCCCTTGCCGCTCTTCAAATCTTGTGGGATTTGCGCTGCGTGGCATTGCAGCCTATGCTCTGACACTGTGTATGCGCGAAACCCGAGGGGCGGCGCAGAGCCTGACGAGACAGCAAGATGGCCCTGTCCAACAGAGAAGGCACGGGATCGAAGGATGACGAGCCGTGATGCAACCGGACAGGTAAGTTTATAATTTTAAGTTATTAAACCGGAGGGGCAGAGGGGCCAAGCAAGCCAGGTTTAGAAGTTTTTATTAACTCCCCAATACCTGCAGTGTCTCCACCTCCTCCTTTGCCATTTACACTTTAACTGCCACATCTGCCCCCCCCAGACCACTGACACCTGTAAAAAATTCTAAATCAATTTACTTGTAATGTATAGATTTATTTATTTGTGTATATATTTATTTATTGACGTATAACTGTGTAAATTTTGGCATATATTTATTTATTGATGTAAATATCAGTTCATTTATGTATATATGTATATATTGATTGATGAATTATTTTTTTTCTTTATTTGTATATTTCTTTAATTTTTTTAGTTTTATGTTATTGTCTCGAGTACTTTCCCTAGTCCATTTTGTGTAGGGCAATCGACCAGGTGTTCTACCCCTAATTTGTACACCACTACAAAATAACATTTCCTTTTTTATTTGAGTATTTCTTCATTTTCTTTAGTTTTCTGTTATTGTTTTGAATACTTTCCCTAGCCGTTTTGTGCAGGGCAATCGCTCTGCCTTGATTTTCAGCCCTCTAACCCTTGCTACCCCCATT
This sequence comes from Gastrophryne carolinensis, assembly GCA_027917425.1. NCBI lineage: Eukaryota > Metazoa > Chordata > Amphibia > Anura > Microhylidae > Gastrophryne > Gastrophryne carolinensis. The sequence goes on from CM051239.1 coordinate 121,682,156, forward strand.
TTACAGCCATTTCTTTGGCTTCAAAGTTCGGGCACCCATTGACTTCAATGGTTTGAGTTCGGATTCCGGTCCCCGGACCCGGTGGCAAGTTTGCCCAACTCGGTAAACCCGTACTTAAACCCGCTCATCACTAGTTGTTAGTATACGTTTACGTTTGCTAATTTTCTGTTGATTTTGTTGTTTGTATATAGTACATGCTTTGTATAATATACTGTTACAGCCTTTCATCTTTTTATCATTAAGAAATGGTGTAAATGTTTTTTGTTTAATTTGGGGGCAGTAAAAGTTCTTTCAATATAGAAAGGATTCAATGGACACCATTGATGTTTATGTGTGGACATCATTTTGGTATAAAGAATTGCCTTGGGACCTAAAATATCACTGACTACCTACTGAATAATATGCTTGCTTAGAACTATAGAAACATAGGTTAACAGTAACAGCAGTAATTTAATAACTGCTGATTTTTAAGCTACCAAGCATCCGCTGATTTTCCCTCCAACTAGCATTAGGTTGTGCACACTTGTTCTGTCTTTAAAGGTGCACTATCGCGAAAAAATGGCTCAGTGATAAAAATCCATTTAAATATGCTGGATGGTGGAAAGAGGGATTACTTATACACCATGCATCAAGAAATATCCAGCATGACTTTTTTTGCTTTCTTTAAATGGAAAGATAAGGACATCCAGGGTGACAGGTTATGTCACCCCAGATAAACTAAAACCTGTCACCCCTGGATTCTATTCCTATTAGAAGAAACCACAAGCTTGGCGGGAGTTTTATTCATTTCGGATGTTTACGTGACCCCTCCTCTTATTAGCCGATGTGTTTGTATGGATTTTTAATATTACACAATTTTGCGATAGTGCTCATTTAAATTTATCCTTAAAAAATAGGATATACGTCTTTCCTGATAAGTTCTAAAGTTTAAGTCCTTTCACCATTTTTGTTGCCTGCCTTTGGACTCGTTCCATTTTGATTACTTTTTTGGGGGTCTATTTTTGGGGTGAAGTCTCTAGTACTGTAAACAGTATTCCAGCTGTGGCCTCACCAGAGATCTATACAGTGGCATCTTATCCTCCCTCTTCCTACTAGTGATGCGCTATGAAGCTGACCTGGTTACAATGCCCACTCCTCTTGAAACTGTCAATATTCAGTATCCCTAAATACCCCTCCTCCAATATACTGGCTAACACAGAACAGCCCATATGACTCTCAGAGAGGGGATACCTTCTATCTAAGTGCATGATTTTACATTTAGAGACACTGAACTCCAGTTTACACAGCTTTGACCATTTATCCAGTAAAGCCAAATAGGTTTCAATGTTGCAGACACCTCCAGGAATATCCACCCTGTATCATTAGCAATCATGCAAAATTATTATTATTATTGTTTATTTATATAGCGCCATCAACTTCCGTAGCGCTTTACAAGGTAAATGTACCCACTTACAAACATATTAAAAACAATGGGGCCTAGGACAGAGCTTTCTGGTACACCACTTGCAATTCCTCTGTGCGAAAGCACTAAGATGCCTATCATTTAGACAGCTGTAAATACACTGAACTATTCAGTAATTAGGTCAAATTTTCAATACTTCTTTTGGACACTTGGCTACCCCATAAGCATCAGATTGCATTACCCCATTTTGTTTGATACCAGATTTCCTGGGTGGTTACAGCGAAGAGCAGGGAAAGTGATTCAGCAAATGTCAGGGAAACATCTCACTGCAGGAGTCAACCTAGCTTCTCTACTGCCTGAGGTAAACTATAGATAAAGCCCCCCCCCCCCCCAAGGACATGCCACTCCACTCCTATAAAATAAAGTAAAGCACCTCTTTATCTCTTTCTATGATCAGAGTGATGGTGACTGGCTGCATGGAGTAAGGGAACGGCCCGAGCCACTGAGCCACCTATGATTGACTGTAAAGACAAAACGGCGTGCAGCAATGCCCTGCAATCTTCGTTTAACTACTAATGAGATTGGAACAAATAACAAAGGAAAAACAGGTCCAGCACAATTGCTGCGACTCCCTTGCAGTGCAGTATATATTTACATATATATATATATATATATATATATATATATATATATATATATATTTATGATATGCAGGCCTGACAATAAAAAAATAATTTCATTTTTAGAGCATACAACCCGAAAATACCCCTAAAAGGGTAAAATTGTAATTTTAAATGTGGTTCTTTTTTGTTCACAAACACTTGGGCTATGATTTTCCACAGTAGTCAGCCACTTCTGTCTCCCTCAGCACTAGCCGGGTATAATTAAAAACTTGAGCAAAACATTTTTTATGAAGGCAAGTGACACAAGTGCCCAGAGATCCGTGAAGTCAAAGCAAGCAGGGACATGGTAACAAGCTGTCACCCTCAGGAAATATGTGCATTAAAAAAAAAAAAAAGAAATACGGCATGTTTATTATTTATCTTAGGCGCGGATCAAAAACAGAAATGGGCAGGAAAAAGACTTCTATAAACAAGATTGAAATTTATGGAAGGTATTGAAAGACTGCGCTTCTATTCAGCCATGGAACAAGTGAAAGTCTTCAAGTAGGTGTTTGTTGGAATCAGACTTTCCGTGGCTATTTAAGGTGTTAATCCTCTTCTAGTATAGACAGTAAGGTGGTTAAACAGTGTCTTGTCTCTTTCCCGGGGATTTGCTGAGGAACAGGCTGAAAACATAACTTTACTTTACCTCCCTGTCCCCATAACTAAAATATTCCTTGTTGGCTTTAAGCTCATCATAAAATTAGGAAACAAAGAGCGTTTGGATGGCGCCTGTCAAATGACTTCATGCCACTTTAAAGCTTTTAAAATTTATAAATTAAAAGTGTAATAAAAACTGTTTGTGAGGTGAGTATGGAATATACGTAAAGTCAATGAAGGTCACACATATTTTCCAAAATAAAAAAATCACCTCTCAAGAATTATCTGTGATTGGTTAGTTTTGGATCTAATCACCTCATGTGTTTGATTCAGAGGAGCTGTTTGACTAATACAAAGGAATTGTTGTAATTAAGGGAATTTATTGTTGAAATATATATATATATATATATATATATATATATATATATATATATTATCTTACAAAAGTAAGTAAACCCCTCACATTTTTGTAAAAATATTATATCTTTTCATGGGACAACACAGAATATACAACACTTTGATACAGTGTAAAGTAGTCAGTGTTCAGCTTGCATAACAGTGTCAATTTGGTGTGCCCAACAAAAGTGATTACACCTCTGAAAATGGCCATATTTTGCCTAATCAGCCATTTTCCCTCCCCGGTGTCATGTGACTCATTAGTGTTACAAGGTTTCAGGTGTGAATGGGGAGCAGGTGTGTTAAATTTGGGGTTATGCATCTCACACTCGCTCATACTGGTTATTGGAAGTTCAATATTGGCAAAGAGCTCTTTGAGGAACCTAAAAACGTAATTTTTGCTCTACATAAAGATGACATAGGCTATAAGAAGATTGCCAGAACCCAGAAACTGAGCTGCAGCATGGTGGCTAAGATCATACAGCAGATTAACAAGGCAGGTTCCACTCAGAACAAGCCTCTCCATGATCAACCAAAGAAGTTATCTTTTCAAAATAAATGGTGCTATCGGCATTGTTGCAGATGTTAAAATGGGGGGGGGGAGCAGCCTGTCAGTGCTTAGACCATAGCTGCATGCCTGTCATCCCAGAAGGACAACAGCACAATAAAGCCTGCAAACGGTTTGCTGAAGATATATATATAGCAAGGGAAATATGTATTGAACATGCCACCAATTTTCTAAGTAAATATAATTCTTATCTAAAGGCGCTCTTGAACTGAAAATCAGACATTGACTCCACACATGCAAATATATCTTATGTATATAAATTATTAAATTCATTTCAGTAAGCATGTTCAATACTTACTAAAAACTTAAAGGAGCCGCAGCACTCAACCCTGTTAGCTTGCAGACCAACCTATAATCTGTCTCTAAATCTGGTAAAAACAGAGGCTCGGTCACACACATCTGCAGAAGTATGCTAAGCTGCACCACCGCACCAAGGTGCCTCTATGGGTGCAGTCCTAACTCTAATCTATGAGAGCCCCACTTGGGACATACAATGCAAGAGATAAAATGGGAGCAGCTTACCTGAGGTTGCCGTAAACCTCATGTGCAAGCCATGGGGTGGAAGGGTCAAAGACCTTGCAATACAGCCTAGACCCCACACCCCATGTGCTGCACCCATAGAGGCACCTTGGCATGGTGGTGCAGCTTAGCATACTTCTGCAGATGTGAGTGACCGAGCCTCTGTTTTTACCAGATTAGAGACAGATTATAGGTTGGTCTGCAAGCTAACAGGGTTGAGTGCTGCGGCTCCTTTAAGTCTTTAGTAACCTAATTGCCCTGCTAACGTGCACCTCCCAGGTTAGTTATAAAATGGTCTGAGCAGCTGCCACTCCCCTCTTGTTCACTTTGAATTTGTGCAAGCACATGGTGTGTGGGGTCTAGGCTGTATTGCAAGGTCTTGACCCTTCCACCCCATGGCTTGCACATGAGGTTTAGGGCAACCTCAGGTAAGCTGCTCCCATTTTGTCTCTTGCATTGTATGTCCCAAATGGGGCTCTCATAGATTAGAGTTAGGACTGCACCCATAGAGGCACCTTGGCGCGGTGGTGCAGCTTAGCATACTTCTGCAGATGTGTGTGACCGAGCCTCTGTTTTTACCAGATTTAGAGACAGATTATAGGTTGGTCTGCCAGCTAACAGGGTTGAGTACTGCGGCTCCTTTAAGTCTTTAGTAACCTAATTGCCCTGCTGACTTGCACCTCCCAGGTTAGTTATAAAATGGTCTGAGCAGCTGCCACTCCCCTCTTGTTCATGTTCAATGCTTAGTTTATGGAAATCTATGGTTTGATTTCTTTGCATATGCGGCAAATGGGCTGTTAATGACATATGGTTAGAAATATATTTACTAGGTTTCATTTGTTAATCCCGGTGCAAAAATAAATAAACTGGATCTTCTGGAAGTTTTACTTTCAGTATTGATTCACAGAATTGCAAGATTTGCATCCAGTATTCTTTTTTACCTATACATTCCCACCATAAATGAGGGTAGGTTGCTGATTATTTTAGGCACCACCAGCATTTTATCGGAGGTATTTAGTGATTATAGTGAGGTATAATAATATCCAGGGCCAGATTATTTGCCCTGCAAAAGGGGCCTCCACCAACCTTTGGGTTATGATCTGGTCCAGGAGGCCTTTCAGTATTTGGTCTGACAAGCCACAGGGCCATCAACAAAGCTGTTGGTGGCAGTGGGGGCCCCCTGCGTCAAGATTTGCATCCAGTTTTTTTTTTTACCTATACATTCCCACCATAAATGAGGGTAGGTTGCTGATTATTTTAGGCACCACCAGCATTTTATCGGAGGTATTTTTGACATAAAAAAAAAAAAAAAAAAAAAAATTGCAATTAATTAGGATTATTTAAAGATTGCTCCATTGAAATGCATTGGACAACGCCAGGGAGCGCCAGGTCATACCTGTCGCTGTGATGGGATTATCAGCGGCGCTGTTCGTTGCAGTCGGCTACATGATGAATCCCGCGCTAGCTGACGCTCTCGCCAGCGCTAGCCTCATTTAGCGTGATAAATGCGTCATTGTGACCGCCGCCGGGCGTACTTGAGTCGGTAGCCGCCGTTAGCTGGCGGTACCTGGCGCTCGTCAGACACTACCTGGCGCTAGCCCTTGATAAATAAACCCCTAAGTCCGATATGAAGCTGCATGGATGTCTATACCTTTTAAAATTGCTTGATATATAAAAGGCGGGGAGGGGGGCACTTTTGTATCTCTTGTTGGATTAGAAATTATTCCCATAATTTGTCCCTTAAAGATCCAATCACGAGAAAGTACCTCTTGCAGATAGCACCCATGTGGTTGTTTGCATGCATCCAAGAGGTTTTAAATTTGTGTTGTGAGTAATTTCAAGACATGTTAGTTTCCCTAAGATAGGCGCTGGGGTTTTCTCATTTCAAAGCAAAGCCTGCATGTTATTTGGTTGTGGGTTCAGACTAATAATAATAATATTAGGGTTAGGGGTAGGGATGTTGCAAGTAACTATAAAATCAAAGAAAAAGGAGAAATCTGTTTCCTGTAAACTTGATGACAGCTACGGACCAAGTGCTTAGTAAGCAGAAATACTTACTATAAACCTATGGAAATGTCCAAGATGTGTATAGGCGACAAATACTGAGTGGCAATAAAAGAAAAAAAAAGAAATATATTTACTTGTTAAATACATTTGTAACATGTTACTATACTAATACTACTATACAAATACTAATGTTACTTGCTGTATACATACATGTACTAAATACAGAGCAGAATCAGCGGGAAATACCCAGAGTTTTTTTGTCAAGGGAGCACTATCGTGAAATTGTGTAATATAAAAATTCCATACAAATACGTCGGCTAATTAGAAGAGGGATCACTTATACACCCGAACTGAATAAAACTCCCACCAAGCTTGTGGTTTCTTCTCTCCTGGTAGGAATAAAATCCAGGGGTGACAGGTGGGAAGTCTATGGGGGGTGATAGAGCCTGTGATTTCCTTTTTATACCATTAAAATTAAAATAAAAAGCCAGGCTAGATATTTCCTGATGCTGGATGTATAAGTCACCCCTCCATTTGCCATCCAGCATATTTATATGGATTTTTATTATTGGGCCATTTTTTCGTGACAATGCTCCTTTAAGCACCTTAAATGCTCTGTGCCCACAATATATTAGGTTTGTACTAGTCTTCTAGTTTAATATTCTAAAAAAATTACAAGCCCCACGGACAGTTTCTTTGGAAAATGGTCTTTTTTTTTAATAATGGCATTTTTTTGTTAGATAAAATTTGTATCCAATGAAAAATGGCAAAATGTAATGCCAGGTGTCATTTTAATGGTTAAAAATCATGCCATCTGCAGTGCATGATATTTAACAATTGGTAAATAAGTAAACAGTATTTTACAGTACACATAAATTAATCTAGGAGATTTCATTAGCCATAATCCACATTAGATATTCAAAAATACATTTACAGTTGTAGAATTATGGCATATAGTATAGGTAGCACTGGTCCCAGTTTGGGACAGTGTTTACCACTCCAATGTGTTTCACCCACCCAGACAGGGCTTCTTCAGGACATTGTTAAAAAGCTGAAATAGTATGGTAAAAGCATCATGTCATCCCCAGTTGTTGCCAGTGGAAGTGGAGTGACGTTTTAGAGATATTTTGGGATGCTCTCTGTATTTCTCTGAAAAGGTTGGGTAGTAACAAATATGTAGGGATAGTAGCCCTTGTTGTAGCAAGTAGGGTAGTGTGCGTTTTTTTACCCTGTAGCTCAGGGTTCCCTTCAGTGAGGTAGAAAGCTGCCTGTGTAGCTTACAGTTTTGGAGCTAATATTAAAATGGGTATATATTAATTAGGGGTATATTACAAATGGCCATGGGAATATGGGGTGGTCACTCTTACCTATGTTATTGATGTATGTGGATGTAGATTAGAGTAAGGTGGAGCTTGAGTCAGTGGTAGATATCCCCAGTCAGCCTGTGGGCTTAGATAAAGTTTTTAATATTTATACAGCCATTGCCATGGGAGCACTTGTTTTGGTCCAGCAGCACAAAGCCAGCCTGGAAAAATCTTTTGTTTTCTTTCGTCCACCTCATATGAACTAAACCAACAGCCATGCACAGTTGAAAAAAACTTCCTAAAACTAACCTGCACCATCTGCACGCATGCCACTAAAATCCACTCACTCAAAGCTGAAAATCTGACTCACCAATTTTCTGCTGGTGTCAGCCATCTTGGACCACATGGGAGGCTTCTTCCTTTCCCAGCATCTCAGCCACTTGACATAACCAACATCTCCTACAATTCATATTCATTCAAATTTGACATCATCCACAAATCAAATTCAGTTCAAAGCAGCAGTAAACCCAGTGGGACCTTTTTGCAGGCTGCTGAACGATCCATAGAACAACAGTGAGGTGGGAAAATGAACCACGGCAGGATTTATTTTATGTTCCACAATCTGGATTATCCTGGGGAGACATGTACATGAGCACTGTTTCTTGTAAGGGTGCTGGTCTGGTTTCAATAAGCTCCTCCTTTTACCACATCTTATTAATCACAGAAGTTAATAACAGATATACTAAAAGGTCTTTTTTTTTAATATATAACAAGGAAGCTGAATAAAATTTGTCTAAGTGATGAAAGCCTTGTCAGGCCAGGAAGAGCATCATTAGATGAGATGCAGGAAGGGTGCAGTGAATGAGTCGGTGCTTTATAATCCAGGATGTTTTTGGTCGCGCTTACGTTAGGCACCCTGGAGCCAGGAAATTTGGTGCGGTAAAACTCTGGGTTTACCTTATCCCAAACATAAACAATATAAGGTGACCTAAATACAACAGCGTACAGTAGACGAGAAAAGGTTTTCTGGTCTGCATTGTTGATGAGGATGTAATGGTGTACATGCCAGAGGCTGATTTATGTGGAATGATATTTACATGTCTTTTTTGTGGCTTGTGGTAGCTAACCATTAGCCATTTAACCCTTCGTTCTTTCAATACATTGGCATGCACCAGTGATTAAACGCACATGTTTTATGCATAAATTAGGGCAAGGTAGTAAGGCGCCCTCTGAAAACTATGTCATTATTGTTTTGCTCATGTTTGGGAAAACAAGCGGAAAGATTTTCATAAGGGTCCCTGGTGCTGCTTCATAGCGACTAATCAAATGGTCTCCAAAGGAAATAGTTAATTATTTATCATATTTTAATACTTTAAAGCAGACCAAAAGCAGACCTAGGGTCTAAACAACTGTTTGCTTAGGGGGCAGCTCAAATCAGGATGTATCGCAGTGTAAAACGTATCTAACTCAGATCCCGCATTGGTCATATGAGAAATTAACAGATTTGTCTGCTTTGCTGCAGTATTGCCACTCCCTCCCCAGGGATGCTGTGGAAAAGCAGAGCATGTATTGTTGATATGACCGCCACAGGCTAATTTGGGCTGTCCCCTAATGAGAGGTTTGAATGGGACCTGGAGTCTTTAAGACCAGCTCTGAGAAACTTGCTTTCCACTCAAAGGCCTTGGGGGCCTTCTGCCTAAGAGAGGCAATGCTCCTATTTACTGTGATGTTGACGGGGTCAGTATGGGGCTGGCCCACTGGAACAACAGTGGATTCTCTAGTGGGCCCCAATGCATTGACCGATACACAATATGGGCAGTACATAGGATCCAAGACTAAAACTACTGTTTCCGGCTTGCCCTGAGTTTTCTGTAAGTTTAATTTCAGTAAGATACAGTTGCTATTTGGTCAATATACATAAAATGTTATATTATTACAATCCAGTTATGTTTTAGCTGCAGGCTGAGCGCCAAGGATAATTTCCTCTGGCGGGCTCCCAGAATGATTCAATCTGGTGGGCCTAAGGTACTTCGACCCTGGAGAGGGGTAAAAGACCATCAACAATTTGCATCTGCAAAGGAATTCATGGTGCTTGTTCAAATTCTCCAGCTCAATCCTTAAAAGCATAAAGTACCAAGTATTCAGACACAGAGCAAAATGCTGCTAGGAAGAAAAGCTACAGCCACCCCCAAAATTCAGGTCCCCATTGTTTTTAAAGGGCATAGGTTCGAACACTTATACACCAAACTTGCCAAACCCGAACTTCGGGTGGGGGGAGTTCGCCTATCCCTAATCACACCTTATTTTTCACATGCCTTCTTCTGAGATAAAACACGAAATGTTGATAATAGATAATAGTAGATAATAGATTAAATATTTTAGGAAAAGTTTACTGCATCAAGGCCTATGTGGTTAAATAAGGTGAAAGTTACTAATGCGCACACTTTCAAGCTTACAAAATACGTTATTTGGAAGTTATTCTTTTTCACTTTTATTTAAGCTTATTAAGGCTTAGCTTATATACAGATGTTATAATAAAATTAAGGGCATATTCTTCCACTTTCATTATAACCTCTAGCGTTACATACAGAGGATTTAAAGGGAGATGTTTAAAAGAACCTTAAAGGGGATTCTTATATTAAATAAATGCCCGTGCTTTTTACATACAGATACATTCAAGAAGTTCAATTCTATTATTAAGGAAACCTCTAACATGATATACAACTGTTTTGAAAGTAGTTATGGGGGATAACTTCCTCTCTGTAACAACTCATTTTTCTATGAAAACATTTGCTGTACATAGATTTCCTCAAAAATACATTACTTTGCTAAGGAGACTCGGTTGTTTTTGTTTTAAAAAATGTACCCCAGACTTGGTGGTTGTCTCATGCTATCTGGGGGGGGGGGCAGTTGTGGCTGCTTTAGTTGCCACAAAAAACACAATCCAAATTTTTACCCGCAGGGTTTAAAGCAGACCTCCTGTCAAGAAAATAAAGTTTAGTACAGTATTTTTTGCCCTACATGATGCACCTCCCTATAAGATGCAGCTAGGATTTAGAGCAGAAAAATAAGAAAAAAATGTTCTGCTAAAACACCATCCACCCAAGAACCAAATAATAGGCAAGGTGAAGAATTTCTCCCCCCTCCCACTCCCCATATAGTCAGTGTGGCATTCCCCTTTCTTCCTACCCATAAGCAGTGTTTAACCCCCCCCACCTTTTCCCATAGGCAGTGTGGCATTACCCCCATCCCATTCCCCATATACACAGTGTGCCATTGCCCCATCTCATTCCCATATGCAGTGTGGCATCCCCTCCATCCCATTCCCCATATGCAATGTGGCATTTCCCCACCCCATTCCCATGGGCAGTGGGACATTCCTCCCTCCCTTTCCCCATTATAGGCAGTGATCCAGTTTAACAACTTTACAATAACTACATCTTCTCAAGATTGATGCCTTGGAGTCATTTTGGTTCTTTAATTCAAACTTACATTCATTACCTAGACACTTCCTACCATCTATAAAAATCTCCTGCATCCCTTCCTTTCACCTAACCACCAAACTGTTAGTACATGCCCTAGTACATGCCCTAATTAAACCCTGACTAGATTACTGTAATACCCTCCTGTGGGTTCCAAACAGACTGGGACCCTTCTAATCTATTATTAAATTGGCTGCTCACCTCATCCCTCTTCTTGCTTTTTTTAGCATGGCTGCCCTCTCTCAATCTTTTCACTGGCTGCTAGATTCGCAGAGAATTTAGCATATAATCCTAAATCTAGCATACAAATCTCTCTCCGGCCATGCTTCTCCCAACTTCAATTTCATCTCTTAGGTTTTCCAGCCCAGATGTAGCCTCTGCTCTGCCTCTGATCTTCTCCTGTCCTCCACCCTGGTCACTTCCTCTTCCTCCAGAAATTTTCCAGTCCCTCACCATTTCTCTGGAATGCCATTCAACACTTGAAACATATGACCTGGTTTAGATAACCCTTTTAACTTCCACACGCTACCAGACTCAATACCTAGTTATGATACTTCCCCTTCTCCTACCCCATCTCCATCCCTTATACTTTACCAGTACCAATACCATTTTTTTTCTCATCAAGTACCACTTTAGATTTTATGATTTATATCACTTACCACCTGGGTGGTGGGCAAACATTTTCAGTCACCTTAAACTAATCAAAGCACACAAAACAGCTATTTAAAGTGAATAGCTTTGTTGTTTGTCACCAAATAGAAATGAGTTGCAGAAAACAAGCATTGAATAAAGTGCACTTTGATGGTTAAATGAAGCATTCAAAGTCTACTGCCCATGGCTCTGTCAAACTACACAACTGAGACCAATCTGTTAGTCTTGCGAGATTTGTTACACAGTGGTTACAAATAGGGATGAGCGAATCGATCCGGACGAACCCGGATTCGATCCGAATTTCAGGAAAAATTCGATTCGGATCGAATCCGAATTTCCCCGCGATTCGATCGCTCGAAGTTTTCCTTTAACATCCATTCATTTACATTACAGGCATTCTAAGATGGCGGACGGGACATGTCCAGACATCAACCCCGCGCCAGTGCAAGCTGGGACAGTCACATGCAGCCTATCAGCAGCCAGCAAGCCCGGTGACGTCACAGCGGTATTTAAGGCCGGCCATCTTGCTTTCCAGCCTCATTTCTCTATTGCATTCGTGAGAGACAGAACGCTGTGTAGCTGAGGGAGAGACAGACAGTTAGACAGGCAGGGACAGACAGGGACAGGCTGGAGACAGGCAGGAGACAGACAGGAGACAGACAGAAAGTAAGCGAAAAACAGGGAAAGGAAGGGAAAATCGGAGGCTGTCAGTTTTGTTTTTTTTTTTTCATCCAGCCTGCTTTGTTAGCGTTTTCAGGCTGCTTATACTAACTAACTGTGCATATATACTGAACTGATCTTAAGTCTGCTGTGAGGCATCCCATTCTGTGACAACACCAGCCTCTATTTAATAGCATAATAACCATTTGCACTTATTCTCATAGAAATTAGGCCTGATAAAGACACTTTTGCTGTAAAGACACTTTTGCTGTGCATGCTCTCTGGTTTTTGTGGCATCCCATTCTGTGACAACACCAGCCTCTATTTAATAGCATAATAACCATTTGCACTTATTCTCATAGAAATCAGGCCTGATAAAGACACTTTTGCTGTGCATGCTCTCTGGTTTTTGTGGCATCCCATTCTGTGACAACACCAGCCTCTATTTAATAGCATAATAACCATTTGCACTTATTCTCATAGAAATCAGGCCTGATAAAGACACTTTTGCTGTGCATGCTCTCTGGTTTTTGTGGCATCCCATTCTGTGACAACACCAGCCTCTATTTAATAGCATAATAACCATTTGCACTTATTCTCATAGAAATTAGGCCTGATAAAGACACTTTTGCTGTGCATGCTCTCTGGTTTTTGTGGCATCCCATTCTGTGACTACACCAGCCTCTATTTAATAGCATAATAACCATTTGCACTTATTCTCATAGAAATTAGGCCTGATAAAGACACTTTTGCTGTGCATGCTCTCTGGTTTTTGTGGCATCCCATTCTGTGACAACACCAGCCTCTATTTAATAGCATAATAACCATTTGCACTTATTCTCATAGAAATCAGGCCTGATAAAGACACTTTTGCTGTGCATGCTCTCTGGTTTTTGTGGCATCCCATTCTGTGACAACACCAGCCTCTATTTAATAGCATAATAACCATTTGCACTTATTCTCATAGAAATTAGGCCTGATAAAGACACTTTTGCTGTGCATGCTCTCTGGTTTTTGTGGCATCCCATTCTGTGACAACACCAGCCTCTATTTAATAGCATAATAACCATTTGCACTTATTCTCATAGAAATCAGGCCTGATAAAGACACTTTTGCTGTGCATGCTCTCTGGTTTTTGTGGCATCCCATTCTGTGACTACACCAGCCTCTATTTAATAGCATAATAACCATTTGCACTTATTCTCATAGAAATCAGGCCTGATAAAGACACTTTTGCTGTGCATGCTCTCTGGTTTTTGTGGCATCCCATTCTGTGACTACATCAGCCTCTATTTAATAGCATAATAACCATTTGCACTTATTCTCATAGAAATCAGGCCTGATAAAGACACTTTTGCTGTGCATGCTCTCTGGTTTTTGTGGCATCCCATTCTGTGACAACACCAGCCTCTATTTAATAGCATAATAACCATTTGCACTTATTCTCATAGAAATCAGGCCTGATAAAGACACTTTTGCTGTGCATGCTCTCTGGTTTTTGTGGCATCCCATTCTGTGACAACACCAGCCTCTATTTAATAGCATAATAACCATTTGCACTTATTCTCATAGAAATTAGGCCTGATAAAGACACTTTTGCTGTGCATGCTCTCTGGTTTTTGTGGCATCCCATTCTGTGACTACACCAGCCTCTATTTAATAGCATAATAACCATTTGCACTTATTCTCATAGAAATCAGGCCTGATAAAGACACTTTTGCTGTGCATGCTCTCTGGTTTTTGTGGCATCCCATTCTGTGACTACACCAGCCTCTATTTAATAGCATAATAACCATTTGCACTTATTCTCATAGAAATCAGGCCTGATAAAGACACTTTTGCTGTGCATGCTCTCTGGTTTTTGTGGCATCCCATTCTGTGACAACACCAGCCTCTATTTAATAGCATAATAACCATTTGCACTTATTCTCATAGAAATCAGGCCTGATTAAGGCACTTTTGCTGTGCATGCTCTCTGGTTTTTGTGGCATCCCATTCTGTGACAACACCAGCCTCTATTTAATAGCATAATAACCATTTGCACTTATTCTCATAGAAATTAGGCCTGATAAAGACACTTTTGCTGTGCATGCTCTCTGGTTTTTGTGGCATCCCATTCTGTGACAACACCAGCCTCTATTTAATAGCATAATAACCATTTGCACTTATTCTCATAGAAATTAGGCCTGATAAAGACACTTTTGCTGTGCATGCTCTCTGGTTTTTGTGGCATCCCATTCTGTGACTACACCAGCCTCTATTTAATAGCATAATAACCATTTGCACTTATTCTCATAGAAATCAGGCCTGATAAAGACACTTTTGCTGTGCATGCTCTCTGGTTTTTGTGGCATCCCATTCTGTGACTACACCAGCCTCTATTTAATAGCATAATAACCATTTGCACTTATTCTCATAGAAATCAGGCCTGATAAAGACACTTTTGCTGTGCATGCTCTCTGGCTTTTGTGGCATCCCATTCTGTGACAACACCAGCCTCTATTTAATAGCATAATAACCGTTTGCACTTATTCTCATAGAAATCAGGCCTGATAAAGACACTTTTGCTGTGCATGCTCTCTGGTTTTTGTGGCATCCCATTCTGTGACAACACCAGCCTCTATTTAATAGCATAATAACCATTTGCACTTATTCTCATAGAAATTAGGCCTGATAAAGACACTTTTGCTGTGCATGCTCTCTGGTTTTTGTGGCATCCCATTCTGTGACAACACCAGCCTCTATTTAATAGCATAATAACCATTTGCACTTATTCTCATATAAATTAGGCCTGATAAAGACACTTTTGCTGTGCATGCTCTCTGGTTTTTGTGGCATCCCATTCTGTGACTACACCAGCCTCTATTTAATAGCATAATAACCATTTGCACTTATTCTCATAGAAATCAGGCCTGATAAAGACACTTTTGCTGTGCATGCTCTCTGGTTTTTGTGGCATCCCATTCTGTGACTACACCAGCCTCTATTTAATAGCATAATAACCATTTGCACTTATTCTCATAGAAATCAGGCCTGATAAAGACACTTTTGCTGTGCATGCTCTCTGGTTTTTGTGGCATCCCATTCTGTGACAACACCAGCCTCTATTTAATAGCATAATAACCATTTGCACTTATTCTCATAGAAATCAGGCCTGATAAAGACACTTTTGCTGTGCATGCTCTCTGGTTTTTGTGGCATCCCATTCTGTGACTACACCAGCCTCTATTTAATAGCATAATAACCATTTGCACTTATTCTCATAGAAATCAGGCCTGATAAAGACACTTTTGCTGTGCATGCTCTCTGGTTTTTGTGGCATCCCATTCTGTGACTACACCAGCCTCTATTTAATAGCATAATAACCATTTGCACTTATTCTCATAGAAATTAGGCCTGATAAAGACACTTTTGCTGTGCATGCTCTCTGGTTTTTGTGGCATCCCATTCTGTGACTACACCAGCCTCTATTTATTAGCATAATAACCATTTGCACTTATTCTCATAGAAATCAGGCCTGATAAAGACACTTTTGCTGTGCATGCTCTCTGGTTTTTGTGGCATCCCATTCTGTGACAACACCAGCCTCTATTTAATAGCATAATAACCATTTGCACTTATTCTCATAGAAATCAGGCCTGATAAAGACACTTTTGCTGTGCATGCTCTCTGGTTTTTGTGGCATCCCATTCTGTGACTACACCAGCCTCTATTTAATAGCATAATAACCATTTGCACTTATTCTCATAGAAATTAGGCCTGATAAAGACACTTTTGCTGTGCATGCTCTCTGGTTTTTGTGGCATCCCATTCTGTGACTACACCAGCCTCTATTTAATAGCATAATAACCATTTGCACTTATTCTCATAGAAATCAGGCCTGATAAAGACACTTTTGCTGTGCATGCTCTCTGGTTTTTGTGGCATCCCATTCTGTGACAACACCAGCCTCTATTTAATAGCATAATAACCATTTGCACTTATTCTCATAGAAATTAGGCCTGATAAAGACACTTTTGCTGTGCATGCTCTCTGGTTTTTGTGGCATCCCATTCTGTGACTACACCAGCCTCTATTTAATAGCATAATAACCATTTGCACTTATTCTCATAGAAATCAGGCCTGATAAAGACACTTTTGCTGTGCATGCTCTCTGGTTTTTGTGGCATCCCATTCTGTGACAACACCAGCCTCTATTTAATAGCATAATAACCATTTGCACTTATTCTCATAGAAATTAGGCCTGATAAAGACACTTTTGCTGTGCATGCTCTCTGGTTTTTGTGGCATCCCATTCTGTGACAACACCAGCCTCTATTTAATAGCATAATAACCATTTACACTTATTCTCATAGAAATCAGGCCTGATAAAGACACTTTTGCTGTGCATGCTCTCTGGTTTTTGTGGCATCCCATTCTGTGACTACACCAGCCTCTATTTAATAGCATAATAACCATTTGCACTTATTCTCATAGAAATTAGGCCTGATCAAGACACTTTTGCTGTGCATGCTCTCTGGTTTTTGTGGCATCCCATTCTGTGACTACACCAGCCTCTATTTAATAGCATAATAACCATTTGCACTTATTCTCATAGAAATCAGGCCTGATAAAGACACTTTTGCTGTGCATGCTCTCTGGTTTTTGTGGCATCCCATTCTGTGACTACACCAGCCTCTATTTAATAGCATAATAACCATTTGCACTTATTCTCATAGAAATCAGGCCTGATAAAGACACTTTTGCTGTGCATGCTCTCTGGCTTTTGTGGCATCCCATTCTGTGACAACACCAGCCTCTATTTAATAGCATAATAACCGTTTGCACTTATTCTCATAGAAATCAGGCCTGATAAAGACACTTTTGCTGTGCATGCTCTCTGGTTTTTGTGGCATCCCATTCTGTGACAACACCAGCCTCTATTTAATAGCATAATAACCATTTGCACTTATTCTCATAGAAATTAGGCCTGATAAAGACACTTTTGCTGTGCATGCTCTCTGGTTTTTGTGGCATCCCATTCTGTGACAACACCAGCCTCTATTTAATAGCATAATAACCATTTGCACTTATTCTCATATAAATTAGGCCTGATAAAGACACTTTTGCTGTGCATGCTCTCTGGTTTTTGTGGCATCCCATTCTGTGACTACACCAGCCTCTATTTAATAGCATAATAACCATTTGCACTTATTCTCATAGAAATCAGGCCTGATAAAGACACTTTTGCTGTGCATGCTCTCTGGTTTTTGTGGCATCCCATTCTGTGACTACACCAGCCTCTATTTAATAGC
Organism: Gastrophryne carolinensis; assembly: GCA_027917425.1. Lineage (NCBI taxonomy): Eukaryota > Metazoa > Chordata > Amphibia > Anura > Microhylidae > Gastrophryne > Gastrophryne carolinensis. The sequence continues at coordinate 121,699,701 of CM051239.1, forward strand.
ATAATAACCATTTGCACTTATTCTCATAGAAATCAGGCCTGATAAAGACACTTTTGCTGTGCATGCTCTCTGGTTTTTGTGGCATCCCATTCTGTGACAACACCAGCCTCTATTTAATAGCATAATAACCATTTGCACTTATTCTCATAGAAATCAGGCCTGATAAAGACACTTTTGCTGTGCATGCTCTCTGGTTTTTGTGGCATCCCATTCTGTGACTACACCAGCCTCTATTTAATAGCATAATAACCATTTGCACTTATTCTCATAGAAATCAGGCCTGATAAAGACACTTTTGCTGTGCATGCTCTCTGGTTTTTGTGGCATCCCATTCTGTGACTACACCAGCCTCTATTTAATAGCATAATAACCATTTGCACTTATTCTCATAGAAATTAGGCCTGATAAAGACACTTTTGCTGTGCATGCTCTCTGGTTTTTGTGGCATCCCATTCTGTGACTACACCAGCCTCTATTTATTAGCATAATAACCATTTGCACTTATTCTCATAGAAATCAGGCCTGATAAAGACACTTTTGCTGTGCATGCTCTCTGGTTTTTGTGGCATCCCATTCTGTGACAACACCAGCCTCTATTTAATAGCATAATAACCATTTGCACTTATTCTCATAGAAATCAGGCCTGATAAAGACACTTTTGCTGTGCATGCTCTCTGGTTTTTGTGGCATCCCATTCTGTGACTACACCAGCCTCTATTTAATAGCATAATAACCATTTGCACTTATTCTCATAGAAATTAGGCCTGATAAAGACACTTTTGCTGTGCATGCTCTCTGGTTTTTGTGGCATCCCATTCTGTGACTACACCAGCCTCTATTTAATAGCATAATAACCATTTGCACTTATTCTCATAGAAATCAGGCCTGATAAAGACACTTTTGCTGTGCATGCTCTCTGGTTTTTGTGGCATCCCATTCTGTGACAACACCAGCCTCTATTTAATAGCATAATAACCATTTGCACTTATTCTCATAGAAATTAGGCCTGATAAAGACACTTTTGCTGTGCATGCTCTCTGGTTTTTGTGGCATCCCATTCTGTGACAACACCAGCCTCTATTTAATAGCATAATAACCATTTGCACTTATTCTCATAGAAATCAGGCCTGATAAAGACACTTTTGCTGTGCATGCTCTCTGGTTTTTGTGGCATCCCATTCTGTGACAACACCAGCCTCTATTTAATAGCATAATAACCATTTGCACTTATTCTCATAGAAATTAGGCCTGATAAAGACACTTTTGCTGTGCATGCTCTCTGGTTTTTGTGGCATCCCATTCTGTGACAACACCAGCCTCTATTTAATAGCATAATAACCATTTACACTTATTCTCATAGAAATCAGGCCTGATAAAGACACTTTTGCTGTGCATGCTCTCTGGTTTTTGTGGCATCCCATTCTGTGACTACACCAGCCTCTATTTAATAGCATAATAACCATTTGCACTTATTCTCATAGAAATTAGGCCTGATCAAGACACTTTTGCTGTGCATGCTCTCTGGTTTTTGTGGCATCCCATTCTGTGACAACACCAGCCTCTATTTAATAGCATAATAACCATTTGCACTTATTCTCATAGAAATTAGGCCTGATAAAGGCACTTTTGCTGTGCATGCTCTCTGGTTTTTGTGGCATCCCATTCTGTGACAACACCAGCCTCTATTTAATAGCATAATAACCATTTGCACTTATTCTCATAGAAATCAGGCCTGATAAAGACACTTTTGCTGTGCATGCTCTCTGGTTTTTGTGGCATCCCATTCTGTGACAACACCAGCCTCTATTTAATAGCATAATAACCATTTGCACTTATTCTCATAGAAATTAGGCCTGATAAAGACACTTTTGCTGTGCATGCTCTCTGGTTTTTGTGGCATCCCATTCTGTGACAACACCAGCCTCTATTTAATAGCATAATAACCATTTGCACTTATTCTCATAGAAATCAGGCCTGATAAAGACACTTTTGCTGTGCATGCTCTCTGGTTTTTGTGGCATCCCATTCTGTGACAACACCAGCCTCTATTTAATAGCATAATAACCATTTGCACTTATTCTCATAGAAATTAGGCCTGATAAAGACACTTTTGCTGTGCATGCTCTCTGGTTTTTGTGGCATCCCATTCTGTGACAACACCAGCCTCTATTTAATAGCATAATAACCATTTGCACTTATTCTCATAGAAATTAGGCCTGATAAAGACACTTTTGCTGTGCATGCTCTCTGGTTTTTGTGGCATCCCATTCTGTGACTACACCAGCCTCTATTTAATAGCATAATAACCATTTGCACTTATTCTCATAGAAATCAGGCCTGATAAAGACACTTTTGCTGTGCATGCTCTCTGGTTTTTGTGGCATCCCATTCTGTGACTACACCAGCCTCTATTTAATAGCATAATAACCATTTGCACTTATTCTCATAGAAATCAGGCCTGATAAAGACACTTTTGCTGTGCATGCTCTCTGGTTTTTGTGGCATCCCATTCTGTGACAACACCAGCCTCTATTTAATAGCATAATAACCATTTGCACTTATTCTCATAGAAATTAGGCCTGATAAAGACACTTTTGCTGTGCATGCTCTCTGGTTTTTGTGGCATCCCATTCTGTGACAACACCAGCCTCTATTTAATAGCATAATAACCATTTGCACTTATTCTCATAGAAATTAGGCCTGATAAAGACACTTTTGCTGTGCATGCTCTCTGGTTTTTGTGGCATCCCATTCTGTGACTACACCAGCCTCTATTTAATAGCATAATAACCATTTGCACTTATTCTCATAGAAATCAGGCCTGATAAAGACACTTTTGCTGTGCATGCTCTCTGGTTTTTGTGGCATCCCATTCTGTGACTACACCAGCCTCTATTTAATAGCATAATAACCATTTGCACTTATTCTCATAGAAATCAGGCCTGATAAAGACACTTTTGCTGTGCATGCTCTCTGGTTTTTGTGGCATCCCATTCTGTGACAACACCAGCCTCTATTTAATAGCATAATAACCATTTGCACTTATTCTCATAGAAATCAGGCCTGATAAAGACACTTTTGCTGTGCATGCTCTCTGGTTTTTGTGGCATCCCATTCTGTGACAACACCAGCCTCTATTTAATAGCATAATAACCATTTGCACTTATTCTCATAGAAATTAGGCCTGATAAAGACACTTTTGCTGTGCATGCTCTCTGGTTTTTGTGGCATCCCATTCTGTGACAACACCAGCCTCTATTTAATAGCATAATAACCATTTGCACTTATTCTCATAGAAATTAGGCCTGATAAAGACACTTTTGCTGTGCATGCTCTCTGGTTTTTGTGGCATCCCATTCTGTGACTACACCAGCCTCTATTTAATAGCATAATAACCATTTGCACTTATTCTCATAGAAATCAGGCCTGATAAAGACACTTTTGCTGTGCATGCTCTCTGGTTTTTGTGGCATCCCATTCTGTGACTACACCAGCCTCTATTTAATAGCATAATAACCATTTGCACTTATTCTCATAGAAATCAGGCCTGATAAAGACACTTTTGCTGTGCATGCTCTCTGGCTTTTGTGGCATCCCATTCTGTGACAACACCAGCCTCTATTTAATAGCATAATAACCGTTGGCACTTATTCTCATAGAAATCAGGCCTGATAAAGACACTTTTGCTGTGCATGCTCTCTGGTTTTTGTGGCATCCCATTCTGTGACAACACCAGCCTCTATTTAATAGCATAATAACCATTTGCACTTATTCTCATAGAAATTAGGCCTGATAAAGACACTTTTGCTGTGCATGCTCTCTGGTTTTTGTGGCATCCCATTCTGTGACAACACCAGCCTCTATTTAATAGCATAATAACCATTTGCACTTATTCTCATAGAAATTAGGCCTGATAAAGACACTTTTGCTGTGCATGCTCTCTGGTTTTTGTGGCATCCCATTCTGTGACTACACCAGCCTCTATTTAATAGCATAATAACCATTTGCACTTATTCTCATAGAAATCAGGCCTGATAAAGACACTTTTGCTGTGCATGCTCTCTGGTTTTTGTGGCATCCCATTCTGTGACTACACCAGCCTCTATTTAATAGCATAATAACCATTTGCACTTATTCTCATAGAAATCAGGCCTGATAAAGACACTTTTGCTGTGCATGCTCTCTGGATTTTGTGGCATCCCATTCTGTGACAACACCAGCCTCTATTTAATAGCATAATAACCATTTGCACTTATTCTCATAGAAATCAGGCCTGATAAAGACACTTTTGCTGTGCATGCTCTCTGGTTTTTGTGGCATCCCATTCTGTGACTACACCAGCCTCTATTTAATAGCATAATAACCATTTGCACTTATTCTCATAGAAATCAGGCCTGATAAAGACACTTTTGCTGTGCATGCTCTCTGGTTTTTGTGGCATCCCATTCTGTGACTACACCAGCCTCTATTTAATAGCATAATAACCATTTGCACTTATTCTCATAGAAATTAGGCCTGATAAAGACACTTTTGCTGTGCATGCTCTCTGGTTTTTGTGGCATCCCATTCTGTGACTACACCAGCCTCTATTTAATAGCATAATAACCATTTGCACTTATTCTCATAGAAATCAGGCCTGATAAAGACACTTTTGCTGTGCATGCTCTCTGGTTTTTGTGGCATCCCATTCTGTGACAACACCAGCCTCTATTTAATAGCATAATAACCATTTGCACTTATTCTCATAGAAATCAGGCCTGATAAAGACACTTTTGCTGTGCATGCTCTCTGGTTTTTGTGGCATCCCATTCTGTGACTACACCAGCCTCTATTTAATAGCATAATAACCATTTGCACTTATTCTCATAGAAATTAGGCCTGATAAAGACACTTTTGCTGTGCATGCTCTCTGGTTTTTGTGGCATCCCATTCTGTGACTACACCAGCCTCTATTTAATAGCATAATAACCATTTGCACTTATTCTCATAGAAATCAGGCCTGATAAAGACACTTTTGCTGTGCATGCTCTCTGGTTTTTGTGGCATCCCATTCTGTGACAACACCAGCCTCTATTTAATAGCATAATAACCATTTGCACTTATTCTCATAGAAATCAGGCCTGATAAAGACACTTTTGCTGTGCATGCTCTCTGGTTTTTGTGGCATCCCATTCTGTGACTACACCAGCCTCTATTTAATAGCATAATAACCATTTGCACTTATTCTCATAGAAATTAGGCCTGATAAAGACACTTTTGCTGTGCATGCTCTCTGGTTTTTGTGGCATCCCATTCTGTGACTACACCAGCCTCTATTTAATAGCATAATAACCATTTGCACTTATTCTCATAGAAATCAGGCCTGATAAAGACACTTTTGCTGTGCATGCTCTCTGGTTTTTGTGGCATCCCATTCTGTGACAACACCAGCCTCTATTTAATAGCATAATAACCATTTGCACTTATTATCATAGAAATCAGGCCTGATAAAAACACTTTTGCTGTGCATGCTCTCTGGTTTTTGTGGCATCCCATTCTGTGACAACACCAGCCTCTATTTAATAGCATAATAACCATTTGCACTTATTCTCATAGAAATCAGGCCTGATAAAGACACTTTTGCTGTGCATGCTCTCTGGTTTTTGTGGCATCCCATTCTGTGACTACACCAGCCTCTATTTAATAGCATAATAACCATTTGCACTTATTCTCATAGAAATCAGGCCTGATAAAGACACTTTTGCTGTGCATGCTCTCTGGTTTTTGTGGCATCCCATTCTGTGACTACACCTGCCTCTATTTAATAGCATAATAACCATTTGCACTTATTCTCATAGAAATCAGGCCTGATAAAGACACTTTTGCTGGGCATAGCACTACTTGTCCCAGCCAGGTCCACTTCTTTTTTTGGGGCATCCCATTCTGTGACTATAGCAGCCTCTGTTAAAGACCATATAACCATTTGCTCTTATTATATTTGAAATTAGCCTGATAAAGACACTTTTGCTGGGCATAGCACTACTGGACCCTGCAAGGGCATCCCATTCTGTGACTATAGCAGCCTCTGTTAAAGACCATATAACCATTTGCACTTATTCTCATAGAAATCAGGCCTGATAAAGACACTTTTGCTGGGCATAGCACTACTGGTCCCAGCCAGGTCCACTTCTTTTTTTGGGGCATCCCATTCTGTGACTATAGCAGCCTCTGTTAAAGACCATATAACCATTTGCTCTTATTATATTTGAAATTAGCCTGATAAAGACACTTTTGCTGGGCATAGCACTACTGGACCCTGCAAGGGCATCCCATTCTGTGACTATAGCAGCCTCTGTTAAAGACCATATAACCATTTGCTCTTATTATATTTGAAATTAGCCTGATAAAGACACTTTTGCTCGGCATAGTACTTCTGGACCCTGCAAGGGCATCCCATTCTGTGACTATAGCAGCCTCTGTTTAAGACCATATAACCATTTGCTCTTATTATATTTGAAATTAGGCCTGATAAAGACACTTTTGACGGGCATAGCACTACTGGATCCTGCCAGGGCATCCCATTCTGTGACTATAGCAGCCTCTGTTTAAGATCATATAACCATTTGCTCTTATTATATTTGAAACTAGGCCTGATAAAGACACTTTTGCTGGGCATAGCACTACTTGTCCCTGCCAGGTGTACTTACTGCTGGTTTTTAGGGCATCCCATTCTGTGACTACACCAGCCTCTATTTAAGAACCTAACCATTTGCACCTATTCTAATTGAAATTAGGCATGATAAAGACACTTTTGCTGTGCATAGTCTTACTGCTGCCTGCCAGGTGTTCTCTGGTTTTTGGGACATCCCATTCTGTAACATACCATTAGCCTCTGCATTAACTGTAAGCTGCACAGTTATTTAAAGAAATTTGCCCTGTATGAGCCTGCTAACACACTGCTGCTGTGTGCATATATACTGATCTCAAGTCTGCTTGGGGCATCCCATTCTGTAACATACCATTAGCCTCTGCATTAACTGTAAGCTGCACAGTTATTTAAAGAAATTTGCCCTGTATGAGCCTGCTAACACACTGCTGCTGTGTGCATATATACTGATCTCAAGTCTGCTTGGGGCATCCCATTCTGTAACATAACATAACCTACCTACCATACTAAGCAGCTCTCTTATTTAAACTAAGCAGGCCTCTTGGAGGCTGATTGTCCACTGTTGGGTGTGCATTTATATTCGGTTTCATATACAGTGGGGTATCCCAATTTGTAAGATAACCTACCCCAACCATGTAAACTAAATAGGCCTGTTGCAGCCTGAGTTTCTCTGCTTGCGTATGGCCTGCATTACAATCTGTCTCTTTCAATGACACTGCTGCCTGGGGTATCCCAATTTGTAAGATAACCTACCCCAACCATGTAAACTAAAGGTTATGTCCTTCCAGAAGGAAAACTTATGCCGAACACTATTTTTGTTAGGGGCATTGACCTTTGGATTGATTGGCATGAAATTAAGGTTTTTTTTTCAAAGTATGGCGCTGTAAAGAAGGTCAAAATTATGTCTCATACTTGGATTATTGTTACTTTTTGTTCAGCTTGAAATATACCAGGCCACACGGGCATCCCAAGGCACATGCTATTTTAACCCTATCTGGTATGCAACATAAGCGTTGATCAGGATCAGCTTCATTAAGCTACTTCAGTTTGCACTTCCTTTTGGACTGCTTTCATTTAACCAGGCCGCAGGGCACCCCAAAGCTGCACCTTGCACCCTACCTGTTTATACTAAATAAGCATCTACAGCCTCAGCTTTATTAAGTTATTGCATTTTGAATTGGTTTTGGACTGCTTTAAATACACCAGGCCGCAGGGCATCCCAAACCTGCATGTTGCACCCCATCTGTTATACTAAATAAGCGTTGATCAGCATCAGTTTTATTAAGCTATTGCATTTTGCATTGGTTTTTGTACTGCTGCCAAAACACTAGCCTATATGGGCATCCCAAACCAGCACATGTCACCCTATCTGTTATACAAAATAAGCTTCTACAGGCCCTTTTTTTATTTATTTATTTTTATTTATATAGAGCTGTAATAGCTTATATTAATTTGTGAGGTAAATTTGCCATTTTGCAGCATAATATAGAGCAGCCCCTGTGTAAATCTGAGGGGCAATAGCTTATATAGTGAGGTAAATTTGCCATTTTGCTTCGTTATATAGAGCAGGCCCTGTGTAAATCTGAGGGGCAATAGCTTATATTGTGAGGTAAATTTGCCATTTTGCAGCATAATATAGAGCAGCCCCTGTGTAAATCTGAGGGGCAATAGTTTATATTATGAGGTAAATTCATGGTTTTGCACCATTATATGGAGCAGGCCCTGTGTAAATCTGAGGGGCAAAAGCTTATATTGTGAGGTAAATTTGCCATTTTGCTTCATTATATAGAGCAGCCCAGTTGCCATCGAAATCAACTACTGTCCGGCCAGTACAGCTTTTCCAGGGCAAACTCTGCTAGTTGCGGACATAAGTCAAGTTTGGCTTCCCAGCAAATCCAGTGGATCCTGAAGGTGTGTTGGCATGGTCATGTCAAGGTATGACATGACCTGCTGTTTGAGGTCCAGCTCCAGGTCTTCCTGCTGCTCATGAGTAGACTAACTATGCGGGTGTAGAAAGCTACTCACTAGCGACTGAAGACTGAGGCTGCTGCTGATGGAGCTGCTGCTGCTCCTTCCACCCCCCCCAGCAGCCATGGCAGTGGAAGGTGATCGCAGAGGTCCCCCCGAGTCAGACCTGCGGGAGTATGGGCCATGGCACAGATAGACATCGCCCAACTGACTACGTGGGATGTCTCTGTAGTAGGTCAGTTTTTCCTCCCTCTCAGTGGGCGTAAAAAATGCCCCCATTTTGTGCCGGAAGCGAGGGTCCAATAAGTTGGAGAGCCAGAAGTCTTCCCGCTGACAAATGGAGACAATTCTGCGCTCACTAGTACGCAAGCATGTGAGCATGCATCGTGCCATTTCTCCACTGTAAACTGCCACGGTGTGTCTGGGTCCTCTGTCTCGCCTTCCTCACAACCCTCTAGCTCCTGTGGCTGCACCTCCTCTCCTGTCAGATGACTAGATAAAATGGTCATTTTGTGAAACCTAAACTGTGGTTTGCTGTGCCCCACCCCCTCCTCCTCCTCCACTTCAGCCCCCACAGGCTTCATGTGGCTGTGAAATGTATGTGCCATGTCTCCAGTGCCCTGACCAGCCATGCTTTCCAACATGTGTTGTAGTACATGAAGCAGTGGAATCTCATCGTTCATCTCATAGTCCTGGCAACTGACTAATAATGTAGCTTCCTCAAAGGGCCTGAGCAAACGGTCGGTGTCACGTATGAGCTGCCAATGGTTTACATTGAATTTACACAGGGGTGTCCCCCTATCCGTTTGGATCATCCAGAAATCCGTGATGGCTTTTCTCTGTTCCTATAGTGCAGTGGTCCTCAACCCTGTCCTCAAGGCCCACCAACATGTCATGTTTTTTGGATCTCCAAATAGCCAGCTCTATTGCTCTGCAGCTGCACTAATTACTCCACCTGAGCATCTTTGTGGAGATCTGCAAAGCCTGGCCTGTTGGTGGGCCTTGAGGACAGGGTTGGGGATCCTGCATATGGAGGGTGGAATTCCAACGGGTGGAAACATCGCAAATCAGACTATGGTGGGGTACACCGTTGTGACGCTGAGGCTCAATAAGGTTGTGCTTGGTGGTGTAGGAGTGCCAGAAGTGCATGCTAACTTTCTTTCCTGTTGTTCGGATGTCTTTCAGATGGGGGCAAGACTTCAAAACTAGACTGAACACGTGTGCCCTGTCAGGACGCATGACTCTGGCTTCCTTGTCGCAGCGCAAACAAGATGTTCTTCCAAGTGTCAGTCACCATGGGTCCAAATTTGCAGTTTTCGTGGATTAAGCAATGCTTTCATGGATTGAGTTCTCATTTTTAGTAGTTCCTCCCATGTGTGACTCTGATGGTCAAGGAAAACCATGTGAAGAACAGCGTGAAACCACAATCACCAAGGGGGCCTAAAAGGATATATATTGTCCACCATGAGTCTATAGTTACAGCTCCAGGCGTAGACAACACTGTGCACTTTGGTACACACTGACAGGCTAAAGGACTGGCCCACCTTCTGTTCAACAACCATGCCATGTGACTCTCCACTTCGGCTCGGCACAAGCCATCAGTTCTCTGAAAGGTCCACCACTGGGTAATGCAGCAGGCTGGACTTATGGTGACGCTGTCTGAGAGGAGAAATCCCTCAGACATCAAGATTAAAAATTCCAAGAATTTTTGAGGGCTAATTATTCAGAGGCAAATGATAGCTAGTTGTTTTTGATTTAATTGCAAGGTGGAAACACACCCTCAAACAAAACTTCACTTTTGCAATACTATTGCATTTGTCTATTCATAATTTTATGTATATACACTAACTAACCTACTTTTTCTCCACAGGATGCTGCATGAAACACTGCCACATCGCTGAGTAGCTGATTTTTCCTACCAACAGTCCGCAATAATTCGCTGCTGCTGCCGCCGCCACCGCCGCAGACTCCAGGGACCCTCTTCCACTACCTCGGCTTGCAACACCTCCTCCCACGACACTCTCCTCATCACTAATTGCCGGATAGTGGAAGAAGAGGCGAGTGTCTCCTCCACTTCTTGGCTGGGCAGTAGCTGCTGAATTTTATGATTATCAGATCTTGGATATCAGATCAATGGATAGTGGAGCTGAACCCAAAGCATAACAGACAGACAGTTGACTGGGGGTGTCAGATGCCACTTGTGATGCAGTGGACTGCTTTTGCAGCACTTCGAGACAAAGTTGCTTCATTGGCTGACACAATGACTGGTAAAGCTGTGGAACATATGGTTGAAAAGCAAGAATAACCATTTGTTTTTATATGAAAAAGACCCTGGTTTATACAGACTTTTTTTTTCCAGAGACTGCCCTGCGTGGAAATGAATGGCGCATGGATCAGCCAAGCTTTCCTCCCAACAATGCCTGATGTATTCCAGTAGATTGATGACGGGGCCAGACCAAGAAAGATGGATCGTGCAAAACAGATTTAAGGCGCTGCTCTCCAGTTACAGACAGTCCTCCGCATCGGACCACAAGTAAGTATTGATAAAAAATCCTTTACGTTACTCTTACTTTTTATTAATATTCTTCGGATAAGACGGATCAGACATGATTCCAGATTAAAAATTCCAAGAATTTTTGAGGGCTAATTAGTCAGAGGCAATGATACCTTCTTGTTTCTGATTTAATTAAAAGGTGGAAACACACCCTCAAACAAAACTTCACTTTGGCAAACTTTTGCATTTGTTTATTCATAATTTTATGTAGATATTACTAACTAAGCTACTTTTTCTCCACATGACTCTCCACAGGGTGTGATTCATCCAATTTTTGGGCTCCTGAAGCCAACTCCAGTGTCTCTTTAAAGTAATATTTGGGCTCCTGCTGCTGCTGCTGCCAACTTCTGCCAACTCCAGGGTGTGATTCATCCAATTTTTGGGCTCCTGAAGCCAACCCCAGGGTCTCTTTAAAGTAATGTTTGGGCTCCTGCTGCTGCTGCCAACTCCAGGGTGTGATTCATCCAATTTTTGGGCTCCTGAAGCCAACCCCAGGGTCTCTTTAAAGTAATATTTGGGCTCCTGCTGCTGCTGCCAACTCCAGGGTGTGATTCATCCAATTTTTGGGCTCCTGAAGCCAACTCCAGTGTCTCTTTAAAGTAATATTTGGGCTCCTGCTGCTGCTGCTGCCAACTTCTGCCAACCCCAGGGTGTGATTCATCCAATTTTTGGGCTCCTGAAGCCAACCCCAGGGTCTCTTTAAAGTAATGTTTGGGCTCCTGCTGCTGCTGCCAACTCCAGGGTGTGATTCATCCAATTTTTGGGCTCCTGAAGCCAACCCCAGGGTCTCTTTAAAGTAATATTTGGGCTCCTGCTGCTGCTGCCAACTCCAGGGTGTGATTCATCCAATTTTTGGGCTCCTGAAGCCAACTCCAGTGTCTCTTTAAAGTAATATTTGGGCTCCTGCTGCTGCTGCTGCCAACTTCTGCCAACTCCAGGGTGTGATTCATCCAATTTTTGGGCTCCTGAAGCCAACCCCAGGGTCTCTTTAAAGTAATGTTTGGGCTCCTGCTGCTGCTGCCAACTCCAGGGTGTGATTCATCCAATTTTTGGGCTCCTGAAGCCAACCCCAGGGTCTCTTTAAAGTAATATTTGGGCTCCTGCTGCTGCTGCCAACTCCAGGGTGTGATTCATCCAATTTTTGGGCTCCTGAAGCCAACTCCAGTGTCTCTTTAAAGTAATATTTGGGCTCCTGCTGCTGCTGCTGCCAACTTCTGCCAACCCCAGGGTGTGATTCATCCAATTTTTGGGCTCCTGAAGCCAACCCCAGGGTCTCTTTAAAGTAATGTTTGGGCTCCTGCTGCTGCTGCCAACTCCAGGGTGTGATTAATCCAATTTTTGGGCTCCTGAAGCCAACCCCAGGGTCTCTTTAAAGTAATATTTGGGCTCCTGCTGCTGCTGCCAACTCCAGGGTGTGATTCATCCAATTTTTGGGCTCCTGAAGCCAACTCCAGTGTCTCTTTAAAGTAATATTTGGGCTCCTGCTGCTGCTGCTGCCAACTTCTGCCAACTCCAGGGTGTGATTCATCCAATTTTTGGGCTCCTGAAGCCAACCCCAGGGTCTCTTTAAAGTAATGTTTGGGCTCCTGCTGCTGCTGCTGCCAACTCCAGGGTGTGATTCATCCAATTTTTGGGCTCCTGCTGCTGCCAACTCCAGTGTCTCTTTAAAGCAATGTTTGGGCTCCTTCTGCCCCTCATAGTGATGCCACTTCAACTCTCTGCAATTGTGCCGCTCTGCGATTCTATTAGCGATGCCTCTGATCTGCATGTGATATTTCTTCAAAGTATTATTTAACTAACCCAGCACGCATCCTGTGCGTGTTACAGCAAGGCAGAATGGTTTACAACCCTATTGAGGCTCTAGGAGGCTCAGAAATAGCCGTTTTTAATAGCGATTCGTCGCGAATTTATTCGGGTCGAAACGATTTTTGTCGGAAAATTCGGCGAATCAGTCGAATCGAATTTTTCAAAAGTTCGCTCATCTCTAGTTACAAACAAAACCCACTGCAGGATTCTGCTGAGGAGCACAAAAAGTGTAACAAGCAAGTTTGATTTAACGCACTTGAAAGACATGAATTGGAAATGAAAGACATACCTGAACTAGTTAGAAAATAGCTGCAGCACTGGAATAATTCTAGGAATGGGCATGGTGGAAATTTGGACTGAGTGGGGGTAATGGGATAACTGCAGAATTGAGGCTTTTGGAGAAAAAAGGTTAATGAGAAAACTAGTGTTGGCAAACCTACAAGAGTCAAGCCTACTTGGGAATTTTAAAATGATAATTGTGTTTACCACATGTACAGCTCTGCAAAGCCAGTCAGACGCCAAAATCTCCCTGTTTCAGAAGTGGACTTTCCCACCAGTTCCAGCTGGCTTACCAGACAATCATTCATATTATATTATGAGAAAGCCTGTAAAAATGCTGAAAGAAATGTTCACTGCAGTAATGACCGGCTGATAATGCAGCACATCCTACTTACTCTTATTTATTTTTCTGTTTCGGGGAGGCCGATTCATTAATAGCGCCAGGTAGCGACAGATGATTTTCACAGCGCCAGCTAGTATTCGCTGTGCTTGGCCGGGGTTTGCTTGTTGACAGCGACTCAGTCGGTGTGCGGTAATGTTGAATACGGGGTTAGGGGTCGCTGTTTCACAGGTTCCGCGTTGTATGGGTGCGCCTGACAGCGAATGGCCAGAGCGAACGGCTTGCTGCAGATTCATTAACAAATCACGCTCAAAAATTTCTCGCGCTGTGAATTCCTTGTTTAAACCCCAGAGCGCTGGCGGCGATGTGTGTAAAGTAGTTTTTAACCCCCAAACAACCTTTTTTTTTATATGTAAAAATTATACAAGTTTTTCTAAACATTTTGTAATATGAATACATGAATATCAGACCTGTAATATCAATTCTGCACATTTTTTTTTTTTTTTTTTTTTACTTAAAAAAAAATCCTAACATTGCAGAAGTGGTCACAGAATTTTTGACATTATAAAAAAAAAAAAAAAACATTAATAGCAATTAATTATGATTATTTAAAGATTGCTCCATTGAAATGCATTGGACCACGCCAGGGAGCGCCAGGTCATACCTGTCGCTGTGATGGGATTAGCAGCGGCGCTGTTCGTTGCAGTCGGCTACATGATGAATCCCGCGCTAGCTGAAGCTCTCGCCGGCGCTAGCCTCATTTAGCGTGATAAATGCGTCATTGTGACCGCCGCCGGGCGCACTTGATTCGGTAGCCGCCGTTAGCTGGCGTGGCGCTCGTCAGACACTACCTGGCGCTAGCCCTTGATAAATAAGGCCGAAAGTAATTGACCACTCATATAAAAAACAAAAGGGTACTCACCTTTTGTCATCTGCAGCTGATCAGTCTGACCCTGACAGTCAGCAACTCACCTGATTGCTGAATTGCATCCCGTGCTGCACAGGGCCTTATCGCTTCTGGGACCAGCTTGTGCCCCCACCATCAGTCACAGGGACATTACCATGCCCTCTCCATTCACTACAGTGGAGGGTCATGTCAGGCCTCAGCACATCCCCTCCATTACAATTAATCTTGTGACTGATGGCTGGAGCATGAGCCCAACCAGGGCCGGCTCCAGGTTTATGTGGGCCCTTGGGGGGAATGGTCTCACTGGGCCCCTTTGTGGTGAACAGTCACATCACATCACTGAGGGAAGTCCCAAATCTGGATGCCCCCTAAGGATCATGATATTTGGACCAAAATTTTAGTTTTGGTCTACTTTGAAGCACACCAAACCCCTTTAAACCTGACTTCGGAGTCTAGCCGAATCTAGATTCTTCTCATTTTGGATGCCCCAGTGTGTCATCCACCCCGTTCGTTCATTACTTTCCTGGAACTGGTGAATGCAATGTGGGATCATCAGTTTGTGTTAATTGCCAAACCTGGTGGTTTCTTTCACAAATACAGGCATTCCAAATTGAGATGCCCCTGTAAAGCAGACCAAAACTTAGGTGTTTGGGTATGCCAGCGATCCCAGGGGGTTTCACACAGTAGGTTATCACAGATTTGGATGCTCCATGGATAGGAAATCAGCTGGGGTGGGCAACTTAAGAGCAGAACAAAACCCAGCACTTCCTTCCCTGGATTCTAAATCGAGATGCCCCGTTGTTTCGAACCTCGCCATTCGAGAAGATGTGGGCACCAGCTGTGCCGCCGATCAAGCGCCGTTGCACACCTCAAAGGCCGTCCCTGCCAGTGGGCCCCCCTGAAGGCTGGGGGCCCCGGCAGCTGCCCCACCTTGCCGGGTGCTGACGCCGGCCCTGAGCCCAACACAGATTAATTACTGACAGTCATTTGGGGCCCGTGAGTCGGACTGATCAGCTGCAGAGGACAACAGATGAGTGCCATCTTGTTTTTTTATGGGTGGTCCATCCATATCCCAATATATAAATGCAGAACTATAAACAAAGTAATTGAAAGACTGAAATTGATACATTGTACTTGAATTTCTCGGGCCCCATTGCCATTTACTGTTGGGCATTACATCAACAAAACAAATAAATATACAGATTTATTTGTTGAGTTATATAATAGTCGGTGTCATGCTAAAGATCCGGTGAAGCAAGTTTACCTTTGGGTGTTCACGTTTTCATCTGAGTGAGCTTTTTTACTTGAACACACACAAAAAATTCTATAAAAATTATAATATATTTAAATTCAAGTAATATTTACCAAAAATTCACCTACCCCTGCACTAAGGCATTTTTACAGGTGAGGTCCATCATTTTTCCAATGGGGTAAGGATTTTTTTTGGAAACAATAGCACACTATGGGCTATGCAGAATGATTGGGCAGATTCTTTAGCATAGCCATTAAAGTGCTGCTCTTTCTGAATGGGGGAAACATAAATGTTTTATAGAATTATTTTGTGTGTTCAAGTAAGGAAGCTCACTCATATGTAAGCTTCAATTCACACCCAGAGTTAAACCTGTTTCTCCAGATCTTTAGCATGCTCCCAACTGGCTCACTTGTCCATAACCATCTAAAGGCAGAAGAGGCAGGCGCAGAATTATGGGTAAGAGCTAGCTTAGTATGTATGAAGCTAATAAAGAGATGTAATTTCTGCCCCATGGCATTGGAAAGATGGAGCTTGTAAAAGGTGCTCCTGATATTCTCCAAGTGGCTATCTGGCTGTCACTTTCACAAACAAATCTTTACAACAATAGCTGTACTTCATCTTTGGAATCTCTCCCGTTTCCTTAACCCTGAAATTATCTGCAGTGATAAACCTTCAGCACGATCTACTCTTCCTTTATTATTAATCTTCTCACCAGTGTGGTGTCTTAAATGAAATAGCTGTCTGGAAAGGAGGATCCAGGTTCAGGGAAACCCACCTTTCTCTGAACCCTAATTTTGATTGTGGCACCTTAGAATGATATTGGCTTCTTGGGTAGGATCTTAGTTCAGTAACATTACTCCTTTCTCCAGCATCATAAAATACAGATACATGGAGTTCTTCTGTAACTCCCCAGGCTCATTCTGGACTTCTTAACAGAGAATCCCACTTAATATTCATATATCCTTACATTTCTCTCTAATCTAGCAGTATCAACTTCTTCTGTTTCTATAAAATCATATAATTATTTTATATTAGTAGTGTGATACATTACAGTTCTTCCGGGCTTGGCCCAGGGCATTATGGCTCCTTAAAATGTTTGTTTTGATGTGCCTACCACTTAGGCAGCGCAACAATTTCCTTGGTTTCTTTGTTGGGTACTTTTTAGAAGGAGGCAAAATTCCACCTACCAAAAGGTAGATTAGTCTGCAATGTTGGATAATGAGTTAACTGTATGTTTTTCTTTACTGGAGAAATCATCTGCAAATTTGGCCTACGAATAATTTCCTATCGAGTCTGTTTGTTTCCTAAGCCTGATAAAATAAATTTGCTCATATCTCCCATCTCAGTGTCTGCTGTCTGTACATGATTAGCAGACATTTTTATTTGCGGAGACATAATAAAGAAGGATCAACAGTTAAACTGCAGCTAAAGATGAGACCTATAAGTACTGTATTTGGTGCAAACCATTAGAATTATTTGTTATATATTACTTTTATATTCTCTAGTCACTCAGTTGGCCAACCTGCTAGATCAGTGGTGGGTGGTTGACTACATGCAGATACATGCAGAAAGCCAGGACAGCACACATACAGCACAGATTATACTATTTGCAGGGATGAAAAACAAAACCCTACAAAGTGATACGGCCTGGACATAAAAGGAGGTCTTCTTTCTGTATTCAGTTATTTAGAGCTGTGCCCTCACAAAAGCTGATGCAGGCCCTCATTTATTGTCAGTGATAAAATGCATCCGAACCTGTACTCCCATTTCCTTCATTATGTGACCAAACAAGGACAGATAAATGGGCTCAGGGACCTATAACTTTTTGCAGGTCAGTATGCTTTGGTTCCAATTATACTTATTTTTTTACCCTGTATACAGTATTTTTACAATATTTTCCTGACAATGCTTCTGTTCCTGAATCCAGTGCTGGACCCAGGTAAATTGTGTTGCCTGTTTACACCATGGTTTGTAGCAGTGTGGTGAGGTATAGGTTTCCTATGGACTCAGGGTTCCCAATTTAATGGGGTAATTTAGGTGTTTAGGTGTTGTAGCAGGTTCCTCATTACTCACGGTTCTGTGGCACTCAGGAAACAACTGGAACTTCATTATCTCCTCTGGGGATAATTACAATTGCAGCCAGTACATAGGTAGATCCCGAATCTTCTGTACAAACACCATCACAGACATGCTCCTCAACTTCAAATGGTCACAGCTGGACTTACTCCTGATGGTTGGCTACTCAGGTGTTGTTCCAACACAAGACCTCCCTTGGCTTCCACTGGTCTCCCAAGCTCTGTTCTTCTCCTTAGCTGGGGGGTCTCATCAGGACGTCTAGCTCCTCTGCCACACAATCCAATCTCCAAGACAAGACTTGAGACACTAGATATTAGAGTTCTTCCTTAAATTACATCTGGTTTAACATATTTATTCCTCTAATCCCTCTCAGTCCCTTGATGCATGTGCTACAGTAGGTACACATGCATCATGTGGCTCATCTTGTTATTCAGTAGGGATGAGTGAACCCACTAAAGTTCAAGTTCGAAACGCCAAACTTGCCATTAACATCCGGTTCGTGTCCCTGAACCCAAACCCCATTGAAGGGACACAAACTTGGGGACCCAACAATGGCTGTACAATGGGTAAAAAGGGCTAAAGGGATGAAAATCGAGGAATAAATAAAGAGCATTACCTGCATTTTGAGCCCCAGCAACGTGGTTTTCTGTATTAGATGGTTACTTTGTATGTTAGTTGAGGCTCTCATAGTTTTTTCTGGGAGAGGCTTTCAGATAGTGCACTTATGGTCTTATTGGCATCTCACCAAGCCAAATTGCAAACTGTATGTTCTAACCTTAATGACCTCAAATTCTCCAATAAGCATCTATGAGGGACAGCGTCAAACGCTTCTGCAAAAGCTAGAAAAGCATTCTAAAGTAGACCTAAACCTATTCTATGTAAATTAAACTGAATATGAAAGTGCTGGTGCTGAAAGAATGAAGACTATGAAGCTGATTCATTACTAACGCCAGGTAATGGCAGGTGAGTGTCTGTATAGCAACGCTTAGAGTGACCGCTAGTAGACGCTGTAAGCAGGTATCAGGCGCTGTAACAGAGCACCTCAATCGCTGTAGTAACCTGGCCTGCATTGATGAATGTGATGTATGTTGGGCGCTCTAACACCAGTACGGTGCTGCAGGGAGCGAAAGGTAGCGCCACTCAGCGCTCCACATCATACTTATCAAAAAAGGACACACACACAGCGTCGGCGCTCTAAAGCTGGTCGCTATAGCAGACACTGTGTGATCAGAGTCTGTTTTTGAACACATATAAACCTGTAACAAGGTGAAAACACATGGAATTACATTAGCCTCGATTCAGAGAGACAAAAAAAACTTCCGTTTTAGTTCCGATCTGTTTTTTTGTGTGAAATGTTTCCGTTCTCGTATGAGTGTACGAGCGATTCTATGCATGCATTGAAAACCTTCTGTAAAGTTTCCGTCCGTTAGTACGGCAGATTACGAATAAGAGGATGTCATTTTCCATCCAGACTTTTCCGTTTCATTTTCACATGTTACAACGTAGGCTTTCGTTTTTGCCCTTTTCCCATCGTATCCTCCCACGAATCCTTTACGTTTCCCGTTCGATTCTGTTTCCCTTTTTCAATAAATATGCGTTCAGACGGAAATCTTTACGATCTTGCGCCTGCGCACTACAAACTTAACTCATTAAAGTGCTCGCCTACATATTTGCCACCCTCACTTCTACTACAATGTTTAGCTAAATCACTTAGCACTGTCCTCCATCTTCCCTTTTGGACCCTTAAAGCTCACCCAAACCACTTCTTGGTTAGGTTCTTCTTCCATTTTAGCCCCCTAAAACTTACCCAAATCACTTCTCGGGCATGTGAATATTCATCTTTAAATATTTCTGGGCCCATTAGTTTTGTGTTAATGTATTTTGTAAATGAAATGACAATGTAACATTTTTTTGGGATTCCATCATAAAATATAAAATTTTCAAAAATTTTGAAAATTTCAAATTTTTACAACTATAAAAAACAAAATACATAGCAATGGCAGGTCACTGAACATTATTCTTCATCTGTGGTCCCCAACGAGTTGCGCAGCTCCTGCATCTCGCCCACCAACTGAAGGACCCTGTGGTCCCTGTTAAAAAACGTAAATTAAAATATTGGTATAACCTTGTTGGGGTCATACTGCAGTGCCCCCCCTGTATGGTCCAAACACCTAAATCTGGACATCAAAAGCCAGAGGGCCCTCGCCACCATGGCCCGGGTTTTGCATAGTGCCCGATAAGAGAACCCCTGGCCCGCATTCTGCAGGCAAAGAACGGGCATCAGGAGCAAGGGCGAGTGGCACATCTTGCAGTTCCTACAACCAAATATAAAATAATTACACAAAGCAAAGGTAACCAACTAAAACAATAACTCCTCCAACAAATTAAGATTCAAGTTCAACAATCCAAATATAATTCACAAAAGACATAAGTCTAAAAAAATATAGCATTTATATGGATATGTGGAAAAATAAATGTTTACATGCTAAGGACTAATTTAGGTCAGCATTAAAATGCATCTATAAGGCATACATGGAATGTATTAATTCAGGTATGCATTGCTATACAATTTATGGCCTCGGCCATGCTGATACATGCAATGCCTTGGTGCTAAAGGCGCGCAGACTCCTCCACATAGCCGCAAAACATGTTCAACAATAGCAATCTGAGCCCTCAAAGGTCCCGTAAGTGGATCGGAAATGAAACGGATTTATAGGGTGGTGATCCGTCGGAAATCAGCTCTCTGAATCAGACAGAAACCCATCCCAGCAATGGAAGTTTTCTGAACGAACGGAAAATTTCCGATTTGCTTCCGTTCATCGGAAGCGCATTCCCGAACGTTCGTGCGAGTAGAAAATGGACGAAAAAAAGCAAAAAAATGACAAACACCCACCAAAACTTTCACAGACAGCTACGGAAGTCCGGACGAATGTGTCTCTGAGTCGAGGCTATTGTTGTAACACTGTGACATTAACACTTTAGTGCCAGACCTGTAATGACAATTCTGCATAAAAATATAAAAAGTCAAAAAAGTGTTTGTTTGCAGCCAGGAGAGGTCACTCAATGATTTGAGCAAAAACAAAAAACAAAAAAAAAGTGATTATCAGAGCCAGACATACTAAAAAAATTTTGCTCACTCACATTGTCAAATCTTAGACCTCTTAGTTTATAAAACAGACATTTCTCTGGTGAAATGTTCACCGCATGATTCTAAGTATTTAGAATCATCGGAGCTTCTGGTGTTAATGGGCGATTTGACAAAGAAACACACACTTGGTTTTAATTTCTCCACTCTGGAAGCTATTCTTGCATTGGAGATATGATTTAAAGGCTCATTAACCATTGGAAACATAAACACGTGCTCTAAATTTGTTTTCCCAGCTAAGCGATAGCCTGTAACTGAGAACTCATGGTTGACGGGGTTAAACGTTACAGGTCCCAGAGACATGAGATCAAATCAAGTTTTATACAAGTTTACCTGACATGTAGGAGGCTTGGACAGTATTAAATTATCGGGCAGACTGCTGCTCTTCTCTGGCCTTGTGACATGCTCACAATACAGCAAAAAAAAAAACAAAATACCAATGCCATGGTATGGGGATTCAGTCTTTTGATTTTCCTTGAGTTGAACTGTGATTTCCACGAGGATCAAAATGAAAAAAAAATGCCTGCAGCATTACTTAAAAATGCTGAAATTGGACCATTATACTCAACCCTTCTCAACCCCAAAGCACTCCTATAGTCCATGTGATGGGAAACAATCAGTTGGGATCACTGATTTGCACAGTGTTATTCATGTCGGCAGACCTCTGAAGTCATTGTGCTTGCTGTCTATATTTTCTTCTTCTTGGTTCTCTTTTGTGCTTCATGACACGATGACTGTAGGTTCTCCATCTCTTCTTCTTGGCTGTCAGGATCTGCAAGAAGGGATATTTTTTATCTTGGAACAGGTGTATATTTGAAACTCCTGGTGTCACAGTGATGTGTAAA
Source organism: Gastrophryne carolinensis (assembly GCA_027917425.1). NCBI lineage: Eukaryota > Metazoa > Chordata > Amphibia > Anura > Microhylidae > Gastrophryne > Gastrophryne carolinensis. The sequence goes on from CM051239.1 coordinate 121,721,519, forward strand.
TAGTGACCAGAAAAGGATACTGCCAAAGGGTTTAGGCTTGTGCTTTAGGGGAGGCTGGGAGGTGACCCTCAGGCCAAGCCAGACCATGAGGATGGGGCTTTCCTCTATTAGATTGTGCAGGTGGAAAGCACTTACTCCCCTCGGAGAGTCCTGTGGGCATGTTCTGTGATTCCAAGTCTATTTTAAAATGAAAATCAGCAGCAGGTTTAAGTCTCTATTCACCGGCATAGTTACAAAGCCACTCACAGTGGGCCCTCCTGGCACTCAGGGTCTTCCTTTCTCCAGTCACTCCCAACTCAGTTGGCATGGACCTGGTCTGGCTTGGTGTGCTCCATTTAAGATGCCTGGGGAGCTCCTTGTCCCTTCCAGAAGGGTGACTACTCTGGCCCACTCTCCAAGTCTGGCTACTAGAGATGAGCGAACTTTTGAAAAATTCGATTCGACTGATTCGCCGAATTTTCCGACAAAAATCGTTTCGACCCGAATAAATTCGCGACGAATCGCTATTAAAAACGGCTATTTCTGAGCCTCCTACAGCCTCAATAGGGTTGTAAACCATTCAGCCTTGCTGTAACACGCACAGGATGCGTGCTGGGTTAGTTAAATAATACTTTGAAGAAATATCACATGCAGATCAGAGGCATCGCTAATAGAATCGCAGAGCGGCACAATTGCAGAGAGTTGAAGTGGCATCACTATGAGGGGCAGAAGGAGCCCAAATATACACTGGAGTTGGCCTCAGGAGCCCAAAAATTGGATGAATCACACCCTGGAGTTGGCAGAAGTTGGCAGCAGCAGCAGCAGGAGCCCAAATATACACTGGAGTTGGCTTCAGGAGCCCAAAAATTGGATGAATCACACCCTGGAGTTGGCAGGAGTTGACACCAGCAGCAGCAGGAGCCCAAATATACACTGGAGTTGGCTTCAGGAGCCCAAAAATTGGATGAATCACACCCTGGAGTTGGCAGAAGTTGGCAGCAGCAGCAGCAGGAGCCCAAATATACACTGGAGTTGGCCTCAGGAGCCCAAAAATTGGATGAATCACACCCTGGAGTTGGCAGAAGTTGGCAGCAGCAGCAGCAGGAGCCCAAATATACACTGGAGTTGGCCTCAGGAGCCCAAAAATTGGATGAATCACACCCTGGAGTTGGCAGGAGTTGACAGTAGCAGCAGCAGGAGCCCAAATATACACTGGAGTTGGCCTCAGGAGCCCAAAAATTGGATGAATCACACCCTGGAGTTGGCAGAAGTTGGCAGCAGCAGCAGCAGGAGCCCAAATATACACTGGAGTTGGCTTCAGGAGCCCAAAAATTGGATGAATCACACCCTGGAGTTGGCAGGAGTTGACACCAGCAGCAGCAGGAGCCCAAATATACACTGGAGTTGGCTTCAGGAGCCCAAAAATTGGATGAATCACACCCTGGAGTTGGCAGAAGTTGGCAGCAGCAGCAGCAGGAGCCCAAATATACACTGGAGTTGGCCTCAGGAGCCCAAAAATTGGATGAATCACACCCTGGAGTTGGCAGAAGTTGGCAGCAGCAGCAGCAGGAGCCCAAATATACACTGGAGTTGGCCTCAGGAGCCCAAAAATTGGATGAATCACACCCTGGAGTTGGCAGAAGTTGGCAGCAGCAGCAGCAGGAGCCCAAATATACACTGGAGTTTGCTTCAGGAGCCCAAAAATTGGATGAATCACACCCTGGAGTTGGCAGGAGTTGACACCAGCAGCAGCAGGAGCCCAAATATACACTGGAGTTGGCTTCAGGAGCCCAAAAATTGGATGAATCACACCCTGGAGTTGGCAGAAGTTGGCAGCAGCAGCAGCAGGAGCCCAAATATACACTGGAGTTGGCCTCAGGAGCCCAAAAATTGGATGAATCACACCCTGGAGTTGGCAGAAGTTGGCAGCAGCAGCAGCAGGAGCCCAAATATACACTGGAGTTGGCCTCAGGAGCCCAAAAATTGGATGAATCACACCCTGGAGTTGGCAGAAGTTGGCAGCAGCAGCAGCAGGAGCCCAAATATACACTGGAGTTGGCCTCAGGAGCCCAAAAATTGGATGAATCACACCCTGGAGTTGGCAGAAGTTGGCAGCAGCAGCAGCAGGAGCCCAAATATACACTGGAGTTGGCCTCAGGAGCCCAAAAATTGGATGAATCACACCCTGGAGTTGGCAGAAGTTGGCAGCAGCAGCAGCAGGAGCCCAAATATACACTGGAGTTGGCCTCAGGAGCCCAAAAATTGGATGAATCACACCCTGGAGTTGGCAGAAGTTGGCAGCAGCAGCAGCAGGAGCCCAAATATACACTGGAGTTGGCCTCAGGAGCCCAAAAATTGGATGAATCACACCCTGGAGTTGGCAGGAGTTGACAGTAGCAGCAGCAGGAGCCCAAATATACACTGGAGTTGGCCTCAGGAGCCCAAAAATTGGATGAATCACACCCTGGAGTTGGCAGAAGTTGGCAGCAGCAGCAGCAGGAGCCCAAATATACACTGGAGTTGGCTTCAGGAGCCCAAAAATTGGATGAATCACACCCTGGAGTTGGCAGGAGTTGACACCAGCAGCAGCAGGAGCCCAAATATACACTGGAGTTGGCTTCAGGAGCCCAAAAATTGGATGAATCACACCCTGGAGTTGGCAGAAGTTGGCAGCAGCAGCAGCAGGAGCCCAAATATACACTGGAGTTGGCCTCAGGAGCCCAAAAATTGGATGAATCACACCCTGGAGTTGGCAGAAGTTGGCAGCAGCAGCAGCAGGAGCCCAAATATACACTGGAGTTGGCCTCAGGAGCCCAAAAATTGGATGAATCACACCCTGGAGTTGGCAGAAGTTGGCAGCAGCAGCAGCAGGAGCCCAAATATACACTGGAGTTGGCCTCAGGAGCCCAAAAATTGGATGAATCACACCCTGGAGTTGGCAGGAGTTGACAGTAGCAGCAGCAGGAGCCCAAATATACACTGGAGTTGGCCTCAGGAGCCCAAAAATTGGATGAATCACACCCTGGAGTTGGCAGAAGTTGGCAGCAGCAGCAGCAGGAGCCCAAATATACACTGGAGTTGGCCTCAGGAGCCCAAAAATTGGATGAATCACACCCTGGAGTTGGCAGGAGTTGACAGTAGCAGCAGCAGGAGCCCAAATATACACTGGAGTTGGCCTCAGGAGCCCAAAAGTTGGATGAATCACACCCTGGAGTTGGCAGAAGTTGGCAGCAGCAGCAGCAGGAGCCCAAATATACACTGGAGTTGGCCTCAGGAGCCCAAAAATTGGATGAATCACACCCTGGAGTTGGCAGAAGTTGGCAGCAGCAGCAGCAGGAGCCCAAATATACACTGGAGTTGGCCTCAGGAGCCCAAAAATTGGATGAATCACACCCTGGAGTTGGCAGGAGTTGACAGTAGCAGCAGCAGGAGCCCAAATATACACTGGAGTTGGCCTCAGGAGCCCAAAAATTGGATGAATCACACCCTGGAGTTGGCAGGAGTTGACAGTAGCAGCAGCAGGAGCCCAAATATACACTGGAGTTGGCCTCAGGAGCCCAAAAATTGGATGAATCACACCCTGGAGTTGGCAGAAGTTGGCAGCAGCAGCAGCAGGAGCCCAAATATACACTGGAGTTGGCTTCAGGAGCCCAAAAATTGGATGAATCACACCCTGGAGTTGGCAGGAGTTGACACCAGCAGCAGCAGGAGCCCAAATATACACTGGAGTTGGCTTCAGGAGCCCAAAAATTGGATGAATCACACCCTGGAGTTGGCAGAAGTTGGCAGCAGCAGCAGCAGGAGCCCAAATATACACTGGAGTTGGCCTCAGGAGCCCAAAAATTGGATGAATCACACCCTGGAGTTGGCAGAAGTTGGCAGCAGCAGCAGCAGGAGCCCAAATATACACTGGAGTTGGCCTCAGGAGCCCAAAAATTGGATGAATCACACCCTGGAGTTGGCAGAAGTTGGCAGCAGCAGCAGCAGGAGCCCAAATATACACTGGAGTTGGCCTCAGGAGCCCAAAAATTGGATGAATCACACCCTGGAGTTGGCAGGAGTTGACAGTAGCAGCAGCAGGAGCCCAAATATACACTGGAGTTGGCCTCAGGAGCCCAAAAATTGGATGAATCACACCCTGGAGTTGGCAGAAGTTGGCAGCAGCAGCAGCAGGAGCCCAAATATACACTGGAGTTGGCCTCAGGAGCCCAAAAATTGGATGAATCACACCCTGGAGTTGGCAGGAGTTGACAGTAGCAGCAGCAGGAGCCCAAATATACACTGGAGTTGGCCTCAGGAGCCCAAAAATTGGATGAATCACACCCTGGAGTTGGCAGAAGTTGGCAGCAGCAGCAGCAGGAGCCCAAATATACACTGGAGTTGGCCTCAGGAGCCCAAAAATTGGATGAATCACACCCTGGAGTTGGCAGAAGTTGGCAGCAGCAGCAGCAGGAGCCCAAATATACACTGGAGTTGGCCTCAGGAGCCCAAAAATTGGATGAATCACACCCTGGAGTTGGCAGGAGTTGACAGTAGCAGCAGCAGGAGCCCAAATATACACTGGAGTTGGCCTCAGGAGCCCAAAAATTGGATGAATCACACCCTGGAGTTGGCAGAAGTTGGCAGCAGCAGCAGCAGGAGCCCAAATATACACTGGAGTTGGCCTCAGGAGCCCAAAAATTGGATGAATCACACCCTGGAGTTGGCAGGAGTTGACAGTAGCAGCAGCAGGAGCCCAAATATACACTGGATTTGGCTTCAGGAGCCCAAAAATTGGATGAATCACACCCTGGAGTTGGCAGGAGTTGACACCAGCAGCAGCAGGAGCCCAAATATACACTGGAGTTGGCTTCAGGAGCCCAAAAATTGGATGAATCACACCCTGGAGTTGGCAGAAGTTGGCAGCAGCAGCAGCAGGAGCCCAAATATACACTGGAGTTGGCCTCAGGAGCCCAAAAATTGGATGAATCACACCCTGGAGTTGGCAGAAGTTGGCAGCAGCAGCAGCAGGAGCCCAAATATACACTGGAGTTGGCCTCAGGAGCCCAAAAATTGGATGAATCACACCCTGGAGTTGGCAGGAGTTGACAGTAGCAGCAGCAGGAGCCCAAATATACACTGGAGTTGGCCTCAGGAGCCCAAAAATTGGATGAATCACACCCTGGAGTTGGCAGGAGTTGGCAGCAGCAGCAGCAGGAGCCCAAAAAATGGCCTAAAGACATAAATATGTTTTGCACCATTTGGAAAGTGTAAAACGTGGCACCATGCTGAATCTAGTCGCATGCATCAGGCATTGGTGGGTGGAAATCCTGGCTGATCCATCCCTGATTCATTTTGACAAAGGTGAGTCTCTCCACATTTTTAGTTGACAGACGAGTTCTCCTCGCCGTAACTATGGCCCCCGCCGCACTAAACACCCGCTCAGATGGCACGCTACTTGCCGGGCAGGACAGCTTTTCCAGGGCAAACTCTGCTAGTTGCGGCCACAAATCAAGTTTGGCTGCCCAGAAGTCCAGCGGATCCTCAAGGTGTGTTGGCATGGTCATGTCAAAGTATGACATGACCTGCTGGTTCAGGTCCTGCTCCAGGTCTTCCTGCTGCTCATGAGTAGCCTCACTATGCGGGTGTAGAAAGCTACTCATTAGCGACTGAAGACTGAGGCTGCTGCTGCTGATGGAGCTTCTGCTGCTGCTGCTGCCAACCCCCCCAGCGGCCATGGCAGTGGAAGGTGAGCGCAGAGGTCCCCTCGAGTCAGACCTGCGAGAGTATGGACCATGGCGCAGATAGGCATCGGCCAACTGCCTACGTAGAATGTCTTTGTAGTAGTTGAGTTTGTCCTCCCTCTCGGTGGGTTTAAAAAATGCCCCCATTTTGTGCCGGAAGCGAGGGTCCAATAAGGTGGACAGCCAGAAGTAATCCCGCCGACAGATGGAAACAATTCTGGGGTCACTACGCAAGCATGTGAGCATGCTTCGTGCCATTTGCGCAAGTGACTCGGATGGACTACCTGTCTCCATCTCCACTGCATACTGCCACGGTGTGCCCGGGTCCTCTGTCTCTCCTTCCTCAAAAACCTCTAGCTCCTCTGGCTGCTCCTGCTCCTCCTCTCCTGTCCGCTGACTAGATAAACCAGCCATTTCGCCAAGCCTAAACTGTGTTTCGCTGGGCAACTCCTCCTCCTCCTCTTCCTCCTCCTCCTCCTCCAGTTCAGCTCCAACGGGGTTCATGTGGCCGTAAGATGTAAACGCCATGTCTCCAGTGCCCTGACCAGCCATGGTTTCCAACATGTGCTGTAGTACATGAAGCAGTGGAATCACGTCGTTCATCCCGTAATCCTGCCGACTGACAAATAAAGTGGCTTCCTCAAAGGGCCTGAGCAAACGGCAGGTGTCACGTATGAGCTGCCACTGGTTGACATTGAAGTTACACAGGGGAGTCCCCCTATCTGCTTGGATCATCAGGAAATCCGTGATGGCTTTTCTCTGTTCATATAATCGGTCCAACATGTGAAGGGTGGAATTCCAACGGGTGGAAACATCGCAAATCAGACTATGTTGGGGGATACCATTCTGACGCTGTAGCTCAAGAAGGGTGTGTTTGGCGGTGTAGGAGTGGCTGAAGTGCATGCAAAGTTTCCGTGAAGTTGTTAGGATGTCCTGCAGATGGGGGGAACACTTCAGAAACCGCTTGACAACCAGATTGAAGACGTGAGCCATGCAGGGGGCATGGGTCAGGCTTCCTTGGCGCAGCGCAGACAAAATGTTCTTCCCATTGTCGGTAACCATGATTCCCATTTTAAGTTTTCTCGGAGTAAGCCATGTTTGGATTTCCTGATGAATACATTTAAGCAGTTCCTCCCCTGTGTGACTCCGTTCGCCAAGACAAACCATGTGAAGCACTGCGTGACACCTCCGTGCCCTGCACACATGGTAGACTGGAGGGGCACTGAGACTTGAGCCTACAGTGGAGGGTGAGGAGATGGCGGAGGATGAGGAGGCCGAGTCGCACGGTGTCACAGGCCCAATGGGCAGAGAGCGCGGAGGCCGAAGCGGCGTGACCTGTCCAAGTTGCTGCTGCAAAGGGACCACATTCACCCAGTGGGCCGTAAACGACATGTACTGCCCCTGACCGTAGTTACAGCTCCAGATGTCGGCGCTGCCATGTATTTTGCTACACACCGACAGGCTCAAGGACTGGCCCACCTTCTGTTCAACAAAAGTGTGCAGCGCTGGTACTGCCTTCTTGGCAAAGAAATGACGGCTTGGGACTCTCCACCTCGGCTCGGCACAAGCCATCAGTTCTCTGAAAGGTGCAGATTCCACCACCTGAAAAGGGAGCGACTGCAGCACCAGCAACTTGGACAGGAGCACATTCAGCTTCTGCGCCGTAGGATGAGTGGGCGCATACTGCTGTCTCTTGGACATGGCTTCGCTGATGGATTGCTGGCGGGATGCATGACTTGGAGGAGGAGGAGCAGGAGCGACAGAGGATGGGTATGACGCACAGCTGCCTTCGGCTGAGGTGCTGGAGCCTTGGCTGGCAGAAATTGGGAGCTCACTTGGTGAGGAAGCAGACTGGACCACCCCTTGGGAGCCTCGGTTCTCCCAGGTCGTTTTATGGTGACGCATCATATGTTGACGCAGGGCCGTGGTGCCAACATTTGGACCCTGGCCACGCTTCACCTTTTGCCTACATATCTTGCATGTGGCCATGTTACCCTCCTGCGGATGCCTCAGGAAAAACTGCCACACTGCCGAGTAGCTACTTTTCCCACCCCCTGGCCTCACTGATTCACTGCTGCTGTTGCCAACTCCAGGAACCCCTGCTCCACTACCTCCCGATAAGGTAGACTGCCGCACAGCAGGTGCTCTACCCCGGCCCCGGCCCCGGCCGGCTCCAGCCTTTGGAATTGTGCCCCCATGCTGACTGCTACCACCTTGCTGCCTCAGCTGCTGACTCCGGGGCAACCTGCACCCCTCTTCTCCTGATGATGACGATGAAGCCCCTTCATCACCCGGCTCCCAAGTGCGATCGGCTTCATCGTCATCATCATCATCATCACCGAGTTGTGGCTGTACGTCACTGATGTTCGTGGATTCGTCAACAGTGTCTGGCGCAGGAGCTGGAACGCTCGCAGCACCCACGACACTGTCCACATCACTATTTGTCTGCCTAGCTAAAGAAGCCACCTCCATTTCTTGGCTGGGCAGTAGCTGCTGACTGTCCTCTATCTGATGGTCCTCCTCACTAAAGAGTGGAGCTGAACCCAAAGCATAGGATACGTCGCTGGGGGAGGGAACGGCGTAGGCCAGAGGCAATGGGAGGACAGGGACTGCTCTCGGGGCATGCCAACTCAGGGTTGTGTCAGAGGAACCTACCGACCCTAGACTGGGGGTCTCAGACGTAAGTTGTGATGATGTTGTTGATGAGCGCGTCAACCAATCTACCACGGCAGATGCGTTACTGGTGGAGACCCGACCGCTAGCAGATACTGGCAGATTAGGTCTCTCAGCGTGACTCCTGCTGCTACTGGCCCCCAGTCTGATGCGAGCTCTGCCTGCGGAATCTTGGCCTCTGCCACTCCTCTTTTCACTTCCAGGCACTTGTCTGCCCGACATAGTCTAACTGGCGTGGTAGTAGGTGATATTTAAAAAAACCCCGGGCAGCGGTGGGTCTATATGAAACAGAATATAATGCACACCAAAAGTGAGCAGTAACACTCAGCCTCCAACAGGCCTGCTTAGTGTAAATAAGAGAGCTGCTTAGTGTAAATAAAGAGGGGTATGCTATGTTACAGAATGGGATGCCTCAACAGAAGTGCACCTGGCAGGCAGCAGTAAGCCTATGCCCAGCAAAAGTGTCTTATAATATAAATATAATAAGAGCAAATGCTTATATGGTCTTAAACAGAGGCTGCTTTAGTCACAGAATGGGATGCCCTGGGCAGGAATGGACCTGGCAGGGTCCAGTAGTGCTTTGGCCAGCAAAAGTGTCTTTATCAGGCTAATTTCAAATATGATAAGAGCAAATGCTTATATGGTCTTAAACAGAGGCTGCTGTAGTCACAGAATGGGATGCCCCGGGCAGGAATCGACCTGGCAGGGTCCAGTAGTGCTTTGGCCAGCAAAAGTGTCTTTATCAGGCCTAATTTCAAATATGATAAGAGCAAATGCTTATATGGTCTTAAACAGAGGCTGCTTTAGTCACAGAATGGGATGCCCTGGGCAGGAATGGACCTGGCAGGGTCCAGTAGTGCTTTGGCCAGCAAAAGTGTCTTTATCAGGCTAATTTCAAATATGATAAGAGCAAATGCTTATATGGTCTTAAACAGAGGCTGCTGTAGTCACAGAATGGGATGCCCCAACAGGAATCGACCTGGCAGGGTCCAGTAGTGCTTTGGCCAGCAAAAGTGTCTTTATCAGGCCTAATTTCAAATATGATAAGAGCAAATGCTTATATGGTCTTAAACAGAGGCTGCTTTAGTCACAGAATGGGATGCCCCAACAGGAATCGACCTGGCAGGGTCCAGTAGTGCTTTGGCCAGCAAAAGTGTCTTTATCAGGCCTAATTTCAAATATGATAAGAGCAAATGCTTATATGGTCTTAAACAGAGGCTGCTGTAGTCACAGAATGGGATGCCCTGGGCAGGAATGGACCTGGCAGGGTCCAGTAGTGCTTTGGCCAGCAAAAGTGTCTTTATCAGGCCTAATTTCAAATATGATAAGAGCAAATGCTTATATGGTCTTAAACAGAGGCTGCTGTAGTCACAGAATGGGATGCCCCGGGCAGGAATGGACCTGGCAGGGTCCAGTAGTGCTTTGGCCAGCAAAAGTGTCTTTATCAGGCCTAATTTCAAATATGATAAGAGCAAATGCTTATATGGTCTTAAACAGAGGCTGCTTTAGTCACAGAATGGGATGCCCTGGGCAGGAATGGACCTGGCAGGGTCCAGTAGTGCTTTGGCCAGCAAAAGTGTCTTTATCAGGCTAATTTCAAATATGATAAGAGCAAATGCTTATATGGTCTTAAACAGAGGCTGCTTTAGTCACAGAATGGGATGCCCTGGGCAGGAATGGACCTGGCAGGGTCCAGTAGTGCTTTGGCCAGCAAAAGTGTCTTTATCAGGCTAATTTCAAATATGATAAGAGCAAATGCTTATATGGTCTTAAACAGAGGCTGCTGTAGTCACAGAATGGGATGCCCCGGGCAGGAATCGACCTGGCAGGGTCCAGTAGTGCTTTGGCCAGCAAAAGTGTCTTTATCAGGCCTAATTTCAAATATGATAAGAGCAAATGCTTATATGGTCTTAAACAGAGGCTGCTTTAGTCACAGAATGGGATGCCCTGGGCAGGAATGGACCTGGCAGGGTCCAGTAGTGCTTTGGCCAGCAAAAGTGTCTTTATCAGGCTAATTTCAAATATGATAAGAGCAAATGCTTATATGGTCTTAAACAGAGGCTGCTGTAGTCACAGAATGGGATGCCCCGGGCAGGAATGGACCTGGCAGGGTCCAGTAGTGCTTTGGCCAGCAAAAGTGTCTTTATCAGGCCTAATTTCAAATATGATAAGAGCAAATGCTTATATGGTCTTAAACAGAGGCTGCTTTAGTCACAGAATGGGATGCCCCAACAGGAATCGACCTGGCAGGGTCCAGTAGTGCTTTGGCCAGCAAAAGTGTCTTTATCAGGCCTAATTTCAAATATGATAAGAGCAAATGCTTATATGGTCTTAAACAGAGGCTGCTGTAGTCACAGAATGGGATGCCCCGGGCAGGAATGGACCTGGCAGGGTCCAGTAGTGCTTTGGCCAGCAAAAGTGTCTTTATCAGGCCTAATTTCAAATATGATAAGAGCAAATGCTTATATGGTCTTAAACAGAGGCTGCTTTAGTCACAGAATGGGATGCCCTGGGCAGGAATGGACCTGGCAGGGTCCAGTAGTGCTTTGGCCAGCAAAAGTGTCTTTATCAGGCCTAATTTCAAATATGATAAGAGCAAATGCTTATATGGTCTTAAACAGAGGCTGCTTTAGTCACAGAATGGGATGCCCCAACAGGAATCGACCTGGCAGGGTCCAGTAGTGCTTTGGCCAGCAAAAGTGTCTTTATCAGGCCTAATTTCAAATATGATAAGAGCAAATGCTTATATGGTCTTAAACAGAGGCTGCTGTAGTCACAGAATGGGATGCCCCGGGCAGGAATGGACCTGGCAGGGTCCAGTAGTGCTTTGGCCAGCAAAAGTGTCTTTATCAGGCCTAATTTCAAATATGATAAGAGCAAATGCTTATATGGTCTTAAACAGAGGCTGCTTTAGTCACAGAATGGGATGCCCTGGGCAGGAATGGACCTGGCAGGGTCCAGTAGTGCTTTGGCCAGCAAAAGTGTCTTTATCAGGCTAATTTCAAATATGATAAGAGCAAATGCTTATATGGTCTTAAACAGAGGCTGCTGTAGTCACAGAATGGGATGCCCCGGGCAGGAATGGACCTGGCAGGGTCCAGTAGTGCTTTGGCCAGCAAAAGTGTCTTTATCAGGCCTAATTTCAAATATGATAAGAGCAAATGCTTATATGGTCTTAAACAGAGGCTGCTTTAGTCACAGAATGGGATGCCCCAACAGGAATCGACCTGGCAGGGTCCAGTAGTGCTTTGGCCAGCAAAAGTGTCTTTATCAGGCCTAATTTCAAATATGATAAGAGCAAATGCTTATATGGTCTTAAACAGAGGCTGCTGTAGTCACAGAATGGGATGCCCCGGGCAGGAATGGACCTGGCAGGGTCCAGTAGTGCTTTGGCCAGCAAAAGTGTCTTTATCAGGCCTAATTTCAAATATGATAAGAGCAAATGCTTATATGGTCTTAAACAGAGGCTGCTTTAGTCACAGAATGGGATGCCCTGGGCAGGAATGGACCTGGCAGGGTCCAGTAGTGCTTTGGCCAGCAAAAGTGTCTTTATCAGGCCTAATTTCAAATATGATAAGAGCAAATGCTTATATGGTCTTAAACAGAGGCTGCTTTAGTCACAGAATGGGATGCCCCAACAGGAATCGACCTGGCAGGGTCCAGTAGTGCTTTGGCCAGCAAAAGTGTCTTTATCAGGCCTAATTTCAAATATGATAAGAGCAAATGCTTATATGGTCTTAAACAGAGGCTGCTGTAGTCACAGAATGGGATGCCCTGGGCAGGAATGGACCTGGCAGGGTCCAGTAGTGCTTTGGCCAGCAAAAGTGTCTTTATCAGGCCTAATTTCAAATATGATAAGAGCAAATGCTTATATGGTCTTAAACAGAGGCTGCTTTAGTCACAGAATGGGATGCCCCAACAGGAATCGACCTGGCAGGGTCCAGTAGTGCTTTGGCCAGCAAAAGTGTCTTTATCAGGCCTAATTTCAAATATGATAAGAGCAAATGCTTATATGGTCTTAAACAGAGGCTGCTGTAGTCACAGAATGGGATGCCCTGGGCAGGAATGGACCTGGCAGGGTCCAGTAGTGCTTTGGCCAGCAAAAGTGTCTTTATCAGGCCTAATTTCAAATATGATAAGAGCAAATGCTTATATGGTCTTAAACAGAGGCTGCTGTAGTCACAGAATGGGATGCCCCGGGCAGGAATGGACCTGGCAGGGTCCAGTAGTGCTTTGGCCAGCAAAAGTGTCTTTATCAGGCCTAATTTCAAATATGATAAGAGCAAATGCTTATATGGTCTTAAACAGAGGCTGCTGTAGTCACAGAATGGGATGCCCTGGGCAGGAATGGACCTGGCAGGGTCCAGTAGTGCTTTGGCCAGCAAAAGTGTCTTTATCAGGCCTAATTTCAAATATGATAAGAGCAAATGCTTATATGGTCTTAAACAGAGGCTGCTTTAGTCACAGAATGGGATGCCCTGGACAGGAATGGACCTGGCAGGGTCCAGTAGTGCTTTGGCCAGCAAAAGTGTCTTTATCAGGCTAATTTCAAATATGATAAGAGCAAATGCTTATATGGTCTTAAACAGAGGCTGCTGTAGTCACAGAATGGGATGCCCCGGGCAGGAATGGACCTGGCAGGGTCCAGTAGTGCTTTGGCCAGCAAAAGTGTCTTTATCAGGCCTAATTTCAAATATGATAAGAGCAAATGCTTATATGGTCTTAAACAGAGGCTGCTGTAGTCACAGAATGGGATGCCCCAACAGGAATCGACCTGGCAGGGTCCAGTAGTGCTTTGGCCAGCAAAAGTGTCTTTATCAGGCTAATTTCAAATATGATAAGAGCAAATGCTTATATGGTCTTAAACAGAGGCTGCTGTAGTCACAGAATGGGATGCCCTGGGCAGGAATGGACCTGGCAGGGTCCAGTAGTGCTTTGGCCAGCAAAAGTGTCTTTATCAGGCCTAATTTCAAATATGATAAGAGCAAATGCTTATATGGTCTTAAACAGAGGCTGCTTTAGTCACAGAATGGGATGCCCTGGGCAGGAATGGACCTGGCAGGGTCCAGTAGTGCTTTGGCCAGCAAAAGTGTCTTTATCAGGCTAATTTCAAATATGATAAGAGCAAATGCTTATATGGTCTTAAACAGAGGCTGCTGTAGTCACAGAATGGGATGCCCCGGGCAGGAATGGACCTGGCAGGGTCCAGTAGTGCTTTGGCCAGCAAAAGTGTCTTTATCAGGCCTAATTTCAAATATGATAAGAGCAAATGCTTATATGGTCTTAAACAGAGGCTGCTTTAGTCACAGAATGGGATGCCCTGGGCAGGAATGGACCTGGCAGGGTCCAGTAGTGCTTTGGCCAGCAAAAGTGTCTTTATCAGGCTAATTTCAAATATGATAAGAGCAAATGCTTATATGGTCTTAAACAGAGGCTGCTGTAGTCACAGAATGGGATGCCCCAACAGGAATCGACCTGGCAGGGTCCAGTAGTGCTTTGGCCAGCAAAAGTGTCTTTATCAGGCCTAATTTCAAATATGATAAGAGCAAATGCTTATATGGTCTTAAACAGAGGCTGCTTTAGTCACAGAATGGGATGCCCTGGGCAGGAATGGACCTGGCAGGGTCCAGTAGTGCTTTGGCCAGCAAAAGTGTCTTTATCAGGCCTAATTTCAAATATGATAAGAGCAAATGCTTATATGGTCTTAAACAGAGGCTGCTTTAGTCACAGAATGGGATGCCCCGGGCAGGAATGGACCTGGCAGGGTCCAGTAGTGCTTTGGCCAGCAAAAGTGTCTTTATCAGGCCTAATTTCAAATATGATAAGAGCAAATGCTTATATGGTCTTAAACAGAGGCTGCTTTAGTCACAGAATGGGATGCCCCAACAGGAATCGACCTGGCAGGGTCCAGTAGTGCTTTGGCCAGCAAAAGTGTCTTTATCAGGCCTAATTTCAAATATGATAAGAGCAAATGCTTATATGGTCTTAAACAGAGGCTGCTGTAGTCACAGAATGGGATGCCCCGGCAGGAATGGACCTGGCAGGGTCCAGTAGTGCTTTGGCCAGCAAAAGTGTCTTTATCAGGCCTAATTTCAAATATGATAAGAGCAAATGCTTATATGGTCTTAAACAGAGGCTGCTTTAGTCACAGAATGGGATGCCCTGGGCAGGAATGGACCTGGCAGGGTCCAGTAGTGCTTTGGCCAGCAAAAGTGTCTTTATCAGGCCTAATTTCAAATATGATAAGAGCAAATGCTTATATGGTCTTAAACAGAGGCTGCTTTAGTCACAGAATGGGATGCCCCAACAGGAATCGACCTGGCAGGGTCCAGTAGTGCTTTGGCCAGCAAAAGTGTCTTTATCAGGCCTAATTTCAAATATGATAAGAGCAAATGCTTATATGGTCTTAAACAGAGGCTGCTGTAGTCACAGAATGGGATGCCCCGGGCAGGAATGGACCTGGCAGGGTCCAGTAGTGCTTTGGCCAGCAAAAGTGTCTTTATCAGGCCTAATTTCAAATATGATAAGAGCAAATGCTTATATGGTCTTAAACAGAGGCTGCTTTAGTCACAGAATGGGATGCCCTGGGCAGGAATGGACCTGGCAGGGTCCAGTAGTGCTTTGGCCAGCAAAAGTGTCTTTATCAGGCCTAATTTCAAATATGATAAGAGCAAATGCTTATATGGTCTTAAACAGAGGCTGCTTTAGTCACAGAATGGGATGCCCCGGGCAGGAATGGACCTGGCAGGGTCCAGTAGTGCTTTGGCCAGCAAAAGTGTCTTTATCAGGCCTAATTTCAAATATGATAAGAGCAAATGCTTATATGGTCTTAAACAGAGGCTGCTTTAGTCACAGAATGGGATGCCCCAACAGGAATCGACCTGGCAGGGTCCAGTAGTGCTTTGGCCAGCAAAAGTGTCTTTATCAGGCCTAATTTCAAATATGATAAGAGCAAATGCTTATATGGTCTTAAACAGAGGCTGCTGTAGTCACAGAATGGGATGCCCCGGCAGGAATGGACCTGGCAGGGTCCAGTAGTGCTTTGGCCAGCAAAAGTGTCTTTATCAGGCCTAATTTCAAATATGATAAGAGCAAATGCTTATATGGTCTTAAACAGAGGCTGCTTTAGTCACAGAATGGGATGCCCTGGGCAGGAATGGACCTGGCAGGGTCCAGTAGTGCTTTGGCCAGCAAAAGTGTCTTTATCAGGCCTAATTTCAAATATGATAAGAGCAAATGCTTATATGGTCTTAAACAGAGGCTGCTTTAGTCACAGAATGGGATGCCCCAACAGGAATCGACCTGGCAGGGTCCAGTAGTGCTTTGGCCAGCAAAAGTGTCTTTATCAGGCCTAATTTCAAATATGATAAGAGCAAATGCTTATATGGTCTTAAACAGAGGCTGCTGTAGTCACAGAATGGGATGCCCCGGGCAGGAATGGACCTGGCAGGGTCCAGTAGTGCTTTGGCCAGCAAAAGTGTCTTTATCAGGCCTAATTTCAAATATGATAAGAGCAAATGCTTATATGGTCTTAAACAGAGGCTGCTTTAGTCACAGAATGGGATGCCCTGGGCAGGAATGGACCTGGCAGGGTCCAGTAGTGCTTTGGCCAGCAAAAGTGTCTTTATCAGGCCTAATTTCAAATATGATAAGAGCAAATGCTTATATGGTCTTAAACAGAGGCTGCTTTAGTCACAGAATGGGATGCCTCACAGCAGACTTAAGATCAGTTCAGTATATATGCACAGTTAGTTACTATAAGCAGCCTGAAAACGCTAACAAAGGCTGGATGAAAAAAAAAAATCTCCCTGTCAGCCAGCTCCGTTTTTCCTACCTTTCCCTGGCTTTCTGTCTGTCTCCTGTCTGTCTCCTGCCTGTCTCCTGCCTGTCCCTGTCTGTCCCTGTCTCCAGCCTGTCTAACTGCCTCAGCTACACAGCGTTCTGTCTGTCTGTCACGAATGCAATAGAGAAATGAGGAAAAGCAAGATGGCTGCCGTTAAATACCGCTGTGTGACGTCACCGGGCTTGCTGGCTGCTGATAGGCTGCATGTGACTGCCCCAGCTTGCACTGGCGCGGGATACATGTCCAGACATGTCCCGTCCGCCATCTTAGAATGCCTGTAAATGTAAATGAATGGATGTTAAAGGAAAACTTCGAGTGATCGAATCGCGGGGAAATTCGGATTCGATCCGAATCGAATTTTTCCTGAAATTCGGATCGAATCCGGGTTCGTCCGGATCGATTCGCTCATCCCTACTGGCTACCAAGTTTTGTCCTTCTGTTTAAAGGTGTCCAGAGAGCTCTCAATGCGGCCTTTCTGCCCATCCCCATGCAGAGGGGGTACCCCTCTGGCCAGCCAGTCCAAAATATCTCCAGGTGAGTCAGTGTAATTTTTTTATTATCTCACATAAGTTCTCTACATCACACCTTGTCTAGATATGTCCAAGCCAAGGTCTGGAACCAACAAACTGACTTTCAAACGGTTTCCCTGAAGTGTCTCATACAATCCTGCTGTGCAGCAACACATAGAAACTGTAAGTTAAACACCTGTCACCCTTGATTCTCCTTCCTTCATTTAAAGAAAAGAAACAAGCTAGGCTGGAGTTTTTTGATGCAGGGTGTTAGGGTGGCCCCTTCTCTTGCTATCAAGCATTTTTCTCATTGGACTATTTATGTCTCTCCTTTAAAGTAGACCAATCACCAGGATTTTGACTATCCTGGTGATTGGTCCCTGCCCTGGGGCATCCTGATGTAGAGTGTCCCCCTGTGTGAACCCCCCCAGATTGCCTACTTTCACTCACCTTTCTGCCGTTCCCGCGGCGCATGCATGGATGCTCATCAGCGCTTTATGTGTCGCATACTAATGCTAATAAAGCCGCTCAGTTGAACTTTGTGCTGGTGGTCGCATCTCCGGCTCCCAGAGTGTGTGCTGAGTGTGTCTGAATGGCTGGGCTCTTCAGGATCAGGTAAGTTTACTGGTGCCCCGGGGGGGGGGGGGGGGGGTGTCACACTTCTGGGCATCCGGTGTAGGATGCCCTGGAGGCAGGCTAGCCTGGATTTTTTTTTCAGCTGCAAGGGGTGATTGGTCCACTTTAAAGCAGACCAACATTCAAAAATGACTTAAACCAGACCAACACAACAATCAGTGCTCATATACATCCCTCCCCAGGGCAATTTAGATTGCTGCACATAAAAAATAATTTTTATCTTTTTCTAACTTTTGCTGTAGTAAATTTTAGAAACAAAATGGCGGCTCATGCATTTGCAGGCCACCTGCAAACAGGAAGTGCTGCTGGGTTTCCTGTTACTGTGCATTGTCATTTATGTCAGATGAATCCAGGCAGCAGCGTGGCTGAGATGCTGGAAGAGGAAGATCCAAAATGGTTGCTATCTTTCTTTTCCAACTGTGCCAGACTGGTCCGGTTTAAGTAAAGGGCATCAGGGATATATATATATATATATATATATTGTGGTAAAGTGTATGTGAAGGTGCTGAATGGTGTATATTTCTCCATTGCTTTGCTCAATCAGGCACGATCCATGCCGGGTTTACAGGATCCCAGTCCACACCCCCAGTCCTCTACAGGTTTTTCCCCTTATCCCAGGTTTCACACAGGTGATGAGGTTAATTGCGGGGAAGCCTAAATAAAAGGAGCCGATGAGGCTTTCAGTTTGCTGGTGAACAGCCTGGGATGAGGAGCCCAGGCTGTACTGCTCACAGAGACTGACAGAACTGAATGCAGCCAAAGGACTTTGTTTGTGTTCCCCGAACTTGGACGTGGATTAACAGCATGGACTCGCAGTTGCTGGATTATCCTACCCTGGACTTTACTAGAGCTGGTGAGGTAACCGCTTGACGTTCTGCATTTTAGGCTGCAACTTTCTCTGAAGTGAAGAGATTCTTGGCTGTTGAATATTTTATTTTCAATAAAATTGCTTTTGATTTGAAGAACTGTCGTCTGAGTCACTGCTGTTCACCCCAGATCCTGACAAATATATATATATATATATATATATATATATATATATATATATATATATATATAGATATAGGATGGATAAGCTAAATGTGGATGAAATACAGTGAATGGCAATAAACAGAGAGGCATGTGATAGCACACATAAGGGCTTTTGTCGTCACCCGCCGCCTGCATAATATTATCCTCATGTCAACACAGTGGGAGACGTTACCACCTATTACGTGTGCTGTGCAATTTTCAGGCGAGCTGAGGCATCTTTGATTGGAGGGGAAGCCGAGGCCTTGGCCCAAGCTCCTGCTGACTGCGTTCCCGCTGAGCTTCACAGCAATGCAGCTGATTAGAGCATCAGGGCTCTGTGGTTTGGCTTGGTCACCGCTGCCCATTTGGACAGCACATCATCTGCGGGTTTCCTGTGAGGGACGGGTTTGGCACTACACTTCCACTACAATTATCTCTCTCCCTCACTCCTTTTTTTTTTTACTATGGCCATGCCCCCTTTCATTGTGGTAACTTGAGAATGAAGGTATAATTTCAGAGTTTTAAATTGCAAACATATGAGATTGGAGAGGCAGAGGGAGTGCGAGGGGGAGAGAAAAAAGAAAACATTTTTATGGGGTTTCCGTAAGGGAGGAAAGATTTTCATGACACTTCCACTGATGCAGAAACATCAGAACAAACTGGATTTTCTCCATTATTTCATGTCTGTTTGCTGGACAGCACACTGCTAGGATGTGTTAGTGAGCAGGTTTATTTATATAGTGGCAACATCTGCCATTCTCATCAATCTCTGCACCAGAAGAGCTTACTCTCTAATGTCCCCTCTGTGTTGGACCAAAACCCACGGCAGCCCGATTAGAGAGCCAGGGACGCTGCCAGCCCACTTGGGCTTTTCATATGGCACTTTTGTAATCAGCCAGTCGGTGATCTCAAAAGTGCCGCTAGGTGTCCAAGTCCGCAACATCGCTCCAGGTACCCGAGCAAAATGGGTTTTTCTCTGTATTAAAGCAAGTCCTCCGATGTAGGCAGATAGACAAACAGGTTATTTTCCAAAGGTGAAATGTATTTCTCCATGGCTCACAACTTGAGCAAAAAAAAAATGTAAATTGCCAAACACGCTATTTATACACAACTAATGAAAGCCCATTGAAATATATGGGAGAGCGCTACAAAGCAACAGGTACTACATGGCGCTCTGGAACCTAGAGCACCGTTGCTATACACTGAGCCACCTGTAATAATACATGTGACGCTACGTGGCGATGTTAGAGGCGCTCACCAGATTCGCTTTCTTAAATGTGGTTTTGCGTACAGTGCCTGACGTTGACTATGACCAAACTTTACATCCACATTTTGCAACTCACCAAAATAGATACATTTCACTATTAAGTAAAACAAATTAAAAATATTTTAATATACCTAAAACAAACTATTCAATAATTATGAATTATTCTATAAATAATAGAATATTTACACTGCAGGTTAACTCTTGAGTGGGCTTTCCTCTAATCAGTGTTCTATGACATGCCCCCTAGTGTGTGATTACAATTTGAGTCTTTTTCCCATTTGAGCACAAAATATTAGGGCCGAGTGCGATATCTGTTTTTGTTTTCTCATATATATGAATGAATGCCATAGAATTCTGTTTGTACACGGAGCCCAGCACAGAGCTCTAAAAGTGGCCCAGTGACTTGGCGACCTTTCACAAAGCAGGGTATCAAAAATTGGGATGGCCCCAGTAGAGAACGAGCACCAGCCCTAGAGTCTGATTTGTTCTGAGGTCAGTGATGATCTCTTTAAAGGAAAAAATGGCCCAATAATATAAATCCATATAAATATGCTGGATGGCAAGTAAATATCCACCCAGGCTTGTTTTTTTTTTATTTTAATGGTAGAAAGACCAAATTACGGGTGACAGGCTCGGTCACCCCTCATTGACTAAACCTGTAAACCCTGGATTTTATTCCTACCAGGAGAAGAAAATCACAATCTTGGCAGGAGTTTTATTCGCTTCAGGTGTATAAGTGACCCCCCCTCTCATTAGCCAAGGTGTTTATATGGATTTTTGATATTACACAATTTCGCAATCAGGTGATTCCACACCCTTAAAGCTACAGCAGCTCAGCTGCTTGTGACTGGGGGGCACCTTCATTGACTCATAAACCTGCCTCCTCCAGGATCGCATCCATCGGCAGTTGGTTGCAGGACCCATGTAATCCCTGCTGACCAAATTCTATGGCACCACCAGGGCAGCAATTGGGCACTGGCAGTTGAACAAGGTCAGAGCCCAGAGGAAGAGCAGGGTGAGGTGAGTTCCAGGTTTGGGGGAGTGGGCCTGATTGTTGATGCCCCCTAGTCATGAGCAGTAGTGGTACTGCTGCAATTTAGCGATTTCAAGTGTGTGACCACTTTCAGCTTTGGGTCATTGATACAATCAACACAAATATTGCTTATACAGGGGAATCCAAAATCAGGACACTCCAGTGATGAGGAAATTGGCCTCCTTGGAGTCTTTTAGACTTCAGGGTAGTGGTAGTGGGTAAGCAAGTCCAATTACCTGCACCTCCTTTGTCAAAGGGCATAGAGGCAGTGGCCTTGCTCTAAGCACTAGGGTGAGTGTACCCTGTTATACTACAACTTGCTCTAAGTACAGGGGTGAGTGTACCCTGTTATCGCACAACTTGTTTTAAGCACTGGTGTGTACCCTGTTGTACTACAACTTGCTCTAAGCACTGCGGTGTAACCTGTTATACTACAACTTGTTCTAAGCACTGGGGTGTACCCTGTTATACTACAACTTGCTCCAAGCACTGGGGTGTACCATGTTATACTACAACTTGCTCTAAGCACTGGGGTGTAACCTGTCATACTACAACTTGTTCTAAGCACTGGGGTGCACCCTGTTATACTACAACTTGCTCTAAGTACTGGGGTGTAACCTGTCATACTACAACTTGTTCTAAGCACTGGGATGTAACCTTTTATCACACAACTTGTCCTAAGCACGGAGATGAGTGTACCCTGTTATACTACAACTTGTTTTAAGCACTAGTGTGTACCCTGTTATACTACAACTTGCTCTAAGCACTGGGGTGTAACCTGTCATACTACAACTTGTTCTAAGCACTGGGATGTAACCTTTTATCACACAACTTGTCCTAAGCACTGAGTTGAGTGTACCCTGTTATACTACAACTTGTTTTAAGCACTAGTGTGTACCCTGTTATACTACAACTTGCTCTAAACACTGGGGTGTAACCTGCCATACTACAACGTGTTGTAAGCACTGATGTGTACCCTGTTATCCCATGGAGTCACTAATGCTCTATGACGACACGCCTGGCTGGGATACCATTGGCCATCCACCTGCCTCTATCCCAGTTGCAGATCTAGGTCTCATGGATGCCCAAGAGCTTCTGTGGGAGAATGAGGACATGGCCAGTGGACCATCACAGGACACCCTGGATGATGCTGAGACCCAAGTGCTGACTGCTGCAGTTTTCTGCAATTTCGAGGCTGAGAGGGAGGCTAGCAGGGAGGAGTGGGTGGAAGAGGATGCCAGGGAGGATGACAAAATCCTAGACCCAATTTGGCTGAAGGCCAACAGAGTTCGGAGGAAGAGGTGGTGGTCACACATCCCCAGGCAGCCAGCAGAAGTAGAAGGGTGCCAGCCGTCAGCACGTTGCTGCCACTTGCTACCATGCCCAAGAACTGAGTGCACCAAGGCAGTATCTTCAAAGTATGGCATTTTTTCAAACGGGCCACTGCGGACAAAAGAGAGGTCATTTGCAAGCCGTGCCAACAGTCACGAAAGTGAGGGAAAACTGCTAATCTTTGCACCTCCTGACCAGACATCTGCAAGCAAAACATGAGCTGTAGTGGCAGAACCACCAGAAAAAAGTGCAAACGCCTGGGTCTCCCTCTGTCTCAGCCTCCAGCTCCACCTCCCAAACAACAAGGATACTTGTCTTCCCCCAAAAGGAGGATGTGGGACCCCCACCACCTCCAGCATCAGCAGCACCATCACCAAGCCTGTCCACAGCATCCCAGGGAAGCATTCAGCTTTCCATCCCGCAAACTTTGGAGAGAAAGCAGAACTACTTTTCTAGCCAGGCCATCCCTGCCATGCATCAACAGGTTGTGAAAAAAATAAGATGTGCACTGGGCAATGCCTCAGTTCCAGTGTCGACTTCACCACAGACTCGCTAGGGCACCAATAAGCTTGAGCATGGATGTTACCTCTCTCTAACTGCTGAATGGGTCAAGGTAGTGGTGGCTGGGACTGAGGCAAGAAGCATTGTGGCGTATATCCTTCCACCACCCAGGATTTCGGGACATCAGTCAGTGCCTGTCCTGTAGCCTCCTCCTCCTTTGCTTTCATCTCATGCAGTCAGCATAGCCCCTGCACCACCAATTTGAGCGCTGCCATGGGAAAACAGCAGAATGCGATGATAAAACTCATCTGTCTGGGCAACCCCAAGAAGACTCCACACTGCCCAGGAGTTGTGGACTGGCATCCAGGACTAGACAGATGATTGGTTGTTGCCATTGGACCTGACGCCTGACAAGGTGGTGTGCGACAATGGGCCAAACCTTGTAGCAGCCTTGGGCCGAGGCAGGTTGACGCTCATCCCTTGCCTGGCACATGTGCTCAACTTGGTGGTGCAGAGATTTCTGGCCCATTATCCAGAAATGCCAGGCTGCTCCACAAAGTGCATACTTATGCTCGTACCTTCAGCCATCCCACCCACTGCCTCATATGTGACTTGCCCACCAGGTGGAATTCCATGTTATACATGCTGGAAAGGGTGTGGGAGCAGCAGCAGGCAATAATGGAGTTCCAGCTACAAAATGTCTGGGTGAGTCGAAGTGCAAACCAACAGCACTTCACCACCACTGAGTGGGCCTCCATGAGGGACATCTGCATGGTGCTGCAGTGCTTTCAGTATGACACAAATATGGTCAGGGCTGATGACCCCATGATCAGTGCTACCATCCCCATCCTCTGCCTGCTGAAAAAAACACTTCAGACCATGATGGAGGGGGAGGAAGCAGAGGAGGAGAAAGGCCAATTTTCCCCACTGTCAGGGCAGTGCACACATAGCCTTTCTGGGTGGGTTGCTGGGCCAACAGTGGCCAGTTACTCCAGTGTCCAGCCAGAGGACAGTTTTGGAGGAATTAGAGAAAGGGGGAGGGAGAGGAGGACTTTCTCTTACAGCTGGCACCCAGCGCAGCTCACAGGCGTCACTGGAGTGGGGCTGGAGGGGGAGACACCTGACAATGGGGACAGCTTCTCCTTGACACAGAGCAACCTGGATCACATGAGTCACTACATGCTCCAGTGCCTGCGCAACAACCGAAGAGTTGCCCGCATAGTCACCAGTGCCTATTTCTGGGTGGCCACCCTGCTTGATCCCCACTATAAGGACAACATCCCCTCCTTGATTCCAGCACTGGAGTGGGATAGAAAAATGAGAGAGTATAAACCCATGCTGGTGGATGCACTACTGGTGGCATTCCCAGCTGACTTTGAAGGCTCAGTGGTTGCACAAGAAGGAGGAGGAGCAAGTAGCCAATACAGAAGCGACACCAGCATCACCTCACTGGGGAGGATGAGCATGGCCAAAATGTGGAGCAACTTATTCCACCTGCAGGTGTTTGTCCGCTTCTGCCTGCATTCAAACATGCTCAGGGGGGCAACCAGAATGCTGGAGCCCCCAATGCATGCCCCCGAGAATGCATGCAATTCTTATCTGTTCCTTGATCATGGCCGGATTAAGTGTGGTGGAGGCCCCTGGGCAAAACATCTGGTAGAGGCCCTATATACCGTATTTTTTTTCTTCGAAGCAGAACAGAAGTGCCCCCCGCACCCCAAACCTGCCCAAGTACCTGTAACCATGTTGCTGCTTCTGTGGTGGCCCGGTTTAAAAAAGAAAAATAAAGTTTTTCTCCACTGGCAAGGGAGGCCATGCCCACCCGGCAGTTTTGAGATTCACAATTGAATGATCTCAAGTATCAAAGATATACAAAAGACTAGGTTATTATGACCACGGCTTAGAAATGCTAGAAAAACTATATTAAACTATAAAAATGTATGGAAATTAACACCGCGCTCTAAGCTTAAATTGAACTTTCTTGTGATTTCTTGAATATAAACAATTCTTATTTTTTTTAACCTTATTGATTTTAAACTTTGACGTCCATTTGAACGGTCACAGGGAAAAAGGGAAAGAAAAGGACTCCCTCACAACCAGTGCATTCATATTGGCGTGTTTTACTTCAAGGAATTTGTGAGTGCATTTCTGTCATTAAATAGTTTTTTAAGAAAAGTTCCTACGGGGTTGCACTAGATTTTCTTGTATGCTCTTTCTTTATATATGAGCAGAGTTTATCATGCCCGGGATGAGAGGTTAAGTTGTATATAGAAACCATCAAGTATCTGGAATCTTCTAAGAGGCATTAATTGATTCAAGGCTCTTTATACTTATCCATCTGGTAAGCGTACATGTGTGGAGGTGACGGGCACGCGTGACACTACCAGTTCCTATGAAGTGCATGCACCGTGGGATACTCTCTCATCTTGCTTTTTAAAACTGTTTCCTGTGGTCACACCATTGAGGACCTATGTTGCTCCGTGTTTTTTATGTTTAATATATTAAACTATATCCAAAACCCCAACAATAAGACTAAAATAAACAACGTTGTTTTAATCTAATCCCGCTGACGTGTTTCGCTCCGGTGGGTGGAGCAAAGCACATCGTGGGGAGGCTGGCCACACCCCCACCTCAATCTCCCAGATGTTTTATCTGAGGAGGAAGTGCTTTGTACTGAGGGACATTGAACCCAGGAGACTGAGGAGTGATGCAGAACATTGGAGGGCTGCGGTAGTAATTGTTCTGAGAGCCAGCATGTGTGAGAGACACGCTTATTAATAGTATCACCGCTGTGGGATTGTTTTGCCTATTACACCTAACTGTTCTTTCTTTCTGTTATATGCAATTTATGATCTCAAGAATACCTTAGCTACAGGAAAGGTGGAAATGCGGCCATGGGTAGCAGAAGCGTTGTGGGAGCCACTAGGGAAGGTGATTACCACGCAAACCTGGGGGCTTCACAAGACTGTGCCGCGCAGCTCTACAGCCCCATTAAAGAAACCCAAGCAAGAAGCGGTCTGAACCACGAAGCGCAGGTGTTGTTCCCCCGCCGGCCCTGGTCTTCCTCCCCGGCTGCTTCTAAACATACACTGGCTAAGTATCATTCATTATTGAATTGATATATATTTGCCTACTTTTCATTTGTTTCTTTTGGCACCTTGCACTTTGTTTTTCTTGATCTGTGTATATTACCTTGATACATTATTTATAAACATGATTGTAAATATTCTGTGCAATATAAATTGAATTGGATTTTATGATATAATTAATTTATTGGATGCACTGCTTTGCTGTATTTATGGTTCTGTATATGTAGCACAGGGGTTTTTCCTTATGTAGAATATGCGTTAATTATTAATTATTGATTAGTGATTGGTGTGGTAGGTTTTGTGCCGGCACGAAAAAATAATCAATGTATGTTGTACAATTTTGTTATGGTAGTCGTGTTTGCACACTTTTTGCACATTTGATAGGATAGATAGTCTGATATATTTTAATCTTGATGTAGCAGCAGCGCTGTATTTCTCATGGGTCATTTTGAGGAAGAATGATGCTGGGCTTAGAGCGGGGGTGATTTTACAGTGTCTTTATTGTTGGTTTTAAATGTTTCTTTGTGATATTATTCTGAAATAAATTTTGTAGATTACTCATTGGTTGTGCTTCCTTATTGGTGGCTCCTGGGGGAATAACATATCCCAGGTCTAACCTATTTTTGTACAGTTGAGTAAATTGGTGAGCACGCCTCTATTGTTCATTATTTGTGGTGCACCACTTTGTAGTAAATTTGTAGTTAAGTGAATTAAAGTGCTTGGCAAGTGAAAAGTTGAAAAATAAATATCAGTAGCTAACCTTCCATTGAGTACCTCCAGCACTCTCCTTCCTGCTATGTCTGTCTACTTAGTGAGGAAATCACTTCCTCATTCAGCTTTCAGTCTCCCCCACACTGACCTGATCCTTGAATCAAACTTCAGTGGACCGAGAACGGAAACACCCCCCACTCCCTCCCCAGATGTCCTGATTAGCTTCCTCTATCTGCAGCTATGAAACTCTGCCCTCCCCCCTCCTTTCTGGTCACACTATGTGCTGGCAGGCTGGAGATGCTTTTAGCTTGCAGCATCTCTCACCCTCTTTTTCTGGTCACATTATGTGCTGGCAGTAATAACTAGAGGCACAACAATGCACTTATCTTTTTTACTATGATATATGTAAAGCACACAGTGTGCTTACATCACATCACTGTGGCCACACCTCATTTTTCTCTGCATCTCCAATGCTCTAATACTTTATATGATAACTAAGGAACTACAGGGTCTTTTTAAAAACAAATTGAAGTTTAGGACAGTGCAGCGTGAAGCCCGACACAATAGCATAACAATTGGGCTTGCCTTTAGTATAACTTTAACAAAATAGATGCTTGCCTTTTTCCCCCCAGCCCAGGTCAATGAGGTCAATGAGACTTTTAGTTCCCTTTATATGGATTATAGGGATGCCGGAGCGTATGCCTATTTCTCCGCTGGGAACCATCCATCATGATCAATTTTGAGCGGTGTGTGTGGCTTCCTGTGGTACATAAGCTGCTAATATCCCAGCGGGGTGTTCACACACTGGCAGGGGCTGAGGATGCCATTCGCTGGTTTATGGACATGCAGAATCCACAGCCCCTGGTCCCAGAAGCGAGGCAAGTAACCAGCACAAAACAGACAATTTTTTACCTAGTAGGCATACTGTCCGGCATGCCTATACCCCACATAAAAGGAAATAAAAGTCTCATTGACATTCAGTGCCCTTAAAATAGAACCACTGCTCTATCAAACCAACACATACAGACCCCATATTTGTCAGTAACCAACGCCACTTTAAAAACTAAACAAAGTCAATTTATACCATAAGTGAATAAACTGAACTCCTGTGCTGCTGCACACCATGAATCCCCGGCATTATGCGCGCTCCCGTCCTAGCTATTCAGATAGGCAGTGGGCCCTCTCCATTCAAGTCTATGGGAGCCACCTGCCAAATGCCGTGGTTATGGCAGGCGTCTCTCATTGGATGAGAGCCCACATATTTGCCAGTGGAGCAAGGAAAGGTGAGTTGTAGTGGACGAACAGTTTTACACAGTGGGACATTCCAATTTCTGATGCCCTGGGGGCACGAAACAAGATCTGGGAAAGTCAAATTCCCAGGTTTTATTCCCCTTTGATGCTTCCCTTCTAAACACAAACAGTTGTCACCCACTTCTATCTGTGCTGGAGAATCCTCTGACATGTCCCCCACCGTCGGCTCCAGTCTTCTGCACCTCACTCTTCGCGTTGCACCACCTCAGCTGAGGTGACTGACACTGCCAGCCATGATGCCCACCTGCTCATTAGTCATGCTGCTGTCTGCCTGCTCTTCATGCCGCCAACCCGCTCGGCTGCCAAGCTGCTGCCTGCTCCCCCAACATGCCGCATGCTCCTCTGCCATGCTGCCCCCTGCTTGTCAGCCATACCACCAGCTCCTTTGCCACGCTGCCCACCTGCTCTCTTGCCCGGCATGCCATCTGCCTGCATGCTCGGCCCCCATGCCACCCACTATTTTGCCCAGCATGCCACCTGCCTGGCCACTTGGCCCCCATGCTGCCTGCCTGCCTTCTCGCATTCCATGTCTGCCAATGCCATGCCTGAAGGCTGGAAGGAAGCGCTTTATTATTCCACCCACTGTGCTCCCCCCTCTACTACGTGGCGGGAAAACCAAATAAAGTTTTTTTTGTTCTATCCTGCGGTGGTTATGTTTTTTTGTTCCCGGCTGGCCCTCTGCAGCCCAGCTGCACAGTGCACACTGTCCGCAGTCTGAGCCCCACCCAGACTGATGACTATGCTCCTTTGCCATTTGGAGCGCGCCCCCTGCGCCCTGCTTATAATCCGTCCCTTGATCCGGCCCTTGACCGGGAATGCAGCCACGTGATTGCCTGCCAACAGTCAGGAGGGATGGACATTTCGGGGGCCAAAACTGAGCATGCCCACCCCACGTGTCCACCTAGTGGCCAGTCGTAGGGCTGCATTTCATTGGGGTTGGTCAGGGGGGAGATGCGCGGGCCAGCTCCAGAATTCTGGATGCCCTCCAAGCCTGTTTGAAATCAGGCAAAAGTGGAAAAATGGGTGTTGTTCTGCTTTAACATCAAATAGTTCAGCCCTTTTTATTTTTTAAATTAATTGGCACCCCTCCCCTCAGTCTACTAGCCAGGCACTCTATGCATAAGGCCAGGTAACCCAGTGTCCTGGCAAGTTATCATCCCCTACGCCATTAGGCACAAGTCTGATGCTAGTGGGAACCCCTAGAAGAACACTGGCCCGATGCTAGTGCAGGTAATTAGGCGGGGGTATCAGCAGCCTCCCCCCACAGTGTGCCTTGCAGTGAATAGAGGGAGGAGTGCACAGGCACTGTAACTGATGTGGGTGCTGGGCCATGACAAACAGCGAGTGCCCAAGGAATTCTTGCTGTAGGGCTAATTTTCTAATAATTGGGAGGATTCTGAGCTGCTTCCGGAGCTTCTGCATGGGTGAAAAGATGAGTACCATGCTTTTTGGGTTTACAGCCTTATAAACTAAAGATAAGTAAAGAAGTATAAAGTTGTTCTTTACAGTTTAATCTTAAGTCTAAAATCCGATAACATTTTGCTAGTGGCTGATATGTGCAGAGCAACCTGTATCTGCTTATCGCTGAAAACTGCAGATTTGCCTCAAACTATTGCAAGTCATATTGCTATGTGAGAAAAGCTCCCGTTTAAGCAAAATCAAACATTTCTGAGCAGCGGCTTTTCAGCAGACATGAAAATAATCGCTGGGCTGCTCAGATGAGCCAAAACCTATCAATCTGCCATCAAGTTCAGTTTCTGCTTACTGCTTAACATTTGCACATGAATGATATACAATATTTAACTTTCTGGAGGAATTTTCTTTGCCTTGACACTGTTTTTCAATCGACTTATTGAAGATATTTTTATGGTGTCAGTAAAATTTTCTTTTTGTAAGACTACTCTGTATATATATATATATATATATATATATATATATATATATATATGTAATATACTGTGTATATATGCAATATACTGTGTATCAGGCAACCAATGTAATGTCTTTGGGAGCAGGGTATGTGTTGCTGGTGAAGTCTAGAATAACCCCCCAGGCTGTAAACCAAAAAGTTTACACAGGTGGCAACATTCCAGTGTGCAGTAGCCAACATTTTTGCTTACTTTTCCCTACATTCCCTACTTTTCTTTTAAAAGGCCCCTGTGGGTGAATGTAAAAAACTTACCTTGGGTCTAGCTGTGTTGATTTCTCCTGGTCACCTAGCCCACATCCACAGCACAGAGCCCTGGTCAGTATTACTCACCCACGTGTAAAGAAAGATACAAATGTCCCTAAAAGACTCCTCTTTAACCCTGTGGCTCAACTACTAAAAAAACAATTTCCACTATTTATTACCATTTTTGACAGACAAAACAGTAATCACTAATAAGTTATCATTAATACCCCCCTGTGCCCCCCCCCCCCCGAGTTCTTGGGGCAATGCTGTTGCCTAGGTCATAGTTCGTTTTCAACACAAAGAGAGGGCTTTTCTTTTTGCCATGTCCTCCCAATGAATTTGAGATAGCGAAATGGCTGATCTCAAATCTGCCAACTGCTGTGACAAGCTGCATCCCCAGTTTGGGGTGTAAAACCCCCAGATCAGCCTCATGGTGCATGCGCAGATGCTCGCCCAACTAGTGCTGCATCCCATGCATATTATTGCACGGCATACAGCTCTGTTTGGAACAGAGCCTCAGCATGGTGAAATGGAAGAGGCCTCCCTGCAGTCTGTGGAGCGCTTATCAAAAGATGGTGATGGCATGACATGAATGTGGTGTGGGAGCCCCAGAAAGCTGTTTATGGGGCATTCCTGGAGGGTTAAAACAGTGTGGCATCCCATATCAGGATGCTCCATGGGCAGTTAACCACCCATCTTTGGAGTCTTTGAGACTCTATGGTTGGTGACATGCTTTGCCTTGTTAAAAAAGAGCTTCTCCCAGCCGCAACTTGCAGTAAATGTGATGACATATTACATAGAGATCCCTCATATCTAATGTAATATGTAAACGTAAACAGTGGAGAAAAGATGTTAAAGCACAACATGAGTACAATATGAGGGACAAGTAAAAGGGAAGTCTTTGCAAGTCCAGGGTACTTTCTTTAGACAAGTAGGACAACTGACTGAAGACGGTTGAACTATCATAAAAATAGACTAAAAGACAATACATTGGATATAAAAAGCCTATACACCACTGTTAAAATGGCAAGTTTTTGTTATGTAAATGATCAGAACAAGCAGAAACATAAACCTGTACAATTCAAATGAAAAATAAAACTGAAATCTTTTGGATCTTTCATGGTTGGAAAAAGATAAGTTAAATATGCACATGCTTAAGCAAATATTTTGTTGAATTACCTTTTGAATTTATGATAACATTCAGTCTTTTTTGGGTAGGCGTCTATAAAAAGGCATAGCTAAACTTGGCAATCATTTCCTTTTCTTCTGTTATAAGTTTGAAAACAACAGAACTCTATGGGCTATGCAGAAAAAATGGTGAAAACTTTAGCATAGCCCATAGAATGCTGTTATTCCCTAACTTTAAAAATAAAGAATGTACCTAAACTGGAAAAAATGGGCCATCACATGTACAGATGATTTTTTGGGGGAAAATGTAGTACAAAAAACGTTTTTTGCACTCTTTTGTGAGTTATCACTATAAAGCTCATTGCATGCAGGTTGTAAACCACACTGCAATGTACAACGGTATCCGCACTGACTTCACCAAATATTTAGATACAGGCCCAGGCTGTGCATGGGCCAAGCAAAAATTTCTGGTGGAGCCATTCATTTGTTAATGTGAAGGGTTGTTGTCCTGCTGAAAGGTGAAATTCCACTTAGCACAAGCTATAAAGTTTCAGCTGCAGAAAAACAGCTCAAAAGTATGATTCTGCTTCCACCCCGATTCACTGTGGGTATGATGTTAATTTAGTGATGCATAATGTTGCTCATATCCAAAGCTGTTTCTAGGAGAGGGTGAGCAGGGTGATCGCCCTGGGCACCAAAGCCACTAGAGGTGCCTTTATCCCAGTAATCCTGTTTTCTTCACATGAGTCAGGGCCACTGTTAGCGGTGTAGGCCATAAGGCAGGCCCTTTGTACTCATTGGACTCATGGGGAGGGGCTACTCATTGGACTCATGGGGAGGGGCTACTTCTAAGGAAGAGATATAGCAAAATATATGGGCAATGGACAACAGCATCACCACAGGACAGGTGAGGAGGGGGCAGAATTGTTTCCTGCTCGCACTGAGCCCTGCGCATAACTTTTTGAACTATGCCTCAGTTTAACCTTGCAATCCAGTGTCCAAAGCCAGCCGGTGTAAAAGTCCAAACTTTATTTCAAAGTATTAAAAATGCCATCCAAAGCGGTATTAAGAAGCAGTAACGGTAGAATCAAAGCCTACGCGTTTCAGACTGTCCAGTCCTTAGTCATGGCATAATGATTCAAAGACATTAGGAACATGTGCGCATACAAGCCAAATATAAGATAATCTAATCAGAACAGGTTAAAAGTCCTTCCTTGAGAATATGTGTAAATACCCCTCCGCTCTCTCCGTGCAACCCCCATCATGAAAATCAAAAGGGGGAGAAAACCCGGGATCCCTACGTCCGCCCGCGTCATGCCGGAAGTGACATCAGGTATCTGGCAACAGAGTAATATGATGCAGGGGGAGAGAAAGGGCGGAGGTGACCAGCGCATTATAGAAATCATTAGCAGAACAAGACCGTCATAAAGTTTAAGGGCAAACTTAACCGGAAATAACGTCTGATATCGGGCAGTGGAATACTAACATGCACAGGAGGAGAAGGGCTGAAGTGACCATGCATTCTAAAAGTTACTGGCAGGTCAGCATTGAAAATAACTAATGAATAACATCACACAGTTTAACTATTAGGGGAATAGGCAGAGCGCAAAATAGTGACAGAGACCATTACATGAGTATGGAGAGGAGTATCCTCAGATCGAAACAATCATATTAATATCATAATTATTTTAAATTTACAACATCACAATGTTATATTACCCAGTTTAAACAGAGATGAATAACAATTTATTTAATATGGAATAACATCATTAGGGATGAGCGAATCGATCCGTACGAACCCGAATTCAATTTCAGGAAATATTCGATTCTGAACGAATCCGAATTTCCCTGCGATTCGATCGATCAAAGTTTTCCTTTAAACTCCATTCACTTCAATTACAGGCATTGTAAAATGGTGGATGGACATGTCTGGACATATCCCCTGGGGCAAGTTATCATGGGAAGGTCACATGCAGCCTATCAGCAGCCAGGAAGCCCGGTGACGTCACCGTGCTATATAAAGCGGCGGCCATCTTGCTTGTGCGCATTTCAGACTTGCATTCGTGAGACAAGGGTGGTTGCTGCAGACAGGGACAGACAGTTAGCGATAGGTAGGGAGAGTTACAGATAGGTAGGGAGATTTATAGATAGGTAGGGAGATTTAGAGAGGCAGACAGAGCCAGGGAAAGATAGTGGAAAACCGGAACAATCCAGGGACAGCATAAAAGTGACAGTGACAGGGTGATTTGCCTGATCAGTTTTCAATTCAATTTGATTTCTTTGTGCTGTAATCCGTAATCTGCCTTGCCACTGTGCATGCCATCTATGCAGTGCCTTATGTAACCCTATCTGTTATACTAAATAAGCGTTGTTCAGCATCAGCTTTATTAAGCTATTGCATTTTGCATAGGCCGCAGGGTCTCCCAAATCACCACGTGGCACCCTATCTGTTATACTAAAAAAGCGTCTACAGCCTCAGCTTTATTAAGTTATTGCATTTTGAATTGGTTTTGGTCTGCTTTAAATACACCAGGCCGCAGGGTATCCCAAACCTGCACGTTGCACCCTATCTGTTATACTAAATAAGCATTGTTCAGCATCAGCTTTATTAAGCTATTGCATTTTGCATTGGTTTTTGTCCTGCTGTCAATACACCAGGCCGCAGGGTATCCCAAACCACAGCGTGGCACCCTATCTGTTATACTAAATAAGCGTCTACAGCCTCATCTTTATTAAGTTATTGCATTTTGAATTGGTTTTGATCTGCTTTAAATACACCAGGCCGCAGGGTATCCCAAACCACCACGTTGCACCCCATTTGTTATACTAAATAAGCGTTGTTCAGCATCAGCTTTATTAAGCTATTGCATTTTGCATAGGTTTTTGTCCTGCTTTCAATACACCAGGCCGCAGGGTATCCCAAACCACCACGTGGCACCCTATCTGTTATACTAAATAAGCGTCTACAGCCTCAGCTTTATTAAGTTATTGCATTTTGAATTGGTTTTGGTCTGCTTTAAATACACTAGGCCGCAGGGTATCCCAAACCACCACGTTGCACCCTATCTGTTATACAAAATAAGCGTTGTTCAGCATCAGCTTTATTAAGCTATTGCATTTTGCATAGGTTTTTGTCCTGCTGTCTATACACCAAGCTGCAGGGCATCCCAAACCACCGCGTGGCACCCTATCTGTTATACTAAATACGCTTGTTCATCCTTCCTCAGCTTAATCAAACTATTGCATTTTGAATTGGTTTTTGGTCTGCTGCCAAAACACTAGGCCGCAGGGTATCTCATATTGCCAATTTTCATAGTATCTGGTGCAGAGAAGCAGTTCCTCACTTTATTTAGCTTCTTCTTTTTAAAGTAAACACATTTTTTATCATACCTATTGCGCATTTCAAATACATAAAAATGTCAGGCAGACAAGTGCAAGGATGTTCAAAGAGGAGTGGCAGAGGCCAAGATTCAGCAGGCAGAGGTCGCAGCGGACTAGGAGCGAGTGGCAGCAGGAGTCACGGTGAGAGACCTGATCTGCCAGTATATGCTAGCGGTCGTGTCTCCACCAGTAACGCATCTGCCATGGTAGATTGGTTAACGCGCTCATCAACATCATCACAAGTTACATCTGACACCCCCAGTCTAGGGTCGGTAGGTTCCTCTGACACAACCCTGAGTTGGCATGCCCCGAGAGCAGTCCCTGTCCTCCCATTGCCTCTGTCCTACACCGTTCCCTCCCCCAGCGACGTATCCTATGCTTTGGGTTCAGCTCCACTCTTTAGTGAGGAGGACGATCAGATAGAGGACAGTCAGCAGCTACTGCCCAGCCAAGAAATGGAGGTGGCTTCTTTAGCTAGGCAGACAAATAGCGATGTGGACAGTGTCATGGGTGTTGCAAGCGTTCCAGATCCTGCGCCAGACACTTTTGAGGAAACCGAGAACATCAGTGATGTGCAGCCACAACTCAGTGATGATGCTGATGATGAAGCCGATCGCACTTGGGAGCCGGGTGATGAAGGGGCTTCATCGTCATCATCAGGAGAAGAGAGGCGCAGGTTGCCCCGGAGTCAGCAGCTGAGGCAGCAAGGTGTTAGCAGCATGGTTGGCAGTCAGCCTGGGGGCACAATTGTAAAGCCTGGAGCAAAACGGGGCCTGGGAAGAGCACCTGCTGCGCGGCAGGCTACCTTATCGAGAGGTAATGGAGCAGGGGTTCCTGGAGTTGGCGACAGTAGCAGTGAATCAGTGAGGCCTGTTGGTGGGAAAAGTAGCTACTCGGCAGTGTGGCAGTTTTTCCTCAAGCATCCGCAAGAGGGTAACATGGCCACATGCAAGATATGTAGGCAGAAGGTGAAGCGTGGCCAGGGCCCAAATGTTGGCACCACGGCCCTGCGTCAACATATGATGCGTCCCCATAAAGCGGCCTGGGAGAACCGAGGCTCCGAAGAGCTGGTCCAGCCTGCTTCCTCACCAAGTGGCACGCCGCTCCCAATTTCTGCCAGCCAAGGCTCCAGCACCTCAGCTGAAGGCAGCTGTGCGTCATACCCATCCTCTGTCGCTCCTGCTCCTCCTCCTCCAAGTCATGCATCCCGCCAGCAATCTATCAGCGAAGCCATGTCCAAGAGACAGCAGTATGCGCCCACTCATCCTACGGCACAGAAGCTGAATGTGCTCCTGTCCAAGTTGCTGGTGCTGCAGTCGCTCCCTTTTCAGGTGGTGGACTCCGCACCTTTCAGAGAACTGATGGCTTGTGCCATCCCAAGCCGTCATTTCTTTGCCAAGAAGGCAGTACCAACGCTGCACACTTTTGTTGAACAGAAGGGCCAGTCCTTGAGCCTGTCGGTGTATAGCAAAGTGCATGGCAGTGCCGACGTCTGGAGCTGTAACTACGGTCAGGAACAGTACATGTCGTTTACGGCCCACTGGGTGAATGTGGACCCTTTGCAGCAGCAGCAGCAGCAGGAACTTGGACAGGTCACGCCGCTTCGGCCTCCGAGCCCCCTGCCCGTTGGGCCTGTGACAAAGTGCGACTCGGCCTCCTCATCCTCCGCCATCTCCTCACCCTCCACTGTAGGCTCAAGTCTCAGTGCCCCTCCAGTCTACCATGTGTGCAGGGCACGGAGGTGTCACGCTGTGCTTCACATGGTTTTCTTGGCGAACGGAGTCACACAGGGGAGGAACTGCTTAAATTTATTCATCAGGAAATCCAAACATGGCTTACTCCAAGAAAACTTAAAATGGGAATCATGGTTACCGACAATGGGAAGAACATTATGTCTACACTGCGCAAAGGAAGCCTGACATATGCCCCCTGCATGGCTCACATCTTCAATCTGGTTGTCAAGCGGTTTCTGAAGTGTTCCCCCCATCTGCAAGACATCCCAACAACTTCAAGGAAACATGCACTTCAGCCACTCATACACCGCCAAACACACCCTCCTTGAGCTACAGCGTCAGAGCGGTAGCCCCCAACATTCAGTCTGATTTGCGATGTTTCCACCCGTTGGAAATCCACCCTTCACATGTTGGACCGATTATATGAACAGAGAAAAGCCATCACGGATTTCCTGATGATCCAAGCGGATAGGGGGACTCCCCTGTGTAACTTCAATGTCAACCAGTGGCAGCTCATACGTGACACCTGCCATTTGCTCAGGCCTTTGAGGAAGCCACTTTATTTGTCAGTTGGCAGGATTACGAGATGAACGACGTGATTCCACTGCTTCATGTATTACAGCACATGTTGGAAACCATGGCTGGTCAGGGCCCTGGAGACATGGCGTCTACATCTTACGGCCACATGAACCCCGTTGGAGCTGAACTGGAGGAGGAGGAGAAGGAGGGGCACAGTGAAGCACAGTTTAGGCTTGGCAAAATGGCTGGTTTATCTAGTCAGCGGACAGGAGAGGAGGAGCAGGAGCAGCCAGAGGAGCTAGAGGGTTTTGAAGAAGGCGAGACAGAGGACCCGGACACACCGTGGCAGTATGCAGTGGAGATGGAGACAGGTAGTCCCTCCGAGTCACTTGCGCAAATGGCAGGAAGCATGCCCACGTGCTTGCGTAGTGACCCCAGAATTGTTTCCATTTGTCGGCGGGATGACTTCTGGCTGTCCACCTTATTGGACCCTCGCTTCTGGCACAAAATGGGGGCATTTTTTTAAACCCACCGAGAGGGAAGACAAACTGAACTACTACAAAGACATTCTACGTAGTCAGTTGGCCGATGCCTATCTACGCCATGGTCCATACTCTCGCAGGTCTGACTCGGGGGGACCTCTGCGCTCACCTTCCACTGCCATGCCTGCTGGGGGGGTTGGCAGGAGCAGCAGCAGCAGCTCCATCAGCAGCAGCCTCAGTTTTCAGTCGCTAATGAGTAGCTTTCTACACCCGCATAGTGAGGCTACTCATGAGCAGCAGGAAGACCTGGAGCAGGACCTCAACCAGCAGATCATGTCATACCTTGACATGACCATGCCAACACACCTTGAGGATCCGCTGGACTTCTGAGCAGCCAAACTTGGCTTGTGGCCGCAACTAGCAGAGTTTGCCCTGGAAAAGCTGTCCTGCCCGGCAAGTAGCGTGCCATCTGAGCGGGTGTTTAGTGCGGCGGGGGCCATAGTTACGGCGAGGAGAACTCGTCTGTCAACTAAAAATGTGGAGAGACTCACCTTTGTCAAAATGAATCAGGGATGGATCAGCCAGGATTTCCACCCACCAATGGCTGATGCATGCGACTAGATTCAGCATGGTGCCACGTTTTACACTTTCCAAATGGTGCAAAACATATTTATGTATTTAGACCAATTTTTGGCCTCCTGCTGATGCCAACTTCAGGGTGTGCCTTTCAGCCAATTTTTGGCCTCCTGCTGCTGCTGCTGCCAACTCCAGGGTGTTTTTCAAGCAATCTTTGGGCTCCTGCTTATGCTGCTGCCAACTCCAGGGTGTGCCTTCCAGCTCATGTTTGTGCTCCTGCTGCTGCCAACTTCAGGGTGCCTTCCAGCCAATTTCTGGGTTCCTGCTGCTGCTGCCAACTCCAGGGTGTGTCAGTCAATTTTTGGGCTCCTGCTGCTGCTGCCAACTCCAGGGTGTCTTTCAAGCAATGTTTGTGCTCCTGCTGCTGCTTGCAACTCCAGGGTGTGATTCATCCAACTTTTGGGCTCCTGCAGCCAACTCCAGTGTCTCTTTAAAGCAATGTTTGGGTTCCTGCTGCTGCTGCTCCTGCTGCTGCTTCTTGCAACTCCAGGGTGTGATTCATCCAATTTTTGCGCTCCTGCAGCCAAATCCAGTGTCTCTTTAAAGTAATGTTTGGGCTCCTGCTCCTGCTGCTGCTGCTTGCAACTCCAGGGTGTGATTCATCCAATTTTTGGGCTCCTGCAACCAACTCCAGTGTCTCTTTAAAGTAATGTTTGGGCTCCTGTTCTGCTGCTGCTGCTCCTGCTGCTGCTTGCAACTCCAGGGTGTGATTCATCTAATTTTTGGGCTCCTGCAGCCAACTCCAGTGTCTCTTTAAAGCAATGTTCGGGCTCCTGCTGTTCCTGCTGCTGCTGCTTGCACCTCCAGGGTGTGATTCATAGGGTGTTATTCATCCAATTTTTGGGCTCCTGCAGCCAACTCCAGTGTCTCTTTAAAGCAATGTTTGGGCTCCTGCTGCTGCTGCTTGCAACTCCAGGGTGTGAGTCATCCAATTTTTGGGCTCCTGCAGCCAACTCCAGTGTCTCTTTAAAGCAATGTTTGGGCTCCTGCTCCTGCTGCTGCTGCTTGCAACTCCAGGGTGTGATTCGTCCAATTTTTGGGCTCCTGCAGCCAACTCCAGTGTTTCTTTAAAGCAATGTTTGGGCTCCTGCTGCTGCTTGCAACTCCAGGGTGTGTTTCATCCAATTTTTGGGCTCCTGCAGCAAACTCCAGTGTCTCTTTAAAGCAATGTTTGGGCTCCTGCTCCTGCTGCTGCTGCTCCTGCTGCTGCTGCTTGCAACTCCAGGGTGTGATTCATCCAATTTTTGGGCTCCTGCAGCCAACTCCAGTGTTTCTTTAAAGCAATGTTTGGGCTCCTGCTGCTGCTGCTGCTTGCAACTCCAGGGTGTGTTTCATCCAATTTTTGGGCTCCTGCAGCCAACTCCAGTGTCTCTTTAAAGCAATGTTTTGGCTCGTGGAAGGACTTAAACTTAAAACTTATCAGGAGAGACTTAAAGAACCTAATTTGTACAGTCTGGAGGAAAGAAGGGAGAGGGGGGACATGATTGAGACCTTTAAATATGTGAAAGGATTGAATAAGGTTCAGGAGGGAAGTGTTTTTAAGAAGAAACTTAACGATAGAACAAGGGAGCACAACCTGAAGCTAGTCGGGGGGAAGATCAGGAGCAATGTTAGAAAATATTATTTTACAGAAAGAGTAGTAGATGCTTGGAACAAACTTCCAGCAGAGGTAGTTGAAAAATCAACAGTCACTGAATTTAAACATGCCTGGGATAAGCACACATCTATCCTAAGATAAAGAGTACATACAGTATACACATAAGGGCAGACTAGATGGACCGTATGGTCTGCTTCTGCTGTCAACCTATGTTTCTATGTTTCCTGCTCTTGCTGCTGCTGCTCCTGCTGCTTGCAACTCCAGGGTGGGATTCATCCAATTTTTGAGCTCCTGCTGCTGCTGCTCCTGCTGCTGCTGCTGCTTGCAACTCCAGGGTGTGATTCATCCAATTTTTGGGCTCCTGCAGCCAACTCCAGTGTCTCTTTAAAGTAATGTTTGTGCTCCTGCTGCTGCTGCTTGCAACTCCAGGGTGTGATTCGTCCAATTTTTGGGCTCCTGCAGCCAACTCCAGTGTCTCTTTAAAGCAATGTTTGGGCTCCTGCTCCTGCTGCTGCTGCTCCTGCTGCTGCTGCTGCTGCTTGCAACTCCAGGGTGTGATTCATCCAATTTTTGGGCTCCAGCAGCCAACTCCAGTGTCTCTTTAAAGCAATGTTTGGGCTCCTGCTGCTGCTGCTTGCAACTCCAGGGTGTGATTCATCCAATTTTTGGGCTCCTGCAGCCAAATCCAGTGTCTCTTTAAAGTAATGTTTGGGATCCTGCTGCTGCCTGCAACTCCAGGGTGTGATTCATCCAATTTTTGGGCTCCTGCAGCCAACTCCAGTGTCTCTTTAAAGCCATGTTTGGGCTCCTGCTGATCCTGCTGCTGCTGCTTGCAACTCCAGGGTGTGATTCATCCAATTTTTGGGCTCCTGCAGCCAACTCCAGTGTCTCTTTAAAACCATGTTTGGGCTCCTGCTGATCCTGCTGCTGCTGCTTGCAACTCCAGGGTGTGATTCATTCAATTTATGGGCTCCTGCAGCCAACTCCAGTGTCTCTTTAAAGCAATGTTCGGGCTCCTGCTGCTGCTTGCAACTACAGGGTGTGATTCATCCAATTTTTGGGCTCCTGCAGCCAACTCCAGTGTATCTTTAAAGCAATGTTTGGGCTCCTACTGCTGCTGCTGCTTGCAACTCTAGGGTGTGATTCATCCAATTTTTGGGCTCCTGCAGCCAACTCCAGTGTCTCTTTAAAACCATGTTTGGGCTCCTTCTGCTGCTGCTTGCAACTGCAGGGTGTGATTCATCCAATTTTTGGGCTCCTGCAGCCAAATCCAGTGTCTCTTTAAAGTAATGTTTGGGCTCCTGCTGCTGCTGCTGCCTGCAACTCCAGGGTGTGATTCATCCAATTTTTGGGCTTCTGCAGCCAACTCCAGTGTCTCTTTAAAGCAATGTTTGGGCTGCTGCTGGTCCTGCTGCTGCTGCTTGCAACTCCGGGGTGTGATTCATCCAATTTTTGGGCTCCTGCAGCCAACTCCAGTGTCTCTTTAAAGCAATGTTTGGGCTCCTGCTGATACTGCTGCTGCTGCTTGCAACTCCAGGGTGTGATTCATCCAATTTTTGGGCTCCTGCAGCCAACTCCAGTGTCTCTTTAAAGCAATGTTCGGGCTCCTGCTGCTGCTTGCAACTACAGGGTGTGATTCATCCAATTTTTGGGCTCCTGCAGCCAACTCCAGGGTCTCTTTAAAG
This sequence comes from Gastrophryne carolinensis, assembly GCA_027917425.1. Lineage (NCBI taxonomy): Eukaryota > Metazoa > Chordata > Amphibia > Anura > Microhylidae > Gastrophryne > Gastrophryne carolinensis. The sequence continues at coordinate 121,762,471 of CM051239.1, forward strand.
TAATGTTTGGGCTCCTGCTTCTGCTGCTTGCAACTCCAGGGTGTGATTCATCCAATTTTGGGCTCCTGCAGCCAAATCCAGTGTCTCTTTAAAGCAATGTTTGGGCTCCTGCTGCTGCTGCTGCTTGCAACTCCAGGGTGTGATTCAGCTAATTTTTGGGCTCCTGCTGCTGCCAGCTCCAGGGTGTGTTTTTCAGGCACTATAAGGGCCCCTCATAGTGATGCCACTTCAACTCTCTGCAATTGTGCTGCTCTGCGATTCTATTAGCGATGCCTCTGATCTGCATATCCTAATTATTTACAGTATTATTTCACTAACCCAGCACGCATCCTATGCGTGTTACAGCAAGGCAGAATGGTTTACAACCCTGTTGAGGCTCTAGGAGGCTCAGAAATAGCCGTTTTTAATAGCGATTCGTCGCGAATAAATTCGTGTCGAAGCGATTTTTGTCGGAAAATTCGGCGAATCAGCCGAATCGAATTTTTCAAAAGTTCGCTCATCTCTAAACATCATCATATAAGATGGATAAAAAAGATTACCATCACAAGATCTATTTACAGTCTTTTTCTTATTAGTTTTGTTCAGCATATCATCCCAATTCCTCATACTGGCAATATTTCTCGCTCGACCGATCAATTCAGTGGAATAACCCCTCTCCTTTAGCCTATTAGAAATAATGTCCAACTCCTCTTGGAAAGAAGCATCATCCGAGCAATTCCGGCAGGCTCTGATCATTTCTCCAACCGGAATTGATCGGATTGTATGGAAAGGATTGCAGCTTTCCGCCCTAAGGGTGGTATTTCCAGCTGTTTTCTTCCTATATGTCCTAGTTGACACAGTCTTACCATCACTAGACAAACCTAACAAGTGATCTAAAAACCGAATTGTCTCAGGACTGCTCTCAGAGGTAAATTTCAGATTTAGATGGTTATCATTCAAATAATCAACAAATCGTTTCACCAAATTCTCATCTCCATCCCACACAAATAGTAGGTCATCGATGTACCTTCCAAAAAATTTAATGCAGGCCAAAAAGGGGTTGTCTTGCCCAAAAATTCTCACCCTCTCCCACCAACCCATATAAAGGTTGGCGAGAGAGGGCGAGAAAGGGGCTCCCATGGATGCCCCCGCAGCGCTGCAGATAAATAGTCCCTGCAAATAGGAAAAAATTGTGTTTTAATAAAAACTCTATTGCTATAATGAGAAAGCTCTGTAACTCCTGGGAATAAAAAGAATAATTCTGCATATGGAAGAAAACAGCCTGCATGGCCAGGTCATGGGGAATACTAGAGTACAGGGAGGCGACATCACAAGTCAGCCACCTGTACTCAGGCTCCCAATCAAGATCTGCCAACCGTTGAATTACATTGAGTCCTGTAAATAGCCCGGAAGCCTCCGGACTAATGGGAGAAGATGGTAATCCACCCATTGCCCCAGCTTCTCACACATCCCCCCAATAACTGCGACAATGGGGCGACCCAATGGTGGGCGCTCTGTCTTATGGATCTTGGGGAGATGGTGAAAAACAAGGGAACCGGGGACTCCACAAATAGGAACTCTACATCTGAATCGGAAAGAACGCCTTCACATAGGAGGGCCTTAAGCTCCACTTGAAATGTATTAGTAGGGTCACAAGACAATTTTGAGTAAGTAAGGGGGTCATCAAGCTGTCTAACAGCTTCTCGTTCATAATCAGTTTAACCTTGGTCTCATTGGAGTATGACACATGCATTTGGCAGACTTGATGTAGGTTTTGGCAAAACATAGCAGTTTTTCTTTGTAAGAAAAGTCTTCAGTCTTGCTATTCTACCCCGAGCCCTGAAAAATACAGGTGATTGTTGTCACCTATAGTACATGCCCAGTGCTTTCCAAAATATCCTGCAGCTCTTTTTATGTTGCTGTAGGCCTCTTGGCATCCTCTTGGGACCACCTTCTTTGAGGAATATCCAGATCTTGGCAATGTGCCTGTTGTGCCATATTTTATCCAGTTTTTGATTATGGTCTTATGTATCCCTCTTCTGTCTGATACCTTTCAACAATGGGGTTGATTCATAGCCAGGTAAGAAAACTCACTCCATTTTTTTAGGAGAGACTGACATTCACATTCATTGTCTACCTTGGGGCAGATTAAACAACTGGGTGTAAATTTTCACCTGGTGTTTTTTCAACCCTAAGGTAGACAATGAAACTGAATGGCACTTTTCTCTCCAAAAAAATGAGTGCTTTTTCTGACCTGGCTTTGAATTGACCTCAATTAGATATTTTTGATGTGTTGTTATGGACCCTAGCTTTTACTTTAACATTTTAAAAATAACAAAGAAAATGTACTAGAACAGAGGGATATATATATATATATATATATATATATATATATATTCAGAATCACAAATATGGCAACTTTGTACTACTAGTTAAAATATGTTTAAATATAGATCAAATTGAAGGTGGAAAAATAGTTTTTGTATGAAAAAAAATACATTTTAACAGGGGTGTGCAGACATTTTATATACACAGTAGTTTTATATCAAAGTTGTCCTGTCCTTCTGGGCCCCATAGCAACCACATGGTCTGCTATAGAGTTAGATCCTTATATATACTTTTTTTTTAGCACGGTGGCTGTAGCTGATCTCTAAGGGTCGACAAGTTCCATGACCATTCCAGACAAACATAAACTAACTGATGGCGTCTGTGACATTCTGGCTCCATTGGATTGTTTCGGCAATAAAACCTGCCAAGGAATAAAAAGAGAATAAATGTATATAATTATGTTACACTGTAATTTTCCCTCTCTCTGTTTTAAAACTAGGACACATGTGATCCTCATTGGGTTCACCCATCCTGTTCAGTACGATCTTAAATTGTGAGAAATAAAAAGGCAGAGAGTGTTGGGTGAGACGCTGCATTCAGAAGGAGGTGAGCTGTCACTCATACACGAACAGGTAATTTCTAAGATTAACAGGCGCCACTGGGCTGGGGTGGAGCACTTCATGGCAGATGTCACTATTAAATAAGTACAAAACGAAATGTTACCGTGCTGGTTTATTTTAGACAGAAATGCGTACAAAACAGGGAGGCTGGTTTCACACCAGTGTGGCTGTGGTGCGTCTGTGCTTTCGGTGAGCGCCTCGCAGCCACATGTGAAAAGCTGTTCATAGCAATCTATAGCCACCTTCACATGTGCCTCGGGCATTTGTGGAGTGCTCCAATGCTCTGCAAAAGCCCTGCCAGCAGCGCCCGAAGGGCATAGCGCTAGCGATTCTACTCCATGTGAGTGGAGAGTACAAGTGCTGACGCCCTCCACACACGATTGCGCAATCTTTCTGGTGTGAAACCGGCCAGAAGTTGAATTCTCAGAGGAAGATGAAACCAACCAAAAATATGTCTTTGTAAAATAAAAAAACAAGCATAATAAAATCTAAGTATCTTAAATTTGCTTGCCACTTTCATAGTGAAAGAAGAAGTACAGATGATCAGTGCAGCAATGTCAACTATTGAGATTCCTTTGCAATTTTTGCAACAAACGAGCAATCTTATGTCAGCCAAAACAATATGAAGCTCGAGAACAAACTCTTGTTAAAGTGGACTAAAACACAGCGTGATCAATTCCCTTGCTCCGGGCATCCAAAATTGTGATTCCCTGCTGTGTGAAACCCCCCAGGTTGCCCTGTACACTTACCTTGCTTTCCGGTCCAACGGCGCATGTGTCAGCCGCGGCCGCATCCCCGCTATCTCTCTAGCAGGGCGCGTGCCCGCACCAGGGGTTCCCACAGCAGGGCACCCCAATAAAAGAAAAGAAAAATAAATACAGCCTTTCATTTTCATTGAAAAAAAAACATGCTTGCAGTTGAGGCATGGCTTTTTGCAATGAAATGAGTTCCAACTCGCATACGTTGATCCAGTATACTGTCTTGCGAGTTGTAAAATTTCAGATGGAAGTAAAAATTCTCTCATGGTTTTCTCGCATGCTTCTCAGGTGTGCAAGATTGTCCTGCATGTGTCCCTGAATCATGTGAGAAAGCGGGAATTATTGGATGCGAGATCAGTCTGACATTGTTTGGTGTGTCCCTTTAAAGCGAAGCAAAACCCAGGAATTTGACTTTCCCAGGTTTTGTTCAGTACCCCCGGGGGCATCCCGACCCCCACTGTGTGAAACCCCCCCCAGTTCTCCCATAAAGACTCACCTTGCCACGCTCCAACGGCGCATGCACAGGCTCTTCCAATCAGAGTCGCCTTCTGTGAGCACCTCATTCAGCAGGCGACTCTCCTTGACTTGAAAGGGGAGTGTGTACTGCCACACCCCCCGCATGCCTGGCTTTGCTGAAGATGCAGGAGATGTGGCAGCACGCACCCCCCATTGTAAACAATGAAAGCCACCTGCCAAATGATGTAGTCACACGACGGCTCTCATTGGGTGAGAGCCCGTGCATGCACGGTTGGTGCGCGAGTTTTTATGAGTGAACCCGGGGGTTTTACACAGCAGGGCACTTCGATTCGGGATGCCTCAAAGAAAAGCTAGCATCCAGTCCTGGAATCTTTTAGTCTCTAGGCTGGCTGGTGGGTGGGTTTTATTCCACTAAAATGATTTAATAGAAGTTGTAGCTACTTCTCTAAAGTCTCATTATCCTCCATTATTCTGAATTTTCAAGGAGTTTTTGGCCGTCACAATCATTTTACTTACCTATTATCCTAATTCAAATTATAACTGTCCTATTGTTGTGCCAGTTATGGACATTTCAACTTAAAAAACAAATAATAAGCATGCAAAAAGTTAATTTCATTGCATATTGAATATGACTCTGGTCTTCCATTTGCTTTGTATCTTTGCAGACTGAAAGGGACCAGATCATTGCTTCACACGGGAGGATCAAAGGGCAAAAATATGCATGGAAGCATTGAGAGATCATTCCACAGGACAAGGAAGAGTATGAATCACACAAAAGAGCAATTGTACCCAACCAAAACAATCAAAAGAATAGGAACAATATTTTGGTCATGTCATTATCTGTGCAAGGGAATTAAAAATGAAATTCATCCCAACTACGCAAGTGAATTAGCTATAGATTGCTTTACAATGATAGTAAAATAGTCCTCAAGAAACTCTGATGAGACATTTTCTTACTGACATAGTAACATATTAACATAGTATGTAAGACTGAATAAAGACTTTAGTCCATACAGTTTACCCTGTATATAAAAGAAGATATCACGTTTGAACTCTTTTAGTGTATTGCTCATATTACTTCCTCTGGCAGAGAGTTCCATAGTCTCACTTCTATGTCGGGGTAAGAAGCGTCTTTTTTCTCTAACCTTAGTGCTTATGGTTAAACCTCGGGGTATAAATAGATTGTGGGACAGACCTTTGTATTGACTACAATATATTTATACATAGATATTAGATCATCCCTAAGGAGTCTCTTTTCAAAACTTAGTAAACCTAACTTTGACAATTTTTCAGGATACTCTAGTCCTCCTATTCCATTTATTAATTCAGTTGCCCACCTTTGCACGCGCTTCAATTCTTATATGTCATTATTATGCACTGGTGACCAGAACTGTACACAAAATCTCCACTGTAGTTTTATCAAGCATTTCCTTCCTAATCATGGCACCTGGTGCATAACCTTACATTTATCTGTATTAAAATTAATTTGACATTTTACTGTCCAAACTTCCAATTTATCTAAATCAGTCCGTAGCTGCATGCTGTCCTCTTTTGCATTATTTACTTTAGCCTGGTAGAATCTGCAAAGATTGATATTTTACTGTTTAATTTATCCCCAATGTCATTACTATATACAGTATATATTAAAGAGAAATTGGCACAGTACTGAGCCCTGCGGTACTCTACTTGTAACGGTTATATCCAATCCAAGTATGTACCATTGATAACCATCTTCTCTTTCCTATAACTAAGAGGCCGATTCATTAATAGCGCCAGGTAGCGACAGATGAGCGCCAGTAGCGTGATTTTCACAGCGCCAGCTAGTATTCGCTGTGCTTGGCCGGGGTTTGCTTGTTGACAGCGACTCAGTCGGTGTGCGGTAATGTTGAATATGGGCTTAGGGGTTGCTGTTTCACAGGTTCAGCGTTGTATGGGTGCGCCTGACAACGAATGGCCAGAGCGAACGGCTTGCTGCAGATTCATTAACAAATCACGCTCCGAATTTTTTCGCGCTGTGAATTCCTTGTTTAAACCCCAGAGCGCTGGCGGCGATGGATTTAAAATAGTTTTTAACCCCCAAACAACCATTTTTTGTTTTTGTTGTTTTTATAAACATGTTGTAATATGAATACATTAATATCAGACCTGTAATATCAATTCTGCACAAAATCATTTTTTTTTTTTTTACCTTAAAAAAAAATCCTAATATTGCAGAAGTGGTCACAGAATTTTTGACATTAAAAAAAAAAAAAACATTAATAGCAAGTAATTATGATTAATTAAAGATTGCTCCATTGAAATGCATTGAACATCGCCAGGGAGCGACAGGTCATACCTGGCGCTGTGATGGGATTAGCAGCGGCGCTGTTCGTTGCAGTCGGCTACATGATGAATCCCGCGCTAGCTGTCGCTCTCGCCGGCGCTAGCCTCATTTAGCTTGATAAATGCGTCATTGTGGCCGACGCCGGGCGTACTTGAGTCGGTAGCCGCGGTTAGCTGGCGGGACCTGGCGCTCGTCAGACACTACCTGGCGCTATCGCTTGATGAATAAGGGCATTAGCCAATTACCCATGTACACACATTTTTCCACAGTCCAAGTATTCTCATCTTTTGTACACGTCTTTTATGTGGCACACTATCAAATGCTTTGAAATGCTTATCAGGTTTATCTGTCAGGAGCTAGGAGCTTATACCGAATAATAAGGTCATACTCCAGGATAGCACTTTCTAAAACAACTTCAAACAGCTTGGCCCACACAGATAGTAAACTAACCTGTAGACCTAAGTGTATTTTCCATTGGCACCCCATAAGCTAAGCACCAATCCTGTGGAACAGTCCCCATTATCAGGGCCAGATTATGAGGGGGGCGCAAGGAGTGTGTCCCAGGGCCTCTATCACTTGCCCTGCCCAACCTTTGAGTTATGGTTTGGTCCAGGAGGCTTTTCGCAGTTACTCTGAGAACAGCTATAGGATTTTGGAGTTTATTCTTGTTTTTAAGCTGCCGGCTATCATGTTGGATATATATATATATATATATATATACACAATAATTTATCTGCACTTTATTGAAGGAGGACATACACTTAGTATAGTAAAGCTTGTGACTAATGCACAGGCTTAATCTTCCTAAACACAATCAGGGTCATGACATTTACAATAAATATGCATCTTTTTAGCACTTAAACCGGACCTTCAGCATGATTTATTGAAAAGTCCAAAGCCTTATAAAACGATTCCCAAGCATCTAAAATGTATTTATTTTAAGTTTTTAGTCACTTACTTATTATTCTTTCCCCCACCGGGCTGCAACTCTGTTCAGGACTTTAGGATACGGGCGCCGCCATCTTGACTCTTGACGCCACACCTGAGGAGAGGAGCATGGGATAAAGTACAGGGCGGCGGGTTATAGCTGTGCTTTGCTCAGACAGAGCAGAGCTGGGGTCAGTAAAAGGTCAGCAATCCCAGAATACAGAGCAGCACAGTCAGAAGGCACTTCCTGCTTGCAGGCTGCCTGCTGTTCCATGAGCTGTCATCTTGGATGTTTAAAGGCTCATTACATGCAGTAGATGCAAGTAGGATAATTTTTAATGTGAGCAATCTGTATGTACAGGGTGGGGGAAACATATAAGATAAAGTGATGTCAGTGGTTAGACCAAAGACCCAGAACCGCGCTAGATTTCTAAACCAAATGTAATACAAAGGAAAAATTGCTCAACGTGATAAAGTCCTTATCTCAGAAAGAACCCAATATGATCAGTAAAAAGTGAAAAACACAGAGCACAAAAATAAATAAATACAAATTCCAACTTTCTAATAATGGAACATACATAAATCTTCAAAAAAAGTCCAAATAAAAAAGAAATTCGAAAAAATATATTCAAAAATTGAAAAAAGTTAGGTATCCCACGGTGCATGCACTTCACATGTACTAGTGCAAAAAAAGAGAGAACCTCCACCAAACGTGCAAACTCTTACCGACTTCACAGCAAAAGAGAGCCTTCAAATGGTAATATTCAGCATCACTACCCCCAGTGGGCGTCGATGTAAGTTGAAAACTCAAACGTTGCTCAAACTTGGTAAAATTATTCCAATTGATATATATACAAGGTGCCAATTCAAAGGGACCGCAATCTCAATAATGATCAGATATGACTCAATTGATGAAAATTCATTCCAATGATGTAAAAAAGCAAAGAAAGGGAAAAATAGTGTAATACTGCAAAATTTCTCTCCTTTAATAAAATCTCAGGAAATGCACTCACATGATAAAAGAATGGGAAAAGGCATTAAACATAGTAACGATCTCACCGACGCTGGAATCCAACAGTCACTCTCTGCGTCCCATATGCCGGGCAATACTGTTCCAAATGATGAATAAGGCTAAAAATAGAATATCCTGGATCCACCGCTCGCCACCTGCCGACGCGTTTCGTTGCCGTAAGGCAACTTTAACTAGGCTAGTTAAAGTTGCCTTACGGCGAGCGGTGGATCCAGGATATTCTATTTTTAGCCTTATTCATCATTTGGAACAGTATTGCCCGGCATATGGGACGCAGAGAGTGACTGTTGGATTCCAGCGTCGGTGAGATCGTTACTATGTTTAATGCCTTTTCCCATTCTTTTATCATGTGAGTGCATTTCCTGAGATTTTATTAAAGGAGAGAAATTTTGCAGTATTACACTATTTTTCCCTTTCTTTGCTTTTTTACATCATTGGAATGAATTTTCATCAATTGAGTCATATCTGATCATTATTGAGATTGCGGTCCCTTTGAATTGGCACCTTGTATATATATCAATTGGAATAATTTTACCAAGTTTGAGCAACGTTTGAGTTTTCAACTTACATCGACGCCCACTGGGGGTAGTGATGCTGAATATTACCATTTGAAGGCTCTCTTTTGCTGTGAAGTCGGTAAGAGTTTGCACGTTTGGTGGAGGTTCTCTCCTTTTTTTGCACTAGTACATGTGAAGTGCATGCACCGTGGGATACCTAACTTTTTTCAATTTTTGAATATATTTTTTCGAATTTCTTTTTTATTTGGACTTTTTTTGAAGATTTATGTATGTTCCATTATTAGAAAGTTGGAATTTGTATTTATTTATTTTTGTGCTCTGTGTTTTTCACTTTTTACGAAACATATAAGATACTTTCTTTTCAGAGTGAAGGACCGCTTTAAGTGTGTTGAGGTGGAGAGCTCTCCAAACTTTTTTGAGTGCTGACCATGTTGTAAAAGGCAGCTTTAACATTTTTTGGATTTAAAATATGTCACAGTAGCTTGCTTGGGCATGGCTCATTTTCCCTGAAGTAGGAAAGGCCCAAAAGCTTACTGCCATAATATTCTCAGAATGGGGGAATCCCAATCTATTATTAAGAAAGAAAGGAGGAATTTAGCTCCTTTTTACCTGGCATACTGACAAGTTTGGTTGAACGTTTAGCTTTTCCTTGTTGCTGGTTTTCGGCACATACATGATAAGTTGAGAAGGTGCTAGTTAAAGTGGACATCCAGTCCATAAAATAAAGTTTAGTAAATTGCTCCCCTAAACCCCCTTCTCTAATGATCAATGGTGTAAGCTATATGAGCGGGATTAACCCAATCCAGATGTTGTGAAATAGCATGAAGAGTCTGCACTCCTGAAATACACGGGATCGGTCATCTTTCTGACAGTTCTGTTTACATATGAGAATTAATAGGGATCTGTGCTAGCAGCAGCCGACACATCTGAGAAAAAAATGTGGGCAGGCGGGAGCGCGCACTGAATGGGGATGTGGCTCTGTGTGGCATGAATAAAGATGGTGCCGCTCGGCACTGGAATTGCCTGATGAGCAGGGCTGCATCCCAGGTGAGGTAAGTTTGTTTATTTTTTAGAAGGGACTACTTTACAAAGGGGAACATCTGCCTTGACTGGCCCTTTAAAGCTGGATGTGCAGAGCAGTTTGCACCTGTTATATTCATCCCCTTCCACTTCTACACATATTCCCCATAGCTGGGAAGAAAAGCAGCTACTGTACCAAAGCCTCTCTAACAGGATTTATTCGGAATATTGAAAAGATACAATTATGGTCAGGCATCTTGCCAACCACAAAAACTGTATCCAACCATTATAGACCAGAATAAAAAAAACTCTTTATATTAACCCTTCAAGAACTAATCTTGCTCTCTTCTAGGAAGTAAAAATGATGTGGCAAGGAACCTTACCTCTCTAAATGAAGACTCCATAGTGTGCTTGCTTACAAAATACTTGTAGCTGCTGACTAGCAAATGTGTGCCTATACTATAAAGGCAGAAGAATAGAAGGAAGCAGTTACCTAGCTTAGTCTTCACACACTACAGCCCGGATTTAGTAAGGCTATGCTGGATTGTGCTGGAGCGGCACAGGTTGGCACAATCTAGCATAGCATGAATTAACTAGCTCTCCATATACCGTTACTCATATAACTTTCACCCCCCACCAAATAAAATCTCCAGACCACCATTTCTTTGGAAAGATTAAGTTTAATCAGCCAGAGCTCAACACACATAACATCAACTAACAAGCAAATTAAGACGCCATCTCCTGTTCTGGGTCTGAGAAGCCCAAAGCTAGCAAAAAGGGGGGAGGGAAAAGATTGTGGACACGGGGCAGAAGGCTGAAAAAGTACCTCTCAACCTCGGCTAACTGCCAGTGGACAAAAGTACCCCCGTCACCCACTCTCTGAATTTAACGACAACAAAGATCCATCTTGGCCAGTTTCTGCCAAAACAGATGTATGCTCTTCCAAATTGCCCTGCTAGGTCAGATACCAAACCCGAGAGTAGATCTGCCATAACTGCTGACAACTTAGTGCTGTCCAGCCCACCACCTCCATCTCAATTCACTCCCTTAACAACACATTAAACACATCAAGTCATTCAAAAGCACTCCATTCAGATGATAGTACCCCTAATACACTCCACATCCACATGACGTGCACTCAACCCCCACTGAGCCTCACAAACCGCGTTATCGCCTTGTTGACCTTCATACGTACTTTCTCATTGGCCAGCGGATCTTTTGTGTGCACTCATAACGGGGAACAATCTCTGACCAAAATAAAACCACATCTGGAAACTCCCCCAAGAAACACAACAAATTCCTTGTTATTGACTTAATTAAGTGCTTCATCGGCATGCTCCCCAAGTCATTGCCACCTGCATGACATACTAACACTCTTGGGGGCTCCCACTTCAACGCCATGTCCATAGTGTGGTCCCGCAGCCCACACCAACGCAACCCTCTCACACATTTCCAGCCCAGATTCACCCTCTCCTTGAGTATGCTCAGTCCTCTGCAATATAGCTCTCCGAGCCGCCCAGAGATGAAGAATGTCCGACGATCAGGATCAAGCATGTGGAATCTAAAAACAAAAGGGGGTTAGTAACCTAAACAGAAACTCAGGCCTGAAAACAACAGGACACCCTCCCCCATTTTATGCCCACTCAATTCTATCCGGACAAATATACAGCCTATACCGCGCCGATTCCCATCTCCCCAACTTATTTACTAACTTTGCTGGCAAGCCTGGCCTGTCAGTCGCTGCCCCTATCTGGAAAGAGTGGTACTGTACTGTACTCTCCGCTGCTCAGTTCCATCTCTGCCTGTGGGGTGCGAGAGGATCTTCTCCACCCTAGCTTTGGATCTCTTTTCATAGAACTCTTGAAGAGATGATAACGGGGCGCCAATGATCTACATGCATTTACACACATCAAAAGACTGCCAGTAATGGAAGGAGGAAGCTTGGCTGACTTTTTCTTAAATTAGGACATATATGTCACCCCTGCTCTTGATATCTAGCATAGCAAAAAGAAGACGCGTGACAGTCTGTTTCTGACAGTCTGCGGCGGAAACGCACGTGCCGCTAGGGAATCTCGCTTCCTATTGAAATCAAGAAGAGCCCTTTGCCGAAGGCTGTAAACAAGGCAAATGGCTCTGGCTGGACATTAGCCCATGCATCCGCTGTTGGACCGAGGAGAGGTGAGTTTTACTGGGCGAACTGGGGGGTTTCACACAGCGGGGCATCCCAATTTGGGATGGAACAAAACCAGGGATAGTCAAAATCCCAGGTTTTGTTTCGCTTCAAAATTCTCAAAAATACGCACGCAACAGGAAATTGGGAAATTAGAATACAGGAACCATCCCTAATGTCTTAAGCAGGAATACATTTTAAAACAGGAAATGTCCTGGCCCAGTACTAATTTAAACAGCCCACTTCAAATCCTACATTTTAGGCAACTTTTTCTCCACATATCTATTACTTTATGTGTAACATTTCTTTTCTTCTGACTTAGCATATGATTAAAGGGAATAGTATTTTATTCAGCCTTAAATAACAAAATGTGTTTAGCCCCTCTCTCCCGGTTGAACCATTTGTGCAGATGCAGACCACACTTTAGCAGAGAGGTATTGAAGTGCCTGACTAGCCTCGTCATGCCATCTCCATTGCAATGGGTGGAGTGGGCATGCCCTAGACCTTTTATTCTCAAACTACTGTACGAGTCCCCCAAGGGGTGCGCGGGGGTGCACCAGCAGCAGGGGTCTGATGGATCTGGTATATTATCTTAACAGTAAAACATTATTCCTTCTTGCTTTAAAGCTGCTACAAAGTATGTGGTCTGTGTTCAAATTATTAATTGATACCCTTAAATTTATAATTGATCCCCTCCTAGGGGGTACTATGTTGGAACTCCTTGTATCTAGGTGGTACTTAGTCTTAATGCAGAGGGGCTTCCATCTTGCTCCCCACAAATGCCAGGCGTGCTTTTGCTGTGACAGTGGTAAGTGTGCCTGAAAATGTAAACCAGAATATTTTAGATACTTTATGTATATAAGGAAGCAGCAGGACAGGACAACTGAATCAACTGTACCAGAAATGAAGGATTAAGACCACAATCACCAGGGTGATGGGTGCCATTGATCTGTAGGTCTGGGTCTGTGGCTATTAGAAACAGTAAGAAGTTATTGAGTTTAATCGTAGAAGGTATACTGAATGTGGTCTAATCAGTCATATAACATGATGGAAGATAGTGTCCAGGTAGTTTCCAACCTTTCTTAACTTGGAAGATCACAGTGGGTTAAATGTTAGTTCCTAAGCTCTTTGGACCCCCACCACTGGAGCTTACGCAGTTCATTCTATTAAGCCGTCTTATCTCTTGTTTGGCTCCAGTGCATTTCCTATATAAGACAACAATTCTTGTTGTGGACACTCACTGTCACTAATTCATTTTTCATGGCTCCACATGACTGCATTTCCCAAACAGCTTATTGCTATTGTTGAGGAGCGATGAGATCAATGACCTCCCCTCCCAAACACATCTATTTGGAGACCTATAAGCCCTATGCTGTGCAGTTTATTCAAGCTGGTCTGCTCATTTCATATTAACAAAGCTATTTTTCCTCTACTCATACCAAAAACAAACAGTTTTCTTGTCTTTATACATTTTCCAATATATATATACACGAGATCCTGAAATAAAGCAAAACTTTCCAAAATGACTATAAAATATACACTTTATGGCAAGCTTTCACAATTTATTTTAATAAAGTAGTTTAATCAGTTTGTGATTGCCCTAAGTAACACCCAATAGAGTTTTTGTAGGAAGGTACAGGTCCGCTTTGAAAAGGAGCTATACTGTACTTTACTACTGTATAATATACAACAAAGTGGTATGACTTACAGTGTGCATTGCGGTGTAGATTGCAACCTTTATCCCGGTGAACCTTTTAGTGTTTAGATACAAAAAAGTTCAAAGAAAAATGTCCTAAAAATTACCTGTACCTGTGATAGGGCATTTTTAAAGGTCATGTACATCATATATCCAATAGGGTAAGGATATTTTTTTAAAGTTTGGAAATAACAGCACCATATGGGCAATGCTTTACCCTTGCCCATAGGGTACTGTTGTTTCCAAACTTAAAAAACCTCATATAAACAATTATGTACCTAACCTGTAAAAATGTTCTATCATAGGTACAGGTAATTTTTTGGGAAAAAAACGTAGAACAAGCATTTTTTTATACCTTTTTGTGTCTAAACACTAAAAAGCCCACTGAAATACAGGTTGCAATCCACACAGCAGTACACACCAGAAATCACACTGGCTTCACCCCACTACGGGGTCATGCTAAATATTTGGTGAAGCCAGTGTGACTTACGATGTGCATTGTGATGTGGATTGCAACCTTCATGAGCTTTTTAGCAATAACACACAAAAAAGTGCAAAAAAGTATTTGACCTACATTTTAGCCCCAAAAATAATCTGTCCATGTGATGGCACATTTTTACAGTTTAGATACATTCAGTTTCCAGTGATGTAATTATGGGCTATGCTAAAGATTTCACTTTTTTTCACTCATTTTTTTCTGCATAGCCCATAGGGTTCTGTTGTTTCTAAACTTAATAACAAATCCCCTTACCTCATTGGAAAAATGATGTGCCTAACCTGTAAAAATGCCCCATTACGGGTATGGGTCATTTTAAGGAAACATTGGGGGAATATTTTTTGCACTTTTTTGTGTCTAAAAGCTAATAAGCTCACCGGGTTGCAGGGCAGGGCAGGTTGCAATCCACACCGCAATGCCCACTGCAAGTCACATTGGCTTAACCAAATATTTAGCATGACCCCCACTGTGTTCTAAAGCATGGTTTGACCCCCTCCCTTTTCCATGGTCCAGGATGGAGACCAAAACTCACCAGTCCCACTAGGGGAGTATCAGTGTCCCTAGTTCCATCTACCACAGACATGTGGCATCCAGAATCCAGAATATTTATTCTCCAGATACATAGGAACATACAAGAAAATATATATATATATATTAGGTAAGTGTTCCAGGGTGGTCACAGCCTGCAATGCCTATGGTTTATAAACCCATCCATCCCCACTTGCAACCTTAAATTAGTGCAATAGTCTGCTGTAAAGACATTGGTAGACAATGGCGGCATGCATACCCCAGGTGGAATCAAATGAAATGTCTTACGAAAAATTACAGCTGAACAAAACTGATTATAACTTGAATTTATGGCCCTAATTCTGGCTATTCTCTCGGGACAATGTAAATGTTCACTTCAGCTTCATATTTAAGTGTCAACAGATGATTGTCAGGGCCGCCCCACATGTATCAGACTAGAAGACATGGCACCTAATATACTGTAAAAACTAGGAGGATGTAAATGTGTGACCCATTTACTTCTAGCGGCACCCCATTCCTCTGCAGGAGCTCTTAAGTCATCATGAACATTGAGGCTGAGATCAGGATGTTTCCACACTACCTTGTGATATGACCATGAAGCAGAAATGAAACAATGAGCTGGTCTTGTCATATGACCATGAAGTAGAAATGAAGCAATGGGCTGGTCTCCCAAGTTTGAGATGGAATCAGAAGATAAGATGCTGCAAAGAAATAGGGTTTAATTGCAGTGGTCGCTTCTCAATTGCTTGATTTTTTATCCTCGAAGTTTGCTTTTGATTGACATGTTAGATTTACTGTGGAGGGATTGATATATATGAAAGTGGCAATGGAACCTAATTGCAGCGCAAAACCATGTACTCAAAATTGCAGAAATACATTTCTGACACCAGATTTATTGTAAATGCATGAAACCACCACTTTCCAAAATTAAAACAAATAAGATTGTGATGTAAAAATTGGCCTACAAAGTTCAATCAAGGAAAGTTGCATTTTAGGAAAAATAGTTGCCGTACCTTAATTACTATCCCATTTTATTCCTGGATCAACATTTTCCCTATAGGTACATTATTTAAATTTTAATATGAGATCATGTTGCTTAAGAGCACAAATGATGTTACGCCTGCACAGTAATGGCAAATAGGATAATACATTTACCATAAATGAATCATCTGACTATAGTGACCTTAGCAGACATTTCAATATGTAAGTAAACTCTTTGTCAATGGTAACAAAGAAGTTCTGTTATAAAAAATACATTTGTGCGTCCCTGGTAAAGCCCTGAGGGTTTGTTTACTGTAGGGCGAAAGGCTCCACCAGTCCTGCGCGGCTCCCGCTGGCACCAGAGAGTCCGCCGAAAAGATACGCTTGAAATGGAAAATGCAATAGTTTTACGGATAAGAGCGCAATTATCTGAAGATGACATATGCACTTTCTCCTTTAACATGAAGCCCATTATAAGTCAGATGACATTCACTCTCCCTAATCTTCAAATGCAATTTCATGTAAACCGAAAGGACAATTAATAGAGGCCTGCCTGACAGAGGCCAGCAGATTTTAATAATGGATCATTTTTTATTTCACTGATTATAATGTACATAAATATTAAAGGCTGATCTGTATCAGACAAACAGAGGATTCTTTAGGACAGATGCTCCAATGTAAAAAAAAAAACAAAAAACTGTATCCAGCCATAATTGTTGGAAAACAGAGGCTGGCCTTGATTCAGTAAACTCTCGTTGAAATATCCCATGTAAATAAGGGCATTTTTATACTTTATTTTAGAATACTGCATAAAATAAATTAAGACATGATTCAAGAAGAGAAAATATTATATTTTAGTTTTTAACAACTAAAATGTTTAATTTAGGCCAATACAGATTAAATTATTGTAAAACTTAACATTTGCTTTACTTTAAAAAGCAAATAAAAAAATAGCACATTGTTCTAGTAAAACGTTTAAATGCAAAATTGTGCTCTAGCTTTTTCCCTTATTTTAGCTTATGCCTTTTTTAATAAGGCAAAAAACAATGTAGATATGTTAAAGTGGGTCAAAACCCACCCCAGAATCTAAACGATTCAAAGCCTGGCCGCTTGCCTGCCCCTGGGGTATCCTACAATGGATGTCCCGCTGTGTGGAATCCTCTCCCCCGGAGCTGGTGATGTTACCAGATCCTGGCAGGTCCCGCAACGCAATCTCCATCAACACCACATCCTCGGCTTCTCGTTGGCTGTACACACTCCTGCGCCCAGCCTGTCTAAATGGCTGGGTTTGGGAGCGTGCACGCTTGAACACCGTGCCGGGGTTTGGCCAGCCGGCTGCAACTTTTCACAGTAGCACTGCTTTGGCGGTGGAAAAGCCGGCTGCTTGGGCCCATAGATTGAGCGGTGGGCCCATTTTTGGGTTTCCATTCACTTTAAGGCAAGTCTACTGAATAAAGGCCACTGTCTCACAATAGTAAATGGCTTCTTTTTAAAATGGAAAACTTTACCCAATGAGCTGAAGCTCAACTTACCAGATATCCTGGATTCAGGAGGAAAGGCTTCCCCATAAAGTCAGCAAAGTAGAACATTAAAGTGTCCCCATAGTTTCCAAGGAGACATTGAGACAAAATGCCTAAGTGGGGCTGTTTATCATAACTCACTTTGCTCTATTGAAAACATATGAAAGCTCTGTAGCTTGATTATGGCTTTGTTCCGATCAGAGCTTGTCCAGTTGGCCACCATTAGATTCAGGAAGCATCTAACAATAAATGTCTATAATTAGTGAATTAAAGTAGCCACTACGAGACCATCAGCAGATGCTGCAATAATGATAGCAGTTGCCTCCCATGCCTATATTACTTGGTATGTATGCTAGTGCACTGTAGACAGACAGTCATGCACCTACAGGTGCCATGATTCCTCCTCCCCATGGCTATTGCTATTCCTGTTTTATCCTTTGAAGCAGCAACAACTAATGAATGTACAGGGTGGTGATGTAATTTACTGGGTTATTTTTAGAAAACTTTTGCTATGCCCCCCCTGTGAAATCTATATATGTCACTGCTAATACTGACAAGTATCCTGATCTTCTGCACCTCTGTATTGCCAACTGGGCAAGACGTTTATTCCTACTATAAATTTGATAAAAATTGGGTGATTTGAAGTATACTTTTAAATCAACTGTAATCAAGGTTAAAAACTTCTATTAACAAAGATTAGATGCTTACATCACCACATGGTAAATAATGGCATCATCTGTCTGTGAATGATCCACCAGAAGCCACAGTGCCCAGACGGAGAATAACGTTGAGCAATCCACAGCGAGGACCACGTCACATTAACCTCATGCCATGCTTCTGTCTGACACCAAAAGCCTCTTCAGTTTTTATACCCTTGTCTTCATCACAGACCAGAAGTGGACACTTTCTCCCCAGTGATAGCAGCAACCAGTTAAAATCACTAGGCCAGTCTCTGCACCCAGCATAAGAAACATTTCTAGAAATGAACAGGATACAGCATAACTTTCTGTATATTTTATCAGTAGATTAATTGTTTTGTATCCTAAAACCTGAACAAACGCTCCTTTTTCTCATAGTTCCATTAACTCTTCTTAGGCAAACACTTTTCATAGGCACATGTTATGGGGTTCTGGAAGTGGGGATTCTGCACACTGCCTGTTATGGGCTCATGGGGGGATGCTGCATGCTGCCTGTTATGGTATTCTTGGGGGTTCTACACACTGCCTATTGTGGGGTTCTTAGCGGGATTCTGCACACTGCCTGTTATGGGGTGATAGGGGAATGCTGCATGTTGCCTGTTATGGGATTCTGGGAGGTGGTGCACACTGCCTATTGAGGAGTTCTTAGGGGGATTCTGCACATATATTCTAGCTAAATAACATTTGTTTTTATTTGTATGTTTATAAGACCAGTGCCCCTTTAAAGCTTCAGGCTACATGCATTGTATTATTGGACTTTCTTGGAATCTCTTGTTAATGTTTCAACAGGATTCACATGGCCCATGTTATACACATACTCGTCTGAGCAAATGTTTCCTGCTTTAGGAGTAACTGTGCCGTCTCTGGTTTGAGTTTTATGACTAAATGAACCTTTGTTTCCACTGTGATTTTGTAAAAGAAAAAAAAGAATAATTATGGTGGCATTAAACCTTATTAAAACAATATAACGTCTGTCATTTCTTGTGTGTTGTAATCTTCTGCTTGACCAACTTCCAGGGTCCTAAAATAAATTGCATCGGGAGTCTACAATAGGCCGACTAAGGACAGTTGTGTTATTTACACCCTTCAAATGATAATTTTTTAATTTAAAGCGGACCTTCACTCTGAATAAGAGTCTATCTTATATGTTTCCCACACCCTGTACATACAGATTGCCCACATTAAAAATCATCCTACCTGCATCTACTGCATGTAAACAGCCTTTAAACATCCAAGATGGTGGCTTATGGAAGCCGCCATCTTATCAGGCAGCCTGCAAACAGGAAGTGCCTCCTGACTGTGTCGTTCTGCATTCTGGGACTGCTGACTGTTACCTGACCCCAGCTCTGCTCTGTCTGAGCAAAGCACAGCTATAACCCACCCCCTGTACCTTATCCCACTTTCCTCTCCTCAGTAAGTGTGATGCTTCTGAGTCAAGATGGCGGCGCCTGTATCCTAAATTCCTGAACAGAGTTGCAGCCCATTGGGGGAAAGAATAATAAGTTAGTGACTAAAAACTTAAAATATATTTATTTTAGATGCTGGGGGACCGTTTTTAAGAGTTTGGGCTTTTCATTAAATCACACTGAAGGTCCGGTTTAACTCCTTTATAGAGCACCAATGTATTTTACACAGAGACTGCATAGTGACATTCAAATCAGTCCCTGTTCCTCATAAGAGCAAATGTAGGGGAGCAGGGCCACCATAGGGTTTTCCTGGGCCTCATATACTGTAGGTGACAGTGATTTAAGGCAGGAAAGTGAGACCATTACACAGGAAGAACTAGTAATTGGTGAATGCAAGACCAATGGCAGCATAGTGGACCTTAGGTTGGAACAACACCTGGAAGCTGAGATGCAGGACACACAGGATACAAGTCCAGCTGTGACAAGTTTCAGCCACAAAGGTAAAGAGTGACTGTGAACTTGAACTGAATTGACAAGACGCTTGTGTTACTGCTTTCAACTGCACTCATCCCCAGAGGAGCAATAAAGAATGCAGTCATTTTTAAGATGTGGAGTCCTGACTTGGTACAGCAGAATTGTAATTGAGGACTGTTGCCACATCTAGACCACCTCGCATCTAAAAACTTGTCCCCCTGGGCCCAAAACATGGCCGGCATTAGTACTTGGCAAACCTAAGTAGAACTGGTAGAGCCAGCTACAACATGGGGGGCCCACTTCACTTGGTAATTGTTCTTGTTTTTAGTTCCCAGGTTTGGCATACTCAGGGGAACAAGTGAAGGCAGCCACAGAGGGCTGAAGTAGAATCATAAATACCATGTGCCTGCATCTCTGGGGTGAGTTATGCTTGGACTGGGAGGTGATCTACTCACATTGTACTAATTCTGTCCAGCTCTCAGGTCTTTTTTTTTCACAGTTAGCCTTCAAATGGCAAACTGGGACTGAAGGGGTCAAATAAACCTGAACCTGGAGCCGGCCACTGGTCCAAAGAATACCCGCTTCTCACCACACCTCCAATAAAAAGACGTGTTGGCTACATATATCCATCCTGCATACTACCTTACTAATGCCTTATCATATACCATCCAGGGTCTCTTATAGAACCTGGCTATTACCCATACAATCCAAGGACCTTTATACTGTTTACAGCTAATCTTAAGCATGCATTACAGCACTCAAAATCACTTTAAATACACCATATGGTTCTACCACCCACCAATGCCATTCAGTGCAGTCACTCTGAAAATTTAATGAAGAGCCAACACATCATGGAGTCACCATATTGTGAGAAGCAGGACACAGTAAAATGTATATGCGACCCTAGTAAAGGTTATCAGCGGATTTATAAAATAACCTTTTTGCCTCCTAGGCCAAAGTGAAACTGATTCTAGAGAATACGTCCATCTTCTTTCTGGGTCAGAAGCACCTCTAAACCACTGGTTCTCAACCAGCAGGACGTGTACCAGGGGGTACACAGGGATGTTTGGGGTGCACCAACGGGAGGCTGAAGGGCCTTTTATTTAAACATGCCGGTGGCCTACTTATTTTTGTCAAATTTATAACTGATCCCCCCTCTTGAGGTACTAAACTTCTTGTCTCTAGGGGGTACTTGGCATAAAAGGTTTGAGAACCACAGCTCTAGACCAGCCTTCAGTATTGATAGTCAGAGCACTCTCATGCCCCCTATCACAACTGAGGAGAGCATGCTAAAGCCATCCCACAGCCAGGGGCGGACTGGCCATAGGGCATATCCCGGTATGCCGGTGCCAGCGAAGGCCGCGACCCTGAATGCAACATATGCTGGAGGGTGAGGGACAGCCGGCCTGCCCGTCCCTGCTGTACCTGTCGCTGCCTCCACCGTTCTCATACACACACACACACACACACATTCATGCTTACCGGCACTTCCTGGCTGTTGCGCGCTGGTCGTCAATAGGCGGCGTCCACTGTTTTCATTGGACGCCAGCCATATGGGGCACGCCCACCGATGACCAGTGCCGGTAAGCATGAGTGTGTGTGTGTGTGTGTATGAGAACGGTGGAGGCAGCGACAGGTACAGCAGGGACGGGCAGGCCGGCCCTCCGACCATCTGGAACCAACGGTAAGTGCATGGGTGTGAGTGGCAGGGCAGACGGGGGAGGAGGGAGTGGGGGATGCCACTCATTGGCTGGCTATATCCCACAGGGACCTATATACCTGTCTTTGTTAATAGTAAGTGTAAGTATATCTCTTTTATTATCATTCAAAATGGAAGCTTGAAATCTCTCTCTATATATACAGGTCCTTCTCAAAAAAATAGCATATAGTGCTAAAGTTCATTATTTTCCATAATGAAATGCTAAAAATTAAACTTTCATATATTTGAGATTCATTGCACACCAACTGAAAATTTTCAGGTCTCTTTTTGTTTTAATACTGATGATTTGGCCATACAGCTCATGAAAACCACAAAAAATTAGCATATCATGAAAAGGTTCTCTAAACGAGCTATTAACCTAATCATCTGAATCAACTAATTAACTCTAAACACCTGCATAGAATATTATAGAATATCATGAAACGGAAATCAAAATGTGGCTTTAATGTTAATAATTCCTAGCTAACAAAAAAAAAAGTCCCACATATTGATTAGAGGCCGTGTGGTTCTGGTGGGTATGTGAGTGGCGAGGCGGGGGGGGGGGGGGGGGAGGGAGTGGGGGATGCCACTCACTGGCTTTGCTGAGGGATGCCCCCATGATTGTATTGAGGGATTTCCCCACAGGCAGTAATGGGGGATGCCTTCACTGGCTGTACTGAGGGATACCCCCAATGGCAGTGATGGACGATGCCCCCATGACTGTATTGAGGGATTTCCCCACTGGCAGTAATGGGGGATGCCCCACTGGCAGTAATGGGGGATGCCCCCACTGGTTGTACTGAGGGATACCCCCAATGGCAGTGATGGACGATGCCCCCATGACTGTATTGAGGGATTTCCCCACTGGCAGTAATGGGGGATGCCCCACTGGCAGTAATGGGGGATGCCCCACTGGCAGTAATGGGGGATGCTACCACTGCCTTTAATGAGGGATGCCCCTCAATAACTGTAATGTAGGGATGCCAGTCATTGGCTATTAAGAGGGATCCCCCTCATTGTCCTTAATGGAAGATGCCGCAACGCGCCTGTGTGGGATGCCCCTCACTCACTGTAATGAGGGATGCTACTTACTGGATGTAATGAGGGATACCGATCACTGCCTGTAATGGGGGGGTTCTGCACACTGTCTGTAATGGGGGGATTTAAGCACACTATTTGGTTCAGAATATTTTCTTAATATTTTTGTTCTTTAAAGCCTGGGCGCGTGTTATGGAACAAAACGTGGCATTAAGATACTATACTGGGCCAGGAACAGTGCAGCAGGGCCGGTGTGCCCCAGAAAGTCCCGGGCCGTTTTTTAGCCCCAGTCCGCCCCTGCCCACAGCATATGATAGATGTTCTGCAGTCAGCTTAGCCCAGAAAGTAAGGTTAATATATTGTTTATTTTTTTTAAACCTACACATTTTTACATACAATTCTCATGGTGTAATTTAAATCATCCTAACACTATTTACAGCAGAAAAAATGTGGGGCCCAGATGTAGTTATGCCTGTACTACCCTAATTGCTGCCCTAAACATAAAGGCTTAAAGTGGTCCTGAAGTTTGAAAATAATTGAAGATTGATTAATAGTCTAACCAAGGGACATTCTGATTTGTGATGTCCTGTAGTGTAAAAATAAAAAGCATATGCAACAACAGGCTGAATACTTAATATCCACCTCCAGCTCCCAGCGGTCCCGCAAGCCATGTCAAAGAGCAGCCTGCAGTGCACCCTGTGCTTCCTCCTTTCTGTAGGTGACTGCCAGCCACGTATCGGGTGTGGTAGGTTTCTAGATGCAGTGGTCAGAAGCAGACAAGAGGAAATGTGATGCACTTTTACTGCAGCACAGTTGTGGGCTGCTCGTAACTGCAGCTTGACATCGTATAAGATTTTTGGAATTCTTTAAGCATAGGTCTATAATTACTTCTTCTCCCCTACACCCTGTGCTGACTAAATTTGACTGTCCCATTATGAGCTTATTTTGTTGCTAAAGTTGCTGATTACTGTACACTATTACAGGAAGTGTAATACGACAAGCTGAACACAAGCAAAGGCAAAGCAGAAGTAAGTAATGATAGTAGAAGGAGTTTTGCCCCCCCCCCCCCCCCACTCTAGATCATCCTTTAGGGCAGAGGTCCCCTAACGTCTCTTCAAGGTCCACCAACAGGTCATGTTTTGTGTATCTCCACAAAGACACACAGGTGAAGTACTTAGGCCCTTAATTATGAAGGAATAACGACAGGTAGCGACTGGTGAGCGACCGGTAATGACGGGCCCCGCCACGAGAACGCCGGCTCCCCACCACAATCACACATTTATCAAGCCGATCCTGCTTAGCGAATGAGATAGCGCCAGATAGCCACTCATTCATCATTATTCCAGCCTCAGCCCACAGCGCCAGCGTCCGACCTTGAACAGCGACAGGTATGACCTCTCGCTACCTGGCGCGCTCCAATGCATTTCAATGGAACAATCTTTAAATATTAATAGTTAATTGTTATTAATGTTTTTTTTTTTTTTTTTTTAAATGTGAAAAATTCTGTGACCACTTCTGCCATGTTAGTTAATTTTTTTAAGGTAAAAAGAAAAAAATTAAAAATTTGTGCAGAATTGATATTACAGGTCTGATATTATTGTATTCATATTACTAAATTCTTAAAAAAATTTTTTTTTTTTGGTTTCCAAAAATATGGTGGTTTGGGGGTTAAAAAACTACTTTTAACACATCGCCGCCAGCGCTCTGGGGTTTAAGCATGCATTTCACAGCGCGAGAATTTTTTGAGCGTGATTTTTTGATGAATGTGGTGGGAGCCGTTCGCGCTGACCAGTCGCTATCATGAGCTCCCATACATCGCGGAACCTGTCATAGCGACTCCTCACCCAATATTCAACATTACTGCACATCGACTCAGTCGATATCAACAACCGAACAACGGCCAAGCACAGCGACTACTAGCGGGCGCTGTGAAAATACTGCTAGGCTGCCGAGGGCCCCCACCGAGGGCCCCCACCCCCAACTGACTACTGGCACAATGTGGTTAAAGAACTTGAACTTTATTTGTCACTAACATTGCATCGGGCCACTGTGCCGCCTCCCCCTCAGATCTGCCCCATCCACCCCTGCCCCATTCATCCATGTCCCCCCAGCTCAGCCCCATCCATCCATGTTCCCTCAACTTAGCCCCATCCATCCTTGTCCCCCCAGTTCTGCCCCATTCATCTCTTTCCCCTCCGCTCTTCCCCACAGCTCTGTCCCCTCAGTTCTGTCCCATCCACCCCTCTACCCTTAGCTCTGCCCCATCACCTTAGCTCTATGCCTCTCCATCCCTGTCCTCCCAGATTTGCCCATTTACCCCTCTTCCTTCCAGTTCTGCCAGTCTATCCATCTTTCTTCCAGCTCTGCCCATCTACACCCCCCTCCCTGCTCTACCCAGCCATTCCTGTCCTTTTAATTTTGCCCATCCATCCCTCTTCCTCCCAGCTATCCATCCATCCATCCCTCCATTCCTGCCCTTCCTGTTTAGTCCATCCCTCTTCCTCAACTCTGCCTATTCATGTGGGGCCAAACTAAAAAACAGCTCCAATAGGTGGTTGGAGGGCAAGCAGCCCTTCTTAGTTTTGGCCATGAAAGTTATAGACCCCTGACCGGGTCGATAAATTCCACCACAAAGGGGCCCACTGAGGCCATGCCACCTGAGGGCCCACATAAACCTGGAGCTGGCCCTGAGTAGAGCTATAGAGATGGTTAGGTGGAGATCCACCAAACGTGACCTGTTGGCAGGAGGGATGGCAAACACTGCTTTAAGGAAATGGGAGCTACACCCCAGGGTAGTGGACCTGCAAGCAGCAAATTGTTTCTGGCCTTCTCACCACTACAAGTTTCCTACGGGACATTTTGAGAACCAAGGAACACTTTGGAAGAAGATGGTTAATGATGTAAAGCCTCTAAGCAAGATTTTTTTTAATGTATAAAGCAATTTATGTTACACAAGATTGTCCTATAATTTTCTTTTAAGACCTGCTTTGAAACTTCACATGTATCTAATTTCTGGTGATCCTGGTAATAAAATGTTTAATGGTGGGATGATAGCCGTGTTTTGTCAGACGCAGCTGCAGCTGTAAAAAAGCAATAGTTTTTAAGATCACAAATTTTCGCATTAAGTTCATAAGTTTGGTCTAGTGTTGAAAGTGATGAAAGTCTTTAAAGCAGAACAAAACCCGGGATTTTGACTTTCTTGAGTTTTGTATTGTTTCCTGATTGGGGACGCCCCGGGTAACGCACCTCCCCTCGGTCTAATAGTGCATGCACAGGCACTCAGCCAATGAGAGCCATTGGCTATGTTTACATCATTTGACAAACAGATTTCATTGACTATAATGGGAAGCACCTGCTATATGAATGGCTCGGACGGGAGCGCGCAATTACGCCAGGATTGCAGGGGATGCGGCAGCATGCGCTCCACATTGACAACAAGCTATCTGCTGAATAACATCAGTTCAGCAGGCGGCTCTTACTGGATGAGAGCACGTGCATGCACGGGAGTGTGTACGGGCACACAGCGGGGCAATCCAATTTGGGATGCCCTGGAGGAAAGCCAGTGGCCAGCCCTGGAATCTTTTGTTCTGCTTTAAATTGTACACCCTTTCTGTGAACGCAATACTTTTACCTATTTTTGGGGATACGTTTGTGACCGCCAATATCTGCATGTGCACTATTCTAGTACACAAAACGCACTGGTTTCCTTTTTATGTGCAGTCACTATATGGCAGGCGGGTGGTACCATAAGGTCCCTCACTGAAATGTGGATTGGCTCTCAGCCAACAGAGACTGCATATAAGTGATGTACATTTTTTTTCAATAAATTTGTATTCAGCAAATATAAAAACAAGATGTAAAATGTAAGAGAACACGTAGTAATGATTCATATTCTGCCGCAGGTGAACCGCACAGGGAAGATATAAAAGACAAAAGCGCACATGAAATGTTATTTACAATGAGCATGCAGTGCATCTTACCAAATTCAGTATTGCTTTACCAAGTTACATAAGAAAAGGAAACACAACGAAAACAAATATGGGAAAGAAAAAGACCGGATTAAAGTGAGAGGGGAAGGGAGAGAAGAGGTAGAAAAAAGAATAGGAGTAGAAAAGAGAGAGAAGCAGAAAAGAAAGAAGAATAGAGAGGGGGAGTGGAAAGTAAGAAGGATGAAGAGAAAATGCGAGCAAATTTTTAGAATGTGTACTATCATTTACCAGCTTTAGATAGTGAGGGCATGTCCATGTTTATTGCCCAAGGTGAACAAGCATATCCATGGTTCCCAGACCACTTCAGACCATGTACAGTTTTTACCAAAGACTTAAAAAGAATGTCCAGGCCAAATGTAAAAATACATGATTCAGCAGCACCCTGTGGTATCTGCCATCTCCATTTCTGTAACCTCGCAGCAGCACCTAGAAGCAGAAACTTGGCACTGGCTTCTGGCACTCTCCCTGATTCCCCTAGCAGTAGACTACCAAACACAGGGCCCAACTGATGGTCTATAACTCTGACCCCTGTGGCCATCATTGGCATATTCTTTTGTACTGGAGAGCAGCCACGCCCTATGGCTTGAAACAAATGAAAACTTCAAAATATGTTTTATCTACTCTAGTGGAGGGATGTCGTTTTGAAAAAGAAAAAAATGGGGGGAACATTATATGATTATAAGGTCTATGTAGTTGCCTAAACAATCCCTTTAAGATAAGCCACTTGCTGCCTAAAATGTCAGCCCTGGCAACTTGTAGGAGGTGGGAAAGCGGTGTGTTAGAATACCTGCGGACTGGCACCCTCCATGTCTTAAAGTTGCCATGGTAGGTTTAGATCAACCTTAAAAGGAAACTTTAGTCAATAAGAGGTTGTCAATTTGCAGTGCCACTGGGCCTGTTTAGCCTTGTTGAGTGATTGAGTGGTTAGATGTCAAAGTAGCATCCAGCAGTCCCAATTCTTGGTCAAGTGGGTTCATTTATCCTTTAGAGAGGAGTATATAACAAGAATGAGAGGGCAGAAGGTTACCTCATCTCATTATTCACCTGTTAGTGAGCCTGAGCCAGAGGTGCTAGAAGAAGGCGAGTATAGCTGTGGGTCTGCAGCATTAAATATTAAGAGGCCGATTCATTAATAGCGGCAGGTAGCGACAGTTGAGCGACTGTAGCGGCATTTTCAAAGCGCCCGCTAGTAGTCGCTGTGCTTGGCCGTTGTTTGGTTGTAGATAGCGACTCAGTCGGTTTGCCGTAATGTTGAATATTGGGTGAGGAGTCGCTATTTGACAGGTTCCGTGCTGTATGGGAGCGCATGATAGCGACTGGCCCTAGCGACCGGCTCCCACCATATTCATTAAAAAATCACGCTCAAAAAATTCTCGCGCTGTAAAATGCATGTTTAAACCCCAGAGCGCTGGCGGCAATGGGTTAAAAGTAGTTTTTTAACCCCCAAACAACCATATTTTTGGAAACCAAAAAAAACAAGTTTTTTAAATAATTTTGTAATATGAATACATTAATATCAGACCTGTAATATCAATTCTGTACAATTTTTAAAAATTTTTTTTTACCTAAAATCACAGAAGTGGTCACAGAATTTTTCACATTTAAAAAAAAAAAAAAAAAATTCATAACAATTAATTATGAATATTTAAAGATTGTTCCATTGAAATGCATTGGAGAGCGCCAGGTAGCGAGAGGTCATACCTGTCGCTGTTCAAGGTCGGACGCTGGCGCTGTGGGCTGAGGCTGGAATAATGATGAATGAGTGGCTATATGGCGCTATCTCAGTCGCTAAGCAGGATTGGCTTGATAAATGTGTGATTGTGGTGGGGAGCTGGCGTTCTCGTGGCGGGGCCCGTCATTTCCGGCTGCTCACCAGTCGCTACCTGTCGCTATTCCATCATAAATAAGGGCCTAAGTACTTACCTCTTTCCTTGTACCAGTGTGGCTGTAAATTGCATAACAATGTAGAGAAGGGGCATCTCTGCATCCTGATCTGCGTGCCCCGCAAACCTGATCAGGGAATTCAGCTATGCCGCTTCTGTGCAGCAGGCTTCCTTCTAACGCTTATTACAGTCACTGCTTGAAAGTATGTGAGTATTCTAGCCCAATCTCCAGCTATTTTTGTAGTTTGCCAATGTGAAACATCCCAAATTGGGATGCACCCTACGGAGCATGTGTGCAGGACCTAAAGTATTTTTCAGCTTAAGGTCCAAGGAAGTTTGAGCAGCTGGATGCTGTTGTGCCCTGGAGAAGGTGCAGGATGGAAGTGCATAGATACTGAACAGTTACCTGATCGTGTCCTCTATGAACTAAACCAAAAGAATATGAGGCCGCTAAGTACTGTACCTCCTGATCGTGTGTTCCAGGCTCCTTGTGTCCCCAGACAGCATTAAGATAGAAAAGGGTAGCTGGCACAGCCAAAGTTATTAAAACGTCCAAAATTTATTCCAGTTATTTAAAATCAGCATAGGGCCACCATGCCCAAAATGATATAACATCAGATCTTACGCATTTTGGATCCGCCTTAGTCCTCATTGGTGTTGAAATTGAAATCCATGCGCGGGTTCGGTGTTCAGCCCGGACCCGGAAGTAGCACAGCAGCCATCAGCCTTCTTCCTTGCCAAGCAACCACATTCTGGGCATGGCTGTGATTGGCCAGGCGGGACATGTGACCTGCAAAGGCAGCACTGATTTAAATAGGTAGAGGTTCCTGCTGACAGCGTTTTAGGGACAGATAGGCTCTTTTGTTAAAAAAACTGGAGAAACTATAGTCACAGATATGGGCTGGAGTGATTGCTAGAGTAGGGTTGGACTCAATAGTCACTACTACTGCACTAATACTACTGGCTTGTCACAAGTAGGGTTTGAATGCCCCCTTATCCCACATCTTCCTTTAAGCACTGGGGTTTGGGTGCCCCCTTAACCCACCTCTTCATTTAAGAATTGAGGTTTTGGTGCCCCCTTAACCCACCTTTTTATTTAAGCACTGGGTTTTGTGTGCAGCCTTAAAGCGGTCCTTCACTCTGACTGTGCTGCTCTGCATTCTGGGATTGCTGACCTTTTCCTGACCCCAGCTCTGCTCTGTCAGAGCAAAGCACAGCTATAACCCGCCCCCTGTACTTTATGCCACTCTCCTCTCCTCAGTATGTCATTCTTCTGAGTCAAGATCTCGCCGCCCGTATCCTAAAGTCCTGAACAGAGTTGCAGCCCAGTGGGGGAAAGAATAATATGCAAGTGACTAAAAACTTAAAATATAATAATTTTAGATGCTGGGGAATAGTTTTATAAGGGTTTGGGCTTTTCAATAAATCATGGTGAAGGTCCGGTTTAAAGTGGATCAAAACCAAGGGATGCCCTGCTGTGTGAAACGCCCCAGATCATCGATGCCAACCTCTTCCTGGTCCTACAGCGCATGCAGGGCTGCTCGTCCATTCAGCGTGCTCTGATCCGCTGACGTCGTCTAAGCCTTCGCCTAAGGCCAGTGGCTCCGAGCGCCTGGCGGCCGCATCCCCCGCTTCCCTCTAACAGGGAGCGTGCCCACACTGGCCATTCACAAATGCCTGGCACGGGCACACGCCCTGCTAGAGGGACATCGGGGATGCGGCTGCAGCTCGCACATGTGCCGTTGGATCAGGAAAGAAGGTAAGTGTATGAGGTTTATGAGGCAACCTGGGGGGTTTTAAACAGAGGGGCATCCCGATTTTAGATGCCCCGGGGGGAGGGAATCGATCAAGGCACCTGTTAGTTCTCATCAGTACCTATAGTTCAAGGCACCTGTAAGTGCTCTGCAATACCTATATTTCAAGGCACATGTGTGTTAGTGTTCTTTTCAGTTCAGGGCACTTAATGCATTTTCCGCAAAATTTTCTTTATTTGTCCATTTCGTGCCACTGTAACTGCAGGTGTGGAATAATGCAGAAAGTAGCAAATAAGGGACAGGACGTGGCCATGGTGCTTCTGCTGCTGCTGATGGTAATGGAGATGGTGCTCATCAGGTTGCTGGTGCTACAGGGAGAGGACGTCTTTCATCCTTGCCTGCTACACCTTCCTCTGGTGCACGCAGGCTCCAGGGTTTGGAGTCCATTTTTGTAAGCCCCAATACTGCTGGCAGAGTGGTGAGACCAGAACATATTGAGGCAGTCATAAATTATATGGCTCGCAGTGCTACCAGTGCCATAGGATATTCTTCCACTCACTCCACTGCTGCCGAGAGTGCAGAGCCCTCCACCTCAGCTCCCTTCCCATAAAATCTGAAAGGCCGTCCCAGCCAGAGTCACTAATGCTCAATGTTGACACATCTGGCTGGGATACCATGAGACATCTTCCTGCCCCTGCCCAAGATGCAGACCTAGGGCTCATGAATGTCCAAGAGCTACTGTGGGAGAAAGAAGACGTGGTCACCGCAACGTCACAGGACACCCTGGATGGCGATGAGTCCCAAGTGCAGGCTTATGCAGCTTTCTGCAATGTTGAGGCTGCGAAGGAGGCTAGCAGGGAGGAATGGGCGGAAGAGGATACCAGGGGTGATGATGAGGTCCTAGACCTAACGTGGACTGAACGCCATCAGTCAGCAAAAGAAGGAGAATCCATGATCCATGAGCGGTAAGCCTGTTGCGACTACTGGCCAACAAGCCCAGGGACTGAGCAGGCCAAAGCTGCCTCAAAGGATCTCAGCAGCATGGAGTGCACAGAGGACAAGACATGGGTCATGAGCATGCTGTGCCAAAAGTTGCTGAAGCGAGGGAAAACTGCTAATAATCTCTGTACCTCATGCATGACCAGGCATTTGCAAACAAAACATGACCTGCAGTGGCAGCACTACCAGAAAAACCTACAAACAGGGAGGCAGGAAACACTGTGGTGCAGATCCTTCCACCACCCACAATTGCGAGACATCAGTCGGTGCCTCCTGCATCCTCCTCCTCCTCCTACTCTGCTTCCTCCTCAGGCTGTCAGCGCAGCCCCTGCACAACCAATTTGCACACTGCAGTGCTAAAACGTATCTTCAGGGCAAAAGACCCCACACAGCCCAGGAACTGTGGACCAGCATCCAGGACTAGTCAGATAAGTGGCTGGTGTCGAGGACCTAAATCTTGGCAATGGGCCGAACCTTGTAGCAGCCTTGGGCCGAGGCGGGTTGACACACATCCCTTG
The DNA here is from genome assembly GCA_027917425.1 of Gastrophryne carolinensis. Lineage (NCBI taxonomy): Eukaryota > Metazoa > Chordata > Amphibia > Anura > Microhylidae > Gastrophryne > Gastrophryne carolinensis. Next base: position 121,794,300 of record CM051239.1, read on the forward strand.
CCTAACACACATGCTCAACTTGGTGGTGCAGAGCTTCCTGGCCCATTATCCAGAAATCCCGGAGCTGCTCCATAAAGTGCATAGTGTGTGCTCGCACCTTCGGCATTCCCACCTGGCTGCCGATTGCCATTTCAGCCTTCCCACCCACTGCATTATATGTGACTTGCCCACCAGATAGAATTCCACATTTTATATGCTTGAAATGGTGTGTGAGCAGCAGAAGGCGATAGTGGAGTTCCAGCTCCAAAATGCCTGGGTCAGTCAAAGTGCAAACCAACAGCACTTCACCACCAGTGAGTGGGCCTCCATAAGGGACATCTGCGCGGTGCTGCAGTGCTTCTGGTATGCTACCAATATGATCAGTACTGATGACACCATTTTCAGCACTACTATCCCCATCCTCTGTCTGCTTGCCATGATGGAGGAGGAGGAAGTCCCATTTCCCCCCTGTCAGGAAAGTGCACATGTGCCTTGCAGGGTGGGTTGCTGGCCTGACAGAGACCAGGTACGCCAATGTCCAGCCAGAGGACAGTTTTGGAGGAATCAGAGGAGGATGAGGAGAAGGACTACTTTTTTTCACAGCAGGGTGGCACCCAGCGCTGCTCACAGGCGTCACTGGAGCAAGGCTGGAGGGAGGAGCAGAAGGAGGAGACACCGGACACTGAGGAAAGCTTCTCCTTGACTCAGAGCAGCCTGGCTCACATGAGCCACTCCATGCTCCAGTGCCTGAGCAGTGACCTCAGAGTTGCCCGCATAGTCACCGGTTCTGATTATTGGCTAGCCACCCTGCATGATCCCCGCTATAAGTACAACATCACCTCCTTCATTCACTGGAGCGGGATCGAAAAATGAGAGAGTACAAATGAACACTGGTGGACACACTACTGGCAGAGTTCCCAGCTGACTGTTAGGGCTCAGTGGTGGCACGAAGAGAAGGAGTCGTCAGCACCTCACAGGGGAGGGTGAGCATGGCCACAATGTGAAACAACCATTGTCCGCCACATCCACCACCATCGGATACTATGGCCCGTAACACCAGGAGGCAGACTTTGACTCGCATTGTGGATGACTACCTGTCCATGCATCTCCTGGTACTGAGCGATGGGTCCTCCCCGTCCACCTATCCACAACCACATGAACCAGACGTGGATCCCATGGGACTTGGGCATGCTAGCAGCTAAGTGACTAGTTAAAGTGTTTGCTACCTCCTCCTCCTCCTCTGCATCTTACAATTAAACTGCCACATTCACTGACCACAAAGGCTCCCCCGGACCTCTGACACCTGTAAAAAATGCAATTTTTTAATTTATATATTGCTGTATATATTTATTTATGTAAATATTTATGTATATATTTATTTATTGATTGATGTATATATGTATATATTTATTTATTGATGTAAATATCAAACTATTTATATATATATGTGTATATTGATTGATTGATTTTTTTCTTTGTGTATTTATTTATTTTTTCAGTTTTGTATGATTATTTTGAGTATTTTCCCTAGCCCATTTTGTGCAGGGCAATCGCCATGGTGATACCCCCAAATTGGCCTCTGACACCCATCAAAAAATAATATTTCATTATTTACTTTTTATAAATCCCTCTGATGTTCTCTATTTTCAGCCCTCTAGCCCTTGCTACCCCCGCTACCCCCACAGCCATTTTGGCCCCCAAAGTTCAGGTCCCCACTGACTTCAATGGGATTTAGGGACCTGAACCCGAACTTTGCCGAACTCACACGTTGAAATAGATCTGCATTGAATGAGCTATCTGCATGCTTATCTCCATGCTAACCATCCAAGCCAGATAACAAGGCTGACTATAAATAACACTCGCGGCAACACTCACATTCACATATAAATGTATCCACAGAGCAAAGTCAAAACTACGAACTGTTGATCTACAAACCATCCAAATACAGTAAGTGGGTCCAATAACAATAGACGTATAGTAAAACGACACAAAGCAACACTACAAAAACAACATCATCAAAAATGACACACATATCAAATGAAAAGTATAGAAATAAAGATAATTAAAGATAAACAACGACATATACTTTTCCACATTAATTATAAAGTCAAGAAAAACAAACCCCCAAAATTACAGAGAACAACGGATCATAGAGCTCTTCTACAAAATAGTAAGCAGTAAAAAAAAAATTGCACACACAGCATTTTTTTATGGAAAATTTGTGCACTTTTTCACTGAGTTTGCCAATTGTAAAGTGATTTTTGACTGCGCTCGAAAAATCTGTGCGTGCATTTGAGCACATGTATTTTATTCACCTGCCTTTCTGAATTGCTCCTTTTAAGCAATTAAAAATTCTCACATGCAATCCAAATTTCCAAGCGTTCATTTTTTCCCCTACCTTTAGTAAATCAAGGCCTAGGATTTGAAAAGACTATGCAAGACCAGAGAGAAAACAAAACATAACATACCTGCCAGCCTGCAAGCTCGATCCCAAATTGGCCTGCACGCAGAGCCGCTTATCTGCACCTAATTTATTGTAATGTGACAGTTCTATAGGTGAGGGGCAGAGTTGTAACTTTTAAGTGTAAGTAACATCAACTTATAGGACAGGGGCCCTAATCCTTCTTATCTTGGGAGCCATATTCAGCAATGAGAGATGGCCAGGAGCTCCATTCAATACCAACAAATGATGGGGAGACCATATAACCCATATAGAACAGGAAACAGAAAAACAACTAGAAATGGTTCACAGTAACAGTGATATAATAGGCAATAAAAAAGTATATCCAACCTCATTAAATTGTCAAGTTCCTAGAGTGAAATGGATCAATGTTTCTAAAAAATTAAAGGTAACAAATCAAAAAGACAGAGAAAAATGCTGGCTTTACCTGCCTCTGCAGCTACCAGTTTCCATCATGCATGGCCCAGGAATATAACTGCTCAGCGTACCCAATAAGGTGCAGGAGAATGCAGGAAAATGTCACATTTTTGTGATTTTGACCGATAATGGGCAGATACCGAATAGCCTTTCCTGCTGCAGCAGGTCATCCTCCTGTTTGTGCTGCAAACGTCAGAGGGCCCCCAGAACGTCACAGGACCTGATCATGTACATTTTGCAGAGCCGGACGATACACTGGCTGTTGAAGGGGAGGTATAGGCTTTTTAAAAATTTTGGTTAGAGATGCTATTTAACTTTATGCTATCACTGACAACATGATAACAGTAAGATACAAGTCCATTTAAAAAAGCAGGGCAAACACAGTTGACAGCTATATAATACAGGCTCTCCTCAATCTTTGGACTTGTCACATTGCGAGTCCTAGATAATAACAGAAAGTTGTGTTATCTGTAGTTTGGATGTATTACAGTGCGGCAATTTTCTATGCCCTCAAGGTTGCTGCAGACAGCTTCTTTGATCTAATACCTTGGACGACTATCCCAAATAAATTAAACCGCAAGGATAAAGCGGTATTCTTTTCCATCTCGTGAAAGTGACCTTCTGAACAAGCCAAGCAGTGTTTGTTTTATGAAAGTGTCTTTGAACCTCGCCTGCAGAACATATTACCACATTACTTGGCATGATAGTGCATTAGGCAATGCCGAGCCTTTTCTACCAGCAGATATTAGCATCAGGCCAGATCCAGCACGCCTTCAGCCTCCGGCACCAGTGAAATATACACTTGTCTAAGCCATGTTTCACATACTGGACAATAAATAATTGGAATATTTTGGAATATTTAAAGTAGAGCCCAGGCAAGCTACAAAATGTTGCTGTAACTGGTTGGCACGTGGGGCAGGAAGAGGGTTTCTTCTGGGCAGGGCAGGTGCTAGTCTCATTCCCTCTACCATGGGCAGCCCACATGCAAGATGCAGGACTGTGCAGGAACCAGGACTAAGGACTATCAGTCAGTAGCAGATTGGCCATTGGGAGAGTCTTTCTATCAGTCCTTATATTCTTTGTTTGTTTCTTTCTTTCAATTTGTTTCTTTTTTTCATTGGTTCTTTCTACCATTTTGTTTCTTTCCTTCTTCCTTCTCTCCATCTACTTTGTTTCTTTCTTTAATCTTTAATCTTTTTCTTCTCTTTCTTTATTCATTCTGACCCGAAATTGTAAACAGGCTGTTTGGCAGCAATTTATAAGAGGGAGATGAATCACCCTCAATTTAAAAATTGCTGACAAACAGCCTGTTTATGGAGGGAAGGTTTCGGGGGCCACCCCTGAGTTATCCCTGGATGAAAAGACACAAACTCACTTAACTTCAGTGAAAAAAATTCACTTTGTTGAGGCTAAAGGGGGAGCGTGTGGAAAGGGAGGATGGGTTGTGGCGAGGTCAGAGTGGGATTGTTGGAGAGGGAAGGGGTGTGGGGGCAGCTAAGTGAGATGGGGGACATCTTTCTTCTTCGGGGTGGACAGGGTAGATAGGTCCTTCTAGACAAAAAGGGAAGGAAAGTTAGGAAAAGTACATAAAACAAAGGTAAAATAACAGGCTTAGTCCCTCATGGGTATAGAGTTCCATAGCCTCTGTTGCTGGGGACTCAGCAGATGCAGAGTCAGGTATGCTGCACCCAGCACTCACACTCTGCAGCAAGACAGGGGTATAAAAGAGGTTGAGAGAGGAGGAGCTTTGGGTTGGATGTTCTCCCCTCACGATTGGAATAGGCCCATCTTGGCTGACTTAAAGTCCCAGAGGGCCAACCTCCATCTTTCCCCACCTCCCTCCCAGCCACCTGGGCCACATTTGCTGCTGTGGTCCGCGGTTCGGCTTTTGAACTCTGAACATGGTAAGTCTGTGTTCGGTGTGTCTGTGTTCGCCACCCGGACACCAGCTGTTCGAACTCCGAACATTACAGTTTGGGTTCACTCATCATTCTACTTAATTTTGAAGGAAGGGCCCTGGTATGCCCAAGGAGAAGGAGCTAAGTGGACTTCCTCAGAACACTTGTACAACTAACTAGCTTTTCTGACAAGCTTATTAACTGCTTTAAGCGCTTCACAGGTCATCTCTGGACCCTGTCTCTCGCCGGCACATCCTAAGAGAGGCTTTATGTAACCTTCCCCCGAACTCCACTCCTTATGCTTCAGATTGTGCATTTGTAAGGGCACACCCTACATCCTATTGTTATCCCTAAACCCCACATCCTAAGTTGTTATCAGTATGTAGTCTTTTCATATTATTTGTAACACACTGTGTATTATTTGGCTGTAATATATTTTGTTATGTTTTTATATGCACTAGATATACATTCTTTCAAAATATGTGCTGCACCTTTAATTAATCTTCATTGTTTGTGTCATATTTTGTACAGTAAGTGTGGCATCGTACAAAACAATACAAAACACACTCCTGCTTTAAAAGCATTAGGCTTTATTAGGGGAAATAGGATGGGCAGAAAAGGGAGCAAACAGGGCCCCAATTATGGGGTGTTCTGGTGTATGCATCTCAGGGATGTCCCCTACTGTGGTCATACTGGGGACGTCTTTGGCACTGGGTGTAGGTTAAAGGGACTTCGTAGAGTTAGAATATGGGAGGAAAGTTTTAGGATAGGTGGGAGTCTAAAGGTAAGTACTGGTCTTTTCTCGCTATGAGTGAGTGCAAGTAGCTCACCAGGTTGTTGCCTGGGCGGGCTGGTATCTCCAGGGATAGAGTGCCCAGGATGTTGGTGGGTTCCTTTCTCCTCTCTCCAGCATCAGTTGACGGTCCCTCCAGGGTCTCCTCTGTAACTTCAGGTCACACCAGTTCCTCTCCTGCAAGACAAAAGGTACAGACCAGAGATGAGTGAATCGATTCGGACAAACCCAAATTTGTTCCGAATTTCATGAAATATTCGATTCTGAACGAATCCGAATTTCCCCATGATTCGATCGATCGAATTTTTTCTTTAAACTCCATTTACTGCAATTACAGGCATTGTAAAATGGTGGAGGGACTTGTCTGGACATATCCCCTGGGGCAAGGTATCATGGGAAGGTCACATGCAGCCTATCAGCAGCCAGGAACTCCGGTGACGTCACAGTGGTATATAAGCGCCTGCCATCTTGCTGGTGCGCATTTCAGCGCTGTATTGCGGCGAGAACGGAGCTGGGTAGAGACAGGGAAAGACAGGGAAAGACAGAGAGCCACAGAGAGCCAGGGAAAGATCGAGGCAGGGACAGCAGATAAAGTGACAGAGAAAGTTTTTTTATTTTCATTTGATTTAATAGCCAGATCACAGTTTTAAATTGCTTTTGTTTCTGCTGCAAAAACCCCTGGGCACTGTGCATGCCATGTTTGCACATTTAACCCTATCTGTTACACACAAGCAGTTCTTAAAGCTGATTTCATCTATCTAGAGCACAGTTTTAATTGTTTTTGTGTCTGCTGTAAAAACCCCTGGCCACTGGGCATCCCATGTTTGCACATTTAACCCTATCTGTTACACACAAGCAGTTCTTAAAGCTGATTTCATCTAACTAGGGCACAGTTTTAATTGTTTTTGTGTCTGCTGTAAAAACCCCTGGCCACTGGGCATCCCATGTTTGCACATTTAACCCTATCTGTTACACACAAGCAGGTCTTAAAGCTGATTTCATCTAACTAGAGCACGGTTTTAATTGTTTTTGTCTCTGCTGTAAAACCCCTGGCCACTGGGCATCCCATGTTTGCACATTTAACCCTATCTGTTACACACAATCAGGTATTAAAGCTGATTTCATCTAACTAGAGCACAGTTTTAATTGCTTTTGTGTCTGCTGTAAAAACCTCTGGCCACTGGGCATCCCATGTTTGCACATTTAACCCTATCTGTTACACACAAGCAGGTCTTAAAGCTGATTTCATCTAACTAGAGCACAGTTTTAATTGTTTTTGTGTCTGCTGTAAAAAACCCTGGCCACTGGGCATCCCATGTTTGCACATTTAATCCCATCTGTTACACACAAGCAGTTCTTAAAGCTGATTTCATCTAACTAGAGAACAGTTTTAATTGTTTTTGTGTCTGCTGTAAAAAACCCTGGCCACTGGGCATCCCATGTTTGCACATTTAACCCTATCTGTTACACACAAGCAGGTCTTAAAGCTGACTTCATCTAACTAGAGCACAGTTTTAATTGTTTTTGTGTCTGCTGTAAAAACCCCTGGCCACTGGGCATCCCATATCAGCACATTTAACCCTATCTGTTCCACACAAGCAGGTCTTAAAGCTGATTTCATCTAACTAGTGCACAGTTATAATTGTTTTTGTGTCTGCTGTAAAAACCCCTGGCCACTGGGCATCCCATGTTTGCATATTTAACCCTATCTGTTACACACAAGCAGGTCTTTCAGCTGATTTCATCTAACTAGAGCACAGTTTTAAAAGTGTTTTTGTGTCTGCTTTAGAAACCCCTGAGCACTGGGCACCCCATATTGACAATTTTCATAGTGTCTGTTACACAGAAGCAGGTCTTTCAGCTGATTTCATCTAACTAGAGCACAGTTTTAATTGTTTTTGTGTCTGCTTTAAAACCCCTGGCCACTGTGCATCCCCTGTTTGCACATTTAACCCTATCTGTTACAGAGAAGCAGGTCTTTCAGCTGATTTCATATAACTAGACCACAGTTTTAAGTGTTTTTGTGTCTGCTTTAGAAACCCCTGAGCACTGGGCATCCCATATTGCCAATTTCCATAGTATCTGTTACACAGAAGCAGGTCTTTCAGCTGATTTCATCTAACTAGAGCACAGTTTTAAAAGTGTTTTTGTGTCTGCTTTAGAAACCCCTGAGCACTGGGCATCCCATATTGCCAATTTCCATAGTATCTGTTACACAGAAGCAGGTCTTTCAGCTGATTTCATCTAACTAGAGCACAGTTTTAAAAGTGTTTTTGTGTCTGCTTTAAAAACCCCTGACCACTGGGCATCCCATTTTGCCCATTTTCATAGTATCTGTTACACAGAAGCAGGTCTTTCAGCTGATTTCATCTAACTAGAGCACAGTTTTAAAAGTGTTTTTGTGTCTGCTTTAAAAACCTCTGGGCATCCCATATTGCCAATTTTCATAGTATCTGTTACAGAGAAGCAGTTTCTCAGTTTATTTTCCTTCTGCTTTTTAAAGTGGACCAACACCCAGGATTTTGACTATCCTGGGTCTTGGTCCTTTTCGGTGGCTGTGTGAAACCCCCCCGAACCCCACGAAAAACTCACCTCTCCCCGCTCCCAGCGCCGACGGACAAGCCGCGGACAAGCGGCTCCTCCGCCGCCGCCTCCCGCGCGTCACTCTTGACGCGCACGCGCCCGCGCCGGCCATGCACAGACGGCCGGCGCGGATGCGCGCACGCCTAGAGGGGCGCAAGGGAGGCTAAGGTAAGGGGGTTTGGGGGTTTTGGGGGGGTTTCACCCCGCGGGACATCCCGATCTCGGATGTCCTGCGGGGAGGGAGGTGATCGGCCCGGGAATCTTATAGATTCCCGGGCCAATCACCCGAGGGTGATGATCCACTTTAAAGTAAACACATTTTTTAAAGTGCCTGTTGCACATTTCAAATACATAAAAATGTCAGGCAGACAAGGGCCAGGATGTTCACAGAGGAGTGGCAGAGGCCTAGATTCAGCAGGCAGAGGTCGCAGCAGACTAGGGGCGAGTGGCAGCAGGAGTCGCGGTGAGAGACCTGATCTGCCAGTATCTGCTAGCGGTCGTGTCTCCACCAGTAATGCATCTGCCGTCGTAGATTGGTTAACGCGGTCATCCACATCCTCACAAGTTACATCTGACACCCCCAGTCTACAGTCGGTAGGTTCCTCTGACACAACCCTGAGTTGGCATGGCCCAGGAGCAGTCCCTGTCCTCCCATTGCCTCTATCCTACGCCGTTCCCTCCCCCAGCGATGTATCCTATGCTTTGGGTTCAGCTCCACTCTTTAGTGAGGACGATCAGATAGAGGACAGTCAGCAGCTATTGCCCAGCCATGAAATGGAGGTGGCTTCTTTCGCTAGGCAGACAAAAAGTGATGTGGAGAGTGGCGTGGGAGGTGGTGTGGTGAGCGTTCCAGCTCCTGCACCAGACACTGTTGAGGAAACCGAGAACATCAGTGACGTGCAGACACAACTCGATGATGATGATGAAGCTGATCGCACTTGGGAGCCGGGTGCAGTAGGGGCTTCATCATCATCATCATCAGGAGAAGAGGGGCGCAGCTGAGGCAGCAAGGTGTTAGCAGCATGTTTGGCAGTCAGCATGGGGCAGAATTGTAAAGTTTGGAGCCAAACGGGGCCGGGGTAGATCACTTGCTGCGCGGCAGGCTACCTTCTCGGGAGGTAGTGGAGCAGGGGTTCCTGGAGTTGGCTGCAGTAGTAGTGAATCAGTGCGGGCTGTTGGTGGGAAAATTAGCTACTCGGCAGTGTGGCAGTTTTTTATCAAGCATCCGCAGGAGGGTAACATGGCCACATGCAAGATGTGTAGGCAGATGGTGAAGCATGGCCAGGGCCCAAATATTGGCACCACGGCCCTGCGTCAACATATGCTGCGTCACCATAAAGCGGCCTGGGAGAACCGAGGCACCGAAGAGGTGGTCCAGCCTGCTTCCTCATCAAGTGGCACGCCGCTCCAAATTTCTGCCAGCCAAGGATCCAGCACCTCAGCCGAAGGCAGCTGTGCATCATACCCACCCTCTGTCGCTCCAGATGCTCCTGCTCCTCCTCCTCCTCCAAGTCATGCATCCCGCCAGCAAGCCATCAGCGAAGCTATGTCCAAGAGATAGCAGTATGTGCCCACTCATCCTATGGCGCAGAAGCTGAATGTGCTCCTGTCCAAGTTGCTGGTGCTGCAGTCGCTCCCTTTTCAGGTGGTGGACTCTGCACCTTTCAGAGGACTGATGGCTTGTGCCGAGACAAGGTGGAGAGTCCCAAGCCGTCATTTCTTTGCCGAGAAGGCAGTACCAGCGCTGCACAATTTTGTTGAACAGAAGGTGGGCCAGTCCTTGAGCCTGTCGATGTGTACCAAAGTGCATGGCAGCTCCAACGTCTGGAGTTGTAACTCCGGTCAGGGACAGTACATCCATCTCCTCACCCTCCACTGTAGGGTCAAGTCTCAGTGCCCCTCCAGTCTACCGTGTGTGCAGGGCATGGAGGTGTCACACTGTGCTTCACATGGTTTCTCTTGGCGAACGGAGTCACACAGGGGAGGAACTGCTAAAATGTATTCATCAAGAAATCCAAACATGGCTTACTCCAAGAAAACTGAAAATGGGATCCATGGTTACCGACAATGGGAAGAACATTTTGTCTGCGCTGCGACACGGAAGCCTGACCCATGTGCCCTGCATGGCTCACGTCTTCAATCTGGTTGTCAAGCGGTTTCTGAAGTCTTCCCCCCATCTGCAAGACATCCTAACAACGGGAAGGAAACTTTGCATGCACTTCAGCAACTCCTACACCACCAAGCACACCCTTCTTGAGCTACAGCGTCAGAACTGTAGCCCCCAACATAATGTGATTTGCGATGTTTCCACCCGTTGGAATTCCACCCTCCATATGTTGGACTGACTATACGAACAGAGAAAAGCCATCACGGATTTCCTGATGATCCAAGTGGATAGGGGGACTCCCCTGTGTAACTTCAGTGTCAACCAGTGGCAGCTCATACGTGACACCTGCCGTTTGCTCAGGCCCTTTGAGGAAGCCACTTTATTTGTCAGTCGCCAGGATTACGGGATGAACGACGTGATTCCACTGCTTCATGTACTACAACACATGTTGGAAACCATGGCTGGTCAGGGCACTAGAGACATGGCGTCTACATCTTACGGCCACATGAACCCCGTTGGAGCTGAACTGGAGGAGGAGGGGCACAGTGAAGCACAGTTTAGGCTTGGTGAAATGGCTGGTTTATCTAGTCAGCTGACAGGAGAGGAGGAGCAGGAGCAGCCAGAGGAGCTAGAGGGTTGTGAGGAAGGCGAGACAGAGGACCCAGACACACCGTGGCAGTATGCAGTGGAGATGGAGACAGGTAGTCCATCCGAGTCACTTGCACAAATGGCACGAAGCATGCTCAGGTGCTTGCGTAGTGACCACAGAATTGTTTCCATTTTTCTGCAGGATGACTACTGGCTCTCCACCTTATTGGACCCTCGCTTCCGGCACAAAATGGGGGCATTTTTTAAACCCGCCGAAAGGGAGGACAAATTGACCTACTACAAAGACATTCTACGTAGTCAGTTGGCTGATGCCTACCTGCGCCATGGTCCATACTCTCGCAGGTCTGACTCGGGGGGACCTCTGCGCTCGCCTTCCACTGCCATGGCTGCTGGGGGGGTTGGCAGGAGCAGTAGCAGCAGCTCCATCAGCAGCAGCCTCAGTCTTCAGTCGCTAATGAGTAGCTTTCTACACCCGCATAGTGAGGCTACTCGTGAGCAGCAGGAAGACCTGGAGCAGGATCTGAACCAGCAGGTCGTGTCATACCTTGACATGACCATGCCAACACACCTTGAGGTACCGCTGGACTTCTGGGCAGCCAAACTTGACTTGTGGCCGCAACTAGCAGAGTTTGCCCTGGAAAAGCTGTCCTGCCCGACAAGTAGCGTGCCATCTGAGCGGGTGTTTAGTGCGGCAGGGGCCATAGTTACAGCAAGGAGAACTCGTCTGTCAACTAAAAATGTGGAGAGACTCACCTTTGTGAAAATGAATCAGGGATGGATCAGCCAGGATTTCCACCCACCAATGGCTGATGCATGCGAGTAGATTCAGCATGGTGCCACATTTTACACTTTCCAAATGGTGCAAAACATATTTATGTCTTTAGGCCAATTTTTGGGCTCCTGCTGATGCCAACTTCAGGGTATGCCTTTCAGACAATTTTTGGGTTCCTACTGATGCCAACTTCAGGGTGTGCCTTTCAGCCAATTTTTGGGCTCCTGCTTATGCCAACTTCAGGATATGCCTTTCAGACAATTTTTGGGTTCCTGCTGATGCCAACTTCAGGGTGTGCCTTTCAGCCAATTTTTGGGTTCCTGCTGATGCCAACTTCAGGGTATGCCTTTCAGACAATTTTTGGGTTCCTGCTGATGCCAACTTCAGGGTGTGCCTTTCAGACAATTTTTGGGTTCCTGCTGATGCCAACTTCAGGGTATGCCTTTCAGACAATTTTTGTGTTCCTGCTGATGCCAACTTCAGGGTATGCCTTTCAGACAATTTTTGTGTTCTTGCCGCTGCCAACTCCAGGGTGTGTCTATCAGTCAATGTTTGGGTTCCTGCTGCCAACTCCAGTGTCTCTTTCAGCCAATGTTTGGGCTCCTGCTACTGCTGCTGCTGCCAACTCCAGGGTGTGTCTTTAGGCCAATTTTTAGGCTGCTGCTGCCAACTCCAGTGTCTCTTTCAAGCAATGTTTGGGCTCCTGCTGCTGCTGCTGCCAACTCCAGGGTGTGTCTTTAGGCCAATTTTTGGGCTGCTGATGCCAACTCCAGTGTCTTTTTCAAGCTATGTTTGGGCTGCTGCTGCCAACTCCAGTGTGTCTTTAGGCCAATTTTTGGCCTCCTGCTGCCAACTCCAGTGTCTCTTTCAAGCAATGTTTGGGCTCCTGCTGCTGCTGCTGCCAACTCCAGGGTTTGTCTTTAGGGCAATTTTTTGGGCTGCTGCTGCCAACTCCAGTGTTTCTTTCAAGCAATGTTTGGGCTCCTGCTGCTGCCAACTCCAGGGTGTGTCTTTAGGCCAATTTGTGGGCTCCTGCTGCCAACTCCAGTGTCTCTTTCAAGCAATGTTTGGGCTCCTGCTGCTGATGCCAACTCCAGGGTGTGTCTTTCAGGCAATATATGAGCTCCCTATGCTGCTGCCAACTCCTGGGTGTGTTTTTCAGGCAATATATGTGCTCCCTAGGCTGCTGCCAAGTCCAGAGTGTGTTTTTCAGGCAATATATGGGCTCCTAATGCTGCTGCTGCCAACACCTGGGTGTTTCTTTCAGGCAATATATGGGCTCCTAATGCTGCTGCAAACTCCAATGTGTTTTTCAGGCAATATATGGGCTCCTAATGCTGCTGCTGCTGCCAACTCCTGGGTGTCTCTTTCAGGCAATATATGGGCTCCTAATGCTGCTGCCAAGTCCAGAGTGTGTCTTTCAGGCAATATATGAGCTCCCTATGCTGCTGCCAACTCCTGGGTGTGTTTTTCAGGCAATACATGTGCTCCCTATGCTGCTGCCAACTCCAATGTGTTTTTCAGGCAAATATATGGGCTCCTAATGCTGCTGCTGCTGCTGCCAACTCCTGGGTGTGTCTTTCAGGCAATATATGGGCTCCCTATGCTGCTGCCAACTCCAATGTGTTTTTCAGGCAAATATATGGGATCCTAATGCTGCTGCTGCCAACTCCTGGGTGTGTCTTTCAGGCAATATATGGGCTCCCAATGCTGCTGCCAACTCCAATGTGTTTTTCAGGCAATATATGTACTCCCTATTCTGCTGCCAACTCCTGGGTGTGTCTTTCAGGCAATATATGGGCTCCTAATGCTGCTGCCATCTCCAATGTGTTTTTCAGGCAATATATGGGCTCCTAATGCTGCTGCCATCTCCAATGTGTTTTTCAGGCAATATATGGGCTCCTAATGCTGCTGCCAACTCCTGGGTGTGTTTTTCAGGCAATATATGAGCTCCCTATGCTGCTGCCAAGTCCAGAGTGTGTCTTTCAGGCAATATATGAGCTCCCTATGCTTCTGCCAACTCTTGTGTGTGTTTTTCAGGCAATATATGGGCTCCCTATGCTGCTGCCAACTCCTGGGTGTGTTTTTCAGGCAATATATGGGCTCCCTATGCTGCTGCCAACTCCTGGGTGTGTTTTTCAGGCAATATATGTGCTCCCTATGCTGCTGCCAAGTCCAGAGTGTGTCTTTCAGGCAATATTTGGGCTCCCTATGCTGCTGCCAAATTCAGGGTGTGTTTTTTAGGCAATATATGGGTTCCCTATGCTGCTGCCAACTCCACTGTGTGTCTTTCAGGCAATATATGGGCTCATCATGCTGATGCCACCTCAAGGCTCTGTAATTGTGCCGCTCTGCGTCAGCGAATCTAATAGCGACGCCTCTGATCTGCATGTCATACTTCTTTACAATAGTATTTCACTAACCCAGCATGCATCCTATGCATGTTACAGCCAAGCAAAACGTTCTGCAACCCTATGGAGGCTCTCGGACGCCCAGAAATAGCCGTTTTTAAGAGCAATTCGGACCGAATCGATTTTTCCCGGAAAATTCGGCGAATCAGCCGAATCTAATTTTTCAAAAGTTCGCTCATCTCTAATACAGACCATTCCAGAATGATCCAAGAGACTGGGGTTTGGATTTCCCTTCCCCTTCACTTCTCACGTACTCATAGTTAGGGATACCCTCCTCGGGTTCTCCTCTTGGAGAGATCTGCCAGGCTGGCATTGACCTGGGGTAAATGGGCCTCCACGTCCTCTGGTTGGGCTGCCCCCTATAGGTACATCTTTCCAACAGGCTTCTCATGAAGCATGCACCCTGCGGGCCTGTGCAGATTATTGCCTTCTGGAAAGGGGGATGGCCTGGGTGGGATCCATGCTCTTCCTCGGGAATGTTTTCTAGGGGTTCTCTTCAGAGTCCCTGCCCAGTCCATTAAGGAGCTGGTGGGAGTAGGAAAGAGTCCTGAGTGGTTATTGTTGCAGAGTGTGAGTGCTGGATGCAGAGGAGTCAAATTCAAATAGACATTTGTGGTGTAACAGGAACTAGCTTTACTGGAGAGGTCACCTTACTCTCTCTTACTAAGGTCTCTCTTACCAAGAGAGGTCACCTTACATGGTGGATAATATAGACAGGAAAAATAAGTCATAGAAATCACCTCAATGTACAGGAAATACAACATGCAGTAGAGAATGTACAGCAGAGACTACACATGGATATATGTAACAGCATCATCTACTGTAATAAATGTAAACTGCATTAATCTAGCAATATAGATGCAGATCACATACAGAGACTAGCTGGAAGCGGTTGCAGAGTTCCAGAAGAGTTGCAGAGTCTCCAACAGTTATCACCCAACATAGGATTGGTAGCAGAGCTGCCCTGCGGTGCCATTATCATAGGAGTCATGGGACCAGGGTAGACTGTGAGCTGTTGACCGTGACCTTTGGATTAACTTGTTCTTTACGGTGACCTTGGAACTATAAAGTAAGCTGATTATTGCATATGTGCCTGGCTGTTTAGTTTGTGTCTTAAGTAGGTATTCAGTCCGCTACTCGTATCCAGTCTCTTTCCACTCACAGTGACCGAACCCCGACATAAGTAAATGGTTAATGTGCTGCTAATGTAATGCAGGAGTAACACAGATACAGTGTGTTGCAGTACGCTGTGTTATACCTGTGTTTCATTTATGTTGCCATAGACTTCTGGATTGCATTGAGTTGAAAATGCCGCATGCCGCATTTCCCAATGCAAAGAGCAGCTCAGTGCACATATGTGAACTTTATTGATAAAAATGGGCAGTATTTCCCATGCTTTGTGACTGTGATGTGCAATACAGAGGAAGTGGATGGTTGTGAACATAGCCTCATACAATGGCAAAGAAGATAAAAAATGTTAATAATATTTGCCAGATTAACTCATACCAGGTGTAACGTGCCCACAGTGGAAACAGTCCACCGGGGACAGCAGACTTTTGAGGGATTTATACATGCAGAGTATTCGTACTGCTACTGAATGGGGTCAGCAGTCTCTGGTAAGTAGCTTTTAAGATACTTGTTAAATTACATGTCTCAACTTATCAGACTAGGAAGGTTCTAATAATCTGTTCTTACTATTGACATAGGCGTTGCATGACAGATTATTTTCATTCTTGTGATTCATCCGACCCATTTTTGGGTGATTTTTCTGATTTTTTTGTTTTAGTTTTTTGGGATTTTTCTAGTTTTCAAATGAAAAATCCTACAAGACATACAAATTTAGTTGATACATAATTGATATTTATAGTGTATGTTATATAATCACTGTAGGCCCTATTCAGGGCCTCTCTTGCATGTATTCCCGCCAGCGGGAATGAAGTCATTGGCCTGTATTTGGGCTATTTTCCGTGTCGGGTGATTCAGGGCTGTGTTTTTTGGGCTGAGTTTCCCTTTTAGCAGGAAAATATGGTATGCATACGCCAAGCCGAGTATTAGCCATATTGTTATGGCTCAAGGCATACGTTCATCCGTAAATTTACGGGTGTAGCCTGCGTTTGCAAGTGATTCTGAGCCCTGATTTTGGTCGTTATCGGGCCTATAAAATCTTATGTAAATAGTACAGCATGTGCAGCAGCAAGGGCTGTTAACCATGTACCTTCCAGAGGTTAGGCATACCCGCCGTCACCGGTATATTGATCAGATGAGCGATCAGCAGGTGTTCGAGTGGTGACCTGCATGTCCTCCACAATAGCTGTTGATGGTGGCCATGCTGCTCCCCAACCACTGCAGCCAGGTCTTCATGGTGCAGTCTGGCACTCCGTTGCACCACTTTAAAATATCTATTAGCATTTTGCCTATCAGAGGCACCGTTGGCCCGCCTCCATGATTTGGCATGATTTGGCACCGCCTCACCAGAGACAGGTGCTGCCTCACTGCAGAACGGGGACTTTCTCAAGGAGCTGGTGGGGCTGCTGCTGGCAGAAGGAAGATCTGGATACTGGGAGTGGTGGTGATGCCCAGTGTCCCTTGTGCCAGCAGCTGGTGGAGGGTACAGATAATATTGCGAGTCTTATCCAGATTTTCAAACTGCCCTTCCTCCAACTCATTAATTTCTGCCATTGGAGGTGCCGTCTGTGTGAAGAAAGGTCAGCATTAGTGTTTGTTTGGCTCAAACACACAACCAAAACATTTTCAAGGGAGGCCCCCACCAGTTTTCAACCTAGATTCAAACAAAGGAAAGTTTGGCTTTAAAGAGTTGGCCAATGTTTCAGATACAAACTTCCCTCTGGTTGATCGACACTTACCCCTCAGCCTGTCTGGTGCGGTGTTTGCAACTAACCATTACCTTCAGATTGTCCCACTTTTTCTTGGCCTGGGCACCATCCTTGGGTTCTGGCCCCATCCCTGCAACATTGTGGGCAATCTCCACCCATAACTCCTCGCTCAACCCTTTGGGTGTCGACTGGGACTGGGAACCAGCCAGCCGATCATAATTTTGGGCAATACCATCCAGCAGAACCTCCATATGGGCATCAGTAAATCGTCCACTCAATTTGCCCCTTGTTAGTTTGTGCCCAGAATGTAGGGGTCTGCTGGTGCTGCTTGGCTGAAGGGGGAGCACTATACCCACTCCCATGCTTGGAATGGATGTATTCCAGGCTACTGGCTGGGGAAAGAGCAGGCCTAGCTGCAGCAGCGCTGCTCAGCCTTTGGCTCCGCTGTTTGGACTCCGCAGTTGGGCCCTCACAAGGGTCAGCACAGGGCTCCGGTGTCCCAACCATTAGTTGGTCTGTGGTGGGCTGTGGCGGGAGCCTGGGTTCTGTGACTCCCGCTGCTGATGGCTGACACTGCTGATGAGTGTCTGCGGGACAAACAGCAGAGGCTGGGGCTACAGTACCTGGGCCAGGTGCTGCATGTTCCTTGGCCATGCCTGTGTTGGCCATGCCTGTGTTGGGGCGTGCTGCGTTGTCCCCTATAGTGTGGCATAGTGAGTTCTGATCGGTGTTCTTTTAGACATAAGTGGGTGGCTAATTGGACATCAATTCAGTTTATTTAACAGGCCAGCACAGGCACCAGCAACCTATAGGCTACATGTGAGTATGGACGCAAACACACCTCCAGGGTTCACCGGACCCCATAGGCACTGTTGCGCCTTGGTGTAGGGGTGCGTCACGCAGTCCACATCCAAACACCCGTGAGCAGCAGGAGTACGTCATAAGGGTAAGTCACCCTTTCATGCCATGTGTGCCGCATTACACGCCAGCCAAGTTGCAAGTGACAAAGTGGCCATGAAATACAAGGGAAGGCACATGGCACCACAGTAATGGTAGAGGCCTGGTCTTCAAATGTTACAGGCCAACAGTCACATGTATCACTCTGGCATCACTACTATGGGATGGGAGAGTTGGCTGCGACATGTTGGTGAGCGTTGTCAGCGAGCACATCTGACAGTTGTAGCGGAGTGAAGAGCTAGGCGCGCCATTTGGCCTAAGTGCATCTGCGCTTGCAATCCGCCACTGTGGGATGGGAGAGCTGGATTAGTTAGCATTGGCAAACACCTGAGATGGCGCAACACTCAGGTGGGTTTCGAACCTGTGAAGCCAAACACCACACAAGCATTACACAAACAACACATGCACAGATGTATGTTAAAATGTACGTGCATGTACAGGCACACATGTGGTAAAACAAGTGTTAATTTTTTTTGAACATTTTGTAAAAATATTTTATATTTTTAAAAATGTTTAAAATGTCAGCTATTTTAAGTGGGAATAAAAATATAAACACTTCATATGCTGTGTGGTGGTGTTTATTAAATGCAACAACATAAGGCAGATGCAATCCTAAGAAACATCGGAGTATAATGGTGAGACAAAACAGAAGGACATGCACACTACATGGGATGCCCTAGATGCCAGCAGGGTGGAGAAGGTAAGTATGTAGAAGGACATGCACACTACATGGGATGCCCTAGATGCCAGCAGGGGGGAGAAGGTAAGTATGTAGAAGGACATGCACACTACATGGGATGCCCTTGATGTCAGCAGGGGGGAGAAGGTAAGTATGTAGAAGGACATGCACACTACATGGGATGCCCTAGATGCCAGCAGGGGGGAGAAGGTAAGTATGTAGAAGGACATGAACACTACATGGGATGCCCTAGATGCCGGCAGGGGGGAGAAGGTAAATATGTAGAAGGACATGCACACTACATGGGATGCCCTAGATGCCGGCAGGGGGGAGAAGGTAAGTATGTAGAAGGACATGCACACTACATGGGATGCCCTAGATGTCAGCAGGGGGGAGAAGGTAAGTATGTAGAAGGACATGCAGACTACATGGGATGCCCTAGAAGCCAGCAGGGGGGAGAAGGTAAGTACGTAGAAGGACATGCACACTACATGGGATGCCCTAGATGCCAGCAGGGGGGAGAAGGTAAGTATGTAGAAGGACATGCACACTACATGGGGGTGCCCTAGATGCCAGCAGGGGGGAGAAGATAAGTATGTAGAAGGACATGCATGTGGCCCAGGTAAAAACTGGGGTAACCTAATCTCTCAGAGAAAAACCTGCATAATACAGCCTAGCTGCATAATACATAACAGCAGTGCCGGAGTTAACCACTAGAGGCTGCTGTGGGAGAGTGACATCATCAACAGAGGTTATATAAGAGCTGACACGTTCTAGAATAGTCAGTCTTGTCTGAGTCTTATCAGAGCTGTTGTCGAGAGAAGATGTATTGAGCAGAAAGAACATGGATTGCTGAGAGAGAACCATGGATATAGCCATGCAGAGGAGTCTGTAGTGTGCCGAGTACAGAATGGAGCTTATTAACCCTTTTGAGAAGGAGCTACTATACAAGAAGGAGTTAGTGTGCAGAGCAAGACAGAGAGATACCACAGAGAGACATCCGTGTTGGCCTAGGAGGAGCTGAGAGGAGTGTACTGAGCACCAATACACAAGGTACCAGTAGCATAGTCCCAGCCCTTAGAGTGACCCCGGGATCCTGTGAGCCTGTTTGCTAATAAAGTTTGGAAAGACATTTGCATTGTGTGATGACTGCACCAGCCCATATCCCAACCATCCCTCAAGATCCTAAAGAACTCGCGAACGCTCGCCCCACATGTCAGCCGGCCCTGGTGTGGCCTGTGGGTTAGAAAATTTGGTGGCCGTGTACGGGGATTTTGGAGGACTTGGCATGCCCCAGTGACTCTTAAAATGACGGAATGCGGGGACAGAAACTGCTGCACCGTGTGGGATTGTGATTGGAAATAGAAAGGGGGTGACTACCCTGAAGTGGAGGTGCCCTAGGTAACCTGAGAGGGAGACTCCGGGGGGCTTGACGAGGGGACAGGGCCCGAAGACCCAGCAAGAAACCGGGAGCGGCACGTGAGGGGTTAACTCTGTACTGAACTGTCTGCGCCATTGTCAGGTAACTGCGCAGCTAACGGTCAGCTGCACGCGCTAGGCCGAGATCTCGCGAGAGTCAAAGCGAGACGCCCAGGCAGCAGGAACAGCCTAGAAAGAGCACAAAGTTGCTGTAACAGATTGCCCGCCCGCCTTCCTGTGTGTGATTTGCCGTCTAACCACCCTCACCCAGCAGCGTCATCATTGCCTTGTTCAAAGTAGAAACGCACCTGTTCATAGAGACATTGAAAGTTCCCAGCACAGCGCAGTTCCCCAGCGTAGCAACTATTAACTTGACACTCAGCACAGCGCAGCCACGTGTAATAAAATCAGTGTCATTGCCTGCTCATCAAACCACTGCATCATACAGGGAATTTGAATAAAGTATTAAGAATAATTGTTGTGAACATATCAGCTAGCAGCGTCCAGCCGCAGCAAGCGCCCAAGCGTCTTAAAGAGACAGTACACTGCGATTGCATCTTTGAACTGTTTGAATTGTAAAGTGTGTGACTTGACAAGAGAAGTAGAAATGGATATGCAGCAACAGTTAGAAGCTATTAGTGCTTCCCTACTGCCATTAACCCATGCAGAACTCATTTCAGTGGCAAAGTTTGTTAAAGTACCCAGTGAGAGACTTTCCCATGCACGCACCCGCCGACATCTGACCGCAGCCATTAATGCTGTGTTAGATGAGGTGGAAGAAGGTGAGGAAGAGGAGGTTATCTTGTCCTTTTTGCAGAAATTAACCCAGTTTATTGCCACCTTGGGGACTGGGATAGAAGATATAGGTCCTGAGCCAGCAGAGGAAAGACCCTCTCCATGGAAGGTGCAGCAACAGGTACAAGAGAAGATACAAGCCTTACAACAGACTATGTTGGAGTCAGCTACTTTTTTGGGCTCTAGTCATTCTTCTGGCAAGTCAAAGCCTGAAACGCCAGTAAAGAGAACCAGTCCTATGCGAGAGATCAATGGCCAGATTGGAGAGCGAGAGCAAAGGGATAGACTGTCTTATACCAACCTGATCCACCAGATAGATTTGGGGGTTCAGAAGGGGTACAAAGAGGAAGAAATTATTGAAGATAATGGTGAAAGCCATCAGTCCTGGGCTGCACCTCAGAAACATGCTGGAGATGAAAAGCAATCTTACCTTACCCCAGCTGAAAACTATCTTAAAGGGACATTACAAAGAAGAAAGCACTTCTGATCTTTACCACAAATTGATCAACATTTCACAGGACAGCAAAGAATCTCCTCAAAACTTCTTGTTCAGAGCTATTGTGCTTAAAGGGAGACTGTTGTTTGCATCCAGAGAGGACGATGCTGAAGAAAGATTTGATCCAGGTTTAATCCAGAAGAAGTTTCTCAGATCAGTCTGGACGGGTCTTTTGAGTGAAAACATCAAGTTCCAGCTCAAGCAGTATCTGGAGCAGCCTCACATTACAGATGAAGAGTTGATAGAGAAAATAAATGATGCTGCCAGTCTTGAATCAGAGCGAGAACAGAAGTTAAGGAAGAACTCCACCAGCAGAACAATCAAGCCAACTGCACCCAAAGCAAGAAGAGTGGGTGTGCAGCATGAGGAAGCCGAGGGAGCTGATCCTTTACCGTTACCTTTACCTAAACCTGCACCAGCAATGATGAAACCACCACTTAAAGAGACAGTAACATCAGACCAGTGGGAAACGTTAGTGAATGATCTCCGAGCAGAGTTGGCTGAAGTAAAGAGAGCACTCACAACCAAGCTTCAGGAGAACACGCCAAAGTTTTCAACGTAGATCCTCTCCTGGGAATAGACCACCTATTGCTTGTGAAGACTGTTTGTACTCTATTCAAGGTAGAAGTTGCTGCCACTGCCTAAAATGCGGTGAAGAAGGACACTTTGCCAAAGATTGCAGAACACCTCGCTTCAAACAGCTAAAAAGACAGAGATTTGCGAGTGAAGGACAACCAGTTGTCTCCACCCCAAAGCAGTCCCAAACTAACCAGAATGAAGAACGGTTGCGCCAATATTATCCACAAGTGTGTGACCATCTTCAGAGACTACAAGCCAGAGAAAACTACTCCGTGAGCAGTATTGGTAGTGCCAGGTCATCAATCTACACCCTGTCAGAAGGAAGTACCTTTGAAGACCAGCCTAAGTTGATTGATCTTGTTGGAGGAAAGTGCATGATCCATTGTAAACTAGATGGACTGTCTTGCAAAGCCTTGTGGGACACAGGAGCTCAAGTCAGTATCCTGAATGAAGACTGGAGAAGATGCCATTTACCTCACACCAGACTCAGGTCTGTCAATGAACTAGTAGGGTCTGGCCCACTCAGTGGTAGAGCTGCAAACCAAACAGTGATACCCTTCCTGGGATGGGTTGAAGTGACATTCCAACTGCACGCTAAGAACAGTAGACCTTGTGAACTGTTAGTACCATTCCTGATCACCGGTGACCGACGGGTGGTGGAAGAGCCAATCATTGGTTATCACGTGATTACAGAGGTGATTCACAGAACAAAGACTTTTACTCCATTAGTAGACTCAGTTTCCACATCCTTTTCGTTACCAAACAGAGCAGCGGAGAGAGTTGTGCAAGCATTGAAGAAAACCGAGACCACAGTAGCAGTCAGAGAAGTCAAGGTAGGCCTGCATTAAACTACCATTCCTGCCCATACCGCAGTAGGAGTGAAGTGTGGTGTCCGAGTCGGACCTAGATCAAGACCACAACAGATGCTGTTTGTGCCAACAGATTCTGTACAGCTGCCAGAAGGAATCATCACAGGTGAGACTGTGGTAACTGTTCCTTATAGTGGTTTTGCAAAAGTGACTGTGTTAGTGATGAATTCTACAAGACATGATGTGACACTTGAGCCTAAAACTTCTTTGGGACACCTAGAAGCTGTCAAAACTGTATACCCAGCTGATGAGACCAGTACAATCATCTCCTGATAGTACCAGCTCATCTCCCAAAGTGAACAACTGTCAACCTGAGAGAAGGCCACCATCAAGAGAAAGATGGGATCCACCAGTGTCCTTAGAACATCTGCGACCAGAAGAACAAAGGATGGCGAGACAGATGCTGAGAGAAGAGTGTCATACCTTCGCCAAAGATGACCATGATGTTGGTTGCATTCCTTCATTGAAAATGAAGATTAACCTGAAAGACACTACTCCAGGGACCAAGGGTTACCGGTAAGTGCCAAAACCCCTGCACAAAGAAGTGAAAGAGTACCTGCAAGATCTCATCAATAGAGGATGGGTCCAGAAGTCCAAGTCATCCTACTCATCTCCTATTGTTTGTGTCAGGAAGAAAGATGGAACTCTAAGACTCTGCTGTGACTACAGAGAGTTTAATCAAAGAACCATGCCAGATCGTCATCCTTTACCCAAGATTCAAGACATGCTTGACCAGTTGTCAGGAAGTACTTGGTTTTCTGTCCTAGACCAGGGCAAAGCGTACTATCAAGGTTTCATTGAAGAATCCAGCAGACCATTAACAGCTTTCATCACGCCTTGGGGATTGTATGAATGGATCCGCATTCCCATTGGACTCGGCAATGCTCCTGCAGAATTCCAGAGAAGCATGGAAACATGTTTGGAAGGCCTGAGAGATGACATCTGCCAACCTTACTTGGATGATAACCTTGTCCATAGCAAGTTGTTTGCTGACCATGTGGAACATGTGAGAATCGTCTTACAGCGTTACCAGCAACATGGCGTGAAATTGACTCCAAAGAAGTGTGAGTTATTCAAGAAACAAGTCAGATATCTTGGGAAGATTGTGTATAGAGAAGGTTACACTATGGATCCAAGAGAAATTGCTCCAGTGATGGCGTTGAAGAACAAACCTCCATTTACTGTAGGAGAGCTGAGGAAGATCCTAGGTTTCCTATCCAACTACCGAACTTACATCCAGAACTTTTCCAAGATTGTATCTCCATTATATGCTCTCTTGGCAGGAACCCCAAGTGCTGTGACGCCAGAGGCAAAGAAGATGAATCAAAGCAGAACTAAACCCAAAGGAAGATTTTCTGCTTCTGTCCAACAACCTATCAACTGGACTTTTCGTCACCAGGAAGTACTGGAAGAACTAGTTGACTGTTTAATCCATCCACCAGTCATGGCATATCCAGACTTCAATAGTCCATTCATCCTACATTGTGATGCGTCTCAAGTGGGACTTGGAGCAGTCCTATATCAACGTCAAAACAGCCAGTTGAGAGTTATTGGCTACGGGTCAAGAACATTGACACCAGCTGAGAAGAACTACCATTTGCATTCTGGGAAGTTAGAGTTCCTGGCTATGAAATGGGCCATCTGTGAAAGATTCAGAGACTATCTGTACTACAGTCCAGAGTTTGTGGTCTACATAGACAACAATCCATTAACCTACGTCCTTACCACTGCAAAACTCAATGCAACTGGTCAGAGATGGGTTGCTGAACTTGCTGATTTCAATTTCAGTATCATGTATCGCCTAGGAAAATCCAACACTGATGCGGATGTATTATCAAGAATGCCTTTAGAACCAGATTACTTCATGCAACAATGTTCTGAGGAATTTGGAATGGAAGATATTGTAAATACCATCCAAGCAATTCAAGTCCAAAGTGAAGAATACATGCCTAATTGGTGTCCTCTTACAGTGGAAGAAACTGTGAAGGATTTAGAACAGAACCCTGCTGTTACCATTCGCCAGCTTCCAAAAGAAACAATCAGGAAGGCTCAGAAAGAAGACAGAGTTATTGGAAGAGTTCTCCACTACATCAATCAAGATAGATTTCCAAGCAAGAGAGAGAAGGAATCTGAAACACCTGCTACAAATACCTTACTCAAAGATTGGTCTAAGTTATTCCTGACTTCAGAAGGAATCCTACATCGCAAGAGAGGACCAAGCTCACAATTAGTGTTGCCAAAGATGTACCATCGCTTGGTGTTAAATAAACTACATGAAGAAATGGGACACTTAGGAATAGAAAGAACTGTGAACTTAATACGTGAACGTTTCTTTTGGCCATACATGCAAAGAGACATTGAACGCTATGTATCAAGAGAATGCGGTTGCTTGAAAGATAAACACCCTTACAGACCAACAAGAGCACCCCTGGGAAATATCACAACAACTTACCCATTTGAGATGGTGTCCATAGACTTTCTGCACCTTTACAAGTGTAAAGGAGGTCATGAATATATCCTCGTGGTCATGGATCATTTCACCAGGTTTGCACAAGCTTATCCAACTACCAACAAGTCTGGAAAAACAGCAGCAGAGAAGATCTTTAATGATTTCGCTCTGAAGTTTGGATTTTCAACCAAGCTCCATCATGATCAAGGAAGAGAGTTTGAAAACCAACTCTTTGCCAAACTAGGAAAATACTGTAGAATCCAGAAATCTCATACAACTCCTTACCATTCAGAAGGTAATGGACAAGTAGAACATTTCAACCTTACTGTCAATACTAAAGACTTTGACCTCTGAAGAAAAGAGAGATTGGAAGAATTCCTTACCAAAGTTGGTGCATGCCTACAACTGTACCAAGAGTGACGCAACAGGTTACTCCCCATTCTATCTTTTATTTGGAAGGTCACCAAGCCTACGAATTGATATCATGTTTGATACTCCAGTTTTAGACACGTACAGAAGTTATCCTGAATATGTTCGTGCCTGGAAAGAACGCATGACTGAAGCCTACAACATCTTCGAAAGTTGTGACTGAAGGACAGCAAAAAAATAAACAACACTATGATAGAAAATGTCATGGAGCAGAATTGACACCTGGGAGTCGTGTTCTAGTCAGGAACTTACATGAAAAAGGTGGACCTGGAAAACTAAGATCTTATTGGGAAGACAAATCTATGTAGTTGTAAAAAGAAAAAGTGAAGACAGCCCAGTTTATGAAGTTAAACCAGAAACAGGAAACAACAAAACAAGAATCCTACACCACAACTTGTTACTGCCTTGTGACTACTTACCACCAGATAAACCTCCACCTGAAGTAAGAACTCAACCTAGAGCTTCAAGAAGAAAACTACAACTTGAAGAACCACCTGTTCTAACAAAGAACTCTGATAGTTCAGAAGAAGATGTTACTTACGCTGTGAGAATGCCAACAAGAAGAGGTCGTTATCGCAGAACTAGGAGTAGATTAGATCCTAGAACTACAGAGTTTATACCCCAAACATCCAGAAATCAACGTTCAAGATGTGTAATTCAACCAAATCCTGAGGTAATTCCAGAGTTACCTGTGGAAGAACCAAAAGAAGATCCTGAACCAGCTGAACCAACCATGGACTCAGAACTTGTTGATCCAGTAACAGCCAAACCAGAACCAGAAGTTGAACCTGAACCAATTCAAGAAGTTGAGTCTGAAGTTACAGAGGATGAGGAACTTGAGACATCAGAAGTATTACCAAGTAGAAATACCTCTACTAAAGAAAGAAGAAGACCTATGACCATAACCTATGATACTTTAGGTACACCCAGTGCCGTACCCAGAACTGTGAATCTGAAACTTGTTTCATTTCCCATACACCAGGAAAACCAACCTGTGTGGTACATACCAACCACCTGTTTTTCAGAAGACTTTTGAATCTTTAAACCCTTTTTCTCATATTTTTCTTAATGGACTAAGGGCATTCAAATGCTCTATCACTTAGTTTAGTCTTAGTTAGTTTTCAAGACTCAAGAAACTGTTTAAGGACTCATGCATTATTAACCATTTGCATTCTCTTACAGGAAAATCTTCGAGAATGTAGTTAGTATTTATAGAATAGAATGTTATTATTCTTACTGTTATTACCAATCATTTAACAATGTTTGCAATTGTTTATGTGTTAGGCAACCACTTCCCTTTCACTTAAAAAGAGACAGGTGCAGAAACACTTACCTACTCTAGTAGAAATCTGAAAAAAAGCAAACTAAACCAGTTTAACTGGGACCTCTGAGGGTATACCGGTAACCACTCAGGCGGTCATAGTTCAAATGGGATAACAGCCCATACCAGACACAACTTTGGTCAACCAACCAACCTGTCTACACCAGTTAACCCACTAATGTCGGGGACAACATTATTTTCAGGGGGGGAGAGTGTGGCCCAGGTAAAAACTGGGGTAACCTAGTCTCTCATAGAAAACCCTACATAACACAGCCTAGCTGCATAATACATAACAGCAGTGCCGGAGTTAACCACTAGAGGCTGCTGTGGGAGAGTGACATCATCAACAGAGGTTATATAAGAGCTGACACGTTCTAGAATAGTCAGTCTTGTCTGAGTCTTATCAGAGCTGTTGTCGAGAGAAGATGTATTGAGCAGAAAGAACATGGATTGCTGAGAGAGAACCATGGATATAGCCATGCAGAGGAGTCTGTAGTGTGCCGAATACAGAATGGAGCTTATTAACCCTTTTGAGAAGGAGCTACTATACAAGAAGGAGTTATAGTGTGCAGAGCAAGACAGAGAGATACCACAGAGAGACATCCGTGTTGGCCTAGGAGGAGCGGAGAGGAGTGTACTGAGCACCAATACACAAGGTACCAGTAGCATAGTCCCAGCCCTTAGAGTGACCCCGGGATCCTGTGAGCCTGTTTGCTAATAGTCTGAAGTACTTTGCTTATTGCTGATGCTGAAGTGAAAGTGTGTTTGCTTCAAATAAAGTTTGGAAAGACATTTGCATTGTGTGATGACTGCACCAGCCCATATCCCAACCATCCCTCAAGATCCTAAAGAACTCGCGACCGCTCGCCCCACATGTCAGCCGGCCCTGGTGTGGCGTGTGGGTTACATGCACACTACATGGGATTCCCTAGATGCCAGCAGGGAGGGAGAAAGTAAGTATGTAGAAGGACATGCACACTACATGAGAGGCCCTAGATGCCAGCAGGGGGGAGAAGGTAAGTATGTAGAAGGACATGCACATTACATGGAATGCCCTAGATGCCAGCAGGGAGGGAGAAGGTAAGTATGTAGAAGGACATGCACACTACATGGGATGCCCTAGATGCCAGCGGGGGGGGGAGAAGGTAAGTATGTAGAAGGACATACACACTACATGGGATGCCCTATATGCCAGCAGGGGGGAGAAAGTAAGTATGTCAGCCGGCCCTGGTGTGGCGTGTGGGTTACATGCACACTACATGGGATTCCCTAGATGCCAGCAGGGAGGGAGAAAGTAAGTATGTAGAAGGACATGCACACTACATGAGAGGCCCTAGATGCCAGCAGGGGGGAGAAGGTAAGTATGTAGAAGGACATGCACATTACATGGAATGCCCTAGATGCCAGCAGGGAGGGAGAAGGTAAGTATGTAGAAGGACATGCACACTACATGGGATGCCCTAGATGCCAGCGGGGGGGAGAAGGTAAGTATGTAGAAGGACATGCACACTACATGGGATGGCAGGACTTATGGTATTGGAAGGCTCCTGCAGCTGGTTAGGGTCTGGTATTAGGCGGGGGTCTTGTGATATGGGTTTTCCTCATGGTTGGGTTTTCAATGACACTCCGTCTTGTTCCTTTATAAACAATATATCATAAAAGAAAACATTCTACTAATGAATATGTTTGATACACATATGTATTACCAAAGTCTTCGGGGGCCCTGTTGTAAATATATTAACGCTTCCACAAAACCTTGAAATATTCTTTTTAACTTTTAGCTGTTATTTTTTTAGTAAGGTTAGCTACATTTTATAGTCCTAGCAATTTGAAACACTATAAAACCACTAAATCACTCAATATATAATGCATAGCAGACACACATCTCACTAATAAGGTGGATCAGTCATCCTGGGTTCTCCTGATATCACGTATCAGACGGGGGGGGGGGGGAGCTGCTACCGGGCCCATGGCAGAAGGGGCTCTATGCAAGCTGCCTCTCACACCTGTCGAAATGCTAAGAGGAGGAGCACTGTCACCACGGATTATTGGGGAACACAGATAATATTATTAACAGGGTGGAACTTGATTTCCCTTTATGCTGAATAAAGCACCAGTGTCTGATGGAGGTATTTATCCCCTTGCTACAAGATAGAAATGTACTATGGGATGTATTTATTTTATTGTTATTTGATGATGAGAGCTGGCCTGAGGGGGATCCAATATGACTTTTACTATGAGGCCCTGTGAAACCTATGTAAGCCTTTGGTTAATTGATAAATGGAAAATACCGCGCTGCCTAACAAACAACATCAAATGACAAGCTCAACGTGTAAAAAAGGATCCCCAGATTTTAAATCAGAACAGAAAACACATATAGAAAACACAGAGCTAGATATATCTATAAATGAAAATTCAGTCTCTCAATAAGGCTTCAGCATAATGTCTATAAGTGAAAAATTCCAAATAGACCCGTTAGGTGACAAAGTCCACTTAAGAGGTGCAGCGTGATTAAGTGATCCACCACCTTCTGGATAAAACTCTTACCAGAATAACTTTAAAATAGAGCTTTGTTGACCAATTCCTCATGCATAGTAGTTTTCACACCATTCCACAGCTTTCCAAAAGCATCCACTAAGAAACGAGATGTGAAGGAAAGCTCCATATATTAGAGCTTAATTCTCCATTACAGAACCATGCGTCTTGGTCCACAAATCATGTGATAATTAGATTATACTCCAAATAGATAACATGGAAGAGAGAAAATCGAAAACATCTAGTGCAATACCCCAAGGTTTAGTAAAAAACGTGGTTTAATAGAGCTTATGCACTCACAATAATAGAAGATATTAAAAGCAGTATGTACAATCCAGAGAAACCATATAGTAGCTCTCACCGCCGGATCCCTTGTCCTCCAAAAGCCAGTATGAATAATCAAAAACTGGAAAATGTCAACCGCAAGCCTCCTACGCGTTTCGTCCCTCAAGGGGACTTTAGCCAGGATGTCAGCGGTAAGGGAACAAGGGATTAAATGGACAACTTACCAGGGCGGAGACGACCGCGCGCCGCATCCAGCGAACTACTTCCGGTGCGCCAGGTGTCAGGAAATGCGCCTGCGTGTCACATCCATCTATCCGCTTCCGGTTTGAGAAATGTTAAGACATGCGCCTGCGAAGAAGGCAAATAATGACAACTGATGAAGCAACGGAAGTGAGGCTTGGCTTCGCAGCTCAGCCACACTTCCGCAGATGCGCATTACAGCGCATCTCTTCTCACGCAGACAACAGGATGTCACAGTACCAGCGGCATGGTTTAAAGCATGCCTCCAGACCTAAAAATCACATAATCTACCACTATAAAAATCCTAATTTAATAGAAGAAACTCAGGGGGCCAATTTAAGGCAAATCAAACCAATCCTTTAAAATGAAACTACAAAGTTTAATTCAAACTAGATAAAAAGTATATAAAAGATAAAAATAAATAATAAAATGCTGGCCAACTAGAAGAAATTATTATTTTTTTTATTAGAGAGCCAATAGAAACGGTTGACAAAAAAATGTATCTATAAGGACGGAACAAGAGATCAAGCGGTGGGAGCTAATATTTACAGAATAGAAATTACTTTACATAATATAACCACGGGCTCAAAAGATAAATTATGACACAAACCAATCAAAAGATATACCTATGAGCTGTCTATAAAACAGTTAAGGTCATATTCAACATTTAGGCCAAGTGGGGACAGAGTGTCCAATTCATAGATCCATCGGCCCTCGCACTGTGAAAGTTCTCTTAACATGTTAGTGCCACGCCAGTGCGAGGTGATCCTATCAATACCTGCAAATGAAAGAAGGCTAGGATCTGAGGCGTGCACCCTCTTAAAGTGTGCTGATAAATTATGCGCCTCATATCCTGGCCTGATATTATATATGCGGATCTTTAAATGCCTTTGGTTAGTATACTGTATTTTGTGGACCTTTACATCTAAGAAAACACAGCCACACACCACCCTCTGCAATTAGATATACTGACTTAAAGTAATACAGGTAATGAAAGAGGCAACGCTAATAGTTACACCATTGTGTGTTGGGCTACATTTGGCACTGTCCTAAACTGTTTTCAGTTTTTAAATTAAAAAATAAATGACCGAGATTTTGGGTTTACAGTTTCACCTCAGGATTTATCTTCTGAAAAAGTGTGCGTGGTCATTGGATCTGCGACTCTACTCTGCTCTGCGCTGACTGAATGTTAATCTGGGGGAGGAGGCGAAGGGAGGGGCAGAAGGAGCAAGGGAGCAGTAATTCTGTCCTGCTTTGCTGAGCTGATTGGGAGACTGGATTTGTTTTCATTGGTTGAACCTGTAAACCCTGATATCGCTGCCATTTCTTCTGCAATTTAGAAATGGAAAACCGTTTAGGACAGAGCCAAACATAGCCTGACGCAATGGTGTAACAATTACCTTTGCCTGCAGTATCACTGTAATCCACCACGTGTGACCAAGGACAGAATTAGGAGGGGAATAGGGGAGTACTCCTAAATGCAGCGATACGGTGGAAAGCCCATTTTAAAGCCTAATTCAACTTTTATTTTGAATTTGGATAGAATGATACAGGTTTAGAGCCACTTTAGTCTTCTTTTTTGTCTTTGATCGCATTGTGGAAAGTTAGCCTCACTTCCTGTCTATTGTG
Source organism: Gastrophryne carolinensis (assembly GCA_027917425.1). Taxonomy (NCBI): domain Eukaryota; kingdom Metazoa; phylum Chordata; class Amphibia; order Anura; family Microhylidae; genus Gastrophryne; species Gastrophryne carolinensis. The sequence continues at coordinate 121,825,846 of CM051239.1, forward strand.
ATGAGAAAAACCATAGATGTCATTGAGACTAGAGGATTGTAACTGGCATCAGAACATGGAGGGGGTTATTTAAAGTGGACCAACACCCACGGGTGATCGGCCCGGGAATCTATAAGATTCCCGGGCCGATCACCCCCCACCCCGCGGGATGTCCCGCGGGGTGAAACCCCCCCAAACACCCCAAACTCCTTACCTTATCTTCGGCGGCGGCCGGCCGCCGCCGCCTCCCTCGCGCTCCTGTAGGCGTGCGCGCGCCCGCGCCGGCCGTCTGCGAATGGCCGGTGCGGGCGCGCGCGCGTCAAAAGTGACACGAGGGAGGCGGCGGCGGCGGCAGCCGCTTAGACGTTCCTGATCCTCGCTTGTACGTCGGCGCGGGGAGAGGTGAGTTTTTCGGGCGGTTAGGGGGGGTTTCACACAGCGGGGCACCCCGATCGGGGGTGCCCCACCGAAGTGGACCAAGACCCAGGATAGTCAAAATCCTGGGTGTTGGTCCACTTTAAGAAGGTCTAGTGCCAGGTAGTGCCTCGAAGAGGCAGGCAACGTCTGGTGAACGCAAATCCACATTTATGAAAGCAAATCTGGTGAGCGGCTGTAACAGCGCCATGTAGCGTCACATGTATTAGTACAGGCGGCTCAGCGTATAGCGCCGGCGCTACCTTTCGCTCAGTGTCGCTCTCCCATACATCTCAATGGGCATTCATTTGCTTCTGTTTTAACAGCGTGTTTGACAATTCTTATTTTTGTTTTTTTTTTGCTCAAATCATTGTGTGACCTCTCCTGGCTGCAAACAATCACCACACTGAAGGGGTCCTAGATTACCCCTGAACTACCATCCCCATGTATTCAATGCCGCACTCTGAGAGTAAAATCAACAATATTTTATTAATAAATTATTGCACATTGACAACACAAACTGCAACACATCACAGTACACTACACAAAGTTAAAAAACATATAAACACACAACGGGGGATTGACCTCCAAACTGTGACTATTTTATATGGAAATTAAACCATGATTACAGCTAACATATAAGTATTATAATGCTGATTTAAAACTGGGCATGCATATAAGCAATACAAAGATAATTCCTAGATTTATTAATGGCCAGAAAGAGTTTTTAACCACGTGATAGATAAAGTGAATTGTATTGAGAAAACAACCCTAATTATAACCACCATTAGTTTACATCAAAAAACGGGTGCTATGTGCAAAATTTACAAGCTACAAATAAACAATAAAACACAACCTAATTAATACAAAAATGTGCTGAGTGCATAAATGCCTGCTATGGCATTACATGTGGGCCAGAGTGGACAACCATTAGTGAACCAAAACGCCTCTATCAAACAGACCTTATAATCAAAAGTGCTGTACAAAACAATGTGTACCATGAAATCCCCTGGCCAGTTATAGTATGAGAATAAGACGTGTGCCCAAAGCAATTGAAAAGGGGATGAGACAACAGGGTTTTTGTTTTAATATTTTTTTTTTTATTCTCAAATAATGTTGGGATCTTTCCTGGCCTTGAAAAAGCCATTTTTTTTTAAATTTTATATATTTATGCAGAATTGATATTACAGGTCTGGCATTAATGTGTTCATGTTACAATGTTATAACAATGTCATTCCATATGTTTTTGCTTTGTTACTGGTGGATACATGTTAAAAAACAACCTTTAATCATGCAGCCCCCAGCGCTCTGAGCGCCGGAGGTGTGTGAGGTGTTTTTTTTTATGAATATGCTGTGAGTCGGTCGCACTGACCAGTCTTCCACCCCATGGCTTGCACTTGAGGTTTAGGGCAACCTCAGGTAAGCTGCTCCCAATTTATCTATTGCATTGTATGTCCCAAATGGGGCTCTCAGAGATTAGAGTTAGGACTGCACCTCACAGGGGCACCTTGGCGCTGGTGGTGCAGCTTCAGCATACTTCTGCAGATGTGTGTGACCGAGACCTCTGTGTTTAACCAAGTTTAGAGACAGACTGTAGATTGGTCAGCAAGCTAACTGGTTTGAGTGCTGTGGCTCCTTTAAGACTTTTGTCGCACTGACCAGTCGCTAACATTCGCTCCCATACAGCGCTGTACTGGTCATATAGTGACTCCCCACAATGTATTCATCAATGCTGCACAGCGACTGAGGCGCACAGCGGCGACTAGTGGGCGCTATGAAATGCCTGCTACAAACGCTCATCTGTCGCTATCTGCCGCTAATAATGAATCAGCCTGTTATGCAATAAGTGGATTCAAGTGGATGATCAGAGCAGGTACTCTGTAAACTTTCCATGGCCAAGTAAGTTTGTGAAATGGAAAAGTTTGGGCAGTAGAGTGATGCTGGAATGAATTGATCGCGCTCCTGGGTTGCCCGAAGTCTGGAGCCTGCTAGAAGCGTAAGAGTTGGGTGGAGACTGTCAGGCTGGTACACGGCGGCTGCACCAGGCTTTTAAATGATTAGACAGCACTGGACACCTTAGCTGGAGTCAGCTCTTTGCCCTTCAGTCTCTCGGCATCAGCGCGCTGTCTGCCAGTTGTAGTGCGCAGCAGACGGGCAGAGCCAAAGCCGAGCCACTTAGTATTGATGATAGCGCAGTAGTAGCGAGCTGATCAATAGCAGCCTTCCTTCTCCCACTCGGCTAAAAGCTAAAGAGACTAGTTGCTGCATAGATGATCACGCTAATTTAATTATACATCAGATTGATTTTTAATGTGCTGCACAATTATTTTTTAAATGTCCAATTTAGGAGTTTTTTTCCCTGCCCTTCCAATCATCAACCTGAGTAGAATCTAATGGCTCTTAAAAGAAAAAGTTTACTTTTCATAAAATAATTTCTAATAGTGTGAGATTAGAGGCATTACAAACATGTAATGATTGCTTGCTGATTCTGCTAATTCTGTAAAGACCAGGTAACAGATTGCTGCCTATAGAGATTATGACTGTGATCTGTGACTGTGAGGAAGCATGGCTGGGACAAGGTGTTCTACCAGCAGTATACAGAGTGCAGTAGGGAAGCCTTTACTAATAAAGAAAAAGGGCACTAATGCATACCTCCCAACTTTTAAAAGCTGTAAAGAGGGACATGAAAAACATTTTTTAACATTTAAGCCACGCCCCAGCCACACCCTTAGGGAAACACCACCTAAGAATTAAATAAATAATAATAATACAGGCATTACAGCCAGGGGCTGTAGTGAGAGGGCTATCCCTTATTACAGCCAGTGAGGGGCATCCATCCATTTCAGCCAGTGAGGGGCATCCATCCATTTCAGCCAGTGAGGGGCATCCATCCATTTCAGCCAGTGAGGGGCATCCATCCATTTCAGCCAGTGAGGGGCATCCATCCATTTCAGCCAGTGAGGGGCATCCATCCATTTCAGCCAGTGAGGGGCATCCATCCATTTCAGCCAGTGAGGGGCATCCATCCATTTCAGCCAGTGAGGGGCATCCATCCATTTCAGCCAGTGAGGGGCATCCGTCCATTTCAGCCAGTGAGGGGCATCCATCCATTTCAGCCAGTGAGGGGCATCCATCCATTTCAGCCAGTAAGGGGCATTCATCCATTTCAGCCAGTAAGGGGCATTCATCCATTTCAGCCAGTAAGGGGCATCCTGCCATTTCAGCCAGTGAGGGGCATCCATCCATTTCAGCCAGTAAGGGGCATCCTGCCATTTCAGCCAGTGAGGGCATCCATCCATTTCAGCCAGTGAGGGGCATCCATCCATTTCAGCCAGTGAGGGGCATCCATTCATTTCAGCCAGTGAGGGGCATCCTTCCATTTCAGCCAGTGAGGGGCATCCATCCATTTCAGCCAGTGAGGGGCATCCTGCCATTTCAGCCAGTGAGGGCATCCATCCATTTCAGCCAGTAAGGGGCATCCTGCCATTTCAGCCAGTGAGGGCATCTCTCATTCTCTCATCCAATTGGGGGCGACACACACACACACACACACACACACACACACACACACAGACACACACAGTGATCAGTACCCCACTGACAGCTCGGTGCCTGCTGCTGTTGCTGGCTGCACCTAACACCTGTCAGGTCCTCACGTACCTCTGGTGAACCACACTACCACTTAGGAACCCCTAATCTAGTCTATTCATTTGTACAGTAAGTGTATGGCATTGAAGCCTTTCAGGCATTTGGCTGCAGTACCTTGAATGCATCGAAAATGGTGTCTTTAATTCAAGGTAAGGGAAAGGACTTCAGGTAGTAGCGGGCAGCTTGATGGAGGTGAAGCTTCATCCCCTATTGAAGGATGGAGCAGGGTCTGGCAGCAGGTCCCCAGCATGGAGCTGCCAGCCACTTTGCTTGGTAGGTAATAATCAGTGATCAGTGCCTCACTGACAGCCCTTTCATGCATTTGGCTTCAGTACTCTGACACTGTTGAATGCATAGAAAATGCTGTCTTAAATTCAAGGTAAGGGAAAGGACTTGGTGCATCCATTAATAGCTTTCCATATAGCTATATACTATATATTGTTATCTTTGTTACATGTTATAGTAGCAGATAGAAGCTTGTTTGGCGGCTAGCTCAGGTTTTGTGGGTAGTAGGTGATGTCAAGTCCAGAATGGAAGTAGGCTATCTGGTCAGGACATCCAGGACAGTATGTGGCCCAAGGACTTTGCCACAAATGCGGGAGTCATTGCCAGGCAGCCCTGATGGAAGAAATGATCTGAGACCTGCTAACGGCCACAGTATTGCTGCTGGTGCAATCCTGCTTCGCTTGGCTGAGCTGATTGGGGGACAGGATGAAAAAAGGGCGAAAAATACCAGCATATCAAATAAAGTGCAAAATAACCTTTTTCTTTTTTTAAATTAATATTAAAATCAAATTTAATTAAAATTTTAACTCCCCACATATGAAGTTTTGGTCCACTTAAACACCCACCCCACACTGCTCCCCTGTATAAATAACAAGACCTACCCAGATCACGCTAAACGATTGGATGGACACTTGGACTCCACAGCTTCACCTGCACAATCTTCTTCAATGCTGTCCTAGCTCCTGACTGACACCTTTGCTGCGGTGCTGAGGACAGAACCAGGAAGACGATCACGCGCTCTTCTCACGGTGCGAGTGTGAGGCTCTGACATCATTTCTGGCCAGCGCTCCTCCTCTATCCCTTGGGGCCGCCCACAAGCCCCACCTCACACTGCCTCATTATGAGTGCGACCTTACCTACATCCCCTTCTTTTTCCCAGATGTCTTACCCCATCCACATGCTGTCCCCTAGCTCATCCCCACCCAAGCATCTGGAAAAGTGTGCGCTGCAGCTTCCTCCTCAATTCATGTTTCATGCTACCCCCTCCATGTACATTCTGGATGTTGCAGCCCCCGCTCCGCCACACTCCATGTTACTTACTGTCCTCACCCCCTCCAGTTTTCTCCCACCCCCTACCCTTACCTATAGTATACTCTTTCTTCACAATCTCCAAAGCTAGGGCATGCTGTCTACCCACTACCCACCTATCCATTACCAAAACCAGGATTTCTCCAAGTGGTGCCAAGTGGACACTCCTGAGTCAGGGGTCAGGTCTACTCTTACATTTAACATTTAACTTTATTCTTTTGTATCCTGTATTCTCCTCCTAGTGAGTAAGTTTCTCAGAGGCAGGGGCTTGGAGGGGTGATATGTCTTAGAAATAGTGTTGGGTTTCGGATTCAGGTCAAAGTTTTGCAAATTCGGTTTGGTTTGGCCAAAACAGAAGATTGGCAAAATCAGGGACCAATTCGACTAGCTCTGTTTCTTGTTAAAAAAAAAAACGTTTTTGACACTGGTAATGTATATCCCTATATACAGAGAGTGGCCCGGAGGGGCCTGACCAGATCCAAAAGAACTTCTCAACTTCACAGAAGTGTCAGTAAGGACTATCCACCTTTACAATTTATGGATCCGCAGGACCCACAAGCGACCACCAAGCAAGGGTTAGGTCTTTAGGAAGAACACACACTTCAAGTATAAGCACCTTGTTTGTTACAAACTGTGGGTATACCCAACATGGTCCTCCTTTCTACAAACCCAAGGGGAATGCCCCTTCTTGCTACAAACCCCAAAGACCAGTGTTTTTTCTAAACCTACACTGTCACCACCGGCTGACCACGTGTCAACCTTACCTAGAACTTTCTAAGTAAGGTCAAGCAACTTTTTGAACCCAAACTTGTCCAGGACAAGTCCTTTTAAACCTATTCATGAGCATATTCTATTGAGGTGGGACAAGTCAGCGTCATTACCCAGCTCCTCACTACTTAGGAACCAAGAGGACTGGCACCTCTCATTAAAGTATTTATATTTGAAACAATCTACAGGTACTGTATACCTTAGCCAGTCAATATTGGGATGTGCTGAGTAAACGTTGAGCCAGCGATATTGTATACAGTTCTATATAGTGCAGCTTCAGGCCCCCGCCTTCTGCGGGAGCATATTGCATTTGCACAGTATCAGTCACTGTTCTACATGGAATCTGTAGGTTTTGGGTCCGATTAGCAGGAATATTATTTGAATAGTTTTCAGGAATCTGAGCAAATGTTTTTCTTAACTATGAGTAACCCCGTTTTATCTCCGCATACTAACACGTGTAACTATGTGTTACCGCAATAGAAACAAACTGTTTAAGAAGAAGAACTGATGTTTCATTTTTTATGGAAACCTCTAGATAAGCCGCTATGCTGCAAGGGCTTAGGGTTACATTTTTTCGCTCCCTTTGATCTATATGATGTGTGTGGGAAACTAGATGTCGCTTCAGAGTAATTAATATTCTGCTGGGTCTAGCGTAACCCAGTGCAGGACAGGCTGCTTCTATGGGGCACAGCCGTGTAGGGGGCAGACAGAGACTTGTGGGGGAACCCCGCTCAGTTAGCTATGTCTCCACAACTAAGCCAAGAGCAGAGGTGGCTGCAGCACTTCTGTCTATCACATGCCCTCCATGTTATCACTTTGCCGTTTGACTCTTCAGGATTTCTTATATGTATTTTCCCTGTGTCTCTGTTACACCTCTTTATAACCCATCCTTTCCCCTTCGATAGATTGTCTTTTTCAGGCCTTTTCCATCTCTGCTATTGTTTGTTTATTCATAATTTGAAAACGGCCCATTGTGCTATAATGAAATTTTCTGTGAAAGTGTGATCCTTCCACTGCTTATTAGGCTCGATTCAGAGAGACAAAAAAAACTTCAGTTTTAGTGCCGATCTGTTTTTTTTGTGAAATGTTTCCGTTCTTGTATGAGTGTGCGAGCAATTCTATGCATGCATTGAAAACCTTCTGTAAAGTTTCCGTCCGTTGGTACGGCAGATTACAAATACGAGGATGTCATTTTCCATCGTGACTTTTCCGTTTCATTTTCACATGTTACAACATAGGCTTTCGTTTTTGCCCTTTTCCCATTGTATCCTCCAAAGAATCCTTTACGTTTCGATTCTGTTTCCCTTTTTCAATAAATATTCGTCCAGACGGAAATCCTTACGATCTAGCACCTGCGCACTACAAACTTAACTCATTAAAGTGCTCGCCTACATATTTGCCACCCTCACTTCTACTACAATGTTTAGCTAAACCACTTAGCACTATCCTCCATCTTCCCTTTTGGACCCTTAAAGCTCACCCAAATCACTTAGCACTATCCTCCATCTTCTCTTTTGGACCCTTAAAGCTCACCCAAATCACTTCTCGGTCATGTGAATATTCATCTTTAAATATTTCTGTGCCCATTAGTTTTGTGTTAATGTATTTTGTAAATGAAATGACACTGTAACATATTTTTTTTGGATTCCATCATAAAATATAAAATTTAGAAAAATTTAGAAAATTTCTAATTTTTACAACTATAAAAAACAAAATACATAGCAATGACAGGCCACAGAACATTATTCTTCATCTGTGGTCCCCAACGAGTTGAGCAGCTCCTGCATCTCGCCCACCAACTGAAGGACCCTGACACTCAGTTGTGCCACTCTGGCATGTGTGGTCCCTGTTAAAAAACTTAAATTAAAATATTGATATAACCTTGTTGGGGTCATACTGCAGTGCCCCCCCTGTATGGTCCAAACACCTAAATCTGTGCCACCATGGGCCGGGTTTTGCATAGTGCCGATTAGAGAAGCCCTGGCCCGCATTCTGCAAGCATAGAACGGGCATCAGGAGCAAGGGCAGGAGTGGATATCCAGAATCCCCTGAAAGAATTTTAAAATACTAACATAAAATACACATTCTAAGCTACAATATTGTTTAACATGTCATCAAGGGCTAAAAACAGCAATAGGTTAAGTCATGAGTCATCAACTATATTCATTGCCATACAGTGAAAATGGATTGATGGAATGAGAGCAAACTTACCCAGGAGCCATCCAGCAGATAATTCTCCTGACTCAAACTGACAAAATAAGTCGGAGCTCTGCAATATATAAGCATCATGGGACGACCCTGGATGCCCTGCAGAACACTGAGGAATCGCATAGCTGGACCAAAGACTGCTTGTATGTTGTGTGAGTGGCACATCTTGTGGTTCCTGCAACCAAATATAAAATAATTACACAAAGCAAAGGTAACCGACTAAAACAATAACTCCTACAACAAATTAAGATTCAAGTTCAACAATCCAAATATAATTCACAAAGGACATAAGTCTAAAAAAATATAGCAATTATATGGATGTGTGGGAAAATAAATGTTTACATGCTAAGGACTAATTAAGATCAGCATTAAAATGCTTCTATAAGGCATACATGAAATGTATTGATTCAGGTATGCATTGATATACAATTTATGGCCTCGGCCATGCTGATACATGCAATGCCTTGGTGCTAAAGGCGCGCAGACTCCTCCACATAGCCGCAAAACATGTTCAACAATAGCAATCCGAGCCCTCAAAGGTCCCGTAAGTGGATCGGAAATGAAACGGATTTATAGGGTGGTGGTCCGTCGGAAATCAGCTCTCTGAATCAGACGGAAACCCATCCCAACAACGGAAGTTATCTGAACGAACGAAAAATATCAGATTTTGTTGGGAAAATGATCCGAACTAACGAAAATGATCCGATTTGCTTCCGTTCATCGAAAGCGCATATACACATTTTCCCGAACGTTCGTACGAATGAAAAATGAACCAAAAAAAGCAAAAAAAAGACAAACACCCACCCACCCAAACTTTCACAGACAGCTACGGAAGTACGGACGAATGTGTCTTTGAATCGAGGCTATTGTCCAGTATGACATGGGGTGTATTGCCACAAATGAACACTAGTGGGAGCCTACATAGCAGATGGATGAAGGAGGAATGAAGGAAGGATGAATAGGGTGCTATCATGAGCTCCACATGTAAACAATGGGCCTTTATGAGGAAAATATGCCTAGAGGCCAGTCACCCCTGATTTGTCTTCCTCCCATTGTTTTTTTGTTGTTGTTTATGCAGGGTGTATATTTAATCTGCATCTATTATTGGACCATTTTTTACAATTGGGGTGTCCCCAGGGAAAGGACCAAAACCCAGCATAGTCAAAATCCTGGGTTTTGGTCCACTTTTAGGGAATAGGTTAGGTGTTAGTGTAAGATTAGAATCTGGGACTGTATTAAAGTGGACCAAAACCCAAGTGTTTAACTAGCATCCTCTGAATTGCTTCCCCCATGAAGAGCACCTTTTGGCAATTTTCACTGCCCCTACTTTACTCTAATCCCAGATAATGGCGCCTGTTTTAGCTGTAAAGCTCCGCCAACTCCATTCATTGCCACTGCTGTGTGTGTGGCAATGATGTCATTGCCACACCAATGTAATGACTGATGCTTGTCATCTTATAGAGAGGGACAGCAAAAAAAAAAAACAGTGTTCCAGGGCAAATTAAAAAGTGAAAATATCCATTTCTAGTTCTACACCCTGAGGGAGGTATTGGCAGGGGCTTTGGCCTAATGTATTTCGCAAGTTCAGCAGATTCTGGTCCACTTCAAGCTTTTTATTAAGGTTTAGATGATTCAAGGGTCAAACCAGTCATTACGGTTAAGGTTTATTGCCATTTTAACTATGAGATAAAATTGCCAAATCAAGGTGCTTCCCTGTAAAAGCAAGCTGCCTCTAGTGGTTATTGTCTCTTATGGCATGAGGTGTTTTGTCACACACTAAACACCATACAGAATGCATTTAGCAGAAGAGTAATGGTCAGAATGATGGTGTGATGTGGTTGATTCAGCACAGGGCAGTCAAATTTGCCCAGCCTCTCATATGCAAAAATGTGCAGTTGCCAGATGATCAAAAACACCTTCATTGAGCTAGTGGGAGAATTTTAGGGTCACGTAAGAGGCTTTAACTTTTTGCCGCTACCTGCCATGTAAAATGAATCAGAGCATATGAGTTCTGTCTGCTATTTCATGCAGAGCCCAGTCTATATGGGTCAGACTCACTACTGCTAGGGCTGTAAGAACTAAGTCTTTTGGGGTGTTTTTTTCAGCAGTATGAGCTAAATTAATGAGTGAGTGCACCCCCTCCCTAAGCCAATCTGGTGGCCTATTGTTCTTATTGTACAGTACTCACACATCTGCATCTTCTTTCCTCTGTCCCCTGCTGGACGGCATCCTCTTCGCTGGTCTGCTGGGTGAGGGACACCCTCCTGCATCTTTTGATTGGGGAGACAAAGGTTCTCCATTATTCTACCCTGGCATCTATCCAGGGGTATTGCCAGCCACTGGGGAGGGGCTTTTATATCACAGAGGTGTTGCCTCTGGGACTAACTGTGTCACTTACACCTAACATGGTGGAGATTACACAGAGTTCCCGCCTCTAATATAAAAGTTCACCTCTCCGGTGGCCAGCGGGTGTAGTACAGTTAAATGTATTACAGGACTTTTGTCTGGTGTCTTTTGTTTTACTTAAGTACCTCTAAACAGTTAAGGTGCCCAAAGGACCCCTAAACCAATTCGAAGAGGGTGGTAAGCCCGACATGAAGTGGCTGGCTTGCCCATATTCTGCCCCATTACTTGCACTTCCACCTGCCAGGGGGATGCACAAGACCGCCGATGCCCTTCTGCATGGGTCTGGTGTTCTTCTGTCATGGGTAGCCCTGGAAGAGCTCTGGACCTGTGCCTAAGTGCATAAGGGCTGGTAACTAAAGGACCTAGGAGGTGGAAATTCTGTTCTTAAACCCTAGGTTACCAGCACCTATGCCTGAAGACTTGGGTTGGTAAGCTAAAATGGAGGGGGGCCATGTTTTTCTTTAAGCATCAGGGGAGGGGCATAGAGGGGATACCCCATTTCCTTCCAAAAAAGAGTGTCTCCCTTCAGTAAATTTTACCAACCTGCTGGGCCAGGCATAGGGGCTGGTAACCCAGGGCTCAAGGGCTGAACTACTGGTTGGTCCCCTACCTGTGATGTAAAAGCTTCCCTCCATGATGACCAGCATTACTCCTGTATGTATGGTTGGAAAGACGGATTGGTTGACCTCTGTCCTCCTGATAAAAAATTACTCCTGATCAGTAGACCTCAGCCTGCCGGACCATGAGTCCTTGACCTGGTGGAACAGCAGAGAGACCTTTGCCCGGCTGGGTACAAAAGAAAAAAGACTACGTTTATTAAAGGTGTTTTGTGGCATTTTTTTTCCTTTTTACTACTGGTTAACCCCCATACCAGTTCAAATGGTAGAGGGGCCAGCATGCAACCTGCTGGCACTGGCGGATAGCATATCTGTATCACCTGCCCCGTAACAATTGGCAGAGCAGGCATCCCTTGAAAAGCACCGGACCTGTGGCCAAGGGCATAGGGGCTGGTGAACCAGCAGGGCCAGGGGCTGACTGTTTGGCCTCTGAGCCCTATTTATTTGGTTGGGGGGGGGGGGCTTTATGAATGAAGCGAGATTCATTTGGCTGTTTTAGGAGTTATGGAAGTATTTATGTCGCTAAAAGTGTGTTTAGGTTGATAATGATGTTTACTAAGGAGTATTTTTTGGTTTGAAGTGGAATTCATTTTTACTAGGGGAAGGAGGCTTGGAAGAATTTGCCAGGACTGCGGGCCCAGGGAGCCTTTTGAAGTTAGAAAATTGTAATGGGTTAATTTGTTGGAAAACATATGATTTCATTTTGGATGGCCAGGAAAATATTTTATGATATGGAGCTGCCAGCATTTTTTATCTGGTGCGTGACCTCTATTCATGGCTAGCTCACTATGGTGAGCTCAGTAGATCTGGTTGTCATGGTGACCATTATCTATGAATAATAGGATGCCTCATGAGCGGTCAGTTACAACATACTTTGTCCTCCTTGTATCGTCTAATTGCCTGAACAGAGACGCTGGAAACAAATGTTCATATGTAGCTGACCTAATGTGGCCACAATGAGACAAGTACAGGCAAGCAGACAGGAAAAATGTCGCCCCTCAAGACAAATATCACTCATGACAATCTGTTTTCATTTTCTAATGAACTTTTCCTTGCTCTTTCTTTTTCTGATATATATATATATATATATATATATATATATATATTGCAATACTTTGTACCATTGCCTGTTAGAGGAAAGTGGGCAATTTTGTATCTCCTTAAGATGCTGCTTATGTAGAATAGGTTAGGTTTCTGAGATAGGGAGATTTTTATTCATCTACAGGGGTGGTTTATGACCTCAGATGCCATTTTATTATTTCCCTTTTTTGATTTTTCTAAAAGCAGACCTACTTTGTCATGTCCCGAGGGAACAGACTGCCTCTTTGCAACTAAACCTCCCTTCCTATTGCCCCTATTCCCCATATTAGGTATACTCACCTTGTTCAGGTCTTTCTCTGTCCTATTGGATTTACAGGATGCCAGTGTGCATGGCCCCACTGGAGCAAAGGTAGATTGAATAAAAAAAAAAACAGGCTAGGATTTTCCAGCCCGGTCAGCCTATGACTAGCCCATAAAATCTCTATTGAGCCCAAGTGACCACCAAGGCAGAAGTTATAGCATTGCAAGTGCAGGTCAAAATAAGGTGGATATAGCTAACTCGATGGTACTAAAGCTTTAGAATTTTAGTGGCAGATAATGTGGCAGTGGTGGGTATACCCCCACAGCAATGATTCTTGGGCTATAGCAAAACATGGGCTGGGGTTCCTTTGCTAGAAAGGTACAGAGGGGCCAGGTACAGGGTGTGAGAGGGAGACTTGGGAGGCAGGAATTGGATGGGGGCGTAATAAGCAGCAGCCTAAATAGCCCCCAAGCAATAGCCCCAGAAGGAATTTTCCTGGGTTTCCCAATGGCCAATCTGCCCCTGGTGGACTTTTCCCGAAATGTGCCAAAGGGCACGAGTTGCCCCACTTAGTTGCCACCCACTCCCGCGCCAAATATGACTCACCTACCAAACTTGTATAAGAAGCAGGTATAAGAATCCATAAACGGAGGTTCCTCTATACACCTTAGATCAGATGTGCCAGAGGGCACAAGATGACCTGCTTACCTGCCGAACATCACTAATTATTTTCTTACTACCTAGGTGCTAAAGTGGGAGTAGCAGGAGCTGTCATCTGTCACTACTACTAGTGAGCTGGAAACATCACATAACTGCCACTCTCATTAGTGTGGCAGTACACAGAACCACCAACATATTACAGCAGGAACCTACCTGCGCAGTTGCAACGCTTCTAGGTAAAATGGGGTAAGAAAAAGCCAGTGCTGGGAATATTACTGGATCTCATCTACTGCCCTGAATGAGGAAATAGGGTCAACATGCTGAAAAATAACTTAATTACATATATTAAAATTGGTGTTATTTAGAAGTACAATCTATGAAAGTACAATCTATGAAAAAAATACCATCTGAGGGGCGATGCTGAACATAAAAAAGAAAAGAACTAAAAATGAATTAACTATGGAATGCAAGAAAACACACAGAAACCATTTCTTTGGGTCACCTTTAAATTTAACTTGGTCTTGACCTTGATATATACATCTTGGCAGCCCTCAGTGAAATTAAATTCCTCCGGCGGTGGCTTACTCTTAGGCTGGCGTTTCCTAGACCCGTAGGTTAGTCGGGAGACACTCTTCCAGACAGACTCCCTCAGCTGGTCTCATATTCAAGTGCAGGCACCAGGTAGAGCTCTGCTGTGTGATGTTCTGCAGGCTGCCCGCATTTCCTGGAGCGCACGGTGCTTTAATCAAGCCTCCTCCACTGACCTCCACATGACATTTTTATGAATACTTAGGTTTGTTACAACCACTCGGATGGGATTTTCTCTAAGGAAATATTTAGCCCTTTCAGTGTGTGGTACTTCCCATAGGTGTGCTGTTTCCCTTGGCTGGGTGTGAGAAGCTCATAGTATGCCTGACTCCCAGCACTGAGGACAGCCATTCCTCTACTACACCTAAGGCCTGGTTTTGTTCTATTAGAAAACCAGTAAGCAGAGACATTAGATTATGGGGGATAAGCTGAGAAATGCTTCTATGAAGACAATGAGACGTTGTGGAATACAGCAATATTTTATTTAAAAAACATGGAATTATTAATTAAATCTCTTTACCAATTCTAAATGTATCTATTCTTTACTCATTTAAAAACTAGCCAATTACTAATCATGTATCCATCTCTGTGCGGGCCTTGTGTAGAGTTTTAGTAACTGCTAGAGTAGATCTAGGAAGGATTAGAGCTCTCCTGTAATTAAAGCGGTCCTTCACTCTGAATAAGAGTCTATCTTATATGTTTCCCACACCCTGTACATACAGATTTCTCACATTAAAAATCATCTTACCTGCATCTACTGCATGTTATGAGCCTTCAAACATCCAAGATGGCGGCTCATGGAACATCAGGCAGCCTGCAAACAGGAAGTGTCTTCTGACTGCTGCTCTGCATTCTGGGATTGCTGACCTTTTCCTGACCCCAGCTCTGCTCTGTCTGAGCAAAGCACAGCTATAACCCGCCCCCCTGTACTTTCTCCCACTCTCCTCTCCTCAGTAAGTGTGATGCTTCTGAGTCAAGATGGCCGCGCCCGTATCCTAAAGTCCTGAACAGAGTTGCAGCCAGTGGGGGAAAGAACAAAAAGTAAGTGACTAAAAACTTAAAATATATTAATTTTAGATGCTGAGGAATCATTTTTTAAGAGTTTGGGCTTTTCAGTAAATCATGGTGAAGGTCCGGTTTAATATTAATAAATTAGACCAGGAGTGATAGGATTAAATGTTTAATATATATTTAATATTTTATTTGTAGTTGTTGTTGACACAAGATGGCAGTAGAGAGAGCAAGAATAATACCCAGTAGGGAATAATCTCCTCTAGTTCAGGCAATGAGTATCCAGAAATTAGTTAATTAGAACTAACTAGTTTGGTCCCTGACGTTACTGGAAGGTTGGCTCACATGCTCGTGGCTAGATAGATAGATAGATGGATAGAGGGATAGATAGATAGATAGATAGATAGATAGATAGATAGGCAGAGGGATAGATAGATAGCCCCCCCATCCCTTCGCAGCAAGTGTTCCTGATAGAGGGGGGGACAGCACAGCCACCCCTATCCCTCTGTAACTAGGGCTTATTCCCGGGGGGGGGGGTACGGCTTATATTTAATAGTATTTGCGAAAATGCTAAAAAATCAATCTAGGGCGTATTGAAGTCACGACTTGCTCGTTCATTTGTATGGTAGCAAATGCCAGCCATCATGTGACTACCAGAAACCATTCAGGGTTTTAGATGTTTAAAGCAGAATAAAACTAGGGATTTTGACTTTCCCAGGTTTAGTTCCTTACCCTTGGGGCATCCTGAACTCGGGTGTCCTGCTGTGTGAAATGGCCCAGAACAACACTTCTTGGTCCTATGGCGCATGCATGGGCTCTCCATCCAATCATATGTATTGCTCGGCAAACAGATCTGTTTACATGCAGTGCTTCGGTAATGGGGAGAGCAACTGTCAGTCACAGTCGGGCCGGATGCTTAGAAAGGCATGGACGGGCTTACACTCAGACCTGGAAGCTAGCTGCAAATTGGGAGCATGCGGAAAACTTGCTTCACCTGCTGTTGGCTCTGTGCCCACATATTCCATATGTTATTCCTTGATCCTCCAGCAGAGGTCTCCCTGCTATCTGGAAGCTTGATTCTTCATTAGCCAGTACCGGGGATCAATTAGGGTCAGTATTTACTAGCTGTTCTGCCCTGTTGATTGTGCCGGAGTATTGGGTATTCCTACTGCAATGGTGATTGCTGGATCCCAGATTCCATTACTATGAGCTTGGAACTTTGGTGGAAGTGTGATGCCTGCCAGGCCCTGTCTTCCTTGTGGCTGAATATACATTTGGGTTTGGCTTTATTTAGTTCCAAGTGCCCCATCTGCTGTGTTTCCATGCCACGTGTGTAATTTCTACCGTGTGCCCAAATTATGTGTTTTATTTTACTCTGTGCTTCGGTTGGCTTTACTCACAATTACATTACATTACACTGGTCATCTAATATTTGTGGTATCACATCTAGGATTCCCTGACAATCTTCTTTAAATGGACATGTTCTCTACAGGTAAAAAAAATCCTATTGTGCTCAACAATATGTTTATAACAGGTGTCCTAATATTTAAAGCTATGTGCAGGCAAACAAATAAATCCCCCTTTTATGTAGAAAGTCTGGCATAAAATTTGTGGCAAATCAGCTGTCAATACTCACACTTCCCTCTACCTGATGATCAGGAGACATACCATAGAACGGTGACCATGGTTCGAGATGGATTTACTAGGAGGCATGAGTAAATCTAGAAATATGGAGGCACTTATCAAGAAAGGACAACATAAGATCCTCTTGAGGGAACAAAGAAGTGGAAAAAATCCAGAAGTTGTCAATGATTTCCCAGACAAAAATAAACCCTGCAGGTTCTCCTTCTGGCTCCAGTGTTGTAAAAATTAACAACTTACAGGTGAAGGAGCAACCCACCACCTTGCGCCAGTCCTCTCAAGTCTCGTACAGCTGGAGATGCGGCTGTGGTGATCACCAACAGGAGCACAATGCCGTCCCCACTGTGTTCTCAAACTTGTGATTCCATGGAGCATGTGCAGCCAGGAGCCACTATTTTTGGCTCCTCTGCGACCAAGGAGGTATAACCCCTTAGTGTCTGGAGGTGCTCACATAGTTGAACTCATGGACATTATTATTATTATTATTGCTTATTTATATAGTGCCATCATCTTCCGTAGCGCTGTACAAGGTATAATTACAGACAAGGTAAACATACTGTGTGGAGATCTGCAAAACCTGACCTGTTGGTGGCCCTTGAGGAGGAGGCTTTGCGCACATGTGGTCTAAAGAATAAGGGTGGAGACAAAAAGGGGCAGGGTTACAAGTAGTAGATCTTGAGTTTGGCGGCAAATACCCGGGGAAGGTTATGATTAAGTCAGGTTATATGCTTTTATGAAGAGGTAAGTTTTGAGAGCACTTTTAAAGGCTCGGAGCATTCTGAAGAGGAGAGTTTTGAGGGCACTTTTAAAGGCTTGGAGCGTTCCATAGAGGTGGAGGGGTACGGGAGTGCAAGGATAGGATCAAGGAGGGGGACAGAAGATTGTTAGAGGCAGAGTGGTTGCACCTGGGTTGGTATAGCTGGATTAAAAATGAAATATGGCGGGGGAAGTGGTTATAGAGAGCTTTGTAGTTTAGTGTTTAGAGGTTTAAACTGAACTCTCTGAGAGACAGGTAAACAGTGGAGGGATTGAAAGAGGGGAGCAACGCTGAGAAGCATGAGGAGAGGTGGATGAGGTGAGTAATAGAATTCAGAATAAACTGGGAGGGTTGCCAATCTGTTTGCTGGCAAACTGCAAAGGAGCGTACTGCAGTAGTCAAGTTGTGATATGACCAGGGCATGCACATTTAAAAGTTATTAGGTGAGAGGAAGGGACGTGTTGTTGACTTGACTGTGCATCTGTGAATCTTTTTTTCAACATTTCTCGTGTGTTCTGCCAACCGGAATTTGAACATGCTTTTTGTGGCCTACACATCTCAACCCACAACTTCATTAGGGACTAAATAGTTACATACCCATTGATAGCTGTCACCATCCCCGCTGCATCCAAAATGTCCCCAAAGGACATTGGAATATATAAGGAACAGATAATACATTGAAGGAGACAATCTCTGGACACCCCCACTTCATCTACAGACTGGTACTTATTTTGGCCCAGAAAGTGGTACAAAGCTCTGTAGGTCCACCTAGGAAGGAAAAAGAACTCACCCCATACAGTTTTATAAAGTGTGGACAATGTAGAGGTTGACGATCTTGTAACAAAAAAACAACCAAAACATCAAGACAATTTCAGGGACAAAAAGAGGATGTATTTCAGATTAAACAGATCACAACTTGTGCAACAATAGGGGCAGTATATCTATTGCAATGCAATTGTGGGTTGTGATATGTAGGCCGCACAAAAAAGATGTTCAATGTCCAGTTGGCAGAGCCAGAAATATTGAAAAAGGATTGCCAACATACAGTATGTCTGCCCACTTCAAGAAAAAACACAAATGCAATCCTGAGGATCTGGACTTTTGTATTATTAAAACTAGGGATGAGCGAATTGATGCGGATGACCCAAATTCATTCCGAATTTCATGAAAAATTCGATTCTGAACGAATCCGAATTTCCCCGCAATTCGATCGATCGAAGTTTTCCTTTAAACTCCATTTATTTCAATTTCATCCATTGTAAAATGGTGGATGAACATGTCCAGACATATCCCCTGGGGCAAGTTATCATGGGAAGGTCACATGCAGCCTATCAGCAGCCAGGAAGCCCGGTGGCGTCACCGTGCTATATAAACGGCGGCCATTTTCCTTTTGCGCATTTCAGCCTTGCATTCCAGAAACAGTGGTGGTTGCTTCAGACAGGGAGAGACTTAGAGATAGGCAGGGACAGTCGTTGAGACCCACAGAGAGGCAGACAGAACCAGGGAAAGATAGGGAAAAATCGGGAACGATTGGGAATGATCCAGGCAGGGACAGTGAGAGGGAAAGCTTTTTTTTATTTTCATTTGCCAGATCAGTTTTCAATCGGTGTTCTTTGTGCTGTAAATATTCCTTGCCACTGTGCATCCCATCTTGGCAGTGGCATATTTAACCCTATCTGTTACACACAAGCATTTCTCATAACTGGATTAGTTTTAATTTTTTTTTGTTTGCTGTAAAAACCCCAGGCCACATGGCCATTCCATTTCAGCACATGTGACCCTATCTTTTATACTAAATCAGCTTCTTCAGCCTCAGGTTTATTAAGCTATTGCATTTTGATTTGGTTTTTGTCTGCTTTAAAAACACCAGCCCACATGGGCATCCCAAACCAGCACATGTGACCCTATCTTTTATACTAAATCAGCTTGTTCATCCTCAGCTTTATTAAGCTATTGCATTTTGAATTGGTTTTTGTCTGCTTTAAAAACACCAGCCCACATGGGCATCCCAAACCAGCACATTCGACCCTATCTTTTGTACTAAATCAGCTTGTTCAGCCTCAGCTTTATTAAGCTATTGCATTTTGAATTGGTTTTGGCCTCCTGTAAAAACCCAAGCCCACATGGGCATCCCAAACCAGCACATGTGACCCTATCTTTTATACTAGGTCAGCTTGTTCGACCTCAGCTTTATTAAGCTTTTGAATTTTGAATTGTTTTTTGTCTGTTTTAAAAACACCAGCCCACATGGGCATCCCAAACCAGCACATGTGACCCTATCTTTTATGCTAAATCAGCTTGTTCATCCTCAGCTTTATTAAGCTATTGCATTTTGAATTGTTTTTGTCTGCTTTAAAAACACCAGCCCACATGGGCATCCCAAACCAGCACATGTGACCCTATCTGTTATACTAAATCAGCTTGTTCATCCTCAGCTTTATTAAGCTATTGCATTTTGAATTGGTTTTTGTCTGCTTTAAAAACATCAGCCCACATGGGCTTCCCGAACCAGCACATGCCACCCTATCTGTTATACTAAGTAAGCTTGTTCAGCCTCAGCTTTATTAAGCTATTCCATTTTGAATTGGTTTTTGTCCTGCTGTCAAAACACCAGGCCGCAGGTTATCCCAAACCACCACGTTGCACCCTATCTGTTATACTAAAAAAGCTTGTTCATCCTCAGCTTTATTAATCTATTGCAATTTGAATTGGTTTTTGTCCTGCTGTCAAAACACCAGACCGCAGGGTATCCCAAACCACCACATTGCATCCTATCTTTTATACTAAATCAGCTTGTTCATCCTCAGCTTTATTAAACTATTGCATTTTGAATTGGTTTTTGTCCTGCTGTCAAAACACCAGGCCGCAGGGTATCCCAAAACACCACGTTGCACCCTATCTGTTATATTAAATAAGCTTGTTCATCCTCAGCTTTTTTAAGCTATTGCATTTGGAATTGTTTTTTGTCCTGCTGTCAAAACACCAGGCCGCAGGGTATCCCAAACAACCACGTTGCACCCTATCTGTTATACTAAATAATCTTGTTCAGCCTCAGCTTTATTAAGCTATTGCATTTTGAATTGGTTTTTGTCCTGCTGTCAAAACACCAGGCCGCAGGGTATCCCAAACCACCACGTTGCACCCTATCTGTTATACTAAAAAAGCTTGTTCATCCTCAGCTTTATTAATCTATTGCAATTTGAATTGGTTTTTGTCCTGCTGTCAAAACACCAGCCCGCAGGTTATCCCAAACCACCATGTTGCACCCTATCTGTTATACTAAAAAAGCTTGTTCATCCTCAGCTTTATTAATCTATTGCAATTTGAATTGGTTTTTGTCCTGCTGTCAAAACACCAGACCGCAGGGTATCCCAAACCACCACATTGCATCCTATCTTTTATACTAAATCAGCTTGTTCATCCTCAGCTTTATTAAACTATTGCATTTTGAATTGGTTTTTGTCCTGCTGTCAAAACACCAGGCCGCAGGGTATCCCAAAACACCACGTTGCACCCTATCTGTTATATTAAATAAGCTTGTTCATCCTCAGCTTTTTTAAGCTATTGCATTTGGAATTGTTTTTTGTCCTGCTGTCAAAACACCAGGCCGCAGGGTATCCCAAACAACCACGTTGCACCCTATCTGTTATACTAAATAATCTTGTTCAGCCTCAGCTTTATTAAGCTATTGCATTTTGAATTGGTTTTTGTCCTGCTGTCAAAACACCAGGCCGCAGGGTATCCCAAACCTGCATGTTGCACCCTATCTGTTATACTAAATAAGCTTGTTCATCCTCAGCTTTATTAAGCTATTGCATTTTGAATTGTTTTTTGTCCTGCTGTCAAAACACCAGGCAACAGGGTATCCCAAACTACCACGTTGCACCCTATCTGTTATACTAAATAAGCTTGTTCATCCTCAGCTTTATTAAGCTATTGCATTTTGAATTGGTTTTTGTCCTGCTGTCAAAACACCAGGTCGCAGGGTATCCCAAACCTGCACGTTGCACCCTATCTGTTATACTAAATAAGCTTGTTCAGCCTCAGCTTTATTAAGCTATTGCATTTTGAATTGGTTTTTGTTCTGCTGTCAAAACACCAGGCCCCAGGGTATCCCAAACCTGCACATTGCACCCTATCTGTTATACTAAATCAGCTTGTTCAGCCTCAGCTTTATTAAGCTATTGCATTTTGAATTGGCTTTTGTCCTGCTGTCAAAACACCAGGCCCCAGGGTATCCCAAACCTGCACGTTGCACCCTATCTATTATACTAAATAAGCTTGTTCAGCCTCAGCTTTATTAAGCTATTGCATTTTGAATTGGTTTTTGTTCTGCTGTCAAAACACCAGGCCCCAGGGTATCCCAAACCTGCACGTTGCACCCTATCTGTTATACTAAATAAGCTTGTCCATCCTCAGCTTTATTAAGCTATTGCATTTTGAATAGTTTTTTTGTCCTGCTGTCAAAACACCAGGCCGCAGGGTATCCCAAACCACCACGTTGCACCCTATCCTTTATACTAAATAAGCTTGTTCATCCTCAGCTTTATTAAGCTATTGCATTTTGAATTGGTTTTTGTCCCCGCTGTCAAAACACCAGGCCGCAGGGTATCCCAAACCTGCACGTTGCACCCTATCTGTTATACTAAATAAGCTTGTTCAGCCTCAGCTTTATTAAGCTATTGCATTTTGAATTGGTTTTTGTCCTGCTGTCAAAACACCAGCCTGCAGGGTATCCCATATTGCCAATTTTCATAGTATCTGGTGCAGAGAAGCAGTTCCTCACTTTATTTAGCTTCTACTTTTTAAAGTAAACACATTTTTTAAAGTACCTATTACGCATTTCAAATACATAAAAATGTCAGGCAGACAAGTGCAAGGATGTTCAAAGGATGTTCAAAGAGGAGTGGCAGAGGCCAAGATTCAGCAGGCAGAGGTCGCAGCAGACTAGGGGAGTGGAAGCAGGAGTCACGGTGAGAGACCTGATCTGCCAGTATCTGCTAGCGGTCGTGTCTCCACCAGTAATGCATCTGCCGTGGTAGATTGGTTAACGCGGTCATCCACATCATCACAAGTTACATCTGAGATGCCAGTCTAGGGTCGGTAGGATCCTCTGACACAACCCTGAGTTGGCATGCCCTGAGAGCAGTCCCTGTCCTCCCATTGCCTCTGTCCTACGCCGTTCCCTCCCCCAGCGACGTATCCTATGCTTTGGGTTCAGCTTCACTCTTTAGTGAGGAGGACGATCAGATAGAGGACAGTCAGCAGCTACTGCCCAGCCAAGAAATGGAGGTGGCTTCTTTAGCTAGGCAGACAAATAGTGATGTGGAGAGTGTCGTGGGTGTTGCGAGCGTTCCAGCTCCTGCACCAGACACTGTTGAGGAAACCAAGAACATCAGTTGCTGCCACAACTCGGTGATGATGATGATGAAGAAGCCGATCGCACTTGGGAGCCGGGTGCAGAAGGGGCCTCATCATCATCATCAGGAGAAGAGGGGCGCAGGTTGCCCCGGAGTCAGCAGCTGAGGCAGCAAGGTGTTAGCAGCATGGTTGGCAGTCAGCATGGGGGCACAATTGTAAAGCCTGGAGCCAAACGGGGCCGGGGCCGGGGTAGAGCACCTGCTGCACGGCAGGCTACCTTTTCGGGAGGTAATGGAGAAGGGGTTCCTGGAGTTGGCGACAGTAGCAGTGAATCAGGGAAGCAGGGAAAAGTAGCTACTCGGCAGTGTGGCAGTTTTTTTTTTTTTTTGTAGGCAGAAGGTGAAGCGTGGCCAGGGCTCAAATGTTGGCACCACGGCCCTGCGTCAACATATGATGCGTCACCATAAAGCAGCCTGGGAGAACCGAGGCTCCGAAGAGGTGGTCCAGCCTGCTTCCTCACCAAGCGGCACGCCGCTCCCAATTTCTGCCAGCCAAGGCCGCTGTGCGTCATACCCATCCTCTGTCGCTCCTGATGCTCCTGCTCCTCCTCCTCCAAGTCATGCATCCCGCCAGCAATTCATCAGCGAAGCCATGTCCAAGAGACAGCAGTATGCGCCCAATCATCCTACGGCGCAGAAGCTGAATGTGCTCCTGTCCAAGTTGCTGGTGCTGCAGTCGCTCCCTTTTCAGGTGGTGGACTCTGTACCTTTCAGGGAACTGATGGCTTGTGCCGAGCCTAGGTGGAGAGTCCCAAGCCGTCATTTCTTTGCCAAGAAGGCAGTACCAGAACTGCACACTTTTGTTGAACAGAAGGTGGGCCAGTCCTTGAGCCTGTCGATGTGTAGCAAAGTGCATGGCAGCGCCGACGTCTGGAGCTGTAACTACGGTCAGGGACAGTACAAGTCATTTACGGCCCACTGGGTGAATGTGGTCCCTTTGCAGCAGCAGCAGCAACTTGGACAGGTCACACCGCTTCGGCCTCCGCACTCCGTGGCCGTTGTGCCTGTGACACTGTGCGACTCGGCCTCCTCATCCTCCGCCATCTCCTCACCCTCCACTGTAGGCTCAAGTCTCAGTGCCCCTCCAGTCTACCATGTGTGCAGGGCATGGAGGTGTCACGCTGTGCTTCACATGGTTTGTCTTAGCGAACGGAGTCACACAGGGGAGGAACTGCTTAAATGTATTCATCACGAAATCCAAACATGGCTTACTCCAAGAAAACTTAAAATGGGAATCATGGTTACCGACAATGGGAAGAACATTTTGTCTGCGCTGCGACAAGGAAGCCTGACCCATGCGCCCTGCATGGCTCACGTCTTCAATCTGGTTGTGAAGCGGTTTCTGAAGTGTTCCCCCCATCTGCAAGACATCCCAACAACTTCAAGGAAACTTTGCATGCACTTCAGCCACTCATACACCGCCAAACACACCCTTCTTGAGCTACAGCATCAGAACGGTAGCCCCCAACATAGTCTGATTTGCAATGTTTCCACCCTTCACATGCTGGACCGATTATATGAACAGAGAAAAGCCATCACGGATTCCCTGATGATCCAAGCGGATAGGGGGACTCCCCTGTGTAACTTCAATGTCAACCAGTGGCAGCTCATATGTGACACCTGCCGTTTGCTCAGGCCCTTTGAGGAAGCCACTTTATTTGTCAGTCGGCAGGATTACGGGATGAACGACATGATTCCACTGGTTCATGTACTACAGCACATGTTGGAAACCATGACTGGTCAGGGCACTGGAGACATGGCGTCTACATCTTACGGCCACATGAACCCTGTTGGATCTGAACTGGAGGAGGAGGAGGAAGAGGAGGAGTTGCCCAGTGAAGCACAGTTTTGGCTTGGCAAAATGGCTGGTTTATCTAGTCAGCGGACAGGAGAGGAGGAGCAGGAGCAGCCAGAGGAGCTAGAGGGTTGTGAGGAAGGCGAGACAGAGGACCCAGACACACCGTGGCAGTATGCAGTGGAGACGGAGACAGGTAGTCCCTCCTAGTCACTTACGTAAATGGCAGGAAGCATGCTCACGTGCTTGCGTAGTGACCCCAGAATTGGTTCCATTTGTTGCAGGATGACTTCTTCCGGCACAAAATGGGGGCATTTTTAAACCCGCCAAGAGGGAGGACAAACTTAACTACTCCAAAGACATTCTACGTAGTCAGTTGGGGCTGATGCCTATCTGCGCCATGGTCCATACTCTCGCAGGTCTGACTCGGGGGGACCTCTGCGCTCACCTTCCACTGCCATGGCTGCTGGGGGGATTGGCAGGAGCAGCAGCAGCAGCTCCATCAGCAGCAGCCTCAGTCTTCAGTGCTAATGAGTAGCTTTCTACACCCGCATAGTGAGGCTACTCATGAGCAGCAGGAAGACCTGGAGCAGGACCTGAGCCAGCAGATCATGTCATACCTTGACATGACCATGCCAACACACCTTGAGGATCCGCTGGACTTCTGGGCAGCCAAACTTGGCTTGTAGCCGCAACTAGCAGAGTTTGCCCTGGAAAAGCTGTCCTGCCCGGCAAGTAGCGTGCCATCTGAGCGGGTGTTTAGTGCGGCGGGGCCATAGTTACGGCGAGGAGAACTCGTCTGTCAACTAAAAATGTGGAGAGACTCACCTTTGTCAAAATGAATCAGGGATGGATCAGCAAGGATTTCCACCCACCAATGGCTGATGCATGTGACTAGATTCAGCATGGTGCCACGTTTTACACTTTCCAAATGGTGCAAAACATATTTATGTCTTTAGGCCAATTTTTGGGCTCCTGCTGATGCCAACTTCAGGGTGTGCCTTTCAGCCAATTTTGGGCTCCTGCTGCTGCTGCTGCCAACTGCAGTATGTCTTTCAAGCTATGTTTGGGCTCATGCTGCTGCTGCTTGCAACTCCAGGGTGTGATTCATCCAATTTTTGGCCTCCTGCTGCCAACTCCAGTGTCTCTTTAAAGCAATGTTTGGGCTCCTGCTGCTGCTTGCAACTCCAGGGTGTGATTCATCCAATTCTTGGCCTCCTGAAGCCAACTCCAGTGTCTCTTTAAAGCAATGTTTGGGCTCCTGCTGCTGCTTGCAACTCCAGGGTGTGATTCATCCAATTTTTGGGCTCCTGCAGCCAACTCCAGTGTCTCTTTCAAGCTATATGTGGGCTCCTGCTGCTGCTTGCAACTCCAAGGTGTGATTCATCCAATTTTTGGGCTCCTGCAGCCAACTCCAGTGTCTCTTTCAAGCTATGCTTGGGCTCCTGTTGCTGCTGCTGCTTGCAACTCCAGGGTGTGATTCATCCAATTTTTGGACTCCTGCAGCCAACTCCAGTGTCTCTTTAAAGCAATGTTTGGGCTCTTGCTGCTGCTTGCAACTCCAGGGTGTGATTCATCCAATTTTTGGCCTCCTGAAGCCAACTCCAGTGTCTCTTTAAAGCAATGTTTGGGCTCCTGCTTGTAACTCCAGGGTGTGATTCATCCACATTTTGGGCTCCTGCAGCCAACTCCAGTGTCTCTTTCAAGCTATGTTTGGGCTCCTTCTGCTGCTGATTGCAACTCCAGGGTGTGACTCATCTAATTTTTGGGCTCCTGCAGCCAACTCCAGTGTCTCTTTCAAGCTATGTTTGGGCTCCTGCTGCTGCTGCTGCTGCTTGCAACTCCGGGGTGTGATTCATCCAATTTTTGGGCTCCTGCAGCCAACTCCAGCATCTCTTTCAAGCTATGTTTGGGCTCCTGCTGCTGCTGCTTGCAACTCCAGGGTGTGATTCAGCCAATTTTTGGGCTCCTGCAGCCAACTCCAGTGTCTCTTTCAAACTATGTTTGGGCTCCTGCTGCTGCTGCTTGCAACTCCAGGGTGTGATTCAGCCATTTATTGGGCTCCTGCAGCCAACTCCAGTGTCTCTTTCAAGCTATGTTTGGGCTCCTGCTGCTGCTTGTAACTCCAGGGTGTGATTCAGCCAATTTTTGGGCTCCTGCAGCCAACTCCAGTGTCTCTTTCAAGCTATGTTTGGGCTCCTGTTGCTGCTTGCAACTCCAGGGTGTGATTCATCCAATTTTTGGGATTCTGCAGCCAACTCCAGTGTCTCTTTATAGCAATGTTTGGGCTCCTGCTGCTGCTTGCAACTCCAGGGTGTGATTCATCCAATTTTTGGGCTCCTGCAGCCAACTCCAGTGTCTCTTTAAAACAATGTTTGGGCTCCTGCTGCTTGCAACTCCAGGTTGTGATTCATCCAATTTTTGGCCTCCTGCTGCCAACTCCAGTGTCTCTTTAAAGCAATGTTTGGGCTCCTGCTGCTGCTGCTTGCAACTCCAGGGTGTGATTCGTCCAATTTTTGGGCTCCTGCTGCCAACTCCAGTGTCTAATTGTGTCTCTAACAGTGTCTCCATCTCTAATTAAAACAGTGGACCCACAGAGGAGAGGTGGGGACATAAGCAAGCTGGCTAAAAGAGAAACCTTCTAGATACACTGATTAACAACTCTGGCACCACAGGGGACTGGACCTAGTAATCAACTTAAACAGTTTTTTTAGAAAACAAGTGAAGTGTAGAGTAAAAACTTGAGTTACCCTCCTTGAATGGTAATAATGATTCCTAAAACAGGACAATCAATGGAGAGACAAATAAGTCCCAAATAATAACTAAAATTAAAATCAATTTGAAATACAGAAGTAAAAATAAAATATGTTAATATTTTTACGGATAAGTGTAATGCTCATATACAGATAATTTCATTTTTAAGGATAAGTGCAATGCTCTTATACAGATAATTTCATATATATATATATATATATATATATATATATATATATATATTGTATTTTTTACTTACATATGCAAGATGAATGATGATTTTGCACAAAGCAATGGTGTATTAATTTGAAATGCTAGATAAGATTAAATATTTCCTGACAAATGATAACAGAACAGGAATGAAAGAAGAGAGACGGATTAGAGAACATACATACAATTACCATACATTTATTTAAAAGTTCAAAGTAGGTTTTTAATACAATAGACTGGCAGAATGTTTGGTAGCCATTGAGAGATGGCTGTGGAGGGCAGACAAAGACAGGGGGAGGAACAACATGGTGATTGGCTCTGAGGATGTCTGATTATGAAATGTGTGTTAGCCAATTAAAGCATATACTGGAAGTGGAGGACCTTGGTGTGAATGCTCAGTGAGACTTCACTGGACTAATTTTTTAGCTGTTCGGAGCTCTAAATAAAGGGCGCTTGTGCTCCAATCCATCTGGTGTACATTGTGCATCCGTGGTGGCATCACAGAAGATGCAGAGATGAGACAAGAGAAGTACTGAACGATACTGGAACCAGCAGCGGGCAACAGCGCCAAGAGGAGGAAGCTGTTGGAGGCATTTAAACTACATGCGTTCATTGATTTGGAGAAGCCTAGGTACCAAATGACCTGGTACTTGAGTTTTATAAGTAAAAGTATTTGGGAGGAAAGCAGGTGATTCTCATAGCAGGACCACATACTTCCCAGAATAAAAAGTGTAGCTTGAGCGACTGGATGCAGCCAAAGTAATAAAAATAATACAATTAAAATACTGTATGGGAATATCCCTCTCCTATACATTTGGTGTGCAGTTTACACTTTTTTGTGTGCCATTTGGACTAGATTTGTGGGACTATGACAATCCCATCAATCACAGCTAAAGAATATACACAAAGTGCACCAACACATTTTTATCAGTTTAAATATATGGGTTGATTTAAAGCCCCAGGGATTTCCCCCCAAGCGACTAAATATGTTTTCCTCTGGAAAACCCCCTCTTTGTCCCTACCCTCCTGTGAAGTATGAGCCGGTGGGGGAGATTCCATAGAGGCCTGGTCTCTTAGTAAAAAAGGCGTTCCCAGGCGTCTCAGTATGAAATCCTCTGCCAGGAGCCAGGATGGAAGGAGAGGGACCTGTGTCCCCTTTCAATCTAAATGTTGGTGGTGCAAGTGAGGGGAACAGGAAAGGGGTATGTTCTCTAATAGCAATAAAGTTACTTCTGATCTTGATAAGGTGTGCACTGGCCAATGCTATTAGTTCCAGTGTCCACATCACCACTGACATGTCGACAAGTAAGTATTGCTAGGGATGGCAATAGCACGTGTTTTGTTATCTGTGCACTGCTTGAAAAAATGCCACACTGGGAACATCCTTTGCGCCAGCTTTTGTATGAACGTGGTGGGCTCCTTTTCTTGCTCTTGGGGCATCCCAATCTAGGATTTAGTGTTCTATATGGCTCATTATTATGCACAGCATAGAATGCTGATTGGAGGAAAGACTGCATATGCATTGTGGGATTGTGGAAGAGGCAAGCAGATTCATCAAGCTTCAGAAAGCAGGGAATCCCAAATTAGGATGCCCTGTCATGGAATTTTGCATAGCATGAAAAAGAAGGGAATGAGGAATGCTGTTGCATTCTTGTATGATGTTGGATTCTAGCTGCTGAATTGTCCTGAATCTTCGTTATTGTTTAGTTCTTTAAATGTTTAGCTTCATAATGCATCCACACTTTTTAGATATCATGCGATAGATGCAGTATGGGGTTTAGAACTGTCTTGCTGAAATTTGGAAGCCTTCCCCGACAGACACATTGTTCAAGAACAGTTTTCCATTTGGCACTTATACACCATAGGATCAGAGAGGTGCATATAGTTGTCGATCCTGGGGATTTTCCACAGTGGGGCATACCAAATCAGGATGTCCAGCTGGAAAGGAACAATACAAATAAGCTTTGACACAGAGGAGATGTCAGTGTTTCTGGATTGTGTTGAAATATGGATTCTTGCATGACACAACTTTAGCTTGCATTTGTGGATTGCACAGTGAACTGTGATCACAGACAGTGATTTATGGAAGCCTAATCCTGAGCTCATGCAGTGATTTGCATAGGTGATTCTTGAGGGCCTGTAGATCAGTGTTCCTCAACCCTGTCCCAAAGCACATCCAACAGGCATCACTAAAACTCTGCTGAAGCACTAATTACTTCACACAAGCAAAATGAAATATGGTTAGATGAGTGTCACGGGGGTCACGAGCCACTCACCCGGCCTTCGGTCCCGCGCCGGCTGCGGTCGGTCGGCCGGAGCGCTGGCGGGGCGGCGTCCTCGGCAGGCGGCTGCTCGGCGGCTTCAGTCCCTGACCGCCGCTCGGTTGTTTCCGCCGCGAGCGGCCGCTCGGCTGTTTCCGTCGCGAGCGGCGGCTCGGGCAGTTCCGTCGCTGCGCCTGGAGCGGCCGCGTCCCCAGCATCGCGGCGCGCTCCTGACGCCCAGGATCGTGCTCGCACGAGCACTCAGGATTTATGCCCTCCGGCGGCACTGCACACAGCGCGCCCGCCGGAGGTAATCAGTTTAGGGCCAATGAGCCCAAGGTTGTCTTTGGGCGGAACGCCCTTTAGTTTGAATGGGGCAATCAGCCCTAGTGTCCTAGACTGCACCAATCATGTCCCTCAATATTGTCGGCCACTTCCTATAAAGGTGTTCCCATTACATTTGGTCCTTGCCAGTGATAGCGTGCTGCTGGGTGTGAATTGGTGTCTGTTCCGTCTACGTTATCTTGCTGTGTATGACCATCCTTGATCGCTGCCTGGACCGACCTTAGCCTGTTTTCCTGACTACGATTTTGCCTGCTCCTCTGTACTGCGTACCTGTGATTCCCCGGTTTGACCTTTGGCTCGACTCGACTATACTTCTGTCTCATCCTCGTGTACTGCGCTTCATTGGACTGATCTGCCGTGTATGACCTCTGCTTGTTTGACCCTGCCCAGTCTCGTTCCTGGTTCGTTTGCCTTCCCCTGCATAAGTCTGCATCCTTTGTGCTATAAAGTCCTGGGGGCAACCGTGCCCGGTGAGGCGTGTTCAGCGTCCCGGCAAACGGGGGCTTGTCTATAGGCGAAGCTAGCAGCGGAGATTGGGGGTTGCAGACTTAATTGGAAGGTGGGCGTCCCACAGGACCTGACATTATCACGGGCCAGAATTATATCCTAGATGGAAGAATTAATGCAACAGGTGCAAGCTATGGCCACCGCTATCAACCAGCTGGCCCAGCGAGTGGCTACGCAGGAAAGTCGCCAACTATCTGCGCCACTGGATCCTGGGTCTTCAGTCGAGCCCAAGATTCCTCTTCCAGAAAAGTTCTTTGGGGAACGTTCTAAATTCTCTAACTTTAAGAACTCATGTGAACTCTACTTCCGCCTACGGCCCCACTCATCCGGGTCAGAAACTCAATGGGTGGGCCTGGTTATCTCACTTCTCCAGGGTGACCCTCAGACCTGGGCATTTGGACTAGCATCTACAGATGAAGCCTTACAGTCAGTCTCCACCTTCTTTGCAGCCATGGAGCTTTTGTATGCAGACCCAGACCGGGCTTCAACGGCAGACTCTAAACTACGGAGTCTTAGACAAGCGAAACGGTCGGCTGAAGAGTATAGCGCAGAGTTCCGTCGATGGTCCATTGACTCTAAGTGGAATGACCCAGCCTTGTGCAGCCAATTTAGAATTGGACTCTCAGAAAATATTAAAGATGTTCTAGTGAATTATCCGCTACCCAAAAGCCTTGATGAATATATGCAATTGGCAATAAGAGTGGATAGACGTCTCAGAGAAAGACGCCAAGAAAAAGTCAAGGATCAACCTTGGGGATCCCCTCGCCAAGAGATAAGCCTTAGGGGTGCTGCCGCCCCTTCTTCTATGACATCTGAAGAGCCCATGCTGCTTGGTGTGACTCATCTTTCCCAGGCAGAGAAAGTTCAGCGCAGATCGCAAGGTCTTTGTCTATATTGCGGGAATCCTGGCCACTTCGCCAAGAATTGCCCTAACAAGGCCCCGGTGGCGGGAAACTACAGCGCCTAGATCCTGTTGGGGGACTTCATCTAGGCGGTCAGGTATCATTCCCTCATGTAAATCGGTTACTCCTACCAGTTATGGTCTCTTGGGGCCTTTCCAAGACTTCTGTCTCCGCCTTCATAGACAGTGGAGCGGCTGGCAATTTCTTGGATAGGTCACTTGCCTCCACCCTTAATATTCCATTGATACCGTTAGAAAATTCACTTCGGGTCCTGGCTGTCAATAATGAGCCCATCATGGGAGGGTTGGTTTCCTTTAAGACCCCCTTGATGAATTTAGTTGTGGGATCTGCCCATTCTGAGGAATTAGAATTTTTTATTATTGAGAGTCCTGTATCTCCTATTGTGTTAGGATTCCCATGGTTAAAAACCCATAATCCGGTTATTAATTGGGAATCTGGGGATCTTGTTAAATGGAGTCCATTCTGTTATGAGCATTGTTTCTCCACATCCCTTAGGTCCTCACAGGTCATTCTTGATGGTTTACCACCAGCCTATGCAGATTGGGCGGATGTTTTCTCCGAAAAATCCGCTGACACTCTCCCCCCGCATAGGGCCTATGATTGTCCCATCGATTTGCTTCCAGGTACTATGCCCCCTAGGGGGAAGATATACAATCTCACACGATCTGAAGAGCTGGCCATGAAAAATTATATTTCAGAGAACCTCAAGAAGGGATTCATCCGTCCTTCTACCTCACCTGCTGGTGCTGGTTTTTTCTTTGTCGAAAAGAAGGACGGCGGTTTACGCCCCTGTATTGACTACCGGGGATTAAACAAAATTACGGTCAAGAATAGATATCCGTTACCTTTAATCAATGACCTATTTAATCAGGTATCTGGGGCTCAGATTTTTTCCAAACTTGATCTTAGAGGGGCATATAATCTTATTCGTATACGCCAGGGAGATGAATGGAAGACAGCCTTCAATGTCAAAGATGGTCACTATGAATACTTGGTTATGCCCTTCGGCCTATGTAATGCCCCTGCAGTCTTCCAAGATTTCGTGAACGACATTTTTCGCGATTTCTTGGGTCGATTTCTGGTGGTCTATTTAGACGACATACTAATTTTTTCCCATTCCCTGTTGGAACACCGTCAACATGTAAAAGCGGTGTTACAAAGGTTACGGGAGAACCATCTGTATGCTAAAATTTCTAAGTGTGGATTTGAAGTTTCTGAAATTCCGTTCCTAGGATATTTAATCTCTAAGCGTGGGTTGGTTATGGATCCCTCCAAAGTATCCGCGATACTGGAGTGGGAGCAACCAAGAACCCTAAAGGTGCTTCAGAGGTTTTTAGGATTTGCTAATTTTTATAGACAATTCATAAGGGGGTTATCTTCCATAGTGGGACCCTTAACTGATCTTACTCGGAAGGGCGCTTTTGTTGAGGAGTGGCCTCCCTCAGCAATAAGCGCTTTTCAACTACTGAAAAATACCTTTACTTCAGCTCCGGTGTTGATCCATCCCAATACTAATCACCCGTTTCTGTTGGAGGTCGACGCTTCCGAACTTGGTGTGGGAGCAGTTCTCTCTCAGTATTCTGGTAATCCGGAGAGACTGCATCCCTGTGCCTTCTTTTCACGTAAATTTTCTCCTGCTGAACGTAATTATGATGTTGGTAATAGGGAACTATTGGGTATTAAACTGGCCTTTGAAGAATGGCGACACTGGCTGGAAGGTTCTCTACATCCCATTACTGTATATACTGACCCCAAGAATCTAGAATATATAGAGTCCGCCAAAAGGCTCAATTCCCGCCAGGCTCGCTGGGCACTCTTTTTCTCTCGTTTTAACTTCATTATCACCTACAAACCAGGGAAAAAGAATACCAAAGCAGACGCCCTTTCTTTCAATTTCGGAGACTGTAAGGATCGATTTGATCCTGCAGAACCGATTTTACCCTTAGGTTGTATTGTGGGTGCCCTTCTCCCTGATTTGTCTAGTTCTTTGACGCCATATCAGATTGATACTCCTCCCGGTAAACCCTCTGAATGCTTATTTGTTCCACCTCATATACGTCTCGCCGTCTTACAGGAACGTCATGATGCCAAGTCCGCCCGGTCACTTAGGGGTTCGGAAAACATTGGCTATCGCCAAACGCCATGTCTGGTGGCCTACCATCAGACGTGACATAATTGCCTTTGTTGAAGCATGCCCTGTATGTGCGCGGAGTAAGACAACCCATGGATCTCCAGCGGGATTATTAGTACCTCTGGAGATTCCTAGTGAGCCATGTCCCACATATCCATGGATTTCATTGTCGATCTACCTCAATCGCAGGGGAATACTGTAATCTGGGTGGTGGTTGACCGCTTCAGTAAAATGGCGCACTTTATTCCTTTGGTAAAACTTCCGTCGGCGCCAGAGTTGGTGCAGTTATTCATTAAGCATGTTTTCCGTCTCCATGGTATACCACAGAATATTGTTTCAGATCGGGGGTTCAGTTTGTTTCCCGCTTCTGGAAAGCCTTTTGTAATCGCTTGGGCATTAAAGTTTCCCTTTCTACAGCTTATCATCCCCAGTCTAACGGACAGACTGAGCGGGTGAATCAGAGTTTAGAACAATACTTTCGCTGCTTTGTATCTGATCGTCAAGAACAATGGGCGGAATTTATCGAGTTTGCAGAGTTCGCCTTTAACAATTTAACAACATCTCATCCTCGTGTACTGCGCTTCATTGGACTGATCTGCCGTGTATGACCTCTGCTTGTTTGACCCTGCCCAGTCTCGTTCCTGGTTCGTTTGCCTTCCCCTGCATAAGTCTGCATCCTTTGTGTTATAAAGTCCTGGGGGCAACCGTGCCCGGTGAGGCGTGTTCGGCATCCCGGCAAACGGGGGCTTGTCTATAGGCGAAGCTAGCAGCGGAGATTGGGGGTTGCAGACTTAATTGGAAGGTGGGCGTCCCACGGGACCTGACAATGAGATTTCCAAACCACTGCATTATTGCTTCCTTTGTATTTAACACACGGATACAAATAAGACTTTAAGTCCCTGTCCTGGCACACCCTAACTTCATCCCACCCTATCCCCCATGGGGGCAGGCTAAATTTCAGGGTTAATTCATGAAATTTGAGTGATACATTTGAGTTCTCATTAATCACTGAATCTCTGTTGATTGTTACTGTGTTGGTCTCTGGTTGCTGGATACTGTATCCTTTTTGAGGTTTACTATAGCCAACCAGGACTCCTTCTTTTGCACTAGATTCCCACTTTCACTTTTCACTTTTCACAAATGTTTTGCTTCCAAATATCCGGAGGTGCTTCAGGCCAGGCTTCTTGCAGTTCCACATCTGATATGGAGTTTTGGTTGTAGCCCTACCTGACAGTCTGTTCTGAAGATAGCACACTGTCATGGTGGCTCCCCCCCCCCCCCCCCTTCAAATTGTTGTAGGTAGATTTGCATCAAACAGCGTACTTGCACTTTCACACAGTGGCTCTTTCTATCTACAACAACGTTTTGTTCTGGGTTGTATGGAACGATTACTTTCTTCTTCAAAATGGTTTGCACCTTGTCGCTTGTATATTTCGTTCCATTATCTGCACATAGGGCTTTTTGAATTCTTGCAAATGTGTAAAAACTCTGCAGCAAGATATTCTTCAAGTTTCATTGACACTTCATCTTTGATGTGCAGCAGGTAGACAATTGTGTATCTGGAAAAATCATCAATGAATGTGAAAAAAATTCTTGACGAGAGTTTGAACACTCATTGGACCACATACATCTGTGTGTAGCAAATTTTATAGCTGTGCAGATCTAGTGCTGCAATTTTTAGGGAGTGATTTTCTAGACATTTTCCCCTTTTACATTTCTGGCACATTTCATCACTTGACTGCATTGGTCTCTGCAATTCCATCCATCTGCACGTTGTTGTTGAGCTAGCTTCCTTACTGCTTCTTGGTATCTCTATGCTCAAGACATCTGTTCCATGCTTGAATACATTTTTCACGCAGATCTTGTCTGGTACTGTAAATGCTTTTTTGCATTTTAGCTGATAAATTTCACATTTAATTGCCCCTTCTGCTAGCGTGCATCCCTCCTTTGAAATGATGCAGCTGTCATCTTTAAAAGTAACTACATTCCCCTGTTTAGTGAGCCCTTTCACTGAAAAAAGATTGCATTCAAGACTGGGAACATATAACACATATTTTACTGGGATCTTTCTGGTTTGTGATGGGGAAATGGGAGAGTGGATAAAACCATTCCACACACCTTCCGAAGTCATAGCAGAATGAGGAATTGATTTCCTCACTAAGGAGACCGACAGAGAAGGAATCTCAGCACTCCAGCTACTCAATGAAAGGTAAGCTACTGTTATCTTTTTTTAACTCTTGACTTGCCAACCACTTTAAACACGACTTAGACATCAGCTTCGATACATACAGAAATATCAGATTCTTTCACAGCAGAATTTGCTGAGCTTTCTGCTTCTGAAGATGACTCATTCTAGTGTTTCAAACTCTGCAGTTTTTCTTTAGGTAACCAGGCTTTTTACACACAAAAAATTCATATGTTTCCTAACTAGGTAGCTTTTGTTTTTAGAGAAATCCTGTGTTTGTAATGTTGCCTCTGCTCTGCATTCATTACTTTTGCTTTTCTCTTGTACTCATCAACAAGTTGGCCTTTAAAGGGGAACAGCACACCCAATTTGCCCTTTTCTGCAGACGGCTAAGCGGCCTGGATGGCTATGCAGGTGAAGGGAGCCAAGTGTGCCGCCGGCCACATGCCCCGCTTACGCCCTAGCTGCCACATGCCCGCGCTGCCCATTCAGAGAGGCCAGGTGCGGGTGCATGCAAGGCTATAGATGAGCTGGAATGCTGCTGTGGCACAGTGGCGAGGGCTCCGGGACACGGTGAGTGAAATAGGGTCTTGTGTGGTTTTTACACAATGAGGCATCCCAATTCTTTTAGACTCCATGGCCTCCAATCTTCCTCTTTATCTGGCTGGCCATGTATTGCAGTGACAAGTGTATCATGACTTTTTTTTTTCTTTAATCAATAGCTTAGCAAGCAGACAGTCACATACAGGATGTAGTTGTTGCATTAAAATCTAACACAAAATTGGCAATTATATGTAACTGCCTTATATATCCTTGCCAAAGCTTCAAGGGTGTGTCATGATGCAGCTTTATGATTCATGCGTACACTCTGCTGAGGTCAGCTGTGGGACCACTATGACTTGCCATACACGCTCAAGTTGAGGGACAGAGCTCCAAGGGACAGTGTCTGCTAGGCCACTTTTTTGTGTTGTCTTGGAGGAATGAAATTCAAAGGCGGGGCAAACTTTGCTATAGCTTCTACTCTGCCCGACAGACAATGGAGGAGAGACACATGGGACATTCCTCCGGTCAGGTGTTTGCTGCCCTATTATTGCCGTTGGGTTTACAGTCCTTTTAAATTGTGCCTGAAAATGTACCTTATCAAGTGGTATTATCTTTTAGCCTTTGGTCTGATGCTTTTATTCTTGCTGTTAGATATCACAGTGTCCTAGACCATCTTGTTGCTGGTTATTGTAACACAATCCCTAGTTTCACGTGTAACGTCTTGTTACTTTAATTTACAGAGCCCATTAGCCCTTGATCATTGCACTGGTTTACCAATTCACCAGCGTCTCTTTGGTATTTCGTTAAGAGACTCATAAAGGTAGTTTTTAAATTCTTGTGGTTTAAAGCGACTTTTCCATCCAAGTTTCAGGAACAGGCGCGGTGACATTATTAGCTGCAACTTACAGGCACCTAGTACTTAAGAAGGCAAGTGTTTTTTATTCCTGCTTTCAAGCTGAGATGAAAGATTGTAAAAGTTTTTTCTTTTTACCCTGGGGAATTAGAGTTCACAAACGTTTTTGTGTCCGACAGTCATTTTACTACTTGGAGAAGATATTTAAAGGGCACTTTTCTTCCTGTATTGGGCTACAACTTTAATAAATGGTGTCTGTCAGCTACTTAATTCTCATCATACTTTATTTTGATCTGCTTGTGTATTTAAGATGTTAGGGAGAGTGTGTTTTCATGAACCGCATACACCGGAACTCTGGTTAAAGCCAAATTGTAACTTTTTTGTTTTGTATATGTAAGTAGAGGAGAGGGATGCCTGCCAAAAGTTCCTTGTAAGTCTATTAGCGTCTTAGTTCTCTGTATTAACATCTGTCTTTACTAAATGGTTATAGGGCCTTAAACACATAATACAGAGCATGACAGATGCTAGGAGAGAAACAGTGATCTATGCCAGTGTTTTCATTTTAAAGAACATTAGAATGAAAATGAACTATTTTTAAAACAAAAGTGGGCTAGGGGCTATACACAGGTGCAGACACAAAATCAGCTTGTTGATTTACTCTTAGCTTTCCTTCAGGATTCATCTGCCGAACTGCCAGTTTTTGTATTTGATTTTTGAATGTACCGGTACGTACTGATTTAGAGCTAAAGCTTTCTAATTAGGGATGAGAGGACCCGTATATGTTCGGGTTCGCCAAGTTCTGCCCCCGGACTTGCTCTAAATTCAATTGAAATCAATAAGGAATTGAACTTATTGATTTCCCACAAAATCCCAGAATGCAGAGCCACACAATCAGAAGACACTTCCTGTTTGCAGGCTGCCTGATGCTCCATGAGCCGCCATCTTGGGTGTTTAAAGGCTCATAACATGCAGTAGATGCAGGTAGATTGATTTTTAATGTGAGCAATCTGTATGTACAGGGTGTGGGAAACATATAAGATCTTATTCAGGGTGAAGGTCCGCTTTAAGCACGGTTCGTCCATCCCAATTTCTGTTGAACCTTTGTACCCAGGAGGTGGAACAGGGAAAGAGCTAAGGTGATAGGACAGGATAAGCTGAGTATTGATCTGGAAAAGTGGGCGCAAGGTTGGCACTAGCGATGATGAAACTTATTATAAGCCCAATTTTGGCTACACTTTGTAGCACTTTGTGTTGTTTTACATTTAACTATTTTTACATTTAACCCTTTGTGAACTGATAAGGGGTCCCTGAGACCAGTTCACAGGGCAGGAGGAACTTGGCAAGTTTCCTTCCAGCAAATGGGTGACTTGCCATAAGACAACGTCCCATTACCTGCATTCCCCAAAGCCCAGGGGGGTGCAGAAGTGCCAGAGGTTGTGAGGGCTATGTGGGCTGGTAGCCTTCAATTAAAAAAAAATTAAATATCTTTTTTTTTAAAAGGTGTGGAGTCCCCCCTATCAGAGTAAAACCAGCCTAGGCACCAACTATGGGAGCTGGCAAAGCAGGGCATGGAGGCAGAGCAGCTGGCCCTCAGCACATGAAAGGCTCTTATGCACCTCCCCGAGTGTTGGGAATGCAGGTAATGGGGCTGGGGGTTATGGTAAGTGACAGAGACACAAATGTGAAAAGTATTACATTGTTTTTAATTTTCCCTCATAATTACCTCTGATACATCGGCAATGTTCTGAGTCACCAGCCACTGCTTCGAACTGCCGGACAGAGCTTCCCCCGTGCCTGGTTTCTCTGGCTTATTACATTTAGCTCCCTGCTGCAGCTAGGGACCTTTTGTACTGGTAGAGTGAGCTGATGTCAGCTAAGTCGCCGCTATAAATAGCCTGTCTCTGCAGCGGGGAGCGAGATGCCGGGAGCCCAGCCGGGGCTGTGGACTTCTGTGGAGAGTGGTGCAGGACAGACCAGAGGACAGTGTCCAGGGACACTGAGAGAGCAGCTGAGTTTTTACTTTTTCATGTAAAGATTTCAAGGAAAATTTTGGGTTGGCACGAATCACAAAAAATGTTGATTTGTGCCAAATTTTTTTTCACTGAAATTCGGTTAGAACTCCAGTTCTACTAAGCCAGTTCACTCATCTCTAGTTGCCACTGTGCTCATCCTATAGTCCATTTCCATGAACAGATAATTCGAACATTCGTTGACCAGACAAGCAAATGCAAGGGAATGCTTTTAGTTCAGGCGCGGAACATTTTTCGGCTAATTGTTCATATTTAGAACGATCGTTAATGAGAATGCTTGTGCTGTGCACTCCACATCCTATTTGGTGTCAATTTCTGTTTCCATGTGTCAATGGCCATGCAGTGAGCATGATTTTTTGGTCAGCCAAAACTATGCAATGCACAACCAATGAACAAATTGTTGTTCATCACTAGATCACAGTGGACATTTCCACTGATCCACCATCACCTGATTGTGGTTTATTTAGTAATTTTTCAACCTTGTGTAAATACTTTTGTCTGACTCCACAGTTCATGTCAGTTGACATTTGACAATTGCTGCTACACGTGAGATTTTTATGGCACCCCATAGGCTCTAATCTGGGAATGCAGATTCAGTTGAAATGTTGGGGCTGGAAAAGTCATATTAATTCTGCCTTGATCTGATAAAAGAAAAACATTTTCACTTATGTACTCACCCTGGGAAACCTCATGCAAAGTTTTTCAGCGACACTGAATTGCAATGAGTATTCAAGAGGGAGCATGAGCAAATCCAACCTCTGATCCCTTGGACCCTTTTTTTTTCAGCAAACAGCATAGTAAAATAAAAATATTCACTTACCTGATTGTTTCTTCTTGAAACTTGGGAATCAGGACAACCACCAGTGATGCCCACTGTTCTCAGATGGTCACAATTGGGCAGGCTCAGTAGGAGATGGTGTGTCAGGAAGTTCTCTAACTAGAAGTCCTGCTGGGCTGGACAATGACGAACAAGGGTCTACAACCTTGGGCACTGACACCAGAGTTCAGAGTCTTCAGAGAACCCTGGTCATCACTAGTTAAGTGCCTTATACTGGGAACAGACTGAGCTGCCGGGAACCGCAGGTTGCACAACTGATACAAAATACAGACGCAATCAGATGGTGAAGCAGAAGTCAAATTTAGCCAAAAGGTCAGAGCCAAGGTGGATAGTCAATCATAGTCAAAATCAGAGCTGAAACACAGAAACACAAAACTGTTGTCTGGCATTTCAAGAAGATCTGCTAGCATTTTTCATAGCCAAAAACATGCTAAGATGCATATTTAAATGTGAAACCCCCAGGCATGCACACACACACACCACAAGCATATGATTAATGCATGTTGGGTATGTCAAATGTGAAGGCATGGAAAGGGCTTGGATTGTGCTTGCGGCAAGAAGACACGCGCACCTGCAACAAATGGAGGACCCAAGGAGAGCAAGTGTGCTTGCTCAGAATTGCTACTGTAGATTCTGATGTAGTAAGTAATCTCATGACAAAAAAGGAAACTACTCCATCTCCCATTCATCATTAAAAGAATAACTAAACAAATGCTAATACAATCTGTAGATCATAGAGTTTGATTAACTATACAAGTAAAAAATAACACCATCTAATGGATGGTGGCCATTGCAACTACAGGGGTGCTTGAACAGTTGTGAACAGATCAGAATTTTCTATACATTTTCCGTACATTTAACCCTTTTGTTGCCAAGCACGTAACACCTACGTGCTGGCTTGGCTGGGCCTTAAGTGCCAAGCCCGTAGGTGTTACGTGCTTGACTTTCCTCGCTTCTAGTTTAAAAAATAAAAATAAAAAATACTCACCTGACCCCTTGTTGGATCCGGCCGGGTCTCCTCTTTAATTTGGTGCCATCCGATCCCCCGTGGGGGGTCGGATGGCTCCAGGAGAGCCCCCGGAATAGGCCGCCCCCCCCCGCTTCTGCAGCAGCAGCTGCTAACTGTAAAAAAAAATAAAAAAATAAAAATGACATTCACTTACCTGTGTGTGCGCTGGCTCCCGCTGTCCCTCCTCTTCACCTGGGGGGCCTCCGATCCCCCCCCAGGACTTACCGATCTTCAGGAGAGAGCCTGGGAGGCTCTCTCCTCTCTTCTTCTCGATGGCGGCCGCCATCTTGCCTCTAAGCCCCGCCCCCTTGGGGAGTCATATGAAGTCATCCCGGCCCCGAACGGGCTTCAGCTTTCTCAGCTTCTCAGATGCCGGTGATCGGCGCTGGGGAAGGAGGTGACAGGAGATCCTCTGATCTCCTGCCTTCTCCTTCTCTGGATGCCGATCACCGGCATCTGTCAGCTGAGCGGCGAGGGACAAGAGCTTGCAATCGAAGGTAAGTACAGTAAAAAAAAAATATTTTTTTTCTAATAAAATACTTTTTATTATTGTGTGGTGGTTTTTTTTAAAAGTTAACCCTTTGTGAGCTGGTAAGGGGTCCATGAGACCCCTTATACCAGTTCACAAGGCTGGGGGGGTGGCAAGTCACCTGCCCTAGCGGGTGGCTTGCCATTAACCCCCGCACCCCCATTACCTGCCTCCCCAAAGGCCAGGGGGGGGGCAGAAGAGCCCGGGCCCACATAGGCTGTGTGGGCTCGTAGGCTGCAGGGTGGGGGGGCCACCAAAGCTGGCCCCCCCACTCTGTGCCTACAAGCCCCCATAGCTGGTCCCGGGCTGGTTACTTTGGGTAAGGGGGACCCCACGTCATTTTTTTTTTTGGATTTTTAAGGGTTTTTAACCCTTAAAAATCCCAAAAAAAATGGGGTCCCCCTCCCCGGGAAGGGGGACCCTATGTCATTTTTTTTTTTAATTAACCATTTGTCATCCAGTAGCTATAAAAGGCTTCTGGGCAGGAAAGGGTGTCTACCTATACATATGTGGTATCGCTGTAACCGGGAGAAATTGGGGTTTCTCACACAATAA
Source organism: Gastrophryne carolinensis (assembly GCA_027917425.1). Classification (NCBI taxonomy): domain Eukaryota; kingdom Metazoa; phylum Chordata; class Amphibia; order Anura; family Microhylidae; genus Gastrophryne; species Gastrophryne carolinensis. The sequence goes on from CM051239.1 coordinate 121,868,087, forward strand.
GATTTTATTGACAAACTTACATTTTTTATTACAAAAAAACTCTACAAATTGTAAAAAAATATTTTTTTTTTATTTTTTTTCACACATTTCACCCAAAAATATTGAGAATACACCTAAAAAATACAAACAAGACATTTCATGTTAAAGCCCAGACTCTGTTGAAAAAAACAATATATAATTTTCCTGGGAAATCCCTGGAAGTCCTTTCAAAAATGACAGTTGAACATGTGTAGCGCAAAATAGTGAAACATCGTCTGGCAACAGGGAGTGGCAAATGCTGCAGGTAGGCTGGCAGCGAAAGGGTTAAACTAAACTACATCAGATTTTGATGAGTTACAAACATAGACTTAGAGAATCAAATAAAACAAAAGAGTACATAGTATTAGACTTGTTTTTTTTTTATCCAATATTGCTTATCGGAAAGTGGCAAAAGTATTGGATCAGATGATAATTTGAAAGGAAAATGTGAGTGTGTACCCTTGTTTTTTTTAAATATGGACCTAGCAATGCCTGCTCTTCATGACACATGTTTATGAAACTGTGTCATGTGTGCAAGCAAAGGAGATTTCTAAAGACCTTAGAAGAAGTTACAAAATCATCACTAAAGAGTTTGGACGCCACCAATTTATAGTCAGACAATTGTGTACAACTGTAGGAAATTCATAACTAATAATAATATACATGAGATGTGCACGAAACACTAATATAAAATGCAATTAAATCTCAAAATATATCCATATTGAAACAGATGATAATATAGGTGGTGAACTGAAAAGTCAATCAGGGGGCTATATTACAGGCTCAGGGCCAAAGGTTTCTGGTGGCTCAGTGCAATGAATACAATTAGCATTGAAGAAAAGCAGCAGTAATACAAAAACGCAGCAGAGCAAGATCCATAAAGATACAAATATTTAAGCATCAAGCAAAATTCTAATCACACTGTCATCTTAATACACAATGCAATACAAGTCTTATGACACCCGCAACCCCTAGCACACCCTCAGGCACGGTAATAGCATTATAGAATATTTCCATACTATAATAACAAATTCCTAGTATGTATGTAATGTATGTATCTGGTGCAAAAAAAACCTTCCTCAGAGGTATGATGATCCAGCTTACCTCTAAGGAAAGGCCTGGTTTAGGCCTAAAACTTACATTGTTATCATCTGTTTCAATAGGGCTGTATAAATATTGAAGTCAATATAAGCATTCCGTGCCTAGGCCATGGCCACCTGTCTTGCTATATTCTTATATCCAGGAGTGAGTGGAGGGTTAGTGGGTCAGGCTGAACACCCTGATCGTGGTCTGAGACAAAGTCCATGAAAGTGGACTTTCACTTTAAGCATTGCTGTATCTGTTTGATTTGGTTCTTTTTAACTACATTTAGGATTCTATTTTAATAATTAGAATGTCGTTTTGGGTCAAACCATAGATAGAGAATACAGTAATATACAGTATAAAATGTCAAGAACATTGAAAGTATCAACCTTACGCTCCCTTGAGGGAGGGGAAGGTCCTTCATGCTGCAAATGATTTATATATATATATATATATATATATATATATATATATATATATAGTGGTAAGGTGGTGCAAGGGGCCGTCACTGATGGCAGGTATGTAGCACCAATGTACCTGGCATTGGTGCAGTAAAGTCGTGTAGTCTGATTTCCAGCATCAGCTGCTGGTGGCAGTTGCTGCTGTTGCTTTAGAATAGCCGAAAGGCTAACCTGGGACGGCTTTACTGGGATGGAGTAGAGCAGGGTGGGACTCCATCCCACTACCCAGGTCCGGGTTTTGCGGGCTGTTTAAATAGCCTGGGGAATCAGCTGTGGCTGTCCTTTGTCTAGAGCTCACATGGGAGTGAGACTCTGTGAGCCTGGCTGAAATCTCCTGTGGAGGCTGTTCATGCGGACCTGAGGCCTATTTGATTGTAAACAGGACCTTTGCTCAAGGACTAAAAGCTGTTTGCCTGACTGTATCATTTATGCTGTGGTTTCCTGAAAAGGTGATGTAACCTGTATGGACATATGCTTTTGTGGATTTTTGTGTGAAATAAACACAGACTTTACCTTGAACTGTTTGCCTCCGCCTCTATACTGCTGACACCCGGTCGCCTACCACAGCTAATCGCCACATTTGGTGTCAGATGCGGGCACAGCAGTGAGGTCGTTGCTAGGAGCAACCGACGAAAATGTTTTTTGTTGTGCATGTCCTATATTAAACCTGCCAGGCTGCTACCTGGGACTGCAGACAAAATGGAGGCGGTCGTGAAAGCGCTCGTGGAGGCCAACAGGCAGCAGCATGAGACCAACCAGCTGTTTTTGCAACATATGATGGCGCAGCAAGCTGCAGGTGCACCCAAAAGTATTCCTGATGCCCGGAAAGCTGTCCGCTCGGCGCTCACAAAAATGACCCCTTCAGATGACGTTGAGACTTACCTGGCGGTGTTTGAAAAGGTGGCTGCAAGGGAGAAGTTGCCGCATGACCAGTGGGCTGATGTCATCGCTCCATTTCTGGCGTCTGGACCCCAGCAGGTGTTGTTTGATCTCCCAGAGGACCAAGCCGCTGACTACCCGACTTTGAAGGGTGAGATACTGGCCAGACTGGGGGTGAATGTGTGGGTTCAGGCTCAGCGGGTGCATCAGTGGAGCTACCAGTCGGCAGAGCCCGCCCGGCCCCAGTACTATAAACTGCTGCACCTGCTGCAAAAATGGTTTCAGCCGGAGTTGTTAAGCCCCACTGCCATGTTGGACCGCTTGCTGGCGGACATTTTCTGGAGGGCTTTACCGCACCCTCTTCAGCACTGGATTGGCCAGGTATCCCCTGACAACGCACTAGGGATGGTGGACCTAGTGGAGCGATATGAGGCCACCAGGAACTTGCAAGGCGGCTCCATGAGGAGGGATTCGGGGAAACCCCGGAGGTCCCCGCCCCAGCTCAGGCGAGTGGCGTCCCCTAAACCCCCTCAGGACCTACCCCCCAAAGTCCCTGCCCAAGTGTTGTGTTGGGGATGTAAGGAGCCGGGACATATCAGAGCCAATTGTCCCCACCAGGGGGAGCCCATGGACGTTAACTTTGGTTACCGCCCTTCCATGTATGCCAGGAGGCTGTGTGCTGCCGGTGTCCCTGAGCTTGTGGGGCAAAGTCACCTCTGTCAGGTGAAAGTGGGAGACACCCTGGCTGTGGCCCTTTTGGACTCGGGGAGTATGGTTACCCTGGCAAGACCCGCCTTAGTACTGCCCGATGAGTACACTGGGCGGAAAACCGGGGTTTTGTGCATTCATGGGGACTTGAGAGACTATGCCACAGCACAGGTGTCTCTCACCACTGTCTCCGGCAGCTGGAAACATGAAGTCGCTGTCGCCGCTAAACTCCCGTATGAACTGATTATTGGGAGAGACTTTCCAGGGTTCAGGTCACTGTGGGCCAAGTTGGCAGTTCCGGAAACCCGCGAGGCGGGTGTGTCCCCAATAGACTGGCCCTACTCAGGGGAGACCCCGGTGCCCTGGGAACCGGAATCAGGAGGCACCGTGGAAGAGGTGCCCGTCCCTAAAATGGAAGAGGGGGAGTCAACCCCACTAAATGTTATGGTTGGAGATGTGGAAGAGTTGGCAACAGGTCCAGAGTTGGCAGATCTCCATGTCTCCACAATTAACTTTGGTACCGCTCAACACCAGGACCCGACCCTGTCTCGGGCCTGGGAGAATGTTCTTGAGGTGGAAGGTGAACCACAACAGCCAGGGGCGGAGTTACAGTTTCCTCGCTTTGTGGTTCACCAGGAAATGTTGTACCGAGTAAACAAGGTACGTGAAGAGGTGGTGGAACAATTGGTGGTACCCAATCCATATCGCAGACACAAAATCAGCTTGTTGATTTACTCTTAGCTTTCCTTCAGGATTCATCTGCCGAACTGCCAGTTTTTGTATTTGATTTTTGAATGTACCGGTACGTACTGATTTAGAGCTAAAGCTTTCTAATTAGGGATGAGAGGACCCGTATATGTTCGGGTTCGCCAAGTTCTGCCCCCGGACTTGCTCTAAATTCAATTGAAATCAATAAGGAATTGAACTTATTGATTTCCCACAAAATCCCAGAATGCAGAGCCACACAATCAGAAGACACTTCCTGTTTGCAGGCTGCCTGATGCTCCATGAGCCGCCATCTTGGGTGTTTAAAGGCTCATAACATGCAGTAGATGCAGGTAGATTGATTTTTAATGTGAGCAATCTGTATGTACAGGGTGTGGGAAACATATAAGATCTTATTCAGGGTGAAGGTCCGCTTTAAGCACGGTTCGTCCATCCCAATTTCTGTTGAACCTTTGTACCCAGGAGGTGGAACAGGGAAAGAGCTAAGGTGATAGGACAGGATAAGCTGAGTATTGATCTGGAAAAGTGGGCGCAAGGTTGGCACTAGCGATGATGAAACTTATTATAAGCCCAATTTTGGCTACACTTTGTAGCACTTTGTGTTGTTTTACATTTAACTATTTTTACATTTAACCCTTTGTGAACTGATAAGGGGTCCCTGAGACCAGTTCACAGGGCAGGAGGAACTTGGCAAGTTTCCTTCCAGCAAATGGGTGACTTGCCATAAGACAACGTCCCATTACCTGCATTCCCCAAAGCCCAGGGGGGTGCAGAAGTGCCAGAGGTTGTGAGGGCTATGTGGGCTGGTAGCCTTCAATTAAAAAAAAATTAAATATCTTTTTTTTTAAAAGGTGTGGAGTCCCCCCTATCAGAGTAAAACCAGCCTAGGCACCAACTATGGGAGCTGGCAAAGCAGGGCATGGAGGCAGAGCAGCTGGCCCTCAGCACATGAAAGGCTCTTATGCACCTCCCCGAGTGTTGGGAATGCAGGTAATGGGGCTGGGGGTTATGGTAAGTGACAGAGACACAAATGTGAAAAGTATTACATTGTTTTTAATTTTCCCTCATAATTACCTCTGATACATCGGCAATGTTCTGAGTCACCAGCCACTGCTTCGAACTGCCGGACAGAGCTTCCCCCGTGCCTGGTTTCTCTGGCTTATTACATTTAGCTCCCTGCTGCAGCTAGGGACCTTTTGTACTGGTAGAGTGAGCTGATGTCAGCTAAGTCGCCGCTATAAATAGCCTGTCTCTGCAGCGGGGAGCGAGATGCCGGGAGCCCAGCCGGGGCTGTGGACTTCTGTGGAGAGTGGTGCAGGACAGACCAGAGGACAGTGTCCAGGGACACTGAGAGAGCAGCTGAGTTTTTACTTTTTCATGTAAAGATTTCAAGGAAAATTTTGGGTTGGCACGAATCACAAAAAATGTTGATTTGTGCCAAATTTTTTTTCACTGAAATTCGGTTAGAACTCCAGTTCTACTAAGCCAGTTCACTCATCTCTAGTTGCCACTGTGCTCATCCTATAGTCCATTTCCATGAACAGATAATTCGAACATTCGTTGACCAGACAAGCAAATGCAAGGGAATGCTTTTAGTTCAGGCGCGGAACATTTTTCGGCTAATTGTTCATATTTAGAACGATCGTTAATGAGAATGCTTGTGCTGTGCACTCCACATCCTATTTGGTGTCAATTTCTGTTTCCATGTGTCAATGGCCATGCAGTGAGCATGATTTTTTGGTCAGCCAAAACTATGCAATGCACAACCAATGAACAAATTGTTGTTCATCACTAGATCACAGTGGACATTTCCACTGATCCACCATCACCTGATTGTGGTTTATTTAGTAATTTTTCAACCTTGTGTAAATACTTTTGTCTGACTCCACAGTTCATGTCAGTTGACATTTGACAATTGCTGCTACACGTGAGATTTTTATGGCACCCCATAGGCTCTAATCTGGGAATGCAGATTCAGTTGAAATGTTGGGGCTGGAAAAGTCATATTAATTCTGCCTTGATCTGATAAAAGAAAAACATTTTCACTTATGTACTCACCCTGGGAAACCTCATGCAAAGTTTTTCAGCGACACTGAATTGCAATGAGTATTCAAGAGGGAGCATGAGCAAATCCAACCTCTGATCCCTTGGACCCTTTTTTTTTCAGCAAACAGCATAGTAAAATAAAAATATTCACTTACCTGATTGTTTCTTCTTGAAACTTGGGAATCAGGACAACCACCAGTGATGCCCACTGTTCTCAGATGGTCACAATTGGGCAGGCTCAGTAGGAGATGGTGTGTCAGGAAGTTCTCTAACTAGAAGTCCTGCTGGGCTGGACAATGACGAACAAGGGTCTACAACCTTGGGCACTGACACCAGAGTTCAGAGTCTTCAGAGAACCCTGGTCATCACTAGTTAAGTGCCTTATACTGGGAACAGACTGAGCTGCCGGGAACCGCAGGTTGCACAACTGATACAAAATACAGACGCAATCAGATGGTGAAGCAGAAGTCAAATTTAGCCAAAAGGTCAGAGCCAAGGTGGATAGTCAATCATAGTCAAAATCAGAGCTGAAACACAGAAACACAAAACTGTTGTCTGGCATTTCAAGAAGATCTGCTAGCATTTTTCATAGCCAAAAACATGCTAAGATGCATATTTAAATGTGAAACCCCCAGGCATGCACACACACACACCACAAGCATATGATTAATGCATGTTGGGTATGTCAAATGTGAAGGCATGGAAAGGGCTTGGATTGTGCTTGCGGCAAGAAGACACGCGCACCTGCAACAAATGGAGGACCCAAGGAGAGCAAGTGTGCTTGCTCAGAATTGCTACTGTAGATTCTGATGTAGTAAGTAATCTCATGACAAAAAAGGAAACTACTCCATCTCCCATTCATCATTAAAAGAATAACTAAACAAATGCTAATACAATCTGTAGATCATAGAGTTTGATTAACTATACAAGTAAAAAATAACACCATCTAATGGATGGTGGCCATTGCAACTACAGGGGTGCTTGAACAGTTGTGAACAGATCAGAATTTTCTATACATTTTCCGTACATTTAACCCTTTTGTTGCCAAGCACGTAACACCTACGTGCTGGCTTGGCTGGGCCTTAAGTGCCAAGCCCGTAGGTGTTACGTGCTTGACTTTCCTCGCTTCTAGTTTAAAAAATAAAAATAAAAAATACTCACCTGACCCCTTGTTGGATCCGGCCGGGTCTCCTCTTTAATTTGGTGCCATCCGATCCCCCGTGGGGGGTCGGATGGCTCCAGGAGAGCCCCCGGAATAGGCCGCCCCCCCCGCTTCTGCAGCAGCAGCTGCTAACTGTAAAAAAAAATAAAAAAATAAAAATGACATTCACTTACCTGTGTGTGCGCTGGCTCCCGCTGTCCCTCCTCTTCACCTGGGGGGCCTCCGATCCCCCCCCAGGACTTACCGATCTTCAGGAGAGAGCCTGGGAGGCTCTCTCCTCTCTTCTTCTCGATGGCGGCCGCCATCTTGCCTCTAAGCCCCGCCCCCTTGGGGAGTCATATGAAGTCATCCCGGCCCCGAACGGGCTTCAGCTTTCTCAGCTTCTCAGATGCCGGTGATCGGCGCTGGGGAAGGAGGTGACAGGAGATCCTCTGATCTCCTGCCTTCTCCTTCTCTGGATGCCGATCACCGGCATCTGTCAGCTGAGCGGCGAGGGACAAGAGCTTGCAATCGAAGGTAAGTACAGTAAAAAAAAAATATTTTTTTTCTAATAAAATACTTTTTATTATTGTGTGGTGGTTTTTTTTAAAAGTTAACCCTTTGTGAGCTGGTAAGGGGTCCATGAGACCCCTTATACCAGTTCACAAGGCTGGGGGGGTGGCAAGTCACCTGCCCTAGCGGGTGGCTTGCCATTAACCCCCGCACCCCCATTACCTGCCTCCCCAAAGGCCAGGGGGGGGGCAGAAGAGCCCGGGCCCACATAGGCTGTGTGGGCTCGTAGGCTGCAGGGTGGGGGGGCCACCAAAGCTGGCCCCCCCACTCTGTGCCTACAAGCCCCCATAGCTGGTCCCGGGCTGGTTACTTTGGGTAAGGGGGACCCCACGTCATTTTTTTTTTTGGATTTTTAAGGGTTTTTAACCCTTAAAAATCCCAAAAAAAATGGGGTCCCCCTCCCCGGGAAGGGGGACCCTATGTCATTTTTTTTTTTAATTAACCATTTGTCATCCAGTAGCTATAAAAGGCTTCTGGGCAGGAAAGGGTGTCTACCTATACATATGTGGTATCGCTGTAACCGGGAGAAATTGGGGTTTCTCACGCAATAAGATTTTATTGACAAACTTACATTTTTTATTACAAAAAAACTCTACAAATTGTAAAAAAATATTTTTTTTTTATTTTTTTTCACACATTTCACCCAAAAATATTGAGAATACACCTAAAAAATACAAACAAGACATTTCATGTTAAAGCCCAGACTCTGTTGAAAAAAACAATATATAATTTTCCTGGGAAATCCCTGGAAGTCCTTTCAAAAATGACAGTTGAACATGTGTAGCGCAAAATAGTGAAACATCGTCTGGCAACAGGGAGTGGCAAATGCTGCAGGTAGGCTGGCAGCGAAAGGGTTAAACTAAACTACATCAGATTTTGATGAGTTACAAACATAGACTTAGAGAATCAAATAAAACAAAAGAGTACATAGTATTAGACTTGTTTTTTTTTTATCCAATATTGCTTATCGGAAAGTGGCAAAAGTATTGGATCAGATGATAATTTGAAAGGAAAATGTGAGTGTGTACCCTTGTTTTTTTTAAATATGGACCTAGCAATGCCTGCTCTTCATGACACATGTTTATGAAACTGTGTCATGTGTGCAAGCAAAGGAGATTTCTAAAGACCTTAGAAGAAGTTACAAAATCATCACTAAAGAGTTTGGACGCCACCAATTTATAGTCAGACAATTGTGTACAACTGTAGGAAATTCATAACTAATAATAATATACATGAGATGTGCACGAAACACTAATATAAAATGCAATTAAATCTCAAAATATATCCATATTGAAACAGATGATAATATAGGTGGTGAACTGAAAAGTCAATCAGGGGGCTATATTACAGGCTCAGGGCCAAAGGTTTCTGGTGGCTCAGTGCAATGAATACAATTAGCATTGAAGAAAAGCAGCAGTAATACAAAAACGCAGCAGAGCAAGATCCATAAAGATACAAATATTTAAGCATCAAGCAAAATTCTAATCACACTGTCATCTTAATACACAATGCAATACAAGTCTTATGACACCCGCAACCCCTAGCACACCCTCAGGCACGGTAATAGCATTATAGAATATTTCCATACTATAATAACAAATTCCTAGTATGTATGTAATGTATGTATCTGGTGCAAAAAAAACCTTCCTCAGAGGTATGATGATCCAGCTTACCTCTAAGGAAAGGCCTGGTTTAGGCCTAAAACTTACATTGTTATCATCTGTTTCAATAGGGCTGTATAAATATTGAAGTCAATATAAGCATTCCGTGCCTAGGCCATGGCCACCTGTCTTGCTATATTCTTATATCCAGGAGTGAGTGGAGGGTTAGTGGGTCAGGCTGAACACCCTGATCGTGGTCTGAGACAAAGTCCATGAAAGTGGACTTTCACTTTAAGCATTGCTGTATCTGTTTGATTTGGTTCTTTTTAACTACATTTAGGATTCTATTTTAATAATTAGAATGTCGTTTTGGGTCAAACCATAGATAGAGAATACAGTAATATACAGTATAAAATGTCAAGAACATTGAAAGTATCAACCTTACGCTCCCTTGAGGGAGGGGAAGGTCCTTCATGCTGCAAATGATTTATATATATATATATATATATATATATATATATATATATATATAGTGGTAAGGTGGTGCAAGGGGCCGTCACTGATGGCAGGTATGTAGCACCAATGTACCTGGCATTGGTGCAGTAAAGTCGTGTAGTCTGATTTCCAGCATCAGCTGCTGGTGGCAGTTGCTGCTGTTGCTTTAGAATAGCCGAAAGGCTAACCTGGGACGGCTTTACTGGGATGGAGTAGAGCAGGGTGGGACTCCATCCCACTACCCAGGTCCGGGTTTTGCGGGCTGTTTAAATAGCCTGGGGAATCAGCTGTGGCTGTCCTTTGTCTAGAGCTCACATGGGAGTGAGACTCTGTGAGCCTGGCTGAAATCTCCTGTGGAGGCTGTTCATGCGGACCTGAGGCCTATTTGATTGTAAACAGGACCTTTGCTCAAGGACTAAAAGCTGTTTGCCTGACTGTATCATTTATGCTGTGGTTTCCTGAAAAGGTGATGTAACCTGTATGGACATATGCTTTTGTGGATTTTTGTGTGAAATAAACACAGACTTTACCTTGAACTGTTTGCCTCCGCCTCTATACTGCTGACACCCGGTCGCCTACCACAGCTAATCGCCACATTTGGTGTCAGATGCGGGCACAGCAGTGAGGTCGTTGCTAGGAGCAACCGACGAAAATGTTTTTTGTTGTGCATGTCCTATATTAAACCTGCCAGGCTGCTACCTGGGACTGCAGACAAAATGGAGGCGGTCGTGAAAGCGCTCGTGGAGGCCAACAGGCAGCAGCATGAGACCAACCAGCTGTTTTTGCAACATATGATGGCGCAGCAAGCTGCAGGTGCACCCAAAAGTATTCCTGATGCCCGGAAAGCTGTCCGCTCGGCGCTCACAAAAATGACCCCTTCAGATGACGTTGAGACTTACCTGGCGGTGTTTGAAAAGGTGGCTGCAAGGGAGAAGTTGCCGCATGACCAGTGGGCTGATGTCATCGCTCCATTTCTGGCGTCTGGACCCCAGCAGGTGTTGTTTGATCTCCCAGAGGACCAAGCCGCTGACTACCCGACTTTGAAGGGTGAGATACTGGCCAGACTGGGGGTGAATGTGTGGGTTCAGGCTCAGCGGGTGCATCAGTGGAGCTACCAGTCGGCAGAGCCCGCCCGGCCCCAGTACTATAAACTGCTGCACCTGCTGCAAAAATGGTTTCAGCCGGAGTTGTTAAGCCCCACTGCCATGTTGGACCGCTTGCTGGCGGACATTTTCTGGAGGGCTTTACCGCACCCTCTTCAGCACTGGATTGGCCAGGTATCCCCTGACAACGCACTAGGGATGGTGGACCTAGTGGAGCGATATGAGGCCACCAGGAACTTGCAAGGCGGCTCCATGAGGAGGGATTCGGGGAAACCCCGGAGGTCCCCGCCCCAGCTCAGGCGAGTGGCGTCCCCTAAACCCCCTCAGGACCTACCCCCCAAAGTCCCTGCCCAAGTGTTGTGTTGGGGATGTAAGGAGCCGGGACATATCAGAGCCAATTGTCCCCACCAGGGGGAGCCCATGGACGTTAACTTTGGTTACCGCCCTTCCATGTATGCCAGGAGGCTGTGTGCTGCCGGTGTCCCTGAGCTTGTGGGGCAAAGTCACCTCTGTCAGGTGAAAGTGGGAGACACCCTGGCTGTGGCCCTTTTGGACTCGGGGAGTATGGTTACCCTGGCAAGACCCGCCTTAGTACTGCCCGATGAGTACACTGGGCGGAAAACCGGGGTTTTGTGCATTCATGGGGACTTGAGAGACTATGCCACAGCACAGGTGTCTCTCACCACTGTCTCCGGCAGCTGGAAACATGAAGTCGCTGTCGCCGCTAAACTCCCGTATGAACTGATTATTGGGAGAGACTTTCCAGGGTTCAGGTCACTGTGGGCCAAGTTGGCAGTTCCGGAAACCCGCGAGGCGGGTGTGTCCCCAATAGACTGGCCCTACTCAGGGGAGACCCCGGTGCCCTGGGAACCGGAATCAGGAGGCACCGTGGAAGAGGTGCCCGTCCCTAAAATGGAAGAGGGGGAGTCAACCCCACTAAATGTTATGGTTGGAGATGTGGAAGAGTTGGCAACAGGTCCAGAGTTGGCAGATCTCCATGTCTCCACAATTAACTTTGGTACCGCTCAACACCAGGACCCGACCCTGTCTCGGGCCTGGGAGAATGTTCTTGAGGTGGAAGGTGAACCACAACAGCCAGGGGCGGAGTTACAGTTTCCTCGCTTTGTGGTTCACCAGGAAATGTTGTACCGAGTAAACAAGGTACGTGAAGAGGTGGTGGAACAATTGGTGGTACCCAATCCATATCGCAAGTTGGTGTTGGATTTGGCCCACCAACATGTTCTGGGTGGACACCTAGGCCAGCAGAAAACTCTGGACCGCGTTTTACAACGATTCTACTGGCCCAGCGTGTACAAGGAGGTGGAGAGATATTGTGAGTCCTGCCCAACATGTCAGATGACCAGCCCTCAGCCTCATTACCGTGGTCCCTTAGTTCCTCTCCCAGTTATTGAGGTACCCTTTGAGCGGATTGCCATGGATCTAGTGGGTCCAGTGCCAAAGTCCGCTAGAGGGCACCAACATATTCTGGTGATCTTGGATTATGCCACGCGGTACCCTGAGGCAGTGCCCCTGCGTCACACCTCTGCCAAGCTCATTGCTAAGGAGCTTATGGAAATGTTTTCCAGAGTAGGTCTGCCTAAAGAGGTCCTGACCGATCAAGGTACCCCGTTTATGTCGAAAGTAATGAAAGAGCTCTGTAAACTGCTGCAGGTGAAACAGTTGCGGACATCCGTTTACCACCCGCAAACAGACGGCCTAGTAGAACGGTTTAATCAAACTTTAAAGACCATGTTAAAAAGGGTGGTCGCCAAGGATGGGAAGAATTGGGACTTGCTGCTGCCCTATCTGATGTTCGCAGTGCGAGAGGTGCCCCAGGCCTCTACGGGGTTCTCGCCCTTCGAACTCTTATACGGTCGACATCCACGGGGCCTGTTGGATATAGCCAAGGAGGCCTGGAACAGCAACCCACACCCCACAAAAGTGTGGTAGAGTACCTGACTCACCTACAGGAACGGATAGAGACCGTCTTGCCGCTTGTCAGAGAACACATGGAGGCAGCGCAGCGGGCCCAAAGCAGGGTTTATAATCGGCAAGCCAGGGTACGGAACTTTAACCCCGGTGACAGAGTTGTGGTTCTGGTACCCACGGTGGACAGTAAATTTCTAGCTAGGTGGCAGGGTCCCTATGAGGTCATTGAAAAAGTTGGGGAAGTGACTTACAAGGTACATCAGCCTGGGCGGAGGAAGCCCGAGCAGGTGTACCATGTAAACCTGCTGAAACTATGGAAAGACAGGGAGACCCCTGGGGGTGACGGTCCCCGACCAGGTATGGTGGGGGTGGAGCTTCCCATCCCTCGGTCTGTTATTAGGGAAGCAGTAGTCGAGGTGAAAACTGGCGACAACCTCTCCTCTAAACAGACTCAGGAAGCCAGGGAGTTCATCAGCAGAAACACAGACGTGTTTTCAGAACTCCCTGGGCGCGCTTCGGTCATCCAACATGATGTTGTCACGGAACCTCAGGTCAAGATCCGGTTGAGGCCTTACCGGGTACCTGAGTCCCGGCGACAAGCTATCGCGGAGGAAGTGCAGCAAATGCTCCGGTTAGATGTGATTGAAGAATCAAAGAGTGAGCGGGCCAGCCCCATAGTCTTGATTCCCAAGCCCGATGGTACGTTGCGGTTCTGTAACGATTTCCGCAAACTTAATGAAGTTTCCAAGTTTGATGCCTACCCTATGCCTCGGGTAGATGAACTCATTGAGAAGCTAGGCCAAGCCAGGTACTTTTCGGTTTTGGACCTCACAAAAGGGTACTGGCAGGTGCCCTTGACTGAGGCTGCCAAGGAGAAAACAGCCTTTATTACACCAGAGGGACTGTTCCAATACAAGGTATTACCCTTTGGGTTACACGGCGCTCCCGCTACGTTCCAAAGGTTAATGGATATTGTCCTCAGGCCACATTGTCGGCATGCTTCGGCATATCTGGACGATATAATTATCCATAGCATGGATTGGGAAAGTCACCTACCCAAAGTACAGGCCGTAGTGGATTCCCTCAGGAAGGCTGGGTTGACGGCAAACCCGAAAGAAACTAGAAGAAACAAAATACCTGGGCTATGTGATTGGACGAGGAGTGGTCAAGCCCTAGGTGAACAAACTAGAAGCCATCCGTAACTGGCCACGGCCTAACACCACCCGCCAGGTAAAGTCATTTCTGGGGTTGGTGGGATATTATATGCGGTTCATTCCCAATTTTGCCACCCTAGCGGCACCATTGACAGACCTGTTAAAGGGACGCAAGTCTGTCATGGTGAAGTGGAATGAACAGGCCGAAAAAGCGTTCTCCGCTTTGAAGTCTGCCCTGTGTGGCTCTCCGGTGTTGGTGACACCCGACTTTAAGAGGGAGTTCGTATTGCAGACCGATGCCTCCGAGGTAGGTCTCGGTGCTGTACTGTCTCAGGAAGTCAACGGGGAGGAGCACCCCGTTGTCTACATGAGTCGCAAATTAACACCCGCGGAGACCCGGTATAGTATAGTAGAGAGGGAGTGTTTGGCCATTAAATGGGCCCTGGAGTCTCTTCGCTACTACTTGCTGGGGAGATTACGGACCACTCTCCCTTCAAGTGGATGTGCCAGGCTAAGGACAGGAATGCCAGGGTCACCCGATGGTTCTTGTCACTACAAAACTTCAAGTTCACAGTTGAGCACAGAGCGGGGGACGATTATTGGGTAATGCGGATGCCCTGTCCCGAGCACATTGTTTGGCATGTGTCCACCCCCTCAGGGTTGAACAAAGGGGGGGGGGTATGTGGTAAGGTGGTGCAAGGGGCCGTCATTGATGGCAGGTATGTAGCACCAATGTACCTGGCATTGGTGCAGTAAAGCCGTATAGCTTGTTTTCCAGCATCAGCTGCTGGTGGCAGTTTGCTGCTGTTGCTTTAGAATAGCCGAAAGGCTAACCTGGGACGGCTTTACTGGGATGGAGCAGAGCAGGGTGGGACTCCATCCCACTACCCAGGTCCGGGTTTTGCGGGCTGTTTAAATAGCCTGGGGAATCAGCTGTGGCTGTCCTTTGTCTAGAGCTCACATGGGAGTGAGACTCTGTGAGCCTGGCTGAAATCTCCTGTGGAGGCTGTTCATGCGGACCTGAGGCCTATTTGATTGTAAACAGGACCTTTGCTCAAGGACTAAAAGCTGTTTGCCTGACTGTATCATTTATGCTGCGGTTTCCTGAAAAGGTGATGTAACCTGTATGGACATATGCTTTTGTGGATTTTTGTGTGAAATAAACACAGACTTTACCTTGAACTGTTTGCCTCTGCCTCTATACTGCTGACACCCGGTCGCCTACCAGAGCTAATCGCCACAATATATATATCAATATATATATATATGAGGGGGGTACAAGGGGCACAAGCCCCGGGGCCTCCACCACTTCACCTGCAAAGGGGCCTCCACCAACCTTTGGGTTATGGTCTGGTCCAGGAGACCTTTCAGTTTTTGGCCAGCAACCAATCAGCGGCAGTGTGGGCGCGCCTGGGCAAGCCTTTGTTTTTGCCAACCTGCAGCCAAAGCCACCACAGGGCAGGACAGAGAGTCTAGAGCAGCAAAACTGCCATCAGCAACACTACAGTGATGGGTGCGTGCAAAGCTGTCACTGCCACCAAGCACAGCCACTGGCAGCTCAATGCAGGGAACTGTTTTCTGCTGGACCAGCTGGGTGACTACACTACACCCCAATCAGAATGGCAAAGTAGGAGTTCCCGAGCAGCACGCACCTGCACAAGGGTGGCACAAAGGACGTCATCTGACGTTAAGTAAGTAAACGGTGCCAGGCAACCACCAATCAGTTACTTGAAAAAAAAAACTGTATCTGGGGCCTCCACCAGATTTTGTGGCCAGGGGCCTCCACCACACTTAATCCGGCCCTGTATATGAGATATACATGAGTTATACAGATACTATTTTAGGATTTGCCTTAAATCACCTCTAATATTTTTAAATCTGATGTAACTTGTATTGTTGTGTTATGATTTTAGGGACATGCACAGCTCAGCTTCGGCCTTCCTCTGATTTTTCTCAGAATCTGAGCTACCAACCGCCTGTACCTTCCTAAATGTAAAGACTCGGCTGGCAGGCCAGTGAAATAAATAATATATCAGTGTCTAAAGTTCTGCAGCCCTTCATTTGTATGATTCATTGCCTGTTAAGTTTTAAGAAAATTTCCGTCCTATTAGCCTACAAATATTTAGTTAACCTAAAGCAAATCACAGGGTGTATTTTCACTTGGAGTTTATACAGTTTGTATGAAACTCTTTCCTCTGGATTTCATATCACAGCTACAATCTGGCTTACAATCTACCTTTCCGGTGGACGTTACAACATAATAAACACTGTGTCTACTCAGCCTGCATTTAGTTTACTAGCGATCAACTATATATATTTATAAATTCATATGACTGTCCAGAAATTGCATAGCTTCCAAATCAAGCCCCTTTAAAGTTAACATTTCTTCAGTTTTTAACTGTTTATCATATGAACCAAACTAAGTTAGAAGCCAGGAAAAAGACAGGGTATTGTTATGAGACAGAGTTCCCCTTGATACCTCAATCCCTCTCAGCCTGCCCCCTGGGTTGTTTGACATTACAGTCATACCTATCTTTTGCCATGGCAAGGCCCTATGTAATAAAACAAAAGATACCAGAAAAACTGATTCAACCAGCATAGGCTGTAGTGCAGTGTAATATTGTATACTTTTGTGTAACCAGGTACCTGCTCATTGGAAGAGCTGCTGCAGGAGGGGGTACAACCAGTCTCAAAGATGCCAAGTTACTCGGATTTCCAGGGAGTCACCCAGTTTCTCCTCGCGGATTGGAGAAACTGAGATCTAAAACCTATGAGAAACTGGCTAGCACATGATACTAAATGATTGGCTGGCTATCCAACCACTCACTATTGGCTGCCTCTGACACCTTTTAAGTCTCTAGTTGGCTAGATTTGCCCTTAATGGTGTGGCATAGATGCCCTGTCCGTCTTGGACCCGGAGGAACCATGCACTGACTGCAGAACACTCTGCTTTATGCCACATATGATCATTGCAGAACCCTGGGTGAGTAAGCTGCATGGGGGTTTCCTAGGGATTTACACAGTGGGGAATCTCTAATCAGGCTGCCCCCAAGGACACATTCTATGTGGAAAAAAAAATATTTAGAATTTTGGTCTACTTTAATTTCTGTGATCTGGTGGAAGGCTGGCAGTCTGCATATTTCGTTTAGGATCCAGACAAATCTGTTCAAACTCCACCAATGATTTGTGGGTGCAGAGGAAAGGAGAGGCAGATTTTCCTGCACAGCTGGAAGCCCAAGATCAGACACAGATACTTACTTACATCTTCATTCTCTTGTCCTATTCTGCTGCCCCACATAACCACCAGTGATCAGCAGGGTTTGGAAGGCCAAAGGAAGCACAGCACTGTGCTAGCCTGCCCTGCAAACCTCAATGGCTGCTAGTAGAGGAAGAGGTGAGAGTCTCTGCCCATTATTGGGCTCCCGGCTACAGTATATGTGGCAGGGCATCCCCCAACGCTTAGCTGATCAGCTCTCTAGTCATTTTTTACTACTCTACTACTACTCAAAGATGACTGGAGGTCAGTCACCCATTGGGCATAAAAAGGTAAAATAAATCCCAATAATAGACAAAGAATAAAACCAAGTCTTTCACAGTCTCTAATTCCATATGGTCTAGGCAATACAGGGAAAAAAAGTCACTATACAAACACCAATCTGTGATCAGTAAACTCAATGATTTAAAAACGAACAGGAAAACCTCCAAAACGGTACCAGGCAGGGATGCCTGCTCTCCCCTCTGCTCCTCAATCTCCACCTAGAGACATTAATTCATGCAAATACACCTTCTAAGGAGATCAACAGTATAAGGGTCGCCAAACAGGAAACAAGGATACTAGCATATGCCGACGACCTCTCACTTAGTTTAAGCAGCCCAGAGTCCTCTATGCATGTATAGATATTATTAGGGCATTTAGATCCTTTTCCAACTTTAAGATCAATATAACTAAATCATCAGCTATCACTTTCAATGTTACCTAAGGTATCATCCAAACTCTGACTGAGCTATGCCCGAAGAAATAGGATGCTCAGCATTGTAAATATTTGGGCATTGCCATCTTGGCCGATTTAAGACACTTATTCCAGCTGAATTACAAACCACTGAAAACCTTTATTTGTGAAAAACTGAGGCATTGGAAATGTCTCTTCACCACCTATACATATTTGCTTAAAAAAACTGCAAAGTGATACAAAAACCAACATAGAGCTTAGCGAGTAGGCCGCAATATTTAAAAAAAACATGTTTGAACTATCGCTCATTAAACTTTACCAATTTCAAATTTATAACCAGACAATATCTCACAACGGACTACAACCAACACATGAATAAATGTAGGTGCTAGAGATATTATGGGGATACGGGTAGCGTAATGCATTTGTGGTGGAGCTGTATATATATATATTCATACACTCTGGAACAAGGTGATAGCATGGATAAAATAATAATATCAAAATGTCTCTAGATGCATTATATTGTTTACTTAAAAGAGATATCCCAAATTCTGACCTTATGCAGAACCAGCTCATCAACATACTGTAATCAGCAGAAAAAAAGATGTGTAGTAGTGACGTGGAAACAGCCACAAGCCCCAAGCATTTTCCTATGGGCTAAACAAAGCACACATGACACATGCCCTGAAAGCTGAACTGGAAAAACCAACTAACAGATGCAAAAAAGAAATTTATGATACAGCTATAGAAAAACTAGCTATACTTTTGTAGAAAGCTATAAACATTGTATATTTTGGTTCACATTGTAGAAATGATGTTCTCTCTATGTATCTCTATATTTGAAGATTTGAATCAATATCCCCAGTGATGATGCTCCAAAATCTTCCAGAATGCTGGCAACAATGAGAGGGAGTAAAGAAGCAAAAACAAAAAAAAACAAGTCTTTCCCGCTTGCATTGTTTTTGTCATTTAGTGTAATAGCAAAGAGTATGGCCAAAATGTAAGCATTATATAGTTTAAACTCTTATATACCTGCAAACTACCATTTGTACCCTTAAAACCCAGCAAATAAGCCACACCCCTATACCACACCCCACCACGACCATCACCCTGAGTCACTGAGTCACAATTGGTCTCTTAGGTTGGCATCATTTTAACTGTTTCTGCTAGCAGTGAGAGTCAGACAGTGAGAGGCGCCAATCGGCTGCTGGAAAAAGACAGTGGAGGTAAGTGAGTTTAAATCGCGAAAAATGGCCTAATGCTAAAAATCTATATATATTTGGTGGATGGCGGGGGGGGGAGGGGTCACGTATACACCATGCATCATGAAATATCCAGCCAGGTTTGTTTTTCTTTTTTTAAATTGAAAGGAAACAGATATCTGGAGTGACAGGCTCTATCACCCCTGATAGACTGAGCCTGTTACCCCTGTATGTTATTCCTGCAAGGAGAGTAAAACCACAAGCTTGGTGGAAGTTTTATTCAGTTTGGGTATATAAGTGATGCCTCCTTTCATTAGCCGACGTGTTTTTATGTATTTTTAATATAACACAATTTCACGATAGTGCTCCTTTAATATTAGAACATAAAATAAAAACTTGTGTGGTGTTTTATTGTTACTTTTTCTACTATGAACCAGTTAGGAGTCACGGGGACCACTAGCATGGGGGTGACAAGTTACCTGCCGGCATAGCAGAGAGTGACTTGTGGTTACCCCCCATTTCCCATACCCCCAATGGCTAGGGGGGGGGTATGAAAGCACCCGGTGCCCATTGACATGGGCCCGGTGTGTGCCAGCTGGTAGCCTTGTGGAGGGGACAGCACACCACACCCAAAATGCTTCCCGAAAATGCATCTGGAAAATGTGAATGTATTTGCAATTAGCACCAGCTAATATATATGCCCCTATAATATAACTGTAGCTGATGAGAAAAGTTTATCTTTGCCCATTATTAAATTGCAAATTACCCCGGATCTCTTCTGTATCCCAATGTTGAATTTGTATATAGCAATGGAATTCCCTTTTACCCCGCTAATCTATTTTTAACTGCCAAAGAAACATCCCTTTACTGTCAGTGGAGGTCTCTTGATCCAATTCCTTTTGAACAGGAGAGAAAGCTAAAGCTAATGTCTTATTTTTAATAATTATCAGTGAGATCATTGATTTTTATTTCCTCTGAACAATCAGCATTATGTCGGGAAGCTTGTCTAGAAAATATGGAAAACTCAGGACCATTGCCTGTGACACAGTGACCTAAGCTTTTATGACTTCCTATTATTAAGGTCTGTTCAGATGCATTGGCCAGTCCTAGCACAGGAGTCTAGGTGTGTCTATTCTGTGTCTGTCATCTTTACATCTGTCATCAGCCTCGCTGGGCTTTGATGTGCTCTTACACCATTCATAGGAAATCTTAAAGTGCATGTGCTGAAAATATAATGAGCATCCGGACCTGTGATGTCTGCAATAAGGCTGCAGTGGTTATTGTATACTGTCCTTTGTGTGTCCACTGTGTAACCAATGAAAAAAGAGAACTGGTATTAACAGCGTGTACATTTTTTTTTTGCAATTATAAACTTTTAACTGAAACAGAAAAAGACACTTAATGATAGAACTAAGAACATCTAATGATAGAACAAGGGGGCACAACCTGAAGCTAGTCAGAGGGAAGATCAGGAGCAATGTTAGAAAATATTATTTTACAGAAAGAGTAGTAGATGCTTGGAACAAACTTCCAGCAGAGAAAATTCGACAGTGAATTTAAACATGCCTGGGATAAGCACACATCTATCCTAAGATCCTAAGAGTACATAACAGTATACACATAAGGGCAGACTAGATGGACCATATGGTCTCCTTCTGCCGTCATCCTTCTATGTTTCTAGAACCAAGGCTGTATTTAGGGGGCACACCACTCTAGGCTCTGTGCAGTGTTTGTCCGGGCAAACCAAAGAAATAAAAATATCTACTGTAGCTAAATACCAGGTCTCGAGATCAAGACCACCCTTTATTCACTGGCCACATAAGGGAAGAATGGCAAACCCTTGCATCAGTCAGTGTCTGAAGCAGGGCCACACCATTTGTTGCAATGAAGGGGTGTGCTGAGGTCCTTTGTGTTCGTTATGGAGGTCCAGCAAGAGTTCACAGTTCACCTCCTCATGGAACAATCCGGGAGCAAGGATGGAACATGGCCAGTTCCTGTCACTAATATGCAAACTATGCAAAGAAAATATCCAGTTCCTACCTGGGTCCCTTTTAAACATAACATTTTACTTCCTCACATAAAAAAACATGTCTTCCCCCCTGGCAGTCCACAAACCCCAGGTTTCCCCCATCCAGGTGAAACATCCTTTGTAAGGGAAAAGTTTTCTTTTTGTTTGCCAGGACACACCCTTTAATTATGTCACCCTCTCATACCAAAGCACACTAATTTATTACATTTAAAGCTGGACTAAAGTCTAGTCACCCTTTCGATCTCTCTGTGAGCGGTGGCATGGTGAGTGGGGGGTGGGGAAGTGGGTGGCGAAATTGTGGGAGGGGGGACACCATGGGAAAAAAGCTGCAGGCCTTGGCCAGCAACCGATGCCACTGGTCAGCAGTCCACAGCTTCCTATTGGTTTTTGTAGCACTACCCTGTCTTCCTCAGGCCATAGCAAAAGGTTTAGGATTATCTTATTGCTGCCTGTAATTTTATTGGGAATATATATCTCATCTCTTTTGTTACCCAAGGCAAAATTCTAATTCACCATAAATGCTATGGGTGTCATCAACAATGAAAGCTGAATCTGTCAAGAGAAAAAACATGGGAGGCTCCATTGCTAGAGTTTTAAAAAATAGTGGTCCCACTTCCACTGTGGGACTTGGCTAAGTCTTTACCTCCTAGATTGGGCTTAGAGCTGGGAAGTGGTGGGAAGTGCTGGTATTTGGTGGGAACAACTGCTTTAAATGAATTTTTGATACAAAAAGTAAAAATAAAAAATAAACAGCAGCTTACCTTGCCAAGCATTCCTCCAACGGTGTCCTCTCAGCTCAGAACCGTGAATGAGG
The DNA here is from genome assembly GCA_027917425.1 of Gastrophryne carolinensis. NCBI lineage: Eukaryota > Metazoa > Chordata > Amphibia > Anura > Microhylidae > Gastrophryne > Gastrophryne carolinensis. The sequence continues at coordinate 121,889,999 of CM051239.1, forward strand.
AAATAAGCCTGTCCCTCTAGCGCCAATCTGTCGATGTAGGCCACCAATACTAGCTCGGGGAGCTAGTCCAGACCACACCCCCTCTGTATTAATGCTTGAATGGCCCTCCCAGAGCTGCCATTCAAGCCCAGCTAACCCCTATCTGTCTTCTTCCCACTCAGCCTCCTCCAAGCAAGCGCTTTCCAACAATATGATGATTATTGTGCAGCATTACAGCTCCAAGGGCCACATGCTTCAGAAGAGAAATCATGGGGTAACATTGTAAACCTTGATATCTCCACCATTTCTTCTTCAAATAAAAAAACAGAAAACAGTTTGGGACATTGCAACATAACTCAAATTGCATTTCCCTGGAATAACACTTTAAGGATATGGACCAAAAATCAAAAAGGTACTTAACTATCCTAACTCTCTCTCCCTTTAATGCTACTTGATTAAACGTGTTTGCTATTAAATTACCTGTGATGCAAAGCAATTGAAGTTCTTGTCCATCTTTAGAGAAACCAAGTGTAATTTAAGTGTGTCCCCATACCTTCCATACCTGTCCCTGATTTGGAGGGACTGTCCCTCTTTTGAGTCTGTGTTTCACTGTCCCTCGTTGTTCTCATTTGTCCCTCTTTAAGGTGTAACATGCAGATCTGCATCAATAAATGATTAATTTGCCTATTTAAAGTGTTTATATTGTTTTAACTGTTACAACCTATCTCCTATCCAGGGGGGCTGGCCTAATTTAACAAATGTCCCTGTTTCCTACCTTGAAAAGCTGGTAGGTATGGTGTACCCAGCATCTTTATCCCCAACTGAGATATGTGAAGATCTGTGAATATGGCAATGCTATGAGACAGGGTGATACTGTTACATCAGAATTCCAGATTTTATGAAAGTAATTATAATATATATATATATATATATATATATATATATATATATATATAGCAGCAGGTAACAGTCAGGGTTTGTTATGCATTGCCCTGTAAATGCAGCAGGGCTATTGAGCGGAATTATTCAGTGTCAGTCTGTTTGCATTTATTCAACATGAGGAAGCTGGATCATCAGGATGAAGGAAGTAGGATTACAGGAAACTTACATGCAGATGGTTGCTTGAGCAGGAAGCAGGAAGCAGGACGCATCTGAACTTGTAAAACATTTATTTTATTTAAGCAATTACTTTTCCTATAGAAGCACAACTTCCTTATTTAAGCCAGCATCCCCCAAGCCTAGCTCATATAAATAAATATCTGCTCAGGTTCATTGTAAAGATGAACACATCACAGGAAATGTGTATTGTTTGCATGGCAGAACATTGTTTAATGTTTTATCACCCTTCCTGTGACCCATCTAAGGGTCAGTACCATTGGGAAACATACTTGTACCAACAAAGAGATCAGTCTAAGGTTACCAGCATCCCATGGTGAAAATATAGATAAGCAAATACATTTGTATGGATTAAGAGCAAAATCTAATATTTTGGTAATTAGTTTTCAGATGAATACCCTGAATTGTTGAAAGTTGCATGTCTGCACATTTTTGCTATGAGCACTATCATTCCCATAATGACTTTCATGCGGCTCTTGGAGATTGGGGGTCAACACCTGTATCCAACATGTGTCCAAGTTCTCCCTACCATTGCCCCCAATTGCCCTCAATGCTCATTACTTACTGTGCACATATGGATGGGGTGATTATGGTGCGACCCTCCGGTTCTGCGAAGTGCCTTCCTCAAGGTCTGTATGGTAAAGAAAACATTTGACATAATGCAGCAGGTGTGATGTGGGCTGTGCTCCTGGCGCACTACTACTACTGACTACTGTTTCAGTTGACCCATCTGAGCTGTGTGTCACCTCTGCCTGGGATGGCACCACTAATGCGTATTGCCCTGGTTCCAAGAAGTCTGCATGGACAAAAAGGCACTAAAAGACAGGCCTTAGCACAGCTGTCTTCCTTAATATGTGTGTCTTTTGCTGTGTGTTTTTTGTTTTCTGTCTTACCTGAGTTCTCGGCTGGGCCTCTACTGAATTGCATAAGGTCCATACGCACACAAAACCAAGCAAAATAATGGGAAAGTGTTTGCGAGAGGCTCTGAATCACATATTTGTAATTAGTGAGCAGTTTTAGCTTTGGTTTATTGTTACAATTTATCAGAAAATTACATAATTGCTTTGGCCAGGCCTGCATGGAGGCTATATTCAGGTAAACCTATTTGTACATTTTGTAGATGTTTTATCTATTTTTTACACTTTTTACTGGGCAGGGGCAGACTGGGGACCAAAAATGGCCCTGGAATTTTCTGATCACAGCATTTAAATCGCTAGCACTTTGCAATCGCAATATATATTGCGATATATATATATGCCACAGCCCTGGCATTTTGCTCTTATCAACTCCTCCTGGCTCCAATGTGGGGATTTTCCTGGTCCCTGGAAGATCTTCCAGAAGAAGGGGACCTTTTAGCACCAATGTGCCCTAAGTTTGCATGTGCATATATGCTGTTACAATAAATATGTAATGAATAATATAATAGTATCTGCTGTCAGGGCTGGTTCCAGGTCTATGGGCGAGAAAGTTTCAGTGGGTCAATTGTGGTGTGTTATGTCACTCGCAACAACGTGTTGTGTTATTTGCAACAACATGTTGTGTCCCTTGCAATGTGTTGTGTCACTGTCAAGCTGCCATTAATGGGTCCTCCTCTGCCACTGATTGCCCCCCAGTTCTCACTGCCTTCTTCATTGATTGAGTCTTGCTACCTTCTGAGCTACCGCTAAATTGTCCACCATTACTGCCTATTGTCCACTGGTCCTTGCCTTCTTTTGAGCTGCCACCAACTTTCCTCCATTTCTAGGAATCTTTTCTATTACCAGTGATCACCCTCTAGTCCTGCAGCCAACTGTGAGCTAGTCTGGTGGTTGGGGCCCACTGAGGAATAATCCTGAAACCCAGTCCATGCCTGACCCCTGAAGACACCAAGGGCTCCAGGACTAGCCAAGGTTTGCCCAGTCTTTTTAGCTATCTGCCTCAAAGACTTTGGCATAAAAAAAACCCTGATATAGAGGAACCGTTTACACATATGAATAAAAATATGCACGTAAGACACCTACACCTATGGTAAATCAATAACTAGTACACATTTTACAGGTAAAAGCCACAGCATAATCAGTATAATGTCCCAAATGTCACCTCTAGTTTCTGGACCTGGCATGCCTCTAGTGCTGCTAATTATTTCATTCATTAAAGAAACATATTTTTGCAGAGTTTCTGCAGTTGGACTTCAGGGGTCCATAATTCCACCTGCAAGAAGCAAGTGTGAAGCGTAAGCCAAATTCATTTAGTTCCCTTTACATACTTGTCAAATTCACTTACCACCGTTTTACCTCTTTCTTTTCCAAAGCAGACAGTTAATTGTTACTCTATTCACTCCATCACATAACACCATCTAACGGTCCTGACAGGCCCTGCTTGCTAATTACGAGGCAAAATTTGCACTGCAAGGTTTGTTGTGTCAACAGGTCTCTGGTACAATTCGGTGATTGTTCCATGAGAAGATTGGGCAGCCAAGGTTGAGAACTTTCACTTTAATTATCCGCATTGATTGTCAAGGCTTGGAGTCGTTCTACTGGAAAGAAGTGAGCAATATAATGAGCTCCATTCTGGCCCCATACAAGCAGTTGCTGAACCCTAAAGAAACTGGTGAGTGGTAGGTTATGTCTCCTGTTTTTGTTCAGGATGGGACAGACGTCAGGCCATATGTTCTGTTCTGCCTGAGACGGGAGGCTTTGGGAAAACAGAAGATGTATTAAGCATTGGTTTAATGCAATGTGAACGCCAACATGTTTCCCAATGTCTGAGATAAATGGCAGCTGGCACTTTCTCATTTGGGCAAATTTAGATAATAGCTAGATGTTTTAATAACCATTAGCTAACTGCTCTTGGACAGTAAATGGTTTTGACATTGTGCTCCTTAATCCCTCCTGAGCTAAGCCACACGTTAACTGTTAGGGGAATCATTTTTTTTATTACTAGTTATTTGTTCACTGATTGTCGATTTAAAGCAATCCAACACCCATATTCCAGCAAAATGTGTGCTGGATCATTTTGGGACAGGCCCCAGACAGGCCGCCACAATTCTGAGTTTCACTTACTTGAAACATAATTCTCTGGCAAAATGCAGCCCCTCGATTGTCTGCCAGCCAGAACAATTACAGGCACCCATTTGCATTTTTATACCAGTGATCTGCATATAGTGCCGATAACAGTATGTATTAAAGCTAATGCACAGAGCTGATATATCAGCTGATATAATATTATTATTAGCTGATATTAACAGGCAGTCGTGGCCTGCAGGTAAGGAAGCGGCCTTATGACCAGAGGGTTCAATTTCCAGCCATGGGACATGACTGAAGGGCTCTTGAGCAAGGCACCTAACCCACCCAACTGATCCCCGGATGCTGTAATTTGGGCAGCCCGCCGCTCTGGGCAAGTGTATACTCTGCACAAATGGGTTAAATGCAGAGGAAAAATTATTATTTTTATTAATATTATTATTAACTATGTGTGTTGTTAACTATGTGTGCACAATCATACAATGAATATCCCTAAAAAAATATATTTTTAGTATGTAATACTTGGAACTTTTCTTTTGCCTTCTTTCCCTAACTGGAGAGGAAATGGGGGGGGGGGGGGTATACAATTATATACGGAAAGCCTCTGCAGTTTTTAGAGAAGCCGATATTGGATGTTCTTTCCAACACACAATATAATGTGAAATGGGTGGAACCTTAAAGTGGACTTACATCCCCAAGACAACAGCAGTACAGATGGGCAGAATCTTTGATTGTCCAAATTGATTTACTCATTTCTAGTCAATAGAATTAGTCATTGGAACAATGAGAGTTTTTTTCTATTGTTTTTCAATTTAGACGTATTCTGTGAGCGAATGTTACCAATCAAGTTGATTCATTTTTAGCATAAGGACAAAAAAATACACATTCCCCAATAGTAGGAATGACATGACATTCAGGAAACTTTCCCATCCCTCCAAGCTGGGCAGACAAATCATCACTTCCATATGTTCCTCCATCCAGACAGCTCATCCAGTCACAGTGGTGCTGGTGAAACTTAGAGCTCAGAGAGGTTGATCTAGTGTCTGTTAAAAAATTTTTAAATCAGAGTGAACAGAAGATAAAATAATTTACAATGGCCGTGGACCATACTGTAGCTCAATGGAGCTCAGGACCTCAACGCAGTAAATTGGTAAAGGGACATCAACCTTTGATGATCCCCACCCACTAAAATAAATGTTTTGAATAAGTACCCTCTACACTCCCAATGGTGTAGAGCTATATAATAAAATAATAGTAAAAAATTAACTGCAGAGTCCTGAAGGTACAAATGCACAGGTACTCGGTAGGTTGATGCTATCAGTGCCATGAATTGTAAATTATTGCACTAGCTACAGAAGAGAATAAAGGCAAAGTCTCTCTGGCTATGCATCTGTCTGGGGGGCCTTAAAGTGGACCAACACCCTCCACTGATCTTATAGATTCCCGGATCGATCAGTCCCCTGACTGCGGGGAACTCCGATCGGGGGTGCCCCGCTGTGTGAAACCCCCCAGAAACCCCTAAATCCCTACCTGCTCCTCGATCCAGCGGCTCCTCGATCCAGCCGTTTGTGAATGGCCGGCGGGGGCACGCACCCTGTAAGAGTGACGCGTGGGAGGCAGCGACAGGGGCACTCTCTTATCCGTCGCTGCCTCCCGCTTGTCCGTCGGCGGGGATTGGCAGCAGCGGGGAGAGGTGAGTTTTTGGGGCTTTCTGGGGGGTGTCACACAGCGGGGCACCCCCAAACGGGGTGCCCCACCGAAGTGGACCAAAACCCAGGATAGTCAAAATCCTGGGTGTTGGTCCACTTTAAAAAAAATCCTGCCCTTATTGTCGTTTTTACCCTTGTTGGGGCCAGAAGAGGGAGAGGGTCAGAGATGACGGGCTGTGTGTGTCAGGACAAAGACCCCAGTGCTTGCACATCTCCTGCACCCGCAAGTGAACTCAAAGTCCTGGATACCACCAGGTACCAGTTACCCTTCACCATCGTCATCAACAGAATCATCCTATGCCATCCTTCCTGCAATGAGACCTTCTTTCGGATCACGTGGAGACCTCACATGCAAGGAACGCCATCATTCTTTTTGTGTATTGCAATAAATGGAGGGTATATAGTCACCATGACCAACATGAGGGACAGAGAAAGGTTGCAAGGACACCAGGGGCCCTGTTCTCAGAAACAGTAAAAGGTTTCTGAGTGGTGAACCAGCCAGGAGCTTCTATGGAGGAGAGCAGGTAAGTGTCTGTTTGTTTTGTTGTGCGTTTACAGTCCTTTTAACTGATTACATTTATAATTTGTGTCTTTTTAACAATGTTCTTCTTGTTGTCAGGGAAAAGGTCTCCTGTATGTACGCTGCACAAGACAATGAGGCGGCTGATGGCTTCTGCTCCAGGGGACATGCACTTTTGCACTTTAGTAAATGAGCTGTATTTCACATAATAAATATCCCCATTACCAATTTGTAGCTACTACATGTTCTATTTTGTTTAATAACCATGTAAAATCCCATTCCTCCCACTCCCCTCCCTCCAAATTGCTCTTGAAGGAAAATCTTCTAATAAAAAATGGGCAGTGATCTCATCTCTGATGGAATGATCTTTTACCGCTGAAAGGATTTTAATTCTCTTTATAGGCTACAGACTGACTCCAGAGCTTGCTGTAACTGGTCTCGGGATATTAATTATGACACTGTGTAGTGAGCACCCAACCCGGCACACAAAAGAAAGGCTCTTTTAAAAATCTACTTTATGGATTATTGTCTCCTATGCTGTGTCATAAAATATCTAAACAAATCTAAATGAACACTAGGTTAAGATTCAAGCTATAAAGGGTTTGTATGGGTCATACAAGTAGTTAAAGTCGTAGTTTGGGGTTAGGTCTTGGTTCAAAATTGGTAAGGAAAGAAATTTGGGGAACAGGGAAGCATTGTTCTTCTGTGGAACCCAATACAAAAACACATGCTAGTACACCTTTTACCTGTATCCTCAATTTGGACCTTATGATTCAGATACAGTACAATAATAATACCCTGTGGATTTTGTTTATGGTCATTAAACCTTTATACAGAAAATTACAGATACTACATAAATGAATTACATTTATTTTATACACATTGTTTACAAAGTAGAAGCATGCAATTGTTCTTGATGGTATACATACATGTAGATAATAGTTGTTGAGTGCTGAATTAACGCATTTCGTCTTGATGGATTCGTCAGTACTCAGACATCTTGGTAAATATGTGATGTAGTTAGTATCACGTGATACAGGTTTGTTCACTTAGTAAACTGTATCTATGACTAGTTGTTGCCTGTTCATTTTTTGTTCAATAATTGCATGTTGAAGTGAATTTGTGGAGGGATGTCCCAGGTGGGATTAATCTGCAAAGATTATATTTCAATTTGTTGGTGGACATTTGTATGCTAAAGCTGTTAGGTTAATGGTGATGCCACAGTTACAGTATATCAAAGTTGTAAAGTTACTCACATTTGCTGGTGTTAAGGTAGATCCAGATCCTGCTGGTAATCTGTATGCTCGATTCCAGGGGCAGATACTTTAATGGTATGTGCTTGTGTCTAGGGGTTGAAGCACATGTGTGCTAAATACCCCTATGTTGGTGTCTTTTAGAAAGGGCAGACGCCACTGCTACAACGTCACCTGTTAGCCTGTTAGCATGTGCTCCACCCCTTAGCATCTTAGCATGTGCGCTGGGTCAGTACTCTGTTTTGTCAGTGGTGCACTGGAACATTTCCATCCCTGTCGCGGTGGCCGACATGTTTTTGATGCTATGCTTTTGGTCTGTGGAGCTGTGGTTAGTGTAATGATAGAGGAGAGGGGGGTGATAAGGGATACTCTTACATGGTTCATCCTGTGGTCACTATATGTCAGTTTTGGAATTTAGTGGGGTCTCCTTAATACTTGTCTCACTTCTCATGTACTTTATATAATTATTATATATTTTACATCATGCTAATACATTATAAAGAGTATAGATAAAGAAATGTATACAGTAAAATAGTGCCTGTATTGTCTGTAGGTAATGTATCTTAAAAGTGATTCAAATTCTTTAGTTCAATTTATAGATAACACATAACTAATAAACAATAATGTCCTTGTCACTTAAGTCATTGGAGATACATAGTCTAAGAAATATAGTGTATTAGCCTTTGGTGGGGAGGGATGTTTTTAGATTCTGGTACCCTGTTATTGCCAATAGGGGGATTAGTGGTTTGGCTCCATGTAGATTGTGGTAGCCTCTGATGGTGTGTTTTTAAGAAAGGGACGAAGCTGACTGAATCATTCAGTTTTGGACATCTGGTGGCATTTAATTGAAGGATCCATTTTGTTGCTCTTTGTAAGGTTTTCCTCTCTACATCTCCTCCTCTGGGGTGTCCGTGTATTCTGTTGAGGGCCCTGAATTTGGTGCCTGCAGGGTTGTTATTGTGGTTCACTGAGTAATGTCTGGCTATTGGGCTCCTAGGATTGTTTGTGAGGGTCTCTAGATTGTTCGTAAATCCTAGTTGTCAATTTCCGGTTGGTTTTGCCTACATAGAAGTGCTGACAAGGGCATGTAAGTAAGTATATTATATGTTATGTATTACAATTGACGTCTTGGGGTGAATCGCTGTTGGTTTGGAAGTGTGAATGTGGTACCCTGTAATATGTACTTACATGTACTGCAGCTACTGGAGCTCATGCACTTGAAGGTGCCTAGTACCTTGCAGCAAGGTTTGGGGTCTCCAGTATAATGCCTTTTTTGTTATGTTGTCTCTGAGTGATTTTGATCTGAGGTAGATTAGTTGTAGTCTGTGTGAAATTAATGGACCTATATCTAGGTCTAGCTGAAGAATGTGCCAGTGTTTCTGCAATATGTTTTTGATGTCACTATGTTGTACGTCATATGACTTCCTCATTTTTTGGGTTTATGATTTATAATCTCTGTACAATCTTATTGTTTGACTCTGTAATAACTCTTCTTGTTTTTTTTTTACAGTACCCTCTGTTTTGTAATCTGGTTTGTATATCTCTCGTAGGTACTCCACATAGGGGATGCTATTGATTAGATGGGTAGGATGTGTGCTTGTGGTCCTCAAAATGTTTTTAAGCTGCAGTTGTACCTCTTTGAAATTTGGTATATATGTTTCCTTGTGGGTCCTGTCCTATTTTCAGATACAAAAATGTCACTTTATGTTGGTTGTAGTCTAGTATGAATTTGAGATTGTAATGGTTGTTGTTAAGTATTTGTATAAAGTACCTGTTCAGGGACTGTCCAGATTATGAGTATATGGTTAATATATCTGTGCCAGGATAACACCTGGCACCACCACCCAGTTTACCCCAAGTGAAAAAGAAATAAGACACCACACAAAAAATTGTTTTATTTTTCTTAATTTAACTTATACTGACCCATACCAGTCTTCAATCTTCTGTCCCCCACCAAGCGCTGTATTTTTTCAGTCCAGTGGGCCTTCTTTTTCCCATGCCATCTCCTCTTCCTTTTTGGGGTTCTTCCCCCCTTGTTAAATGCCACCAGAGCATCCTTAGATGTCCCAGTGGCATACATTTAAGGGAGCTTGCGTGGGAGCCCAGAGGGGGAAGGTAAGTATAAGTTAATAAAGATTAATATTTTTATTTTCTTACCAAACTTTTTTTTTTTACCAAACCAAGGGGCATGGCTGAGCAGCCTTTTAGCCCTACCGTACCCTATGCTTGGTTTGCCGGGTTGGTAATGCTTAGATGGGGGGACCCCAGGCATTAAAAAAAAAATTAAATATGCGGGCAGTAGGGTTATATTTCAAATAATTTTCCCACCAAAAATGTAAAAAAAAATGTGTGGGGTCCCCCCATCTGACCCACTGGACAGCAGGAATGGAAGATGGGATGGATGAGCATAAGTTAAATTAAAAACAATAAAACTATTTTTGTGTGGTGAACCAGTATCACCCCCTCATCTTTATAGCAGACACTGTGGTAGTATCAACCCCCTAATCTTTATAGTAGACACTGTGACAGTATCACCCCCATCATCTTTATAGCAGACACTGTGGTAGAATTCCCCCTCATCTTTATAGCTGACACTGTGGCAGTATCACACGGGATACGGGACACATGACCCTGCCTTTTATACCACTTGTCTCACCTAGCCAAACACAGCCATGCCCACATGGCTGTGGTTGCTAGGGCAGGAAGAAGGCTGATTGGCTGCTATGCCACGCCCAATATCCGAACCCGCACAGTGATTTCAATTTGAAATCCGTGTTCGGGTCCAGGGGCCCAAACTGAATCTGTTGCAGGTTGGATCCACTCAACAATTTTGAAAACCTAATTTACCCCTATAATCAGTTAAAGGGGCCCCTCAACTTAAGGACTACGCACCTAACCACTATATGGATATTACAAAGCCCCAAGGTAAGGGACATATACTGAAATATGAACCTACACTGAAAACACCTCTAGCATACAAATGTCCACCAACAAACTGAAATACTATTTTTGCAGATTAGTCCCACCTGGGACATGGGGTCTTCCTCCACATACTTCACTTCAAAGTGCAATTATTGAACAAAAAATGAACTAACAGGTAACAACTGGTCATAGGTACAGTTTACAAAGTGAACAAACCTGTAATCACTTGATACAAACTACATCATATGTTTACCTAGATGGCTGAGTACTGACGAAGCCTTCAAGATGAAACACGTTTACTCAGAACACAACAACTATTATCCATACGCATGTATACAACAAGAACAACTGTACGCTTCTGCTTTGTAAACAATGTGTATGAAGTAAATGTAATTCATTTATGTACTATCTGTAATTTTTGTATAAAGGTTTATTGACCATAAACAAAATTAACAGGGTATTATTATTGTACCATATCTGAGTAATAAGGACCAAAGAGGTCCACAGAGGGACCAGGACAGAGGCCCAGTGCTGGAACCTGGAGGGAGAAAATCTTTTTTTTGTTTAAGTTATCTCTAATGGAGAGAAAATGTCAGAAAATGTGAAATTTACGTTGCTGGCACTTAAACCGGACCAACAGCCTGGCACAGTTGAAAAAAAAAATTCCCCCATCTGCGCGCATGATACTGAACCATTGTCAGCACTTATATTTGCTCCTGCATCCACTCAAAGCTCAAACACCTCCTCAAAGATTTTCTAGTGATAACAGCCATTTTGGAGCTTCCTTTCTGACATTACTGACAATGCACAGTAACAGGAAGCCCAGCAGAACTTGCAGATACATAAGCCACCATTTTGTTTCTAAAATTTACCACAGCAGGAGTTAGAAAAAGATACATTAATTTGGTGCAACAATCTTAATTGCACTGGAGAGGATGCATGTGAGCACTGCTTGCTGTGTTGGTCCGGTTAAAGTCATTTTTGAATGTTGGTCCTATTTAAAGATTTTACGTGGCTGGCTTTTAAAAGGTTAAATCTAGTTTTTTCTTGCATGGGTTGTGTCATCAGGACCTCATCTACAAGACTAAAAACAATCAACTTTTATGAACTAATGCAGGATTATGATGGGGAAAAATAAACAGCAAGCAGCTTGAAAAATAAGTAACAGTATTTTCTGCTTCATAAATACACTTTTCCCCCTAAAGTGTATGTGGGGGGATATTGGTGTATCGTATGTAGCGAATGTGTGTGTGTGAGGAGAGAGGACCGGCAGGCAGACAGGAAGCAGTTAAATTTGCTGCCTACCGGTCCTCCAATGCCCAGCACCACACACACACACACACACACACACACACACCGCCATAACTTACAGTGCTCCTGCGTTACACCACCTCTTGTGTCCCTAGCTGCGGCGGGGGCGTGTAGCATGTGTGTGGCATAGGCAAGGCAAGGTATGGTGGTGTGCATGTGTGTCACCAAGCATTGGAGGACAATAGAGGGTAATAGGGGATGCCACACGCCTGTAATGAGGAATGCAGCACACTGCCTGTAATAGGGAATGCCACACACTGTCTGTAATAAGGGATGTTGCATACTGCCTGTAATGGGGGAGATGCTGCACACTGCCTGTAATGGGGTGATTGATGGGATTCTACACACTGTCTGTAATAGGGTGATTGGGAGTGGGATATTTATTCTTATTTTCCTCTTTTAAGCCCTGGGTGCATCTTATGGTTAGGTGCATCTTATGGGGCGAAAAAAAAAATATGTTATATAGGTCTGATTCGGCCTAAAATGTGCGACATGCATGCAAAATGGCACAGTAATATAAGATGCATCCGTCCAATACAGGTTCCCATTTATGAATAATATATTAATGCCATCTGAAAAAGGCTAAAATTCAAGAGAATCGTGTCCCTACTGGACAGTAATACAGTTGATAAAGTAATCAATATGCAGGAGCAATAAAAGATATGCTTGTATTAGAACTAGGAATATGGCTTCCATGTGGTTCATCAGAACTAGCCCAAACCTCCTCAGGGAGTGAGAACCATTATGCAGATGACTGCTTTTATATTGCCAAACCTTTCCCAGACATTAAGGACAGGTATGTGATGCATCACTGAAGGAGTAGGCGCTGTTGCTCCCATCACGAATGGACTCATGCCCATGCATGCACACCCCAATGCAAGGAAGCCAGGGTCGGGTAATGCCCCTGCATGATGAGTCGGATGTTCGCGCTAATGACAGGAAGCATCCCCAGAACACTGGTGACCCGTGCAAGCCCCACCCACAGCTGCACCTCCGAGCAGCAATTTCATTTTTTTTTTAATCTGTATATATCATAGTATCGATTGTGTGTTGTCACAGGCTCTTGCGCAAGGGCATTTGCCTAGTGATGGCGCTAGGGCAATCTAGACTGGACATACATGAGGACAAGCTGTTGGAGCAGCAGGTAAGTATAGTCTGATCTGCAGCCTTCTGAAGGTGGTGTATTCCTTTAGGTAAAGGCAAATGATTATGTTTAGACTGGTTGCCTTGATCATTAGCTACCCCACTCTTTTTTTTTTCATTCCATTTGATCATAACATATATTATAATAATATAGTATATTATAATATGTATATTTATTTATATATAAAATAATACTTATTTCTGGGTTATAATGTATTGAGCATCAGTATGGTGTACAGGAACGCCATCCAAAGCTTCTCTAAAAGCCACACTGTGCAGCACAGTAATAGCATTGTAAGATTTACAAACGCAGGGAATCTTTCATTAACTGGTACATGTCTTTCATTTTAACCGCTTTCATCTTAAAATAATGAGCATCCAGGATTCAAAGCCTGGGCCGGTAGCTTGTGAATGCTTTGGAATAGGTTATGCTAATAACTTCCAGGTGGCACCATGCTGTAGCGAGGAAGACGCGCAGGACAAGCGCAGGTCTTGGCATTATTGAAGCAGTATGGAGGCAAGAGGCCACATAATTACCAGCATTTAAAAATGTTTTATGCCAAAGATCTGTCAACGAACATACATCAATATATCACTTTTTCCTGGTTAGCTCTGCACTCAGCTCTTCTCCAGCTGAGCGAAGTTATTAATAAACCCATCCAGAAAAGCATCATGTGGCCAATGAGCAATGGCAACGCAGGCAGCGGCCAAATAACTCAAACAGGTTAAAGGGTCAGTCCACTCTGGACTAATAATTTGTATTTCACCATCAAGAATGAGTTCTCAAGTACCTATAACTAGCAATAGGGTTCTTTCTCCAAAGGAGGTGTTGTATTCAAGAGCGGTGGTAGTAGTGGTGATAGATGGTGTTACTTTATGGATCACTGTGGGCAAAACAAAAAGGCTACTCACCTGAGGAATTATCATTGTCATCTGCCTGTGGATAGAGGCTGATATTAAGGACTTACTTTAAACTCTCCTTTTACCCAGATCCTCAGACCTGTACCCCATATCCAGTACATTGGACTTTCAACCACAAGTCACCCTTGGTTTTTAGACTTTGAACGCTGCTTGGCACCTGAACCTCGGGTACTCCTCTCCACATTTGGCCCTATCCTCCCCGAGTACCCCTATTCCAGCACCCTGCCCCTGTAGTTAGGTTGTGTTAGCCTTGTGTGCTTTTATTGCTAGTTAGGTTGTGATACCACTGTTATTTTATTGCTAGTTAGGTTGTGATACCACTGTTATTTTATTGCTAGTTAGGTTGTGATACCACTGTTATTTTATTGCTAGTTAGGTTGTGTTACAACTGTTCTTTGATTGCTAGTTAGGTTGTATAACCACTGTGTGCCTTTCTTGCTTTGTTTTGCTGTGTCTGCCATCCAGGGCCAGCGCTAGCACCCGGCAAACCCGGGCATGTGCCGAGAGCCCGGCGCCAGTGAGGGCCCACTCGTGCAGCAGTCGTGTGTTTCATATATTTACATTCCGCATTCCATTACTGCTCCAGTGAGTGCCCAGTCTTGCTGGGCCCTGTGGTGCGTCGCTTTGGTGGTGGGGGCGGGGGCTTGTCTGCGCACCTGCTTCTCCATCACCTGATTGGTCGCTTCACCTGCCAGCCTGTCCAATGGCGAGGCGGCTCTGGGCAGTCCTACGGTGATGCGAGGGGGCGGGGCAGTCTCCTCCTCACTCCGGCCCGCAGGGCCTCCATCACGGGGGAGAGGCGGGAGCTGCGCCAGTGCGGCAAAAAAAATAGTTCCAGCAAGCAAGTGCCAGCATCCCGGGCTCCTGCAACCCCTGCAAACAGGTATGTAGTGCGGCACCCGGGGGGGGGGGGGGCAGGCACTGGAAAGAGAAGCCATATTGCAGGTTGCCGTGAGCCCCACTGTTACATAGCCACAGGGGGCAGGATGCTATGGGGCCCCAAGGGCAGCAGCCTGGACCCATGACTGCTGCACAGGTGAGCCCACAGCAGCCTGGCCCTATGGCTGCTGCACAGGATGCCCCATAGCACCCTGGCCCCTGTGTAACAGTGGGGCCCACAGCAACCTACAATACGACCCCTCCTTCCAGTGCAGCAGTCATGGTACCAGACTGCCATGGGGCCGCCAGTGCAGCAGATATGGGGCCAGGCTGCTATGGGGCCTCCTGTGGCTTCTGCACAGGGGGGCCCCATAGCAGCCTGGCCCCTGTGGCTTAGTAATGGTGGGCTGCCGGACACTGCAGCTACCTTGAAGGAGGGGCCCTATAGCAGACTGCTGTGGCCCCCCCACTGTTATCTGGCAACGGGGGCCAGGCTACTATGGGGTCCCCTGTTCAGCAACCAAGGGAGCCTGGTTGCTATGGAACCCCTTTGCAGCAACAGCTTTGGGGCTGCAGTACAAAGCAGCAAATAGAAGGTAGGCAAAAAGGATAGAACAAAAAGGAGAAACGGAAAAAGGAGGAAGAAAAGGAAAAAAAGTAAAGAAGGAAGGAAAAAAACAGGAAAGGAGGAATGAAAGCAAGCAAAAGATGGTAGAAAAGAAAGAAGGAAAGAGGTAGGGGAAGAGACAGGTAATAAAGAGTGATGGAAAGAAGGCTGAAAAAAGAGTGAGGAAAGGAAAGGAGGAAAGACAAAGGGAAAAAAGAACAATGGGAAAGAAGGGAAAAAAGAAGGAAGAAAATGAAATAAGCAAGGAAAGGAAGGGAAGAAGGGTGGAAGGAAAGGAAAAAATAAGGAAGGAAGAAGGAAAAAAGAAGAAAGCAGGAAGGAAGGAAAGATAAGCACAGTAGAGGGAATTGGAAAGAATGAAGGATGGAAGGGAGAAAAGAAGGAACGAAAGTAGGGGACAAAGGAATAGACAGAGGGAGGAAGGAGAAGGGAGGAAAGAGAAGATAGTTGTGATGTATGGAAAGGAAAAAAGAAGACAAGAGGAAGGAAAGAACAGAGAGATTGTGAAGGAAGGAGAGAAAAAAAGACAAATGAATGAAGAAAAGTCATACAGACAAATAAACTTAAATAGAAGTTCTGCATAGTGTTAAATGCTGACACGCATTGCGTGAATTTTTACTCAGAATGCCCGGGATGAGGGATAATCAGCCAGCCCTGTCTTTTAGATCCCATGGCCAGCCACAGAGGTGGATTTTCCATGATTTTGACTTGGGTTTTGTTTCATCTGTCAAAATTCACCCTTCCCTGGTACTATGGCACATGTGTGGGCTCTCATCCAATCAGAGCCATTTGCCGTGCATATTTAATGTTCGTCAAATGGCTCTGTTTGTCTCAAGGGGCCCACTCAGACTCTGTCGCCCAGGGGCCCACAAAACCCTAGAGCCGTCCATAAATGTTCTTACATTAAACCAATTTATCTCAAAGTGTAAGCCCCTGTCTTAATAATTTAGTTTCCAATATTGGTCAGCAATTTGTGGGACCCATCCCTAGTAATCTCTTTAGCCCAACCTTCTCTTGCTGCAGGATGGTTGGATGTAGTCCAATTCCGCTCTCCCCCAAACATCTCAACCCCTCCTTTTCCATCCACCTGCTGGATGATCCAAAAAAGCATACTGCTGATACCACCATGAGACTTCTGGAAGCCAGACTGTGATATTTATACTAAATATTTGATGTCTGCAACCATGCAATGGGATCACTGTGGATTTCCTTAGCCCTGCTATTATGTGAAGAAAAGTGCTTAAGTGTTTGATGACTGTCCTGAATACTTACCAGCAGGACTGGGGTTCCACCAGCCTGATTTAATTATTTTGATTGTATGACTATGGTGGTGGCAGCTAGTGGTACAAATGTGTGGGTGTTTTGCATCACAAATTGTCACAGATGCAAATTTTGCAACAGTACCTCCTCAACTCTCTACTCTAACCTCTGTACTTTTACTCATTTCTTCGTTCCTTGGACCCAAACCCTCTCTATGTGGCACCTTGGAACTATAATGGCTGCCTGGGTTTGTGGCTGCCAGTGTAGGAATATTCCCTTTCTCTTCTCTCTTAATCTCTGTTCCTCTACCCCCACTAGTTACACTTTCTCTTCACTTCCTTGGAACATGACCCCCTCCATGTGGCACTTTGGAATGGAGATGGCTCCCTTGGTAGGAGGCAACACATTCAGAAATCTCTTCCTCTTCTGTTTACTATTTATTATTTCGCCTCTTTTCCCTTCGGGAACAGATCCAAACTGAAAATTGTAAATTGTTACATGTTTATCCCCCAACCATTTTACTTACCATCCCTGCCAGTTCTTAATATGTTTATAATATATGTACCTATCCCATGCTATAGATAATAAGAGCGAGCTGAACTTAAAAAAACTTTAAAATGAATATATTCAAAACAGACCCCTAGCTAAAATAAAAATCCATGTCATATACACATATTGAACTTTCTTGTACCAGACAATGATGAAAGCATCTATTTCAATGATAAATGTTTCCTTTTTCTAATTCCTCCTTTTTTTCATTGCAACAAAGCCCAGATAAAATTTAGAGTCTTCCCACCTCCCCTTTCCCATGACAGCAGAGCTTGTTGTAAAGCAGACTGCCATTCTGAGTCAGGCTGCCCCTGTCCATAACACTTCCAGCTACAGCAAGGACTTGCTAAAGCTGCATTGCTGGAATGTAAAGCTTTGAAGCTTGGAATGTAAAGCTTTTTCCAGGACTCTTATCAACATGCTACTGAGATGTCCATAATTATTCCAGCATAGTTTATGTTGCGCGGCTCCTTTATATCTCATAAGTCTTAATTACATGGTAAAGATGGGTAACTTGTGTTCCTCCAAGTCATATCTAATCTGCTTTATTCCAACCTACGACTTTCAACTGACAAACTTTTTATAATGAGTCGAAGAAAATAAGTGATCTGTCTGGAAAAATTATGGGAACATTTTTGTATCATTAAAGGACAGCTTGGACAAACTTTATGTGTGGAGCTTTTGGAGACTGATTGATTCAGGGTGTTGTTAAGCAAAATACTTTCATTTCAGGACTGTTTCGATTTGAGCACAATGCAAATTGCATTTTTACTTTCCATTTTATCAGTTTGATTAATGTGATTGTCCAGGCACAGAAGCAACTGAAAAGTATTGATGATTTCAAGATGACAGAACATTTTTTAGCACTGAGAGGTGAACCTATCTCCACCACTTTTACATCCAACTTCATGGGACATACCAGTGCTTGTGGGTACAGAAGAAGATAGTTTCTCTTTGCCCTGCCCGTTGTATTTTCACTGCGTCTTTTATTCTGCAAAACTAACTGACAGCAGATTTGTACCGAACTTTGTGAGTTCAGGTTCCCAAACCCGAACACGGACTTTGATTTCGGCGTTCGGCCCAAACACAGAAAAGCTGGTCGAAAAGCCCCCCTCTGCCTGACGCTCTTCCTGTCAGTGGGACTGTGTGGCAGTGGTGGCTGCGTTTGAAAGTTCGGGTCCCCATTGATTGTAATGGGGACCGGGTTCGGGTTCAGGCCCAAACCTATACATTTATTCAAAGTTCAGCCGACTTGCCAGCATCCATCTATAGTTTTAACCACACATACATGATGGTCAGGCACTTGGAACAATCTAGGCCTATTTTTCATAGGGACACAAAATGCTGCAGCATGACTTTATAACAGGAGATAAGAACTGTTAAGTCAAAACACATTTACAGTGAATTTAAGGTATACATGTTCACATTCTTTAGAGGAGCTCTAACCAAAAATTGTCTAATAATAGGAAACCACATAAATATGTTATATAGCAAGAGAAGCAGTTAACTATACACCCTGGCCTTGATTTAATAAGAGTTGAAAAAAATATTATGGTTAGTGTTGTGCGAACCCAAACGACAGAGTTTGGGTTTGAACCAGACTTTGAGTTTGGGTTCGCTAAGCCAAACACAGATTTCAGCCAGAAGTCCATGTTTGGGTTCGGCGTTCGGCCCGAACCTGGAAAAGATGGTTGATGGGCTGCTCAGCTTCACTTAAGCAGAGTGTGCAGCTGTAAGCGCTGTAACTTAACAGACCCCTGTGATCCGGTCCCATCTTCTGACGCGCCGGTTTGCAACACCCGCCATCACATTTTTTTTCTTTCATTCATTTGGGTCCTTATTGATTTCGGCCAAACTAAGCGAACCTGAACTATAGGGGCTGTAAAATACACTTTATGAGAAAAAGCATGAGAATGCAAAGTATTGACTATAAGAATAAGTAAGGGGCCATATGAGGCCGAATAGAAGTTGCTGTGCAAAATATGTAATAAAAGTGCCAAGTGCATAAAGTGCAAGTGCGTATTAGGAAAAAGAAGTGGCGAAACTCCAGGGCATATATAATCAGAGAAAATATGCTACAATAGTGTTTAATCAAACATGGTCAAAAATTGATATCATAAGACAATCTACATTACCGCTTCATCAGAGTGTGACACTCTGATGAAGTGGCAGATTTGGGTTGCCACGCAACGCGTCAGTGGGACTGGCATGCTGGACATGTGAGATGGAATAGGACTGGACCTTACAATCATGCGGTAATGTAGATTGTCTTATGATATCAATTTTTGACCATGTTTGATTAAACACTATTGTAGCATATTTTCTCTGATTATATATGCCCTGGAGTTTCGCCACTTCTTTTTCCTAATACGCACTTGCACTTTATGCACTTGGCACTTTTATTACATATTTTGCACAGCAACTTCTATTCGGCCTCATATGGCCCCTTACTTATTCTTATAGTCAATACTTTGCTTTACTTTCTTTATGCCATTTGGTATACACAGCACGGGCACAATTCCTAGGCCTTACTCCTGGGCATAGATATTTGTATTGTAACACTCAGGTTGTATTAAGTATGAATAATTGCTAAATATTAACATTAACAGTCCGCCACCTCCTGGCCCAGCCCTTATGTTTTTAATTGTTTTTAGATTTATGTCAAGCTAGTATTCAATAAAATCTTTTGATTGTTATATTTGACAATGTTTTGTCATTTCTGTTGAGCGGCTGTTTATGTGGACTTTGGGATCCAAGCTGGCGGTTTCCCCCTTTTTTGTAGTTGGGAGTACAATAGTACAATAAAAAACTGTTACCCTTGAGTTTCCTTTGCTTTTTTTAGGTTGTCCATACTTAAATAGCTGTGAATTGGGTGGGCATCCATAGTCCTGGCTTATTACTAGAGCTCTTATGGAGAAACAAAAATTTTTTGTGAATTCCTGTCAATGGTGAGAGAACAGGTCCAGTAGCGAATCTATAGCTTCTAAGTGAGCCTGGACCTCCTATTGGGGGTTATGGACAAAAATAAATAAATTTTATCCCCACTTTTGCGAAAACCTGCAATCTTGCGCATACAATCTCTAGGATATAAAAACTATAAGAGATTCCAATTTATCAGAAAATAACAAAAAGGATTGACAGAAGAAGAGCTTACAGAATAATAGAAAATAATGAGGGATGTAGATAGTACAGGAACGTGCACTCTATTGAGATATACAAGCAAATTCAGCCAGGGAAGAAGTTTACAATATTTTAATGTACAATATAAGGTATAAGAGCTTAACAATCTATTATGTTTTGGGTTATATGGTAGGATATACAAAAGTGGAAGAGCTTTCATCCGAAACAGCCCAGCGGTTTAATCTTAAAGCAGCTTCCTCATCTGTAATCGTCTCAATTTTCTAATGCTTGCACCCCAAGACAAGCATTCTCCTCCCCTCAGAGAATAGGTTCCCCTGGTTGATTGGAAGGAGGAAGGGAGGGGTGGAGTGCAGTCTTCAGGTAAAACCACTCCAGTGATGAGGAAAAAGATTATACATTATTAATGCCAACAGATAGACCGCAATCCTTTGCAACTTACGAACTAGACCAGGGGTTCTCAACCAGTGGTATGACCACCACTAGTGGTACTTAAGATCCTATTGGGTGTATCTCAATAAGGCTGCAGACTGACCTGTACCCCATTCTGATGTTCTGCCGTCTATACTTTGCCCACATCTGATATGTTTCTTAAATACAAAACTGCTCCAAAAGCAGATAGAAACAATTTATGTGTATTATGTGTGTGTTTTATGGACTTTATATTGCTGCTTTAGGTTACTGGCAAGCAATGCTTACCACTTAGGTGGTACTGGATGTCATTTGAAAATGAACAATGGTTCTTGATTCATAAGAGTTTGGAAACTCCGGAACTAGACCATACTTTTTCTTTTAGATTGGTGGCTTACCTAATAGGGACCTATAGCAGCTGCATTATGGCTGCAGTTACACGTATGCCTGTACTACTAAAATTGGAGGAACAACCTAGCACTTGTTTATTTCCAAATTATATTTCAGTACAATTTAAATGTGAGACACTTTCCATGGGTTCAGCACATCCATTCCCATAGCAATGGCAGTGCATTCATATAGTTATGCTGGAAATGAACCCAATAATTCTCTCTAGAGATATGGCAACAAGCATCTTCTTTACAGCTATCTGTAATATATACATATACAAAACTCCAGTGTGTGAAGCCCTGCGTCTAATACTGTAGCAGCTGACTTTCTACCAAGCTGCCCCGCTGTCCAACTAATCTTCAAGGTAGTAATCGGAGCATTGCCCTGGGCGGATATTTACAGGCACATCTGGCTTTGGTTTGCCTCCCATTTTCCAGCCACATTTGTGTTCTTTTTATTAAATTTCCCCTCTGCCTTGCGAATGTCAACAACAGTTTTTATCACAAATAATAACTTGATTTTTTAGAAACAAAAAAGACAAACATATATACATAATTATATAAATGTTCTATATTTATGCATACATTTGACCTAAAACTACATTAGATTAAAGTGGACCAAAACCTACAGACATCAGCCTGGGATTCCGGGGCCACTTGATTCCCTTCCCCCAGGGCATCCAGAATCAGGATTCCCCACTGTGTGAAACCCAGAAGCTCACCTTCTTTCCCAGTCCTACGGTGCATGCGCGAGCAGCGGCTGCATCCCCGCTATCCCTTTAGCAGGGCCCATGCCCTGTTAGAGGGTAGCGGGGTATGCGGTCGCCAGTACGATCGGATATGCTCGCCTTAGAAGAAAGGGTGGGAGCAGACCGAGCAAGCTAATTGGATGAGAGGCCGCTCATGCGCCATACAAGAGGTGAGTTCGTATGGGTGTCCTAGGGGGTTTTACGCAGTGGGGTATCCTCGATCGGGGTGCCCCGTGGGTTAGGTTTTGGGTGCTGGGTTTTGGTGCACTTTAAGAGTACCAAATCAAATATATTAGTAAAAAAATATATAACTGTCAGTGGCCCTCTTGTGCCGCAATAGCTGCCTCTAAATGTTTTCATTAATTGTTAATAAATCCTGCAAGTTTTAAGCCAATTCCTCCAGACAAAACAGCTTCAACTCTGTTATGTTGGTGGGTTTCCTCCCATGAACTGCCTACGTCAGGGCCCTACCTAACATTTCTATTGGATTAGGTCAGGTAACTTCATTCTTCTACAACCATTCTTTTGGTTGTATTGTATTTATTGCATTGTTTTTACTTTTGCCGTAGTTGCCTTGTTGCATAACCCATGGTCTCTTGAGCTTAGAGACAGATATGCTGACATTTTCCTTTAGGATTTGCTTGTAGTAACAGCATTCATTGTTCCATCACTCATGACAAGCCATCCAGGTCCAGATGCAGCAGAACAAGTTCAAGCCATGATACTCCCACCACCATGTTTCTGGGATGGCATGAGATGCTGTATTTTCTTTTGTCAAATAGCCCTTTAACTTGTTCAGGAGATTTGTAGCAAACTGTAGGCAGCCAACAATATTCCTTTTGGAGAGCTACAGCTTTCTTCTTGCAATACTGTCATGCTCACCATTGTTGTGGATGATGGACTCATGAAGTAAATGGCATTAGCTAATTTGAGAAAGGCCTTTAGTTGCCAAGAGGTTGGATTGTTGTGACCCCTTGGCTTAAATATTGTCGGTTGACCACTTGTTGGGAAGGTTCAAAATATTTAGGTGTTTTTTTTATCGATTTCTATCCTGATGGGCATTAACAATTCTCCTCTGAAGGTTCAGAGAAATCATCTTTGCTTGTGCTGAGAATATTTGTTGTGACACATCCCTGTTCTTACAGGTACAGTCCAGTCTAAATAACCCTTGGGGTTCTTGGGAGCAGCCATGATGGCGCCCCATTGTCTTTAGCCACAATAATTATTTAGACTGCACTGTCCCCTTAAAGTGCACTAAAACATTGACTGACTTTTTTAAAGTGCCACTTTGAAGGGAAAGTCCAGTTTTGTGGACTTTCCAGTCAGATCCACAGGTCGGGAAGCCCTTGGGCAAGAGACACCCCACTTACCTTCCACCCAGTCACATGTGCCGCATTTATGAGAAGGGATGTGGTTGGACTAAGGGAGTTATTCATCAAGCCATAGCGACTGGCAGCGTCAGGTAGCGACAGGTAGAGAATGGTGACCGTCGGGTGCTGTATGCAATACCACATTTATCAAAGCGATTCTAGTGAGCGACTCTTACAGCGTCACATAGCGACCGATTCACCATCACAGACGGCTCAGCATGTACAGCCTGCGCTGTGGCTTCCAGAGCGCCTGGTATTACCTGGCGCTACCTGGCGCTCCCCCATACATTTCAATGGACATTCCTTATCTTCTCTTTAAACAGGGTTTTCTTTTAATTTTTATTTATTTATTTATTTTTTTTATCAAATCATTGTGTGACCTCTCCTGGCCTAGAAAATGTTGTAATTTTTGAAAACTTTTTAGATTTTTTATATTTTTATGCAGAATTGTCATTACAGGTCTGGTATTAAAGTGTTAATGTTACAATGCAATAACAATGTCATTCCATATGTTTTTGCTTTGTTGCTAGTGGATATGTGTTCAAAACTGACTTTAATCACATAGCCTCCGGCGCTCTGGGCTACAGCGACCCAATTTTGAGCGCCAGCACTGTGTGAGGCTGTTTTTTTTTTTTTTTTTTATGAATATGGTTTGAGCCGCTCACACTGACTAGTCGCTATAGTTCCCTCCCATATAGCTCTGTACTGGTGTTATAGCAACTCACACATCAAATTAATCAAAGCCGGCCAGCGACTGAGGCGCTTTGCAACAGCAAACCATAGCCGATCACAGCGACTACTAGCGGTCGCTCTGAACGCCTCGCTACAGACGCTCATCTGCCAGTACCTGGCGCTAGTAATGAATCAGCCTCTTAGCCTCAGCACAGCGTGCTCCCATTGAGATCGTGGTCCGCCATTGTACATGGAAGTTCCCCATGCATGGAGGCCATTGATCTTGTACCAGCCTTGTGGGTTAAAGATGTGCACTGCAGGGTAGTGAAGGAAAGTGGGGTGTCTGATCTGAGGTCTGTGGGAAAAGCATCCACCAGTAAAGTTTCACTTTCCTTCAAATTCCCACTGTATCACTGAGATCCGGGAATGTCCATGATTTTTTGCTCTTATGGCATCAACATTTTCAAGCTACATTTCCTTGGCTTGACATGCCCTGCTTACTGTACTGTAATCGATTACATCATGCCCAGACCCAGGAATTAATTAGGTGGACTGCTGAGGGCCAAGGCTCATGAGAGAGCTTCCATTTGGCAAGAGAGATGGGGAAATGTTCCTCCTGGCTTGGCCTTTGTGCTGGAAGCAGACGGCCTGACTTCAGCAGCGGAGCACAGTGACAGGACAGCCTTCGCAGTGATATAAAGTCATCCATAAGAATGCAAATATTCTGGGCAAGGAATTTATGTTGGCCCTACACATGAACTCAGCTTACAATTCACTCTTC
The DNA here is from genome assembly GCA_027917425.1 of Gastrophryne carolinensis. Taxonomy (NCBI): domain Eukaryota; kingdom Metazoa; phylum Chordata; class Amphibia; order Anura; family Microhylidae; genus Gastrophryne; species Gastrophryne carolinensis. The sequence continues at coordinate 121,914,701 of CM051239.1, forward strand.
ACGCACATTGTAAAATGAATGCTCCTAAAAGGAAAACATGGCTTACATTCTGAATAGGATTAAGGAGAAAATAACATAAAAAATAGAAATGGGTTTTGAGACTTCATACAGAATATAGGAGGTACCAAACTTGTAAATATGAAATGGTCTATAATATTGGTAAACATTAAAGGGATTGTTAAGCCAATTTCATTCACTGTAATGGAGGGGGCAAGCCAAAGCATGCACTGGTCCACCCCCTCTACTTCAGCAAACGGAGGAGGTTGTTAAGGCATGGTCATTAGGGATGAGCGAATCGATCCGGACGAACCCGGATTCGATCCGAATTTCAGGAAAAATTCGTTTCGGATCGAATCCGAATTTCCCCGCGATTCGATCGCTCGAAGTTTTCCTTTAACATCCATTCATTTACATTTACAGGCATTCTAAGATGGCGGACGGGACATGTCTGGACATCTATCCCGCGCCAGTGCAAGCTGGGGCAGTCACATGCAGCCTATCAGCAGCCAGCAAGCCCGGTGACGTCACAGCGCTATTTAAGTCGGCCATCTTGCTTTTCCTTCCTCATTTCTCTATTGCATTCGTGAGAGACAGAACGTTGTAGTGAGAGAGAGAGGCAGTTAGACAGGCAGGGACAGACAGGGACAGGCTGGAGACAGGCAGGAGACAGACAGGAGACAGACAGAAAGTCAGCGAAAAACAGGGAAAGGTAGGAAAAATCGGAGGCTGTCACAGGGAGATTTTTTTTTTTTTTTCATCCAGCCTGAGTGTTACTAGCTGGCTGACAGGCTTTGTTAGCGTTTTCAGGCTGCTTATACTAACTAACTGTGCATATATACTGAACTGATCTTAAGTCTGCTGTGAGGCATCCCATTCTGTGACTACACCAGCCTCTGTTTAAGACCATATAACCATTTGCACTTATTCTAATTGAAATTAGGCCTGATAAAGACACTTTTGCTGTGCATAGCACTACTTGTCCCAGAATCACTGCTGGGTTTTTAGGGCATCCCATTCTGTGACTACAGCAGCCTCTGTTTAACACCATATAACCATTTGCACTTATTATAATTGAAATTAGGCCTGATAAAGACACTTTTGCTGTTCATAGCACTACTTGTCCCAGGTTCACTGCTGGGTTTTTAGGGCATCCCATTCTGTGACTACAGCAGCCTCTGTTTAACACCATATAACCATTTGCACTTATTCTAATTGAAATTAGGCCTGATAAAGACACTTTTGCTGTGCATAGCACTACTTGTCCCAGGTTCACTGCTGGGTTTTTAGGGCATCCCATTCTGTGACTACAGCAGCCTCTGTTTAAGGCCATATAACCATTTGCACTTATTCTAATTGAAATTAGGCCTGATAAAGACACTTTTGCTGTGCATAGCACTACTTGTCCCAGGTTCACTGCTGGGTTTTTAGGGCATCCCATTCTGTGACTACAGCAGCCTCTGTTTAACACCATATAACCATTTGCACTTATTCTAATTGAAATTAGGCCTGATATAGACACTTTTGCTGTGCATAGCACTACTTGTCCCAGGTTCACTGCTGGGTTTTTAGGGCATCCCATTCTGTGACTACAGCAGCCTCTGTTTAACACCATATAACCATTTGCACTTATTCTAATTGAAATTAGGCCTGATAAAGACACTTTTGCTGTGCATAGCACTACTTGTCCCAGGTTCACTGCTGGGTTTTTAGGGCATCCCATTCTGTGACTACAGCAGCCTCTGTTTAAGACCATATAACCATTTGCACTTATTCTAATTGAAATTAGGCCTGATAAAGACACTTTTGCTGTGCATAGCTCTACTTGTCCCAGGTTCACTGCTGGGTTTTTAGGGCATCCCATTCCGTGACTACAGCAGCCTCTGTTTAACACCATATAACCATTTGCACTTATTATAATTGAAATTAGGCCTGATAAAGACACTTTTGCTGTTCATAGCACTACTGGACCCTGCCAGGTGTACTTACTGCTGGTTTTTAGGGCATCCCATTCTGTGACTACAGCAGCCTCTGTTTAAGACCATATAACCATTTGCACTTATTATAATTGAAATTAGGCCTGATAAAGACACTTTTGCTGTTCATAGCACTACTTGTCCCAGGTTCACTGCTGGGTTTTTAGGGCATCCCATTCTGTGACTACAGCAGCCTCTGTTTAACACCATATAACCATTTGCACTTATTATAATTGAAATTAGGCCTGATAAAGACACTTTTGCTGTTCATAGCACTACTGGACCCTGCCAGATGTACTTACTGCTGGTTTTTAGGGCATCCCATTCTGTGACTACAGCAGCCTCTGTTTAAGACCATATAACCATTTGCACTTATTATAATTGAAATTAGGCCTGATAAAGACACTTTTGCTGTTCATAGCACTACTTGTCCCAGAATCACTGCTGGGTTTTTAGGGCATCCCATTCTGTGACTACAGCAGCCTCTGTTTAAGACCATATAACCATTTGCACTTATTCTAATTGAAATTAGGCCTGATAAAGACACTTTTGCTGTGCATAGCACTACTTGTCCCAGGTTCACTGCTGGGTTTTTAGGGCATCCCATTCTGTGACTACAGCAGCCTCTGTTTAAGACCATATAACCATTTTCACTTATTCTAATTGAAATTAGGCCTGATAAAGACACTTTTGCTGTGCATAGCACTACTTGTCCCAGGTTCACTGCTGGGTTTTTAGGGCATCCCATTCTGTGACTACAGCAGCCTCTGTTTAACACCATATAACCATTTGCACTTATTATAATTGAAATTAGGCCTGATAAAGACACTTTTGCTGTTCATAGCACTACTGGACCCTGCCAGGTGTACTTACTGCTGGTTTTTAGGGCATCCCATTCTGTGACTACAACAGCCTCTGTTTAACACCATATAACCATTTGCACTTATTCTAATTGAAATTAGGCCTGATAAAGACACTTTTGCTGTGCATAGCACTACTTGTCCCAGGTTCACTGCTGGGTTTTTAGGGCATCCCATTCTGTGACTACAGCAGCCTCTATTTAAGACCATATAACCATTTGCACTTATTATAATTGAAATTAGGCCTGATAAAGACACTTTTGCTGTGCATAGCACTACTTGTCCCAGGTTCACTGCTGGGTTTTTAGGGCATCCCATTCTGTGACTACAGCAGCCTCTGTTTAAGACCATATAACCATTTGCACTTATTATAATTGAAATTAGGCCTGATAAAGACACTTTTGCTGTGCATAGCACTACTTGTCCCAGGTTCACTGCTGGGTTTTTAGGGCATCCCATTCTGTGACTACAGCAGCCTCTGTTTAACACCATATAACCATTTGCACTTATTATAATTGAAATTAGGCCTGATAAAGACACTTTTGCTGTGCATAGCACTACTTGTCCCAGGTTCACTGCTGGGTTTTTAGGGCATCCCATTCTGTGACTACAGCAGCCTCTGTTTAACACCATATAACCATTTGCACTTATTATAATTGAAATTAGGCCTGATAAAGACACTTTTGCTGTGCATAGCACTACTTGTCCCAGGTTCACTGCTGGGTTTTTAGGGCATCCTATTCTGTGACTACAGCAGCCTCTGTTTAACACCATATAACCATTTGCACTTATTATAATTGAAATTAGGCCTGATAAAGACACCTTTGCTGTTCATAGCACTACTGGACCCTGCCAGGTGTACTTACTGCTGGTTTTTAGGGCATCCCATTCTGTGACTACAGCAGCCTCTGTTTAAGACCATATAACCATTTGCACTTATTCTAATTGAAATTAGGCCTGATAAAGACACTTTTGCTGTGCATAGCACTACTTGTCCCAGGTTCACTGCTGGGTTTTTAGGGCATCCCATTCTGTGACTACAGCAGCCTCTATTTAAGACCATATAACCATTTGCACTTATTATAATTGAAATTAGGCCTGATAAAGACACTTTTGCTGTGCATAGTCTTACTGCTGCCTGCCAGGTGCACTGCTGGTTTTTGGGGCATCCCATTCTGTAACATAGCATACCCCTCTTTATTTACACTAAGCAGCTCTCTTATTTACACTAGGCAGGCCTGTTGGAGGCTGAGTGTTACTGCTCACTTTTGGTGTGCATTATATTCTGTTTCATATAGACCCACCGCTGCCTGGGGGTTCTTAAAATATCACCTACTACCACACCAGTTAGACTATGTCGGGCAGACAAGTGCCTGGAAGTGAAAAGAGGAGTGGCAGAGGCCAAGATTCCGCAGGCAGAGCTCGCAGCAGACTGGGGGCCAGTAGCAGCAGGAGTCACGCTGAGAGACCTAATCTGCCAGTATCTGCTAGCGGTCGGGTCTCCACCAGTAACGCATCTGCCGTGGTTGAATGGTTGACGCGCTCATCAACAACATCATCATAACTTACGTCTGAGACCCCCAGTCTAGGGTCGGTAGGTTCCTCTGACACAACCCTGAGTTGGCATGCCCCGAGAGCAGTCCCTGTCCTCCCATTGCCTCTGTCCTACGCCGTTCCCTCCCCCAGCGACGTATCCTATGCTTTGGGTTCAGCTCCTCTCTTTAGTGAGGAGGACGATCAGATAGAGGACAGTCAGCAGCTACTGCCCAGCCAAGAAATGGAGGTGGCTTCTTTAGCTAGGCAGACAAGTAGTGAAGTGGACAGTGTCGTGGGTGCTGCGAGCGTTCCAGCTCCTGCGCCAGACACTGTTGACGAATCCACGAACATCAGTGACGTACAGCCACAACTCGGCGATAATGATGATGACGATGAAGCCGATCGCACTTGGGAGCCGGGTGATGAAGGGGCTTCATCGTCATCATCAGGAGAAGAGGGGCGCAGGTTGCCCCGGAGTCAGCAGCTCAGGCAGCAAGGTGGCAGCAGCATTGCTGGCAGGCAGCATGGGGGCACAATTGTAAAGCCTGGAGCCAAACGGGGCCGGGGTAGAGCACCTGCTGCGCGGCAGGCTACCTTATCGGGAGGTAGTGGGGCAGGGGTTCCTGGAGTTGGCAACAGCAGCAGCGAATCAGTGAGGCCTGTTGGTGGAAAAAGTAGCTACTCGGCAGTGTGGCAGTTTTTCCTGAAGCATCCGCAGGAGGGTAACATGGCCACATGCAAGATATGTAGGCAGAAGGTGAAGCGTGGCCAGGGTCCAAATGTTGGCACCACGGCCCTGCGTCAACATATGCAGCGTCACCATAAAGCGGCCTGGGAGAACCTAGGCTCCGGAGAGGTGGGCCAGACTGCTTCCTCACCGAGTGGCACGCCGCTCCCAATTTCTGCCAGCCAAGGCTCCAGCACCTCAGCCGAAGGCAGCTGTGCGTCATACCCATCCTCTGTCGCTCCTGCTCCTCCTCCTCCTCCAAGTCATGCATCCCGCCAGCAATCCATCAGCGAAGCCATGTCCAAGAGACAGCAGTATGCGCCCACTCATCCTACGGCGCAGAAGCTGAATGTGCTCCTGTCCAAGTTGCTGGTGCTGCAGTCGCTCCCTTTTCAGGTGGTGGAATCTGCACCTTTCAGAGAACTGATGGCTTGTGCCGAGCCGAGGTGGAGAGTCCCAAGCCGTCATTTCTTTGCCAAGAAGGCAGTACCAGCGCTGCACACTTTTGTTGAACAGAAGGTGGGCCAGTCCTTGAGCCTGTCGGTGTGTAGCAAAGTGCATGGCAGCGCCGACATCTGGAGCTGTAACTACGGTCAGGGACAGTACATGTCGTTTACGGCCCACTGGGTGAATGTGGTCCCTTTGCAGCAGCAGCAGCAACTTGGACAGGTCACGCCGCTTCGGCCTCCGCGCTCCCTGCCCGTTGGGCCTGTGACACCGTGCGACTCGGCCTCCTCATCCTCCGCCATCTCCTCACCCTCCACTGTAGGCTCAAGTCTCAGTGCCCCTCCAGTCTACCATGTGTGCAGGGCACAGAGGTGTCACGCAGTGCTTCACATGGTTTGTCTTGGCGAACGGAGTCACACAGGGGAGGAACTGCTTAAATGTATTCATCAGGAAATCCAAACATGGCTTACTCCAAGAAAACTTAAAATGGGAATCATGGTTACCGACAATGGGAAGAACATTTTGTCTGCGCTGCGCCAAGGAAGCCTGACCCATGCCCCCTGCATGGCTCACGTCTTCAATCTGGTTGTCAAGCGGTTTCTGAAGTGTTCCCCCCATCTGCAAGACATCCTAACAACTTCAAGGAAACTTTGCATGCACTTCAGCCACTCCTACACCGCCAAACACACCCTTCTTGAGCTACAACGTCAGAATGGTATCCCCCAACATAGTCTGATTTGCGATGTTTCCACCCGTTGGAATTCCACCCTTCACATGTTGGACCGATTATATGAACAGAGAAAAGCCATCACGGATTTCCTGATGATCCAAGCAGATAGGGGGACTCCCCTGTGTAACTTCAATGTCAACCAGTGGCAGCTCATACATGACACCTGCCGTTTGCTCAGGCCCTTTGAGGAAGCCACTTTATTTGTCAGTCGGCAGGATTACGGGATGAACGACGTGATTCCACTGCTTCATGTACTACAGCACATGTTGGAACACCATGGCTGGTCAGGGCACTGGAGACATGGCGTTTACATCTTACGGCCACATGAACCCCGTTGGAGCTGAACTGGAGGAGGAGGAGGAAGAGGAGGAGGAGGAGTTGCCCAGCGAAACACAGTTTAGGCTTGGCGAAATGGCTGGTTTATCTAGTCAGCGGACAGGAGAGGAGGAGCAGGAGCAGCCAGAGGAGCTAGAGGTTTTTGAGGAAGGCGAGACCCGGGCACACCGTGGCAGTATGCAGTGGAGATGAAGACAGGTAGTCCATCCGAGTCACTTGCGCAAATGGCACGAAGCATGCTCACGTGCTTGCGTAGTGACCCCAAAATTGTTTCCATCTGTCGGCGGGATGACTTCTGGCTGTCCACCTTATTGGACCCTCGCTTCCGGCACAAAATGGGGGCATTTTTTAAACCCACCGAGAGGGAGGACAAACTCAACTACTACAAAGACATTCTACGTAGGCAGTTGGCCGATGCCTATCTGCGCCATGGTCCATACTCTCGCAGGTCTGACTCGAGGGGACCTCTGCGCTCACCTTCCACTGCCATGGCCGCTGGGGGGGTTGGCAGGAGCAGCAGCAGCAGCTCCATCAGCAGCAGCAGCCTCAGTCTTCAGTCGCTAATGAGTAGCTTTCTACACCCGCATAGTGAGGCTACTCATGAGCCGCAGGAAGACCTGGAGCAGGACCTCAACCAGCAGGTCATGTCATACTTTGACATGACCATGCCAACACACCTTGAGGATCCGCTGGACTTCTGGGCAGCCAAACTTGATTTGTGGCCGCAACTAGCAGAGTTTGCCCTGGAAAAGCTGTCCTGCCCGGCAAGTAGCGTGCCATCTGAGCGGGTGTTTAGTGGGGCGGGGGCCATAGTTACGGCGAGGAGAACTCGTCTGTCAACTAAAAATGTGGAGAGACTCACCTTTGTCAAAATGAATCAGGGATGGATCAGCCAGGATTTCCACCCACCAATGCCTGATGCATGCGACTAGATTCAGCATGGTGCCACGTTTTACACTTTCCAAATGGTGCAAAACATATTTATGTCTTTAGGCCAATTTTTGGGCTCCTGCTGCTGCTGCTGCCAACTCCAGGGTGTGAATCATCCAATTCTTGGGCTCCTGAAGCCAACCCCAGTGTCTCTTTAAAGTAATATTTGGGCTCCTGCTGCTGCTGCCAACTCCAGGGTGTGAATCATCCAATTTTTGGGCTCCTGAAGCCAACTCCATTGTCTCTTTCAAGTAATATTTGGCCTCCTGCTGCTGCTGCCAACTCCAGGGTGTGAGTCATCCAATTTTTGGCCTCCTGAAGCCAACCCCAGTGTCTCTTTAAAGTAATATTTGGGCTCCTGCTGCTGCTGCTGCTGCTGCCAACTCCAGGGTGTGAATCATCCAATTTTTGGGCTCCTGAAGCCAACCCCAGGGTCTCTTTGAAGTAATATTTGGGCTCCTGCTGCTGCTGCTGCCAACTTCTGCCAACTCCAGGGTGTGATTCATCCAATTTTTGGGCTCCTGAAGCCAACTCCAGTGTCTCTATAAAGTAATCTTTGGGCTCCTGCTGCTGCTGCTGCTGCCAACTCCAGGGTGTGATTCATCCAATTTTTGGGCTCCTGAAGCCAACCCCAGTGTCTCTTTAAAGTAATGTTTGGGCTCCTGCTGCTGCTGCTGCCAACTTCTGCCAACTCCAGGGTGTGATTCATCCAATTTTTGGGCTCCTGAAGCCAACTCCAGTGTATATTTGGGCTCCTGCTGCTGCTGCTGCCAACTCCAGGGTGTGATTCATCCAATTTTTGGGCTCCTGAAGCCAACCCCAGGGTCTCTTTAAAGTAATGTTTGGGCTCCTGCTGCTGCTGCTGGCAACTCCAGGGTGTGATTCATCCAATTTTTGGGCTCCTGAAGCCAACTCCAGTGTATATTTGGGCTCCTGCTGCTGCTGCTGCCAACTCCAGGGTGTGAATCATCCAATTTTTGGGCTCCTGAAGCCAACCCCAGTGTCTCTTTAAAGTAATATTTGGGCTTCTGCTGCTGCCAACTCCAGGGTGTGAATCATCCAATTTTTGGGCTCCTGAAGCCAACCCCAGTGTCTCTTTAAAGTAATGTTTGGGCTCCTGCTGCTGCTGCTGCCAACTTCTGCCAACTCCAGGGTGTGATTCATCCAATTTTTGGGCTCCTGAAGCCAACCCCAGTGTCTCTTTAAAGTAATGTTTGGGCTCCTGCTGCTGCTGCTGCCAACTTCTGCCAACTCCAGGGTGTGATTCATCCAATTTTTGGGCTCCTGAAGCCAACTCCAGTGTATATTTGGGCTCCTGCTGCTGCTGCTGCCAGCTCCAGGGTGTGAATCATCCAATTTTTGGGCTCCTGAAGCCAACCCCAGTGTCTCTTTAAAGTAATATTTGGGCTCCTGCTGCTGCCAACTCCAGGGTGTGATTCATCCAATTTTGGGCTCCTGAAGCCAACCCCGGTGTCTCTTTAAAGTAATATTTGGGCTCCTGCTGCTGCCAACTCCAGGGTGTGATTCATCCAATATTTGGGCTCCTGAAGCCAACCCCAGTGTCTCTTTAAAGTAATGTTTGGGCTCCTGCTGCTGCTGCTGCCAACTTCTGCCAACTCCAGGGTGTGATTCATCCAATTTTTGGGCTCCTGAAGCCAACTCCAGTGTATATTTGGGCTCCTGCTGCTGCTGCTGCCAACTCCAGGGTGTGATTCATCCAATATTTGGGCTCCTGAAGCCAACCCCAGTGTCTCTTTAAAGTAATGTTTGGACTCCTGCTGCTGCTGCTGCCAACTTCTGCCAACTCCAGGGTGTGCTTCATCCAATTTTTGGGCTCCTGAAGCAAACTCCAGTGTATATTTGGGCTCCTCCTGCTGCTGCTGCCAACTCCAGGGTGTGATTCATCCAATTTTTGGGCTCCTGAAGCCAACCCCAGTGTCTCTTTAAAGTAATATTTGGGCTCCTGCTGCTGCTGCTGCCAACTCCAGGGTGTGATTCATCCAATTTTGGGGCTCCTGAAGCCAACCCCAGTGTCTCTTTAAAGTAATATTTGGGCTCCTGCTGCTGCTGCTGTCAACTCCTGCCAACTCCAGGGTGTGATTCATCCAATTTTTGGGCTCCTGAAGCCAACTCCAGTGTCTCTATAAAGTAATCTTTGGGCTCCTGCTGCTGCTGCTGCCAACTCCAGGGTGTGATTCATCCAATTTTTGGGCTCCTGAAGCCAACCCCAGTGTCTCTTTAAAGTAATGTTTGGGCTCCTGCTGCTGCTGCTGCCAACTTCTGCCAACTCCAGGGTGTGATTCATCCAATTTTTGGGCCCCTGAAGCCAACTCCAGTGTATATTTGGGCTCCTGCTGCTGCTGCTGCCAACTCCAGGGTGTGATTCATCCAATTTTTGGGCTCCTGAAGCCAACCCCAGGGTCTCTTTAAAGTAATGTTTGGGCTCCTGCTGCTGCTGCTGCTGCCAACTCCAGGGTGTGATTCATCCAATTTTTGGGCTCCTGAAGTCAACTCCAGTGTATATTTGGGCTCCTGCTGCTGCTGCTGCCAACTCCAGGGTGTGAATCATCCAATTTTTGGGCTCCTGAAGCCAACCCCAGTGTCTCTTTAAAGTAATATTTGGGCTCCTGCTGCTGCCAACTCCAGGGTGTGATTCATCCAATTTTTGGGCTCCTGAAGCCAACCCCAGTGTCTCTTTAAAGTAATGTTTGGGCTCCTGCTGCTGCTGCTGCTGCCAACTTCTGCCAACTCCAGGGTGTGATTCATCCAATTTTTGGGCTCCTGTAGCCAACCCCAGTGTCTCTTTAAAGTAATGTTTGGGCTCCTGCTGCTGCTGCTGCAAACTTCTGCCAACTCCAGAGTGTGATTCATCCAATTTTTGGGCTCCTGAAGCCAACTCCAGTGTATATTTGGGCTCCTGCTGCTGCTGCTGCCAACTCCGGGGTGTGAATCATCCAATTTTTGGGCTCCTGAAGCCAACCCCAGTGTCTCTTTAAAGTAATATTTGGGCTCCTGCTGCTGCCAACTCCAGGGTGTGATTCATCCAATTTTGGGCTCCTGAAGCCAACCCCAGTGTCTCTTTAAAGTAATATTTGGGCTCCTGCTGCTGCCAACTCCAGGGTGTGATTCATCCAATTTTTGGGCTCCTGAAGCCAACCCCAGTGTCTCTTTAAAGTAATGTTTGGGCTCCTGCTGCTGCTGCTGCCAACTTCTGCCAACTCCAGGGTGTGATTCATCCAATTTTTGGGCTCCTGAAGCCAACTCCAGTGTATATTTGGGCTCCTGCTGCTGCTGCTGCTGCCAACTCCAGGGTGTGATTCATCCAATTTTTGGGCTCCTGAAGCCAACCCCAGTGTCTCTTTAAAGTAATATTTGGGCTCCTGCTGCTGCTGCCAACTCCAGGGTGTGAGTCATCCAATTTTTGGGCTCCTGAAGCCAACTCCAGTGTATATTCGGGCTCCTGCTGCTGCTGCTGCCAACTCCAGGGTGTGATTCATCCAATTTTTGGGCTCCTGAAGCCAACCCCAGTGTCTCTTTAAAGTAATATTTGGGCTCCTGCTGCTGCCAACTCCAGGGTGTGATTCATCCAATTTTGGGCTCCTGAAGCCAACCCCAGTGTCTCTTTAAAGTAATATTTGGGCTCCTGCTGCTGCCAACTCCAGGGTGTGATTCATCCGATTTTTGGGCTCCTGAAGCCAACCCCAGTGTCTCTTTAACCCTTTAAGTGCCAGCCTACCTGGAGTTTTTGTCACACTCTGTTGCCAGACCATTTTGCACTATTTTGCACTCCCCATGTTCAAATGTGATTTTTGAAGGGATTTCCAGGGATTTCCCAGGAAAATGATATATTGTTTTTTTCAGCAGAGTCTGAGCTTTAACATGAAATGTCTTGTTTGTCATTTTTTAGGTGTATTCTCAATATTTTTTGGCGAAATATGTGCAAAAAAATTAAAAAAATCAATTTTTTACAATTTGTAGTGTTTTTTTGTAATAAAAAATGTAAGTTTGTCAATAAAATCTTATTGCGTGTGAAACCCCAATTTCTCACAGTTACAGCGGTACCACATATGTATAGGTAGACACCCTTTCCTACCCAGGAGACTCCCCCAAACTGAAACAGAGCTTTAGGGGATTTTCAGAAAAAATACAACTGTGATATGCGCTATGCGCACCTTGCAGTTTTTCCAGAAAAACAACCCTTTACATTTGAAATACCCCCCACAAACTATATATTCTCTGGAAGTACACACCTCAGGCTTTCTAGGCGTACCAGGCTTGTTGATGTGGCCACAGTTTTCTAGAAGTAATCCCTCAATGTATTCTTTGGTTGCAAAGAGTTTCCCTAAAAAAAGGATACAAAAGCAGAATCAAAGCCACATTTTCCTAAAAAACTATATACAAACAAGAAAAAACAAGTATAATCTGAAAAAGCAACATCCCCCGAACAGAACGATACCCAACATGCATAGGTTCTGTTAAGGGAAGAGTTGCCAAACACCCCAAAGTAAAGCATGTGCGTAACAGTGATTTTACTTGAAAATTACAGCTCTGCAGACAAAGTGCGCACCTTGCGATTTTTCAACCAAAACAACCCTTTACATTTGGAATATCCCCCATAAACCATATATTCCCTGAAAGTACACATGTTAAGCTTTCTAAGCGTACCCAGCTTGTTGTAGTGGGCTCATCTTTCTGGAATTAATCCCTCAAAAAACTCTTTGGTTGCGCAGAGTTTCCCTAAAAAATGTATAAAAAAAGCAGAATAAAAAACACCTTTTCCTAAAATATAAATATGCAAACAAGAAAAAACAAGCTAAGTCTGAAAGCGCAAGGTCCCCCGAACAGAACAATACCCAACATGCAGAGGTACTATTAACCCTTTTAATTGCCAGCCTACTTGAGATTTTGTCACCCTCTGTTGACAGGTCATTTTTCCCCATTTTGCGCCATGTTTTGCGTCATTTTTGCTGGAATTTTCAGGAAAATTATATATATATTTTTTGCAGCAGAGTTTAGGCTTTAACATTAAATGTCTTGTTTGTAAATTTTATTTATTATTAATTTTATTTATTATTAAGTAAAAAAAAATAAATAAATAAAAAATGTTTTAAGAAAATTGCCTCCTTTATTTTAAATAAAAAAATGTATTTGATTAGGGAAAACCATATTGCATGTGAAAGCCCCATTTCTACTGATTAGAACGGTACCACATATTTATCGGTAGCCCCCTGTTCCTGCCCAGGAGACCCCTCTAACTGAAACAAGTAATTTTTAACATTTACAAATAAAATACAACTACCATCCACACTACAAAGGGTTAAATCGAGAAAAAAAAATGACATAGGGTCCCCCCTCCCGGGAGGGGGGGGGGGATTTTTAAGGGTTAAAAATCCTTAAAAAAAAAAAAAAAAAATGACATGGGCCCCCCCCCCCCTTACCCAAAGTAACCAGCCCGGGACCAGCTATGTAGGGCTTGTAGGAACGGGGCGCAGGGGCCAGCTTTTGTGGCCCCTGGCCCTGCAGGCTACAAGCCCACATAGCCAGTGGGCCCGGGCTCTTCTGCCCCCCCCCCCTGGGCTTTGGGGAGGCAGGTAATGGGGGTGCCGGGGGTTAATGGCAAGTCACCGGCTAGCGCAGGTGACTTGCCACCTCCCCCAGCCTTGTGAACTGGTATAGGGGTCATGGCCGATCACCGGCATCTGACAGCTGAAAGAGCTGACGCCGGTGATCGGGGCTGGGATGACGTCATAGCCCCGCCCCCAAAAGGGGCGGGCTTGGCACGGAGGCGGGCCGGGATGACGTCATAGCCCCGCCCCCGCGGCAAGATGGCGGCCGCCATCGAGGAGGAGAGAGGAGAGAGCCTCCCGGGCTCTCTCCTGAAGATCGGTAAGTCCTGGGGGGCGATCGGAGGCCCCCCAGGTGAAGAGGAGGGACAGCGGGAGCCAGCGCACACACAGGTAAGTGAATGTCATTTTTATTTTTTTATTTTTTTACAGTTAGCAGCTGCTGCTGCAGAAGCGGGGGGGGGCGGCCTATTCCGGGGGCTCTCCTGGAGCCATCCGACCCCCCACGGGGGATCGGATGGCACCAAATTAAAGAGGAGACCCGGCCGGATCCAACGAGGGGTCAGTTGAGTAATTTTTTTTTTTTTTGCCCACTAGCAGGGGTAAATGCCAGGCACGTAAATTTTACGTGGCTGGCACTTAAGTGACGGAGAGGCAACCACGTAAATTTTACGTGGCTGGCATTTAAAGGGTTAAAGTAATGTTTGGGCTCCTGCTGCTGCTGCTGCCAACTTCTGCCAACTCCAGGGTGGGATTCATCCAATTTTTGGGCTCCTGAAGCCAACTCCAGTGTATATTTGGGCTCCTGCTGCTGCTGCTGCCAACTCCAGGGTGTGATTCATCCAATTTTTGGGCTCCTGAAGCCAACCCCAGTGTCTCTTTAAAGTAATATTTGGGCTCCTGCTGCTGCTGCTGCTGCCAACTCCAGGGTGTGATTCATCCAATTTTTGGGCTCCTGAAGCCAACCCCAGTGTCTCTTTAAAGTAATATTTGGGCTCCTGCTGCTGCTGCTGCCAACTTCTGCCAACTCCAGTGTGTGATTCATCCAATTTTTGGGCTCCTGAAGCCAACCCCAGGGTCTCTTTAAAGTAATATTTGGGCTCCTGCTGCTGCTGCTGTCAACTCCTGCCAACTCCAGGGTGTGATTCATCCAATTTTTGGGCTCCTGAAGCCAACTCCAGTGTCTCTATAAAGTAATCTTTGGGCTCCTGCTGCTGCTGCTGCTGCCAACTCCAGGGTGTGATTCATCCAATTTTTGGGCTCCTGAAGCCAACTCCAGTGTCTCTTTAAAGTAATATTTGGGCTCCTGCTGCTGCTTGCAACTCCAGGGTGTGATTCATCCAATTTTTGGGCTCCTGAAGCCAACCCCAGTGTCTCTTTCAGCCAATTTTTGGGCTCCTGCTGCTGCCAACTCCAGTGTCTCTTTAAAGCAATGTTTGGGCTCCTGCTGTACAAAGGGCCAGCACACCGTTAGTGAAATGAATCAGCTTGTATTAACAGGCATACAAGTGAAATAAAGCATTATGTATACATCACCACATAATGTAGTCCAACACAACAGAATAGTCCATAGCAGTCAGTGTCCCATAAGCCGACGTTTCGGGGGTGCCATAAACCCCCTTCCTCAGGGCAGACAGACAGACAACAAGTGCAGAGAAGCAGCTGACCTTATAAAGCAATTAATGCTGTGATTCCCGCCTGACGTCATGTGACGTCAGCGGGTCCGCATACCCTCATAGTGATGCCACTTCAACTCTCTGCAATTGTGCCGCTCTGCGATTCTATTAGCGATGCCTCTGATCTACATGTGATATTTATTCAAAGTATTATTTAACTAACCCAGCACGCATCCTGTGCGTGTTACAGCAAGGCAGAATGGTTTACAACCCTATTGAGGCTCTAGGAGGCTCAGAAATAGCCGTTTTTAATAGCGATTCGTCGCGAATTTATTCGGGTCGAAACGATTTTTGTCGGAAAATTTGGCGAATCAGTCGAATCGAATTTTTCAAAAGTTCGCTCATCTCTAATGGTCATAGCCCAAGGAATTCTGTAGCACATAACTGATTTCTGAGTGCCTGACTGGTCAGGAGCTGATGCACAGAAAAAAGAAAAAAGGTGAGTATTTCATTCAGAGAATTTAAAAACATCTGGGGTTTTAAATTCAAGTATTTAGCTTGGGTTTTGTGGTATGCTACAGAGTGACTAGTGCATGGTGATAAAGCACACAGCAAAAGCCCACCTTGGACAGAACAAGGAAGGTGCAGCTCAATTCACTTTTTAGGTTCATAAATCTGTTGATCAAATTCACCAAGTGAGAGGAAATAGCTCTAGTTCCTAACCTTTTTTCATGAAGTACCACTTAGCATCACTGTTGAGCACACAGGCTTAGATGAGGGGTGAAACCTGGGAAGAGGGGTCTTCTCAGACTTCGAGGTATCCTGTGTGATAGAAGCAAGACACACGCTAGTTCCCAAAAAGGGGGCATAACCCAAGTGGTGACTTGCCATCAAGGGAGGGGTGGGAACCAGACACACTCCAGCACAATCGCAAGACTCAGTCCAGGGGGATTTTAGACATTTAAATACAAAATTGCAGTTTAAAATGTGTAGCAAGACTATGTGCCATATTTACATTTTAAATAAAGAGTATATATACAACATTACGTATAATCAATCGCTACAACTAGATGTAAGAAATATATACAAGCAAAGCACAGTATGTAGGGACAAATTGGTTAACATGACATGAACTTATGGCAATGAGACCTAAGACCTATGTTACCACACCAGGTTAAAAAAAAAAATGTTCCCCTACCTGGCACAACAGTGTAAACTATTCGCCCAACAATGCTAACTTCCCAAGATGCTACATGCAGGTGGGCTGATGACTTGGCCACCTAGTAAACCTATTGAAAAATCACCAGTGAACAGCATCCTTGCTTTCTGGCATTTGTGGATAGCTGGTTTACTGTGCACTGTGGCGTTGTTCAGTATCTGTCCCCTCTTCTTCCCATCTGCCAGGGAAAGTGGGTACCACCAAGGGGAAGATTGAGTGCCACCATTATTTGGAAAACACTGCACTAGTTGATCCAACCCAGCAAATAAAATTGAAGCTCCAGCTTTGAAAATGGTTCTCTTCTATGAGGGTTCGAAAATTGTGGAAAAGTGTCTCCGGAACTTACAGTAAAGTCCCCTTGTCGCAGTTTCTCTTCACAAATTAGATATTCCTCAGTATCTAGGAGAGATCCATCATGTTCCATCATCACCCTGTTTGCCTGGGCACCTTGATCCAAAACATCCTGTTTTCTACAGATGAGTCAGAGCCAAATTTAGCAGCATAGGCCATAAAATAAGTCTCTCACTACCCCTATATTAGGCTTAGTCATAGGGAGGGGGCACTGAAAGCTGCTGTGAGCATGGCACATAACTGTATGAGACAGCAGCGGAATCATAGGATGGGAAGCATAGGAGGAGGGGGCAGATTTTTTTCCTTCCCACACTGAGCGCTATTTTGCCTAGAAACTGCCCTAATTGCATTCTTTTGTATCAGCACTTTGGATGGTGTAGAGCAGTGGTCACCAACCCCCGGGCCGCGGACCGCTACCGGTCCGTGGCTCAAATGGTAACGGGCCCTGAGGCGGGATCCCCCCATGTCCCGCGGTCCCACCCCTTTAAGAGGTGTCTCGGCTGCCCCCCGCTGTGGAGTGGTGTGCCCGGGGCCAGGGTAATAACGCGCTGTGCGGCGGCATCAGCAGAACTGGAGGAGGTGCTTTGTAGAGGCTGAGGGAGGTCCAATCATGGCTGGGCCAATGATGGAGGAGTGGGCGGGCTCTGCCGAAGACAGGGAAGATAAGGTAAAAATAAAAAAGCTTTGGAGCTCCCACCAGCCGTCTGAGACTTTTGTTTAATCATCTCCTGCCCCCCCCCCTCCCCTGACTGTCAGTTCCACAAGACTGCACAGGAGAGGGGGCTTGCCGAGTGAGGCTGTTCTCGCGGTCGGCAAGGATGGACCTCCGGTGGGGAAGTAGCGCTGTATCTTGGCAGCCTGATGATTTCAAGGGTCTGACAGCGCCACCCGCTGACAGCGCAGCCAGCCTCCCCGCTCCCACCATGGCAGTAAGTGTTTGCTGTATAGTGGGAGCGGGGAGGCCGGCTGCACTGTCAGCGGGCGGCGGAAGCCGGCTTCCGCCACCCGCTGACAGCGCAGCCAGCCTCCCCGCTCCCACCATGCCGGCATTTTTTTTTTTAATTTCAGGGCTTGGTGGGAGCGGGGAGGCCGGCTGCGCTGTCAGTGGGCGGCGAAAGTTGCCTTCCGCCTCCCGCTGACAGCGCAGCCGGCCTCCCCGCTCCCTACATGCCGGCAGAGATGAGCGATTCTTTAAAGTTCGATTCGGACGAACCCGAATTTCTTGGAGAAATTCAGCGAATCGCCCGAATCGAAGTTCGCTCATCTCTAGTTAAAAGCTAGACCACTTCTGTCATCCCTGACACATCTCCATATTTTATTGCACTGGATCTTGGGCTTGAGGTTTCCAGGGGGAGCATTGTAATTGCAACCAATGGCTTATTTATCGGCACTTTTATAATTTTCTCATTTGATTTGCATGAAATGATGTAGGTGTTTATTATCATAAAGCCATAATGAAGAGTCTCCTGTGCAGAAAATGGCAGATGAGGAACCTGCCAGATCAGATAAAAGAATCTTCAAAGCGTTCATATTAGACAAGTAAGCTTTGTTACTTACATACAGTATCTCTGCCATTTTGGGTTACCTAACGAATAGAAAAAAATTTTAAATTATCTGACAAAAATACAACAAAAACAATTACTGTAAATATGAAAATATTGTTGACAATAAATATGAAAATACAGTCAATGCTATCATAATTTCAGAATCCCCCAATAACAAGGTAACACATGGAACATGCCGTCCAGTTCTGGGCACCTCTTCAAAGAAAGGACATACGGATTTTGGAAAGGCGCAGAGGAGAGCCACCAAACTGATAAGGGGAGTGAATGATCTAAGTTATGAAGAAAGATTACGTGAATTAAATCTGTTTAGTCTTGAGAGGAGACATCTAAAGGGGGACATAATTAAATTGTATAAATATATAAATGGCCAATACAAAAAATATGGGGAAAAATTATTTAAAATAAAATCCTCTCTAAAGGCATTCCCTCCGCCTGGAAAAAAAAGATTCTCTCTGATCTCTGGAGGCGACAATCATTTTTTACCATAAGAACTATAAATCTGTGGAATAGCCTCTCACAGAAGCTAGTCACAGCATCAACAGCTGACAGCTTCAAAATAGAAGTAGATGCTTTCCTAGCAGAAAGTAACATTAACAGTTACTATTAGCTGTTATCAGTTAATAAAGAAAATAGTAACTTTCCCCAACGTCCGTCCCTTGGTTGAACTTGATGGACATTTTTTCAGCCGTACTAACTATATAACAAATAGGTACAATCCAGTATAAAGTCTAGCGACCCTATCAATCATCGAGAGACTGGTCTGAAGGGGCCGTCCGCCCTCATTGAGCCAAGTACGCTTCTTACCTCTTCAACAATCTGAGTGGGTGGCAAAAAGGGGATATCAGGGAGTTCCATCAGCTTGAATAGGGGGGGACTTGGACAGGGGGTGCCACACCTTACCAGAGTCTGGAGCCAGTCGCATCATCTTTCGGCTTTCACAATTTGCTCACTCCCAAGGCGTCCTCTCATTTTTGTGTTTTTATCTTGCCTGGCCCATTGTTTCACCAAGGTAGCCCCCTGCTCCTCCCACTGCCCTTCTGTTACCAACCAGTAGTAGAAGCCCAGCAGAGTGGAGCCCCCCATATTCTGTCTTGGGCTGATCGCCTACCCCTTCCCCCTTTATCAACTGAGGGTACCTAAACCCTGGAGGGGCATCTTCAAACCCACCGGCTCCCCAGGCAAGGAGGGTCCCACTTGAACTATAGGTCCTAGCATCCATTTGAAGTTGCTACAAATGTAGAAAATGAGAATTGACCTGGAGTACAGGAATACAGAGGCACAGCATGAGGGATCCTAAGAAGATTTTCCAGTGCCACCTCAGCTACCTATTTATAGGTAAGATATTAGTGCGTTGGAGCTAATGGTCAGATGGAGCGAATGTTTAAGCACATTGAAACTCATTCAGCAGCCACTGCTATGACACTAGGCCCTATTTGTAGCAGGTAATAGGGTGGATCCCCATCCTGGCACTATTAGTGCATTACCTCTATGGTGGCCCTGCCTACAGTCATAGCTTTTCTACTGTTATATGACCTGCAATCACATGGGCCTTGTACTAGTCACAAAATGATACCTCTGCAATCAACAAACACACATCAGGTATTATGGGTGCCTTCAAACTTTAATGTAGAGCCCTAGTGACCTCCCTTTACACCTATTTCCAGCAATATGATGAATTTGGCTTCTTCAAAGGCTCGCTGTGGTCAAAAACAAAAACAACATATTCCCCCCAGAGCACATTACACTCAGATTTCAATATTTGTATTTTAAGAAGATCCCAGGGCTCCAACCACACCCCTGCCAACGCTTTCAATGAAGAAGCTTTAATTTATTCTTAATATACAGTACGTCCTGCTCCAGATGGAATACTTACAATCGGGTATTACTCCGCCAGATGGTGCTGGACTGCAGAGACATCGAAAATAGGCTCCTCCCGGCCCCTCAAATACCCAGGGACCTCCCACAATCCCCAGATTTTCTCTGCAGTCTGGACTGCGAAGGACAAGAAGATGGCTCTCTCTACTCGCAGGTGAGCGGGGCTATTAGCCTGCGGCCCTGTAGGACTGTTCCCACCCGTTCCATCAGTAATTGCCTCCCAGCCTTGGCTGCGCTGGTCGGGTGATGGTAGGCAGCACCGCTGTTAGGTGCTTAGGAGCGCTGCTCCACCGCAATCCCCCACCAAAGGGTAGGCGGTACAGGCATATGGTGAGCCTCTATGGGATGCCCCTCCCGCACGATTACCCCTTGCCCCTAGCTATCAGTGGGCCCTATGTTAAGTGGCCGCTGTCCTCCCTTACTCTCCTTGTAGCCTTCGGGGGAAAAGAGGGGGGGTGTGTGTGTGTGCGTGTGTGTATGTATATACGTGTATTGGCTTTTATGCTTCAATACATTATGCTTGGTGTCAGCCGCCGCGCTGACTTGTTTTACATTTATTATGCTTGAAATTGCCGCCGCAGCGCGCGTTTTTTCTTGTGTTTCGCGCTTGGTGGCGGCGTTACCTCAAGCCCCGGTGCACCGTCATTGGCTGCTTGTCACGTGTTGGCTTCGCGCTCTTCGGGGGGTGGGGCCTGTCTTTGGCGCGTTCCGCGTCATTGCTCATGCGGGCCCGCCCCTCGAGGTATACCGATGCCATTTTGTTTGCTTGGTTCCGGCTGCGTGACGGGCTTCTACCTACCGCGGTCCGTTGGTGCCCTCGCGGCTTTATTACCGCTTTTAATTATTGTATTCTTACGGCCCCCCCTTTGATTATGTCTTTCAGACGGGCAAACCCCTTTGGCTTCTCCCGGCCCTACTCCCTCTATTAGTTGGTTAACTTGTGAGGCCTAGTGTTAATTACTCCCACTTCCTTAGCGGGTTATTGGGGCATCCCGGGTTGCTGTATAGCATTAATCCCTATCGGCCTATTGTGCCGCTATAATCACCATATGGAGGCATCTCAGGATAATGTGACCAGGGTTCCTTCGGGACAAGCTCGGCTGTGTGTAGCTTGTGGGGAGTCCCATGTTGACACTGACAAGGCGCGGGTCTGTGTACCCTGTGCCAGACAGGTGCTTGAACTGCAATCCGGCCTTCCAGTGGCTGAGTCTGCGATTCGCTTTGCCTCACCTACTCCCCCAAGCTTAAATCTCACTCCCATTGAGTTGCATACAAGTGGGGATTCTCAGCCTGATGTGTCTTCTAGACTGGCCAGTGTTGAGAAGTTAATGGCTAATGCCTTGGCGCGTAAGGCCTCTGCAAAGAAGCGGCACTTAACGCCTGATGTCCCTCTTTTCGCTATGGAGGCTGACGAGTTTTTGCAACTATCTGGCTATACCCCCTTGGAGGAAGGGGAGCTATTCTCCGATTCAGGGTCATCTGGTGAGAGGCCCAGGGGTCATGACGATTCTGGCTCTGACCCCTGGGCCCCGGATGATACTGATAGACTGTTGGCTCAGATTTTTGAGGTTCTGTCTATCTCTCCCCCTGTTGCGGCCCCAGGCAAAGGGGGAACTTTTTCATACTGCTAAGTCACGCTTGGAATTTCCTGAGCAAGCACATTTCAATAACCTTGTGCTCAAGGAATGGGAGCGTCCCAGTAGACTTCCCGGTGTACCTAACAGTTGGGATAGGAAGTATCCCTTTCCTGCTGATGTGGTGAAGTGTTGGTCATCCCCTCCCGAAGTGGATGCCCGGTTCTATGGTTATCTAACACCTTTGTCATGCACTCCCCTGACTCTACTACCCTGCGGGATGCTGAGGACCGGCGCATTGACCAGCTGGCGTCCCATGCCTTTGCATGTGTGGAGACGGTGCTGCGCCCGGTCTGTGCCTCTGCCATTACGGCTGTGGCTATTAGGACCCTGCTCAGAAGTATCCTTGATGGTGCCCCTGATGATTTGTCTTGTGAGGAGTTTAATGCACTCTCTAGTTGTGATGTTTTTGTGAATTTTGTCCTCTCTGCCTTGGATGATGCCATTAGAATGTGTGGCAGAACCTCTGCCCTTGTGGTGGCTATACGCCGCTCGGTTTGACTGTGCCAGTGGGCTGCTGACAACGCTGCCAAGAAGGCCCTCACTGGTTTTCCCTTCAAAGGACTACGCCTGTTTGGGGACCGCCTGGACCTATTTGCTAAGGGAGGCAGGTTACCCCAGCGCAGGCAGCAGTCTCGGCCCTTTCGGGGTCAGGGCTCCTTTTCCTCCCCCTACCTAGACTAGGGAGGGGGGTTTCCTTTACTGGGGCCCGAGGAGACTTTTGGGGTAGGGGCAGAGGACGGGGACGCCCTGGCTCCTCCTGGGGCTCCAAGCTTAAGTCCTCTCCCAAGCCCCCTCAGGCATGATGGGGCGCCCTCGCCCATCCGGGTGGGGGGGCGGCTTCAGCACTTTGCTCAGGTCTGGAGGCTTCATTTCTCAGACCGGTGGATTCAGGAGGTAGTTTCCTCCGGTTACAAGATAGAGTTTGCTGTCTGCCCTCCCCCAAGGTTCATCAGCTCACAGATTCCTCAGAAACCTGTGTCAGCTCAGGATCTAGTGCAGGCAGTGCAAAGCCTCCTGGAGCTGGGGGTCATCTGCAAGGTCCCTTTAAGAGAAAAAGGCAAGGGCTTCTATTCCAACCTCTTCACAGTGCCCAAAAAAGATGGGTCAGTCAGGCCCATCCTGGACTTGAAGATCCTCAACAAATTTGTCAGGGGCAGGCGCTTTCGCATGGAAACTCTGCGCTCTGCCATCAGTTCCCTGCTCCCAGGGGATTTCATGACCTCTGTGGACATCAAAGATGCTTATCTACATATTCCTGTATTTCCAGGTCATCAAAGGTTCCTCAGGTTCGCTCTGGAGGATCAACACTACCAATTTGTGGCATTGCCCTTTGGTCTCACTTCAGCTCCCAGGGTGTTCACCAAGGTGCTGGCAGGAGTGATGTCTCTGCTCAGGTTTCAGGGCATCCGCGTGCTGCCCTATCTGGACGACATTCTCATCACCTCCCAGTCTCTACATCAGGCAGAGTTGGATGCTCAGCTGGTAGTGTCCACCCTGGGGTCATTTGGATGGGTGATCAACCACCCCAAGTCTTCTCTGTCCCCCTCCTTGGTGACTTCATTCCTGGGAATGAATCTGGATACAGTTCAGGCAAGGATTTTTCTTCCTCAACAGAAGGTGGACAGCCTGATTGCGCAGGTCCAGTTCCTGCTATCTTGTCATCATCCCTCCATCAGGCAGGGAATGCAGCTGGTGGGCCTGATGGTGGCGTGCTTCGAGGCGGTCCCTTATGCTCAGTTCCACTTGAGGCCTCTGCAACTCCACCTCTTGTCAGTATGTGACAAGGACCCTGCGTCCCTGGACCGGGTCTTTGCGCTTTCCCCCCTGGTCAGGAGGTCCCTCTCGTGGTGGCTGGACTCCAGGAACCTGTTGGGGGGCAGATCCTTTCTGACTCCCTCCTGGGAGATGGTCACCACGGACACCAGTCTGTCAGGTTGGGGGGGTTTCTGGAAGTCCCTGCAGTTCCAGGGGAGGTGGGGCCCTCAGGAGGCCCACACACCTATCAACGTCTTGGAGCTGCAGGCAATCAGGTTAGTTCTGGATCAGTTGACTCCTCACCTTCGGGGCCTGCCTGTTCAGGTGCGCTCGGACAACCAGACGGCAGTTGCCTACATCAATCATCAGGGAGGGACCCGGAGCAAGAGGGCCCTCCAGGAAGTGTCTCTGATCCTGACCTGGGAGGACGCCAATGTTCCCTGCATACCAGCGGTGTACATTCCGGAAGGTGGAACATCTGCTGGCAGACTCTCTGAGCAGGGGGACCTCTCGCCAGGGAGAATGGTCCCTTTGCAACAGGGTGTTCCAATCTCTGTGTCACCGTTGGGGCCAACCAGATGTGGATCTGTTTGCGTCCGCTCACAATCACAAGCTCCCGGCCTTTGTCTCCCTGTCCCAGGATCCTCTGGTCTTGACCACGGATGCTCTAGCAATGTCATGGCAGGACTTTCAGTTCCTGTATGTCTTTCCTCCATTCCCCCTGCTGGGCAGGGTTCTGCGCAAGATTGCTCTGGAGGGGGTGCCAGCGATTCTGGTGGCCCCCAGGTGGCCAAGAAGAGTGTGGTTCACAGACATGGTGCAGCTGGCAGTAGATCAATACGTTCTGCCCAGGGTGCCAGACCTGCTCACTCAGGTTCCCTTACGCCATCCCAATTTACAAACTCTGGCTTTGACGGCCTGGCTGCTGAAACCTCCATCTTGATGGAGAAGGGGCTGTCTATCTCGGTTGTTGATACCATGATAAAGGTTAGGAAGAAGTCTTCTTCTTCCATTTATTACAGGGTTTGGCATGCCTACATTGACTGGTGTGAGTCTAAGTCTCTTCCCTGCTGTGTGTTCTCTATTCCCAGGATTCTGGAGTTCCTGCAGCATGGGTTGGAGATGGGGCTCCAACTCAGTACTCTGAAGGGTCAGGTTTCTGCCCTGGCTGCTTTCTTCCAGAAGTCCTTTGCTCAGCATTCTCTGATCAGGACTTTTTTCCAGGGGGTTACTCATGTGTGTCCTATGGTGCCTGTTTGAGATTTGAATTTGGTTTTGGCAGCCTTGCAGGGTGCTCCCTTTGAACCTGTGCAGAATGCTGCCTTGGCTATTCTTACTCTTAAAGTTGTCTTTTTGGTGGCTATCACCTCTGTTAGGCGTGTGTCTGAGTTGGCGGCGCTTTCCATTCAGCCCCCCTACTATGAGAGACACCAGGACAAGGTGGTGTTCCGCTTCAAGCCAGATTTTCTGCCTAAGGTCGTGTCTGCCTTTCATTTGAATCAGGACATTGTTCTTCCATCATTGTGCCCTAATCCTAGTAATGCTGAGGAGAGGGTCTTGCATTCTTTGGATGTGGTTAGGTGTCAGAAGTACTATCTGGTGGCTACTGCACCTTTCAGAAAAACTGATGCTCTTTTTGTGGTCCCTTCTGGTCCTAGGAAGGGTTTGGCTCCTGCCAAGTCTACTATCAGCAAATGGATCCGTCAGGATGTGATTCAGGCCTATTCTGCTAAGGGGAAGAATCCTCCCTTCCGTCTTACTGCTCGTTCTACTCGTGCTATTGGTGCCTCTTGGGCTTTTCAGCACCAGGCTTCTGTTGAACAAGTTTGCAAGGCCGCTACTTTGTCGTCTGTTCACACATTTTCAAAGTTTTACAAGGTTGATGCTAGGGCCTCAGCTGATGCTGCTTTTGGCCGCAAGGTTCTGCAGGCGGCAGTGGTTTAAACTGTCTGCTGTTACCTTTGGGGATCCCACCCTACTTTATGGACACTGCTATTGGATGTCCCAATTGTAAGTATTCTATCTGGAGCAGGATGTACTGTATACTAAGAATAATACAATTCTGTGATTACTCACCTGTAGAATTGGTATCATGAGTATACAGTACGTCCTGCTCCACCCCACCCTTGGTTTTGCATTATCTTGGATCCCCTGTATGGTGATTGTTATCATTGTTATAGTTACTAGTTTGGGTTGTTTAATTCTCCTGGCTTCTCGTTAACTGCTTTTCAATGCTGGGGATTGTGGGAGGTCCCTGGGTATTTTAGGGGCAGAGAGGAGCCTATTTTCGATGTCTCTGCAGTCCAGCGCCATCTGACGGAGTAATACCCGATTGTAAGTATTCTATCTGGAGCAGGACGTACTGTATACTCATAATACCAATTCAACAGGTGAGTAATCACAGAATTGTATTATTGCTATTATTTAGGCAATAGCTGGTTTAGGGTGGTGAGCAGTGGGGCCATAAAGATCAAGATGGACACTGTGAGCATAACCAAGGCATATGTATGCAGCACCGTGTGCCCAGCAGTTTATGGAGAGAAGCATTAAATATCTGGCAATTATTTAAAAATGTCTGAAGCGGGGGGCGCATGCACGCAGAGTAACGGTATGGTCGCAGCCTGACCGAGCTCCGCACTCTCGGGAGCCATACAGCATGTTAACGGGAACTGGCGACGGGCAGACACACAGATCTACTGCGAGAGAACGCAGGGAAGCACCCGGACTTGTCCGGACCACCCGTATCATGGGTAATCCACAGAAAAAAACAGCTAAAGATGAAGGCGGGCCCCAATCCAAGATGGCGGCGATTCAAGAGCGCTAGGTGGTCGTGCGCATTAGTGAGCGGGAAGATTCCAGGGACTCGAGTGATAGCTGGGTCCAGTTCCCCTCGGAGTCGGCGGGCTCCGGACCCCCGGCCTCACTTGATCAAGCGACCCTCCAACTGCCACGAGCAATGGTGAGGGAAGAGATGACCGCGGTGTCAGCGGAAACGGTGGCGGAATTAAAGGGAGAACTGCGTGACCTTGGCGGCCGTACATCGCAGCTGGAGGCGCACATGGGAGACGCAGTGACTGTCTTAGAGGGCCACGAGAACTAAATCGAGCAGTTACATGATCTGGTAACAGCGCTACAGTGCCAGCAAGAAGACCTTGAGAATCGCTGTAGGCGAAATAACTTACACTTCCGAGTCCTCCCGGAGGCAATGGAAGATGCGAGGGGCTCCATTACGGCCCTTCTTCAAGAGCTGATCCCAGGTACTCCCCCAGAAAAATTAGAGCTAGAACGCGCTCATAGAGCCCTATCTAGGCGTAGGCCGGAGGGTCCCCCGCGTGACATTATTGTGAAATTTTTGTATTTCCATACAAAAGAGGCTGTCCTCAAGGCTTCTAGAGAGAGAGCGCCGCTAAACTTTCAGGGCAATGACTATCAAGTCTTCGTAGACCTATCTCAAGCCACAATGCTGAAATGCCGCATGTTTAAACCCTATGTGCAGCAGCTCCAGAAGCAAGGCATAAAGTATCGCTGGGGGTTCCCATTTAAAATCACCTTTTTCCCACAATGGCCGCCAGGTCCAAGCATCAACGGTTTCAGAGTTAAAGAACCACTTCAAGCAAATGGATCTGGACCTTCTGGAACGCCCCTCACCACCAACTGGTCTAATCTCGGCGCCTGATGATTCCAACAGAGAGGCCCGAGTGAAACGTGCCCTTCCTGCTAAAGCCAGCAAATCCCAGCTGGAACAACGTTCTCAAGCCATGAAGAGACTCTCGTCCCAGACCTTCCAGCTATCAGGAGATGGGTAGTGGGAGACTTAAGCGTTTTCTGTTTTTCCCTCATTACCCCACTACCTCTAGGTGTGGGTGACGTCCCCTCGGTTTAAGGTTTCCTGTTTTTCTAAGGATCACCCTCCGTGCCTTATGTTGATTGTCCTCATGTCTCATGGCACTCCAAGTTGACCATTGCAGGATGGGATGGACCTCTCAGGTTTCTCCCCCGACTCTATTTGGGGGCAGGGCCATGAAGATTTAACTGTTAGATGTTTTTAGAGTGCACCCTGCTCTTAACTTTTATCATTCTAGATGTGTTACTACCTGCTCTCAGTCACTCTGAGCCCCTGTGAGCCAGAGGCGTATATTGGTGAGCTGGGCACGGAGGCCCAGACAGGCAATAATCATGGTAAGCTGCCTTACCCCCTCCTACCGGGGTGACCCGCGTTAGGATGGTGCTGTTAGTGACTACCGTCACAAAGGTTAATCTCTTCCAAAATGTTAAGATGTTATTTTCTACTTCTGTTTCTCTTCTCTTTTTTTGGTGATTCTTTCTATCCTTCCCCTCTCTCCTTCCCTGTGCCCTCCCCTTCTTACCTTCTGGCCTGCCCCCCCCCCCCCCCCCCCGCTTTCCCCTGTATACCTACCCTCGCCTGGCATTCTCAAAACTGAGCGCAAGTGCAATTTTGGTGATATGCCATATGTTCTACCTTATGCTACTAGATACCCCACAAGATGTCCCTCAAGGTAGTATCAGTTAACGTCCAGGGTCTCAATTCGCCCAACAAAAGATCCAGAGTTTTCAAATATTTTAACTCTATACACGCGGACATTTGGGTTGATTCAAAGAAACATGTAACAGCTTGGATTTGGGTGCCGATCATCCTATTTTCACGTCCGCTCGTGCGTTCGTATGAACTTGCGAGTGATTCTATAAGCAAATACGTTTCTATCCTAAAATATACGTCCGTTCGTATGGCAGTTCGGGAATCAGACCTATGTCAGTTTCCATCCTGATTTTTCCGTTTCATTTCTCAGGTTGCAACATTGGTTTTGCCCTTTTTCCTTTTTTGTCTGGACGTAAATCCTTCTGATCTTGCGGCTCCGCACTACAAACTTACCTCATTAAAGTGCATTCTAAATATTTGGTCTTTTATTTTTCTTTATTTCATTCATTTTGCAGTAACCAACCATTAATGAATGCATTTGCATAAGTAAATCTAACTTTGTTTAATTTTTACTTAACTTGCATTTTTTACTTGTGGATTTAATTTTTATATTTTGGCTTCAAATGGTACAACTTTACATTTTTGGTGTGGTTACCCACACCCTCTACATACAGATTGCTCTCAAATATTAAAAAACACCCAGCAACTTCTGCATGTTATGAGCCTAGAAACAGGCAAGATGGCGGCTCAGGTATTATCGGGCAGCCTGCAAACAGAAAGGGCCTTGTGACTGTGTTGCTCTGGATTCTTTGATTTCTGACCTTTCCGTGCCCCCAGCTCTGCTGTGTCTGTGCAAAATACAGCAGTAACCCACATCCTGCACTTTATCCCGCTCTCCTCTCCTCAGTAAGTGTGATGCATCTGACCAAAGATGTGCTTAAATAATTAAACAAAGCAAAGGTAAACAACTACACCAATAAATGCAATCTAAAAATATTATTCTAGTACATCAATTTAAAAATAAATAACAAAGGACATAAGTTTCTTTAATTAACGCAAATATATTGCCAAATAAAGGTTTACATGCAAAGGACTAATTAAGGTCCACATTAAAATGCTTTTATAAGGCATACATGAATCAGGTATGCATTGCAATACAATTTATGGGCTCGGCCATGCTGATATATGCAGTTCATTGCAGCTCAAGACGCGCAGACTCCTCCACATAGCCAAAAAACCTGTTCAAGAACAGCAATACGACTGCTAAAAGGTGTCGGCAGTGGCTTTCTTTTAAAACGTATTTAGAGGTTTGAAAACTGTTCTCTGAATCACACCGAAACACATCCAATTATCCTAAGTTTTACGTTTTCATCCTAAGTTTTAGGATTTGATCCTAAGTTTTACGTTTTGATCCTAAAATTTAGGAACGAACTTGCGATGATCGTAAGAGCATATACGCATTCGAACGTAGGCTCGTGCGAGTCGTAAATGGCCAAAAAAACAGGAAAAAATGACTAACACCCACCCAAACTTACGATTCTCGATCCGAAATCAATTAACTTTTGCTCTTTGAATCGAGGGGATTGTCTGTGCGCAAGAGTCCCACTTTTCAGTCAGCTCAACGCTCAAATATCTCAGTATGAAATACCCCATGGTGTACCATGCTCGGGCAACCACCAAGCAAAGAGGCGTATTCATAGCCTTCCATGCACGCACCCAATTTCAATGCTCCAAGCAAATTGCTGACTCTGCAGGTAGGTACCTGCTACTGCGGGGGACCCTGCAGGATGAGGAAATCACAATTCTGAATTACTACGCCCCTAATACCGGTCAATTGGGATTTCTTAGAAATTTGGGCAACATATTGAGCAGGCATGCGAAAGAGATTGTATTTCTTGGAGGAGACTCCAACCTAACTCTGGATCCTGGGTTGGACAGATCTCTACCTCTCACCCCTTTAAACCGTAAAGAGTCTCAAGCCTACGCGGCCATCATTTCCAAATTAGAACTTATTGATGTCTGGCGAGACTTACACCCTTTTAGGAGAGATTATATGCATTTCTCGGCCCCCCACTCCCTCCACACTAGAATTGATCACCTGTTTGTCCCTAGGAATTTCTTACCCAACATCCTCAAAGCCCGCATACTCCAGGTGCCATGGTCAGACCATGACCTAAATTGTGTCACCTGTAAATCCCTAGTGGTAAAACCAGGTTCATCAACCTGGATTCTTAATGACACTGGCTACTAATGACAGTGTCCAGGAAGCTATTAGAGTAGCCGAAGACTACTTCAAAACTAACCAACCTTCAGTAGAGTCCCCAGCTACCCACCCACACTTGGCAGGAGAGGCTGCTGCCCTGGAGTCTGGTATCCGCCAGAATCTCGGACATATTAGTGATTGAAAAACTAACAGCGATAGCCCTAGATGAATATGAGCGGTTCCAGGAGATCTGGGCTCCATGGATTGACCATCTCCAGCTGGATGCTGGGGCAGTAGTGGCTTGACCCAGGAGCCAGGTGGCGGATGCCTCAATAGAATCCCTCCCTTCATCCCTCAGCACTCCCTCTTCCTCCTTGAACCCTTTTTTCCCTTCCCCCTCCCCCTCCTCCTTGCCCTTTTTCTTACCCTCTTTCTGCCTTCTCTCCCTCACCTCTTTCTTCCTGCTCCCTTTCAGGAGTTGGTACGTATAGTAACAGGATAATCTTCCTGGACGCTTATTATAAGCAATTATATGTTTGGAGCCTGGAGAGCAGATGCTGGTTTGGTATCTGTGGTATCTGTCAGCTTAATTGTGGGCTGCGGTCCTACCTAGCAGGAGTGACCCCAGCACTCCTGGTGCACCTTAAGTAGCATAAGCGTCTGTAAATTTTCCTCTTTGTCCCGAATGTGAATTGATATCAAATGCTGTCCAGTTCTTTTTCCATATGCCTCTGTACTTAATGTCACAGACTATGTACCAATGACGAATACTTTATTTTAATTATGTGCTATGTTCGATAAAAATCATTGTACAAGAAAAATGTCTGAAGCTGGTCATCCATGTGGGATCTGAACATACAACTCCCCAAAGATCAGATGCAGCGCCTAAAATAAGGAACAGTGCCCAAAACACAAGATGGTATATTGGTGGATCCCCTCTGGGGCTGGGGGACAGCAAAAGGAATACTCTTTAACATATCTAGCATATCATTCGATCTCTGGAAACAGAGGTATCATTGTCTAAACTAAGGAGAATAGCAGTCATAAATATATGTATTTACTTCTTCATTTATTCTTTTATATGGCCCTGCAAATATTGGGCGTCCTAGGTATAGTGCCTACTGGAGCCTAATAATCCAGCCCTGACTTTCTCACACTTTAGCCTATGACCATGGCCTATTATCATCTGTCTGCTGAAGAGGCAAAATGTTTAGACAGTTACAAAGACTAGCTATGACATCTGAGCTGAACAGTTATTTTTTAAGAAAACAAACCCCCGTTAAGCTGCCTCTAGTAAGGATTTACTCAGAAAAGACTAAGTCACAACACTTAGCAGACTTGTAAAGTCCAAAATAGCACTTCATATTCCCCTCTACAATTATGAGCTATTCATGGACTTTGGAACAAGTTAATTACTTTGGGTTCCTTGATAAATGAACTGTTGGGTTTTTTTTGTACTCAGATTTCTGACTCCAAAATAATCTCGGGCATAGCTAAGAATATCTTTCAAATTGCCTCTATGTTTTCTGTCCAAGCAAATGCCTGGACAGGAGAGTAGGCTCACTTAGGATGATCTGAGGAAGCAGGCTGACAAGGAGGCTGATTACAGGCCTCTTACGCGCTCATTTATCGAATGAGTGTAACTTTACTAAGGAGAGAGCTGTTCTAAATGGTGAGTAGGGGGGAAGGCATCTCTATTTATGGCTAAATAAAACAAAGGCTTGCCAGAGCCTTGCTGCAGCTTCCCTCTTCCTGACCGTGAGGCACTTTCTGAAAGAGCTTGAAGATAAGAGGAAAGGAAATTGTGAAATGATAGGGTGAAGTAGGGATGGCGGCTACAGTCCTTAGCTCATGTTCTCCATGTTATCAAGAGGGCTGGAAAAATAAGCTTGGATCAGCGTTCTATAAAAGGAACTTTTATCACAAGTGGGTGAAAAAAAATCATTAATGAGTTGATATCTGAAATAGGGCGAGGCGAATGTCTGACAGGAGAGGAAGACCATATGTTAGAGCTTATGGGGATATCTAGGAAGATAATTCTTGGAAGCTTTTTATTAAAGTATTTGTTTTCTTTTGTTCAAAGGTACTTTCACAACCAAAATCAACACTCAGCTCAGCTTGGAGGGACAGGATGAGGAAAGGATAAAACCTATTTATTAATACAAAAAAGTGCAACAATAATTATGAAAAATTAACCTCACCTCACACAACCTCATTCACCAGATGCTGTGGGCTATTATTACTTCTGTCATAGCCACAAATGCTTTTCAAATTAGATATTTACATGAGGCAGGTGAAGACTTCCTTCAACCATCAGCTCTTTTACTTGCCCACAAATATTCATACATGCAAATACTTCCAATAGCGTTATACCGTTTTTATAAAATTCAAAAAGCTTCCAACAAACCCATAGATTTATACTGGCATTTCCAATATACAGGAGTGGTGGGACCAGAAAGCCTCCAGCTTTGTCCATTTTATGTCTTTCCACCGTCGCATAATTAGACGCATCCTTCTCCCGCTATGTTTTGCTGCTCTGGGTTAATCTAAAAAAAAGACGTCAAATTTCAGTCATACTCCACTCCACATGTCTGCACTGCATTACCTGCTGCATCATATGGGAGATCCAATTTGTAAAGCATTTGTGGCTATGACAGCATTCAGTCATGTTCAATGGTAGACACATGTATTGTTTTTTTTTTTAGAATGCTAACGCCACGTAGCGGCAGGTGTTTTTCGTGAGTGCCACCAACAAGTCATATTTATGATTCAAAAAAATGTTTAGTGCCTCTCCTCGTGTCATGTAGCGTTCCATGTATCAAAAGCGTGGCGTGCTTTATTAGCGCCGGCTAATAATGTTCTCTATAGCGCAACATAACATCAGGCGCTCAGTGTCGTTCTCCCATAGACTACAATTAGCCATTCTATTCCCATTTTCTGGTGACTTCTGGTTAACATAGTTTAATTTTTTTTTTTAGCTTAGTCAAATAAAAATGGGATCCCTGGCCTGTTCAGAATGTTTTTTTGCTCATTATTGTACTTGCTGCTAACTTGCATTTTCATGGCTGTCAATCATGTGTCGAGTCATTTGTATGTTTCCAATGTAATTCCATGTGTTTTTGCTTGGTCACTGTGCAGCCATCCCCAGTTAAAGTGGACCAACACCCAGGATTTTGACTATCCTGGGTCTTGGTCCACTTCGGTGGGGCACCCCCGATCGGGGTGCCCCGCTGTGTGAAACCCCCCCAATCACCCTAAAAACTCGCCTCTCCCCGCTCCCAGCGCCGACGGACAAGCGATTTGACAGCCGCTTGTCCGTGGCTCCTCCGCCGCCGCCTCCCGCGCGTGCCTCTTGACGCGCGCCGGCCATTCACAGACGGCCGGCGCGGGGGCGCGCACGTCTAGAGGGGCGCGAGGGAGGCGGCGGCGGCCGGCCGCCGCCGAAACTAAGGTAAGGGGGTTTGGGGGTTTTGGGGGGGGTTCACCCAAGATCGGGATGTCCCGCGGGGAGGGAGGTGATCGGCCTGGGAATCTTATAGATTCCCGGGCCGATCACCCGAGGGTGATGTCCACTTTAAAGCTTTTTTTTGTATTGCACATGGCACTGTATGCCTAAGTCTCGTGGTTTCACAGCGCCCACGCTGGCGCTGTTCATCTAGATGATAAATATAAATGATTTCTGGTCCTCCCCACCGCCGCTACCTGTAGTTAGCTTCATTCAAAGAAAAAGCAAGACATAGCGCCACAGGTAGCCTACAGAACCAAACCCTAACAACGCCCCCTGCCTGTGGCCGGCATTGCGGCTCAGGCACTAATAGCTCCTCTCTCAAGTGGTGCTACTAGTCGCTAATGATAAATTGGCCTCCAAGTAGCGTATTGTGGAGAAATACATTTGGTGAAAAACTTTTCCAGTTTACTTGCCTGAAGGACTTTTTGTGAACTTTGTTATCTACTCGTTATCAACGGGATTTTAATTGGGTATGTTAAATTACTGTATGTAGCTGTGCAATATTGTACATTTTAGTAGGTGGAGGGAGCAGGCTGCAGAGCAAAGCCGCTCTGCCCAGTGCCATATTGATCACAGTGGGATCCTGGAAGTAGGTACAGCTTGTGAGGGGTCCTTAAAGCTTTACACTGTGGGACATCCCTAATTGGGATGCCCCCCCAGAACATTTTAACTGGACCAAAAGTCTATTTTTATTATTGGACAGCTTTAAAGAGAAACAAACCCTGGGATTTTCCCTCTGCTCGGTTTTCCTGGGGTCCAGTGCAAGCCTGATTTGGGATGCCCACTTTGTGAAACCCCCAGGAACATCCAGTATTGTTACCATTTTCAATCAGCATTCAGCATTTAATAATACGTGACATAGAACGCTGAATGGAAGGGGAGTGGCAAGCATTCCCAGGCATTTCACACATCAGGGCATCTCAGATTGGGATGTCTGACCCTGCAGTCTTATAGACTATAGGGCGGTGGTTGCTCCTTTTTAATGACTGGGTTTTTTCAGTCTTCTTTCCCTATTTATTTGTTGGGCTAGGATCCCCTAGCTCTCTGCATATTGATTTTTGAGTCCAGGGTAGAATCTACTTGCACTCTGCTTTAGGGCCTGAGGGAATTTGCTTACATTGTGTTTATTCATATTTCGGTCTAAGAGCACAGGAAGGCATAGGGGTAGTAGGGGTAGAAGTGGGGGGGTAGTAGGAGTAGTATTGCGGGGGTGTTGGTGCTATGGTGCATGGACATTAGCCCACCTCCTCTTGCTGACCCTAAGGCCCACAGACTTGGTGTGGTGCTCACCATGGTCCTCCTGCAAGGAACCTCTGCACCCCCAAGTTCCTAAGCAGCCCCTCTGCAAGGTACCCCTGTACCCCAAAGTACCCTGGAAGCCCATCTGTAAGTCACCCCTGTATCCCTGTACAAAAAAAGTGTAATATTAATTATAAGCATAAAGCAGTTCAATTCAGTTCTCTCATTGTATGGGATCTTAACCTACAATGCCAAGGGCCACATCAGCATTTTGGTTGCCTTCAAAGGGCCAGGTAATAACTAATGCAAAACAAAATGTAAGTGCAACCATTCAAATGTGCTCAAATTTATGAGTTAAATGTAAATCAATCAGTTTTCTTGTACAGGACAGATGCGGACACTTTTTTTTTTCCGAGGACAGCCACAAAATGATTTTGCACAGGACAGCCGCAGACTTATTTTGCCCATAACAGCTGCAGAATTATTTTGCCCTGGACAGATGAAGGCACTAAATTACTTTGCCCTAGAGAGAGGCTGAATTATTTTGTCCAGGACAGCCCCACAATTATTTTTCCCCACCCCACCTGGCAATAGCTAGCAATAACCCCTGCAGTAGCTGTAGCGCACTCTGCTGTGGCAGTAAGCTGAATGGGTTAGACGGGCCCTGCTTGTGTAGTGGGAGATGGTTGCGCAGAGGACAGAACATTTGCAGACATTATTCTCTTCTCCCCCCAGAATTTTACAAAGACAGACACTAGCTGCTTTTTTAGGCACGGCATCCGGGGGCAGGATAAGAGGTGGTACTGTGCTTCAAAGTGTAGCACAGCATAATACTGCATCATTTGGCCCCTCCACATGCTGGCACAATACTGTCCTGCCAGTGTCAGAAGCCTTGGAGTGACCAGGCTAAAGATGGTGCCGCCATCTGGCAATAGGCCACATAAAAAGTCTTGGAGGGCCACATCTGGCCTCCGGCAAAGAGTTTGACACATGTGATATAGCCGTTAGGTCATCTAAAATTTTAAGGCATCAAGCTAACTGCACCAAATAAATCAAATTATTTAACATAAGTTTAATTATTAAATGTTAAATATTAATTCATATTTAACAAAGTACAATTCTTAAAAAATATTTGCAATTTCTCGAACACTCACAAGTGTTCACTCAAATGTGAAATTAACACATAAACATTTTGATGAGGATAAGAAATATATACCAATATCTCAGTACATTTCTAATGGCATAAAGTTGACATGTGCCTCAAGTATGACCTAGCATCTCCCAAAGAACAAGAACAAAAGACGAGTCCTCTGCATTACATTTTTAACTGAGAATAAAGGTGTGACCAGTAAGACATGTTATATATATATATATATATGTATAAACATGAATAATACATTGAGTTATCAATATTTTGGGTAATAAGCTAGCTGCCTAACAGACTGGTGTCCGACTGCCACTACTGTAGATTAAATAGAGGGTTAACTGTTTTAGGAGACATGTGCTTTGACACTGCCCCTAACTTTAGGCTCACTAGTGGACCAGCCTCCTTCATTCTTTTGTACTGAGCTAATACACAAGCAAAGGGACACCTAATTTGCTGTCAATAGATAGATAGGTAAACAGACAGGCAGAGCGGCCATAGGGACTTGTCAATTCAGACTATAAAGCGAAAGAGAGGCACCAGGCTTCAGATACCAGAGCCGCCATCATAGGACTGGGTAAGGGTTAGCAGGCATACTTGTGCCCCTTTGGCAGCCCTGATCTGAGGCCTTTTAAGAGATAGAGATGCTTAGGGGTTCACTTAAGAAGCACTAGTGCCACGTAGTGTGAGATAAACGTCATGTGAAGGTCCCAGTGCAAAAGGTGCAGTTATCAAGTCAAAAATTCCCTCTGATAGTGCCAGGTAGTGGTGTCCCATCTATAGTCAGCACCGGCAATGGGACCAGGTGCTCACTCTGCACTGTGTGGCCTTATCCCATAGACTTAAATGGGCTGGGTTGGTTATAATTTTTTGGGCTATTTTTATTTTGGGCTGGTGTATGTGCCAGGGGATCCCTTGGCTGTTTGGAATTGTTTTGCATGCATTTTTTTGTATGCATTTTTTGCACTTGTGTGTTGCGTTGCTTCTGATTTGGGCCATGCAAAAGTGGTGTCATGTCTTTCAAGTCTCCCCAATGCAACCCCCCTTTTTTTAATGTGCTCCCATCACCCACAACAGGGATTGCAGCAGGCGCTAAACAACAGGTAGCAACAGTTGAGCGACTGTAGCGGAATTTTCAGAGCGCCCGCTAGTAGTTGCTGTGCTTGGCCGTTGTTCGGTAGTTGATAGCGACTCAGTCGGTTTGCCGTAATGTTGAATATTGGGTGAGGAGTCGCTATTTGACAGGTTCCGAGCTGTATGGGTGCGCATGATAGCGACTGGCCCTAGCGACCGGCTTCCACCATATTCATTAAAAAAATGCATGTTTAAACCCCAGAGCGCTGGAGGCGATGAGTTAAAAGTAGTTTTTTAACCCCCAAACAACCATATTTTTGGAAACCAAAAAAAACAAGTTTTTAAAATAATTTTGTAATATGAATACATTAATATCAGACCTGTAATATCAATTCTGTACATTTTTTTTTTTTTTTTTTTACCTTAAAAATAATATCTAACATGGCAGAAGTGGTCACAGAATTTTTCACATTTAAAAAAAAAAAAAAACAATTAATAACAATTAATTATGAATATTTAAAGATTGTTCCACTGAAATGCATTGGAGAGCGGCAGGTAGCGAGAGGTCATACCTGTCGCTGTTCAAGGTCGGACGCTGGCGCTGTGGGCTGAGGC
Organism: Gastrophryne carolinensis; assembly: GCA_027917425.1. Taxonomy (NCBI): domain Eukaryota; kingdom Metazoa; phylum Chordata; class Amphibia; order Anura; family Microhylidae; genus Gastrophryne; species Gastrophryne carolinensis. The sequence continues at coordinate 121,952,043 of CM051239.1, forward strand.
TGGAATAATGATGAATGAGTGGCTATATGGCGCTATCTCAGTCGCTAAGCAGGATTGGCTTGATAAATGTGTGATTGTGGTGGGGAGCCGGCGTTCTCGTGGCGGGGCCCGTCATTACCGGCCGCTCACCAGTCGCTACCTGTCGCTATTCCTTCATAAATAAGGGCCCTAGAATCCTCTTTTCACAGTGCCCGAGCGGGTGCTGTGTTTTTAGTAACGAAATTGGTTGTTGCTATCGCTTCCAGCCGGCGCTAGTCGCTAGTGCATCAGCTTTTAAAAGCCCTGCGCTAAGTGCCCCGCAGCTGGCTAGGAGCCAGAGAATGCAGAGCGCTGCATGTCTCCAGGCAGCTCTGCAGTGCGGGCGCAAAGAACGTCTCGCAAGAAACTCTCATCTGATGCCCATAGAACAATATTATAAATAAGGCTCTTAGAGAGACTCGCATGAATTAATATAGACAATGAATTAATATGTCATATTGTACTGCTATTTATAAAATATATTATTTTGCATTTTACTGAATCTTGCATTGGAGGGGCTCTCCCAATTCTAATTAATTTCCCTCTAAGATTTATAGCCAAAAAAATCATTTAGTTATCCCAAAAAATGACAGCATTTAAAATATTCTTATGTTTACATAAATATTGAAGAGGGTTTAAAGGTTTTATTGGCTGGACATCAGTTGCACAGCGTAAGAGCCTTAAAAAATAAACATTAAGCTCAGTAAGTTCAGCAAATTATCATGATAAGTTCCTGCCACACTCAATGCAAGCAAGGGGACTGCACAGCTTCAAACAGATCATATCTATATATTTCATTTCTTATGACGTTTGTGTTCCTGGGAAAATAGCATTTTTTTATTCTAAATCTTTTTAGCAGTTATTTTTGCCATTAAATAGAACTTATGGATACTATGGACATCCAGTTATTTAATATAAAAGCCATATCTCCTATACTGCACTTAAACAGGACCTTCACCACGATTTATTGAAAAGCCCAAACCCCTAAAAAGCTATTCCCCAGCATCTAAAATTAATATATTTTAAGTTTTTAGTCACTTACTTATCATTCTTTCCCCCACTGGGCTGCAACTCTGTTCAGGACTTTAGGATACGGGCGCCGCCATCTTGACTCAGAGGGGACAGTGGACAGAGGGATAAAGTACAGGGGGCGGGTTATAGCTGTGCTTTGCTTAGGCAGAGCAGAGCTGGAATCAGGAAAAGGTCAGCAATCCCAGAATGCAGAGCCGCCATCTTGGATGTTTAAAAGCTCATAACATGCAGTAGATGCAGGTAGGATGATTTTTAATGTGAGCAATCTGCATGTACAGGGTGTGGCAAACATATAAGATAGACTCATATTTTTATAGAAAATGTATGCATTGGGTTACTGATTTTAGAATATGCAATTTTCTGAACTTTTCAAGAACTTGCACGATTCTAACTGCCTCTCAAGTCAAGGAACTTTATGTTCATCTACAATATTGTAACACCACATGTGACTACTCAACAGAAAGCGTTGCTTTCATAGTTGGCTGCGGCCTATCTGGAGACTGGCCTGAATGCAAGGTACTTTTGCTTAAATTATTTAAAGAATTAAGGAACATGCTTTATATTAAATGATTCAACAAAAAGAGAATGACTCTGTGCATGTTTCAACTGAATAGTGGTTGAGGGTTGAAAAGTTGAGATGCAAAAGTTTTCTAATGGGAAAATATATATTGTAAATAGAAGATAGAGATATTTTCCACATATGATAACAACCCCCTTGGGGTTATCTCCTACAGTATGAAGAACGCTCCCATTAAATCAGTAAGTTCAGCTCATAAAGCTCCAAGCTCCTTCATAGCCCTACAGTGGGTATAAAAGGTCCACACACCTCAGTTAAATTGGCAGGTTATATTCATGTAAAAAAATCAGACCAAGATACAGGGGTGGACTGGAGCTAAAAAACGTCCCTGGACTTTTTGGGGCACAGGAGCCATGCTGTACTGTTCCTGGCCTAGCATAGTATCCTATAGTATAGTATATATATCTTATTTTCCTTGCAATAAGACACACCCAAGGTTTAGAGGACAAAAATAAGAAAGACAATATTCTGAACCAAATGGTATGCTTTAACCCCCTCTCCTAATCACCCTATTACAGAGAGCAGAATCATCCCATTAAAGGCGGTGAGCGACATCCCTTATTACAGCCAGTAAGTAGCATCCTTCATTACAGCCAGTGAGCAGCATCCCTCATTACAGCCATTGAAGGGCATCCTATATTGGAGGCAGTGTGCAACATCTTCTATTACAGGCAGTGAGGGGCATCCCACAGAGGCATGTTGCATTATGTCCCATAACAGGCAGTGAGGGGCATCCCACAGAGGCATGTTGCGTTATCTCCCATAACAGGCAGTGAGGGGCATCTCACAGAGGCATGCTGCGTTATGTCCCATAACAGGCAGTGAGGGGCATCCCACAGAGGCATGTTGCGTTATCTCCCATAACAGGCAGTGAGGGGCATCCCACAGAGGCATGTTGCGTTATCTCCCATAACAGGCAGTGAGGGGCATCCCACAGAGGCATGTTGCGTTATCTCCCATAACAGGCAGTGAGGGGCATCCCACAGAGGCATGTTGCGTTATCTCCCATAACAGGCAGTGAGGGGCATCCCACAGAGGCATGTTGCGTTATCTCCCATAACAGGCAGTGAGGGGCATCCCACAGAGGCATGTTGCGTTATCTCCCATAACAAGCAGTGAGGGGCATCCCACAGAGGCATGTTGCGTTATGTCCCATAACAGGCAGCGAGGGGCACCCCACAGAGGCATGTTGCGTTATCTCCCATAACAGGCAGTGAGGGGCATCCCACAGAGGCATGTTGCGTTATGTCCCATAACAGGCAGTGAGGGGCATCCCACAGAGGCATGTTGCCTTATCTCCCATAACAGGCAGTGAGGGGCATCTCTCATTACAGCCAGTAAGTAGCTTTCCTCATTAAAGCCAGTGAGCAGCATCCCTTATTACCAGCAGTGTATGGCATCCCACATTGGAGGCAGTGTGCAACATCTCCCATTCCAGGTAGTGAGTGGCATCCCGCCATTCCAGGCAGTGACTAGCATCTCTCAATACAGGCAGCAAGCGGCATCCAACCCCCTCTCTCCCCCCAGTGCTAGACAATAATAAGGCAGTGAGCGTGCAGGGTAACCAATTCATGCCCGCCCGCCCGCTGCTGCTGTTCCTCCGCCATCGCCACACACATACACACATTTACCAGTGCTTCCTGCTTGTTGCGGGACTTGTTCCAAGTGGCCGGTGGGCATAGTATGTATGACCCCCCCCCCGGTGAGTATGGTCCTGCAGCTGTTGCCCCTTCCTGCCCCCTTGGTGTGTATGGCCCTGCCGTCACTGCTTCCCCCTCTACTGCTGCCCCCTGGCCAGTATGGCCTGCCACTGCTGCTGCCCCCCTCCTCCTCCCCCTGATGAGTACTGCCCATTGCTTCTGCCCCCCCTCCTCCTCCATTGTATACATGCCCGCCGCTGATGCCCCTACTTTCCCCCCCTGTGCATATGTGTGGAAGTGCAAGTGGGACTGCATGTATGTGCATGGAAGTGCACTTAGGACTGCGTGCATGTGCGTGGGAGTGCATGTGGAACTGCATGCATGTGCATGGGAGTGCATGTGAGAGTGCATGTATGTGGGAGTATGTGCATGTGAGTGCATGTGGAACTGCGTGTATGTGGGAGTATGTGCATGTGAGTGCATGTGAGACTGCATGCATGTGCATGGAAGTGCATGTGCATGGAAGTGCATGTGGGACTGCGTGTATGTGCATGTGGGAGTGTGCGGGAGTGCATGCATGCCCATGGGAGTGCATGTGGGAGTGTCTGAGCGTGCTGGTATCAGTGTACCATGTTGCCTAGCAACATGGAGAAAGGGATGGAGCACAGCCAGGGCGTTTAAGGACACATCTTGAATATGGGGTACAGTTTCGCCCCCCCACACCGGAAAAGGCATATAGGCAGACTGGAGAAAGTGCAAAGAAGGGAAATATTATATGGGGGAGTTACAACTGTATTCCTATAAGAAGGGGGCATTTATATATGGAGCAGAGGTGGAATAACACAAGGGTAGGAGGGTGACCTTACTGTGGGGATAATCTGTGAAATAACATTTTCCTGAGTGATTCCAGGTTCAGAGACAGGAACTAAATGCCCTTGGAAGTCAGGAACTTTTCCCGCTATTAGCTACTATTGTCTGGAGGGTTTCTTGTTTTGCCCTCTCATTGGCCTAAATGTAGGGGTAGTTTGCAGGGGTTAAACCTGAAGACATGTTTTTTTCCAATGCAAATTACACAGTACCTTATGGTTTTGGTAAACCAGTCAGACATCAATGTTTTTAAGTGGATCTTCGCTCTGAATATCTTATATGTCTCCCACACCCTGTACATACAGATTGCTCACATTAAAAATAATCCTACCTGCACCTACTGCATGTTATCAGCCTTTAAACATCAAAGATGGCGGCTCATGGAACATCAGGCAGCCTGCAAACAGGAAGAGCCTTCTGACTGTGCTGCTCTGAATTCTGGGATTGCTGACCTTTTCCTGACCCCAGCTCTGCTCTGTCTGTGCAAAGCACAGCTATTACTCCGCCCCCCTGTACTTTATCCCACTCTCCTCTCCTCAGTATGTGAGGCTTCTGAGTCAAGATGGTGGCACCCGTATCCTAAAGTCCTGAACAGGGTTGCAGCCCGGTGGGGGAAAGAATAATAAATAAGCGACTAAAAACTTAAAGTGTATTAATTGTAGATACTGGAGAATCGTTTAAGGGTTTGGGCTTTTTATTAATACATGCTGAAGGTCCGGTTTAATGTTTTGGATTTATTTTCTATACATAGAAACCTTTAGATATTATTCTCTATTCTTTCCCTGATGTAACTATTGGACTGAGAACCTTGAGCCAAAGGGGGAAAAAAAGGATGGGCTACTTAATGTTCAGTAAATGATTTTTAAATGTTTTATCTTCTTGTGGTGTCTGTGGAAGAAATGGATGTTTCTGAAAAGTGATTTATTCTATAAAACTATCCCTGGGGAGAGGCAGACTTATCAGCTGATGCTTTTCATCTGTAATCCCTGACAGAAGGCCGGCTCTCCAGCCAGTTATGGAGGGAAGGGGGGATTATCAGCAAGGACCAGGCATTTGAAGTCACAGATAAGGGCCTGGTGAATAAAGAGTCTACAGTGCACAATTCTTGAAATCCACACAAGAATGAAGTGTGGTTGGAAGACAAGAGGATTCTGATTATCACCACATTTTCGGAATACTTTGAGAAAGTTCACAGCGTCATTATTGAATGCTTCTATCAAATGATTTGATGTACTTTTTGGAAACCACCTAGTAATGGCCTTAAAGTGGACCAACACCCAGGATTTTGACTATCCTGGGTTTTGGTCCACTTCGGCGGGGTGCCCCGCTGTGTGAAACCCCCCAGAAACCCCGAAAAACTCACCTCTCCTCGCTCCCACGTGATCGCCGCTGCCAATCCCCGCTGATGGACAAGCGGGAGGCAGCGACGGACAAGAGAGCACGCCCACCGCCGCCTCCCGCGCGTCACTCTTACAGGGCGCGCGCAGGGGGTGCGCGTCCTGCTAGAGGGACGCGCGGGAGGCGGTGGGCGCCGCTGGATCGAGGAGCAGGTAGGGATTTAGGGGTTTCTGGGGGGTTTCACAGAGCGGAGCACCCCCTATCGGGGTGCCCCGCAGTCAGGGGGCTGATCGGTCCGGGAATATTATAGATTTCCGGGCCGATCACGGGAGGGTGTTGGTCCACTTTAAAGAGATTATCCAAAAAAAAAAAAATTATTCTCACAGCTTAGCCCAGTTGATCGCTTCAAATCCAGAGCTTGGAAATGAACTTGATCCCTCAATCCAGTGCAGCACCATCAGCCCTATACTCCATTTTCAGGCCTAGGCGCACCCCTGCCATTGCCATTATGGAGCAGTCAGCCCTATACTCCATGTTCAAGCCTAGGCGCACCCCTGCCATTGCCATTATGGAGCAGTCAGCCCTATACTCCATGTTCAGGCCTAGGCGCACCCCTGCCATTGCCATTATGGAGCAGTCAGCCCTATACTCCATGTTCAGGCCTAGGCACACCCCTGCCATTGCCATTATGGAGCAGTCAGCCCTATACTCCATGTTCAGGCCTAGGCGCACCCCTGCCATTGCCATTATGGAGCAGTCAGCCCTATACTCCATGTTCAGGCCTAGGCACACCCCTGCCATTGCCATTATGGAGCAGTCAGCCCTATACTCCATGTTCAGGCCTAGGCGCGCCCCTGCCATTGCCATTATGGAGCAGTCAGCCCTATACTCCATGTTCAGGCCTAGGCGCGCCCCTGCCATTGCCATTATGGAGCAGTCAGCCCTATACTCCATGTTCAGGCCTAGGCGCACCCCTGCCATTGCCATTATGGAGCAGTCAGCCCTATACTCCATGTTCAGGCCTAGGCACACCCCTGCCATTGCCATTATGGAGCAGTCAGCCCTATACTCCATGTTCAGGCCTAGGCGCACCCCTGCCATTGCCATTATGGAGCAGTCAGCCCTATACTCCATGTTCAGGCCTAGGCGCGCCCCTGCCATTGCCATTATGGAGCAGTCAGCCCTATACTCCATGTTCAGGCCTAGGCGCACCCCTGCCATTGCCGTTATGGAGCAGTCAGCCCTATACTCCATGTTCAGGCCTAGGCACACCCCTGCCATTGCCATTATGGAGCAGTCAGCCCTATACTCCATGTTCAGGCCTAGGCGCACCCCTGCCATTGCCATTATGGAGCAGTCAGCCCTATACTCCATGTTCAGGCCTAGACGCGCCCCTGCCATTGCCATTATGGAGCAGTCAGCCCTATACTCCATGTTCAGGCCTAGGCGCACCCCTGCCATTGCCATTATGGAGCAGTCAGCCCTATACTCCATGTTCAGGCCTAGGCGCGCCCCTGCCATTGCCATTATGGAGCAGTCATGGCCATGTCATTGTGAATGGTTGTGAGGAGGGCCAACAGTGCTGGACTGGATCGAGTGATTGGGTGACTTTCCAAGCGCCAGAATAAATGCAATGCAGGGGATAGACAGTGAGTATAGCTTTTTAGTGTTATAATACTGGCCAATCCATTTAAACCGGACCTTCACCATGATTTATTGAAAAGCCCAAACCCTTAAAAAACAATTCCCCAGCATCTTAAGTTAATATATTTTAAGTTTTTAGTCACTTACTTATTATTCTTTCCCCCACCAGGCTGCAACTCTGTTCAGGACTTTAGGATACGGGCACCGCCATCTTGACACAGAAGCATCACATTTACTGAGGAGAGGAGAGTGGGATAAAGTACAGGGGGGTGGTGTGCTCAGACAGAGCAGAGCTGGGGTCAGGAGAAAGTCAGCAATTCCAGAACGCAGAGAAGCACAGTCAGAAGACACTTCCTGTTTGCAGGCTGCCTGATGTTCCATGAGCCGCCATCTTGGTTGTTTAAAGGCTCATAACATGCAGTAGGTGCAGGTAGTATGGTTTTTAATGTGGGCAATCTGTATGTACAGGGTGTGGGAAACATATAAGATAGGCTCTTATTCAGAGTGAAGGACCGCTTTAAATATGTTATCAGTAAACATACTGTGATGTTAAATGGACTGTCCAGGCAGAAAAAGCTATACTAACTTATTGTCCCTCGTAGATCTTACATCCGGCTTCAGTGTGGTAAATCGTACAGATCAGTGAGATCTACCAACCTACTGTAAAGCACCAGCGTTCATGCTCTGCCTCATCCAGTACCCCATTACCCCCACTTCACGCCCCCACCATTCATTGCAATGGAGGGGGTGTGTCTGACCCCTGCACTGAATGGCCGGTGCTCAGTCTCGCGGATCGTTCACAATGGAGCCAGCCGGAAGTGAATATAGTTTTTTCTTATTATTTTATTTTCTGGATAGAGACTTTACAAGTGGATCTTTAGTCAAAAATTATTGAAGATCTGCTAAAACCCCCATCCCCAGCGCACTCTAGTTTGGGATGTCAAGCTACTTAACAATACCTTTGCTATTCTTGTGCACCACGTGACTACCATCAGTCCAGTGGGGTTTAGCAGGAGGGAGTACACCATGCACATGCATGCCCACCTGGCAAACCTGAGGAGACATAACCCAGGAATGTGCAAAGGTGCCCAATAAAGCCTGATTTCAAGCTTCCAAGGTATTTTAAGCTAGTGGGGTATCCCAGAAACACTTGGAGTGTGGGTGTCATGGTTGACTGGTCCACTATAAAGAGACCCACGTCAGCCAGTGCAGTTTCAGCTCCTCAAACAGTGCTGTTTTTCTGCACATTTAATGAGGGCCCCAGGTACATTCCCACTGCCGGCTCTAGTATAATCAAATTGACCACACTGAGCTATGAGCACTTATCCTTGTTGCACTTCTCCCCCTCCAATCAGGATCAGCCTATGCTATCTTGATTTGCAGAATAGGTTGTAGCATTTGCTTCTTTAGCCCAGACCAGGTCCTTGAGATTGGGGCTCTGATGTTTCCAATCAAGTATCACCTTATCTGCACAAGTGTAGACTTCATTGGCAGTATGTCAATTTCACTATAAACTACCTTATTGTCTTTTTCAAGTCATTTGCCATCCGCCACCAGCTGTTAACTTACCTGTGAACCCAATCCCTTTCCCTCTTAAGCAAGCACAAGCCAGGAGAAACCTTTTTCTAACTCTGAATAGACTATTTTTTCCCATAGTCATCACTTTTATATTTTTTCAGTAGAAGGCCCTTTTTATGCCATCACAATTGGTAGTTGAGTGGTGCTAGTTTTTATCTGAGACCAAGCAGTTGTCTTTCCGCAGTGAAAGCTAGTTGTGACTACCAAATCTTAGCTTACTTTGGAAGTTTCTGCACCATCATAGCTACCAGGCAGAAATGCTTTGTTGCAGGGATTTACTGCTCATACTCAACCACATAGGAAGCACAGATGTGTGACTGAACAAGAAAATATGAAGCAGGAAGACAGCCTTGACTTTTATGTTTTATATTAATAGATAGAGTTGACCAATGTATTTTGAAAACATGATGTAACAGATCACACTGTAACAGATCACGGATCAGTCCCTGTGAAGCTGTCTATCAGCCACATAGCTTGGATAGAGGCTCTAGGACTGCTGACACAACAAGCATGTCCAGGAGCTGATGCCAGAGCTGGTCGACAGCTGCCACCTAGGCCCCAGCAACATATACCAGGAACCTTGGAAATGTCAGCAGATGGCTAGGCCTCAGATGATGGCCTGTACTGTAGGACAGTGATGACTTGCTGTGCAATAGTCTATACAGGTTTTTACTGGAAACAACTGATCTAACACTTGTCATGGTGCATAAGTGGACAATGTTGGGGTTGGATGGATTAAACTTCGGTGTGGTACTTGGATTTAGCAAGAATGTAATCAGGCGAGGCAGGGTTGGCATTGATCTGGTAGAAGTTTCAGGATGTGCTAAGAGATGTAGCTTAGGCAAGTCAGCAACAGTTTGGCACAGAATGACTGCAGGTGCACTTTGGCAGGGCAGGCTGAAACAGCATGGACACTGGCAATACAGTCCTCAGCTTGCTAGTTCCTGGAGACGGCTTTTTACCAATGAGGTGTTGGCCAGTGCAGAGCCAGAAGTGACAGAGTGGGAAGTATTCCAGTGAACCATGCCCATGTGAGCCTGACAGTTGCTAGAAAGAAGGTCATCTATCACCATCCTAAAATACTGAATAATCAAATAATCAAACAACTTTATACTACATTAGAATAAAGGCGAAAGCCAAAATAACATGATCCGGTGTAGGTGGCAATTATAGTGTTAACAATATCCATATTCATTCTAAGAGTATGCAGCATTGCCAACCTTACTAATAGTGTACTTCCTGATGTAAACCTTGTCCATTGTCCATGTAGATGGAAAGAATGTAAATGGTTTTAATCTGGCTACTCAATAAGTGTTACCCATTTGCGGTTCTCCCTCAGGTTTCCATTTGGATGGATTGAGATGAAAGGGACTGAACGCTGAAGTCTTTAGTGGGACTATGTTTTGAGTGCCCGCTCTGTATTTCTGCTTATTTCCTAATGTATACTCATTAAAGGTCTAATACAGTAATGCTGGAGTGCAGTTCCATTAGGCACACATTGCCAGGCCTTCGGGTCATACCATGATTAGACACTGTACCAGATAACATCTCCACACCGCTAATGCTTTTGCTTATGACTGAATACACTGATTGCAGAAACGGATTTTGAAGGAAAAAAATCTGATTCAGGCACAAAAATAAAGGAGCCATTGTTTATTGTCACAGTGTGCAGTGCTTGTGGCTGAGGTCCCAATGTTGTCTTTACACTATTCCAAAATCAAAAAAGCCTCGAAATTGTAATTGTAATAATCTAGTGCAAAAAATGTTTCAGAATCATGTAAAGAAATAGGTAATTTAACAATTGCCACGTATATCAAGCTTAATAAAGTGTAGACGGTGGGTACGTTTCATACAACTAGAGTAGGACAGAACAACTGTGGGGGACAAAAGGCACATATCTTTTTGTTGCCTGGTCAGAGCCTTTCATAAAAAAGGGCAAAGTATATACAGTCACTACCATTTATTTTCTTGATATCCCAGGTTTTCTGACATTGCTGCCCTGGAGTCTACTGCTGGGCTACCATCAGCCTATATTTTTTAGATCTCCTCACTGATGCACAGGTGGAGTGATTAGCTAGATTATGCAGAAAACATGGCTGACTGATGGCCCTTGAGGAGAGGGTTGGGCACCTATACTCTAATGGAACATCTCTAAAGTTTAAAGTTTGACTTATTTATGGCCAACTACTTGGGCAAAAGAATTCTGCTAAGAAATATCTGCTGTGACTGAGAAGGGGCTGACTTGCAGTATCATTAAATAATAATTGTAAAAAAAAAAGATGGCACATAGAAGTAGAAAGTATTAATGATAATTACTTAGTTAAACCTACATGATTTTAAGCTTCCTGTATGAAAGGCATCTGGGCTGATAAAAGTTAAAAATACACACTTTATCTCCAGTTTTATGAGATTCAGCCTTGCAAGTTGGCTTCCGTGCAGCACAAGTGCCTCCCATAGAGGGAGTATGCCAAGGCAGCAACTGGCATCTGCAGATAGCCACGATTCTCATAGTATCTGAATTGCCAAGGCATCTAAAGACCAAGGCCAGATATCCTTAACGGGTATGTACTCTAGCTGCAGACTGAACCAGACCAACTGTGAGGGAGGGAGGTAAAACATCCGTCATTTTAATAGCCTAGAGGTGCCCTTTCACTAAAGAAATATGAGGAGGCCTCCAAAAAAAGCAGTTGAGGCAGCTAGTAAAAGAAAACAGCCCCCCATTTCATAAAATGTAAGCTGGAGGAGTATCGGTTGTAATTATTTATCAGGTAGCGCAGGCCGGTGGAGGGAGCTCAAAGAGGCAGAACCACTGAACACCCAGATTTACCGGAATCTATGAGGTCCCCGGTATTTAATGGAGTCCACCACAAGGTGGAACAGACTGAGATACTGAACACCTTGGGTGACAGGGCCTGGGCACGGCAAGAGAGACACAACCGAGAGTTGAGAGACGCTTGCTCAAATTACGTGATTTGGCAAATGGCTCTGATTGTTGACAATAGGGCACTGTGCGAGCGCCCCCACCCGAGACATTCAGATAGGCTGGGATGGAAGCGTGCGCACCCACTGGGCATGCAGGGGATGTGGGAGCATGTGCTCCCCATTAATCCCAATCAAAGGTTTAAACAGCGGGGAATCGGGGAAGCAGAACAAAACCTGGGAAAGTAAGCAAACCAGAGTTTTGATCCGCTTTAAGCAGAAAAAGCAATAGCAGGGCACTTTTTTTTCTTTAAAAACATGGGGTTCCCACAAAGCCAACCTGCTCGGGCACCAAACATAAAGGCTTGTATTTCCAGGGCTCTAGGGCCAACCAGCTGGCCCTTGGTTCTTACCATTACAAGGCTACTTTTGTTTAGATAAAAATTGTATCTATTAAAAAATACCCCAAAAATGACCAAAAAAGTCCCCCCAAAAAAACCCACAGTTTCGATGTTAAATTGAATGCATGTGAAAGCGGCAAAAACTGTGAAAACTGAAAATAAATACAAATACAAAAATAAAGAATCAGGCAATTTTTTTTTAAATAAAAATTGTTATGGAAGCTTACGCCAAGCACTTTCAATTGCGTTTGCATGTTCGATCAAATCCCGTAGCCATATTTGAACACAAGCACATCAACTCATTTGTCTAAATACTTCAACCAGTCTGCACCATTAGCATGGCTGATGATAGAACTTCTCTCCTTACTGACAAATGTTTCATCTGCCTACATTGAATTGATTCATGGTTGTCTATAAATTAAAACTGACCAGGTAGCTGGGCTTCTTTGTCGCCAAGTTTCACAGGCTCACATCCAAAATAGGTAATTATTTTAAAATGTTGATTATTTACAAAATGTAGTCACTGGTAACTGGTAGCTGAAAGGCCCTTTCTTTTTTACTGTTATCTTAATAGGCAGAGCAAAGCAGCTATTAGTACTGCAACACATGTAAGAACTCATATACTAGATGTAACGTGAGAATTCTGCCATCTGATGACTTGCTCCTACACACATAACCTTATCAGAGACAATGGGTTTCGGGAAATCACTTGCAGCACATGATGAGCTGTCCGTGGGAACTGGCATGTTGTGATGAAAACATGTTATAAGAAAAGGTATCAGTTTTATTTGTGTTGGGAGTAATGTCTTTGTATGTGTTTGTTTCAAATGTGAGATAGCTAATAAAGTTTTAAAAAGCTTCCATAACATAGGCATTAGGCACATTAGGTAGAGATACATGTTAGGCTATAAAATGGGATTAACACCCTAACAGTCCTAGTGAAATAGAAAAAGTAGAAAGCAGGGGCAACTACAGACACATAGGTGTTGATTCAGAGCCTGGTGAGAAAACTTACTTCTTTTTTAGGAGAGAAAATTGCAATTCACTTTCATTGTCTACGTTGGAGCTGATTCAGAGCCCCATGAAAATTTACACCCGGTAGACAATACTGAATAGCAGTTTTTTCTCCTCATAATTAGTGAGTTTTCTCACTAGGCTCTGAATCGATCTGGCACACAGTGTAGGGGCAGTAAGGGTCAGCATTAGCTCAACCAAAACCTAAAAGCTCCATTTGCCAAAAGGGCAAAACAGAGGGTTAAAAAGATCAAAACCCCTTCTATTCAAAGGTAAAGACAGATAGAATGCTTTCTCAAACCAAAACAAGTGGTTCTTTTCCTAAAGTGGCATCTATGTATGTTTTGGCTCTCCCAAATCTCACTCCCTAAACAGCAATCTATCTACAATCTATCTACAGCCTTGTGCTTATGAGGAGCTATAACCCCTAAACACATGTTGAAGTGGATGGCCATGTAAGTATTATCTACACCTAAGCAGAGTACCTCAATTCAATTCAATTTATTGTTCAAGTACATCATGAGATGAACAAGGAATTCTTTTTGGTATATACACAGTGCAACAGTAAACAGTTAACTTCAGTTCCAGTAACATAGGAAGGGGAACATAGAAACAGAGATACACAGACACAGTTAATCTTCTAAAGTGCAAATGATACAAAGTGCAAATGATACAAAGTGCAAATGATACAAAGTGCAAATGATACCGGCTTGAGCTGGGGCCTATGATGCCTGCCTATTGTTGAGTATGCGGACAGCCAAAGGAAAGAAACCCTTCCTAGACCTAGAATTCCTGCAGACTGGTACCGCAAGACGCCGCCCAGATGGTAAGTAATGGAATAGGGCGTGTCCAGGGTATCTTTTCTGCCCGAGTCTTGGTTCTGCGTTCGTGCAGTTCATGCAGGGATTGTAACGGGGCTCCAATTACTCTTTCTGCTGTCTTAATTGTTCTTTGGAGTCTACGCTTGTCCCTTTTAGTAGATCCCTCGAACCAGACAGAGAAAGAAAAACACAGTACAGAACCAATGACGGCATTGAAGAACAGCACTAACCACCTTTTCGACAGACCGGCCTTCTTCAGTTGCCTCAGGAAGAAAAGTCTCTGGTGTGCTTTCCTCAGTAGAGCCATGGTGTTCCTTTCCCAGCTGAGGTTGTTGCAGATGGTCACACCCAGAAATTTTGTCTCACTTCCTCTTTTGATTTCCACCCCCTTGATGGACAGGGGTGTCATGGGTGCCGGATTCTTCCTGAAGTCCACAACCATCTCTATGGTTTTTGAAGGGTTAATGACCAGGTTGTGTATAGTGCACCAACTAACAAGCTCCTCCACTGCTCCTCGGTAGGTATCTTCTTTTCCGTTCTTGATCAGGCCTATGACCTAGTTGTGTCATCGGCAAACTTTACAATCCTCACAGAGTTGGCCAAGGAGGTGCAGTCGTTAGTGTAGATGGAGAACAAGAGGGGTGACAGAATGCAGCCTTGAGGGGCACCGGTGTTGGTGTGCCTGACACTGGACCGTACCGGACCAAGTCTAACTATTTGGGATCGCTCTGTTAAAAAGCTCCCTGTCCACGCACAGATGTTATGAGGAATGTTGAGCTTAGACATCTTTTCCACCAGTAGGTTCGAACTTATGGTGTTAAATGGCGAACTAAAATCAACAAAGAGAACTCTGACATAGGTGTCTGGCTTATCCAAATGCTCATACATATAGTGGAGGGCCATATTAACAGCATCGTCTGAAGATCTATTTGCCTTGTAGGCAAATTTCATGGGATCCATAAGGCTGCCGGTGGTTGTTTTCAGGTATTCCAGCACAATCCTTTCAAATGACTTCATGACCACGGATGTAAGTGCAACTGGTCTGAAGTCATTCATCTCAGTGGCCAAATGTTTCTTTGGCACCGGGACAATGATGGATCTCTTGAGACAGTGTGGAACTACGCCCAATTCCAGGGAGGCATTGAAGATCCTTGAAAACACTGCCGATAGCTGGTCCGCACATGACTTGAGGCAGATTGTGGATACTCCATCTGGTCCTGGCGTCTTCCTTATGTTGAGGCCTTTGAGAACTTGGGCAATTTTAATCTCTGAGACCAAAAGTGTGTTTGCTGTTTGAGAGCCATTAGTATGAATGTTATGGTCGATTGATGATAGTGATTGATTTAGGGACCGGGGGGGAGCAAGCTGCCATGTTTGGAGCTGAATCAAATCTGCAGTAGAAGTTGTTGAGTTCCTCTGCTTGCAGCCTGCTAGGGTTCAGTATCTGGGTGGACCCTTTGTAGTTAGTAAGATGCCGAAAACCCTGCCAGGCCTCTCTCGGGTTACTGGAGGAGAACTGCTTTTCCATTTTCTTAGCGTAACCTCTTTTTGCGACCCTGATCTCCTTGGACAGGGAATTCCTCAACTTCTTGAACATAAGGATGTTCCCATCTCTGTGTGCAGACGCCTTCTGCTTCCTTAACTTCCTTATGCTGTTAGTGAACCATGGCTTGTTGAAGTGGCCATAGTTCCTTAAGATTTTGGATGGTACAATTGTGTCTTCGCAAAAGGTAATGTAAGAGAGCACTGAGTCAGTCCCATTGCTCTATAGAGTGAGAGTAGAAGACGTCCCAGTCGGTACACTCAAAACAGGCTTGCAACTGGTCGATGGCCTCCTTTGACAAGACCTTGGTTGTTCTGGTTTGGGGAGTAACTGACTTCAGCCGTTGCTTGTATAGAGGTAGCAGATGTAGTAAGCAATGATCAGAGTATCCCAGAGCTGCTGTGGGAACAGCCCTGTAAGCACGCTTTACTGTTCTGTAGCATTGGTCGAGAGTGTTGTTCCCTCTTGTAGGGCAAATAATATGTGGTATAAATTTAGGATGTTCGAGATTAAGACATGCTTTGTTGAAGTCACCCAGAGCTATGAGAAATGAGTCTGGGAACAACTTTTCATAGTCTGCGATAGCCTCAGATAATGAGCTGAGGGCCATGTTGACATTGGCCTGAGGGGGAATATACACCCCTATTAGAATAATGCACGAGAACTCCCGTGGAGAGTAAAAAGGTCTGTAGATAAGAGCCAGGTGTTCTATGTCAGATGTACACCTCTTATCTAACACATGAGCATTTTTGACCCATCTGTTGGTGTAGAAGCAAATGCCACCTCCCCTAGCTTTGCCAGTTGCATCCGAGTCCCGGTCTGCTCTATGGATGGTGAACCCTTCAATTTCCAGGCTAGAGTCCGGGATTGAGTTTTTAAGGCAAGTTTCAGTAAAACACAGAACTGCAGAGCGCGACATCCTAGATTCCCTCCTGCTGCACATCAACCTCAGCTCATCTAGCTTATTGGTCAGGGACTGAACATTGGCCAGATGAATGTCCGGGATGGCAGAATGAAATCCTCTCCTCCTTAATCTCATTAAAGCACCGGAGCGCTTGCCCCTCCTCCTTTTACGACGAACGTAAGTACATGAGATGTGGTTGATGTGCGAGATGACGGTACTGTACAGTAGTGAGAAATTGGGATTGGAGCATATCGACAGTTGATGGTGATTTTCCCTGTGAGCTTTAGGAATAGTCAAAGATGTAAAGGGATAAATTGCATGGCTTTACCTACTGCAAAGGATCGTGGGAGAAATCTCTTAGTTTGTATGCACCATGTAAATACTTTTTTGCTTTAAGAAAGCACTAAAAACAACTAGCAATAGACACTGCACACAGAGCACATGCACCATGTGACAACAAGCGAGAGGGAGCCTCTGCATATACTACTGTAAAGACGAGATGTTATGCTGAAGATATTGTGCTCCATGTTATGTTCCTGATGTTCCTGATATGTTACAATGCCCATAGACATTGAAGTGTTAAATCAGAACCAGGACAAGCGAAAATGCAACACTGGAAAATTAAAATAAAAAACGTGATACTCTTACCAGGCAATGTTTCCAGACTTTTCTACTACCAGAGACCAGTTCTAACCCTTTTAGTGCCAGCCTACCTACAGATTTGTTCACCCTCTATTGACAAACTATTTTCACCATTTTGTGCTATACATGTTTAACTGTGAAGTTTGTGTGAATTTTTTTTTTTTGCTAGAGTTTGGGCTTTAACGTAAAAAAAATGGCTTGTTTGTATTTTGCATTATTTTCAGTTATATTTTAGGGTAAAAAAATAAATGTTACTTTTTTCAAAATAAAAAATGTAAGTTTTTCAAGAAAACTATATTGCATATAAAAGCCCCATTTTTCCTGATTAAACGGTACCACATATGTAGCGGGAGACACCCCAAGCTGAAAAGAGCAATTTATGAGATTTTCAAACTACTCAAACTACTATATGCGCACTATCAAGGGTCCTCTCCAGGGGGGGATCCCATGCTCTTTTTCATTTTTAAGGCTTAAACCCTTACTTTTTTACACGGGACCCCCCTCCCCCACATATCCAAGCAAAACCAGCCCAGGCACCAGCTATAGGGGCTGGTAGACCAGGGCACAGAAATCAAGCTTGCAGCAGGTGACTTACCAGCCCTGAAGAACTGGTATAGGGGTTTCAAGGACCCCTTACCAGTTCACAAAAGGTTAAATGTAAAAAAACACGCACACACACACACTGCAACAGCCACTCCCTGACATCAGAAGACCAGCGCCCGCTGAACCAGGGGGAGTCCACAAACTAGCAGACCCTCAAAGAGTTTTTAATTTATTACTATTTGCAGTTTGAGAACTAGTAATGGGCTAAGAGGCAGCAGGAGTAGTTGTATTCAGTACTTGGAAGTACCGAACGCTGGATACTGGAGGGCTCTGGACCTGGATAAACCCCACTCCGGCTAATTAATAGTAGTATTAAGGGAATGTCAAGACTGAATAACAACAAACTATAGTGACAATAATTATAGTAACAGTGAAGAGGAGAGTAAAATTAGAAATTAGTAATGAATAAGATTTCATAGCTGTTTATAATAATAGGGATGTATCTCATTCCATTCATTATCCTTCCTCTAAAGCAAGCCTAGCCAATTATATTTGCCATAAGCCATAAGGACCTCAAAGATGCCTTGTGGCACAAATAGCCCTAATAAACCTGCTGCTTGATAAATTGTTATTGCTTTAATAAGAGAATCTCCCAGCAATAAGTGAAATCAGCCATTGAACTGCTGACCTCCTTATCACATTTTGTCCAAAAAGCTTTACATTTTTTTCATTCATAAGCCCCAAATGTTTTATTTCTAGACAGAATGTTCTAACATAATCACACGTTTTTAGAAAGATAGCAAGCTCCTAAAAGCCTATGAACTTTCAAAGATATCGTCTAATATGTAAAGCGCCTATTATTTTTGGTTTCCTGATCTTTAAATAAGCCAGAGCCAGAAGTGATAGCTGTCACAAGCAGCTGTCACATGTAAAGTATACCAGACTCCCGGCTGTAGATAGGGATTCCTCCTATGTGAGTGGCTGCTATTGTCAGGCCTGCTTCCTGTGCCCCCAACGCATATAGATAGGATACTATGCCACATCCTCCCCAACAGTGCTTGAAAAGGCCCAATTATGAGCAGATCAAGAAACACTAACACAACACAAACTCTGATACCAAAGCCCCAAGTGCTCTTGCCTCTTGTCTAGGTTTTAAGTAAAGATTAGAGAAAAAGTGATTAGGCAGGCCAAGTGATTAGGCAGGCCTGGCTTAAAACAACTCCTTTCACCATACACAGTATGAAATACAGGATATATATATACATTTTAATAATGAGAGTGTAGAATATGAAACTAATGATTATATATAGGGATGAGCGAATCGATCCGGACGAACCCGGATTCGATCCGAATTTCAGGAAAAATTCGATTCGGATCGAATCCGAATTTCCCCGCGATTCGATCACTCGAAGTTTTCCTTTAACATCCATTCATTTACATTTACAGGCATTCTAAGATGGCGGACGGGACATGTCTGGACATGTATCCCGCGCCAGTGCAAGCTGGGGCAGTCACATGCAGCCTATCAGCAGCCAGCAAGCCCGGTGACGTCACAGCGGTATTTAACGGCGGCCATCTTGCTTTTCCTCATTTCTCTATTGCATTCGTGAGAGACAGGACGCTGTGTAGCTGAGGCAGTTAGACAGGCAGGGACAGACAGGGACAGACAGGGACAGGCTGGAGACAGGCAGGAGACAGACAGGAGACAGACAGAAAGCCAGGGAAAGGTAGGAAAAACGGAGGCTGTCACAGGGAGATTTTTTTTTTTTTTCATCCAGCCTGAGTGTTACTAGCTGGCTGACAGGCTTTGTTAGCGTTTTCAGGCTGCTTATAGTAACTAACTGTGCATATATACTGAACTGATCTTAAGTCTGCTGTGAGGCATCCCATTCTGTGACTAAAGCAGCCTCTGTTTAAGACCATATAAGCATTTGCTCTTATCATATTTGAAATTAGGCCTGATAAAGACACTTTTGCTGGGCATAGCACTACTGGACCCTGCCAGGTCCACTTCTGTTGGGGCATCCCATTCTGTGACTAAAGCAGCCTCTGTTTAAGACCATATAACCATTTGCTCTTATCATATTTGAAATTAGGCCTGATAAAGACACTTTTGCTGGGCATAGCACTACTGGACCCTGCCAGGTCCACTTCTGTTGGGGCATCCCATTCTGTGACTACAGCAGCCTCTGTTTAAGACCGTATAACCATTTTCACTTATCATATTTGAAATTAGGCCTGATAAAGACACTTTTGCTGGGCAAAGCACTACTGGACCCTGCCAGGTCCATTCCTGTTGGGGCATCCCATTCTGTGACTAAAGCAGCCTCTGTTTAAGACCATATAAGCATTTGCTCTTATCATATTTGAAATTAGGCCTGATAAAGACACTTTTGCTGGGCATAGCACTACTGGACCCTGCCAGGTCCACTTCTGTTGGGGCATCCCATTCTGTGACTACAGCAGCTTCTGTTTAAGACCGTATAACCATTTTCACTTATCATATTTGAAATTAGGCCTGATAAAGACACTTTTGCTGGGCAAAGCACTACTGGACCCTGCCAGGTCCATTCCTGTTGGGGCATCCCATTCTGTGACTAAAGCAGCCTCTGTTTAAGACCATATAAGCATTTGCTCTTATCATATTTGAAATTAGGCCTGATAAAGACACTTTTGCTGGGCATAGCACTACTGGACCCTGCCAGGTCCACTTCTGTTGGGGCATCCCATTCTGTGACTAAAGCAGCCTCTGTTTAAGACCATATAACCATTTGCTCTTATCATATTTGAAATTAGGCCTGATAAAGACACTTTTGCTGGGCATAGCACTACTGGACCCTGCCAGGTCCACTTCTGTTGGGGCATCCCATTCTGTGACTACAGCAGCCTCTGTTTAAGACCGTATAACCATTTTCACTTATCATATTTGAAATTAGGCCTGATAAAGACACTTTTGCTGGGCAAAGCACTACTGGACCCTGCCAGGTCCATTCCTGTTGGGGCATCCCATTCTGTGACTAAAGCAGCCTCTGTTTAAGACCATATAAGCATTTGCTCTTATCATATTTGAAATTAGGCCTGATAAAGACACTTTTGCTGGGCATAGCACTACTGGACCCTGCCAGGTCCACTTCTGTTGGGGCATCCCATTCTGTGACTAAAGCAGCCTCTGTTTAAGACCATATAACCATTTGCTCTTATCATATTTGAAATTAGGCCTGATAAAGACACTTTTGCTGGGCATAGCACTACTGGACCCTGCCAGGTCCACTTCTGTTGGGGCATCCCATTCTGTGACTACAGCAGCCTCTGTTTAAGACCGTATAACCATTTTCACTTATCATATTTGAAATTAGGCCTGATAAAGACACTTTTGCTGGGCAAAGCACTACTGGACCCTGCCAGGTCCATTCCTTTTGGGGCATCCCATTCTGTGACTAAAGCAGCCTCTGTTTAAGACCATATAACCATTTGCTCTTATCATATTTGAAATTAGGCCTGATAAAGACACTTTTGCTGGGCATAGCACTACTGGACCCTGCCAGGTCCACTTCTGTTGGGGCATCCCATTCTGTGACTAAAGCAGCCTCTGTTTAAGACCATATAAGCATTTGCTCTTATCATATTTGAAATTAGGCCTGATAAAGACACTTTTGCTGGGCATAGCACTACTGGACCCTGCCAGGTCCACTTCTGTTGGGGCATCCCATTCTGTGACTAAAGCAGCCTCTGTTTAAGACCATATAACCATTTGCTCTTATCATATTTGAAATTAGGCCTGATAAAGACACTTTTGCTGGGCATAGCACTACTGGACCCTGCCAGGTCCACTTCTGTTGGGGCATCCCATTCTGTGACTAAAGCAGCCTCTGTTTAAGACCATATAACCATTTGCTCTTATCATATTTGAAATTAGGCCTGATAAAGACACTTTTGCTGGGCAAAGCACTACTGGACCCTGCCAGGTCCATTCCTGTTGGGGCATCCCATTCTGTGACTAAAGCAGCCTCTGTTTAAGACCATATAAGCATTTGCTCTTATCATATTTGAAATTAGGCCTGATAAAGACACTTTTGCTGGGCATAGCACTACTGGACCCTGCCAGGTCCACTTCTGTTGGGGCATCCCATTCTGTGACTAAAGCAGCCTCTGTTTAAGACCATATAACCATTTGCTCTTATCATATTTGAAATTAGGCCTGATAAAGACACTTTTGCTGGGCATAGCACTACTGGACCCTGCCAGGTCCACTTCTGTTGGGGCATCCCATTCTGTGACTAAAGCAGCCTCTGTTTAAGACCATATAACCATTTGCTCTTATCATATTTGAAATTAGGCCTGATAAAGACACTTTTGCTGGGCAAAGCACTACTGGACCCTGCCAGGTCCATTCCTGTTGGGGCATCCCATTCTGTGACTAAAGCAGCCTCTGTTTAAGACCATATAAGCATTTGCTCTTATCATATTTGAAATTAGGCCTGATAAAGACACTTTTGCTGGGCATAGCACTACTGGACCCTGCCAGGTCCACTTCTGTTGGGGCATCCCATTCTGTGACTAAAGCAGCCTCTGTTTAAGACCATATAACCATTTGCTCTTATCATATTTGAAATTAGGCCTGATAAAGACACTTTTGCTGGGCATAGCACTACTGGACCCTGCCAGGTCCACTTCTGTTGGGGCATCCCATTCTGTGACTAAAGCAGCCTCTGTTTAAGACCATATAACCATTTGCTCTTATCATATTTGAAATTAGGCCTGATAAAGACACTTTTGCTGGGCAAAGCACTACTGGACCCTGCCAGGTCCATTCCTGTTGGGGCATCCCATTCTGTGACTAAAGCAGCCTCTGTTTAAGACCATATAAGCATTTGCTCTTATCATATTTGAAATTAGGCCTGATAAAGACACTTTTGCTGGGCATAGCACTACTGGACCCTGCCAGGTCCACTTCTGTTGGGGCATCCCATTCTGTGACTAAAGCAGCCTCTGTTTAAGACCATATAACCATTTGCTCTTATCGTATTTGAAATTAGGCCTGATAAAGACACTTTTGCTGGGCAAAGCACTACTGGACCCTGCCAGGTCCATTCCTGTTGGGGCATCCCATTCTGTGACTAAAGCAGCCTCTGTTTAAGACCATATAAGCATTTGCTCTTATCATATTTGAAATTAGGCCTGATAAAGACACTTTTGCTGGGCATAGCACTACTGGACCCTGCCAGGTCCACTTCTGTTGGGGCATCCCATTCTGTGACTAAAGCAGCCTCTGTTTAAGACCATATAACCATTTGCTCTTATCATATTTGAAATTAGGCCTGATAAAGACACTTTTGCTGGGCATAGCACTACTGGACCCTGCCAGGTCCACTTCTGTTGGGGCATCCCATTCTGTGACTAAAGCAGCCTCTGTTTAAGACCATATAACCATTTGCTCTTATCATATTTGAAATTAGGCCTGATAAAGACACTTTTGCTGGGCAAAGCACTACTGGACCCTGCCAGGTCCATTCCTGTTGGGGCATCCCATTCTGTGACTAAAGCAGCCTCTGTTTAAGACCATATAAGCATTTGCTCTTATCATATTTGAAATTAGGCCTGATAAAGACACTTTTGCTGGGCATAGCACTACTGGACCCTGCCAGGTCCACTTCTGTTGGGGCATCCCATTCTGTGACTAAAGCAGCCTCTGTTTAAGACCATATAACCATTTGCTCTTATCATATTTGAAATTAGGCCTGATAAAGACACTTTTGCTGGGCAAAGCACTACTGGACCCTGCCAGGTCCATTCCTGTTGGGGCATCCCATTCTGTGACTAAAGCAGCCTCTGTTTAAGACCATATAAGCATTTGCTCTTATCATATTTGAAATTAGGCCTGATAAAGACACTTTTGCTGGGCATAGCACTACTGGACCCTGCCAGGTCCACTTCTGTTGGGGCATCCCATTCTGTGACTAAAGCAGCCTCTGTTTAAGACCATATAACCATTTGCTCTTATCATATTTGAAATTAGGCCTGATAAAGACACTTTTGCTGGGCATAGCACTACTGGACCCTGCCAGGTCCACTTCTGTTGGGGCATCCCATTCTGTGACTACAGCAGCCTCTGTTTAAGACCGTATAACCATTTTCACTTATCATATTTGAAATTAGGCCTGATAAAGACACTTTTGCTGGGCATAGCACTACTGGACCCTGCCAGGTCCACTTCTGTTGGGGCATCCCATTCTGTGACTAAAGCAGCCTCTGTTTAAGACCATATAACCATTTGCTCTTATCATATTTGAAATTAGGCCTGATAAAGACACTTTTGCTGGGCATAGCACTACTGGACCCTGCCAGGTCCACTTCTGTTGGGGCATCCCATTCTGTGACTAAAGCAGCCTCTGTTTAAGACCATATAACCATTTGCTCTTATCATATTTGAAATTAGGCCTGATAAAGACACTTTTGCTGGGCATAGCACTACTGGATCTTTTTTGGGGGCATCCCATTCTGTGACTAAAGCAGCCTCTGTTTAAGACCATATAAGCATTTGCTCTTATTATATTTATATTATAAGACACTTTTGCTGGGCATAGGCTTACTGCTGCCTGCCAGGTGCACTTCTGTTGAGGCATCCCATTCTGTAACATAGCATACCCCTCTTTATTTACACTAAGCAGCTCTCTTATTTACACTAAGCAGGCCTGTTGGAGGCTGAGTGTTACTGCTCACTTTTGGTGTGCATTATATTCTGTTTCATATAGACCCACCGCTGCCCGGGGGATCTTAAAATATCACCTACTCCCACGCCAGTTAGACTATGTCGGGCAGACAAGTGCCTGGAAGTGAAAAGAGGAGTGGCAGAGGCCAAGATTCCGCAGGCAGAGCTCGCATCAGACTGGGGGCCAGTAGCAGCAGGAGTCACGCTGAGAGACCTAATCTGCCAGTATCTGCTAGCGGTCGGGTCTCCACCAGTAACGCATCTGCCGTGGTAGATTGGTTGACGCGCTCATCAACAACATCATCACAACTTACGTCTGAGACCCCCAGTCTAGGGTCGGTAGGTTCCTCTGACACAACCCTGAGTTGGCATGCCCCGAGAGCAGTCCCTGTCCTCCCATTGCCTCTGTCCTACGCCGTTCCCTCCCCCAGCGACGTATCCTATGCTTTGGGTTCAGCTCCACTCTTTAGTGAGGAGGACCATCAGATAGAGGACAGTCAGCAGCTACTGCCCAGCCAAGAAATGGAGGTGGCTTCTCTAGCTAGGCAGACAGATAGTGATGTGGACAGTGTCGTGGGTGCTGCGAGCGTTCCAGCTCCTGCGCCAGACACTGTTGACGAATCCACGAACATCAGTGACGTACAGCCACAACTCGGTGATGATGATGATGACGATGAAGCCGATCGCACTTGGGAGCCGGGTGATGAAGGGGCTTCATCGTCATCATCAGGAGAAGAGGGGCGCAGGTTGCCCCGGAGTCAGCAGCTGAGGCAGCAAGGTGGTAGCAGTCAGCATGGGGGCACAATTCCAAAGGCTGGAGCCGGCCGGGGCCGGGGCCGGGGTAGAGCACCTGCTGTGCGGCAGTCTACCTTATCGGGAGGTAGTGGAGCAGGGGTTCCTGGAGTTGGCAACAGCAGCAGTGAATCAGTGAGGCCAGGGGGTGGGAAAAGTAGCTACTCGGCAGTGTGGCAGTTTTTCCTGAGGCATCCGCAGGAGGGTAACATGGCCACATGCAAGATATGTAGGCAAAAGGTGAAGCGTGGCCAGGGTCCAAATGTTGGCACCACGGCCCTGCGTCAACATATGATGCGTCACCATAAAACGACCTGGGAGAACCGAGGCTCCCAAGGGGTGGTCCAGTCTGCTTCCTCACCAAGTGAGCTCCCAATTTCTGCCAGCCAAGGCTCCAGCACCTCAGCCGAAGGCAGCTGTGCGTCATACCCATCCTCTGTCGCTCCTGCTCCTCCTCCTCCTCCTCCAAGTCATGCATCCCGCCAGCAATCCATCAGCGAAGCCATGTCCAAGAGACAGCAGTATGCGCCCACTCATCCTACGGCGCAGAAGCTGAATGTGCTCCTGTCCAAGTTGCTGGTGCTGCAGTCGCTCCCTTTTCAGGTGGTGGAATCTGCACCTTTCAGAGAACTGATGGCTTGTGCCGAGCCGAGGTGGAGAGTCCCAAGCCGTCATTTCTTTGCCAAGAAGGCAGTACCAGCGCTGCACACTTTTGTTGAACAGAAGGTGGGCCAGTCCTTGAGCCTGTCGGTGTGTAGCAAAATACATGGCAGCGCCGACATCTGGAGCTGTAACTACGGTCAGGGGCAGTACATGTCGTTTACGGCCCACTGGGTGAATGTGGTCCCTTTGCAGCAGCAACTTGGACAGGTCACGCCGCTTCGGCCTCCGCGCTCTCTGCCCATTGGGCCTGTGACACCGTGCGACTCGGCCTCCTCATCCTCCGCCATCTCCTCACCCTCCACTGTAGGCTCAAGTCTCAGTGCCCCTCCAGTCTACCATGTGTGCAGGGCACGGAGGTGTCACGCAGTGCTTCACATGGTTTGTCTTGGCGAACGGAGTCACATAGGGGAGGAACTGCTTAAATGTATTCATCAGGAAATCCAAACATGGCTTACTCCGAGAAAACTTAAAATGGGAATCATGGTTACCGACAATGGGAAGAACATTTTGTCTGCGCTGCGCCAAGGAAGCCTGACCCATGCCCCCTGCATGGCTCACGTCTTCAATCTGGTTGTCAAGCGGTTTCTGAAGTGTTCCCCCCATCTGCAGGACATCCTAACAACTTCACGGAAACTTTGCATGCACTTCAGCCACTCCTACACCGCCAAACACACCCTTCTTGAGCTACAGCGTCAGAATGGTATCCCCCAACATAGTCTGATTTGTGATGTTTCCACCCGTTGGAATTCCACCCTTCACATGTTGGACCGATTATATGAACAGAGAAAAGCCATCACGGATTTCCTGATGATCCAAGCAGATAGGGGGACTCCCCTGTGTAACTTCAATGTCAACCAGTGGCAGCTCATACGTGACACCTGCCGTTTGCTCAGGCCCTTTGAGGAAGCCACTTTATTTGTCAGTCGGCAGGATTACGGGATGAACGACGTGATTCCACTGCTTCATGTACTACAGCACATGTTGGAAACCATGGCTGGTCAGGGCACTGGAGACATGGCGTTTACATCTTACGGCCACATGAACCCCGTTGGAGCTGAACTGGAGGAGGAGGAGGAGGAAGAGGAGGAGGAGGAGTTGCCCAGCGAAACACAGTTTAGGCTTGGCGAAATGGCTGGTTTATCTAGTCAGCGGACAGGAGAGGAGGAGCAGGAGCAGCCAGAGGAGCTAGAGGTTTTTGAGGAAGGAGAGACAGAGGACCCGGGCACACCGTGGCAGTATGCAGTGGAGATGGAGACAGGTAGTCCATCCGAGTCACTTGCGCAAATGGCACGAAGCATGCTCACATGCTTGCGTAGTGACCCCAGAATTGTTTCCATCTGTCGGCGGGATGACTTCTGGCTGTCCACCTTATTGGACCCTCGCTTCCGGCACAAAATGGGGGCATTTTTTAAACCCACCGAGAGGGAGGACAAACTCAACTACTACAAAGACATTCTACGTAGGCAGTTGGCCGATGCCTATCTGCGCCATGGTCCATACTCTCGCAGGTCTGACTCGAGGGGACCTCTGCGCTCACCTTCCACTGCCATGGCCGCTGGGGGGGTTGGCAGCAGCAGCAGCAGAAGCTCCATCAGCAGCAGCAGCCTCAGTCTTCAGTCGCTAATGAGTAGCTTTCTACACCCGCATAGTGAGGCTACTCATGAGCAGCAGGAAGACCTGGAGCAGGACCTGAACCAGCAGGTCATGTCATACTTTGACATGACCATGCCAACACACCTTGAGGATCCGCTGGACTTCTGGGCAGCCAAACTTGATTTGTGGCCGCAACTAGCAGAGTTTGCCCTGGAAAAGCTGTCCTGCCCGGCAAGTAGCGTGCCATCTCAGCGGGTGTTTAGTGCGGCGGGGGCCATAGTTACGGCGAGGAGAACTCGTCTGTCAACTAAAAATGTGGAGAGACTCACCTTTGTCAAAATGAATCAGGGATGGATCAGCCAGGATTTCCACCCACCAATGCCTGATGCATGCGACTAGATTCAGCATGGTGCCACGTTTTACACTTTCCAAATGGTGCAAAACATATTTATGTCTTTAGGCCATTTTTTGGGCTCCTGCTGCTGCTACTGTCAACTCCTGCCAACTCCAGGGTGTGATTCATCCAATTTTTGGGCTCCTGAAGCCAACCCCAGGGTCTCTTTAAAGTAATGTTTGGGCTCCTGCTGCTGCTGCCAACTCCAGGGTGTGATTCATCCAATTTTTGGGCTCCTGAGGCCAACTCCAGTGTATATTTGGGCTCCTGCTGCTGCTGCTGCCAACTTCTGCCAACTCCAGGGTGTGATTCATCCAATTTTTGGGCTCCTGAAGCCAACTCCAGTGTATATTTGGGCTCCTGCTGCTGCTGCTGCCAACTTCTGCCAACTCCAGGGTGTGATTCATCCAATTTTTGGGCTCCTGAAGCCAACTCCAGTGTATATTTGGGCTCCTGCTGCTGCTACTGTCAACTCCTGCCAACTCCAGGGTGTGATTCATCCAATTTTTGGGCTCCTGAAGCCAACTCCAGTGTATATTTGGGCTCCTGCTGCTGCTGCTGCCAACTTCTGCCAACTCCAGGGTGTGATTCATCCAATTTTTGGGCTCCTGAGGCCAACTCCAGTGTATATTTGGGCTCCTGCTGCTGCTGCTGTCAACTCCTGCCAACTCCAGGGTGTGATTCATCCAATTTTTGGGCTCCTGAAGCCAACTCCAGTGTATATTTGGGCTCCTGCTGCTGCTACTGTCAACTCCTGCCAACTCCAGGGTGTGATTCATCCAATTTTTGGGCTCCTGAAGCCAACTCCAGTGTATATTTGGGCTCCTGCTGCTGCTACTGTCAACTCCTGCCAACTCCAGGGTGTGATTCATCCAATTTTTGGGCTCCTGAAGCCAACTCCAGTGTATATTTGGGCTCCTGCTGCTGCTACTGTCAACTTCTGCCAACTCCAGGGTGTGATTCATCCAATTTTTGGGCTCCTGAAGCCAACCCCAGGGTCTCTTTAAAGTAATGTTTGGGCTCCTGCTGCTGCTGCCAACTCCAGGGTGTGATTCATCCAATTTTTGGGCTCCTGAGGCCAACTCCAGTGTATATTTGGGCTCCTGCTGCTGCTGCTGCCAACTTCTGCCAACTCCAGGGTGTGATTCATCCAATTTTTGGGCTCCTGAAGCCAACCCCAGGGTCTCTTTAAAGTAATGTTTGGGCTCCTGCTGCTGCTGCCAACTCCAGGGTGTGATTCATCCAATTTTTGGGCTCCTGAGGCCAACTCCAGTGTATATTTGGGCTCCTGCTGCTGCTGCTGCCAACTTCTGCCAACTCCAGGGTGTGATTCATCCAATTTTTGGGCTCCTGAAGCCAACTCCAGTGTATATTTGGGCTCCTGCTGCTGCTGCTGCCAACTTCTGCCAACTCCAGGGTGTGATTCATCCAATTTTTGGGCTCCTGAAGCCAACTCCAGTGTATATTTGGGCTCCTGCTGCTGCTACTGTCAACTCCTGCCAACTCCAGGGTGTGATTCATCCAGTTTTTGGGCTCCTGAAGCCAACTCCAGTGTATATTTGGGCTCCTGCTGCTGCTGCTGCTGCCAACTTCTGCCAACTCCAGGGTGTGATTCATCCAATTTTTGGGCTCCTGAGGCCAACTCCAGTGTATATTTGGGCTCCTGCTGCTGCTGCTGTCAACTCCTGCCAACTCAAGGGTGTGATTCGTCCAATTTTTGGGCTCCTGAAGCCAACTCCAGTGTATATTTGGGCTCCTGCTGCTGCTACTGTCAACTCCTGCCAACTCCAGGGTGTGATTCATCCAATTTTTGGGCTCCTGAAGCCAACTCCAGTGTATATTTGGGCTCCTGCTGCTGCTACTGTCAACTCCTGCCAACTCCAGGGTGTGATTCATCCAATTTTTGGGCTCCTGAAGCCAACTCCAGTGTATATTTGGGCTCCTGCTGCTGCTACTGTCAACTCCTGCCAACTCCAGGGTGTGATTCATCCAATTTTTGGGCTCCTGAAGCCAACTCCAGTGTATATTTGGGCTCCTGCTGCTGCTGCTGCCAACTTCTGCCAACTCCAGGGTGTGATTCATCCAATTTTTGGGCTCCTGAGGCCAACTCCAGTGTATATTTGGGCTCCTGCTGCTGCTGCTGTCAACTCCTGCCAACTCCAGGGTGTGATTCATCCAATTTTTGGGCTCCTGAGGCCAACTCCAGTGTATATTTGGGCTCCTGCTGCTGCTGCTGCCAACTCCTGCCAACTCCAGGGTGTGATTCATCCAATTTTTGGGCTCCTGAAGCCAACTCCAGTGTATATTTGGGCTCCTGCTGCTGCTGCTGCCAACTTCTGCCAACTCCAGGGTGTGATTCATCCAATTTTTGGGCTCCTGAAGCCAACTCCAGTGTATATTTGGGCTCCTGCTGCTGCTACTGTCAACTCCTGCCAACTCCAGGGTGTGATTCATCCAATTTTTGGGCTCCTGAAGCCAACTCCAGTGTATATTTGGGCTCCTGCTGCTGCTGCTGCCAACTTCTGCCAACTCCAGGGTGTGATTCATCCAATTTTTGGGCTCCTGAGGCCAACTCCAGTGTATATTTGGGCTCCTGCTGCTGCTGCTGCTGTCAACTCCTGCCAACTCCAGGGTGTGATTCATCCAATTTTTGGGCTCCTGAAGCCAACTCCAGTGTATATTTGGGCTCCTGCTGCTGCTACTGTCAACTCCTGCCAACTCCAGGGTGTGATTCATCCAATTTTTGGGCTCCTGAAGCAAACTCCAGTGTATATTTGGGCTCCTGCTGCTGCTACTGTCAACTCCTGCCAACTCCAGGGTGTGATTCATCCAATTTTTGGGCTCCTGAAGCCAACTCCAGTGTATATTTGGGCTCCTGCTGCTGCTACTGTCAACTCCTGCCAACTCCAGGGTGTGATTCATCCAATTTTTGGGCTCCTGAAGCCAACTCCAGTGTATATTTGGGCTCCTGCTGCTGCTGCTGCCAACTTCTGCCAACTCCAGGGTGTGATTCATCCAATTTTTGGGCTCCTGAGGCCAACTCCAGTGTATATTTGGGCTCCTGCTGCTGCTGCTGTCAACTCCTGCCAACTCCAGGGTGTGATTCATCCAATTTTTGGGCTCCTGAAGCCAACTCCAGTGTATATTTGGGCTCCTGCTGCTGCTACTGTCAACTCCTGCCAACTCCAGGGTGTGATTCATCCAATTTTTGGGTTCCTGAAGCCAACTCCAGTGTATATTTGGGCTCCTGCTGCTGCTACTGTCAACTCCTGCCAACTCCAGGGTGTGATTCATCCAATTTTTGGGCTCCTGAAGCCAACTCCAGTGTATATTTGGGCTCCTGCTGCTGCTACTGTCAACTTCTGCCAACTCCAGTATGTGATTCATCCAATTTTTGGGCTCCTGAAGCCAACCCCAGGGTCTCTTTAAAGTAATGTTTGGGCTCCTGCTGCTGCTGCCAACTCCAGGGTGTGATTCATCCAATTTTTGGGCTCCTGAGGCCAACTCCAGTGTATATTTGGGCTCCTGCTGCTGCTGCCAACTTCTGCCAACTCCAGGGTGTGATTCATCCAATTTTTGGGCTCCTGAAGCCAACCCCAGGGTCTCTTTAAAGTAATGTTTGGGCTCCTGCTGCTGCTGCCAACTCCAGGGTGTGATTCATCCAATTTTTGGGCTCCTGAGGCCAACTCCAGTGTATATTTGGGCTCCTGCTGCTGCTGCTGCCAACTTCTGCCAACTCCAGGGTGTGATTCATCCAATTTTTGGGCTCCTGAAGCCAACTCCAGTGTATATTTGGGCTCCTGCTGCTGCTGCTGCCAACTTCTGCCAACTCCAGGGTGTGATTCATCCAATTTTTGGGCTCCTGAAGCCAACTCCAGTGTATATTTGGGCTCCTGCTGCTGCTACTGTCAACTCCTGCCAACTCCAGGGTGTGATTCATCCAATTTTTGGGCTCCTGAAGCCAACTCCAGTGTATATTTGGGCTCCTGCTGCTGCTGCTGCCAACTTCTGCCAACTCCAGGGTGTGATTCATCCAATTTTTGGGCTCCTGAGGCCAACTCCAGTGTATATTTGGGCTCCTGCTGCTGCTGCTGTCAACTCCTGCCAACTCCAGGGTGTGATTCATCCAATTTTTGGGCTCCTGAAGCCAACTCCAGTGTATATTTGGGCTCCTGCTGCTGCTACTGTCAACTCCTGCCAACTCCAGGGTGTGATTCATCCAATTTTTGGGCTCCTGAAGCCAACTCCAGTGTATATTTGGGCTCCTGCTGCTGCTACTGTCAACTCCTGCCAACTCCAGGGTGTGATTCATCCAATTTTTGGGCTCCTGAAGCCAACTCCAGTGTATATTTGGGCTCCTGCTGCTGCTACTGTCAACTCCTGCCAACTCCAGGGTGTGATTCATCCAATTTTTGGGCTCCTGAAGCCAACTCCAGTGTATATTTGGGCTCCTGCTGCTGCTGCTGCCAACTTCTGCCAACTCCAGGGTGTGATTCATCCAATTTTTGGGCTCCTGAGGCCAACTCCAGTGTATATTTGGGCTCCTGCTGCTGCTGCTGTCAACTCCTGCCAACTCCAGGGTGTGATTCATCCAATTTTTGGGCTCCTGAGGCCAACTCCAGTGTATATTTGGGCTCCTGCTGCTGCTGCTGCCAACTTCTGCCAACTCCAGGGTGTGATTCATCCAATTTTTGGGCTCCTGAAGCCAACTCCAGTGTATATTTGGGCTCCTGCTGCTGCTGCTGCCAACTCCTGCCAACTCCAGGGTGTGATTCATCCAATTTTTGGGCTCCTGAAGCCAACTCCAGTGTATATTTGGGCTCCTGCTGCTGCTACTGTCAACTCCTGCCAACTCCAGGGTGTGATTCATCCAATTTTTGGGCTCCTGAAGCCAACTCCAGTGTATATTTGGGCTCCTGCTGCTGCTACTGTCAACTCCTGCCAACTCCAGGGTGTGATTCATCCAATTTTTGGGCTCCTGAAGCCAACTCCAGTGTATATTTGGGCTCCTGCTGCTGCTACTGTCAACTCCTGCCAACTCCAGGGTGTGATTCATCCAATTTTTGGGCTCCTGAAGCCAACTCCAGTGTATATTTGGGCTCCTGCTGCTGCTGCTGCCAACTTCTGCCAACTCCAGGGTGTGATTCATCCAATTTTTGGGCTCCTGAGGCCAACTCCAGTGTATATTTGGGCTCCTTCTGCCCCTCATAGTGATGCCACTTCAACTCTCTGCAATTGTGCCGCTCTGCGATTCTATTAGCGATGCCTCTGATCTGCATGTGATATTTCTTCAAAGTATTATTTAACTAACCCAGCACGCATCCTGTGCGTGTTACAGCAAGGCTGAATGGTTTACAACCCTATTGAGGCTCTAGGAGGCTCAGAAATAGCCGTTTTTAATAGCGATTCGTCGCGAATTTATTCGGGTCGAAACGATTTTTGTCGGAAAATTCGGCGAATCAGTCGAATCGAATTTTTCAAAAGTTCGCTCATCTCTAATTATATAGATGTGGAGCTCTGATACGCTATAGGAATGACCACTTACACAAACTATTATTATAAACTATTATGTATCCATATAGTGGTCCCTACATTTACATATATATCTTATATCTAAATACATTATGAGGGGTGTCCTGGTACACACAACATTTTGATAATGCCAGTGTAAAATATGAACGTAATCATTATATAGTTGTGGCGGTCTGATAAGTTATAGGAATGACCACTTTCACAAACTATTATTGTAAACTATTATGTATCCATATAGTGGTCTCTATATATACATATATATCTTATATCTAGATACATTATAAGGGGTTTTCTGGTACACACAACATTTTGATAATAAGAGTGTAGAATATGAAAGTAATGAGTATATAGATGTGGAGCTCTGATAAGCTATAGGAATGAGTTTTAACCACTTACACAAACTATTATTCTAAATTGTTATGTATCCATATAGCGGTCCCTACATTTCCATATGAATCTTATATCTGGACTCATTACAAGGGTTTTTCTGTTACACACAATTGTTTCTTTTTTTAGAAACTTAATGGAACACACAGGATTTCATAATAAGGGATTTCACATCCAATGTTTTCACTGATACCATTGACACAATTGGGTAAGAGTTTCCTTCCCCTCTGTCGCTATTGACAGTCTCAAAAGGTGAACAAAATGCTTTGAATGTAACAAAATAAAAACCTGACAACTTGTTCTTAAAGTTATATTTTAATAGTTATTGTAACATATACTTCAGATAGAAGGTAACCTCTTTTTGAATATTGGTGGGGGTCAAGGAAGGGGATAAGGCCAATGGAGTGGAGAGGTCCTCCATCTTCATTTAAGTTATTGTGTTTAAATAAAAAGGTACCCCCCAATATATAATATATATGGTGGAAACTGGCTAAAAATAATTAAACGGCACAGTAAAGTACCTGAAAGCAGCAAATTTGACAACTTAGTGTGCATGTCGTTCCCCTCGCCCCAAAAAATACTTGTCCCACATGAGCCGATCCCCCAGCCCCAAAGAGATAAACTATAATTGGGAGCGGATTAAGCCACACCGTTACCCTACTATCCTGCTATCCTAGTTTACATGATTTTCTGCACCATATTTATAATTAAAATACATTTGAAAGCATGCACTCCATGCATTCTGTCGAACAAGAGTCCATCCAAAATGTTTCTTGTGTTCTTGTATGTGTGGTTTGGCTTGGTCACAAAAGGGTTACTGGGAAGAAATATACTATTCATTCCATCCCTGCTATATAATATTTTTTAGTAAATATAAGCAATTTTAGTATATATATTGTATATTCTCACAAACATGATAGGAACTACTTTAAAGAAGAATGTCAATCCTCTTAAGGTGGACCAAAACCCAGGTTTTTCACTCACCTGGGTTTTGGAATGCCAAATCGGTATGCCCAAGCGAGAGAAAATCAGCTGGCCCTCAAATATTTTAGATTTCATGGCTTTAGATCTCAGGGCTGGTTTAGTCCACTTTAAATGCGCCGTAGGACCCAGGAAGGGTAAGTCAGATCGGGGGACCGTGGGGGGTTCCACACACGGAGCATCCCCGATCAGGGTGCCGTGGGGGCGAGAACCAAAACCCAACATAGTCAAAATCCTGGGTTTTGGTCTGCTTTAAATGCATTCAGCATGATATAAAGTACATTTCTAAATTGTACTTTATTAAAATAAAGGGATCTCTCTATAGAACACCTTTTAATAAAATTATACTTACTTTACCTTCCTGATGTTGCAGTAAATAGAGTATACAGCTCTGTGTGCAGCAAAGACATGCCAGGAACTACCTGAGCACACTTCTCTGGAGGAGCTGTATGGGTTTGTTTGGAGCTCAGGACCCAGGTCTGCTAATTAGGGAAGTACTGTATTGCAATGCAGGGGATGTAAGGTGAGTATAGTGTTTTTTTACATGCTCACAAATAGCCTTTAAAGTGGAGTATGTGAAACCTGGGTTTAACTATTAGTCATCATATACATGGTAGCAGGTGATGAAAGAAAGGTGACCCAGGAATCCCTCACCCATCCTTCTTGTTGATTGTATGCCCTCTACCATCTACACAGGGTTACACCAGCCTATTGTGATGAAGGGAGCTCTTTTTCATTGCTCATGTAAAAGTTATCAGCAGGGCCGGCCATCGCACAGGGAGCCATGGTCAGGGGGCACCGTGCAGCTGCGCCCGCTTGAGGCACTAACCTGCCCACCCACCAGCTCAAACGCCCCCGTCCAGTTTTCTGACCCACTCGCCCGTCCACTGAGTTTACTTTTTCTTATTTTTGGGGTGGGGGTGTAAATTGGAGCCGTTTGGGGTGCACGGTTGGTTGAGTCAAAAGGAAGGGGCAGTAGGCTGGTACTGAAGAAACATAGTGTGTTGGGGAGGTGCCGGTAGTCTCGCACAGGGCGCTTTCAATCCTAAGGCCGGCCCTGGTTATCCAGTTATCTGGGATAAAAGATCGTTGATGGAGCAGTATTATCTTTATTATTATTATTTGTAGAGCACCATATTCTGTACAAGGATAAACATTACAGTCACCTTTACTGGCGATGCTGCGTTTGCTAGCTGCTGCATCCCCAGCCCACGCCAAGCTATTTAGATAGGTTGGGCACAAAAGAGCATGTGCATCACAGGGAAATCAGGGATGCATCCAGCCAGCTGGTGCACGTCATACAGCAATCTTGGGATCAGCCAATTGGTAATCTCAAAATTACCTTAGGGCCTGGTTTCGGCAGTGGAGAAACCCTTTTTCTAAAACCCGACCACTCCCGAGCCGTGGCATCACCCAAGGTACTTGGGTGGGGAGGGTGGGTGGAGGCACGAAGATCTGCTTTAAATAACACATTAATGGGTCAGTTGTGATACAAAGGCAACAAGCTCCAACACTTGACAGAGCAGGGTTGGACTGGTGCAAGGAGGGGGGCGCTGAAATCCCCAAACACATAGGTTGAAGCACTGAAAAAGTCCAGCACAGCCAAACCCTGCAATAAAGAAACTATTAACACTTAACTTTTACTGTTCAGAATTAACATAAGTGAAAAAATGTCTTGCATGGGGATAATAGTCCCATTTCATTGTTCACTCATTTTTATTATGAACAGTAAACATTACGTTTTAATATTTTCTAAATTGCAGGGTTTGGCTGGACTTTTTCAATGGTTTAACAAAAACACATTGGTACAGAAGTACACTAGGGTAGTGCTTACAATCTAAATGATAAGAGAGAAAACAAGAGTTGGGCCACAGAGTGTGAGTACCAAACATGGCGGTAAGAGTGACAAGATTGTAGTTTTTTTTTATGCCAGGTGATAGGCTGGTCTTAATAAGGGAGTTCTAAGTGTGCTTTTTAAGGCTTTAATGGTTGTGGCGAAGTGTGTGGGGAAGGGCATTGCAGAGGAGTGGCGCAGCATGTGTGTAGTCCTGAAGAAAAGATTGGGAGTAGGTGATTTGAGGACAGGAGGAGGTTGTGGGCAGAGCTCAGGCTACGCCTGGGTTGATATTTATGGACTAGTAAGGAAATGTAGGAAGAGGCTTGGCCAAATAGAGCATTTTAGGTTAAGGTTAGATGTTTGAACTGAATTCTTTCAGACATTGGGAGCCAGTGAAGGAAATGGCATATAGGAGCAGCATTGGAAAAGCAAGGGGAGAGATGGTTGAAGCGAGCATCAGAGTTGAGAATTTATTGCAGGGTGTTAATTGACCCACATTAATCTGGTTGAAGTATGACCCACAAACAGAGGTTACGCTTCTGATGACGTCAACCCAAGCTAACGAAATGTGTCAAGCTCAAAAGTAGAAAAGGAAACTTATAGCCAACCATTTTTAGATAGACAATTACAAGACTGTCTTTAATATAGGATGGTATACTAATGTTTCTTTGTGAAGTGAAAATTTTACTCACAGGTATGAATTATGAAATTTGTCCAGACTTATAACAAAATGTTGATTAAAAAATGTACTATAATAATATGTATTATATGTAGAGAGGTGGTAGACGGTTTCATAAAAAGTGTTTCCAGACACAAATTAGTAGGTTTTAGAACATTCCAGTAGAGAACTAGGAAGTGTGTGAAAGATTCAGAGGCTGTGACTAGTTTGTATCCTCACATAAGTTGCTTTTGGTGTAAGCATGAAATATATCTATGTGGAATCCAGGGGCATGGCCTTTCATGTACAGAGCTAATATTTAGGTAAGGCATCCATTAGGCACTGAGCGGCAAGGAGGGCTCGGCCTCTTCAGCGATAAAGCGGCTGAGCCTGTGAATAAATTGCCCCGATTATAAGCTACTGAATTTTGTTGTTTTGACTTTCTGACTCGGCGGCTCTGCCATGAATAAGCGCGGCCGCACAATGGGGAACTGTATTTCCGAACAGGCTACACGTTGAATCCTTTTTTCTTTCAATGAGGAAATGTTTGACATAGTTATGAATGGAGTTTACTTATTAAGAGCCACAAATTATTCCCAGTTTACAAAGATTTTTTTTTTCAAGGCGGCTGAAATTACAAAGAGAGCGTACAGAAGAGGCAGAGGGGTGCACAATGGTTACATTTAGCTACACCACCATGACTGGGAAGTCCGGCTTTGATGCTGATGTTTTCATGTTCGAAGCTCTGCTAGAGAATCGCAACATTCACGGGCTGTACAATAGGCTCTTCCAGGGCAGCTGGGGAGGTTTTGCCCCAGGGATGGCTGTTTTCTTTTAGATTCTACAGCTAATTTTTATAGAAATTATTGAGCCTTTTTATACATATGTGTTTGATATTGAAATGTTTGCTACACATTATATTATGTATAAATCAGGCATTCATTTAAAGTTAAAAAATGAATACATAAATAAAAGTTCCTTTTATTTGTGACCCCATGGCATCACAATTTAGAATACCTCTCCAGTTCAAGATGCCTGGGAAAGACAGAATCACGCATATTATTATTATTATTATTATTAATGTTTATTTATATAGCGCCATCAACTTCCGTAGCGCTTTACAAGTTAAATAGCTCTAATCACTGGCAGTATGACTTTTGTTACAAGCTGGATTCCCTTAGGGTGTCTCAGTTCGGGTGGTACGTGGCAGGGGGTCTGTGCAGTCCCGGAGGTGATCGGTACACAGGTCTGCGCATGCCTGTTTGTGTGCACGGGTTTCTGCGTATGCACGGCAGGTACTTCCTGGCGGCAAGTCGCCTTTAAAAAGAGGCCTGTGGAGCTGGGATGTTGCCTGCAGATCTTCTCGAAGTGACTCTTGCCTCCTCTTCCTGTTTTCCGGGTCTACTTTGGCTCTGGCTTTGGATACCAACGCTCTCTGGCTCTGACTCCCGGCTTGGATATCGACCCTGCTCTGGTTCTGACCTTCTGGCTTTGAATTCCATCTCTGGCTTTCTACCTCTGGCTTTAGATGACTTCCTGAAACTTCGGCTCTGGATTATGGCTCTTCCTGGTTATGGACACTCTGGCTTCTTCCACCAGTTTCCCCTAAAACTTGAACTGAACTTTTCCTCTGCTGGACTTTGGGCTCTCTGGCCACTAGCAAAGGTAGAGGGACACCGGCTTGTCTGCAGTGAAGTCCGACAGAAAACCTGTCGGCAGACTCCCCGCACTGGAACCAGTGTGTGGTGTAGCAGTTCACCCAGATTTAATTTCTCATTTCTGGCTCCCACCAGTTACAGTCAGCCCTAACCTGTAATTGCCGGTACTCCTGACCAGTCATCGTCATCACACCTTACACTCCGGCCTTCCCTATGCTGAGTCTCCCCAGTACCCACTCCCTGGGGAGGTCGCAGGTGGTATTGCTGGCATCTGTCTGTATCTACATTGGCCTGATCTCCAGAAAGGTATGTGACAGCCTCGCTGCAGACTCGCCACATTAGAAACCCACTACCTGGCGATCATCTTTCCAAGGCAACCATATCCAACCAACCACACGTTGTTCCTGAAAACAAGAAATCATCCTAAAATTCTCCCTCTGGGTATCCAGACACATTTACCATGCCAACCCAGGCCTAAAAGCTAACTTACTAATCAAGGACCTTTACAACACATGTTCCAGCACTAACCTCAGTACCTACAACTAACCAAAATCTCATTTGTCAAGTGCCTCTGATGAAACTGCTAGATGGTGAAACGCGTAACAAATTTAATGTTCCATGGTTAAAACAACGATACAGCTTATTGTACCTTACTCAATATACATATGTAATTTAGAGATTCTGTATCCCTGTGGCCAATAGTCTTGATTATAACTAGAGATGAGTACATTTATTTAAAGTGGTCAAAATCCTGAGTTTTAGTTCTTGCCCTTGGGGCACCCTGATCCGGGATGCCCTGTTATGTGAAACCCTTCAGGTCACCCAGCTCACCTTTCCCAGGTCCTGCGGTGCATACGCGACCTCTCGTCTGCCCACGTCAACTCGCCTAATACTCGGCTCCAGCCGAGTCTTGCCGAGCGGAAATGAGAGTGCCGATGGCCGCATCCCCGCTACCCTGTAACAGGGAGCGTGTTCGTGCTGGCCATTCACAAATGCCTGGTGCGGGCCTGCGCCCTGCTAAAGGTATAGCAGGTGATGACCACTGCTTGTGCATGCGCCGTTGGATCAGGGGAGAAGGTGAGTTTAACCTGGGGGGTTTTACACAGTGGTAAGAATAAAACCCAAGGGTGACAAGTTTGGGTGTATCAGGGGTGACAGAAACTATACTCCCCTGATTTCCTCTTCCTTCCATTAAAATAAAGAAACAAGCCCAGCCTGATGTCAAATGTATAAGTGACCCCTCCCCTCACAATCCAACATTTTTTCGCGATAGTCTTCCTTTAAGTCACAATACTTTAGGCCTTTTCTCACCCAGCTCCTCTCAGGGGCATCCCAATTTGGCATGACCTTCAAGTTAAGGTTCCCCAGGAATGGGTCACAATTACTTACTGTGCTGAACTTGAGCCCCACGGGACTGTCTGCGGCCAATAGAGTCACCAAGCATACCATGTTGATCACCAGCAGAAAAGGGGACCTGGATGCAGTTGCCACAGCCCAGAGATGAAAGATGAGTATTAAATTCCTATCCAGGCGATAAAAAAAAACTTTACCTGCCAGATTCCACGGAGGCCTGCGGGCTGCTGAAGTCTGTTCTCATCGCTGTCGGCTCTGGTGCTGATATTGTGCTCCCCAGCCCCTTCACTGCGTGTCCTTGTTATCAGTCACGTGGGAGAAGGCTTCCCCATTGACTCGCAAGAGAGGGCACATCACATAAGCTAACATGAGTTATAGCAATGGTGGATGTGCGTAAGCTTCCTGGGGGGTCAGCCTACAGGGCTAAGAGGGATGTGACAGGGAAGGGATATTTGTCTATTGAAATAGGGTCTTGCCCCCCTTGGGACAATTGCCTAGAAAAGTATCAGTAAGCAAGTTCTCTTCTGAAGCATGTGGACGTGGCCTGGGCACTGTGATGCAGAATATTAATAGGCAGAAGGTCTCTAACAGCCTGGGATCTCACTTCAGACATAGGTATTCTCAGGGGTTAGCAAAGTTAAAATGGCAGCTCTGAGAGCAACATTCAAGCCATCAATACAGAGGGGGCGTGGTCTGGCCTAGCTCCATGAGCTAGTTTTGGTTGCCCACATTGGAAGGATGGCACTGGAGAGGCAGATGAGGAAGTGTATTTCATCATTCATGGTGCTGAGAGGAGACATAGCGTTGGAGGAATGATTGGCATAGTAGCGTTGCTGTTTATTTGTTTAAACCTTTTGCATTAAAAATTCCTTTAACTCTTTTAGTTATGGGTTTTTGGTCTCTTCTGACCCATGCCTCTAATTTTATTGCATTTGTTTTGCATTTATACAGACATAAAGGTTGACTCAGACCCCCTTTCTCGGCTGTTTTTTTCTATGACATTTCCCATTTTCGGCCATTTTTAGTTAATCTAAGCTTTTTTTGTTGATCGTTTTTTTTACATTTCTTTTTGCAGGATTTTGATTCAGGAATGAATTTTCCCAAAGAAAAAATCCTGCAAAAAGTTTGAATAGTGATTCAGGGCGAGAAGGATTTATTTGGCTTAGCACTGACAAAGTAGTTAAAAAAATGCTGGAGATGGCATGATTTTGAACAAATAAAATTCATCTTGACATATTCCCCCCCAAAAAAAAGTTTGACCGAATTTAACCACTTTTCATTTTTAAAATGAATGCCACTTAACTCATAATTTTAGTGATAGTGAAAGTGACAGCGGGATTTTTTTTTAAATTTGTTTTAACTTTAATTTTTCTAAAAAAAAAAATGTTTGCCCCCCCCCCCAAAGCCAACCAACCCGGGGAACCAAGCATAAGGAGCCAAACATCTGGCCCCCTGGCCTGCTTACAAGCCATTATGGGTGCCAGGCTCTTCCACACCCCCGGATGCCCCAAATGGGGGTGCGGGTCATCTGTTGGGTTACAGGCATGTCACCCACTGGCTTCTGACCCAGGTGAACTGGTATAAGGGTCCCCTGGAGCCCTTACCAGGTCACCACTAGTGTAAACAAAAAAAAACACACAGAATTATTTATTCTAAATTTGACTACTCACCTTCTTTCTTCCTTCCTCGTCTGCCAGGTCCCACGTCGCTCTCTGCTGGTCTTCGGTGGCTCTTCTGGACCCCGCAGCCATCTCCTTGTGGTGTTGCCCAGTGAGAAACTGAAGTGAAGGCCAGGGGAGTCAGCTTTTAAACTTGGAGATGGAACCTCCATGGAATCTCCCCTGTGTCATGTATGATGTCACAGAAGGGTAGGGGCCTGGAGGAGATTTTCCAGAGAAACCCTCTCTAGGCCCCTCCCCATGTGACATCATAAGTTACGTGGGAGAGATTCCACAAAAGCCTATCCCCAGAACCTGTGTTCCCCTCCTTTACAAATGTCAGCGGAGCATCCTTAGATGCCCTGCTGGCATAAAAGAAATTGATGCTGCGCTGGATCCCGACTGGAAAAGGTTAAGTATAAGTAATTAAGAGCAATAAAACGATTTTTCTTAAATGTTTGTGTGTGTGTAAGAACTTGGAACGGCCAGAGCCGGGGGATGGCTTTTCGGACCTCGAGCCCTGGAATTAGAAGCCCCTACTCTTGGTTTGCCGGGTTGGTAATGCTTTTAGGGAGGGATCCCACACATTTGTTTTTGTTTTTGGAGGGAAAGATTTTTCGAATTTATACTCTAAACCAAAAAATCCACCTCCCTCATTCTATACACTGATAACAATGAATGAAAATCAATATATCCAACTGGTCTGCGGATCTCCACAGCAGAAAAGGGTGAAGATACGTTTTAATTAACTTTGTTAACTGGGAGGGTGTTTAAGTTTAGAGTACAGAACTTACCCAAGAAAAATGACCACTTTTGTCTAAATATTATTTTTTACAAATATTTAGAGTAAGATAAAGTAAGAAAAAAACCTATATCTAAACAAAGTCGATTTCCCATTAAGTAGTGTATAAAGCACGGAGGCAGATTTGTTCCGCAAGCTGACAATATTGAAGCTGTGTCAGTGCGCTGTTTACAGACGCCGGGATCCTTGATAAATAAACTTTATTTTGTTTAACTCAAAAATGCTCCCTGCAGTTCCGATCTATTGCGACGGCTAAATATTCTCTGCAGCCCTAAACTAAACAGTCTGCTAACATGCAACTGACAACTGAACATTTAGCCCCCGGTTTTCATCAGATGTACATAACAATGCTCATAAAGAGCACCAAACACAGCAGACAGAACATCCATATTGCTGAGAGGTCTGAAGAGTAATATTTATTGCTGGATCATGTTTTTTTTTATTCCTACATTTTAAACACAGCAACACATATTATCCTCTAGTCTTGATTATATTCTCCTGCTTTATTTGGAATTTCCTTCCAAGACCATTCTGGTTGCAAGTTCAGGTTTATGAGTACCTCCCCAAGTCAGGCTTGAAATTAGGAGGCATTATCTACATAAATATGTCTCCACTTTACTCGAACGAACCTCTACACATCAATTCCCAAACATGGGAAAGCGATTCGAAAAGTATGGAATTTTTATCTGATTGGGAGATTAGGTTAGAGACTTTCTCTATGTAAGTTGAGTAGTTCTCCCAAGGTGCTGTGGGATATAAGATAAAATCCTTGTTTCCTACAGTATATGTATCTGCAAACTAACCCAACTAAACAAGAGGCTACATATCTATGGCCTAATGGCCATTTTGCCGTTCTCCTTTCTGCAAGCTCACCCTGTAACTTTACCTTTCTGGCATGACCAACTATTTGTCCATCCCCCAAAACACAATTATACACAATAATCAAGTCTACCCTTAATTTAACTAAAGTGCCTGTTGGCAAGTTTCTATTATTCTCATACAACACAACCAGATTCTTTTTCTAATTGGGATATGGTCAGGAACTCAAGGATCATACCTGTGGCGGAAGCAAAATATTTCCTCTCCAGTCTTCATGTAGTTATCCATCTCCCAGATGTTAATAGTTCTGCAAGTGGTGCCTTTGAAAGAGATCCTGGAGCACGGAAAATCTTTTTCATCTTTCTATCTCTAACCTGAATCTGTGTAACCTAAACTTACTTCCACGTTCCTTCTACTCTGTACAATGACACCTCCACGTGACACCTTGACTTATGCCTATTTCCACGGAACAGTTAGCGAATGAATAATTGCTAAATCGAACAAATCGAACA
Source organism: Gastrophryne carolinensis (assembly GCA_027917425.1). NCBI lineage: Eukaryota > Metazoa > Chordata > Amphibia > Anura > Microhylidae > Gastrophryne > Gastrophryne carolinensis. The sequence goes on from CM051239.1 coordinate 121,995,872, forward strand.
CAAGCAATAATTGATTCATGGAAATACCTACTGCAATCAAGCATTCAACGAGAATTTGCTCCTTGGTCCAGCGCCGTATTGTTTTGGCTTACATAAAATTTCCAGTTCATCGTTTTAATGTTGACTTGTGAAAACAAAAATCTGCTATAAACCTTAATTACAAGTGCTTTAACAAACATTTGCCAAAAATCTTTCAAGTGCAAAAGCAATTCTTTTGATCATTTGCTCACATATTTTACCTAAGCAAATCATAATGTGTAACTGTACCATTAGACAGAGCTCCTGGTACAAGATAATCTTTCCAACCCAACCTTGTGTATTCTTTCCATCACTTGGGTACCATGACGCATCCAGGTGGTACCTGGGGCAGAAAGCTTTGGGTTTGAGGAGATCTTTCTCAAATCCCACAATTGCTGTTTTAACTTATCTCTATAACAACCTGTCTTCTATTTCAATATTTGCATCTTGTCCTGGGCCACCATGTATATAATATATAAGGTATACCTGATATTCTACATAATATGTATGGTCAACCAAGCTTAGACTAGCTTTTGCCCACAAAGGGAGATTGGGGTCACAGTGCACTGTTGGAGAATACTGTCATGATTGACATTATTTTACATGATGTCCTTGTGGACTTTCATGCACACTCCTAAACCATAACCCTGCCTGCAGCTGCCCTGAATCTAAGACCAACCTGTCAGCCTCTTCATCATGATTAGTGTGTGACCAACCAGATCTCTACTCTACTGTAGATTATAAATTCCCTCTTTTACATGAGCCATACATAATGTATTACAGATTTTGTTTTATCTTAAATACATTTTGAAGCTCTAGATTGATTTCAGAGGTTGTTGACCCTACAGTGGGATAGAGTCCCTGCCTCCACCATTGCAAATAAACACAAGTTTGAATTTCACACAACACATGGAAACTTCCCCGCGATTAGTTCCAGGACGGAAGTACGGCAGAGAATATAATATTCGGCAAACAAACAGTATTATTCACTTTACAGAAAAGCCCATGGGACAAAAAGGCTGAGAAGAACAGGCCGGCTCTACCAAAACAACATGGGTCTAACCCAGGCGAGGGGCGCTATGGAAACCAGATAGTGCTGTCAGTGTTCAAGGACTGTTTATTCTCAGAGAAATATAACAAACTCTGGGAAACAGAATCCATCCCGCTCATGCTGCAAAGATCTTGGTTGACATGTACAATTCTGAAGGATGAACTAGCTATGCGAATCCTTCAGAGATCTCTGCCCATGCAGAAGAACCTTGTTAACATAAAACTCCACAAAATCCTAGATAACACTTAACAATTGCTACAAACCCAAGTGCTTGGGATAGCATAGAGACATAAGGGTCAATTCATGGTCGTGTGCCTATGTTTTTGCACATTTTTTGGAGCGCCAAGTTGCACTTGGGCCTTATCTTGATTTATGGTGGTCCCATTGTTAAAGTAAAGTAATTTGGGCACGAGCGCACGCCAGTGTGGAAACTTGCGCCTAAAATTCTCTGCAACTGCAAATTTGGCACCAAACTGGTGCCTGCAACTGATTTGTGGGGAGAAGGCAAGAAAGTGTGCGCAAATGTGTCAATTTCCACAGTGAATTTTCTTTAGCGAAAAGTGGGAGTAAACTGCTTGTAGCAATAACCTTTATCGCCGGAGGGCTTCACTGCCCGAGACGTCCTTTTCCCAATCGTAAGAGGTGCTGCTGGAATTCCAGAGTCGTCCGTGAGGAAACAGGAACAGCCCTTACAAGGGCTAGTGAATTGTAATATAGCGTTTCCCCCAATAAGAGACAGAACTTCAGTATTGAGGGTGAAGGTGAAGTGAACTTTATTAGTGTCACACTGGGCCTTATATGCAAGCCTCCATGCAAAGGGACCTCCCCCATGGACCTGATGGAGGACTGCATGACAAATACACAGACCAATGGGAGCAGGGCACACAATCCCTCAACTCTGCTGGTGACGCAATCAGCAACACAATAGACGTCTGTAACACAACGTAATCAATCAACACAATGGCAGTCTGTACATGCTTAAGAAAAGGAAAGTAATGAACCTGTGTAAAGTCCAAAGGGCAGAGAGTCTGTCACACTGCTGACTTCACTAACTAACAGGCTTATTTAATTTCTAAAACACATGTCGGCAGCACTGGCATGTTTTTTAGCAATTAAAGTGTTTTGGTTTTTTTTTTTCCTTTTTTCAGGGTTTTGGTGAGAAAAAAATGGTTAAAAGTTGTCAAAGTTGACAAATCTCAAAAATGTTTAATGATAAAAACACCCAAAAAGGTGGACATTGGGCCCAAAAAATTAAGAGTAATTGAAAAAAAAGATTAGTAGCACAATTATTAAGCACTAATATGCAAAACAGGGCAGGGAGAGAGAGGTAACGGAACATCTGGGACTAAACATTTAGAAAAACAACACTGGAGGTGACCTGGAATCAGGATATCCCCAATAAAACACGATACCTAAAAATAAGGAGAAATAAGCACCTAAAAATAAAAATATTTCTCTCCTTTCTTTACTGTTTCTCAATTGCGATTTTGTCTCTCCAGCTTCTCTGTTTTAGGTGAATCTCTATTCTCCATTTTGGAGTGTAGTCCCTGTCACCAGACATAGTCACCTAACAAGGAGTACACCCCGAAGTGGAGAAAAGAGATTCACCTAAAGCACAGGACCTGGAGAGCCAAAATCCTTGGGACCAGTTAGGGGCTTAGCCAGCCAAATGCGCATGGGGCATTTGCACTTCAAAACAACAGAATTTCAGGCAGAAGGCATCTAAAGATGAATTTTGAAGATGCATTTGGTGCGATCCGCATGTTTGCCCTGCGTACACATAAAACCATGAATCGGGCGCCTAGTGCATGCGGAATCGTTTGCGATTGGTTTGGGGTTTTTTTACGCACTGACTATGAATCAACCCTATAAAAATACAATTCTGTGATTACATTACATATTACATATTATATGTATACAGCACGTCCTGTTCCAGAAGATATTCCTTACACTTGTGATATACAGCCAGTAGATGGCGCTGGACTGCAGAGACAGAAAAGTGGCTCCTCCCGGCCACATATATACCAGGGACCTCCCACAAAATAGTATTGAAAAGCAGTTAAAATGAGACCGGGAGGGGGGGCGTGGCCGGCGATGAGAGAGTGAGGACGCACATCCCTTGAGCTCCCTCCGGCCGACTAATTACCTAGCGATTTCTGGGGTCCTTCCCCACCCAGACCTACTGCAGAGCGCTATGGCAAAGGGCAAGAAGGGGGCTAAGCAAAAAACACCCCCGCAGCGCAAGAAAATTAGCTCCTACCTGGCCCCTGACCGCATGAGGGGAGGAGGTGCGGGGCCTTCCAAGATGGCGGCGATGGACGATGGCGGGACCGCGACCTCTAGCATGCGTGGAGATCCCCCCGATCGGGAAGCAGGAGGACATCCTATGTGCCTGGTACTGCGGGCGATGTGGACGGGGCGAGCTCCCCTGAGGTCTGGTGAGTGGGGAATGCTTGGGGGCACGAAGAGCTACTCAGGCAAGGGGGATCTAAGCCCACTATTAACCCCTGCTCCACCTGCGAGCACAGAGAAGGGGGGGCGGAAGAGCCCAGCCACCGCAGAACACTTTGCAGACCCCTTACAGTGGAGGGATACACCCACAAGACTCCCCAATGCCCAGCTACAGCAACCGCCCGGGAGGGGACCCAACATGCCGGCAGGCCACACGGGAATATGGGAGACAGACAGGCGACCGCACGCAGTGGCCCCATCCCCCCACCGTGGGAGAAGCCCCGGCGGGCAGTGGGGAGACACATCCCCCAACCCAATCGAGGTCAGTGCAGCGCCCCCTGGACCCAGGATTTCCCCTCCGAGCCCAGAGTCCCTGGCGATGGATGGGCCGCCGCAAAGCCCCCAGAGTGACTGGTTCACCCCAGGTGCCCGAGAGGAGGCGCAGGGATCCCCCCTGTGGCTCTCACGCAGCAACTCAGCCGGGGTCACGTGGTGCAGGAGTGGGGAGGGCTGGGGAATGGACGCGGCGCCTCCTGCCTCTCCCTCTACTTCTGGCGTACTGTCCAAAAAGTGGCCGAGCCCCGCGGGTGAGGCCAGAAGAGCTCATAATACCAGCGACCAGCCCGGGCTCCGTGCGGAGGAGAGGGGCCAGCGCCCCTGCAACACACCTGCGGTGGGAGGTGGCTGGCGGGCCGTGGGGTCGGAGCTTCCCCAGCCTACACCGCCCTCTCACGACCCAATCCTGGCAGATATTAGGGCAGAACTCAAAGCCCTTCCGACCAAGGCGGACCTTGAATCCTTCATTGCAAGAGTAGAGAGCTCATTCAAGAAAGATATATCTGACCTACAAAACTCTGTCGAGGGCTTGAGCTCTCAGTCGCCGGTCTAGAGCATTCCCACCTTGCGTCCATACAAAGAATTGAAGCCTTGGAAAAGAATTTATCGCTCCAACAAGCCATTTCTCAAGCTACGGTCCTGCACCTGGACGACCTTGAAAATAGGAGCAGACGCAACAATATCAGGGTAAGAGGCCTGCCAGAGGCGACCGGCCAGGATCAGCTACTACCCACAGTCGTGGGCATCTTCAACGGAATTCTCAGCCGCTCGCCCAACACAGAAATTGTGATAGACCGCCTCCACAGGGCCCTGGGGCCGAGATCAACAGATCCCAACCGCCCACGGGACGTGATTTGCCGCCTGCACTATTATTCGGTTAAGGAGGAGATCCTCAGATGCGCCTGGGACAGAGAGAGAATCATATTTGACGGGGCACCAATCCAGGTGTTCCCGGACGTCTCTAGAAGAACACTCCAGATGCGCCGGTGCCTGAAGCCGCTTCTTCTTAGAATCCAGGAGTGCGGAGCCACATACCGATGGGGGTATCCCTTCCACCTGCTCGTCCGAATGAACCAGAGGGTCTTCGCCTTAAGATCCCGCGCCGACCTCCCGGACCTGTTTGCCTTTTTGGACTCCCCCCCGATGGAAGTCCGGGACTGGTTGGACCCTTCCCCTCTGCCCCCCCCAGGCCTCCCTCGGCGGCGATCGCTCTCGGAGGCCGCGTGCAAGGAGAGCTCCGTCTGCTACGCGTTCAAGACGGCCCAGAGGTCCTCCCGAGGGGCCGGCCCCGCTGCCGAACGAACCCTGACGGGAATGCCCATCACGAGCTCTGATACGGGACTGTTCGGAGCCCCGGATATCCTTTGCCTTACATTCGCGCTTTCTTGCCTGATACACTAGTTGCCACTGATTCACTGTCTAATGTTCATTTGATTAGCTATATTTCTGTATGTTGAATTTCATCTATGGGGCGCTCCTCGGGCGCTCCCCTGCGCGGCTGGGCAGTCCGGGTCCTGCCACTTTAGGCGGGCTGCGGAGCGGCCGGGTGTCGCTGGGGGCGTTGGGGAGTCCACCCCCTTATCTGTATCTCCTAGGTCTTACGGGTGGATGTTGCCGAGGGGCAACTCCTCGGGGTCCGGGAAAGGGACTCCGGGGAGCCCAGTATATACTACAGGGATCGGCTGGAGGGACTCTACGTGTCTCTCTGACCCGTCGCCTTCCCACATTAGGCTGTTACCCTCCTCCCCGCGCCATAGCGAAGCGGGGTGGGGGTGACTCTTGGGAAACAGTAATCAGTTTCCCAACCGGGCGGTGGCGTTAACAGGTTGCTCCCGACCCGGTTTAGTTAGTTAGTTAATTCTTTTTTCTTTATCTTTCCTTTTCTTTCTCTCCCCTTTTTTTTCTTTCTCTTTCTAGTTCTTGCTGTTTTAAGCGTCTCCTCCTTTTTTTTTCCTACGTCTTGTCGCTCCCCCTGTAGTCCTTCTGTACCCCCCACCCCCCCCTATTTTAACCTACCCTGCCCCCTCCCTGTATCTCCCCTTGAGACAGGCGGGCTGGTCTGGGCTCCCCTGGTGAAACGAAGGAGGGGGGTGCGGTGACAGCGTGATGTCGCGGGTAAAGCTCACTTCCCTCAATGTAAAGGGACTCAACTCCCCTTTGAAGAGAGCGGTGGTCCTTAGGGAATTGAGGCGCCTACGAGCCCAGGTTGCCTTCCTGCAGGAGACCCACCTCAAGGTGGGGAGAACACACAATGTCTCCAACCGCTACTACAAGACCCAATATCACTCCTTCTCTCCAGACTCTAAATCGAGGGGCGTAGCCATCCTGCTTGATGGGTCCCTGCCGTGGACACATCTGGCGACGCTTCAGGACCCCGAGGGTAGATTCCTATTTGTACGGGGTACCCTCTTCTCCTTGAGGGTGACGCTGGCAACATGCTACTGCCCCAATACCAACCAATCTAAATTCATACGCTCTGCCCTGAACAAACTGGACGGGTTTACGGAGGGGGTTCTCCTGCTTGGGGGCGACTTCAACACAGTGCTGGATCCGACCTGGGACACCTCCCGTGGCTCCTCGCACACCCCCTCTTCCTCCCTGAGGGAACTCAGATCAATACTCTACAAACACCAGTTGATGGATGCGTGGCGGATCTTTAATCCCCGAGGGAGGGACTATACGTTCTTCTCCGCTCCACATAACTCCTACTCGCGCATTGACTGGTTTTTGATCCCGCACAGGTTCCTACACCTAATCACCAACATAGAAATTGGGCAGATAACAATCTCAGATCACGCCCCTGTCTCCTTGACCATCGCCATCCCCGACACGACCCCCTTGAGAGGTCAATGGAGGTTGAATAGCTCTCTTTTGCAGGACCCAGCGGTAAAAGCGGACATCCATAAGGTGATCACAGATTACTTCGCTACTAACGACACGGGAGAGGTCTCGCGGATGTCCCTGTGGGAGGCCCACAAGTGCGTAGTCCGAGGCGTACTGATTAAACATGGTGCACGTCTCAAGAGGGAAAGGAACAAACAAATTGAGCTTCTATCCTGAGAGATTTTTGAGACTGAGACCTTGCACAAGAAGACACTGGACGCGGCGCTAGGCGCCAAATTGACGCGCCTCCGGGAGTCCCTCAGGGACATCTGCCTCACAGAAGCCAAAAGCATGGCGGCTAAGTGTCGGCGTTTTTTCTACGAATACAGCAACAAATGCGGCAAGGCATTAGCCAGGGCTCTGAAAGCGCAGCGAGCGAGAAATTTCATTTCCCACATCCGGGACAGGGGAGGTAGAGGCCTTCATTTGACAAAGGACATAGCGAGGGCATTTAGGGAGTTTTATGAAAACTTGTATAACTTACCATCGAATCACCATGCCCCCGAAATGACCAACATAGAGAAATACATCCGAGAGTCTGGTCTCCCTCGACTGGGAAGTGAGGTGGTGGAGGCTCTTGAGGGAGACATAGAGCTGGGGGAATTCATGGGAGCCATAAAGAACACCAAGCCAGGCAGAGCCCCGGGCCCTGATGGATTCAGTTTAGATTACTATAAGGAGTTCGCTGGAGTTCTAGGCCCACACTTTATCACATCGTTCGGTTCCTTGAGGGACGGGCACCCTCCCCCTAGAGATACCCTGAAAGCAAACATTACTGTAATCCCCAAACCAGGGAAAGACCCGGCGCAGTGTGGGAGCTACAGGCCCATCTCCCTGTTGAACTGCGATATCAAGCTGTTTAACAAGATAATTGCCGACAGGTTAGCACCATATATCCCATCCCTCATTCATTGGGACCAGGTCGGCTTCGTTCCCTCGAGAGAGGGAAGAGATAACACCACTAGGGTGATCAATCTGATCCATCAGGCCCGTGCGGGGGGGCCGGCGGCCATGCTTCTCTCGACGGACGCCGAGAAGGCTTTTGACAGGGTGAGCTGGGCCTTTATCTCCGCAACCCTTCGTCGGATCGGCCTAGGAGAGAACATGACCCGTTGGATCATGGCTTCCTACTCATGCCCCTCGGCGTCCGTCGTGGTTAACGGAATGGCCTCAGAGCCATTCAAGCTGGCAAACGGGACTCGTCAGGGATGCCCCCTCTCCCCCCTGATATTTATTCTGACACTTGAGCCCTTCCTGCGAAATGTAAGGAAAAACGACGACATTGCAGGCATCAAAGTAGGTAGGGGGGAACACAAGGTTGCGGCTTATGCCGACGATCTAATATTCTTTATTTCCAGACCTGAGACATCCCTCCCCATCCTTCTAGCAGAACTCAAGGCCTTCCAAACAGTTTCCAATTACAAGATTAACTACCAAAAGTCCTCGGCCCTTAACATCAGCCTACCCCATGGGAGATTGAAACAGATTGCAGAAAATTTCCCATTTAAGTGGGAAAAAGAAGCTGTAACATATTTGGGGACCCAGATTACGGCCATTCCACAAAAATTGTATAGCATGAACTTCCCGCCGCTGTTGAAGAAAGTAGAGGAGGACCTGCAGAGCTGGAACAGGAACGCCTTTTCCTGGTTCGGTAGATCTAATATCATTAAGATGAACATCCTGCCTAGGGTTCTCTACCTTTTCCAGGCCCTCCCCATCGCGGTCCCACATACGTTCTTCAAACGCCTGACATGGATCTGCTCCAGGTTTGTTTGGGCGGGAAGACCGCACCGCTTGGCGGCCCCCCTCTTGGCCCTGCCCAAGGAGAGAGGAGGACTAGGCCTCCCAGATTGGAGGGCGTACCATGCGGCGGCCCACTTATCAGGGGTCATTGACTGGTGCAGACACTCCTCTCTGAAACAATGGACACTTGTCGAGCAAGAGGCCTCAGTGATTCCCCTGCCGGGGCTCCCATGGGTTCCGCTTGACCGGGCTTCCCCTGAACAAACATCCCACTATAGGCCCCACCCGAAAAATTGTGAGCAGCTGCTTCCCAAAATTGGGCATCTCCCCCTCTGCCTCGCCTTTGATCCCGGTGTTGGGACATCCAGACTTCCCAGCAAGTTTAACCGATGGCACCTTTCGCGCATGGATAAAAAAGGACTGCTTTAGGGTTCTCCATCTACGGGAGGGTCGGGATTGGGTAGGAGGGGAGACCTTGGCGGCGAGACATTCACTCACTCCCTTGAATACCTGGCAGACCATGCAGATCTCACACTATCAGACCTCCCTGACCGAAGCTATGGTAGGCATAGGCCCCATTGCCCCTTACGAGCGGTCTTGTATGGGTAGTGGACACTTCAGAGGAGCCCTGTCCTATGCATATTCCCTGCTACTGGCCCCCCCAGACTCCTACAAACCCCCGTATGTGGAAGCATGGGAGAAGGAGCTGAACAGGAGTTTCACGAGGGAGCAGGTGCAGGCCATGTTGCAGGTAGTAGTCCCAAGAAGATAGACAGCTCAGAAATCCCCTGAGATATTTCACCTGGGAGCACGGACAGTCCCAATTGTAGTAACGTGCTGCAGGTCCAGCTCACCAAGTGTGATAAAACATAACATTTAATGTAACATTTTAAAATATAGCATGACCTGTGTGGAGTGAATATCCTGGGCTCCCCATTCAAAGGTAACGCGTTTCGGGGTTACCTCACCCCTTAATCCTACCTTGATGCAGGTAGCACACAAGTCATCTATGTCGTGCAGATATCAAGAGGCTTCCTATAAAGTTCTCTCATGCTGGTACCTGGTGCCATCCAAGCTGGCGAGAATATTTCCCTCCTCCTCCCCCTTGTGTTGGCGATGTTCAGGGGCCAGGGGCACGATGTTGCACACCTTCTGGGAATGTGGGGCATTGGCTGGGTTCTGGAGCAACGTCAGGAAAATTACCCTGACTCTGACTGATATAGATCTGGGCGAGGATCCGGCGGGGTACCTACTGGGATTGGCCCCTACTTCCATCAGGAGGAGGACCAAGTCTTTACTGGCTTCTTTACTGAATGCGGCCAGGACTTGTATTCCGTCCTGCTGGAAATCTACGACACCTCCCACGACGGCCATGTGGCTCGCCAGGGTTGCCGATATTAGCAGGATGGAGGAGATGACGGCCACGCTGAGAGGGAAGGTAGACGAGCATAGAAATCGCTGGCGGGTATGGGAGCAATTCACCTTTTCGGCAGAATACTTGAAACTTTTACAGGAATAGAGACATGTTCCCAGGCTAGGGAGCGGCCTTCCGTTGGGGTCCCCGACCCCCCCCCTCCCCCTCATCCCTTCCCTTTCCCTCCCCCAGCCCCACCCCCCCTGTTGTCTACATGTTGTCTTGTCTCCCCCCCCCCCTATATGTATCGGTCAGATTACCTGTAACTGACCCCTCTCTCAGTTAATACATGATTCTCTAATGGATAAAAAAGAAACTAAAACCTTGGAGACGTGGTGTTCGGATTCCACGCTTTATTACATCTTAATGATTAGTAAGAGATATGCTTTAATACGGGTACCCCCCGTACTCTCGTTGGAGGGGTTTGCCGGCAGCCGAGGTCACCATTCATCTTTCTTTTTCACAGTTCACTATTTCGTCCTCTGCCGGCATCCCCTGTATGCCGGGTTATTCATATTGCTTCATCGGCTGCATAGTTGTTTATTAACTGCTTGGTATACCTGTGTCTATTTATATTGTTAATTGATGTTTGACTATGCTGATCGTGCTCTGTAACATGCCATGCTTCTTCAATAAAAAAACTACAATAAAAAAAAAAAAAAAAAAAAAATGAGACCGGGAGAACTATAACCATTTAATGAAAATTTGAACATAAGAACAATCACCATAAAGAGGTAACTAAAGATAATGATAACAAGGGTGGGGTGAAACAGGATGTGCTGTATACATTTAATACCAATTCTACAGGTGAGTAATCACAGAATTGTATTATTCTAAGTATACAGCATGTCCTGTTCCAGAAGATATTCCTTACACTTGGGACATCCAATAGCAGTGTCCGTAAGGTAGGGTGGGATCCTCAAAAGTAACAGCACACAGTTTAAACCACTGCCGCCTGCAGAACCTTGCGGCCAAAAGCAGCATCAGCTGAGGCCCTAACATCAACCTTGTAAAACTTTGAAAAAGTATGAACAGAAGACCAAGTAGCGGCCTTGCAAACTTGTTCAACAGAAGCTTGGTGCTGAAAAGCCCAAGAGGCACCAATAGCACGAGTAGAATGAGCAGTAAGGCGGAAGGGAGGCTCCTTCCCCTTAGCAGAGTAGACCTGTATCACAGCCTGATGGATCCACTTGCTGATAGTGAACTTAGCTGAAGCCAGACCTTTCTTAGGTCCAGACGGAAGCACAAAAAGAGCATCAGTCTTCCAGAAGGATTCAGTAGCCACCAAATAGAACTTCAAAGTTCTGACTACGTCCAAAGAATGCAAAACCCTTTCCTTAGGGTTACTGGGATTAGGACACAGAGAAGGCAAAACAATGTGCTGATTGAGATGAACGACAGAAACAACCTTAGGCAGAAAATCTGGTTTAAAACTAAACACCACCTTGTCCTGGTGTGTCTCAAAATAAAAATAAAGGAGGCTTCATGGAAAGCGCAGCCAACTCAGAAACACGCCTAACAGAAGTGATAGCCACCAAAAAGACCACCTTAAGCGTGAGAATGGACAAAGGTGCCCCTTGCAAGGGCTCAAAGGGAGACCCCTGCAGGGCAGATAAGACCAAGTTCAAGTCCCAGACTGGTAACATAGGCTTACGTGGGGGACGCACGTGAGTAACTCCCTGGAAAAGGGTCTTGACCAGGGGATGCTGAGCAAAGGATCTTTGGAAGAAAATAGCCAAAGCAGACACGTGGCCTTTTAGAGTACTGAGCTGAAGACCCATATCCAAACCATGTTGGAGAAACTCCAGAATCCTAGGAATAGAAAACACACGACAGGGAAGCGAGTGGGACTCGCACCAGTCAATGTAAGTACGCCAAACCCTGTAATAGATGGAAGAAGAGGACCTCTTCCTAGCCCTGATCATGGTATTCACCACCGAGGCAGGCAGCCCTTTTTCCATCAGGATGGAGGTTTCAACAGCCAGGCCGTCAAAGCCAGCGTTTGTAAATTGGGGTGGCGTAGGTGTCCCTGAGTGAGCAGATCTGGAACCCGTGGCATGGCGTACTGATCTACTGCCAACTGCACGATGTCTGCGAACCACACTCTTCTTGGCCAACAGGGGGCCACCAGGATAGTTGGCACCCCTTCTTGAACTATCTTGCGCAGCACCCTGCCCAGACATTGCCAGGGCATCAGTGGCCAAGGCCAGAGGATCCTGGGACAGAGAGACAAAGACTGGAAGCTTGTGATTGTGACGGGATGCAAACAGATCAACATCTGGCTGACCCTAGTGTTGGCACAGGGAGCGAAACACCCTGCTGCTGAGGGACCATTCTCCCAGACGAGAGGTCCCCCTGCTGAGGGAGTCTGCCTCCAGATTCTCCACCCCCGGGATGTACACAGCTGAGATGCAGGGAACATTTTCCTCCGCCCAGGACAGTATCAGGGACACTTCCTTGAGGGCCCTCTTGCTCCGGGTCCCTCCCTGATGATTGATGTAGGCAACCGCCGTCTGGTTGTCCGAGCGGACCTGAACAGCCCGACCCCTCAGGTGTGGGGTTAAGTGGGCGAGAACCAACCTGATTGCCCTCAATTCCAGAATGTTGATAGGGGCATGGGCCTCCTGATGGCCCCACTGACCCTGGAATTTCAGGGACTTCCAGAATCCCCCCCAACCTGTCAGACTGGCATCCATGGTGACAGCCTCTCAGCAGGGGGCCAAAAAGGACATGCCCCCCAGCAGGTTCCTTGAGTCCAGCCAACACACTAGAAACCGCCTGACCTGAGGGGACAAGACAAACACCTGATCCAGGGACACAGGGTCCCGATCCCATACTGAAAAGAGGTGAAGCTGAAGAGGCCTCATGTGGAACTGAGCATATGGAACCGCCTCGAAGCAGGACACCATCAGGCCCACCAGCTGCATTCCCTGCCTGATGGATGGATGAGGACAAGACAGCAGGAGCTGAGCTTTCTCTTGAAGGACCTCCACCTTATGCTGAGGAAGAAAGATCTTGACCTGAGCTGAATCCAGAATCATGCCCAGAAAAGACTTCACCATGTCAGGAGACAGGAAAGATTTGGGGTGATTGATCACCCAGCCTAATGATTCCAGTGTGGACACCACCCTCTGAGTGTCCAGCACTGCCCGATGGAAGGACTGAGAAGCGATAAGCATGTCGTCCAGGTAGGGAAGAATGCTAATGCCCTGAGATCTCAGCAGGGCCATCACTCCTGCCAGCACCTTGGTGAATACCCTGGGGGCCGAGGTGATGCCGAAGGGCAAGGCCACAAATTGGTAGTGCTGATCCTCCAGAGCGAACCTGAGCAATGTCTGATGACCTGGAAAGATAGGTACGTGAAGGTAAGCATCCTTGATGTCTACAGAGGTCATGAAATCCCCTGAGCGTAGGAAAGTCACAGCTGAGTGCAGAGTCTCCATGCGAAAGTGTCTGAATCTGACAAACTTGTTGAGAAGCTTTAAATCCAGGATAGGTCTGATGGACCCATCCTATTTGGGCACAATGAAAATATTGGAATAATAGCCTTTGCCCCTTTCCTTCAAGGGCACCCGGCAGATGACACCTAGGTCTAGAATGCCTTGGACAGCCAGAGAGAGACACTGAGCTGACAAGGGGTTTTGAGCTAACCGAGATTTGATGAATCTTGGGGGCGGCCAGGTTGCAAACTCTATCTTGTAACCGGAGGATACTACCTTCTGAATCCACCGGTCTGAGACATGACGCCTCCAGACGTGAGCCAAGAGCCGAAATCACCCCCCCCCCCCCCACCCGGATGGGTGAGGGCGCCCCTTCATGCCTGAAGGAGCTTGGGGGAGGACTTAGTCTTGGGACCCCAGGTGGGGCCAGGGCGGCCACGTCCTCTGCCCCTGCCCCAAAAGTCTCCATGGGCTCCAGCAAAGGAAGCTCCCCGTCCAATTCTGGAGCCCCTAAAGGAAAGAGAAAAGGCACCTGAACCCCGAAAGGGCTGGGGCTGCCTTCTACGCTGAGGTAACTTGCCACCTTTAGCAAACAAGTCCAAACGTTCCCCAAAGAGGCGCAGCCCCTTGAAGGGAAACCCAGTGAGAGCCTTTTTGGCAGCGTTGTCAGCTGCCCACTGGCACAGCCAGACCGAGCGGCGTATCGCCACCAACAAGGCAGATGCCCTGCCACAAATTCTAATTCTAACAAATTCCTCACATAATGCAGAAGAGCTCTATACTCTTCATTACCAACATTATCTAAGAGACCCCTGAGCAGGCTTTTAATAGCAACAGCCGTAACAGCAGAGGCAAAGACCGGACGGAGCCCTGTCCCAACACAGGCAAAGGCATGGCAAGCCAGCTGATCCATGCGCCTGTCCTCCCCATCCCTCAGTGTAGTAGAGTCAGGAGAATGCATGACAGATGTGTTAGACAACCCCAGAACTGGTGCATCCACCTCTAAAGGACATGACCAATGTTTAACCATCTCAGCAGGAAAGGGATACCTCTTATACCAACTCTTTAGTACCCCGGGAAGCCGGCTAGGCCGTTCCCACTCCTTGAGAATCAGATTATTAAAGTGAGTTTGTTCAGGAAACTCCAAACGTGGCTTAACAGTATGAAACAGCTCCCCCTGCTGCCGCAGGGCCACGGCAGGAGGAGAGATACAGAGCACTTCAAAAATGTGAGCCAAAAGTCTGTCAGTATCATCTGAAGCCCATGGGTCAGACCCAGACTCAGCATAACCCCTAGGCTGATCCTCAGATGATTCTGAATCAGAGAATAATTCCCCTTCCTCCAGGGGGGTATATCCAGTAATATCAAAAAACTCCTCAGCTTCCACAGGAAAGTGAGTAACACCGGGTGCCAGATGCCGCCGCTTAGCAGGAGCCTTACGCGGACCAGCCGCAAGTAACCCAGACTGCAGCGCAAGTACCTGCTGGGCGCCGGGTACACACACCCTGACATCATCACTTATAGGGGATACCCCACACGCCACATACAGCCGGGCTTGTCCCGAAGGAACCCCAAGCACATTATCCTGAGAAGCCTCCATATGGTGATTATCACGGCACAACAGGCCAATAGGGATTGAGGCTAATAAGCAACCCGGGATGCCCCAATAGCCCCCTAGGGAAGTGGGAGTAATGAAATATAATAGCCCTCCAATAAGAGTTAACACTAAATAGAGGGGACAGGATCGGGAGAAACCACAAAGTTTGACCCGCCTGCAAGACATAAGCAAAAGATCCCATAAGCAATATGCAATACAGAGAAATATATAAAATAAATTAGCCCGCAGGGGCACTTACGGACCGCGATAGGGAGACGTCAGGCACACGCAGCAGAGAACTAAAATGGCGCCCGCATATACCTCTAGGGGTGGGCCACGGAGACAGTGATGCAGAACGCGTCAGCCGAAAGGCCCGCCCCCCCGAAGAGCACGAAAACGCGCCCACCTGACAAGGCCAGCCAATGATGGTGAAGCAGCACCTGGGGCGTTGTCGCCGCCGACCACGGAGCGTAGTACAAGAGGCGGCGGTGGCGGCAAAGAAACCAGTGCAATCAATTCATAAGGGATCAAAACACAACACACAACATATAGTAAAGACATGCACTCCCCCCCCCCCCCCCCAAGAATTACAAGGGAGAGCGAAGGGGAAGCGACGGCCAGCCTAAAGGGAGCCAACTGCGGGGACAGGGGGCGAGGGATATATGACGCGGGAGGGGCATCCCATAAGGCTCACCATGGGCCTATACCGCCTACCCTTTGGTGGGGGACTGCGGTTGGAGCAGCGCTCCTTAGCACCTCACAGCGGTGCTGCCTACCTTCACCCGAACCAGCGCAGCCTGAGCTGGGAGGCAGTAAAAGGAAACGGGTGGGAATAGTCCTACAGGGCTGCAGGCTAATAGCCCCGCTCACCTGCGAGTAGAGAGAGCCATCTTCTAGTCATCGCAGCCAGGACTGCAGAGAAGAACTGAGGAGTTTGTGGGAGGTCCCTGGAATATAAGGGGCCGGGAGGAGCCACTTTTCTGTCTCTACAGTCCAGCGCCATCTACTGGATGTATATCCCAAGTGTAAGGAATATCTTCTGGAACAGGACGTGCTGTATACTTAGAATAGACAATGGATGTGTGAATAATAAAAGCTATAGTGCTCAGTGGTTTTCTGCATGCTTGGATAGCACTGAGACATGCATGGCTCTGCCTACATCTTTTTCTGAGAGCATGGGATAGCATAGATACTTGTGTGGCTCTGTCTATTCACTATTAACAATGGCTATTATTAGTCTGTATGTGCCATGTAAATACTGCATTAGAAAGTGCTCCTTACCTTACACAGCCAATTGTAATCTGAAGGCCATCTCTGGGTAGATTAAAAATCTCTTCTTTCTCGCTCAACCCTAATCGACATTCACCAAAGGGGCCTGCAAGGCAATATATTATACATGAGCTGCAATCAAAGTGCCACAATGTATTCTCTAGAGAAAGAGGAGATATTAAGTGAGGTATCAAAGGGTATCTGGAGAGCTTGGACCAGCGTAAGAATATGCTTGAATTTATTTACAACAAAAACACACCTATGGAACATTGGTATTAATCGAATCTAAAGCCAAAACAGCCCCTAGGGAATTGCTGTTCCACATGATATCCCATAGGAAGTCATATTTTGGCAGAACACCCACCATTCAAAGTATCTGGGTTATCAGCAGCTGCTCAAACCTGTTCCCGTCGCAATTGGTGATCAACAAGATTTGCTGTGTGGGTGAGTCTGTGTTGGGCATGGTGGCACATACACCTTCCCACTGAACCATTAGCCACTGGTGATCACATGAGACACATGCAGCCCTGGCACGGGGCCATGTGAATACTTTCTATGGGGCTTCAAAAGCCTCAGCAGCAACTTTTCTTAAGGTCCTTTTTAATATTGTTTTATAATGAGTCTGATGAGCAAACAGGGAATTGAGATAGATCTCAAGATGGGGTCACAAGCCCCAAAAATAATTAACCCTTCTCAATTACTAAAGAGACCCGCCCTGTGCTAGGATGCATCCCGATTCGGAATGCCCCACAGTGTCAAACCCTCCTGCTTATCCATAGCACCCTATGCAGGTGCATTCATACTATAGAGGCAAGGAAGGCAGTTGTTACTGGGCCCATGGCAGAAGGAAATTCCATGCAAGCTGCCTCCCCCACCTTGCAGAAACTTTGGCAGTGTTTGGACTGGCCCACTGTCGCCATGTGGATCATCGGTGATGGGACCCTGGAAGCCACAGGGGAAGGGGCAGGTGCTATTTCTCTTTTTAAAAGAAAAATGTGATGTACCACTACTGAGTACTACTCAGCCTTAATTTAGTCTGCTGTCACAGGCCTGAAGGCGAGCACTGTGGACAGAGGGAGCCCAGCTACCACTGCTGAAGTTAGCACTTGGAGACTTCTGCCCAAGACCCAAGTGTGACCCTGCAGGGCCAGATTCTAAGGACCATCCTGGTCTTCCCTAGCCCCCCTTCAAGGGAGAATAGATTTGCTGCTTGGGTGGTTTTAGGTTGTCCCCACGGGAAACAAGTGTCTAGGCAGACAGCAGTGGTTACCATGATGGCAGCAAAGGCAGACATGACAGGTCATACGCATTAAAGCAGATAGGCAGGGGTTTATCCAATAATCAGTGTCTGATGAGGAAGCTGGATCAAGATGAGGTAGTTCACGGATGCAAGGGTCACAGACTCGGCAAGATGAAACACAGGAACACAGGAATCTACTGGCATGGATCCAAGGCCCACAGCTTCCTTATAACAGCCCTAGGATCCCACACAGGCACAAACCTACAGAGTACACCTGGGAACCCGTGCCTGCACAGTAGAGTGTGTTGACATGAGAGTACCTAGATGCACAGAAGTTGACGCCACGGTGGTTGCCAAAGACACCTGGCCAGATTCCAGGAACGCCACAATCTCCACTGCCCGTGCTGGTATGTGACAGCTGTTAACATGGTGGGGCGGGGGACCAGGGCTGTAAGTTCTGCAGGGTGGAGCTAAGAAGCTACTAGTTTGATTTCCCTCCATGGTCAATAGACAATACACAGAGGCAAATATGGAGGTCATCTTCATTCCCTGGCCACCTGCAAGCTGGTAATGTGCTGGGGGCAGCAATTTATTTAATACTGAGGGATGGGCTCTGTGTGTGTATATATGTGTGTGTCTGTATATTTATTTTATTCTGTGGGTTTAGGGGCTTACTTTATTATACTTTATTGATGCTGATGGTCTGGCTGAGGGACACACACACTGTCATGTCTTTGGCTATGGGGCCCTGTGAAACCTATGCACCCCCCTGGCCTCATGGCTCCCTCCACCCTGCTTGATCACATTTCAGAACTATCAGTTCCATAGAAGTCATAGCATTCTGTGACCGATCTTGATGAGCAATCTCCCTTGTTGATCGGCAGTTGGGGACAAGCAGTGGTGGGCGCTGACACAACAGGGGTCAGTCCGGTTGATAACAAAAAACTAGACCACTTTAGCCCACATGATTGAACCATGTAAGTAAAGCTTTTTCTTTTCTTTTTTCCTGACAAAGCCCCTAAACTATAAATAATGTTGGCAGTTGGGCTTTAGGAAAGTGTAAAAGGAATTACAGCCATACTTTAAAACAATCCATAATGCATGAGTCTTCAAACGCAAACAGAAATAATAAATACAAGTCTGACTTGTTTTTAATAAAATCAGTGAACTCGCAGTAAGTACAAGCGTCTTTATGAACTACAGAGGAGAAAGATTAAAAGGCACATACACATTTGAGGGCTTGTTCTCTAAGGTGTTTTATTTTTACTGTGCTGTGGTCAGCTTCTAACAATTTTAAATTTCCAAGATGAAAGTCAGGAAGAAAAAAAAATGCCATAATCACTGGGGCTGGCCCAGAACATGAGATAAATATAGCGTCTTTAATGGCCGATGCTGAGACTCTGCTTTGTTCTAAACAAACTTTGATACTGCGCACACAGTAGGCACCTCGCTTTCATGTAATCTGTATGTGCCACGTGGGTAAAAACATACAATTATCTACAATAACAGCACAAGGGAGGCAACATCTGGACTAGGGTTGCTGCCCGTTGTTAGAGCAGAGACCTTCCTTTGATCTCTCCCTGGAGCTGTCCTGCAAATCTGTTAGTTAATAGACTCTTTACTTACTAATGGGTCTATCAGCTCTGGACAGAGCTCCTTCTTATCATTTACCTCCCACAATTCTTACTAGTTAATATAAATGTTCTTCTTTCAGATAATTAATTATTAAAGGAGCAACTTCTAGTCATTTCTAAAAGTTTTATATTTTCTTTTGTTTAGTTTACAAAATCCCCATAGAGAAGTCTAAAACATTTCTTGCTGGCTAAACAGCTCACGTTGCTTGGGATTTTCATCACCTATAGAGTAACTTCTAATTTAATGGTATGTCTTGTCCTACTGTCCAAAGCAGGGACGCAATATAAGCAGAGGCTGAGGAGCACATGCCTAGGGTTCTCCATCGCTTGATATAGGGCCTCCACTACTAACAGACAAAATGTAGGGAATTCTTGCAGTAGCAGCGTTTATACAAGGTGCCAGGTACAACTGCCCCTCAAACTTTGTGATGTTCCCATAGTGCATGCATCGGCCCTGGCACCCGCCATTTACGGCTTTTTGTAAGAGTGCACCAGCCACACTGGATTTGGTTACTGTTTCAGACAGAGCTCTGGCATACAGAGTGGGAAGTGGTTGCACCCCCTGCCTCCCTAGGCCTTCTGCACACTCCTGTGGCCGTTTTGTCTGAATGGCAGGGCACCGGAGCCCACCTCAGCCATGAAGATGTATGGGAATGGGACAGCGGCCTCCAAACAAAGCGTGGAACCCCCCGTAAAAGATGAGTGTGTGCTGGGGCTCCCAGGGGATTTCAAACAGAGGAAAAAAAGCAAGTGTCAGCAGTGCACTCCTAAAAGTCCAAAGTCCAAATACTTTAATAAAGATGCTTAAAACATTGTCTCCATATCAAAAAAAGGCAGCTAAAAACAATATCAGACCCTGGCGAATGTAAAGAATGCGTTTCGGACTGCTGGGGCCCTTATTCATTAGGTTTCAAACAGAGGGACCTTCTAAATTAGGATGCCCCAGAGGCAGTAAATCGGTCTCTTAAAATCCAGGGCTGGCATTTTCTGGCAACTTTTTTTTTTAATTAACTGGGACTGCTTTAAAGAGGAACATCTGTGGCCTCAGAGTCCTTTAGACTACTTTTAACCATCCGAGTCACACTCCCTGGGTCATCCCCAATCTGTGAAACCCCTCGGATCACAAACACACACTATTACTGACCACCAGCTGTTTTGCCTACAGTTGCCTTTAAAATAACCATAAACGGACTGCTGCTACTTCCAAAACTGATTGCACACCGATCACAATGGTCCCAAAAGGTTAGTTTGCATCAGGGCCAAGGCCTGAAGCTTCTCTATGACTTGGAAGCATGTAGCACAATGCCAAGAGAGCAATCTGTGGTCGGTATTCTGCCTAACGAATTTAGAATTCAACATTTTATTCCTCATTTCCTTTATAATCCCAGCTGTGATTTTTAAAGACACCTTTTAAGAAGTGTTCATGGTTAATAAATCTTACACATTTAATCCTGCAAGTCATTAACTACTAATTACTCTTTCTGCAGAACATACGGCCTGATAGGACCTGAGTGGGCCGGGGCTCAGCCCGTGAACACAGGCGCCTAGAATGAAGGCTATTTTGTTTCCTTCATGTGCACATAATCCCATGGAATGAGGCCAAGACGCGGCCCTGACCTGCCTTTTCCTCCAGTTTACAATGAACTGCTGACCTCATTCATTTATATACTAAGTCAGCTTATGAATAAGGTTAGAAATGTTAACCTCGCACAGTAAATGAAAACAAATTATGAAAACTGGAACTTGACCAACTTCCTCCTATCCAGCTCATGTCACCTGTGGGCGCTGCATTACTGGAGCTCATTTATTGTACTTCGGGGAAACTTCTGAGCTAACCAGCAGGCCAGCCAAAATGCTGAATTTCAAGGCATTGACCCAGTTTATCACAAAAATAAAATGGAAATAGGCTTACTTTTAACCTTTTATAAAGTTATACATGCAAAGAAACTAAAGATGGCAACTGAGCAATACAGAGCAGAACAGAGCCAGCCTCTCCAGCTGTACTGAACTGGTAAAAAGGATACCCCTGATCAAGAAAACATAGGTGTTATTTTAAATCAACACCACTCACATGAACTTAATAAGATTAAAAAAATATAGAATGTATATTTTCCTATTTTGATATTTGATATGAAGAGGGTCAGTTTCTGTAAATAAGGAACAGTTAGGATACTTTTCAACCTCATGTCTCATGTACAGCAGATGTGTCCCTGCACATGAACCAGCTGTACTGTAGTGAGGTTCCCACTGTGACCCACCTAGAGATATTTACCACCTCATTAACTCAGCGGAGGAGAGGCACATGGGGCAGACTTTGGGTGAGCTTCTCACTGCCTTATTATTACCATTGCCTAGACTGCCCCTCAAAAGGGGACCAACCACATCCTATGGAAGGTTAAATTAAAAAAAAACATGTAACAACTCCATTTGTTTCCTGGTAATGAATTGGATAAAAATACTCACAAACAATGTTGGCTTCAAAGGAAAAATTGGGGGAAAATTAAATCTTCATTTGGCTCTTATCTACCTTCTAAGACTATTTAAATAGGCTTGAATTGCTAAATTTAGACAATATATAAAAAACTTGGGAGGCTATTTAAGACCTCACAATCTTGCACTGCCACACCTTGAGGCGCCCTGCTAAACCGAAGACTAACTATGAACAAACATGTAACATGGTTAAGTGCAGGGCTGGCAAGAATTATAGGCTGGCTCTATATGCCTAAACACATTTGTTTATTTATCAAAAAATACATAGGCACAATACATGAGACACAAAACGGATGATCACTCAAACACTAGTGATTTAAAACACGCAATTGCTGCATTAAAAACGACACACAACATAAGAGGCCCTAATCAGGAAACCCTGATACACACGCATCCCGCCGCACTCAAAGCATTCACACCAGCTGGCCAGCTTTAAAATAATGAAAGGAGCTGCATAGCTCACAAAAATCAGGTGGTCTAAGGGCGTCTCCTGGTTGCTTCTCCCCTAATTCAGCTGAATAGTGCTGCACACTTGAGCTCTTATAGCTGGCGTCTTGCCACTTGCTAAATGAGTGGCGCTCAGGCCCGTAGCATGAATATAGACCTTGATTGTATACAATATTTGTGGTAAGTACGTATTCACAAGATGGAGAGTGTGTGTGTTGGGCTCATAAGTTCAAGCGTGGCCGCGACACAGCCAGACAACACATAGGCTCGCACACTCAGTGCAATACATATCACTGCCCTGTGATGGTCCGTGCAGGCATCCTCCTTGTGGCGTTAGCAGGGGCTTTGAAACGCGCTGGCAGCGCGTGAGGACTAGACCTGGCAGGCGGCCATGATGCGAACGTGAAGGTAGGCGGGGGGCGTGGTCAAGGGCCCGGCACCGATGGCCGTTTCGCTCCTCCAATGGAGCTTCGCCAGGCTGAGTGTGCACTGAGTGTGCGAGCCTATGTGTTGTCTGGCTGTGTTGCGGCCGCGCTAGAACTTATGAGCCCAACACACACACTCTCCATCTTGTGAATACGTACTTACCTCAAATATTGTATACAATCAAGGTCTAAATTCATGCTACGGACCTGGGCGCCACTCATTTAGCAAGTGGCAAGACGCCAGCTATAAGAGCTCAAGTGTGCAGCACTATTCAGCTGAATTAGGGGAGAAGCAACCAGGAGACGCCCTTAGACCACCTGATTTTTGTGAGCTATGCAGCTCCTTTCATTATTTTAAAGCTGGCCAGCTGGTGTGAATGCTTTGAGTGCGGCGGGATGCGTGTGTATCAGGGTTTCCTGATTAGAGCCCCTTATGTTGTGTGTCGTTTTTAATGCAGCAATTGCGTGTTTTAAATAATTAGTGTTTAAGTGATCATCATCCGTTTTGTGTCTCATGTATTGTGCCTATGTATTTTTTGATAAATAAACAAATGTGTTTAGGCATATAGAGCCAGCCTATAATTCTTGCCAGCCCTGCACTTAACCATGTTACATGTTTGTTCATAGCATGGCTCCCAGCATTTGATTGCGAGGAGGGGAGAGGAGTGGGACTTATGCCCTTATTCATCAAGTGATAACGCCAGGTAATGTCTGACGAGCGCCAGGTCCCGCCAGCTAACGGCGGCTACCGACTCAAGTACGCCCGGCGTCGGCCACAATGACGCATTTATCAAGCTAAATGAGGCTAGCGCCGGCGAGAGCGACAGCTACCGCGGGATTCATCATGTAGCCGACTGCAATGAACAGCGCCGCTGCTAATCCCATCACAGCGACAGGTATGACCTGTCGCTCCCTGGCGATGTCCAATGCATTTCAATGGAGCAATCTTTAATTAATCATAATTAATTGCTATTAATGTTTTTTTTTTTTTAATGTCATAAATTCTGTGACCACTTCTGCAATGTTAGGATTTTTTTTGAAGGTAAAAAAAAAAAAAAATGATTTTGTGCAGAATTGATATTACAGGTCTGATATTAATGTATTCATATTACAAAATGTTTATAAAAACTTGTATAATTTTACAATCAAAAAATATGGTTGTTTGGGGGTTAAAAACTATTTTAAATCCATCGCCGCCAGCGCTCTGAGGTTTAAACAAGGAATTCACAGCGCGAAAAAATTCGGAGCGTGATTTGTTAATGAATCTGCAGCAAGCCGTTCGCTCCGGCCATTCGCTGTCAGGCGCACCCATACAATGCTGAACCTGTGAAACAGCGACCCCTAAGCCCGTATTCAACATTACCGCACACCGACTGAGTCGCTGTCAACAAGCAAACCCCGGCCAAGCACAGCGAATACTAGCTGGCGCTGTGAAAATCACGCTACTGGCGCTCATCTGTCGCTACCTGGCGCTATTAATGAATCGGCCTCTTAATAGAACACATAGTATCCTGCCAGAAACCAAGCATACAAATGACATACCTTGCGAAGACAAAAATTAAAACCACTATAAAAGGAATGTCAAACGCTTTGAGGGCAGAACACATCCAAATGGCAATGTACCTGGGGTGGGGGAGCAAAATATATTGGGTTGTTTTGGGGGGTTTTGGTCTGCTTTAAACTACTTCTGAAACACAAAGAAAGCTGATAAAGATTACGAACATATAACGGGTTTGGGTTGTGCTGACTTATGGTTATGAGTTACAGAATTGGAAGAAACTGATACAATTGAACATGGCAGCACAAGTTTTAAATGGTAAAGTTGACTGCTGCATTGTATAAAAGAGAAAGTTTTGTTCAACTTTTGTAAAGTATAGAATACTGTTTTTATGTTTTATTTTTTATGTTATTTATTTTTAATAGCCAGACGAGGACCAGCTTGGGGTAGAGTGGGTTGTTATTGGCTGGACTTTGGGTTAAAAATTAAATCATTACAAATTATATTTACAATTAACCTCTTGATTTGTGTCCTATCCTCAAAACTCCACTATAATAAAGGATTAATCAGCCAAGGCCCTTATTTATGAAGGAATAGCGACAGGTAGCGACTGGTGAGCGGCCGGTAATGACGGGCCCCGCTACGAGAACGCCGGCTCCCCACCACAATCACACATTTATCAAGCCAATCCTGCTTAGCGACTGAGATAGCGCCATATAGCGACTCATTCATCATTATTCCAGCCTCAGCCCACAGCGCCAGCGTCCGACCTTGAACAGCGACAGGTATGACCTCTCGCTACCTGCCGCTCTCCAATGCATTTCAATGGAACAATCTTTAAATATTCATAATTAATTGTTATTAATGTTTTTTTTTATTTTTTAAATGTGAAAAATTCTGTGACCACTTCTGCCATTTTAGATAATTTTTTTAAGGTAAAAAAAATTAAAAAAAAATTGTACAGAATTGATATTACAGGTCTGATATTAATGTATTCATATTACCAAATTATTTAAAAAACGTGTTTTTTTTGGTTTCCAAAAATATGGTTGTTTGGGGGTTAAAAAACTACTTTTAACCCATCGCCGCCAGCGCTCTGGGGTTTAAACATGCATTTTACAGCGCGAGAATTTTTTGAGCGTGATTTTTTAATGAATATGGTGGGAGCCGGTCGCTAGGGCCAGTCGCTATCATGCGCTCCCATACAGCGCGGAACCTGTCAAATAGCGACTCCTCACCCAATATTCAACATTACGGCAAACCGACTGAGTCGCTATCAACTACCGAACCACGGCCAAGCACAGCGACTACTAGCGGGCGCTCGGAAATTGCCTCTACAGTCGCTCAACTGTCGCTACCTGCCGCTATAAATGAATCGGCCTCTTAGTTTTCTCTGCATTGAAAACTTTGTTAAAATAAAAAAAAACTTGAGCATTAGGACATGTAGGGCTACTTGGTTATTAGAATAACAGCAGTGCCTGGACAATGACTCTAAAGCAGACCTCCAGTCAAAAAATTAAATCTTAGTAAATTGCTTCCATAAAGCCTCACTCTACCAATCGGTGACATAAGTTATTTGAGAGGGCCTGACCCAATGCAGAGGTTGTGGAATACCAGCCAAATTCTGTGCTCTTGAACTACATAGGAGCTGCCATCTTACATGAAAGCATATCAGTCAATATTTTTCTGTAGCCTATCATATAATAGCATTCACTGTTTACAGGTTTTTAATGCTAGTTTTACTTTAACAAAAAAAACTTGCTTAAGTGCCGAGTTGGGCTTTTATCTCAATGTTGCTATCAAGGAGCTTTCTAGCAGCAGCAGTCTCCCTGGTGTAATTGAACAAGGACTAAAAGCAGGTGACCCCTACCCAAGTTTTACTAGCACCACAAATCAGTGATGTACAAAGGCAACAGGAAGCTTGCTGCCAGCTCCAGATTAACTGTTCCCTCTGGAGCGATAAGCTCAGAGGCACCTTCTGAGCAGCTCACCGACATGTCAGGTTTTATCTGCACAATTAAGAAGACAAGGGAGTGCAGAATGGCCTGCTACTTGTCTTCTGTGAGCTACCGGTACATGCCACAGGAAGGAAAGGCACTTCATCTTATCCAAACACACATTTTTTTTATTTTCTACGCATTTTAAATTTGAGGAACTACTGTAAATTATAAAAAATAGAATGAATGCCTTGTCCCTAATTGCAATTGCATTGTATGTCCCTATGTGAGCTCTCATAGATTAGATTTAGGACAGCACCTACACAGAGGTACATTAGCGTTTGGTGGTGCAGCTTTAGCATGCTTCTGCAGATGTGTGCCAACCAAGACCTCGGTTTTTAACCTCCTTAGTGGTGATCCCGAGCGTGACTCGGGGTTAATTTGCGCTGTAAGTGGCGGTAACCCCGAGTCACGCTCGGGATCGATTTGGGAGCAGGAGCGGGCGGCGCAGTCTCCTTACCTTCTCCCTGCGATCCAGCGATGTCCCCGCTGCGATCGCAGGTGAGAGCCGCGGCTGCGGCGTCCGTCTCACTTCCTGGTTCCGTCTCTGTGAGCCGCAGAGGCTCATGGGGGCGAAGCCGTGTGTCAGAGACAAATGCAATGGTAACGCTTTCGTTACCATTACATTTGCCTCTATCATAACGCCAGGGGGGTTAAAGGGTTGCTAAAGCCAAAAAATAAAAAAAACAGGCACTCACCTTCACTCCCATGCAGCTCACCTGGGCTGGTCCGACACTCTGAAACCTCCCGGTTTCAGCGAACAGAGCTCCCGGTCACTCACGTGCCACCCCACCCTGCAGCACTGTCCATTCAAGGCCCACTCCTCCATTGCAATGAACGCTGCTTGCTGTTAGACTGAGTTCAGGGAGCTGCTCACTTAACTTGCTTCCTGGTCCAACTGCACATACACGAGCTGCAGCCGCATCCCCGCTATCCCTCTGTGAATGGCCGGCGCAGGCACGCTTCATATTAGAGGGAAGCGGGGGATACGTCCGCCAGTGCGCTCGGTGCCGCTGACCTTAGACGAAGGCTTAGACGCTGTGACGCAAGCGGCTCCGAGCGCACTAATTGGATAAGCAGCTGTGCATGTGCCGTAGGACCAGGAAGAGGTGAGTTGCGCTTGGCGATCTGGGGGGTTTTAGACAGCAGGGGTGCCCCAGGGGAAAGGACCAAAATCCTGGGTTTTGGTCCACTTTAACCAGGTTTAGAGAAAGATTATAGGACTGGTTGCGAGCAAGCAGGGTTGAGTGCTGTGGTCCCTCCAAGTTTTTTATATGCTTGATTGGTTACTGCTACATTTCATATTCAAGGGACTCTCTAGTCAAGTTGCATAGACTGTCATTCAGCAGCTCACCTCATCATGGCTGCCCTCTCCTTTCCTGTCAGAACACAGCTGCTTCTGAAAGTACAAACAAGGCAAGGAGTAGTAGCACACACCCTGAATTTCTTTGCCATAGACCACCAATAATAGGGCTAAGCTGGTGGTCTAAAGCTCCACATCATCAGACTGGAGAACAGCCAGGGTGATCAGAATGCCTGTCTTACAGACCTGCCCATAATGCTGATTATTATGCGGCATCACGTGCTTCAGAAGAGAAATCATAAGGTGAAACTGTATACCTTTATATCCCTGCCATTTCTTCTTCAATTTAAAAACAGTTTAGGATAGTAACAAACATAGCCAAACACAATGGTTTAACGATTGCCTTTGCCTTCTGTATCCCTTTAATCTTCTACATATTAAAGGGACTGTAAACCCAACAGCAATAATAAGGCAGCAAGTGACTCATCCAATGTCTGTCCCATGTGCCTCTACTCTATTTCCTGCAACACTGGGTATAAGCCATAGCAGGGCTCCAAAGTTTTGCCTCAATTTCCTTTCCATTTAATTTATCCAGGACCAGCCACTCTGCCCCTTGGTGCTCTAAATGGGAGGAATGCAGAGCCACAGTGGTGCCACAGCTATCTCTCACCACAGCAGAGTTTGCTCTTGACTCAAAGCTGCACCATGACATCCCCTTCCCAGCTCAGCCACGGCACACATAAAATAAAGCAAAGAAGGCAGCTAGCTTAGAATACATACATTATTTACACATAGTCATAGATTTTGAGATGTTTTGAAATGGCTCATTTTACACTGTTTCAATGGGTTTCTAAGGGAGGAAGTTGGTGTGTGCCTGGCCAGGGGCACCAGACTTTAAATGATATATTAAATTATATTATTATTATTGTTATTATTATTTAATATGGTTATAAAAATAGTTCATATTAACTGATTGTGGTTGGTTTGTATTCATAATGTCTATATACAAATGGTAGCTCAAAAGATTTCACCTAAATATTGTGACAAAAGATATATAGATATATATAGATATATATACCGGTATATATATGAATCATGCTCAATGCTCTTTCAACAGTCGAGAGGGGTACCGGTAATTTACTAATAGGTATCAAGTTCCCCTCCATATATATGAGCAGCTTATTTGGTAAGCTTGACATCTCATATACTTCCTTCTTCAGGGCTCTTTGGGGCACCCTCCAGCTTGTAGATGTGGTGGTGCCAGTTGTCAGAAACTGATGGCTGTGACGCCATTTGAATGAACCAAGCAAAGGGGCTTATAATTTTAGGGCTCAAGGCTCAAGCCGGCCCCTGGCCCTGAACAGTACAAGCCCATATGCCCTATAGCACAGTTCTGGTGCCCCGCAAGGCCAATGCTATAGGCTGCCAGGCTATTCCATACCACCCTGGTCATTGGTGGTGCAGGTAATGGAGTATGAACTGGTATAGGTGTCCATGGGAACCTTTACCAGTTCATTTGGAAAGTGTAAAAAAACACACATACACATGTTTGAAAAGAAACGTTATTCTTCTTAATTAACTTATATTCCCCTTCTGGGCTCTCTCGCAGTCACCTTAAAATTTATGCCACGGGGTATCTAAGGACGCTCCAGTAGCATTTAGAAAGGAGGGAAACACATGTTTCCCTCCTATTCATCCTGGCTCCTGGCCCAGGACTCTATGATGAGCTGCTGGGGCGTGGATTTTATATTAACAGGCGGGGCCTCTCTGTCTTATGACATCACAAAAGGGGAGGTGCCTAGAGGGGTGGCACAGGAAAATCTCCTCAATCTCCTCCTATGACGTCAGCAATAATGTCAGGGACTTTCCATGGAGGCCGCCTCCAAATATATAAGAGCCGGCTCCCCCAGCCCACACTGGGTAGCGAGGATGAAAAAATGGTGAAGCAGCTGTCAGCTTAGACGCTGGAGGGGGCCCTTAAGAGCCCCAAAGAAGGAAAAGGAGACGGCACAGAACAAAAAAGTCCTGCTGGACCCAGGGGACCAGTTCACCATGGTCAGGAGAGGGCCTGGCACCTGTCGGGCTTGGCGGGTGCCATGCCAGTAAAATGACGCATTACCTGCACCCTCATTTGGGGCATTGGGAATGCGGGAGAGCCTGGTGCCCATTGGTATGGGCACAGGTTTCTTCCAGGGGTATCCAAAGCACCCCTGGAAGAGCCTTGAGTACATAACAAAGGACATAAGGGCTTGTAACTTGCAAGGACAGGAGCCGTCCATAGTGCAGCCTCTGAACCCTGGGTTACAAGTCCTTATGCTCGGTGCCCAAGCTGGTAGCCTTTGGAGAGAGTTGTTTTTTTTAAAAAAACAGAATAGGAAACCAAGAAAAAAATTAAAACAACCCGCTGTCACTTTCCCTGCTTTAATGAATGCTGCTTAAGCCCAAGGTGCCAAAAAATAAATAAAAAACTTGGACCAAAAAATTTCAAAAGTAAGCAGCATTAAGTAAAAAACTTAAAACGAATAAATACAAACAATAAAAAATCAGGCTATTATGCATTAGCTAAAAACTGTAACCAAAAATGCCCCAAAAAATTACCAAAAAATATTAAAAAACCCACAGGCAACTTCAATGATAAAATGAATGCCTTTTATAAGTGGCATTTAGTAAAACACTTAAAACTAAAAAAAATAATATAAAAATTGTATCTAACAAAAAACGCCTAAAAATTACCCCAAAATATAAGAAAATAAACCCACAGACAATTTCAATGTTAAATGGGAAGCCTTTAAAAGCCTCATTTAGTAAAACACTTCAAACTGAAAAAATAGAATTCAAAAATAAAAAAACAGTCTATTGTTCATTAGATAAAATATTATATTTAACCAAAAATGGCAAAACCCACAGGTAGTTTACCTGCAGCGGGAACGAATGAAACACAGGGAAAACTGTTTTTTTTGCCCCTACCCCATTTTGTGCAGGGCAATCTCCCTGGTGATTTGCCCTCTGACACCCATAAAAAATCAAGATTCTAATTTTTTAATTTATTTCTATATTTCTTAATTTGTTTTGTATTTTGTTATTATTTTGAGTACCTTCCCTACCCCATATTGTGCAGGACGATCACCCTGGTGTCCTGCCCCCCCCCCCCAATTTGTAGCCTTTGTTAACCCCATTTTACAGTCATTTTAACTTCAGTAGTGTTTGGGTTCATGTTCGGGGTCCCAAAGCGGACAGGCTGATTCATTACTAGCGGCTGGTAGCGGCAGCTGAGCGTCTGTAGCAGGCATTTCAGAGTGCCCGCTAGTAGTCGCTGTGCTCGGCCGTGGTTCACTAGTTCAGAGCGAGTGTGCAGCATTGATGAATACGTTGTGGGGAGTCGCTATATGACCAGTACAGCGCTGTATAGGAGCGAATGGGAGCGACTCGTCAGTGCGACCGACCGCATATTCATCAAAAAAACAGCCTCACACACCACCAGCACTCAAAAATGCTTCGATGAAGCCCAGACTGCCGGAGACTGTGTGATTAAAGGCTGTTTTTGCCCACATATCCACCAGTAACAAAGCAAAAACATATGGAATTACATTGTTATAACATTGTAACATGAACACATTAATGCCAGACCTGTAATGTCCATTCTGCATAAATATATAAAAAATAAAAAAAGTGTGAAAAAATTGCTTTTTCTAGCCCAGGAGAGGTCACAACATTATTTGAGATTATTTAAAAAAATAAATAAGAAGTAAAAGAATGTCCATTGAAATGTATGGGAGAGCGCCAGGTAGCGAGAGGTAACACGTGGCACTCTGCAAGGCTGAACGCCGGCGCTGTACGCTAAGGCTGGGATAATGATGAATCGGACGCTACATGGCGTTGTTCTAATCGTTCACCAGATTTGGCTTCATAAATGTGTAATTGTGTGCTGTGGCTGGTGTTCACCTGCCGCTACTTGATGCTACCTGCCGCTGTACAGGCACTACCTGGTGCTATGCATTCATGAATAAGGCCCTGATCCTACTCCAGTGATCAGTAAATGATTTGATCACTGGATCACATCCCACAGCTGTGTCTGAACTCTATTTACCAACCCTTCCATATTGGCTGGGTAGTTGCCCCCTCCTTCCCTGATTCTCTATAGTTGATACAGTTTTTTTTCTTTGAGTGAGTGAGCTGTAGCACATATTTTTTAGCGTATAACTTAGGTTAAGCATTGATGCTGCACCTGTGAGCTTTGCAACATTGGTTGCTGGATGGTTTATTATGTTATATTATGTTTATACTCCAGCCTCCCACACATTACTGATGTGGAACCTCCAGGCCCTCTGAATCAGTGTTTCTCAACCTGCAGTATGCGTACCCCAGGGGGGTCCTCAGCAATGTTCAAGGGTGCACCAACAGCGAGGAGTCACTCTGATAGGCCTGGTATATCAATGTAACAGTAAAACATTATTATTCATTGCTTCAAAAAGTGCTTGAATCCATTGACCTACTTATTTTTGTAACTTTAGTAATTGATTCCCCCCTCCTTTCAAATTGCGTGTGGGGGGGGGGGGTCTCGTGAGTACCTAATGCCTCCTCACAATTATCCCCACCCTTTCCTGGACACTAAGGCCCTTATTTAACAAGGGATAGCATCATGCAGCGCCTGGTTAGCGGCAGGTAGCGCCAACTAGCGACTGATCAACGCTGGTCAACGCCGGACACGGCACACAATAGCACATTTATCAACCGAAATCTGTGTAGCGACTGGAATAGCGACATGTAGCGGATGATTCATCAATTTTTCATCCACAGCGAACAGCGCCAGTGTTGTGCCTTGCACAACGCAAGGTATTACCTCTCGCTACCTGGCGCTCTCCCATACATTTCTATGGCAGACATTGTTTTTGCTTTTTTTGCCTTTTTTTTTTATTTTTTTTTTTTAATTCTGACATGCATTAAACATAATTTATGATTTGTCTGTAATGTTTTTGTTGGTTTTTTTTTTCCAAAAAATTTTAATTTCGGACTGTGTCACTTGGATGTCCAAATCACAGCCCTCTTCCAATGTCATTTCAGTTATTGTTAGCGTTTTCGAAGGTGTCTAACCCCCCAAACTATCTTTTTTGTCAAAGCGTTACAGGCGCTCTGTGCCGCAGTCAGCTAACAACAGCGCCCACGCTCTATGAGAGTAATGTCTTTGATGAATCCGTGGTATAGTGGCGCGGCCCAGTCGCTATGCCGAGTCGCTATGTGTAGCAGGCCGCGGCGCTATGCTGATCATACATGTGTGCTTGTTTTTGGTTCGGTATTTCACTTGTTACGCCCCCAGTCGCTGTTGCTGAATACGCAGCAGACACGGCCGCAGCTGACTCGTCGCTATAAGTAATTGTGATGTTGCGTACCCTAGCGAATTGCTAAGCGTATTCAAGCGTATTTTAGCGATGCGTGTTTGTATTTTTTTTATCATTTTACTTTCGTTTTGCAACTTCCAGTTTCCACCTCTGAGGATTCACCATGCGGCCTAGACGGCGAGCTATCCCCCTCCCCAGCTACTCCTCTGATTCTTCCTCCCCAATCCCTCCCCCCCCTCCTCCCCCTGTCTCCCCTGGTCCCTCAACATCCCCTGCACCCCCCGCACCCCCAAAATTAAAACGCAAAAGAGTGGATCCTCCTGTGAACGGCCAGGTGGTGAAAGTAAGTATATGTTGCATTTATGCTGTGCAACCATATAACTTGTTATTTATGCTTATTAGTCTATATATATATGTATTGATGTTTTTTTTTAAATGTGTTTTTTTATAGGATTTTTTAAAGCGGGAATACAACTATGCCCGTGGTGCAAAGAGGCGCATAGCGTTGGAGGTGAAGGCAACTGTGTCCCGGCGCTTCCACACCCAGCTGACTGTCCGGTCCATAGTCCAGAAGTGGTCGGACTTCAAGCGCCGGGACCCAGAGGGCGTGTATAGGCTCTATGATGCCTATGCTTCAGGTAAGTGTCAGCTCACAACATGTAAATCATTCCACTAATGTAGTCATTTTTTCCCCCCCTTTTACACAGATAAGCGTCCTCCCCTGGGCAAACGTGGGAAGGGTTTCCTCCCCCGCAGAAGAGTGGTGGGGTCGGATGACTCTGCAGGGGAGGGGCCATCTCACAGTCCAATCTAGAGGACCCAGGGGAGGAAGGGGATGACGCCCCAGAGGAGTGTGCTGCTGGGGGGCGGGCAGTCTGGAGCCTCAGCTCCTCACAATTGGACTCAGTTGAGTCCTCAAACCCCGTGGGCCACTCTCAAGTGGGGAGTCCAAGTGGGGAGGTGGAAGTGGACTCACCCACACTCCCTCGAGGATCTGGGAGTGAGAGGGAGGAGGGTGGCCCATGTGGTTTGGGATCTTGGGGGCCAATTGTGAGGAGTCGAGGCTCCACGCCTCCTCCTCAGAGTCCTCCCTGGGAAACCAGCGGCAGGTCATCCCCTGGTGAGTGCATTTCTAATTCTTGTTTGTCTGTTACAGGTGATCCTGGTGAATTAGCACTAATCCTGTGCCCTTGTTATCTGGTTTTTAGGGCATCATAGAGCCACCACCTCCAGCAGCTATGCGCCAGCCCTTGCCCGCGGGCATAGTCGTGGTAAGTGTTTGTTGTTATCCCTCACATCCCATATGTAATGACATTCCTTAAACATACACATGTTTACTGGTCCATAGTACAAGATGGTAGTGTAATTTAAATTAACCTCACAAACCCCACTCCAGTGCAATCCAACTGCCAACCACCCCTATGTTTCTGCCCACACCATGACGGTGGCTAGCACATGTGTTAGTTTTGTAAGTTGTTCCGGCTAACACATGTTGCACATTCTACAAGTAAGATTCTACACTCAACTTCAAATTAGGCCTCAGCATTGCACTGTAAAGGTTATTGGCACATTATCTTGATGTGTCCATGTTGCACACATAAATAATTCCCATGAACTCACGGACCAGTAAATATGCTAATGTCTGACAACCATGCAAGCATTTTTTTGCAGACTCCATAAACAGATGGATGTCAAATCTTAATGTGTAATTGGCAAACTCATTTTTTTTTTTCCTCTCTCATGACAGATGTTTCCACGCAGATGGAGCCGGTGACCATACTCCCCAACCCAGCTCCCGGGACGTCCAGCAGCATGGGCCCCAGCCACAGCTGCGATGGTGAGTACATCCCACTTCATATGCCTAAAGACTTTGGACACCTATGTGTTATTCTAAAATGTCTATAAATTGACAATGTTCCTATGTATTTTCGAAGCACACATCTAGGTTACATTTGATTGTCCTACAATCCTAAATGCATGTCTGCATGCTTGATTGTTGGCTCACATTCTTGCTTTTTCCACGTAGTGTTAAAATGTGGGGTTATAACCAAAAAATGTTGCTGCTAAGGTTGGGAACTCTAATATGCTTTTCACAAGCAGTTTAATCGTTAGGACTTAGGCCCTGATGTTTGGCTGTAAATAACCAAATAAATGTCCACAATGGGACTTATCCCTTCATTGATTCCCAAGAGTTCAGAGTAAATGTATGCTTTGGATGTTCAAGCCACATGTAAGGCAGGCACTAGTACTCATATAATGGTAACACATAAGGGCACAGTTTACACCAATGTTAATGTGTGGGTCAACTAATTTGAGCCAATTTCATAACATTGCTACATCTGTGTATGTTGAGATCACATTTTTTGTTTTTTGTTTTGCTTTTTTTGACTCTCTACAGCTCGTGAAACCGAGCATCGCAGACTGTGGCAGTATGTCCGTCGGACGCGCCTTATGCTGCTGGGCAAGAAGAGACATTGTTAGGGTGGGGGGTATGGTTTTGGCCGCTGTGCGGCTTAATGTTGGCCATGTTGGCCTCCTTGCGGAAAAATAAATGTTTGATATTTTTCTACTTACAGTGTGTTGTGCCTTGTAAAGCATAGTTTAAGTGTCTAGCAACCCATTAGTTTGTACATTTTTGGGTAAATTGTTAGGCATTTAATGTGTAAACCATAGTAATATATGGCCAACAATGTGTGTCATACATTTCTGGCTACATGTACATATCTAGATCTAGAGACTCATCCCTGACTGTGTTAGTAGCTATGTCTTTTCCAAAACACTATTTTGAGCTTGGGTACTAACATTTATTCACACAAAATATTAAAACAAACAAAAAAAATAATTATTCACTAGGTGGCCTTGGAGGTTGGGATTCATTGCTAGGGGTGGTGTTGGGGGACAACAGTGCAGTAAAAAAAATAGACTGCTGTTGTATCAGCTGATGGATCAACAACAAAGTTTGGTCCTGGCGCTGTGCAGATTGCTCCATGGCATGTGTAATTTGTTGTATTGCCATTGTGATCTCAGATTGATGGTGATTTTGTCCTTCTTGTAGCTGGTGCTGCAGGGCCTGAATTTGTTGCTGGGCCAACAGCAACTGATTTTCCAACGCCGCAATGCGCTCATTATTTGCATCACGCGGCTGTTGGTGACTGTAGTCCTCCAGCATCCGGACCCCTAGCTCGTAAAAATCCGCACTTGTGGGTGCAAGACCTCCTCTTCTTGGGTGTTCAGCCTAAAAAATCCAAAAACAAGATTGTAGTGAAGCTGAAACAATGCAGGTATGCCCCTCCCAATCATTTCCCCAAAGGGTTAAATTCTAATTTACCGTTGCTTGAGCCTCTGTAGCTTGGCCACATGGCACTTGGGCAGACGGCACAGCCTGGGTTTCAGGTATGTCCTCCTGCAAAACAAAAAATATGTTTCATGTTACATGGTGGTTCCTGGACTACCCACGAACATGTCAATGCGGTTAGTGTTCCCAAAAATCTGCCATGCTACCTCAGTGTGCTCCTCCCTAAGTAGTTCCGGGGTCTGGCTGCCAGAAAGGGGCAAATCCCCATCTGAGAGAGGGGGCAAGCTGGCATATGCTAAACAGGAAAGTCAGGTTAGTCGGTCATTTGAGATTGGGGAAATTTTTTAGGGATAGACTATCGAGGCCATACCTCGACAAAGTGCCAGATTGCACAATAGCAAAAAGGGATCTTTGAAACTCAGATTTCAAACATGTATGTAACAGGAAGAGTAGGCAATCATTGGCCCAAACACTAACATAGACACATTGCTCAAATTACACATACCCGCCATCTCACAGATGTCCAGAGTTAGGCCCTCACTCAAGCTTTGCCCTTGAAAATACATGTGTAAACACAAGTTGGACTAATAAATTCCAAAAAAAGGTTAGGCAACATCCTTACTAGATAATAAAGCAAACCCAACTTACCCTCATCTCTAGCAGCCTCACGGTGAAGGGCCCTTTCCGGACAGCCACTTCCTATATTCCGGCCAACTAAAATACACAATGAATGTCTAAAAATATTTGCAACACCACCTTGGTGAATGTTTGTCTTTTAATATACCATTTTACTAATGAGCATGGGGATGGCAAATCCACTATAAATAGCCATCTTCAAGTTGACATTGAATACATGTATATTATTAGACTAACCAAATAGACCCAGTGTAACATAACCAGCATAAAGGATACAGTGTTTTTGCCAATGCACACCAACAGGGTCCTGTTGACCTGCAACATAGGAAGTGGTGTCCTAAGATGAAGCAGTGACTTGGCCTACAAAGAAAAAAGAGGAATGAAAGACATGCACTTGTGTTAAAGCGGCAAAAGCAAGGTTGACACATGCACTTACCGGCATCCAAAGAGTAGCTTGGCTCCTGAGGAGATGCTGGTGCCAATGGCGGTGCAGCTATCCGAAAGCAAAGTAAGGATTTAGGCATTGGTAATGTGCGGCACCAAATAAACAATGAATAAAGGTGTGTGTGAGCAGCTCAATCACTAATATTTAGACACCAAAATTCAGATTACGCAGGGCCTGAGAACTAGAGATTCCATTATTCAGCATTGCATGTCCCAACTTTGTGCAGTCAGATTTAACCCTTTAAATGCCAGCCACGTAACATTTACGTGGTTGCCTCTCCGTCACTTAAGTGCTAGCCACGTAAAATGTACGTGCCTGGCATTTACCCCTGCTAGCGGGCAAAAAAAAAAAAAAAACTCACCTGACCCCTCGTTGGATCCGGCCAGGTCTCCTCTTTAATTTGGTGCCATCCGATCCCCCGTGGGGGCTCGGATGGCTCCAGGAGAGTCCCCAGAATAGGCCTCCCCCCCCCCCGCTTCTGCAGCAGCAGCGGCTAACTGTAAATGTAAACTGTTAATAATAAATAAAATGAATAATAAATAAAATTTACAAACACGACATTTCATGTTAAAGCCTAAACTCTGCTGCAAAAAATATATATATAATTTTCCTGAAAATTCCAGCAAAAATGTCGCAAAACATGGCGCAAAATGGGGAAAAATGACCTGTCAACAGAGGCTGACAAAATCTCAAGTAGGCTGGCAATTAAAAGGGTTAATAGTACCTCTGCATGTTGGGTATTGTTCTGTTCGGGGGACCTTGCGCTTTCAGACTTAGCTTGTTTTTTCTTGTTTGCATCTTTATATTTTAGGAAAAGGTGTTTTTTATTCAGCTTTTTTATACATTTTTTAGGGAAACCCTGCGCAACCAAAGAATTCTTTGAGGGATCAACTCCAGAAAGATGAGCCCACCACAACAAGCTGTGTACGCTTAGAAAGCTTAACATGTGTACTTTCAGGGAATATATGGTTTATATCCAAATGTAAAGGGTTGTTTTGGTTGAAAAATCGCAAGGTGCGCACTTTGTCTGCAAAGCTGAAATTTTCAAGTAAAATTACCGTTACGCACATGCTTTACTTTGGGGTGTTTGGCAACTCTTCCCTTGACAGAACCTATGCATGTTGGGTATCGTTCTGTTCGGGAGATGTTGCTATTTCAGATTATACTTGTTTTTTCTTGTTTCTATATAGTTTTTTTAGGAAAATGTGGCTTTGATTCTGCTTTTTTATCCTTTTTTTAGGGAAACTCTTTGCAACCAAAGAATACATTGAGGGATTACTTCCAGAAAACTGTGGCCACATCAACAAGCCTGGTACAAATAGAAAGCCGGAGGTGTGTACTTCCAGAGAATATATAGTTTGTGGGGGGTATTTCAAATGTAAAGGGTTGTTTTTCTGGAAAAATTGCAAGGTGCGCATAGCGCATATCACAGTTGTATTTTTTCTGAAAATCCCCTAAAGCTCTGTTTCAGTTTGGGGGAGTCTCCTGGGCTGGAAAGGGTGTCTACCTATACATATGTGGTACCGCTGTGATCAGGAGAAATTGGGATTTCACACGCAATAAGATTTTATTGGCAAACTTACATTTTTTATTACAAAAAAACACTACAAATTGTAAAAAATAGATTTTTTTTTTTTTTGCACATATTTCACCAAAACATATTGAGAATACACCTAAAAATGACAAACAAGACATTTCATGTTAAAGCTCAGACTCTGCTGAAAAAAACAATATATCATTTTCCTGGGAAATCCCTGGAAATCCCTTCAAAAATCACATTTGAACATGGGGAGCGCAAAATAGTGCAAAATGGTCTGGCAACAGAGTGTGACAAAAACTCCAGGTAGGCTGGCACTTAAAGGGTTAAGAGTAGGGAAACCACAAAACACAGAGTGCCTTGGTGGGCCAGTGTGGCTTCCACATGTATCTGCAGATATATGCAAACACATCTCTGCCTTCCAACATAGCTACACGTTTGTGGCTTCAAATTTAGTTGATGATAGGGTTAAACTGGGCGTGAAATTAGTTCCCAGGCCCATATTACTAATCCTAAAATGGGGTAAAAACTATTGTTTGAGGTGCTCCCACCCCCCTTTCTTCCAAACAAACCATCACATAAATTATTGATAAATACCTTCAATGGCAGACTGGGTTAGGCTTGAGGTTGGTTGAAGGGCAGGATTTGGGGTGTCCTCCTCCCCCGAATCAGGGACATCACCATGTGCACCTATGCATAAAGCAAGAGACAGGAAAGTCAAACATTTATGAGTTATAATGTACTACTTCACATGTCCTACTGTTATTTGGCCAGAAAGAGACAAAGCAAATCACATACTTCTAAATCAACAGATTTAAACTTAAAAAAATGTACCTTCTGCCCAACCTGTGGTGTCATCCCCAGCATCAACACCCTGCAGCCGAATTAGCGGAATCTTGCACTTCAGCATCTCCTCATATGGCCTGTAGGAACTCTTTGGACCCTGGATGGTCCCACTCTCTACCTGAAGATCATGCTTCATCTTTTGCATAAGGGCCCTTTTCAAAGTTTAGAAGCGTCTCTTGCAGGATGGGCCACTACGTGGGTATTGAGCACTGCTAGTAAGCTCCTCACCAATGGCATCCCACAATTTGCTCCTTTCTTGCTTGCCTATAGACTGGCTTTGGGAGCCAAAGATTAGCTCCCATTTTGCCAGGGTAAGACGCAAAAGAGTTTTGTTATCCGCCAAATTAAATTCTGGCTCCCTCTTGGCAAATGGGCGCCTGGCCTTGGGTGCTGGCTCACCTTCGGCCTGGGCCCTTTTCCTTAAGGGAGGTCTGCGCACAGCACCCAACACACTCCTACTTGGGCCAGCTGTGGCCGGCAGATGTCCAGAATTTGGCTCCATCCTGTAGCTGCACACACACACCACTAGACAACACACAAGCACGCATACAGACTACAGAATGGCAACAAGTGCTGCTTGGGGGTGGCAGGTTTTATGTGCTCTAACAACCAATCACAAACAGGTCCACTTAATTGCTTCACACATACTGGCCAGGTGCTTGTAGCAACAGCTCCACTGCAATGACTGATGTTTCTTGCAACCATGTGTGGAAGCCAATTAATTAATTAGAGTGCTCATTAAGCAAACAACACAACCAAAGACAACTGACAAAGACAATGTACTCAGGTAGATTAAACACTTGTTAAATGTGGCTCTACAAACGGCTATTTAATTTGAGAGCATCTTACCTTTCATTGGCCCAAAACTGAATGTTCAACCATGCCCGCTAAAGCACGCAAGTGCAGCTCACTTACGCTAGTATGCTTTAGCGTACGCATGCGCAATCCGTTTCTAGCACACCTGGTTAAGCTAATTGCAGACAGGAAATAGCAAAGCAACGCAAAAGGCGGCAAAGCGGACCAGTCCTTTTCCCAAGTTAAGTATAAATGGCTTTCTTTGACAACCTTCTTGTATTGTTACACTGTGGAAAAGGCTGTGGTGTGGCCCTTTGTTCCCCTGCTTCATATCACTGTCTGGCTGGGTTTGGCCCTTACTCTCTGTGGCTTGTTGGGTGTTTTCTGACATCAGTGCTGTTTCTTTAGGAGATTTATTTTGTTGGCATATGCTAATATTGTGTAGCATACAGCAAGTGAGGATTGATTTTGGGGCCTTTTGTGGGTTGTGCAGCAAATCCCCTCTTGGTTGTGCCTAACTTAGAAAGCACACTTTCAGCAGTCTGGTGGTTCTGACCACTATACATCTGGTTTTGTGGTGAGCTGCATTGTTGTGATTGTGTGAGGAGTGTGCTTGTGTCTGTGGTGTGTTTGTTGAGTTATTTTTGTTTGCCTTAATTTGGATATCTGGTCAGTGAGTGTGAGATGGATAAGAGGGTGATGTATGGGTTCTGGGTGTATGGTTGTGGTAGACTGTGGTAGACTGCTGGAAGAACAGGAGGCCAGGGAGGAGGGTGCTGTGAGGCTTAGGGCACCCCGATCCTTTGGCATCCGTCTTTCAGTGTGGGATTTAAGCGACGAGCAGATCAGAAGCCGCTTTCGTCTGAATCGTGCAGCACTACAGTCCCTATATGATCAGATTAAGACCAAAATCGATCCATCCACCAGACGCACCCAATCCATTCCAGGCATAGTTCGCCTATGTGCCACGCTTAATATTGTGGCACGAGGGAATTTCCAGGCAACCTCTGCCCTCCTCAGCGGGATCAGCCAGGCTACAATGAGCCACATATTTTTCCAGGTAGTACTGGCTATTTGTGACCTTATCCCTGTTTACATCAAATTTCCTGAGGATGAGGATGAGGTTGCCCAAATCAAGCATGCGTTCTACCGCATGGGAGGGATTCCGAATGTGCTAGGGTGCGTGGATGGTACACATATCCCTTTCCGCTCTCCCCGTGCACAGAAGCTGCATTATAGGAATCAGAAGCAATACCATTCCATGAATGTCATGGTGGTCTGTGACCATGATATGAAGCTGCGGGCCGGGAGATCTGTTTTCCCCGTCTCATGCCACGATTCTTACGTGCTCCAGCAGTCAGTCCTGTGCCGGAAGTTTGAGAACAATGAAATGCCACCTGGCTGGCTACTGGGTAAATACCTAACCATGACAAAGTATTTTTTTTAAAAAATGTAGCCTAGTAAGCAAAATTTAACATATGGCCCAAAATAACATGTACTAGTACTAATTGCTGTCTCTCTCATTGTGTTTATTCCACAGCGAATAAGGGATATGGGCAGAGAACGTGGGTCATGACTCCCGTCAGAAACCCACAGACCTCTGCCCAACGACGCTACAATGCAGCACATCGCAAAACCAGAAGCATTGTGGAAAGAACCATTGGACTGCTGAAAGCGCGCTTTCTGTGTTCTGTGTTCGCCCAGGAGGAGAAATGTTGTACAAAAGGTCTCCAAAATTATCCTTGCATGCTGTGTCCTACACAATATTTGCATATGCCACAGAATACAACCCCCTGAAGAAACAGCACTGGTGCCAGAAATCCCCAGCATGGCCGCAGAAACGAGTGAGG
Organism: Gastrophryne carolinensis; assembly: GCA_027917425.1. Lineage (NCBI taxonomy): Eukaryota > Metazoa > Chordata > Amphibia > Anura > Microhylidae > Gastrophryne > Gastrophryne carolinensis. The sequence goes on from CM051239.1 coordinate 122,037,848, forward strand.
ACACCCAGACTGGATTTGAGCTAAGGGAAAGCATGATAACGTCGTTTTTCTTGGTAAGCTACCTCACCTTGACTATAATACAAGTACTGCACTACAGGGGACCTATTTGTTGGATCCAATAATAAGGGGGGGGGGGGGGTAAGTTGACCCAAACCACAATAAGGGGGGGTGTAAGTTGACACAAACCACAATAAGGGAGGGTGTGCATGTTGACCCAAACCATAAGAATGGTGGGTGTGCAAGTTGACCCAAACCAGAATAAGGGGGGGGTAAGACCCAAACCAGAATAAGGGGGGGTGTGCAAGTTGACCCAAACCAGAAGAATGGGGGGGTGCAAGTTGACCCAAACCAGAATAAGGGGGGGGTGCAAGTTGACCCAAACCAGAATAAGGGGGGGTGTAAGTTGACCCAAACCAGAATAAGGGGGGGGTGCAAGTTGACCCAAACCACAATAAGGGGGGGGGGGGGTGGGTGTAAGTTGACCCACATAAGAATTAGGGGTGTTGTGCAAGTTGTCAAAAATTGGCCAAAAAAAACCCTTGCAATGTAATTAAATGCTAAAAAACAAAATTATTAATAAAAACTAACTACACTTTTTCTTCTTTTTTAGGCACCATGAAGAGAAACCCAGACTTGTAATCGTTTATTTTTGAACAACAAAACCAAAAAAAAAAAAAAATAAAAATTAAACAAATAAACATGGTGCAATGTGTTTACTAGTGAAGGTTCTAACATTGATTTCAATCGAACAGCAAAACAACGCTCAGGCGCTGTCTTGAATAGCGTGTGAAAAAATGACAGCGCCTATAAAGCTGATCTGAAACATCACATTCACCAATGTAGGCATTCTTCCTAACAACGGCAGGAAGCGCTCATAGCGCCGCACTTCAGGCGCTCATCTGTCGCTACCTGCCGCTATTACTGAATCAGCCTCTAAGAATAATGGCCCATTTCCATGAAGAGATAAACTGACCATTCATTGAACGAGTAACATGCATACAGTGATATACAGTCAGACTTCTTGCATTCAGATGATGACAGGCTGTGGGATAAATAATCATTAATAATCATTAGATCAGATTTAAGATCATATTCGCGTTATTTGTATAGTACTCAATTTATGGTTATTGTTGATGTGTTGGCAGCAGCGAATGGTAGCGTGACCCTGTCCTCAGAATTGGTGGGTGGGCTGGTACACACTCTAGGTTACTTTAATAGTAACAAACAAAAGAACAGGTTGGTATAGGCTAATCTCATCTAGTGTTCACCTATGAGTGGCCTATAGCATTTCCAGAGAGTCCCACGACCAACCGGGCTCTCACAAAGATGCACTACAGCAACTGAAACAGCACTATTAGGAAACTCTGACACCATAACAGCCAACCCGGCCATAAACCTCATACCCGCTGGCTGCAGCGTCTCTCTCAAAATCCACCACTAAACCACAAACTAGTTACATCATAGAGAATCTGGAAACACTCACCCTATGCATGAAGCACCTTCTTTTGTTGCTGGGGGCCAGGATGAAACACTATCTTATGTTCTGAGTGTTATTTACCTATAGACCAGATCCATATATATACCATGCATTACTGATGACTGGCGCTGAGGAAGCCAGACCGGGCGAAACTAGTACGCCAAAAACAGTCACGAAGTTCAATAACCAAGTGGTATTGTTCCATTAATATAATGCACTGTGAGGGGAGCTGATGGACTATCCCCCCCCCCCCCTGCATTTTACTGATAACCTAAATAAAGAATTTAAACCTTTGTATATGAGCTTACCTTAACTTGTTTTGAGGTGGGGTTGCACTCATAGGTGAACACTAGATGGGATTAGCCTATACCCACCTGTTCTTTTGTTTGTTATTATTTGTATAGTCCTATGCGTGGTTGATTTCTGTTTCCACATGCTGGCCACCCTCCCGCACTGACTGGCTGAAAAGCAGTCAGCCACGGGTATTGGAGCACCTTGGAGCGTGGAATTAGTCTGGTGAGTCCAGCAATGCACACGCACATTCCTCTGGGGGCTATCTGTCCCCAATTTTATTTGTTTGCAACTCTGTGTTATAAAAGAAGACAGTTTTTTCTGAACAACATCGTTTTTACCTTAGACTTCCTAAACCTGGCTTCCTAGTCATCTAATTGGCAGACGAAAAGTTTATCCACTTCTGTGCTAATTCAACCTCAATAAATGGAGGGATCACAATGTTGTGTTCCAAAAGCTGAGGGGTTACTGGCATCATTCTCAGCTGGGGAGGTCATTACTGCTGTTTGACTTTGCCAAAGCTGCTAATATGCTCACTTTCTGTGGTATCATGATATGTACAAACCAGTTGTTAGGTCCCCAGGACCAAACAGTGGTGGGCTAGGCTCTTCCAAGATGATTGATGATGAAGAATCAAAAAGAAAACCGCTTCCATAATATTTCCAAATCGAATCAATATGGCAGACACAGTTTACATTCTGAAGTTCTCCCTTATTTGTTCTAGGTGTAACATATAGTATAATGGCTATGTAAAGTTAGCTGGTTGCACAGCTCCACCAGTTACTATCAGCTGGCAAGAAGAGTTTGTATATAGAAGGCCACGGTGTTTATTTTTCCATAGCAAAAAATATGTAAATGGAGGGAATATTTTTCTGGGCTGGACAGGCAGTATGAGATATTCCATGGTGCCGGGCTGAGATTGAATTCCTCTGAGATAACAAGATGGATGCTTACAGCCTGACATAACGCAGCGGCCTGTATTCCTGGGATAATTATGGGATACAGTTACACAGGACGTTGCTTTAATGCATAGTTAAACTCTGCATTTCATTAAGAATAATGCCTCTTGTGTTTCCCAAAATGATTTTTCCCCCATTTGGTTTATAAATGCGCGTTCAAAGAGAAGGTATTTTTAAACTTTTGTTTGTTTATGTCTGTTTGCAATTTTAGACATCATAAAACAGTCAAAGCCAGCGCTTTAATTTACTATTATGTTACACGGCTACCGGCTTCCTCCTGCCGTCTGCTCCTCAACACAGATGTCATACCGTCGGCCGACTCTCTGCTCACGTTTCCTTGAATTTGGGAATTTCATTCAATAAAGGCCTATAAATAACTCCCAGTTTCTTACTCACAGGGATATTTCTTTTATTACATAAGATCTTTCCTTAGATGAGATATGTGCTTACTTACATGTGCTCTTTTCTTCTTTTCTTTCCGAATTGCGGATGCCCCCCTGCGCATTAGCTTATTAATGCATTAACGGTGCAATCTTACCTTTCTCCTCAGTTCCCCGGAGAAATCCAGTGCTCTGATTAGCTGCCAGTACTCAACTGGCCTACGTTCACATGACTGTGCTGGCCAATCAGCGTGTCGGATTCCTATGGGGGATGGAGATTAACACACAGGGGGCATCCGCAATTGGGATGCCCGCCTGAGCCCAGATACCGGTTTTAAAAAATGGGTGTTTTTCCTTACTCACATGTGCTATTCTCTTACTAAGAAAAGGGGATTGCCTCTTAGAGGAAATGTGTACTTAAAGAGACTCTAAACCTAATGGCAATATTGCGGCAGCAAGCAGCTCACCAGATGCCTGTCACATGGGCCTCTCTTCCAATTCCTGTAGCGCTGGGTATCATAGTTTATAGTTACATAGTTAATACGGTTAAAAATGTCCATCAAGTTGAACCAAGGGTCGGGGTTGGGGAAAGTTATTTTTTATTTTATTTTCTTGTATGATAAAAGCTAATAGTAACTATTATTTAGCTAATCCTTTTTTGAAGCTGTCAAGCTTTTGTGAGAAGCTATTCCACAGATTTATAATCCTTATGGTAAAAATGATTGTATTCTTGGGAGATTTAATCTTTTTTTTTCCAGTTTCAAGTTACTAACGCAACCCCCCCCCCCCCCCACGTCTTCTCTCAAGACTAAACAGATCTAATTCCCAGAATCTTTCTTCAACTAAGATTTTATTCCTCTTATGAGTTTGGTGGCTCTCCACTGCACCCTTTCCATAATCATGGCCATAGGGAGAGTTTCAAATTCCAGCTGACCAGACTGAGTGCCTCTAGAGCGTACCCTACCGAGGTGTGTGACAAAATGTACTGGAGTGCAATGCTGCTTTGAACCACCCTTCCTCCTTGCCTATAAAGTCTCCCCACTCAGCTCATCTGTACCCAGTCCCACTGTAAACTATGGGTCCTATACCATATCTTCTGGGGTGATGGTAAACACTCTACAAAAATCTGGCATTTTACAGAAATTGCACACACCTGTTGACCAGTTAAAAAGCACATTTGGGGATTGGGTCGCCATGGGCCAGTAAAATCTAGGCAGATTTTTAGCGCCACTCCACCCTGGCTATACATTTGGAGGTTAGCGCGACGTAGGACCACATAGCAGCAGGTGTTTTTCTGGCACTCCTCAAGAAAGCCATATGTATGACTGCGAAAATGGTTAGTGCCTCTAATGGCGTCAGTGTTCCATGCATCAATAACGCTAGGTGTTTGACCACTCTGCCGCTGTGGTTTTTATTGTTAAATGTTTGAATGAGCGCCAGGTACAGGCGTTCTTCAAACGTGTCACATTTCGCCCTGTGCTGCATTTTTTTCTTTGTTAAATGTGTAGGCCACTTTCTTGCGTTCACTGTTCTCTTCCTGTTTTTTGTCTCCACAGATAAGCAGCCCCCCCCCCCCCACAAACATGGCAAGGAGGTTCTCCACCACACCCAAGTCCAGGGTCCCACCAGATCAGCAGGGAAGGGGCCTTCACGCCATTGCCCATGAGAAGAAGGAGACAAGGATGATGATGTACCAGAGGAGTTGGCCAGTGAGGTGGGGTCTGTAGTGGTCATCAGCTCCTCCGAGGAGGATACAGCTGAGTCTGGCTACCGGTGGAAGGTAGAAGGTTGTGGACTCTCCACCACTCCATGAGGGTGCAGGAGGGGGTTTGGAGGAGTCTGGCCCCTCAGAGGCTCTGTCTGTCCAGATTGGAGGAGCAATGATGTCACGTTCTCCCCTCGCAGCCCTCCCTGGTTGGAGGCCAGCAACTCGTCCCCTGGTGAGTAGCCTTTGTGTGTTGTAATGTTGCTTGTGTTTGCTTTCATATTATTTCAGGGCATCATAGGCCGGTAACCTCTTCCACACCACTTCTCTTCTTCTCTCCTCAGCCACTGTCAGGTAATTGTGCCATGCACAAACACACAAACTCGTTATCGTGTTGCCTATTAAATGGTTTTCATGCACGACTAATGTTTGTTGCTTTGTTTTGTTTGTTTTCCTCTTAATTCCCACAGATCTTCATGTTTCTGCTGGTACATCCCTTGGCCCCCCAACCCACCTTGTCCCCACCAGCATCTAGTTGGGTCCAGCAGCATGGGCCAAAGCCAGAACTGTGATGATAACTTAGACCCAGGGTGCAAACACTTGCACACACTTATGACATAAGACATATAAAAATGCAAACTTAATCTTACTGTCCTGCACCATCCTCACTGCCCAAAAACAAATGGCAACAGTCACTTTAAGAGCAGAGCTCTCTGTTACTGTTGCGGCTTCCCTGCACCCCCGCAGCCAATCTCTGCACTGCCTGATCGCCTTGTCTCCCTCCGACCTGACCGCTGGCCAAGGTAGAAATGCTGCCTCTACCTTCCGAAGCTGCTGCACGTGTTCCAGACGAAAACCGGAAGTGAAGTCACACGCTGGGTCCCGGCTCCCAAATTCAAAAATTTGGAGGGAAATCAGCCAGAAATAAGGTGACTGATTTTGCACGAACCTGAATCCAGTGTGAAGTCCAGTTTAGATGGCTGGCATAAACTAACTGTCTTCAGAACACTCTGTCCAGTGGTTCCCCCAGAGAGGAAACACAAAGAAATGAGGTGGAGAGGAAGGGGTGGAGCTTTTAACCTCTTTCCATGTTTGTGCTTCCACCCAGGGTGTGCAGCATAATATCTCTTTCTGTGTGGTTAAGCTAAAGGGTGACTTGGAAAAAATATTTTATCTTCCTTTTGCCCACCAAAATTAGCAGTATGTGCGATGGGCCATTTTTACAATGAGGTAAGGCTATTTGTTTTTAAGTTTTGATAAAACAGAACACTATGGGCTATGCTGGCAAAAATGTTGAAATCTTTACAATAGCCCATAGGGTGCTGTTAGTTTCAATCTTAAAAAAAATATCTCCTTACATGAATGCCAAATTAATGTAGCAAAAAGTGGCAGCACATGTACGGGTGATTCTGGGGGTGGGAAATTTATGACCAATAATTTTATTGTACCTTTTTTGTGTGTTATATTTTTCCTTAAAATATGGGATGCAGGTTCACAACAATGCTCAACTAAAGTCACTCTGGCTTCACCAAATATTTAGCACGACCCCCATTGTGTGCTGCCCCTTTTAATAACACAAGCTTGGTGGGTGGTGTAAACAATGACACATGTTTTTTGACCTTGCCGACACGTTTGTTTTAAGGGTAACTTAAACTGTAAAGTTATTTTGGGGTCCCCCCCTTTGGCCATGGTTACATAATGTGTTTTTGATACACTAGTTTGGTTTTATTAAATCTTGGACCAAACAATTGTGGCATTTTTTTGAGTTTTAATCTGCTCTTTGTCATGTTTACATGGTTTCCTGATTTTTGTTCTTGTCTACTCCAGCCTGTATACACCAGCTTCACAAACTCTGGCAATATGACTTGGAGTCCCAAGCAATTCTGCTCGACATATGAGGGGCAAGAAATAGTGTAGCTGCTTTTTGTCCATGTTGGCCTATTTTTTTGTAACTATATTAACATTTTTCTAGTCTCTAAAATGTGTTGGACTCGGTTTACACATGTTCACATAAACTACAAACACAGCATTCACAGTTCTATTGGGCATAAACACATTTAAATGTATTGCTTGTGAGAACTCGAAATTTATTGGCAACAATCTGCCCACAAAGGTAAACTTCAAAAATACACACAATTACCAGGCCACATCATGGACATATGGTGATGGACCATCATGGTGTTGGGCATCCAGGGGTTGGCAGCAAGGAGGGTTATATGAAGGCACTGCCCCAGATCCAAACAGGGCCTGGGAAAATATGTTTTGCTGCTGCATCTGCTGGTTGAGGACCAGCCACATGTTGTTCCTGTGCACATGCTGCCTGCTGTTCCAGCTCCGCCCATTGTTCCTCTGCCCGTGCTGCCTGCGCGGGCCAAGGATTCCCTTCTGATTAAAGCTGCTGCAATTGTCCCTCAATGCCTGTGACTCTTTCTGCCAGTTGGCCGTCTCGTTGTTGCCTATTGTATGCTTGAAGCATTTGCGTCCCCAGCTTATATAGCTGTGCGCTACTGAGTTGCCTTTCCAACTCTGCAACTACCACCAATGGAGCCTAAAAATTAGAGAGGAAAGGTCAGTCACACAAATGGCTGTGTTTGGATTAAAGTTCTTGTTACACCATCAGCTCACACATCGGATTGTTTGATTTGCATTGTTATGTGTTGGCCATATGCTAGCAACGGCATGAAAACGTCTAGATGTGTGGCCTACAAAACCTTTAAATTAACACACACACACACACACACACACACACACACACACTACATTGCAGTGTGTTAGTGATGGCAATTGGCAGTGTTGCTGGTTGCCAACATTAATGTAATCCAGCAGAGTGGGCACAAAGGGGCTGTTGTCTTAAATTATAGGTAACTATATAACTTCCAAAGGTGGATCCAAATCATTGGATGTTTCCTTTCCAGATGGTGTTTGTGGAAGCAAAGGACACAATGTTTCATCCTGTAAATAAACACAGATGAAATGTCAAATGTGTGTGGATGCACAGATTTGAACCTGAATGTGTAACAGTAAATCAACAAAACAGATCACATGACATGAGAAAGTAGGGGAGCAATAACAAGCATGTCTACATTGGCCAATATAAGACACCTGCCAACGTAACACTGGAGGATTCCAAACAGCCATAGGTGTTGCGCCAATCATGCTGCCTACAAACACAAAGACACAGCACAATAAGGTAATCACAATCAGGGTCAGGCTGGCTGAACCAGAAGCTGGAGCCGGGTGTGTAGCATGCACCAGTTTGTACTCCAACACCTAAGCATCAATATCAGGAAAAACAAATTCAGCAGGCATAATACCAGGCAGCATTGGCCTACATTTTTTTTTAGACAATGAAGAGGGCACTTACAGACAGGTTTCGGTTAGCTGGAGGAAGAGCTGACTGTAGGTATGGAGCGTGGAACACTGTGGCCTACTAACCAGAGTAGAAAAAAACAATACAAACACAAATACATGGCAACAGATGAAAGCATGGACCAAGGCAACTGTAACCAAAAAATTTAAAAGGATGAGTGAAGAGGCCACTTACAGACAGGCTCAGGTTGGCTTGAGGAACAGCTGGCTGTGGATGTGTCGACTTGTTGACTAGTGCTGGCTCCCACATTGACTTCCAGCTGTTGGCTGTTGCCAGGTTGCGAGTCTGGATTGTCTGCGCTCTCCAAATCTGATCCTGCATCTGCAGCTGGACTGGACAACAAGGAAACATTTTTAGCAGTAATATTAACAAATGACTAAGAAACTTGTGAAACACAAACAAAGGAACTTCCTTTCTACCAAGGCTGTTGTGTCATCCCACACATCAATGCCCTGCAGCGTTACGTATTCATGGGGCCTTCCTATTCATCACACTCGATAAGCAGGTCCGACATTTTTTGCGCAGCGGGATGAATCACTTTTTGGTTGCTGCAGTGGTCCGTTGATGTGCAATTGAGAGTCTCAGGAATCCCAGGCCAGATCCTGGTCTGCTCAGTCTTGCTGAGTGTCAGTCTCCTCGCCTTCCTTGCTCTTCAAGGAGACGTGGGCGTGCTTTATCACTGTCTGTATGCAGCAGCAGAGATGCACGGCTGGGTGTTTGTACCAGAGCAGGCTCTTCATCTGTTGCACTGCTCAACAGCAACACCTGGTGTTCAGCACACTGCAAGTGCACGAAGCCTAGAGTGTAAGCTCTTGGGCTTGATTTTACTTCCTGGTTTCCTGGGTCTGAATGGACAGGAAGTGACCTCACTCAGACTCTGACACATCCCTCCCAGCTCTAATTGACAGCCCTATTCAAGAGGACAGCTGTGTTATCAGCTTACTTTCTGGATTCTGTTTTCCTGATTCCTGAGTTCCTGATCTGATTTCCTGGATTTACCCTCGGACGGATGACTTGGTTTTTGACTCGGATTCTCTCACTGGACTTTGCCTGTTTGCTGCCAGCCCCTGAACTCGGACTTATTCTTGGACTTTGCCTATCTGCCGCCAGCCTCTGAACCCGGATTCATCCATTGGACTTTGCGTGTCTGCCAGCAGCCCTGACTTTTGAATTGCTCTTTTGGATTTATATGCTTCGCATCTCCCTCACATCTGGAGCTTACTCAGCCCTTCCTTGGTTGTAGCCGGGAAGCTTGACACCACTCTGTGGCCTATACAAGAGTGACCATTTTGCAAGGATGAGTTTGACCAGCTTGATGTTATTCGCCAGATTGAACTCTGGCTCACACTTGGCAGCTGGTTTCTTGCACCCCTCAACACACACCTGTGGCAACATCAGTGGTGGCAGACATATGTGGCTCATGCTCAGCAACTTTGGGTTGCTGGGCATGCCTGGCACCACCATTAGGTTGCCCGGTAGCAGTTGGAGATACATCAGCCCCAGCAACAGAACTCAATAAAGCCCTGTTGTGCACTCGCCTACTGCAGGTGCCATTCCCGTGAACCTGAGAATGAATATTAGCAAGACCACATCCAGAAGCCAAAACTCTGGGGATGTGCACCACAGGAGAATGGACAAGTGGGCGTGTGTGATGCCTAGTAGGTGCCTTTCTTGCTTTAAGCAGCCTCCAGACCAACAAGCAGATGTGCCCTCACTCTAAGCCACAGTAGCAAGATGGTGGTGTTTTGGCTACAAATTCAGGGGAATGCTGTTCCAATCAAGCACAGGGCAGCACCAGAGATGCTAACCAACTAAGTGCTAGGCAGTTGTCTGGGTGATGTGGACCCAGCAAACGACCAAGCACAGCAATGCACAGCGGCATGCTGTAACATTTTTTCAAAAAATGCTACAAATAACGTTAATCAGTATCAAAGAGCATTAAAGAGGAAGCTGTGTGCCAGGAAACACGCACTAGTGCAGAGCAGCATGTATATTTTCTTCAAAACAAAATAAGCATTTCTCATTCGCTGAAAGCATGGAGGTGGCAGATGTGTTTTGAGCAGGAAATGCCCAACAATGCTGAGCAATAGGCGCTGACCTCTTCCCCCACACCAGCATTTTATCTTGGAGAGCTAGCATGGAGGAGGAAGATGGTGAGTGGCAGTGCTGCACTCAAATCATATGAACAGCTAAGTATAAAATCATGTGTGAATTGAAAAGTGGATTAGTTCACTATTGCGTTTGCAGTGGTGGTGTGTGTGTGTGGGGGGGGTGACCATTACTGTTGTTCACAAGGCAGAGCCAGTCTGTGTTTGGTGTGCAGTGTCTGTGGACAAGTCTGTGCCTTGTGACCTCATTTGCATTTCTTTGTACTCTTGCATCTGCTTGGTTAAGTAGAGATTGTGTAGTACACTGCAAGGCAGGATTGTATTGCACAGCTTTTCTGGGCTGTCTAGCATCCCCCCTTTTGGCCTGGCTAAACATAAGGGACGTGCTTTCCTCAGGGTGTTGGTTGTTTCAACAATGCATCTAGTTTAGTGGCAAGCTGCATGTGAGTTTCACTTGTGTGTGTTTGTAGATTTTTTGGAGTTGTACATTGGAGCGTGTGTGTGTGTGTGCGCTTATGACCGAGTTTGTCATTTGTGGTTGCAGTGGCAATGCAGTGCAGTGCAGAGCTAGATTGTGGTGTGATGTTTGGTGTGAGGATGAGTTGTGAGACAGCCGCCAAGGAAGACAAGGAGACTGAGGAAGCCACAGTGGTGCGACTCCGGGCTGACCGAGTCTTTAACACGTGGTTGGCTGTGGCAGATTTGAGTGATAAACAAATCTGCAGCCGCTACTGTCTGAATCGAGCTACACTTTTGGCACCAAATCCACCACAAAATTGAGCCCACCACTGGCCGCAGCCAGGCCGTACCTGTCATAGTGTGCATGTGTGCCTCTTTAAATATACTTGTGAGGGGTACATTTCAGGACACTGCTGCTCTATTAAGCGGCATTAGCCAACCCACCATGAGCCACATCTTTCATGAGGTGGCCCTGGCAATCTGTGACCTCATTCCTACCTACAAGCGGTTTCCAGACAATGATGAAGAGGTGCTGTGCAATCAGGCTTTCTGGGATCCTGCCATGATATGTGTTGAACCAATCTGCCCTGTGCTGGAAATTTGAAAACAATGAAATGCCGGTGAGAAACAGTGGACCAGCAGAACTAGGGGGGAGGGGAAGCTGAAGGTAATATGCAACGAAACACTGGACTTACCTTGGGACTATTACTAACCCAGTTATTATTTTTCTTCTGTACAATTTAATGAGTGGTTTTCATAATACTGAATGATAATATTAAAAATCTGTACACACCTTTGCTCTATACTTGAAATGTAAATAACACTTTTGTTTAATTAGCACTGTTGCATTCTCCATTTCTCTACAACACATATAACCAGACGGTGAGGCCACAGCTTTTATCCCTAATTTGTTCCAAGTGCCTCTCTCCAAGGTTCACTGAATGGCGTTTAGAGATACCCATCCAAAACATTTGACTTGCCTTACTAATAGTAAAGGTTTAAATTAGCCAATTTCTGCTTGCTCCATGCTGGCTGTTAGGGACTGAATCTTCCATTCACCAGCACTTTGCATTTCCTGATGAACCCTGCTGAACTTGCTCCTTTATGCTGACTCCTCGTTCTCTGTCCCCAAAATAAATGCACTTCAGAGGAAACGGTCACTCTGAAATATGCATGGATAAGTCATCCTCTGCTGCTGAGGAGGGAGTAGAAGGGAGGAAGTTCACTGGGCTTTAAGAAGTATAAAGCAGACTGAATAAAAAATGCAGTTCCTCACATTCAGAATGGAGAGAGCAAAAAACTGCCTAATTTAATCCCTTATCTGGAATGCCCCTATAATGTTCCTTTCCAGGCAATAACATAAAAAGCTATACACTCACCTTTTGTCCCCCGCAGCTCCTCTGTGCAGTGCTGCCATCTTCACACTTACAAATGAGGGAGAATAAACAATTACATCCTCCATCACTAGGCAGACATGATGCCATCCATTACCATGGATGTTAACCGTCTAACACTCATACTCCATTTATTGCAATGGAGGGGGCGTGCCGAGGCCAGATGTGATTAACTGAAAGATGCCTGCACTGGGCGGAGGAGCTATCGGGCAACACTAGACCTGCACAGAGGTGCAGCAGGGGAACACCGGACCTGCATGGAGGAGCTACAGGTGAGTATAGACTTGTTTTTGCCCAGGCAATACCCTTACATTTCTGTAAGTTTCAGGCATTGTAACTAAGGGCATTGGGACAACATGAAGACACTGAGTTTGATAGGGGAGAATGGAGAACTCATCTATCAGATCAATTTGCTGCTGCTTATCACTGATTGTTGTTTACAAGGGCCTAAGATTGAATGTTTCTAAACTTACTATGAAAGTAACATTCATTATACAATATTAACTAGAGATTTTCTTTTTTCTGACTCTGACTCCAGCCCAAACTAGCTTCGGCTCTAACTCCACAGCCCTGGTAGGAACAGCAAGGATATATGGGGACCCAGCTAAAGCATACCTAAAAAGTTGCCTAAAACAATTTTAAAAAAACCAATTAGCCCCAATCAATAGCTGGCCAACAACAAATCCAAAATAACCCAAATAGAGTTAGGCAAGCCATAGACAGGTAAAAGAAACAAAAAGGGAAACTGAATTCAGAAACTGACATTTTTTTCTCACTTCTAGGCACCTTAAGGTGACAAAAACCCTAAAAATTTGATTTTTCCTTTGGTGAAATAAAATATAATGCTCAGAAACGTTAAAATAAAATAAAAAAATTTGGATCTGACCTGTATTGTGTGTGGTTGTACTACAGAATGCTGCTGTTCAATGCATAGGAACAACTAGCTATCTTCAAAAGCAGAGGCACAGTGGTACACAGGGAGGCCGCTCCATTAGCGCCCATCGGACATTGCTTTTATCAAAGTTGGACTGAGAAACGTTGCGCCACTTGGCTAGTAATGCTAAATGGTAATAGGCCTGTCTGCGGCTTTCTGGCTGGGACACTGTCAGCGCCTTTCCTTAGCGGCCCAAGTGGTGCTCAGTGGTGCTAACAATAAGTTAGCCTCTACGTCTTTCCTATTTACCTATTGAGTTGTTTAGTCTTTCTAACCTACTAGATGTACTGTGTGTCTGTAGCTTTAAAATAGAACAGTGGAAAAGGCATGTTGGCGTTATCTCTGTACCCCCTGAAGATACACCTTGGGATAGTTGGAGAAACTTCTCCCAATTATATCAGATCCCAATAAATGTTTGTTATAACTCATTATTCATGTCTGCAACTAATGCCTACATATCTGACACAGCAAGTTGTTCATTTATGGCTTTTGTTTCTAATTAAACCTTTTATTAGACAAGAAGAACTTCCAGAAATCAGCTCTAGCAGCAAACATGTTTCTAGGCATTTTAATGAGGCTGGTAGCGAGTGCATGCATCCGAATGCACGTCCCTTCTTCTAAACCAGCAGAACATTTCATTTTACATCACAATCATCCTGTCGGGCTTTCTTTGCTTTCAATAAAGTTACATATGTTTTAACTTTGGCCTCCATAACACATAGCTGGATGCCAAGTCTCACACATGGCTGTGGCTATTTGTTGCATTTTCGTTTTCCTAATTAGAGTTTCAGTATGACTCTTGCTTAAAACGTATAAGAAAAACTTAAATTAAAAATTTCAGCCACAAGGCTTTTTTGGTTTTGAAAAAAGTGATTTTACTGTTCTGTACACCTCCAACCAAGCCTTGAGACCATGGTGCAATCTAGGGTTTCACTAACTTTTTTTCAGAAAGTACCACCTCTCCCTTTCATATTAGCCTAATGTAATTCCAATACAGGCTCAATACAGGCTCAGCAGGGTGTAAGTCTTTTTTAAAGAGGACCTATACTGTGTGCCCTACATTTGGCGCAGCATTCAAAGATTTTGCATTGCTGGTTTGAACCACCTGTCCATGTGGAGCAATGTAACATCCAAGCAAGAAGAAGCAGTGACGTCCTGTTGGTATGTTTTGCACTGATGCAGCGCTCACCCCACATGACTTACACATCACAGGAGGGGAAACCCTGCTCCATACCCCTCCCCTCCTGTGACATTTGTAGTCACATGGGGGAGATCCTAGAGAAGCTCTGCTTTTGCCCCCCCCATCTCCATATAGCAGCGGCAGGCATCAGTATTGACAAAACGGCGGGGCAGGAGCAGCCAAGAGCCCTGAAGATACAGAGGAGACCTGGCGAGGGACAAAGGGGAAAGAAGACAGGGAACGGTAAGTAGTGAAATTAAGAATAATGATTTTTTTTTTTTGGTGTGTTCAATTTTTATAGTAGTGGTGAACTGGTCCCAGGGGGACCCTATACCAGTTCACAGGGTTGGAGGCCGTAATGTCACTTGCCGGCAAAACCTGCAACCCATTTGGGACCCCGAGGCTGCGGAAGAGCCACATGCCTATTGGTATGTGCATGGGGATTTTCCAGGGGGCAGGGGGAAAAAAAACGATGGCTGTCATTTTCATTGATAAAAACCATACCGGCTATAGCAACGTTGTTTTTATGAAACAGTGAAGCATCCCTGAAAGCGAAAATTCACACTTGCCAATTGCCTCTAGCCAGTAGCAGGGTGGGTTTTTCTCGCTTAGCTCTGAATCAAGACTAATATTAAGGATGGGGCGCACCAGACCAAATCAGTCAGATCTGGGTAGAATTTACCTTTAGCCTGGATCCAAAGCCTATTACTAGTGACGATAGTGTCATTCATGATCCCTGGGCCTCATCAGATACAAATGCTCAGGATACAATGAACTCCTTTTCTGATATAGGAGCATATGGAAATGGCCAGGATCAAGGGAGGTTTTTTTCCCAAATGAGGCTTAGCAGTGGTGGAAGACAGGGGGTCTCTGGCCTTTTAAAGCCATCACCTAATAACAGTGTCTACCCTGCCCTTACTCAATTTCCTTTACCTAAATGAGTCTAATCCCCACAGCCATGCCTAAAGATTCACCTGAAAGCCAAAAGATTGGAGGCTCTTTAAGCAGCACCTCTATATTCATGCCTATTATACATACACACATTTCAGAGCTCTTTTGAGATGTTTTTCTATGAAACCAAATCTCCCAGTGGTTCATTCACGGGTCATTGAGACCCATAAGAAAGAATTCACGTAACAAATGTGAACGGTTGTTACTCAAAACTGTGAAAGTGAAAATCTGCAGCAATAATTGCAGAAAATCAGGTATCAGATGCCACGAAACAAGTAGAACACGCAATAGCCATTTATACATATTTGTATTATGAATTGGAAGGCTGCCATGAGCATATGAGTATGTGAGATTTTTATTTCCACTTAATTTATATCACCTTCCAAAGCTAATGACAAGATTTCTAATAGTTCAGGGGATAAAGTCATAGCATTCCATGGAGAGAAACTGCAATTGGTTCTGTTCAGGTACTTAAAATGGAGACTGCAGTAAGACTACAAGTGCTATTACTTAATATACATTAATATCACATTACATTAATAGTTAACAAGTCGAGAACAAGAGTATGCACATCAGAAGTTATACATTTTTCTGCATCTCCAAAACTGGTAGTCAACCTGTTGCATATTCTTGCATAAATGTTCAAGTTCACCTTCTGAAATGACCAGTGGTCTGCATAAAATATAGTGGTATGCAATAGTATGGGCATCCCTAGTTAAAATTACTGTTACTGTGAAAAGTCCAGTGATTGGATGGCCAAATGATCTCCAAAATGCATAAAGTCACAGATTTTTAAATGATGTTCAGGTCAGGAGACTGTGAGGGCCATGGTAAAACCTTCAACTTAACCGTCAAGCCTACAGACTTGTTTCCAAAATACGTAAGACTTGTTCAGATGTTCAAATTCAGACACTGAATTTTGTGTTAAGGACATAGGAGAGGTCTTCTTCTGATGACTCTTCCATGAAGACCATATGTGTGCAGATAGAACAACCTACCACAGTTCCAGAGTCTGTCTGGGTTTTCCTGACCTTCTCTTGATCCCCACTGTTAACTGGCATTTGTTAAAGATGTTGTTTAGGCAACAATAAAAACATCTGTGTAGAGGAGACTTACCATCCATGCCGGCCACCAAGTTTTATACTTTGGTTTTCTGTCTTTGAACATCTGTTTTTTGCCCTAGATTACACTCCATTGATCTACCCTCCCCCTTACCATAATCAACAAATGGGGTCGATCGTCTTGGCAGCTCAGTACCCCTCCTCTCTCCGCCAGCCAAGCCCACTCTCCCTCCCTCTCAGCACGACCTATGGCTGTCATGGCACGCAGCCAATTCATAGTCCATGCTGACAGACTTGTTAAACTGGACCCCTTACTAGTTCAAAGTAATGAAAGTAAAAAAATAAAACACCACACAAAATGATTTTATTATTCAGAATTTACACTATACTTACCTCCTCCATCTTCATTCAGCACCAGGCCCTGTCAAATAACACTGGGGGATTCCTGTGCAATCACGCCCCAGGGTATAACCAGCCCTCCCATTGGTGGGGAGTGACCAGAGCCTGACAGATTGCCAGTCTGGTAGGAAGGGGGGTGCTCACAAAGATGAATCAAAGAAAAAAATGTTAAGGGTAGAGGCAGAGTGGGGGATAGATTTAAAAAAAAATGATTTTGTCTAAGGCATTATTCCAGTTTAATTTATTTAGTTGCTTTTTTAATATAATACAATTAACAAAATGAACCAATGCATTTAAAAAAAAAGTGTTAAACGAAAAAATTAAACCAGTTTCTAGACATTGAACTTTTTTTCCTCTTTCAAGCTGATGCCAGTTTTTCGGATTTTAATAGGTCCAAGCTTATTTAAGAAGTTCAAAAAGAACTTTGACTTCCTTGAAGCATAATGAGGTTCTTCAAGATTTCGGGACGGTTTCCTGTAGAAAGTAAGTTGGGCTTTTAGTCCAGGGCCACTGTAAATATGACTTTCTGTATTTTTTTTGTTTATTTTTCTCTGTAGAGCTCAAAATCAGCAACAACCACCATGGCTCATGTGAATGTGATCACAGCTTTGTGTTGATGCCAATTAAAGCAAAGTAGCCGGCTTAACTTACTCCATTGCTTTTATCCAGCCACTGAAAATGAACGCATTCCGCTCTCTTTATAAATGAAGGTATACACTTGCCTGAATTGTCAAAGCCTTTACAGCTTTATATTCATTTTGAACCTTGCTGGATACTAAACATCAAAGAACATTATAACTTTAATACTTGTAGCATTTGATCCATGGCAAAAAGGCATCCCAGGAGCCAAGTGAGTCATCAAATGAGACAATTTAACCCAAAACAATGAGCTTTACTTTAACTAATATAAGGAAGTTATAATACATTTCTAATTCATGTATAATGATCACCATTCATTCCATATATTATTTGCTGCTCTACCTGACACCTATTGACAACAAGCTATGTGGATTTCTGGTAGGTTTATGGGTCTTATAATTTTTTTTATAAATTCGTTATTTATTTTTCACAATTATGTATACAAACATTTGGATATATAAGCATACAAGTAAAATAACATATAGGCAATACATACATATGAAGCCCCTGCGACCCACACAAATGTTACAGCAGATTATCATACTCCTCAGACTAATCCTCCTACTGCCCTGTGTGCATGACCACCACAGAGGACCGCTTATCCAATACTCAACTCAGCTTGCGTAGGGGTTCTCGTGCAGGCACCAATCTACTGCTGCATGCCTAGCTACTGTGTACGGGCATGGTATTGGACAGGGACGGGAAACCCCAGTCCTCCATGCTCCTTTGCCCTGGTCAAAATAAGTCTACTAAGCCTCGCCCCCCCCCCCCCTCCCCTCCCCCGGGTCTCATAATTTATATTTTGCATTTATTTAGCAATTTATATTTTTCTCATAACACACTTTGGAGGAAGTACATTCCTTCAGGATGTGAGGTAGTCACAAGATAGCTACCTACAGTTGCAGTGGCTGGTCTCTGAGAAAAAAAAAAAGGAAGCTATCAGCAGGAAATGCTGGGAACAAAAATCAGCCTGCAATTTAATGGACCCATCTTTACCAGCAGCTCCCAAAATGCTGTGTTCTCTGGTGGACGCATGTGCGGCTTTCTGCAGCCATGTCCACGCTTCCAAGCCCAACCGGTCTGAATGGCTGGGAACAGGAGAAACCAGGGACGCGACCAGCCCGATGGTGCACGTCTTTCAACAGCCAATCTGTGATCTCAAAACTGCCAGAGGGTGTGGCTTTTTATCTGGGCTAGCGTCAAGCCGGCAGCATCGCCAAAGGTAAAGCAACGGGCAGGGTGGGCAATGCGGGGGACAAAAAAGGGAGTTTGTTCCACTTTAAAATGTACCTATACAGGTACAGTGCCCCAAAATAGCCTGTGTTTTTTGTTTGCTAAAGCATTTGCTCAATAGTCATAAAAACACTATACACATGGTCCATAGAACCCTTAGCCCACTTGGTGCATAATAACCCATAAATAATAGGAGCTGGGGTGGATAGGGTACACTATAAGACTTGCTAATTTGCAGACATGAGCCAGACACACTATCAAGCCCAACCCCATGTTCGGACCCTGAGCTGCGCACACTGTTTTTTTTTTGGGGGGGGGGGGTTGTGTGCATATGCCCATTGTATGCTGTATGTACAAACACAAGAATTGAGTGCATACATGGCACCTGGATCCTGGCACCCGGGGAGCAGTTGGACGGTTAAGTTCCTTGTGTCAGTCATGTCCTGGCCGGAAATCCAACCTGCAACCCTCCAATCGCATGATCTATTCCTTAACCACTAGGCCACAAATGCAGCTATCTTTTATACTCGGGCTAAATAAAAGATACAAGGCTAGGGCTACATAATCACATACCCTTCCCTATAACATTACTACCCCCCGGGGATCAAAGGATCGATGCATATGGGTGACTACAGATCATAGATTGTGACAATTGGCCTGACAAGTAATGGCGGCAGAATTATGTCAGGCAGTAATGGGGGGCAATATGATTGGACCATTGCACTATAAATAGAATTGTTGTATGATTGCCCTGAGGAAGGGACCTTCTGTGACCCTGAATTTAACTGTATAAACTCACTTTTGGAATAGATTTTTTTCTCAAGTGTCTATAACTGGTAAACGGATTATAATGATGTTAAGTAATGCGACTGTCAGGCTGTAGCCAAATTTACGTGGAGAAATACTATACCTCAGTTTCAAATTATAATAATTATCAGAGCCAAGATAGCACAGTTACAGCTACTCCATACAACCAAGCATATTCCTTGGTGGGTCATGCTGGAGATCCCAAACTGCCATCCTTACTCTGGGCCTCTATGAGCTCCCTGATGGTGCATTCCTTGAACATTTGGGATAGGGTTAAATATTCCAGTAAGCTCATCACCCCTCACCTTCCTCTGCTGCATTTGAGGAACAATCCAAGTTTCCCCCTAGGTCAGCTTTAGCTTGGAGGTCAGTCATCTTTTATTTAGAGACTAATCAAATTAAAGAGAGGTCTATAGCATCCTGGATTTACGACCTTGTGGTTTCCTGGCTCTACAGCCTTATAAATAAACTGCAAAATTACAAAGCCCTACCTTTTTTCATAAATGGTCACAAGACCTTGGAACAGTCAAAACAGGAATGGGAGAAAATATGGAGTGATGATACCAAATCCTCAATTAAAATATTATCCCAAAAGACTGTATATAAATCCTTGATGTGATTGGTCCTTTCCAGAATAGCTTAAGCAGTGTCTATCTGCCCTAACCAGGGTGTAACACTCCTGGGGATGTTCTATATGGCCTAAAGGTGGAAAGGCGATGAACTAGCATTTTGGCCTGACCATCAAGAAGGAGGCCGAGGATTTTACATTTTACATTCACAGACAAACAGGTTATTGCGAAGGCATAGAAACAACAAGTAAACAACAATCTAATTTCCAGGTGAAGAGCAGCATGGAGGGGTTGTCTTACAAATGAGAAACTCAAAAGCCTACTGAGTAATACACAGAAAAAATTATAAGCCTTTGGAAACCAATAGGTCGATTGTGTCTATTAGGGTTGTAGAGTACAGGAGGGAGGAACAACGTTAGACACTCCCTCCCAGGGACCTCCCCTTTACATGTCACCCCTTTGCCCCAATGATTCTTTATGAACAAGTACTAGACTTTCCTAAAAAATAGGACACTTGCATCCACTAATTGTATTATTGTATGTTCTATTGTACTTAAATTTCAAACTTTAATAATGTGAACAATATCATAGTGCATCTAATGCAATTGTTTGTATTTCACATGCTGCCTTGCTGTAATATTGTGCATCATTAAAGGGACTGCTCATGCAAGGGGTTAGTAAAACCTACAGCTTCCTCTGGTCCTGCCGTGGGATTCTGGATGCCCCCAGGGCAGGAATCAAAGCCTGGTATAGCCAAAACCCTTTAATTGCCAGCCTACCAAAAGATGTTGTCACCCTCTGTTGCCAGGCCATTTGTCACCATTTTGCGCTATATATGTTTAACTGTGATATTTAAAGCAATGCCTGGGGTTTTCCCAGCAAAACTATATATTGTTTTTTTTTCAGCAGAGCTTGGGCTTTAACATGAAAGGTCTTGTTTTTTTTTTAATAAATAAAAAAATGATGAGAAGAAAATCATATTGCATGTAAAAGCCCTATTCCTCCCAGTTACAACGTTACCACACTGATTTTCAAATAAAATACAACTACTATGCGCATCTAGCATTTTTTTTTAGAAAAACATTCCTTTACATTTGAAATACCTCACCAGCTATATATTCTCTCAAAGTACACACCGCAAGCTTTCTTAGCGTACCAGGTTAGTTGTCGTAGGCGCAGTTTCCTGGTTGCAAACGCTGCACAGAATTTTCCTAAAAATGTATTAAAAAATCAAAATAAAAAACATTTTTTCCTAAACTATCAATATACAAGGTCCTATAACAAAACAATTCCCAATATGCATACTTTTAACTGCAAGACTACATGAGATTTTGTCACCCTAAACTAAAAAAATATATATTTTTCAAATTTGACATTTTTTGAAAATAAAAATGTAATTTTTCAAGAAAACCATATTGCGTGTGAAGGCCCCACTGATGGTCAACAAGTAAAAATCCTTTCTCTTCTGTGACCAAGGGCCAGAGTGTATAAGGCTCCAATGCTTCTACAGTGACCCAAAGTGAAATTCATGTAACAGAAAAGCTAGCACATACCTGAGGGGGGAAACCCAGTTTGCCATTGATGTGGTGTTCAGATGGAGAAGCTGCACAAGGCACACCATCTTGCGGAGGCTGATGAGATGAGATATTTTAAGAGATATTTTTAAATGAACTGATACCATTTAGTTTGGGGTGGAGAGGGGCACCACCTGCTCAGTTCATCCTCTGAAAGATAGCTTTCTGGGGGAAAAGTAGGGTTTACTAGAGGGCAGGGAGGGTGTTTTGTCCCTGGAGGGCAGAAGGCGCCATCTACCCATCTCTACAAGATTTATATTTTATTAGGGATGAAGATCTATTGGAAGTTACACGTTTGCTTTGTTCTGGGGTGTCCATCTCGAAGTCTACCAGTCCAAGGTTGGCCATGCGTGGAACATGCAGTATATGAAGGATAAATCAGCTCCTTTTTGCCAAATTTGTTTCCCTGCTATAGCATGTCTAAATATATTATAGATCTGAATCCTTGACATTAGGTTAAAAACAAGAGATTGGCTGCATTTTTGCAGTACAGCCGCTGTCGTTGCTTTTAATGCCTTTAATTAAATTGTATTTGCTTCAGCTTTAAACATTACAACACGTCCCTAGTTTGGCTACAGTAGTTTTAATGTAACGCAAAACACATGTTTATATTTGCTGCAAACCCCTATCCATGATTTCATTAGTTTTATCAATCGTGCCTTCATTGATTAAAAGCATGCAAATAAATATTTCCTTTTTCGTGAAATGTGAGACGATAACCGAGGAACACGATAACTCAATAACGTTTGACAGAGCAAGAACTCTGGGTCCATCAGGATTATTCTTGGCTTTTATAGGTCAATCACAACCAGCAGTTATTTTATAAGTGACTTTTATTTAATATTCCTTGTTTCCGTATGTTCGAGAAATGTACGGGAACAGTTTATGCTAAAGCTCAAACAGCTCGAAACCAGTAGAAACTAGGTTTGGGCTTCGAATTCAGGTCAAAGGTAAATAGAGCCAAAGTTTAGTAAATTCAGTTTGGCCACAACACAATATTGGTAAAATTCATTTTCGATCACCTCTGCTTTTTGGTAGAAAAAAAAAATGTTAACACCAGTAGTCTGTAAATAATGACCACCATCGGCCACCATTAGCTAACTAATATATCTGAGAAATAAAAAAAGCTGGAAGAAACTCTCTTTACAGTTATTGTTGAGGCCCTTCAACGCCCTTAAATCAACTTTATATAAGCCTAAGGGCCTTTTAACAGAATGACGTGATTTTAAAGTGAAAGTATTTACCTATTCTTTTAGGTTTAACATCTACATATAAATTCAAGGATACACATGTATCAATAACATTTACAGTTTAGCATTAAAGCGACTGTACACCCAATCACCATGATAAAGGTAAACTGCTTGGTGCTTCTCCCATGTACCTCTCCTCTATTTCTGTGCCAGGTAAAAGCCATAGCAGGGCTCCAAGGTTTGCGCCTCCTTTCAATTTTATTTCTCCAGGACCACAGAAATCTATGCACACTCTAAATGTAAACAGCATTCTATGCCATTCATTTATATGCACGGCATAGAATGCTGATTGGGCGAGAACCTGTGCATACCCTGTGGGATCTGGGGGTTTCACACAGAAAGGGCATCCTAGATCTATATGTGATAGGTTGCCAAAGTGTATGTTACAGTTTTAATGTTTGTGCCCCTGTGTACACAACCCCTTCCCCTTTTACTTCTTGGACCTTCATTTAAGTAATAAGTGGCCTGTCTTTCAGGTTTATTGTTTATAGTGAGAAAAAAAATCAATATATGCCTACAGTATGGAGCAGTAGCTACAAATAGATCTTACTTATTGATGTTTTCGGTATTTCTAAAATATTCATGCGCACATTAAATGTAACTTTAACCCTTTTGCTTCTCTGCTATACCTGTAATGACCTAGCGCTATTTCGAAAATGCCACCTCTATTAAGCTTATGGCAGTGCACATATTGTAAAGTATTTGTGGACTCTTTGGGTTATTAGTGCTGATAAGGGATTAACAGAGTTGGAATCAGCAGGTAGGAGGCTGGAGCCCAAATTGCAGGATAGGGCAGGCTCAGGTTTGCCCCCAAACAGATGGCTGACACAGTATTACATAAATGACAGAGACGGGTAGTGTTCATTGCTAATTAGAAGAAAGTCAGAAGTTTGGACAGGCAGATCAGGATCAACTTTGCGATTGAAGCTTGGAGGACCTTCAGGTGGAAAATACAGGAACACACAGTAAAGTTAGTACTTCAAAACTATGGGCAGCTCAAGTTCTCTTATGTGATGGGGGTCCCCTGGATTAGCTGAGACAGATTTCAGTAGTGCCCAGCAGCAGAAGCTAGTAAGATGTTGATCTCTTGAAGTTCTCAAGAGCCACATCATGGAGGAGAAAGGATGTGGGGGAAAGAGTCCTGCAATTACTGACAATCATAGACAGTCAGTACTGGAGTGGAGTGTAACTAGGAAGCTACATGGAGAGGAAGGTGGGCAAGTAGCAGTTGTGGGGGGTGTCCATTATAGGATGGAACCACATTACTAAGTAGCCCCTCTGTAATACCATGTGGTTAGCAAATACAAGAAAATCTACTGTATACCCCATGGGGCTTAAACCGGGCCAACAGGGTGCAACAGTCCTAAACATTTGAAAAAACAAATCTCCAAAACACACTTGCCCCATCTACATCTGTGATACTAAATCATTATAAGAACTTACATTTGCTTCTGCACCCACTCAAAGCTGAAATGTCACCTCACAGATTTTCTCATGGTAGCAGCCATTTTGGAGCTTCCTTTCATAGCATCCCAGGCATTGCCTGAATTCAAATGACAACCCCCACAATAAACAGAGGCAGGAAACTTTCACTTTGGCCTGCAACTTTTTGTTTTTAAAATTGACCACAGTTAAGAGTTACAAGAAGGTAAATGAATGTTTATATGCAGCAGTCTGAGATGCATGTGAGCACAGTTTCTTTTAAGGGTGTTGGCCCGGTTTAAGTGGGCTATTTGAAGACCTACGGCTACAGAAGTAACAAAGCATCGCAAACCACTACCCATTACATGGATTACACAGCATCTGTATAAATGCTAAGGGAGACAGTTAGGGTAAGAGAATAACAACCGAAAGGGCAGATATTCATTACACCTGAAAGAGGCAGTCTTGAGCACTTGGGCTGAGTATAGTGGCATGACTCGTGATGAGGAGGTATCTCTATTCCTGGAGTGGTTGGCTGCAATAACCATGTTTCTTGGATTTAAATCCAAATTCTGATTCAGGGGGAGGGGGAGATTTAATGGTTGGGAGGGGCATAATCTTGCCCTTCCCAGTGGAATTGGATGTTGGGAAGGATGTAATGTTGCCCTTTTGGGTGGAATTAGATGTTGGGAAGGGCGTATTCTTTATAATATATAATAGTGTAACACAGAGCAATTAAAATAGTTGTTTCAATCAGCATGTCCAATCATTAAGGAAATGTCCCAGTGTTATCCCACGGCACATGCACAATTTCAACGTAGCTCAGTTGAATCTTACAGCACCATTCCACGTGCCCACCACCTTATAGGTTATGCTCTTACCAAAGGGAGGTTTAAATGTCAGCCTTTTTGTTATATATCTCCATAGGGTTTCTCCTGGATTAACTTGCACTTATCAGTGGAGCTCCTCTTAAAATAGGTCCCAAATACTCCTTCCAAAAATCACTGGTATAGAGAGCATGTGCCTTCGCACCAGCTCATTTAAAATTTCACCATAAAAACAAGAAGGAGAAAAGGGATCTAGCGCAATATGTTTTTTAATAAAAATATATAAAAAGTGCCAATCACGCACTCACATATAAATATCTGTACAAGCGCAATATATGCCAAGAGCGGATCTCACCCAACCTCAATGTCACCTCGGCCGATGGTGGTAGGAGGGGGAAAGAAGACCGCCGCTGGTACCAAGGTTCCAAGGACTGTATGGTAGTGTCGCCGCCGCTGTCCTCAGTAACGCGTTTCGTTGCCGTTGGCAACTTCTTCCTGAAAGGGCGTATTCTTGCCCTTTCGGGTGGAATTAGATGTTGGGAAGGGCATAATCTTGCCATTCCCAGTGGAATTAGATGTCGGGAAGGACGTAATCTTGCCCTTCCCAGTGGAATTAGATGTTGATTACTATTGATGGTGCTGATGGAGGCCCTGCTATGGGGCCCCAACAGGGATATGTATGCTACTGATAGGGCCCCAATAATGTCACAGGCTTTTAAAATCTCTGTCCATGCACATACTAAATTCCTCCCCCCTCATCCCCATGTGGGAACAATGTAACATAAACCATTGCAAAGCATCTCAAAAATTCTGATAATATAAATACCCTATGTATTCTAAGAATGGATCGTGGCTGAGCTAGGAAGGATGTGTCATGTATATGCTCAACTGTGGTCAGGTGTGGGACCATTGTGGCTTGCCATGCTTGCTCATGCTGGGAGCACCTAGGGACAGAATGACCATTTTTTTAGGGTCTTGGAGGAATGAGATTTAAAGCAGGACAAACCTTGGAGCCCTGCTATGGATTTATCTTGTGCTGCAGGAAATGGAATAGAGACACATGGGACAGGCATCAGGTGACCTGTTTGCTGCCTTATTATTGCTGTTGGGTTTACAGTCTCTTTAAAGAGGACCAACACCCAGGGGTGATCGGCCCGGAAATCAATAAGATTTCCGGGCCGATCACCTCCCACCCCGCGGGACATCCGAGATCGGGATGTCCCGCGGGGTGAAACCCCCCAGAAACCCCAAAAACATCTTACCTGATCCGCCGCCGCTTCCGCCGCCGCCGCCTCCCGCGCGCCCCTCCAGGCGTCCTCCCTCTGTGAATGGCCGGCGGGGGGCGCGCGCGCGCCGAGAGTGACGCGCGGGAGGCGGTGGCGGCGGAAGCGGCTTGGACGTTCCTGATCCCCGCCTGGGCGGGGATTGGCTGCGGCGTTCACGTGGGAGCGTTGAGAGGTGAGTTTTTGGGGTTTCTGGGGGGTTTCACACAGCGGGGCACCCCCGATCGGGGTGCCCCGCCGAAGTGGACCAAAACCCAGGATAGTCAAAATCCTGGGTGTTGGTCCACTTTAAATATGGACATATGAATACCCTGTATTTTCAAATAGCTGTAATCATAAAGTGTATGTGATTCATTTAAGTCATTTTAAGGTAATTTTAAGGTAATTGCTTTGATACAGTTATGATATTTTCAAAACCATCCCTGTTCTTCCACTCTCAGGAAGATCACTGATGCAACACGAGGAATCATTCCTTCTCTAGCACTTGTTGATCTAACCATAAATTAACAAAGGACCAAAAGTTAGGCTTGTTTAAATTGTCTCACAAATATTTAGGCTACATGTGACCTGAAAGGAGTAATTATAGAGCAATAAATTTGGTAGCTGAATAAAAAACAAGTATTATCACCTCCCACTATCAGACCATACTAAGAAAAACATCCCAGGGTTTACTGTAGCGCCTGTGAAACCTCACTGCGTGTTTGTTCCCTGGGAAGCTTGAGTCTGTTAGAACTTCTTTCCTAGAGGAGCATAATAAAAAAGCATTACCAATCAAGAACAATCTATTTTTCTATAAAATAACTTATCATGGAAAAAGTAACCCCACCAGGAAACACTAATTTTGATCAGCTAGTATTAGCCTTTGATGTTCTAAAAGAGTCTCCTATCAGGTTTAGCCACTGTTTTTTAAACACAGATCAGCCTAAGGCTAATTAGACTAATATCACTTACAGCAATTATCAGATCAGCAAATGTCCTTTGTCTGTTTTAAAGCCTTGCTGCTGAAAAAAAAGCTATTTTATGATTTGATGCAGTCGGTTAGCTAAGGGGTAATGTCGTTCTAGGAACCAATGAAAGTTTGGCTTTTGAGCTTTCAGCTGGCAATCATGCTGCCTTATTTTGGTTGCAGCCAGGCACGGACTAGTGTTAAAAAATGGCCCGGGTCACACCAGCCCTTTTTGCAATGTGTGTCAAGTCCGGTATCTGCGCCCCCCCCCCAACACATTGAGTGGCAGGACCCCCCATAACAGGCTGAGTGGCAGAGCCCCCCCCCCCCATAACAGACAGAGTGGCAGAAATGCCTATAACAGACTGAGTGGCAGGACCCCCCATAACAGACTGAGTGGCAGGACCCCCCCATAACAGGCTGAGTGGCAGAGCCCCCCATAACAGACAGAGTGGCAGAAACGCCCATAACAGGCTGAGTGGCAGAGCCCCCCCCATAACAGACTGAGTGGGAGAACCCCCATAACAGGCTGAGTGGCAGAGCCCCCCCCATAACAGACAGAGTGGCAGAAACGCCCATAACAGGCTGAGTGGCAGAGCCCCCCCATAACAGACAGAGTGGCAATAATGCCCATAACAGACTGAGTGGGAGAACCTCCATAACAGGCTGAGTGGCAGGGCCCCCCCATAACAGACAGAGTGGCAGAAACGCCCATAACAGGCTGAGTGGCAGAACCTCCCCCCATAACAGGCTGAGTTGCAGAACCCCCCCCCCCCCCAAAACTGGTTGAGCAGAACCCCCCAAACACGCTGAGAGGCAGGACCTGCCCCATAACACACTGAGAGGCAAAACCTCGCCATAACATGCTGAGGGGCAGAAGCCCTGCCCCCCATAACTCACTGAGTGGCAGAACCCCCTACATCTCACTTTCTGTTGCTGGGGATACCATCGCTGGGAGGGAAGAAGGGTCCGGGGCTGTCCACCATAGGTACTAGTTTCCGGAGTCCAGGGCTGTCCGCTGCAGGTAGGGGATATGGGGCAGGCCACCCAAGGCTGCGTGCAGCAGTCATTGATGTCTGACGGCAAGACAGCAGCAGCATGAGAGTTCCAGCTGAAGTTGTGTGCTGTCCGGCCATCATAGGGAGGCCGTCTACCCTTTAGCCACTGCAAGAAGCTGGAGCCGGCATTTAACTAGGGTACTGGCAGCCGGACAAGTGCAGGGTAGCTGGCTGTGTACCAGGCATTTTCCCAGAATGCCATATGGCCAGTCCACCTCTGGCTGCAGCCTAAATTTGTACAGCTATAACAATATTTAATATCTCTGTAACTATAATCTAGTATGTACAATTTGATCATAGAGGGTGAGGTTTAAAGGGCGTTTTTTTTTTAATTTAGCCTACAAAATATACTTACCTTGAGCACACTGCACTTGTTAGGTTCTTCAGCCAAGGCCAGCCTTACATTAGAAGATGTTCTGTTCTGTTGTATGCAATTAAGTCAATCCTGACACCAAAAAGAATATTATTCTGTATCTGGATGATTCGTTCATCTTTTGGTAAAATTGCAACTCCCAGAAGTGCTAACCTTCTGGACCTTTTGCCATGTTATTTCTTATTTTTTTTAAAAAAAGCACCCCACCTGATGTAACAAGCATAGACATTGGTATCCCAGGGCTTAGAGGTTACAAGTGGCCAGCTTCTGGCCTTGTATGTGGGGCTGAACCTATTACTTTCACCATAGGTAGAGTGCTCTTTCAAGAATGCATAGAGAAATGCACTGGGTCCATGCTAGCGGGCACTGGGATCTTCCACACCCCCGGTGCCCAGAGGGGGATGTGAGCATTCGGGCTGGGGTTTCGCCAAGCCACCCCTCTCACATGACGGGGGACTGTACCATTTAATGGTGTTCAACTTCAGATGTGGAAAAACCCAGATACCCTCGCAAAATCAGGCCGAACTTCTTGCAAACCAGATAACCATCACTAATGTAATGTAAAGTAGTGAAGCTGTTCCACAGCTGAGATGCAGATTTCTAGGTAGATTTTATATAGGTTTAGAAATAACAGCAGCATATGAGAATCCAAACAAATTTGCAGAGGCTCACTTCTAATGTGTTTGGATTTCCCATGGGCTTTTGTTATTTCAACCTGTAAAACAAAATATGTACCTCATTAGAAACGAGAAACTATTCTTCTCTTGGCCTGGACCCTTATTCTGTATTATAAGGAGCTTATAATACAGAATAATGAAAATACAGTCAATAACAGGAGACTGAGTACAAGGGACTATTACAGGAAAGTAAAGAATGTTTTTTGTTATGTCAATAGTGTACCTAAGTGTACCAACACAACCAACAAAAGTGCAGGGAGCATATGACATTTGCCAATGGAGGTCACGTGGTCCAGGATTCCTTTGGTGGCCAGAAGAGAAACTCAGACCAGGTGACCCCTGATAATTGCGGGGTCGGATTTTGCCAGGGAAAAGGGGTAAGTGTTTGAAAACCTGGGGCTGGGGGAAGTTTATGCACATCGATCGGGGCGCCCTCCTGCGTTTGTGCTAACACCCAGTTTATTAAACTAGGTACAGTGGTTAATATCAACTGTAGTTTCTTTAAATCGGACCAACAGTCAACAATGACTTAAACCAGACCACCACAACAAATAGTGCTCATATGCAC
This sequence comes from Gastrophryne carolinensis, assembly GCA_027917425.1. NCBI lineage: Eukaryota > Metazoa > Chordata > Amphibia > Anura > Microhylidae > Gastrophryne > Gastrophryne carolinensis. The sequence goes on from CM051239.1 coordinate 122,067,742, forward strand.
CCCTCCCCAGGCAATTTAGATTGCTGCACATAAAAAAATAGTTTACCTTTTTCTAACTCCTGCTGTAATGAATTGAATTTTGAGAACAAAATGGCGGCTCATGGATCTGCAGGCCATCTACAAATAGCAAGTCCTACTGCGCTTCCTGTTACTGTGCATTGTCAGTTAAATTAGTTGAATCCAGGCAACAGCATGGCTCAGATGCTGGGAGAGGAAGCTCCAAAATTGCCATTATCTTCTCTTTTCCAACTGTGCCAAGCTGTTAGTCTGGTTTAAGAAGGGGTCAGTTTATTTAAAAAATGGTGCCACACCTCATTGTTAAAAAAAAAAATACTTGTACCTAAATAGAGAGCTGGATTTCTGGTGCTAGGTCTGCTCAAGATCGTTGCCTACACATTTAATCAGATCTCATAAGGCACTACTCTAAAGGCCTCCAGATCTTTCCATGTGTCAAGATCAAACAAACAGGAGATTCCATCCTCTCTCCTTTCACCATCTGCAAACAAATCAGCCAGGTCAGTTGTAATTTTCTTGAGAAGCAAGTTTCCAGATAAGATCTTGGGACTGTTTTTGTACATAAATAGACATAAGACAGTTTGTCTGCAGTCCCTGCATCTAGATGACAATTCCAAGTCATTATTACATATATTAGCAATTACGGATTTCCCCCTGCAGGTTTTAGGTGGCTCTTTACATGTCATCCAGCAACAAAATGTTGCTGTGCACAGGCCCTCTTTGCACTTATTTTCCCTGACTGTTTTGCTGACAGCAACATAAAGGTCCGAGACATGCCCTGAGGACGCAGCAATGCTAACAGGGCTGGGCTCTTATAAAGGAGACAGACAGACTGTCAGATAGATAGCTCTGGTGCCAGACAGATGGGGATGGATGTGAACGAGTTGGGCAGGCATGTCAAAATTGCCCTATAGGCTGGTCATGCTGCATCCACTTTCATGTATTTTTCAAGGGACTCGATTACACTAGGACCATTAGAGTGTTAGGAATGTACTTTCCCTCTGCTCATAGTTTAGTGAAACATCCAACAAAAAGTATGAGAATAAGTTAATGAGAAGATCACTGAATATAAAATTCATGGGTGCTACTAAAAGGCATCTGTGGCCAGAAGGTAAAAATATTTGCTATACTTAACCCACAGCTTTGATCTCTCAGAGAGGGCCCACCGTCCTATTTTTTATAATAAACTATTCAACCATACACAACACATTATTCCCAAAGTCCCCTTATACATTTTTTTTAAAAAATACTATTGATGGGCACATTTACAATAACCTGCCACCTATATATACTATCTAGCAGGGTCCTTGGGCGATGGTCTCAATGGGACCCTTGCGGTGTGGAATGATACTCCATACATGGTGATAAAGTTGTATGCATAGTGAATACTGCCAAAGAACAGAAAGAAAAAAAATAATAGAAGGAATGACAGAGTATAGAAGGAACAACAAAAAGAAGGAAGGAAAGAAAAGAAGGAATGACAGAAAAAAAAGAAAGCAGTAGAGAAAGAAAGAGAAAAGGAATAACAAAAAAAAAGAAAGGATAGAATAAGAATGATTTATTAATAATAATAATAATAATATAAATATAAAAATGAATGGAAACACTGAACAAAAGCAAATCTGAATGATAGAAACAAAGAAAGAATAGGAAAGAGGTAGAATGAATGGGCAAAAAAAGTAATAAAGAATGGAACGAAAGAAAGAAAGAAAGAAAAAGACTAAAAGAAATGAAGAGATGGAAATAACAAAGAATAAATGTGCTGACAGAAATAATTGACGGAAATAAATTAATATAGAAAGAAAGAATAGACAGAAAGAAAAGAATAGGAAAGAAGCAAAGGATAATAGGACTAACAGAAAAAAGAAAGGCTCTCCCATAGGGCCAATCTGACCCTGGCTAACAGTCCTGTATAGCGGCTGCACAGGATAGAGGGTGTGAGGTGGGCCCCCTCAAGGTGCAGGGGCCCTGTGCACACGTCCTGCTGTCTAGGGCCCCTTATAGAGCCTCCTAAGTTACTGTCCAGGGACCCCATATCAATGGAAGGATTTCAAATTACCTTTTGACCCACCAATGCCACCTGTGCCTTCCTCTAGAAGTCTGTAACTCATCAATAGTATCTCCCAGCCCTGTTACTACAATGAATGTGTAATGAAGTATCCACTCACCATGTCTCCAAGCAGGAGGTGGACTGGGGCTAAATATTAGTCCAGGCTTTTACCAGCCATGGTCAGTCCATGAGGCATTGGAGGGGCAGATCATAGGCAGCGGTGGATATGGCCACTCTTGGTGCAATGGTACTGAAGTTTCAGTGTTGTAGGGGCAGACACTGTGGCAGGGGTGAGTATCCTCCCACAGCCATGATGCAGAAACTATAGCATTGTGGGGGCAGTACATAGGCTGGGAGGTACAGTGGATTTGGGAAGGGTTTGGGGGAGACTTGGAAGGCAGAGAATTGAGGGTGATGTTAGAAGAATGGCGGAATTTCAGCACAGGCTCTGGGTGGGGTAGAATTATCCAAGTCCCATTTACAACAAGAAATTTAATGGGGCCCCACACTGGAGCCATTTCGGTACTTCCCTGTTCATGGCCCCTACATTTTAAAATGATACTTTCCCTTAACATGGAATAGTCAAGTCAAAAATACAACATGGACAGTTATCTCTGGGGTGGGTGCAGTCACCCTAAAGAGAACCAACACCCGTGCCATGGGGACAGACTGGGGGGGCATCCAGAATGCTGGAGCCCCGCCATGATATGCTGCACAGCGCTCACGTGTCATTGTCCCGGATGGCCAGCCCACGTGAGCGCTGTGTGGCTAATTGCGGCGCTGGATTCCCCACGAAAGCTCGTGGTTAAGGTAAGCTTCATATCTATTCTGATTGCCCCCCCCCCCAGACTGTCCTTTAACCGCGGTACCAACACCCATGCTGGCACAGGGGTTGGTCTGCTTCAGTCTTTGTTTCATCATCCATATTTCATTCACAGAGGAAATTCTTTGGATCTCCTGAATATTTCTGTAGGGGTCTGTGAGCCAGATTGGTTGTGATAACAGCAATACTAACAAGTAACCAGTAGGTGGCCCTGCTGTCTATGTCAGCCTTCATCTGACCCATGCTTGGATCCTATTACACACAAGCACCCTCTACCAGGAGGGTTGAGATTTAAAGCACACCTTGCAACAAGGGCAATGGCCTATTACTGTTGGAATTGGGATCTATTGAGTAACTGAACAATAAAAAATAGAGGGAAATTTAATTGTCACATCTATAAATTGGGAAAGGTGATAGCTGTAATGTAAGGATGTAAGATCTCTGTATAATAAACGTACAATATATGAGGTCATATAGATGACTATATGAAGGTAAAAGAGTTAGCAATAAGTATTATGAATTATGCAGAAGGGGAGGGGTTAACAAAGCTTCATTACGAGGGTAAGTTAACACTCAATTAGGGTCTGAGGATAAACTGACCAGATGTCCTACTTTTGGTGGGACAGACCCACTTTGAGGCATATGAGTTTTGTTCTTTGCCCCCCAGGGATCCTGTTGTCTTATTCCCCCCAGTTTGCCCATATAAACTCACCACTTCCTGGTCCAATGGAGCATGCACAGGCTCTCGTCCAATCAGAGCTGTTTACCATGCATATGTAATGTTCGGCAGCTTCATTTATGGTAATCCTTAATGGGTGCACATGCAAAGCCAAAAGATGCAAGGGATGTGGCTGCCCAATGTTTACCCTGTCCCACTTTGAGGCTCCCCAAAAATGGCTAAAAGTTTGTAGTTTAATAGGGGCCTTCTTTCAACTGAATGGTGTAGCTGAGAGGGTGAGGGTGTTGAAAAGGCCCCAGTTTGGCACAGATCCAGGTATATGCCAGATTCAGCAATGATAACCATGAAACAAGGCAGATCTTTTTATTCCCAGGTAATGATAATGATGATATAAAGTCAGGCGGCTGGAACTAGCTCAGTTGAGCATTTCAAAGCCCTGTTTCAGCCCCAACATCATTAACATTTCAATACAAACAGCTTGCCCCCCTGCTGCTATACAAGGCACTCCAGTCCATTATTCATGTTGGAGTGAGCCTGGGCCCTGTCCCTGGCTGCCCTGACTGGGAGATTCCTCAGCTAAGTGACAGGAAGGGATGTGAGGGCAAACAATCCCCAGAACTAACAGTCACTAAATAAACTAGCAAACATGCTGAACACATTAGCTGTCCAAACTTAGGTCTTGCTCCTCTGCTAATGGCCACCTCCTGATAGCACAGGCTTGTTAATGACCCCAGGGAGCCAACAGCAGCGCCCAGAGTTCCCATAGTCTACACAGTGGCACACCAATGCCTTTAAAGGGTCTCATCCAAACACCTCGGGGGCTATTACAGCCTCCCCATGTGCAGATTATTTATTGAGAAGAACTGCCACTGATTTCCTCTGCCCATGTCATGTTAGGGGAAAAGAGTTTGATTTTATACATACAGGGCATTACAGACATCATTTAGAGGAGGACATTTTTTAATATTGAAAATTCTTAGAAACTTGCTGGAAAGCAAGAGAGGTGGTTATTTATAACCCCTACATTAAAAAAAAAAATATCTACCCAAGCTTGTTGATTTTCTTTACTGGAAGGAAAAAGAAACAGGGGCGACGGGTTTTTGCACATACCATTCCATTTTAATAGGGGAGAACTGCTTGGCTTAAGCCAGCCTTTTGGGAACGGTGCATTCTGATATTTGTCCAAAGCACTGTATGAAGTATAAAAGCAAAGCAATGGTAATGAGCCATCATTCCAGCACAGGTTAGCGCAGGAGACATGCCTTTTAGGTTTGAGTATTTCTCCCCTAACAGCAGAATTGTTCATGCATAAACTTTTCACTCCGATTCTTCCTCCTTCCAGTTGCTTGGCTGACTTTTTCATGCAGGGTGTATAAGTAATCCCTCTGCTTACTATCTAGCATTTTTACAGAGATGCCAACCCCGGGGACCCGTTTACAGGGTGATGAGCATGACTGAGGAGTGGTTTGTGGATGTGGCTTATTCACAGGGCATCACATTCGGTCCGTTTCACCCCGGACGGAGTCTCTTCCAAGTCTGGATGGCAATGCCTGCAAAACCAGAAGCGAGGTGGCAGCGGACGGAAATAGCTAAAAGCAGGCGCAGCAGGCTGTAGCTTCCATAGAAGAGGTGACTCTTTCGGTGACAGGGGCTGCAAAATCCTGGGTGACTTGGCATCTCCGTATCTATCAGGATTTTCATTAGACTTTCCTTAATAGAGCTGCTTTAAATATGAGGCCCGTGTTGCTGCTGTAAATTATGGCCAGACATCACCATCAGTATAATGGCTACAGATGGCAAGTTAATTCTACACCACTTTAAGCCTAACAGGGCCCCGTAGCAGCCCGGGAGTAAAAGTCCCAGGCTGGCAGCCAGGATCTGCACAGAGCAACTGTAGCCCCCTGCTGCGTCGGGCTCACCAATGTGGGGAAGGCCCATGTGCTAAAGCCTATCTTGCCCAGTGCTTAATCTGGCCCAACCCCCTGCTCCCATCCTTGCCCACTCCCTCTGTGTGTTCCCATGTTGGGAAAATAAAACAAAAAACACTCACCTGGCACCTGGTACCCACCTAGTGAGCTATAGTCCCTTGCTCTGTTCTGATGGACTGTTGGAGTCCGCTTTTTTAATGTCCTAAATCATGCTGGCCTGGGAGATGGGAAGGGGCTAGCATGAATAGGAACATTAAAGGAACTCTATCGCAAAATTTTGTAATATAAAAAATCCATATAAAACACATTAGCTAATGAGAGGAGGGGTCCTGGAATAAAACTTCTGTCAAGCTTGTGGTTTATTGAAATAAATTCCAGGGGTGCTGGGTTTAGTTTATAAGAGGTGAGCCTGTCATCCATGATTTCCTCTTCCTTCTATTAAAATAAAAAACAAGCCTGGCTGGATATTTCTTGATGCCAGGTGTGACCCCTCCTCCCGCCATCCAGCATATTTATATGGATTTTTATCATTGGACCTTTTTCGTGATAGTGCACCTTTAAGTAAACTTTTTAGCACTGTATAGTAAGCTTTAGGCTAGCAACAACAAATGTTGCACCTCGTTGCCTGCTGGAAGCTGGTGGTAAAAAGTAATGTGTCCATGTGTATTATTTATTTCAAGCGGAACAAAACCCATGATTTTCATACTATAGGGTTTTCTTGTGTGTGCATATGATTCCCCAGGACCGTCTAAAATTTTACCTTGAGTATCACTCCCTCTGCGTATGTGTGGGCTCTCCTTCAATAAGCATAATTATGCCCAGCAATCAATGCTGAATCAATTGCCTCAAACTGGCTGTGCTCCCTTCCCCCTAGCCATTCAGATATGCCTGGCTGGGGGTGCTGTCTGAGGCCCACATATGCGCCATAGAGGTGAGAAATAAAATACAGCTATGCCAGGGGCTTCATACAGCAGGACATTCCAAATGGGCATGCCCCTGAGAAGGACACTCACGTGCCTTGAGTTTTGACAGGCTTAATCTGGTAAAAGAAAAAATAATAAATATATATAAATATATATATATATATATTTGTTGTATAGTACTAAGTTGCCAATATAATTATATCAAACATGTACTTGGCACAAGAAGGGGCTTGAAAATTACTTGATGCTATGAGACCCTTAAAGGTATAATTATGGCCCTAATTTGGTTAAAGTGGACCAACACCCTCCCATGATCAGCCCGGGAATCTATATGATTCCCGGACCGATCAGCTCCCTGACTGCGGGGCACCCCGATCTGTGTGAAACCCCCCAGAAGCCCCACGCCCTGTAAGAGTGACGCGCAGGAGGCGGCGGCGGGCGCGCTCTCTTGTCCGTCGCTGCCTCCTGCTTGTCCGCCGGCGGGGATTGGCTGCAGCAGTCACGTGGGAGCGGGGAGAGGTGAGTTTTTGGGGCTTTCTGGGGGGTCACAGCGGGGCACCCCCGATCGGGGTGCCCCACCGACGTGGACCAAAACCCAGGATAGTCAAAATCCTGGGTGTTGGTCCACTTTAAAAATGAGCAACTGTCGAACAGGGAGGGTTTGTAGGTGTTTAAAAAAAATAAAGAGTTGAACATTTAGGTGGCCATTTCAGACATAAGCATATACTTTAATTAAAATGATCTTTGATGTTCCTCCATGCCTCTTTCATTTAAGCTGAGCCTGGAGCGTCTGTTGTCCTCGCTTTTATTTGCTCATTCCTCTCGGAGAGTCCTGCCATGTCCCTGTGGTTGGGTGCCCGGTGTGTCTCATTCATACATTCAGCCTTGTTTTCAGATTTTCCCAGTGATTGTAGTGTCAGCAAACAATGGCTGCAGAGCTAACAAAGAAAAACTACAAGGTTTGTTTATTTTGAGAAGCCGAAATACAGATCTGCAGGAGCCATGGGACTCCACCCAGGGAGCCAGCCTTAGTCTAGCTCTTACCTTTGTCTGCATTGTTCCCCTGTCAATAGAGGACAGCTCCTAATTGCTCAGCATTTTATGTCAATATGCTTACCAGGTCAGGAGGCACTTATGTATGTAGGTGGCCATACTCAGCCCGTTACCAAGAGGCAGAGCCACTGCTGTCCTGATAGCTTGCTCTGGTCAGTGGTGACCAGTAGGGTCTGGTAGGTGGGTTGGCGCACAGCTCACTGGTTGCTGGTGGTAGTTGGGGTACACAAATTCTACGAATCACCATGGGTTGCGCTTCCAGTGTCAGTGGTCATCATCGGGATGTTCATACAAACTTGAGTCTTATTTTAACAATTCCAATGGGAGTGGCCAGGTAATCCACACACCTCCCTCCCTACAAGGAGCACCAAAAAAATCTACCAAAACTTAATATACAAAGTTTATTGTAGCATATAAATTGTTAAAAACATATGTACACACATAACACAAGACAATTTAAAACCAATAATTGGGTCCCAATTCATCTACTTATCTAGTAGTATCCAATCTCATCTAATACCTAAATAATAAGAACTAAAGTGCATCAAGTAGTGAAGTCACTAAACTATATACAAGTAAACGACCATATACTGAATAGATGAATATAATATGTCAGCTGATATAGGATATAGGATATATAAAGAGCACAAAAGCACAGGTAAAGCTGTCAGCACAGGAGATAAAAGTATGTAAAACCAGTGCCCAACATTACTAATATAGAACCAGGAGCATGTCAGCAGACATCTTTCAAAAGGGACCACACGACCAAGACCCGGCCACCCACGCCCGCCGCCCCCGTGCGGCTTCAGAAGGGTCACTACTATTCCATTATTGAACATATACATTGGAGTTTTGTTTGCAGCACAATATACATATGAGATTTCCCAGGATTGGGGCTTATGGATTTTTTCTAGATAAGTAGATGAATTGGGACCCAATTATTGGTTTTAAATTGTCTTGTGTTACATATGTTTTTAACAATTTATATGCTACAATAAACTTTGTATATTAAGTTTTGGTAGATTTTTTTGGTGCTCCTTGTAGGGAGGGAGGTGTGTGGATTACATGGCCACTCCCATTGGAATTGTTGGAATTGATTAGAGTGAGCACAATACATTATAGTGATAAGTGGTGCACCCCTCAGGAGTGGTTAGTATTTGAGTCTTATTTTACTTTAAAACTAAACAATCTCCCTAGATTTGTCCATAGATATTAACTTAATCCAGGGCAGGGATGCCCTGCATTGTGAGACCTCTGGAGATCCCTCTAATCGTTTACCTCTTCACAATGCTATTGACAGCATTCCCGACATCCCTATGGCTGCTGCATGCAACTGTGCATTAGCTAGGACAGAGCTGAATGGCTGCCATGGGCACACACTGTACTCAGATTTCTTAGCCACTCATGCATATGAATGCCTTCTAAAGCCAATTGGAGGTCAGTAAAATTCACTCACACCTGGGGATGCACACATTTGGGATTCACTGCTGGAGAAGAACAATCCCCAGGATCCTGATAATCATGCCAATTGTCCTTTTTGTGCAGTTTTCCCAAAAACTGTAGGGCTGGGCAGTACCAGAGAATAGTAGACCAGCCACTTACCTGACTGCCGATTGTGCGCCTCCAATCCGTCTCCCACAGCCCTGGTTTGTGAAGCTGGAAGCTGCCCTTCCTGGTTCTGACTTATGGGTGGGCATTGAAAGCAATGGGTGCCTCTGCACACCAGGAATTTCTGTGTACCAAGCACCTATTGTTTTAAATGGGATCCAGCTGTACAGAGGCTGTGCCCACCCGCCAGTCAAAACTGGGAAGTGCAGCTTCCAGCTTCACAAACCAGGGCTGCGGGAGAGCCATAAGCGACATGGGAGCAATGGTCAGGTAAGCGGATTGTCTAATGCTCTCTGACACTGCCTGGCCCTGGGGTCTATTATTTTCCCCAGAAACCACCCCCTCCCCATGACAGAATACCTAATGCCTGTGGGTCCTCATCTAGAGCATTCTACTCACCTTCTTGGCGTTTCCACCATGCAGGCTCGGCCAAAACCGAGAGTGCACCGATCTCCCACACTCAGCTTCTAGCTGTGGCTGCCCATGCCTCGCATCTAGAAAGGCTGGGTGCAAATGCCCGCACAGCTAGAGGTGAGAGGGATGCGGCCACGGCACCAAGATGCTGAGAGGGCTCCAGGATCTAGGGGGAGTTTAACACAGTGGAGCATCACAATTTGGGAGTGGAGCTCCAAGGTTCCTCTTTAAGGTTTACATTATCAAGTCTTAACGTGGACCAAAACCCAGGATCTTCACTATCCCGTGTCTTAGTCTCGCAGCGCCTGGCGCATCACAATTTGGGATATACAGTCCAGTTCCCCTCCCCCACCCTTCCTTGACTTCTACCCTCTAATACACACACACACACAAAAATATATGTAAACATGTCTTTTCCATTAAAGGTTTACTTTAATGATTTATTTTCCAGAAGAACTATATACGCATCCATGAACAACTTTTCTTTTATTCACGTATAACTTTTAAAACACATTTTAACCTGTTGCCATGATTTTAAAAGTTAATAAAGTCTTCTTTATACATTTTCTGCTCAATGTGTTTCCCTGCACAAACAGCAAATTCTTAATCATACACAATGCCATCAGAGGCTTTGTAATAGATTATTAAAGGTTAGGTTATTTTCGAAGAAAGCTGTGCTGGCACAAGGAATGTTTTTGTGTACAGGAGATTTATCTGAGCAGATCGGCACATGCACCTTCTAGGACAAGCGACTCTCCCATATTTGTGGATTTGGAAATTAGCTTGAAGCTCTTTCCAGTCTCTGTTAAAGATGACTTCTACCATAAAGTAAAGGTTTATCCTCAACAAAAGTGGAACTTCTGGCCACGGAGTGCGTCGGTTAGTCCCAGGCTTTTCTCCCTATTCTCCTTTCCTCTTTCTATTGCCTTAATTACTAGCCCTTCATGGGCATTGTTGAGCTATGTACATGCACGTAGTAGTTCAGGTGCCAATAATATATGGGGAGACTATTGACATGGGGGGGTAGTTAGTTTGTTTTATATTGCCCTGTCTTATGCCAGACATGCTCATCCTGTGGTACTCGGGGCCATTTGATGTGGCTCCTGACCTGCTGTGGGAATAGTGGCAGGCAGGGCCGGCTCCAGGATTACGTGGGCCCTTGGGCGGCATGGTCTCAGTGGTGAAGAGTCACATCATATCACTGAGGGACGTCCCAAATCTGGATGCCTCCTAAGGATAAAAAAAAACAAAAAAAAACCTTACCTCTACAGTGCTTTCCCTCCCGGCACACACTCTTGGTATCCTTGTTGTTGCCTGCTGTTTGATTGCCCGCAGCCCGCAAGTCACGTGGTGTGGAGGCCCCTTCCTCTCTCCTAGGTGGGGACAGCACAGTAGTGGAACCTCATTGCTGCATACTGTTGTCCCCGCCCGGTGGGGAAAAGAACTTGCACCGCCACTCCCAGTCCGCCGCCGGTCATGTGCCGTCGCACAGCCCAAAGGCCAGCCCTGTCAGTGGGCCCCCGGTGGAAACCAGCAAGACAGGGCAGCTGCCGCGGGCTCTGCCTTGCCGGGTTCTGACGCTGGCCCTGGTGGCAGGGGAACTGGGGCATAAAGTTAAATAGAGGCTCAGTAAGGATGGGAGGTTGCCATAGATCTATATAAGATTGGTTGCATTGGCAAATAGAAAATACAATGGCAGCTGGGAGTAATGTGGCGACATTGGAGGAGGTATTCTAAGAAGGCCAAACAGCAATAACGGGGGAAATCCCACCACTGGAGCCTCTGTGTGATAAAATAGTACAGTACTTGTTTTTCTATATGAATTGTATGCTTAGCATTGATGGGAGTTTAGGTGAGTTGGGAATTTAGATCTGTTTAGGACATGGGATTCATGGGGAAAGGGCTATAAATATAGGACCCTTATAATCATAGAACTAACATTTTAATAAAGTCCTTTTAAATTCATGAAGCAAAAATTCCAGAATAAAGCCAGAAACAAACCAGGGCTGAGCAAGATACAAAAGGAGGTCGCTCACGCATTTCGGACACTCAAGCCCTCCTTAGTCACAGAGGGACGATTTGATAGTCTGAAACTCATGTGAGTTGACTGTGCCACTATATTTTTGTAAGGTTCTACTTTCACTTTGGGGTATAAGTTCCATTTTCAAGTTAAACTTAAGTGAAAATGGCAAAGAGCCACATGGAGTACATTACCCAGTACAAATGCAATATAACATTTAGCTCACAAAGTCAGCTTTAGGTCCACCTGCAGGCCTCAGTAACCTTCTCAGACAGGCTGTCTGCCTCATGTCAGGGCTTCTCCTCCTTGAATAAACACACCGCACACCTTATAGCTCTGTAAATGGGCTGAGCTGCAATACCTGTAAGCTAAAGAGGATTTTATTCCTCATCCAGTTAACCCTAGATGACGCATACACTTTTGGCCAGCACACAAATGAGCAGAATCTTGGGGAAATACAGCAATCCTCAGCCTCTTCTCCAACACTATCTTACTATCTTTGTTCGAATCTGTAGGGCCGGACACATTCAGCAGTGTGTTCTGGACAGCACACCGAAATCCCCCATGAGAGCCTGTGCCACAGAAATTTGGGAGACCACTTTGTTTCTACCTCTTGACAGCATGACACCCCAGAACCAGTTGGGGCAGAATCTCTAAATCCACCCTCCTAAATGGTCGAGACACCCCTAATTGCCTCTTCCACTTTTGTTAGGCTGGTGACTTGGGGGAAAAAAAAAAATTTCACTTGTGGGGAGAAACCCACCACACTATGGACTCGGAAGTTTTCCTATCCATCTCCCAAACTTCTGTTGTCCTTACCACCTCTGAGTCAAAAGAAATCTACTAAATGGTCGAAACACCCCCAATTGCACACCTCTCCCACTTTTGTTAGGCCGGTGACCAGGGGGAAAATCTTTCACTATTGGGGAGAAACCCACCATTCTATGGACTCAGGAGACTCCTTTAGTTTTCTTACCCATCTCCCAAACGTCTGTTGTCCTTACCACCTCTGAGTCAAAAGAAACACCTTTAACTATTTGAATTTGCACTGGAGGCACTCCTACCTTTTGTGCCTCCACTTTGCTCACAATATGGGTTACAGTCAGTTCCTCTAAATTGTACACCATCAGAACAGACATTCATTTAATCCATTACATCAGACATGATTTGGGATTGAGGATATGTCTCTGTGGCATGAAGGGTTATGCAGTCAGACTGCGAGCCCATGCTGGACAATTTTACATGTTCTTCAAACTCCCAGCTATCAGCACACATTATGAAGCTGGGTGTAGCCTCAGAGTAATCAATTCTCACCAACTCAGCAGGTTTCTGTTCCTTTAAGTACACCTCTAATGTTTTACAATTCATCACTGGCTGCACGTTCATGCCACATAAGCCTGGTGCAGAGATGCCAACCCTGGAGTTCACATGGTGGTGGGTGTGGCTTATTCATGGGCTTTTGAGGAACAAATGGCAATTTGCAGGTAAATAAGGGGATAAAATCCATAATGCTTCCATACTAATTCTGCCCATACTCTTCACTATTACAGTAACTGACACAAGCAAAGCAAGCGGGAAAGACCACTTAAACCTGACTAACATCCGTTTTTTCTTTAATGGGTATTGGTCCCGCAGACAGCGAATAAGAATAAGCCTGGGGGTGCAATGCCATAACCCCCCCAGAACACCCGAACACCATAAGAATAAGCCTGGGGGTGCAGTGCCATAACCCCCCCAGAACACCCGAACACCCAACGGGACACTTAGAAGGAGTCAGAGGCAGCCAATAGTGAGGGGCTGGATGGCCAGCCAGTCATTTAGTGGCATCTGCTGGCCAATAGCACAGGGGTTAAAGATCTCAGTGAGCGAATTGGTGGGGGGAAGGAAGAAAATCCTATTTTGCAGGGTGATTTCCTAGTTTGACAGGGTGAGGGGGGGAAGGATGACTCCCCCCCCCCCAAAAAAATGGATGACTTGCCATCCCTGCTGATACCCTATAGGACGCACTTATTTTTTCCCAAAAGGGGGGGGGGGGGGGGGAATGTCAGAGCAATCGGGTGAATGAAAAAAAAAAAAGAATTACATTCCCAGCTCTACCCTGTTTGCAGACAGCCATTCTCGCAATTTTAAAGTGGACCAAAACCCACTCACCCCCCCCCCCCCCCCCGGGCATCCTAAACTTGGATGCCCCACTTTGTGCTCCAGGGCAACCCAAAATGCTTACCTTTCCCCTGAGCCCACGGTGCATCACTTACATCCCTTCTCACTGCGCACCGCCCTGCCTGCTGCAACTGAATGGCTGTGCGGGGCCTCACACCCAGAGGGAGCCAGAGATGCTGCACACCACTGGTATGTGCAGCTGGGATCTCCATTCAATAGCGGGAGAAGCTGATTGGAGGAGCGCCTTCATCGTAGGCTCGAGGAGAGGTCAGTCTGCCTGGGCTTCACAGAGCAGGGCACCCCCAACCGGGGTATCCTGGGGGGGGGACCAGAACCCAGGATAGTGAAGATCTTGGGTTTTGGTCCACTTTAACACCTTCATCACTTTGGCAGGAATGCAACAACAGTTTCTCCAACAACATGGGGCATTTTGTGTCAATGTCCTACAGCAGAACTGGAACACTCCACACACAACAGGCCTGTCCCTCTGGATCCAGAGTGCTCCACCCTGCAATCCCACTCCCAGGGTTTTAACCCCTTGCCAGTTGCTTTTGGGAGGTAGGGGACAGCCATAACATGTAGGCCGTCACAAGCCTGCGCCATTTGCTGTGTCCCTTTAAGTCACACAGCCTCCATTCATCAAAACTCTCTCCAGGTTTCACTCTGTGGACTGGGGCTTATTCTCACGTTGCCAGTACTCCACCAATCATGTTCTGCTGCCATATTCACCTTCGGTTGGCACGCTACATCACATTTGGGCTTCATCCATTTTGGAGCAAAGTCTGTACTGAAGCCCTTGCAGACAGTAGCACACCTCGGCCTCTTTATAAGCCCAGACTTCTTCCTGTTCTGTAAGTGCTTGGGCCCCAGAAGCAGCTTTCACCAGGGCTGGATTATGAGGGGGCGCAAGGGGTGTGCGCCCTGGGGCCTCCACCACTTGCCCTGCAAAGGGGGGCTGCACCAACCTTATGGTCTGGTCCAGAAGGTTTTTCAGTCTTTGGTCTGACAGGCAAAATAAGCAGCAGTGGGGGGTCTTTTTTTTGTTTTTGTAAACTTGCAGCCACAGCCACCACAGGGCAGGATAGAGCATCTAGAGCAGCAAAGCCGCCATTAGCAACGCTACAGTGATGGGTGGGTGCAGAGCTGAATTGGCGGCTGCTCACTATAAACCACCAATCACAGCCACTGGCAGCTCAATGCTGGCCGACTACACTACCCCCCACCCAGAATGGCAAAGCAGGAGTCCCTGAGCAGCACGGACAAGGGTGGCACAAGGGACTCGATCTGACCTTCCAGTATGTAGGCGAGTGCCAGACAACCACCGGGTACTTGGCTGGACTATTATTTAAAAGGAAAATGTAAAGGATTAAGGGGCCCTCACCACACTTAATCCAGACCTTCAGCATGATTTAATGAAAAGCCCAAACCCTTAAAAAAACTATTCCCCAGCATATAAAATTATTATATTTTAAGTTTTTAGGAACTTACTTATTATTCTTTCCCCCACTGGGCTGCAACTCTGTTCAGGACTCTAGGATATGGGCGTCGCCATCTTGACTCAGAAGCATCACATACTGAGGAGAGGAGAGCGGGATAAAGTACAGGGGGTGGGGTTATAGCTGTGCTTTGCATAGACAGAACAGAGCTGGAATCAGGGAAAGGACAGCAATCCCAGAATGCAGAGCAATGCAGTCAGAAGACACTTCCTGTTTGCAGGCTGCCTGGTGCTCCATGATCCGCCATCTTGGATGTGTAAAGGCTCATAACATACAGTAGATGCAGGTAGGATGATTTTTAATGTAAGCAATCTGTATGTACAGGGTGTGGGAAACATATATGATATGCTCTTATTCAGGGTGAAGGTCCGCTTTAATCCAGCCCTGGCTTTCACCCACACCTCCAACCAAGTCCTTTAAATAAAGACTGGCCGCATCTGAAACATCATATGTGGGAAATTAGCTGTGTAGCGGCAGTTAGCAAGCGGTTTTCAGCAGTAAGAGACAGTGACACAGAGTTTACGTTTTCAACAGGGCTTGCTTGTTTTTTATTGTGTTGCACAAACTAACAAATACAGCCCTTTACACTCAGGCATAACACAAACCCTGCCCGTCTGGGCTCTCACTAAACATCAGGATCTCCTGACCAGCCACCCGCTACAAAAGCAACATAACCGCTACCTTACAAAGTCAGCTTTAGGTCAACCAGCAGACCCGCAGACCAAAGCAGATCAGCAGCAGACCAGCAGACCAGAGCAGACCAGCAGACCAGAGCAGACCAGCAGCAGACCAGCAGACCAGAGCAGCAGCAGACCAGAGCAGACCAGCAGACCAGAGCAGACCAGCAGCAGACCAGCAGCAGACCAGCAGCAGACCAGCAGACCAGCAGCAGACCAGCAGACCCGCAGACCAGCAGACCCGCAGACCAGAGCAGCAGCAGACCAGCAGCAGACCAGCAGACCCGCAGACCAGAGCAGACCAGCAGACCAGCAGCAGACCAGCAGACCAGAGCAGCAGCAGACCAGCAGACCAGCAACAGACCAGAGCAGACCAGCAGACCAGCAGCAGACCAGAGCAGACCAGAGCAGACCAGCAGACCAGAGCAGACCAGCAGACCAGAGCAGACCAGCAGCAGACCAGCAGACCAGAGCAGACCAGCAGCAGACCAGAGCAGACCAGCAGACCAGAGCAGACCAGCAGCAGACCAGAGCAGACCAGCAGACCAGCAGCAGACCAGCAGACCAGAGCAGACCAGCAGACCATTAGCAGACCCGCAGACCAGCAGACCAGCAGACCAGAGCAGACCAGCAGCAGACCAGCAGACCAGAGCAGACCAGCAGACAAGCAGACCCGCAGACCAGCAGACCAGAGCAGACCAGCAGCAGACCAGCAGACCCGCAGACCAGCAGACCAGAGCAGACCAGCAGCAGACCCGCAGACCAGCAGACCAGAGCAGACCAGCAGACCAGAGCAGACCAGCAGCAGACCATCAGACCAGCAGCAGACCAGAGCAGACCAGCAGCAGACCAGCAGACCAGCAGCAGACCAGCAGACCAGAGCAGACCAGCAGACCAGCAGACCCGCAGACCAGCAGACCAGAGCAGACCAGCAGCAGACCCGCAGACCAGCAGACCAGAGCAGACCAGCAGCAGACCCGCAGACCAGCAGACCAGAGCAGACCAGCAGACCAGAGCAGACCAGCAGCAGACCATCAGACCAGCAGCAGACCAGAGCAGACCAGCAGCAGACCAGCAGACCAGCAGCAGACCAGCAGACCAGAGCAGACCAGCAGCAGACCAGCAGACCCGAGCAGACCAGCAGACCAGA
Source organism: Gastrophryne carolinensis (assembly GCA_027917425.1). Lineage (NCBI taxonomy): Eukaryota > Metazoa > Chordata > Amphibia > Anura > Microhylidae > Gastrophryne > Gastrophryne carolinensis. Next base: position 122,084,738 of record CM051239.1, read on the forward strand.
GCAGACCAGCAGCAGACCAGCAGACCAGAGCAGACCAGCAGACCAGAGCAGACCAGATCAGACCAGAGCAGACCAGCAGCAGACCAGCAGACCAGAGCAGACCAGCAGACCAGAGCAGAAGACCAGCAGCAGACCAGCAGACCAGAAGACCAGAACAGACCAGCAGACCAGAGCAGACCAGCAGACCAGCAGCAGACCAGCAGACCAGCAGCAGACCAGAGCAGACCAGAGCAGACCAGCAGACCAGAAGACTAGAGCAGACCAGCATACCAGAGCAGGCCAGCAGACCAGCAGACCAGAACAGACCAGCAGACCAGCAGCAGACCAGCAGACCAGAACAGACCAGCAGCAGACCAGAGCAGACCAGCAGCAGACCAGCAGACCAGAGCAGACCAGAGCAGACCAGCAGACCAGAGCAGACCAGCAGACCAGCAGACCAGCAGCAGACCAGAGCAGACCCGCAGACCAGCAGACCAGAGCAGACCAGCAGCAGACCAGCAGCAGACCAGCAGACCAGAGCAGACCAGCAGCAGACCAGCAGCAGACCAGCAGACCAGAACAGACCAGCAGCAGACCAGAGCAGACCAGCAGACCAGAGCAGACCAGCAGACCAGCAGCATACCAGCAGACCAGAGCAGACCAGCAGACCAGCAGCAGACCAGCAGACCCGCAGACCAGCAGACCAGAGCAGACCAGCAGCAGACCAGCAGACCAGAGCAGACCAGCAGCAGACCAGCAGACCAGAACAGACCAGCAGCAGACCAGAACAGACCAGCAGACCAGAGTAGACCAGCAGACCAGATCAGACCAGACCAGCAGACCAGAGCAGACCAGCAGACCAGAGCAGACCAGCAGCCGACCAGCAGACCAGAGCAGACCAGCAGACCAGCAAACCAGAGCAGACCAGCAAACCAGAGCAGACCAGCAGCAGACCAGCAGACCAGCAGACCAGCAGACCAGAGCAGACCAGCAGACCAGAGCAGACCAGCAGACCAGCAAACCAGAGCAGACCAGCAAACCAGAGCAGACCAGCAGCAGACCAGCAGACCAGCAGACCAGCAGCAGACCAGCAGCAGACCAGAGCAGACCAGCAGACCAGCAGCAGACCAGCAGACCAGAAGACCAGCAGCAGACCAGCAGACCAGAGCAGACCAGCAGACCTCAGTAACCTCCTCAGACAGGCTCTCTGTCACATCTCATGGCGTCTCTCTACACCTTATAGCCCTGTGAGCTAAAGAGGATTTTTTTTACCTTTCATTCAATTAACCCTTTTGGCCAGCACACAAATGAGCAGAATCTTGGGGGAAATGCATCAATCCTCAGCCACTTTTCCTGCCTCTATCTTACAGCATGCAGACCAGGTGACTATATGACTTGAAGTACCTCTATATAGCCATATAGTGTTACCAAATCTGACTCTAAAAAAAGGGGCATATTTGTAAACCTAGTACTTTTGTTTTAGCTTTTATTTCATTTAAAGTGGACCAAAACCCCCGGCCATCACTTCGGAAATCTATAAAATTCCCAGGCTGGTGGATTCCCTCCCCCCGGGGCATCCTGATTTTGTGTGAAACCCCCCAGGTCGCCCCATACACTTACCTTCTTTTCCGGTCCAGCAATGCATGCGCGAGCCGCATCGCCGCTATCCCTCTAGCAGGATGCGTGCTTGTACCAGGCATTTTGAATAGGCTGGTGCGGGCACAATCCCTGTTAGATCGTAGTGGGGGATGCGGTCGTCAGCATGGACGTCAACAGACCCGAGCGTGCTGATTGGACGAGCGGCTGCGCATGCGCTATAGGACCGGAAAGAGGTGAGTTGGTTTCGGGTACCTGGAGGGGTTTCACCCAGGGATAGTCAAAATCCTGGGTTTTGGTCCACTTTAAGTGAGGCCCTACCTCATAGTAAATCTAAATAAATGTATAGCTTTTTATGAAAAAAAAGCAAATGATTCCAGGTCAATAATCACCATTCTTAGTTCCATGACAGAGCCATAATGCGATTGCCCTATTTAACTAAAATCTATGTAACCATTATATCCCTGATCCTGAGAACACATTTTTTTTTAATGTTTCCCCTTTCTATAAATCAAATTTACCCTCAGTACAACTAAACATTTTACAACAGGACACCGCTTGTGTGGAGTCTTACAGACCTTGGAAGGTGGCCTTTCGCATACCACTGATTACCAAAGCGGGTGCTTAATCTAAACCCCCAGGATCACCCCCCTAATCACCAGCTATTGAAAGCATATTTCCAGGCTCTTGACATGACGGGTTCAGCCATTTCTAAAGCAGACGTTTGGTATTCTAAGGCAAGGTCAAAACCCCTGTGGTCTCCAGTTGTAAATAGAAGCCGTTCAGATGGCTTCCAGGACCCCTGCTGAAAACCTATACTATGAAAGATGTTTAGTTACTATGATAATATTCAAATAAACTTTCCTGACCAATCAAGCTCTTATTTACGGAGGACAAGGAAAAGCACCGGACAGCCCAAGCTGACATGTAGTAAGATAAACCAGAATGCACTTTTTCTAAATTTTATTAAACGCCAGAAATAAATGACATCTGTGAACTTCATGATTGCTACCAGGCTTATCTAACCACTATGCTATAGGGTTAATTCAGCACCGTATTTTCTTTACACATTTTTTTTTTTTTTGTGAGTAAACACTTTTCCTTTTTTTTATTTCTGCGGTACAATTCAGCACTATATTTAGCTGTACATTCTTTTAAACATTTGCACAGCTAAATATAATGCTGAATTGCACCAAGGGAAAAAGAAAAAGTGTTTACTCAAAGAAAACGTGAGCAAAAGTGCTAAATCAACCCTTAGATCACTTTATATTTACTATAGTTACATTTAGTAGCTAATGCATTATTATAGTTACTCTCATCATTATTATTTTAAAAAATTAACTACATTGTATTGGATTTATATAAAAGTCAGAGCCCCTATTCAGTCTGAATTTTCCAAATGACTGCAAACAAGAATTAAGAGGGACACATGTGGTCCCAAAACACTCTAGTTTGACATGCCACTTCTAAGGGTTTCCATGTGAATATGACTAATAATTAAATTGACTAAGAGGCAGATTCATTAATAGCGGCAGGTAGCGACAGTTGAGCGACTGTAGCGGCATTTTCAGAGTGCCCGCTAGTAGTCGCTGTGCTTGGCCGTTGTTCTGTAGTTGATAGCGACTCAGTCGGTTTGCCGTAATGTTGAATATTGGGTGAGGAGTCGCTATTTGGCAGGTTCCACGCTGTATGGGAGCGCATGATAGCGACTGGTCAGAGCGACCGGCTCCCACCATATTCATAAAAAAATCACGCTCAAAAAATTCTCGCGCTGTAAAATGCATGTTTAAACCCCAGAGCGCTGGCGGCGATGTGTTAAAAGTAGTTTTTTAACCCCCAAAAAAACAATATTTTTGGAAACCAAAAAAAACAAGTTTTTAAAATAATTTGGTAATATGAATACATTAATATCAGACCTGTAATATCAATTCTGTACAATTTATTTTACCTTAAAAAAATGTATCTAAAATGGCAGAAGTGGTCACAGAACTTTTCACATTAAAAAAAAAAAAAAAAACTATTAATAACAATTAATTATGAATATTTAAAGATTGTTCCATTAAAATGCATTGGAGAGCGCCAGGTAGCGAGAGGCCATACCTGACGCTGTTCAAGGTCGGACGCTGGCGCTGTGGGCTGAGGCTGGAATAATGATGAATGAGTCGCTATATGGCGCTATCTCAGTCGCTAAGCAGGATTGGCTTGATAAATGTGTGATTGTGGTGGGGAGCCGGTGTTCTTGTGGCGGTGCCCGTCATTACCGGCCGCTCACCAGTCGCTACCTGTCGCTATTCCTTCATAAATAAGGGCCTAATAATGACAATAGGGCTGATTTGGCACCCTGAGATTTTTTTTCTCACAGTTTTTTCTCACTAAAAATTATGCAATTCATCATAATTTTTAGCTGTGCAAATGTTTGAATAATTTGCATAGTTAGAATGATTGAACCAAGGAAAAAATCATGATAATATTTTCTTCTCACAAAAAAACGGGAGAAAAAAATTCTCATGGTGCCGAATCAGCCCTAACATAACTATCAAAATTTGAAACAAAAAATGGGGTTAATAAATGATTTTAAGAGCCTCTGCAGTTTTTTTAGAGGCTCAGTTTTAAGAGACTTTCTCAGAACAGCTTTAAAAAAATTGCACCGGATTGGGTTTAGCTATGGAGCAGTTTTACAAATAAAACAGTTTTTTTTGTAATGAGTTAGATATTTTGCACATTGCCCATAGAACTGGACCATTGCAGTTACTGGGGCCAATCCCTCTATTGCAGTAAATAGAGAGGGTGTGGCCATGCCCCAGTGACTGATGACAGAGGGGCCCAATCCCGACACACAAGTTCTGGTGAATGGAGTTTTGATGCGGGATGCGATCCTGCAGTCGGGTGAGTTGCCAGAGTAGGACTGATCAGCTTTGGGGGACAAAGGGTTAGCTGCCCTATTTTTTTTTGGCTGGTCAATACCTTTAATCTAAGTGTCCCACTGTCAGGCCCTTACAGGGAGGTACTTTAAAAAATATCTCCTTGCCCAGTCGAAACTTTGTGCTAGGACACAAGTGGCTCACTTGAAATCATGTAACAGTGATGGAGCATTGTTATGTAACTCTGTTTATATAAATGCTGTATCTGAAACTTTAATAAAAAGATTTACTATATTTTATGTCCTATTTGACACACCTAGGATTTGGAGGAAAATAAAAAATATATATATATTATTAACCAAATGTTGTGCTAAAACACTGACCCCCTAAGAACCAAATAATAGGCAAGGTGCTGAATCCCCCATTACAGGAAAAGTGGCATCTCCCCTCCCATTCCTCATTACAGGCAATATGTCATTACCCCCCTCTCAATCCTTGTAGTCATTGTGGAATTCCCTCTCCCATTCCCCATAGGCAGTGTGGCATCCTCCCTTCCCCCCTTCCAATCCCCAAAAGCAGTGTGGCATTCACCCTCCTATTCCCCATAGACAGTGTGGCATTACCCCCTCCCAATCCCCATAGACAGTGTGATCTTCCCACCATCCCATTCACCATAGGTAGTGTGGCATTCACCCCCTCCTATTCCCTATAGGCAATGTGGCATTTCCCCCATCCCATACCCATAGATAGTGTGGCATTCCCCTGATCCCATTCTCATAGGCAGTGTGGCATTTCCCCTCCCATTCCCCATTATAGACAGTGTGGCATGCACCTCTCCCAATCTCTATAGGCAGTGTGACACCCCCCCCCTCGAATTCCTCATTACAGGCAATATGTCATTACCCCCCCCCCCCCTCTCAATCCTTGTAGTCATTGTGGAATTCCCTCTCCCATTCCCCATAGGCAGTGTGGCATCCTCCCTTCCCCCCTTCCAATCCCCAAAAGCAGTGTGGCATTCACCCTCCTATTCCCCATAGACAGTGTGGCATTACCCCCTCCCAATCCCCATAGACAGTGTGATCTTCCCACCATCCAATTCACCATAGGTAGTGTGGCATTCACCCCCTCCTATTCCCTATAGGCAATGTGGCATTCCCCTCATCTCATACCCATAGACAGTGTGGCATTCCCCCTATCCCATTCCCATAGGCAGTGTGGCATTCCCCCCTCTCATTTCCCATAGGCAGTGTGGCATCCCCTTCCCATTCCAATAGGCAGTGTGGCATTTCCCCAGTCCCATTCCTATAGGCAAGCTAACAGAATCCCCCATAGACGCTGGACAGAAAAAAAGTGAAACTTACATAAGCCTTGCTTCTGCACCGCTGCCACCGAGAGGCCAGCTGATGTAGGAGCTGCAGCCAGACAGACAGAGGGAGGGCAGGGTACTTGAACCCTGCCAGCTGTCCCGCTGCTTTTTTGGCCAGCGCGTGCACATTCTCGCATCCGTGCAGCAGATGGGCATGGCCTATGGACAATGGACACTGACAAAGGCCACGTCCACCCACTGCACGGGCCCAAGTGTTTGTGTGTGTGCCTGCGCCGGCCCAAATAGCAGCGCCCTGAATATTAACACAGACATTGCTTCCTACTTTTGGACAAGTTTTTGGGCTAGGGGCCTTCAACACAGGGCTGGAAGGGATGGCTGTATGGTAGGTAAGGATTAGGAGCACCGTAACAGAGGGGACAAGGCTTAGTATAGTATAAAAGAGTCTAAACTATGCCATGCAGCCACCACTTCCAGCCTTATGCTGACGAGGGCCACTAGCCTGAACAACATGTCCACAAATAGAAAGGGAGGACGATAAATATTAGAAGATATACACAAGCATTGCACATCTAGCTCTTTCTGGGCGCTTGAGATATCACAAGATAAAAAGGGATAATAGGGTTGATTCAGAGCCCTTTTCTCACCATTTTCTTGGGGGTCTTGCTGCCAAACAAAAAATTGTGCAAAAATGAAAACATTTCACGCAAAAATTCTCACTGAAAAAAGGCTTAGTTGAATCAGACGAGGGGTAAAAATTAAAGGGAACTGAAATTTTCACCAAAGAAAATTTCGAGAAAGGGGCTCTGAATCAACCCTAATTTGCCTGGCTCCGACTATTGCTAAGAACCATTGGTTATTGTTTTTCTTGCTCTGTAGGTACCATGTGTATACTTTCTGTTTTAAGAACAAACTATATATCTAAATAGACACAGTATAGGTTTGTGATTATTTTATTCAGTTGCTGACTGCTGTGCATCTACTAATTTATAGCATAGATATCACACACTTGCACACAGCTGGTTTAGGTTTGCTAACCCTTGGAGTGAGGTGTATGGAGAAACGTCAAGTAGAAGCTATTATTTGTATCAAGATTTAAATAAATATATATACATCATTTTCTTTTCAACGTATACACACCTCTATAGAAATGAAATGATGGTTCACCCTTTTTGAACCATATTACTTCTATTAACCAGAAAGCCTGACGTTAATTATATCCGGGGTCAGGGTTAGATAAACATAGATCCTAGATGAGAAAAGGAAAGTCTCCAGCATAGCGACATAGCTTAAAGCAGAAAGGTCACAGACATAGCCCTCATTTCCTGGTCACTGATGTAAGGAATGCTTCCATCTCCACCAGAGGAGGGCTGCCCACTTTTGGCCTGTGAGGTAAACCCAGTATCTACACACACAACTTACTGGCCGTATAATAGTAGGCTCAGTCTAGTACTAGGCCTTCACATTGACATTGGCAAGGGCCATATCTCAACTTTCAACCACCTACTGTTTTGTTCCAGATCAAATACTAACTTTTCATGCCCTCCTGATTCATAAGCAATATTGTCATAGTTTAATATTTGTTTTCACTTCATGTTTTCACTTAAAACGGAACAAAACCCATCTAAAAGATTTCAGGGCTGGCCGCTGGCCATCCCTAAGAACATCCCGAATTGGGAGAAACGGAAGAGTTGGCGGCAGTGGCAGGAGCTCCGGATCCCGTGGCAGCAGGGGGTGGGATGCGGTGGTGACAGCAGAGGGCGGGGCCAGGATCCTCCTTAGGTCAGGCACTGCTGTACCCACCTCTTGAGTGGCCTTCCACTAGTCCTTGCTGGAACAGAAGTCTGAAGCCCCCCTAAGAAGCTGGCTGCTGCAGTTCCAGACCAGAGGACAGAGGCCAGGACAGCGGCACAATACATGCGCTTTACCTGTGGTGCCCATAGACTTTTTGGGAGACGTGCTGCAGTTGCATGCAGCGTTTTGAAAACTGCAGCGCTCTGAAAGGGCCCATTTATTTTAATGGGCTACATTTTCTGTCCTTTTGTGAGGCCAGAATATTTATTGGAATATTTATACTCTGTGGTGACACAAGTGGCAAGGTGTGAAAGGGGCCTAAGACTTCTGTCTCTCCATTTTTGAGCTCTTAGGCCAAACTATTGAAACCTGAGTGAGATCCACATGGAAGAAGTCTTACTGTGGTCTTACTGTTGTCATCAGGGAGTAAGGTACTGTGGCAGTTCCAGTGTCTGACTGTCCCATCAGATGTAAGAGGGTCTCAGTCAAAGGAGTGATGTACCTGCCTCGGAAGAGGCTTTCATACCTCAGGGGCATGGCTTCTTTATATTAACCCTGGGAACAGAAGTCATGCCCCTGAAGTATAAAAGCCACACCCCAAGGGGTTGTGTCCACTGAAGATCAAAGCTGGGAAGTCACAGATACCACCAGGTGATGCTGCAGAGACCAGCAGGTCAGACCACAGACACCATCGGGGGATGCCACAGACTAGTGGCTGCTAAGCCAGCCCCACCTAAGAGATCTTCAAGCATCTATAAACATTTTTCTTTTAAGGGGAGTTGTGTTTTTTGTTTTAAGGGGCTGGTACACTTGCAGTGATGAAGGTTGGAGGCTTGGCCTCCAAGCCCTGGGTTAATTCTATGTGTGCTGAGCTTGTAGCCACAGAGGAGGGCGGCAACTATTTTTTTAAAATAGGTAAATAAAAATCACCTCTTTACCATTTTAATGGTTTAGGGCTTCCTTGGCCCACTTCACTGGCCTATATATAATAAGGCTTCAAGAGTTCTCCACCTCAACACAGGTAAGCCAAAAGATTTGGTGGGGCAAAGCTCACTTTGGGTCTGCCAAATGAGCTTGGAGTGAGCTTTCTTAAAGAGGATGCAAGTATTTTGTAACACTCCAACCACCCCTCCCTCCCGTGCTAAGCCCAATATGGGCAATAACATAAATAAACAATATTAGGGGATATACAGGCTCCAGGCAGTACCATAAGTCTAACAGAGAAAATCACAAACTGAATGGCAGTGCGGGGCAGCACACAGCCGAAGTGAGCCAAGTCATGCCATCGCCACTCGCAAGTGTGACTAGAATTCGAGTCGGCTGATCTAGCTGCATTTTGGGCCTAAGGATAGATAAGTGGACTCGGCGACCTGGTGGGTTTTACACAGCGAGCCACCCCAAACCGGGATGCCCCAGGGGGACAAATCAAAACCTGCAATATTCAAAATCATGAAAATCATCATCACTTTAGTGGACCAACACCCAGGATTTTCACTATCCTGGGTGTTGGTCCACTTCAGTGGGGCATCCGAGATCAGGATGCCCCGCTGTGTGAAACCCCCCCAAAAGCCCCCAAAAAACGTACCTTTTCGGCGACGGACAAGCGGCGGATAAGCCGCCGCCGCCTCCCGCACGTCCCTCTTACAGGGCGCGCGCCCACACCGGCCATTCACAAACGGCCGGCGCGGGCGCGCGCACTGCTAGAGGGGCGCGCGGGAGGCGGCGGCTGATCCCTCGCCGATAAGGTAAGGTTTTTTGGGGGGTTTCACCCCGCGGGACATCCCGATCTCGGATGCCCCGCGGTGAGATTCCCGGGCCGATCACCCCTGGGTGTTGGTCCACTTTAAGCACTGATTTGTATTAAATGCAAGCACAGGTTAAGCCAATATTTTGAGATAGCTCAGTACCCCTTTCTCAAGGTAAAATGAGAATAGAAAACAACTCACTTGGAGCAGGCAATCTGCACAGAAGCAGAAGCTAAAACCATGAGTGACAGATCAGTCACCCGATCACGAGCACTCATGTCCACAGCTGCCATGTAACCCTTCTCTTTTCTGTATTCCAGCATTCTTGCTCCATCCATCACTCTGTTTCCATCTTTTCCTATTTGTGTGTTTCTTTCTCTCTACTGCATTCCTTCCTTTTCTTTCTCTGTGTCTGATTGTAAATGTGTGTCTTGCATCGTGAAGCCACAAGCAGGCAAACCTGTGCCAGGACCTATTGTGTCTTGGGGGCCCCACTGACAGCTCCAACCGCTAGTCAGTGTGGGTGCTGGCTTGGGGTTCAGAAGGGTCCCACATGCACAGGAGCCTCTTGAAATACTAATGTACCATTCCTAACAAAGCTTTCACTTGTTCTGACAAAAAAATGGAATGGGCTTAAAATAAAGATAAGGCTCGGGACCGAATAATATTAATATTTTAGTTTTTAGTGGATTTTATTTATTATGCAGTTTTGCAGTCAAGTGTGTTGTGACACATCACAAGGATGTCTGCTGAGACTCTATTGGCCAAGGGCCCACATAGATAGAGCCGGCCATGGGGCATTATACAGTTTATTTGACCCTGTTGTTGAGTGATGATACATTTTGTTATATATGTATTTTCATTACATGGACATTACACTTACATTTTCCTTAGTTTAATGAAAATCTATGTGAAAGACAGTACATTTTGGTATGACCAGAGCCTTACGGGTGTGAAATTAATTGTAAGACGGCGTGGGGTGTCTCTGTGGCCACATACTTTTCCTATGTCATGTAAAATATTCAGCATCAGAACAAAAGTCACATCACACATTTGTAATCATTATTTTCTCAAAAAAAAAGCTTCCCCCACTAAAGAAGGACTTTAGTCTAGCGTCCCTACAAATGACCGTTAAGCCTCCCACATAGCCGAATGCAACATATGTATATTAATGGCAGCCATTTATCTGCAGTGCACAAGTAACAAATGGCGTCTGCTGGGCCCAACAATGAGCGGCCCTCCCCGCGTACTTAGAATGTCAGTATTAATCAGGAAGAGGGGGCCGCCCGGCCAGGAATAGATAAGCCCAGGAGCCAGCAGGCTGTAGCATCCCTCCATCAGGCTCATTTGCCTACAAATAGCCGGCTGTAAACAGACTCCTGGGTATTCTTTGGGAGTAATTAGACCATGTGACACTGAAAATTGCCGTGAAATGGGATAGGAAAGGGGAGACAACTGCTGCTTGTGTCACCGGACCCTAATTAAAGCACCAGCCATTGTGTCCAGGATGAGGCGGCCACAGACACACATTCTAAGGCTTCACTAACATTTTATTGTGCACTGTCCCTTTAAAAAATCACTTAAAAAGGTTTGTACATGTATATGAAAAAAAAAAATGTAAATTTGCCTCTCCGCCTTGTTATAAGTTCTCCCCTGCTTGTTATCATAAGTTCTACACAACACCTTAAAACAGAAAGGCTTGATAATAAGGTGGTGATGCTTTCCAATTTTTAATTAATTTTCACCTAAACTTAAAAAAAAAAAAGAAATGTTTGTGTAAACTTAGCCAGACTTAAAATTGGGCATCCTGAGAGTTCAATGGGACATTGGTCTTGTTTCAGTAAACTTGCCTTAAAATATCTCAAAGCACAGTTCCATGCTTTATTTCAACATATGGCATGAGTTATAGCAGACCAAATATTTTTTCCTCCCCCTGGAGGTGATCCTTCTTCCTCTTCTCTGTGTTGCTTTCTGTGAATGAGGTTGAATATGGTGAGGTGGGAGAAGCTGGTTATGTGACCTACGAATGGGATTTGGGGTCAACAGAAAGGTTCAATCCCAGGGGTTTCATCCAGCGGGGTATCCCAATTTAGGAGGGAGAAGTAGTCAGCTGGGTCTAAGGCTAAGGCCCTCGGTAGACAAAATAAAAAGTAAATAATGTTACTCCCCCACAAAATATTCCTGCGGGTCCAGCTTTTCAATACGTACACTTACCCTCCCCTATCACAGTAAATGGAGTGTGCAACACCATTTAATGTGTGAATATTGGGTGTGCCAAGCACTAGCCATTTCCTGCTAAGAAGGTACTTCTTTGTATTTTGTGACCAGAGCCCAGGAGTTACATGGTGGAAATCTAATGTATGTACTGGTTATCTATAAATGAATGCTAAGGTTACCGAATAGATGTAAGCACTAACTATAATGTGTGGTCTATAGTAAGTGTCTAGGGTTTGACTCAAGGCCCACAGAATCTACCCAAAGTACATTCAATTACTCATAATTAAAACCCAAAATCAGAAAGAATGGTTTTCTTTGATCAATGTCAGTATCAAAGCAGGGGCAAAGGCCCTATTGCTCAAATAACCCAACAGCAATAGCTCACAGAGATCATGTATGGATGGGGTAAATGGTTTGCGACAACCTATATACCCTCTATATAATGAGAACCAAGCAGCTGCGGTGGTCAGATATGGTGGCTGGTCCATGAAGATGTTTTCCAAGCACGTGACCTTTCATATAGTCTCCCTCCCAAAGCCCATCTGCTGTGAAGATACTGGAGTATGGTGACCTTGGTCACGTATGTCCTACTTGAATGTTTTATTTGTGGCGCATGTAAAGTTTATATAGATTGTTCTATGAACTATGCTTTTCATTGAACTGGTGAGCTGTATAATAGCTAGAAAACGTTTGAAGAGGCAATATTCAGGCAATATAAAATATGATTTGCCATTATATTGTTTTATAGTGGAGTCAGGCATGTACACCTAAACTGCTAGACAACAGCTGGTGTTTCATAAAAAAGATGGTGGCCTGATACTAGTCCTGGTAGGCTACTGTGCTACAAGCCAGAAATCATGATCAGCTAGTTTGCTTTTGTCAGCATCACCTCTACAAAGACAATACCCCACTATAGGAGTTCAGTGTGGGAATATATATATATATATATATATATATATATATATATATATATATATATACTGATCCTCAATATTTACCCATCTTGGAGGTTGAATGGGCTTGTAAATGAATATACCTGAAGGGGAGCAACAACAAAGGTGAACATGACCCTGACACAGCCTAAATAGTACAAGTGATTATTGATGACAAGGGAGTAAGAGTGCATTATAACTAATTGATAGTTAAAATGATGCATAAATATATATAAAACAATATATAAAGGAAGGACACAAACATGCCATATTATTTCAACAGCTCCACATGAAAACCTATAACAAAGAAGCAATATAAATGGAATATAAATATTGGAAGAGGACCCTCCAGAGGGAAAAGCAGCAGGAGGGCAAATACAATGTAAGTGTACTTAGGTAAACAAATGTATAGAAACAACTGATATTGATGTTTTTTTTTATATATTTAGAGCTGAGAACTCTTACCCGAAGACACATGTAGTGAAAAGGAATATCTCATCGCCATCATCAGTCAGGAACGTCTTTTATGCCATATGGGATCATGTTTTTTGTTTTTTTGAATATACTGTACTGTTCATTATATATTATCGTCCATATATAAGTAAATGAGTATGGAGCAGTGGTTTATAATTAATCCTAATTTGTAATAAGTTTGCAGGAGTATAGTGAGGTAATTGTTCTGTAGGGTGTAAGCCTCAGAAATACTTTGTTGATTTTGGCCTAAAATACAGGGGCACCCCAAGCTCCCATGTCACGTGCACAGGCTCTTGTCCCAGTAGAACTGACCTCATGCCCAGCAAGGTATAATAAATACAAATGATTGCTCTCTGCCTCTCGCTGGCTGCTTCTCTCTGCTGCATGCAGAAACATTAGCCATTCAGGTAGGCATGGTGGTGGGTATGCGCATCAGCTATAGGAGTGCCATTGGTGCTGCTGAAAGCCTGCACATGCACCATGGGACTGAAACCCAAGGTGAGTATATGGAAAATGGGGGGTTCACACTGTGGAGCATCCCATAACCTGGCCTGGAGTCTTTTAGACTTTAGATCCAGGTTACCAGGGTTTTGGTCCACTTTAAGGGTGTTGATCTAATTTTCATTAAAAACTGACTCACTTATACCTTCTTCAGACTCCTTCAAAATACCACCCCACACACTTACATAAGCCTGCCAGTGAAGATTTCAATCCAATACCACTATACTGCATTGAAAATGCGCTAAAACAATCACTATAAACTTCCAGCTAAACAATAACTGGAAAATGTGCTCCAGAACATGCAAAGCGAACTGATGATTAGGCCTATATGCCATAACCTGTGAACATTTCAAAGCTGTGTAAATGTCAGATTGAAAGCTACGACATTTTTATAGAGACACAGTAAAGCCTTAAATTGCACTGGAAGCTCCTATCCCACCGCTCCCCTCCCTTTAAATGGAGCCTTTGAAGAGAAAGAGGGTGTGATCACACAGGGAGATAGCAGCATTACAATGGCAGGCGTGTATGTTTAGCAGAACAATAAGCCGAACTGGGGAGGGGAGATCAATTACAGGCAACTCAGCAGACACCACTAAATCCAAAAGCAAAAGGTTATTAGAACCATCCCCATATGAGTACACTGACCACTTTGAGGCCCACTGTCCCTCCAAAAACTCTGGAAACACCTAAATGTCCCTCTTTGCTGACATGGGAAAAACTGTCCTACCAAATGCAGAATGCTGGGTGTCTGAGTGGTTTACAGCTGCTCTGACTCTTTGGTTGAATGGTGGCAGTGGCAGGGTCATAGCTAGGGGGAGCAGGAGGGGCACATGGCCGGGGTGCAACAGGTCAGGGTGGCACCAAAGGTGCCTGAGCACCATTTCAAATCTTTGCTCCAGGTGCCAGGAAGCCTAGCTACTCCTCAGGGCAGTGGAATGCATGGACTTCTGAGCGTTGGCTCCATCACCAACATCTTTTGCAGACCAAATATTCCAAGAGCAGGTGAAGCCACATGCATCAACCACAATCTGAATGTCCTATGCAAGGATAAATAACTGCCACTAATATCCTCACTATAGCCAGAATTCCAGATATTCTCTAGCATTATAATTAAGGGATGGTTTCAGCCACTTCGACACAACCGCCCACTCCAGCAATGATGAAGGGTGCATCCTGCATCCACTCATGAGAAAGCAGCCTGAATGTGGGGAAGAAGCGTGTCCACATTGAAACTGCAGAATACTGCAAGTCATTAGAAGCCATCAAAGGGCACATGTCTCCATCATAAATTGAGAGCAGAAAAATGATGGCTAGTTATAGATTGGTGGCCACAAAACAGGGTCACACTAACTAAGGGGGGGGGGGTGCACAACCTTTATTAGTCTAAGGGCGGCAATATCTATCTAAAAAGGATAACCTTTTACTGCAGAAAAGTTGTAACCGTTCCTACCAGCATATGCTTTATGTATATGCAGAGGAGAAGCGGGAGCAGCAGTTGGTAGGTATTGACAAGATTGTTAGAGCGTGAGGTGGAAAAGAGTAAGATGAAGGGGACTATTGGCAAGGTTGCCTGAGAGCAGAAAATGCTTAGGTGGAAAAGGTCAGGTGGGTTGAAGTGTCGTAGGTAGAGGTAAGGTGGAAAAAGTGGACAGGTTAGGTGGGCTGAGAGGGGAGAGTAGTGGTGGGGAGAAAACAGGGATAAGGTGGAGGGCTGCTTAGGAGTATATGTTTCAGTAGGTTTAGGCAAGCCTAGGGATAAAGGGGGGGGGGGGGGGGGGGGGAGGGTGGAGGAAGGCCCCAGGCCACATGCATGGCTTCATCTGTATACTCCAGAATGCTCAGCAGAGGTTTGCTTCTGCCAACAAAGCATCCCTAAACTGTGCCCATGCAACCCAGCGTGGTCAGTCATGAATATGCACTTTTCAGGATGAACTTTGCACCAATTTAGCAGTCAGACCAACTTTGAATGGGAAGAGAAATGTTGGACACATTCCCCCTCAAAGTCGATACAAGAAAAAGGTCATGGACACCTAAATGTATGTATGTTGTCTGTACAACACCCATCATTTACAAGAAGTTATCCCAAAACCAGTCTAAACCACTACCCAAAAGGAATTTAAAATAATTAATAGTAATGACTGCTTGTCTAAAGCCCTCCAAATACAAAACCCTCTTACTGGACACTCTGTGCAGGGAGACCTGGTACAAAAGGGACACTAAACTAACCCAACATACTCCCCTTGTCAACTGAGCACTACTTTAGGAGCACCACCAAAAATTCAGGTGTGTAGCATTCCTAAAGTAGGGCTCAGATGATTGCCCTTTCCTGGTGGCGCTCCATCGCCAACTTCTTTGCTTGTTTAATAAGCCACAGAAACCATTAAGTTGTCACTCAAAAGACCATCATTTCTTCTGATGACTGACTTATAAAATACACACAATGTTCACAATGCCCATCACATTCTCTCACTTAAGATGCACCTATACTCAGAAAGAAAGTTTATGTGGTCACCTTCCATCCCCAGCTCTGCACCCCAAAGTAGCCTATTTTTATTTTCTTCTTCTCTTTGCCCAATATTCATAAAACACCAGGGAAAACTGGAAGTAGTATTATGGTGAATGGCCTGCCATATGCCAATTCATTTACAGCCAAGCTGTCACATACTGGCATTTAGGTTGAAATGCTCCCCATTGCTGAGCTGTGTGTACTCACTGGGCTGGGGCTGCAGGGAGATATGGCAGACTGCATCTATTTTGTGTTATAAATATTGAGCTAAGGTAAAAAAAAAAATAATAAATAAAAAAAAAAAAAAAAGGGCCGTTTTGGGACACTAGCCTAAGGATAGAAGGGGACTACATATACTTCCCTGTCTGAGTATAGGCGCACTTAAACCGGACCTTCACCATGATTTATAGAAAAACCCAAATCCTTATAAAACGATTCCCCAGCATCTAAAATAAATATATTTTACGTTTTTATTCACATATTATTCATTCCCCCAATGGGCTGCAACTCGGTTTAGGACTTTAGGATATGGGCGCCGCCATCTTGACTTGAAGCATCACACTGACAGTACAGGGGGGCGGGTTATAGTTGTGTTTTGCTCAGACAGAGCAGAGCTGGGGGTCAGGAAAAGGTCAGCAGTCCCAGAATGCAGAGCATCACAGTCAGAAGGCACTTCCTGTTTGCAGGTTGCCTGATGTTCCAGGAGCCGCCATCTTGGATGTGTAAAGGCTCATAACATGCAGTAGATGCAGGTAGGAAGATTTGTAATGTGAGCAATCTGTATGTACAGGGTGTGGGAAACATAAGATAGACTCTTATTCAGAGTGAAGGACCGCTTTAAAGTGCAGATACCCTGTCCCTTGACAAAATTACTACTTCCACAACTCTTTTCACATCCCTTTTCTCATGATCTTCTACTCCTTCACTTCAATCCCCCATTCATGCCAGTGATTAAGATTCCTCTCACTTTCTTTTAACGTTACCCCATTTTGACAGTACCAAAAAGATGCATATCACAAGTTGCTGGCTAATGCTGGGTTTACACAAGCAGATCAATTGGCTCAGCAAGTGATCGACCATGCAAATCTTCTGCTATTGAGGGACTATGTTCAGACGCTGAAGATTTGTTGGTCAATTGGTCGCTAGAATGATCACTCTAAAGCAAAACATTGTTTTGGAGGGAGATTTCTCTTTATACACTCCAACCATCAAGTGATGAAGGAGAAATTTGGTCAGCCAAAACAATAGGATGGCCGACCAATTAACCAATTCTTGTTCCAACGCTCGATCGCCACGGCTGTTTACATGGAGCAATTATTATAATTGTGGTGGCTTTAGCAGGGACATTCCATTTAGGGAGATGCCTAAACTGCACATTTACACTCTTAAAATTAGTAGTAGATTGTGTTCGGTAACTTTCCAATAAACCAGCGTTTCAGACTTGGGATCATAAGCCATGAATATTTATGCTGCAGCGTGCCCGAGCTGCCCACCAGTGATGGGCTACACCCAAAAGATGGCAATACAACCCATTATGGGAAGAAAGGTTACCAGAAATGCCCTATCCCCAATGATGACAAGACTAAGCAAAGTCATTCAAGACAAAATATATATATTTAAAAAAATCTTTACATTAAACATAGAAATGTGTACATTCTGTACAGTTTATTGGTCAATATTAGCCCCACCTAAAACTCAGAAATCCTCGGTGAACAGTGTTTACAACTTCTACATCTGGCTTTCTGTAACAATAAACCAAAAGTACAAAGAGTCCCCCGAACTCTTCTTAATTTGTGCAAATAAGACATCTGAAGAAACCTTCAGCAGGATACACCAGATATCCGTTGTGCAGAAGATTCCAGCTTCCTCTGCTTAGGATTGACAGTCTGTGCTCAAAGATAAAGTGCTTCTACCCAGCAGAGGCGCTACGAAACCAAGACGCCCAGCGTGGTCATACAAATTCCAGCTTGCCATGTCCACTGTACATGCCCCAATGAACCAGTGATATTATTTTGTCATTGCCAAGGTCCGTATGCCTCATCTTATCACAAGTTAAACAACAGTTTTCATGCCCCGTTACGGGCACCATGCACTCCAAGTCCAGCTTTGCCAATTGTCCTTTTTTAGTATGGTGCCCGTGAAAGCTGTAGTGTAGTCTGGACAACATCTGCTGCCTCTGGTCTTGTAGTCTCTTGTTCTCACTGCGTAGCATACGGAGTGCTAGCATTATAAGAAGAACCAGTATCAGTCCACCAGCTATAGGAACGGCAATGACTGCTGCTCTGAACCACAGTTCTTTGGAGGAATTAAGCTCATGGACCTTTGTGATGAGGTTCCTTGTATTTTCATGCTGGAACCTGCCACCTGCAAGAGATTAAAATCAGCATAAGTTTTTTCTATCAAGTATTCCAATGGTTTACATTGGCAGTGAATAATTTGCCCTAATTTTGGAACAAGTGAATCTCAGAAAGGCATCCTAACCAGGGTTGGCTGCTACCAATGACTACGGTAATTAAAGGGAGCAGTGCCAATTCCAAATTAGGCACTATACAGTACAGTATGTACATTTTGGTGATCGCAAAATGCTAGAGAAAGGGGGGGGGGGGGGATTATTTAGAGTCCTCTTAATGGGAACAATTCTACAATTGTTAGCATGGATGTTTTAGTTCATCCTTTTGCCATATGCAAGCAAAATTATAAACAAATTATGGAACATTCTTTAGGATGCCAGGAAGAAAAGCCAGCAACTGGGTACTAAAAGCCAGACAGGAGCCAGGGACGTAGACAGACATCAAAGATACCCTACTGAAATACATCTTTAACTCTAACATGCTTTTTCCCCACTGGCATCTCTAATTACATTAACAACAAAATCAATACCAGACACACTGGGTCTTGGCAGCCATTGGCCTATATATCAAGAAAGGAGCCAGTTTAAAAATTGCCTGCCTTACCTGATTCACTCTTGGGATGAGAAAGAACATCGTGCAGGCCTCTGTAATTGCACATATCGTCGTGACAGCATTCCAGCTTGGGTATGGATGCCCCGCTCTGGTGTTCTGTGCCTTTGGCTTTGCACACATCTGCGGTGTTTGCAATAGAGTCCAAGCAGCCATGCGTTAAGGGGGAATTTATGTTATGGGGATCCAGGAGCCTGGAGAAGCAGGCATTTAATTCCGACTTGCACATGTATCCAGTTGCAACACAGTGTGGGGCGTCACAGTAGCATCTTATTTCACCTGAAAGATAACAAAATAAAACAATTAAGTATATTTTTTTAAAAGAGTTTTAGATATTGGACTCTCTTTAGACATTGGTCAACATGGTTTAAGCATGGTGGTATCAGTATCCTGTAAGTTTCAATTCTAGCAGGTAGATAGAAAGATGTAAAGAGTGAAAAGCATTAGGCTAGTCCTAAATGGATTAATATGCTTATGTTAACTATGAGGCAGTCAAAGATCTGCAATAGATGAGGTCCCAGGTGGAGTCTGAAGTAAACAGTCTCAAAAATGACATCTAAATTCCTAAATCCTCTCCCAAATGGCTATAAAGCAGGGACCATGTGCAGCACAGTCCCCAGTATGTGTGCCCAAGTCCAATTTCTTACATCTGAAATGGAAAGCTATAAAACTGGTCAGAGCTACACCATGAAGGTCCCTGCCTCAGACTTGCACGCGATCTGCTCTGTGGTTATAAAGGAGCAAGGAGAGGGGGGGAAAGTAACTTTAAAAATTCAATACAGCAACTTAATTTAAAAAAAAGAAAAAATCTCAAACCTATTTTAAATCATTTCTGGATGATTGAAGAAAATTGTTAACGCTATACCTAGCGTGTATTTAGGTTTAGCGTTTCTAAAAGGAGTGCTTGATTGTTTGGTTGACCATTTTGGAGCTCAGAGATTTGGCATTATCAGCTTCATCTAGTGAGCAAAGGAGTATACATACACACACAATTCATGGCCTGGGATGTTGTTACAGTGCAGCCCACCTTGAGATCAGATTTCACCTCTGCACACCAGGCTCCGGCTCCCCAGCTTTAATAGCTGGCTTAATGGAAGCCAAATGACAGCCGTGCCTGGGTAACAGGAGGCATTGCATTAGCACTGACCAGATCTCCCCCAGGCTTTCAAAAGCCAAAGTGCTCATGGCGAAGTCAACTTATCTGTGCTCATTAGAAAGAAGAAAAAAAAATAATAATAATCTAGCCACAGTTAGAAGCAGTTACTTCAGTAACTTAGGTCAATATAAGAATATGTCCACTTAAATGCAGAAGAGGGAAAATATTAAAATAATGCAGAATATCCAACACCTCTGATAGGACAATTGAGTTTAAAATATTGTTGAAGCCAACTTTTAGTAATCAGACCATCAAAGGGTTGGCCTAGCAGAATTCTAAGACTAGGCGATGGCAACAAGAGGGGTCAACCACTGAAAGAGCGGACTGTAAATTATTCTTTGGAAACTAATATCACCTTTACCATTTACTAGTGTCAAATTAGTCAGCCCACAGACCATTTCTCTATGGATAGCCACACTTCCACAGAGTTGTTCTGATTAAGAGGCTAGCTGTCTATATAGCCTCTGATCCCTTACAGTCCTTGGCCATCTTTCGGCACAGGATAGAATGCTTAATGCTAAATATACAGCGTTAAGCGTTTCCTTGAATGTTTTGCAAAGCACTACATGGGTCCTGTAAGCTTGGAAAAGGCTGAACAATGCAGTTTCTGTTCTCCAGCTCCCCCGGCTCCCTTTTATAATGTTATGTAGCCATTAACCAAAAATGCCTGGTTCTAGTCAACGATGGCTACAGGAGACGGACCAGGCACCCCCACCCCCTGCTCTTCAAAAGCTTTTGAAGTCAACAGCAGCCAGAAGTTATGCGAGCCTCTAATTATATCATTATCAGGCGCATAGTTTCAGTATCTCAGACCTCACATCAGTCCCAGTCACCGCCTGATCTGCTTCCCCTCGGATGGAGCCAGAAGGATAAGCTCTGAAGCAACAAGAGCCGCGATTTGGGGGCCCATCTCACCTCCCCCTTGCCCAGGGTAAATAAATACTACTGCACTTTAGTCTTTTGCAAGCCTCCCATTAGATAAAACGAGTGGGACTGTGTACGGTTATAGGCAGCTCAAAAAAAAAAAAAAAGGGACTCTAAATGACTACAGAATGGACAGGCGCTGTACGCATTTTCTATGTCTGACAGGGCCCAGTGATTGGGAGTTTGGGAAGTTTTAGAAAAAAAATAAATAAAAAACGCACTGAAACTTCCTAATATCAAAAACAGAGGGAAGGATGAATACTGGTGGCAAAGCTAAAGCCCTGAAAGGTTTAGACAGGAAAATATCTGCCCATAGGCAACAAGATGCCAATGAGGGTGTAGCTAAAAAGTCTCATAAATCAGTTAGCCATAAATGCTTGTTGTATGTTTAATATTGGCCAGTACAACACTGTAGATTGTAAGCTCATAGGGCCATGGTCAGGGTAGTTCTCGAACTATCAGTTTTGTTTTCTGCGGTTCATGCTTAACAGCAACCAGTGGCATAACTAAATGTGACGGGCCCTGGTGCGAACATTAAACAGGGCCCTTTCACGGCTCATACAGTAAACTGTTTTGCCTTTTAATCCTGCGTCTCCCTTGCCCATGACAGCAATTATCACTACACTAAAATAAAGTACTTAGAGCAGCTTGCCTTTACGTTAGGTTTCAATTGCCTAATAAAGTATATCTTTAAAAGACATTTTATATTTTTATATAGCCCTTTGTAGCATGGTGAAAAGTAGG
The DNA here is from genome assembly GCA_027917425.1 of Gastrophryne carolinensis. Taxonomy (NCBI): domain Eukaryota; kingdom Metazoa; phylum Chordata; class Amphibia; order Anura; family Microhylidae; genus Gastrophryne; species Gastrophryne carolinensis. The sequence goes on from CM051239.1 coordinate 122,106,451, forward strand.
TACTATTGCAAACAGGGTAGCACATACAGTACAAGGAAAATTATGTGAATATTCTGATATAGCTATAGTTGGGGGTGCATCAACAAGGCGGAATATGGTAGGGCAACAATAAAACAGTGCTATGAGACATGTGTGTGTATATATAATTTTTAAAAGGACATTAAAGCCAAAGAGTTAAACTAGCCTGCTTTCTGCATATTTCACCAGTACGTTGCATTTCCTGATAAACCCTATGGAACTTGCTCCCTTCTGCTGATCCTGATTTCTCATTCCCATTCTGAATTTACTTCTGAGCAGGACTGTTACATTCAGACATGCATGGATTGGGAGTCATGCTTTGCTGCAGAGGAGGCACCAAGACAAGGAAGTTCACCAGTGCATATTAGGAAATAGAAAGCACCTTGAATGAAAGATGCAGCTCCAACCAGCAGGGGGAGAGCAGAAAGCAGGATAATTTACCCTTTTGCAGGGAATATCCATTTAACTGGATCCAACCTTAATCTGGGTCTTATACAATAGTGTAAAGGGCATCTGCAATCCAGCCAACCCAAATCCCACTTCTCTTGGGCTGCTGCAGATAAATAAAACCAGCAAGTTTGTAAAGGGAGTCATGTCAATGCTAGATGTAACCCAGGTCATGCCATTCATTAGAGCAGGGATGCTGCCATGTACACAGGGCCCCCTAGTGGCAGATCTCTACAAAGCCCAGACCTCAAACTACACTTTAACCTGAAGACACAAAGATTAGCGAACAAATGTGTGCACTGCAACATACAGCGATTCTCACCCCGGCTCCAGGGAGGGGCAGCAAGGGATGGGGAAGACAGCCATGGAGGGGTAACTGCAGCCCTGTGTATACACAGCAGCGCGCTAGACTAGTAAAGCAATGAATGAAAGGGCCCCTAATCGGGCAATAACGTTCACCCTAAAGCGAGGAGACTCTACGGACAAGCTGGTGCTTGTAGTGCCGCAGCAGGGTGCAGGTAAGTAATATGGGGATGGGACTCACCTTTAGTGAGCAGGATGGCCATCGCGCAGATCTCCAGTTGCAGCCAGATGGAGAATAGGCGATCCATTGACAAGCCCGGCTCCGATGTTACTCTCTATAGGGGCTGCTGTGCCGGCACCGGGTCACCATCCAAATCCACAGGACAGCCACATCCACACACACGCCACTCCGCGCACACCCGGCGTCCGACCACTAGTAATAATAATCCACAGTCCGCTCCGATCTCCCTCTACGTCCGGCCATACACAGCTCTGTGCTGCCCGCCGCCTGCCCGCTGCATAAGAAGCCAGCCCCTGCCGCCCCCGCCCACCGCACCGCCTATTGGACGCTGCCGACTCAAGCCACGCCCACACACGCTGTGCTGCCCAGCTGTCAATCACCCAGCTATGAGCAGCGTGTGCGACAACCTGCTGGAGGAGCTAGTGCTGCTGCCTGTTTCCTGTCCCCCCACTGCTAATAACTGCATCTACATCCTTCATGTAGCCTGCCTGGCTTCCACTATAGGGATGTCATATCCTCTCCCTGATATGTCTACCTCTAGTTATTGCTTTTCTTTTTACATTATCTTTATCTATCTATCTATCTCTCTCTCTCTCTCTCTCTCTCTCTCTCTCTCTCTCTCTCTATATATATATATATATTGTTATATTTAGCACAAGCTTCTTTTTATAGATTGTTGGTGATTACGTTTTTAATATCTTTTATTTTTTATTCATAGTAACATAATTCTGTCCTTAATTTTAAACCTTTTAGGAATCTCACTTTAGGCATACGGTGCTGTATAAAGAAATTATATATATATATATATATATATATATATATATATATATATATATATTATATATTACAAAAATAAGAAAGCTATGATACTATAAAAATTACTTATATTTGGTCATCTTTATAGTTGTATATCAACATTTTTTTCCCAAATATAGCTTTATATTATCATATGTTTTTATAATAGGTTTATTCTTTATATATATATATGTATATATTATGAAGCACTGTCAGGTCTTTACGAACTGCTTACATAGACAGTGAATAGAAGGACACACCATTTATCTATAGGTTTACAGAGTACATCATATGGTATCATTTGGCATGTCATTACTTAGTTATTATTATTGTTATTTATTTATATAGCATCATCTTCACAACGAACTAGATGCTACAAAGTTCAGACCTAATGTTTTGAGAACAGGAGACAACAGGAAAGAGAGTCCAGCCCTTGCAAGCTTACAGCTTAAAATATAGGGTATTATTATAATTAATACTACAAGAGATTCATGTTGTCATACAAAGTATGATACAAATGTTATTGCTATTAAGAATTATAACACAAATCATATTTTTGCATTATTACCAAAAGACATTCTTAGCTATGCTATATTGATTTTTACCCTTTTTGTATCTATAATATTATTATGCAATTAATAAATACAGCTTACCTTTTTCCTGAAAGTTTTGTTATTTATTAAAATATTTATTTTACATTGTATTATTATTATTTTGCTTTACTGCATTGAAAAATCCTATAAGGAAAGGAAATTCACGTTGTAAACGCATTATTTGTTGGTATTAGTATTCTTATCTCATTAAAGTAAAAGGTGATGCAGACGGGAGATGACAGTTGGCCCATTCGGTTGTGCTCGGGTGTCAGCCACGCTCACCCCTCCCTCTGTGGTGTATAGTGCAGAGCCTAGCACTAGTCTGCAGCACTGCCTGAGGACAGATACCCTGGAGGGCGGTGGGAGCGACCCCTCTCTGTCTGTCACTCTTATGTGTCTAGTACAAACAAAAGCGAACAATGGCCATACAAATATGTAAAGGACCAGGTACATTAGAGAAGTAAACCATAGGAGCTGACTGCTGGAGCACTTTATGCAGATTTATCAATGTTCTAATTATTGGATGACATTTTGGCTGACTTCCAGTAACAATAGTGATACAAGCCTGCCTGTGCAAGGCCTAGTGCAGGGGTTCCCGACAGGTGGTACTAGTGCTACTGGTGGTACTCGACAAGGCTTTAGACTTACCTGTACCCAAACATGATCTGCTCCCACCTAGACTTCACAGAGTCATTTTCACCATAAATAAAAAATGCTTAATATGTGTGTGATTCATTCACTTTAAAAATCTGTTTTGTGTGTTTAGATTATGTTTTAAGGTGACTGACAAAGCTCACGCAGCACTAGGGGTGTAACTATAGGCAGTGTGACCGCACCGGGGCCCAAGAGGTCAAAGTGGCCCCATCGTTGTTGCTCCTCCACCTTATTTATTAAATTTGTCCTCACTTGGCATCATTTAGATAAAGGAAGCACACTTTTTCTCTGCTGTTTCAGTCTTTAGTTGTCTTGCTGCATCCAATTAAGTTAAAAGACAGAAAAACATTTACTGTATGAGCCTTGAAAGGGCCTCATTTAACATCAGCACCAGGGCAAATGTGATAAATAAGGTGAAGGAGCAACAATGATGGGGTCCCTCTGATCTTCTAGGCCCTGGTGCAGTTGCACCCCCACAAGTTACTCTCCTAGATCAGGGTTTTAGAGACAGTAGCCCAGGTGGGCCAAAACGATATGGCCCACTGGGAAATCTGCCAGGTCTTCCTATGACCAGTCCGCCCCTGCTGGGGGGGGGGGGTCAGATGGGCAGCATTGATGCAGAAAACACAGGATCTGTCTCACACACACACACACACACACACACACACACACACACACACACACACACAGTAGATATTAGTGATACATTTCTTTTACTTGACTATATGTGCCTGTGCATTATTGGCATGAGATATATATCCAGACCCACCATTCTTCATAGAGAATATGTATGACAGCACTGCCTGTGAGCAACTATTATATGGACCACCAATGATATTAAACTAGAGGACTTAAATCTTCGATGACAGTATAAATTATGTAATTTTTGTGTTCTAATTATGTATGTGGCATATGTGTAAATGAGCATAACAATGGAAATTACTGAAACCAAAATAGAGGATTTATTTATACCCCGGCCCGCAGTCAGGGTGTATGCTGGGCTCTTTAACATACAAATGCAGCCTACAAGACTTTCACTGTTGTGCCGGAGTGCCCGGGGAGGCCAATTCCCTGGCCAGTCCGTCAGGGTTACACACTGCAGCTCCTTCCCACCAGCAGAGGGGACCTGCAGACCACCGCTGGAGGCATGGCAGCCTATGTACAGTAGCTGCATCAGTCCCCACAGACTTCTAGACAGGCTAAAGAAAGCTAATCCTCACACAGCATGCAAACTACAAGATGCCAGGGGCTGGAAAACACTGCAGCTCTGCTCAGAGTAAATGACAATGCTTCTGTGACTTTAAATTCCTGTTTAAAGTGGAACAAATCCCATATAAATGAGTTGTCCCTCTTTAAGAGGGCATACTGATTTGGGATGCCCTGCAGTTTTTTTTACCCTTGGTTTCCTTCCCTCAAACCTTAACTGATAGCTGTGGCAAAGCTTTGGGGGTTATTTAAGAACAAATAGCGCCAGGTAGTGCTTCGTAGCGGCAGGCAGCATCTGGTGAACGCCGAGCGCTGTACACAAAACCACAGGACCGCCATGTAGTACCTTTCGCTCAGTGTCGCTCTCCCATACATTTTAATGGGGTTTCAGAAGTTGTGTATATATAGCGTGTTTGGCAATTTTTTTTTTTTTTGCTAAAATCATTGTGTGACCTCTCCTGGCTGCAAACAAACACTTTTAAGATTTTTTTTTAATTTTATATTTTTATGCAGAATTGTCATTACAGGTCTGGCACTAAAGTGCACATTGTCACAGTGTTAAAAAAAAATGTCATTCCATGTGTTTTCCCTTTGTTACTGGTGTATATGTGTTCAAAAACAGACTTTAATCACACAGCGTCTGGCGCTCTATGCTACAGCGACTAGCTTCAGAGCCCCAACGTTATGTGTAGTTTTTTCTTAAATATGGTGTTGAGCACCGTGTGCCGGGCGCACTGAGCTGGTGCTACCTCTCGCTCGCTGCAGCACTATACTGTTGTTTAAAGCGCCCAATACACATCACATTCATCAATGCCAGCCAGGTTACTGCAGCGACCAAGGCGCTATGTTACAGCACATGATACCCGCTTACAGCGTCTACTAGCGGTCGCTCTAATACTTGGTGTTAGTAGTGAATCAGCCTTCACGTTGCACTCTGAAAGCACCCTGCAGCTTCCCTGTTCTGTCCACCTTCCGCAGCACCACTGACAGACATTCAAGTCTGCAAAGTAAGACTAGTGGACGCTGCCGGTGTGGCATAGAAGATCAAGATGAATATACAGGTGAAATTTGGGGGTTTTACACTATGAAACATCCCAAATCAGGATGCCCCTAAGGAATCACCCAGCACTAGACTCTAGAGCAAGCCGAAACCGGTTTTGGTCCTCTTTAAAGACAGCTTTTGTCACAGTTAAGGCAAAGTTTTGGCTGTATGTGGTTAAGGAGGAGCAACACCTCTATATGAGGCATCCCAAATTGGGTTGCCCCACTGTGAAAAACCCCCCCGATCGCCCAACTGAATCCCTGATCCGATGATTTCCTGAATTGAGTGCGTGCTGTGGTTGCATCCCCACATACGTCTAGCTGTGGACAGGAGCAGAGAAATGGCAGGCTTTGCTTGCTCCATTCAGGAAATCTGAAAGGAACGATAGCCACTGATTGGCTGAGCGGCCCATGTGGGAACCGGGGGGGGTAAATTCACGTGATCTGTGGGGGATGTACACAGTGAGGCATCCCAAATTTCCAGAGAGCAATAACACGCAAGAAAGAAAGAAAGTTGAATAGGGATGCAAAGAAAGAAAGAGAGAGAGAAATAAAGAAACTAGAAACAAGGTATCCATGGATGGCAATGGTAACAATGGCACATGCGCGGGCCGCAGGCGCAGCCGCATCACCCCCAATCCCTCTAGCAGGGTACGTGCCTACATTTGTGAATGGTCGGTGTGGGCACACTCCCTGTTAGAGGGAAGCGGGGGATGCGGCCGCCAGCGTGGCGTGACGTCAGCGGCTCCGACGCGCTGATTGGACGAGCGGCCCTGCATGAGCCCTAGGACCGGGAAGAGGTGAGTTTCTTTGGGGGTTTTCACACAGCGGGGGTGAAAGGAACAAAACCCAGGATAGTCAAAATCATGGATTCTGGTCCACTTTATAATCAGCAGCCATTTCTAGTCACCTCATGTCACATTACCAAAACCCAACCCTAGATTCAATTGTGTGATTAAGGGAACAAAAAATGACTAGCTGTGGCTAGCTTTATAGCTCTATTCTTACTGACCTGTACCTGCAAGCTACAAATTAAAGGATGAACAAAACCAACACCTTCCCAGGGGCATCCCAATTTGGAACCCAGTTTCACCTTATTCTCACTTTGTTCCCACAGTGCATGCACAGCTCGTAGCAGCATCCCCATTTTCTGGGCTCTGCATGGCCATCAGACCTGAATGCACAATCTTCACCCGTGTTACCACCCTTCCATATCTTTTCTGTTCCCACTGGCTTACCAGCACTCCTCCAACAGGACACGGGGACAGGCAGTCACGCAGCGCTCCTGAGCACATATGTTCTTGTGAGAGTTGGAGCAGATGCTGCCAGCGCTGGAGGGGAATGATCTGATTAGACACACTGCTGCCCTTTTCATGTTTCTCTGAAGCCAAAAGGCCTGCAGTCTCACCTGGGACCCCACATATGCTGAACAGACACGGGGAGGCCGATTCATTAATAGCGCCAGGTAGCGACAGATGAGCGCCAGTAGCGTGATTTTCACAGCGCCAGCTAGTATTCGCTGTGCTTGGCCGGGGTTTGCTTGTTGACAGCGACTCAGTCGATGTGCGGTAATGTTGAATACGGGCTGGGGGGTCGCTGTTTCACAGGTTCAGCGTTGTATGGGTGCGCCTGACAGCGAATGGCCAGAGCGAACGGCTTGCTGCAGATTCATTAACAAATCACGCTCCGAATTTTTTCGCGCTGTGAATTCCTTGTTTAAACCCCAGAGCGCTGGCGGCGATGGATTTAAAATAGTTTTTAACCCCCAAACAACCATATTTTTTGATTGTAAAATTATACAAGTTTTTCTAAACATTTTGTAATATGAATACATTAATATCAGACCTGTAATATCAATTCTGCACAAAATCATTTTTTTTTTTTTTTTTACCTTCAAAAAAAATCCTAACATTGCAGAAGTGGTCACAGAATTTTTGACATTAAAAAAAAAAAAAAAACATTAATAGCAATTAATTATGATTAATTAAAGATTGCTCCATTGAAATGCATTGGACATCGCCAGGGAGCGACAGGTCATACCTGTCGCTGTGATGGGATTAGCAGCGGCGCTGTTCGTTGCAGTCGGCTACATGATGAATCCCGCGCTAGCTGTCGCTCTCGCCGGCGCTAGCCTCATTTAGCTTGATAAATGCGTCATTGTGGCCGACGCCGGGCGTACTTGAGTCGGTAGCCGCCGTTAGCTGGCGGGACCTGGTGCTCGTCAGACACTACCTGGCGCTATTGCTTGATGAATAAGGGCATTAATCTGGCCAATCAGATTATTATAAATGTATTTATCTATTTATAAAGTCATAGTCAAAGTTATAGAGTCATCATATTCCATAGCGTTTTCTAAAAGTAGTAATTACAAACAAAGGCAGTAAAGAAGTAAATACTTGGGACAATATAAACATATGGTTTATACATCATATCCATGGGCGGTCTGGACTTTGGGGGGGGGGGGGAATTCTCAGCAGGCTGCACTGTTTTGGGGCCAGTGGTTCTGGCAGAAATTTGCTCATTCTGTTCATAACACCCTCCTGCACACCTCCTCTGAACTGTACCCACTGTACTCCACCAGCCAATACATCCAGCCCATGTTCTACCCCTGCAATGCTATAACTTCAGCATTATGTCTGCGGGAACCATATCCACCCCTGGGACGTCTGTGCTGAGAAGTGTGTCAGGTTTAGGCATAAAGCAGGGGCATAGCTAGGTAGTTTTGCTTACATCGCTCAGCGTTCACAAGACGCTGCCTGCCGCTACGAAGCACTACCTGGCACTATCCCTTTTTAAATAACCCCCTAAGTCCGATTATCTGCGTGAAACAAAAGGTGAGTACCCCCCCCCCCCCCAAACTTTTCCTGCTCCAACATGGTCACTCATCTGCTTGCGAATCAGAAGCCCACACACACATTGCCCCAGCTGCCGCCGCTTCTCTGGTTGAAGAAAGTATAAGCCTTCCCTTGCGGCTTCTTTAAACCGGACCGACAGCCTGGCACAGTTGGAAAAGAAAGGTACGGTTGGAAAAGAAAAGAGCTTCCTTTCCCAACTGACATAACTAAAATGCACAGTAACAGGAAGCCCAGCATCTTCCTGTTTGGAACAGGAACAGACTTCCTGTTTGCAGGTGGCCTGCAAGTCCATGAGTGGCAATCTTGTTTTTAAAATGTATCCCAGTAGGCGTTAGAAAAAGGTTATTTTTTATGTGCAGCTATTTAAATTATCCTGGAGAAGGATGCATATAAGCACTGTTTGTTGTGTTGGTCTGATTTAATTCATTTTTGACCGCTTTATAATTACAACTTACTCATACCACATGCAGAGTAACTAGCACAGCGCTGACACCTCACACCTCACTCCTGCCATGCTTCCCCCTAGCCCTGGAGCCCGAGTAAAAAGGGTAAGGAGGGTAAGGTTTATTATACATGTTTTATAAAGGCTGCCGTGTGCCTTTAATAAATTGCATTCGGCTGAGATGATGGGAGGGGGCAGCTCATTCCACAGGCCTAGGCGGTGTGTCACCAGCAACTGCAGGCAGTGATGGGAAGATTTCTCAGTATAAACTATAACTATAAAAAGTTGAATTTATATAGATGCATTTTGCTTTAGCAATCAAATTCTGCCAATGGGCCATCTTTGGTCTGCTGATCTCCATGTCCATATAATGTAATGGTCAAATTAAATTCCATGAGCGGCATTACTCTTATGCCGGATAGGACACGCAGACAGCACACATTAGCAATGCGCAGATCAAATTCACTGTGTATGTTGGAATTATCCCATGGAAATACAATGCCATAATGGCCACACCAACTGGGGAGATGTAATACCTCTTCATTAAGATCTGCATTTAAAAGCTTAGAGCTGTACAGTAATGGCTGTCAGCCATTCTGCGCACAGCATCACTCGGCCATAATTGGGTAATCTCAATATACATGAAAGAAAGCATGGTCACAGAGTAGGGGGGCTTTATTCTTCCAGCAGGGCTGCCATTAGGGTCGTTCAGCCATTAGTCCTGCCTGTGGCCCAGTTTCAAGCATCACAAAAGATATATGATAAATTGCTCCTCCACCTTTAAGATGCTGACCCAAAAGACATGTGCCCAGCTTCTCTGGGGTTACCAGACTAAAGAAAAGAAAAAAAGTTTACAATATACTCATACAAGGCAAGTGTGAGCATTGAGTGTACCCGGACAGGTACTGGGCCCCCTATTCCCTCTACCCTGGGCAGCCTGTATGCAGGACACAGGGCCGTGCACTAACCTAAGACTAAGAGGCAGATTCATTAATAGCGCCAGGTAGCGACAGATGAGCGACAGTAGCGTTATTTTCACAGTGCCCGCTAGTATTCGCTGTGCTTGGCCGTTGTTCGGCTGTTGACAGCGACTCAGTCGGTGTGCCGTAATGTTGAATACGGGGTTAGGAGTCGCTGTTTGACAGGTTCCGCGCTGCATGGGAGCGCATGACAGCGAATGGCCATAGCGAACGGCTCCCAGCATATTAATTAACAAATCACGGTCAAAAAATTCTCGCACTGTAAAATGCTTGTTTAAACCCCAGAGCGCTGGCGGCGATGGGTTAAAAGTAGTTTTTTATCCCCCATACAACCATATTTTTGGAAAAAAAAAAAAACATGTTTTTCAAAACATTTTGTAATATGAATATTTTTCAATATTTATATGAATTTTTTACCTTAAAAAAAAAATCTAACATTGCAGAAGTGGTCACAGAATTTTTGACATTTAAAAAAAAAAAAATAAATAAATAATAGCAATTAATTAAGAATATTTAAAGATTGCTCCATTGAAATGCATTGGAGAGCGCCAGGTAGCGAGAGGTCATACCTGTCGCTGTTCAAGGTCGCTCGCTGGCGCTGTGGGGTGAGGCTGGAATAATGATGAATGATTCGCTATCTGGCGCTCTGTCAGTCGCTAAGCAGGATCGGCTTGATAAATGTGTGATTGCGGAGGGGAGCCGGCGTTCTCGTGGCGGTGAGCGTCATTACCGTTCGCTCACCATTCGCTACCTGGCGCTATCCCTTGTTAAATATGGGCCTAAGGACTGTCAGCCACGGGCAGATTGGCCACTGGGAGAACCTTTCTTTCTCTCAGTCCTCCTATACTTTGGCCCTTATTTAAGAAGGGATAGCGTCAGGTAGTGGCTGGTTAATGACAGGTAGCGACTGGTGAACGCCGGACACGGCACGCAATTACACATTTATCAAGCAGAATCTGTTTAGCGACTGGGATAGCGCCATGTAGCGTCTGATTCATCATTTTCACAGCCTCAGGGAACAGCGCCGGCGTTCAGCCTTGCACAGCGCCAGGTATGACCTCTCGCTACCTGTCGCCCTCCCATACATTTCAATAGACGAACCTTTTCTTCTCATTAAACAGGTTTTTCTTTTTTTTTTTTCAAAAAAATCACAAATAATTCTTTGACCTCTTCTGGCATTGAAATAGCAGTTTTTTCATAATTTTTTCATTTTTTATATATTTCCTCAGAAATGACATTACAGGTCTGCCATTAAAGTGTTCATGTTACATTGTGGTTACAATGTAATTCCATATGTTTTCGCTTTGTTACTAGTGGAAAGATGCTGGAAAACACACTTTAAACACACCGCCTCCTGCGCTCTGGGCTTCAAACAAGTATTTTTCAGCGCCAGAGATTTGTGAGGCTGTTTTTTTGCTGAATATGGTGTGAGTCGGTCGCTATGAGCAGTCGCTAACATGCGCTCCCATACAGCGCTGTACTGGTCAAATAGCGACTCCTCACAATGTATTCAACATTACTGAACAGCGACTGAGTCGCTATAAAGTAGCGACTCACGGCCGAGCACTGCGACTACTAGCGGGCGCTCTGAAAATGCCTGCTACAGACGCTCATCTGTCCCTACCTGCCGCTAATGATGAATCAGCCTGCCCGTTTCTTTCTGTCCTTCTTTTCTTTTCTTTCTTTCCATCTATACTTTCTTTCATCTGTTCTTTCTACCATTCCCTTTCTTTCTTCTTTCCTTATTTTCTGTTAGCCCTACTATTTTTTGTTTCTTCCCTTTTAGTATTTTTTGTTCTATCTATTCTTTGTTAATTTTCTTCTATTATTTTCTTTCCTCCTACTCTTTTTCTTCCTTTCAACCTATTATTTCTTTCTTTCTTTCGTTCTGCCATTTCTTTTCTTTCATTTCCGTCAATTATATTTCTCTTTCTATTCTTTTTATCATGCCTTCTCTTCTTTATTCTGTCAGTCCTTCTATTCTTTCTTTCTTTTTTCTTCTTTCCTTCCTTCCATCCCTATCTTCTTTTTTCCCCATTTATTCTCTATTTCTTTTCATCCTTTTTTCTGCCATTCCTGCTTCTCTTCCATTCTTTATCTTTCTTTCTTTCATTCCTTCTATTTTCTATCATTCCTTCCTTCATTTTTTTTCTTTCTCTTCTTTGGCAGTATTCACCATACATGCAACTTACCATCTATGGAGTGTTATACCACACCGCAGGCTGAGACTATCGCCCGTTCTGCCAATTCTTTTCTGTCAATTATTTTTTTTCTATTTTTTTTATCAGTCCTTCTATTCTTTCATTTTTCTTTCCTTCCTTCCTTCCTTCCATATCTTCTTTTTTCCCCATTCCTTCTCTCTTTTTTATCCTTTTTTTCCTGGCCATTCCTTCTACTCTTTCTTTCCTTCTATATTCTGTCATTTCTTCTTTTATTTTTTTTCTTTCTCTTCTTTGGCAGTATTCACCATACATGCAACTTATCGTGTATGGGGTGTTATATGGAATGTTATACCACACCCAGGGGCCGCATAAACCTGTGCTCATATAAATGGTTACTCTCCATATCTTCCCAACCTTAGTAAAAACGGATCCACCAGCGCGATCGGATCTGTTTGTCTTAGACGAGCTCATGGACGAAGGGGCGGGAGCGGATCTGAGTGCGCTGACTGGATGAGAGGCTGACCAGATTAGTCAAAATCCTGGGTTTTGGTCCACTTTAATTGTCCACCAGTGGGGCCATACAGACTGGGGGGGAGTAGGGATGTAGTGGGGTGCTGCAGAGTGTGGCTAAACTTAGCCATTGGATCGAGGACTGAGGTGAGTTCATGGTAAACTAGGGGGTTTTACACAGCAGGGCATCCCAATTCAAGATGCCCCTACGGAAATCTCTTAAAGAGGGTCAACTCATTGGTTTGAGGTTTGAGTCAATATGTTCATGTTTTTTGTACATTTTGAAGGCAGACTTTAGAACATGCAAATGTGTAAATGGGGACTGAATTATTGTACAGCATTTTAAAGTGGACCAACACCCAGGGGGGATCGGCCGATCAGATCCCTCCCCGCGGGGCATCCAAAATCGGGAAGCCCACAATCCTACCTTTTCCACGTTCCAGCGGCGAGAGACAGCGCCGGACAAGCAGAGCGTGTCCGCCACCGCCTCCCGCGCGTCGCTCTAGCAGGGCGCGCTCCCGCGCCGTCCGTTTGTGAATGGCCGGCGCGGGTGCGCTCCCTGTAAGAGGGACGCGCGGGAGGCGGCGGCGGACGCGCTCGGCTTGTCCGGCGGCGGGGATTGGCTGCAGCGGTCACGTGGGAGCGGGGTGAGGTGAGTTTTCGGGGCTTTGTGGGGGGTTTCACACAGCGGGGCACCCCCGATCGGGGTGCCCCACCGAAGTGGACCAAAACCCAGGATAGTCAAAATCCTGGGTGTTGGTCCACTTTAAACCTCATGCCTTTCCACTGCCCTTAACTTGGAGGGAAAGTCTGTGTCCCTCATTCTCCTCATTGCAGATCTGCAGAAATATTTTTATTTGTCCGTCTTTTTTTGCTCTAAATTTTTAATCCAACGCCTAGCGTATTGCATTAAAGTGGAGCAGAACCCAGGATTTTGACTATGCTGAGTTTTGGTCCTCTCCGCTGGGGCACCCCGATCTGGGATGCCGCGCTGTGTGAAACCCCCCCAGGTCGCCCGAACAATCTGCATGCTTAGATTCACTCGAGCCCCTTCCTCCAGGAGCTCATCTAATACGAGCGGATCCGTGCATGCTGGTGGCCGCATCCCCTGCTACCCTTTAACAGGGGTATTCACAAATGCCTGGCGTGGGCATGTGTCCTGCTAGAGGGATAGTGGGGATGCGGCCACTGCTCGCGAATGCGCCGCTGGACCTGGAAAGTTTATAGGCAACCTGGGGGTTTTCACACAGCGAGGCATCCCGATTCTGGATGGGAAGAAAATCAATCGGCCCGGGAATATCCTGGGCCAATCTCTGTAGGTTTTGGTCCGCTTTAAATTTATACAGCACAATTACATACCCACCAATTTTCATGGTAGGAAAGAGGGACATTTGTTAAATTAGGCCATGTCCCCTCACTGAGAAATGGATAGGTTGCAACAAGTAAAACAATATAAACACTTTAAATAGACAAATGAATCATTTCTTTATGCTTATTTGCATGTCACACCTCAAAGAAGGACAAAGGAGAACAAGGAGGGGCAGGGGGACATGGAGTCAAAATAGGGACAGCCCCTCCAAATCAGGGACAGTTGGGAGGTATATTAAATATTTATAACAGTATGTGGGACCATGAGCATAAATGGAGCTGGTCTGTGGCTTGCTTTGTTTTCCATCTCAGAAAGTTGGTCATTATTATATTTTTTTATTATACCCATTTTGCAGTTTACAAAGCACATTATGAATCATAACTAATTATGAAAGAGTTTCACCTCTTCTTTTTCTATCAGTGCCATGACTCCCCTCACAGAGCTCCCTGGCGGCCATCTTGCTCATGTACCTGGCCAACACCTGCCTCCCCCCTCTCACACACACACAGGTCAGTGGAGCTTCTTCCCTCCCCGTCTGGCCACCTAAAATGCTGTTTTCTCTGCCTATGTAATGGCTCCCTCATTAACCCTTTCAGGTCGGCCTTAGAAGGCAGCAGACAGACGGCAGGGAATTAGCATATCAGCAGAGATGCGGCGGCTGATAGTGATGGGCGGGCGGGGTGTCTGCCATTGTCGGCGGATAATGGAGTGTCAGGCTGCTGTCGCCTCTCTGGCGCCGGACAGGTTTTTGGCTTGCTAATTTCACAAACCGTCTGCCTGCCCCTTCCAGCCTCACTCCCACACCCTGTGCTGCCATTATTAGACAGGTCCTCTTGCCGCTGCCATGACGGGAAACACGTGGCCTTCCCTCATTTATTAAGATTTCTATTTTGACGCGTCCTGTGACAGATATCAAATGGTGCCCGACAAGATTCATACATTAATTTACCCTGAACATAGAAAATATAGATAGAAAGCGATGTAAGCATGGGGGGCAGATAGAGAAAGATAATGGGGGCATGGAGGGGGAGAATGATGAGAGAACATAGAAAACAAGGAGAAAATGATGGAGGGAACATGGAAATGAATGGGAGTGAAAGATTGAGGGAACAGGAAAGAGGGAGATAAAGATGAAGGGATCGTGGAAAAGAGGAAGAATAAGAGGGACAGGTTGAACATGGAAATGAGGGGGGGATGGAGGGAACATGGGAATGAGAGGGAGATAAGGATGGAGGGAACATAGAAAAGAGGGAGAGAAATATGAAGGGAACTTAGAAAAGAAAGAGAGGGAACATGGAAAATAAAGATGGGAAGAGAGACAGGAAACATGGAAAAGAGGGGGCTAAAGATGAGAGAACATGGAAAAGAAAGGGAGAAACTAATGGAGGGAACATGGAAAAGAGAGGGAGAGAAAGATGGAGGGAACATGGAAAAGAGTAAGAGAGACAGGTCAAACATGGAAATGAGAGGGAGATGTTGGGAACATGGGAAGAGAGACGGAAGGAACATGGATAAGAGGGAGATAAAGATGAGAGAACATGGAAAAGAAAGGGAGAAAACGATGGAGGAAACAGAAAAGAGAGGGAGTGAAAGATTGAAGGAAAGGGAAAAAGAGAGAGATTGGGGAACCTGGAAAAGAGACGGAGAGAAAGATGGAGGGAACATGGAAAGGAAAGAAAGATGAGAGAACACAAAAGAGTAAATGTGGAAAAGAGAGTGAGAAGAAGGGAAGGTAAAAATAGAGGACGGTGTAAAGAAGGCAATAAGAAAGGAGGGAAGGTGATGACAAAGTGCTGGAAGGCAACATGGAAAAGAAAGGTAGAAAGATGAAATAGAGGGGAAGAGATTAAGGAAAGATGAAGGGATCACATAGAAGAGACACTGGTAAAGGCAAAAAAAGAAAGAAAAGTAAAAATGAGAGATTGAAGGAAAGAGAACAAATGAGGCAACATGCAAAAGACAGAGCTGAGAGGTGTCTCCCATACAGGGTGACTGAACAGTGTCTCTTGGTTACTATGTGCAGCACAGCTCACACAACCCCAAAGACCAGCCATGCTCTTGACTTACCACACATGGGATTGGGCAGGGGGTGCAGAGGTAGCAAGACCATAATTAGTGCTCACTGGGAGGCCGATTCATTAATAGCGCCAGGTAGCGACAGATGAGCGCCAGTAGCTAGTATTCGCTGTGCTTGGCCGGGGTTTGCTTGTTGACAGCGACTCAGTCGGTGTGCGGTAATGTTGAATACGGGCTTAGGGGTCGCTGTTTCACAGGTTCAGCGTTGTATGGGTGCGCCTGACAGCGAATGGCCAGAGCGAACGGCTTGCTGCAGATTCATTAACAAATCACGCTACAAATTTTTTAGCACTGTGAATTCCTTGTTTAAACCCCAGAGCGCTGGCGGCGATGGATTTAAAATAGTTTTTAACCCCCAAACAACCATATTTTTTGATTGTAAAATTATACAAGTTTTTATAAACATTTTGTAATATGAATACATTAAAGTGGACCAACACCCACGGGTGATCGGCCCGGGAATCTATAAGATTCCCGGGCCGATCACCCCCCACCCCGCGGGACATCCGAGATCGGGATGTCCCGCGGGGTGAACCCCCCCCAAACACCCCAACTCACCTACCTTATCTTCGGCGGCGGCCGGCCGCCGCCGCCTCCCTCGCGCCCCTGTAGGCGTGCCCGCGCCGGCCGTCTGCGAATGGCCGGCGCGGGCGCGCGCGCGTCAAAAGTGACGCGAGGGAGGCGGCGGCCGCCGCTTAGACGTTCCTTGTACGTTGGCGCTGGGAGCGGGGAGAGGTGAGTTATTCGGGGGGTTAGGGGGGGTTTCACACAGCGGGGCACCCCGATCGGGGGTGCCCCACCGAAGTGGACCAAGACCCAGGATAGTCAAAATCCTGGGTGTTGGTCCACTTTAATATCAGACCTGTAATATCAATTCTGCACAAAATCATTTTTTTTTTGTTTTAACCTTAATAAAAAATCCTAACATTGCAGAAGTGGTCACAGAATTTTTGACATAAAAAAAAAAAAAAAAAAAACATTAATAGCAAGTAATTATGATTAATTAGATTAGATTGCTCCATTGAAATGCATTGAACATCGCCAGGGAGCGACAGGTCATACCTGGCGCTGTGATGGGATTAGCAGCGGCGCTGTTCGTTGCAGTCGGCTACATGATGAATCCCGCGCTAGCTGTCGCTCTCGCCGGCGCTAGCCTCATTTAGCTTGATAAATGCGTCATTGTGGCCGACGCCGGGCGTACTTGAGTCGGTAGCCGCCGTTAGCTGGCGGGACCTGGCGCTCGTCAGACACTACCTGGCGCTATCGCTTGATGAATAAGGGCAATAGCTTCATGTAGAGAAAGAAAGCATCCTTTTATTTACAGTTTCAGTGTTAAGTGGTTTCATTTTATCTAATGTGTAATACATTTGCAATAGAGCCTGAATGTGACTGTAAAAAGGTTAGTGCACGAGGAGCAACGCTAGAGCCACATTTAAACCGGACCAACAGCCTGGCACAGTTGGAAAAGTAAGGTAGTGGTCATTTTGGAGCTTCCTCTACCAGCATCTCATCCATGCTGCTGCCTGGATTCTGAACTGACATAACCGACATTGCACAGTAACAGGAAGCCCAGCAGCACTTCCTGTTTGCAGGTGGCCTGCAAATGCATGAGCTGCCATGTCGTTTCTAAAATTTCAGCAGCAGTTAGAAAAAGGTAAATGAATTTTGATGTGCCGCGATCTAAATTGCCTTGGCGAGGGATGTATATGAGCACCGTTTGTTGTGCTGGTCTGCTTTAACTAATTTTGGTCTGCTTAATGTCTGCACCAGAGCCAGGTCACATTTATGCCTCTGGCATACATTTTAAAAAATGGATGTGGTTCCAGGTTAAAGAGAAACAACCTCCTGAGATTTTCTTTACCAGGTGTTGTTCCTCTCCAGTGTGTATCCCTGGGGATCGATTTACTCACCTTTCCATAGATCTCACAGCACATGTGCAGACGGGCAGCCAATCAGTGGGTTCCACTAGGTGCAATGCGCACCCTGCTGGCCATACCTGCATCAGCTATTCAGAAATGCCTGGCGCAGGTACCTGGCTTAGCTGGAGCCAGGATGTGGCCTGTGCATGCGCCATGGGATCGCGGGTTAAATTGTTCTTCTTTTAGTGTGCAATTTAATCTCTTTCTCTTTTTTAATTGTTTCAGTTGAGGAGACAAAAGCAAAATTATTAACTAAATGGCTGTTGCCCGCTGCTGTAGTCAGGATAGAGGGGCTTCCTGATTGCCGGCACCCCGGCCTTCATTGCTTTCATGGATGGCACTCCCTCAGCAAAATCTGTCTGCCAGCAGTCAATCTCAGGGCTGGATTTCATTGTAAAGACGGATGCAGACCCCCCCCCCCCCCCCCCCCACCCACCGACTAAAGCAGCGGCCAGCTTATTGTCCTGCATTAATGTCTGAGATTCTCTGGAAAAATAAAACATCATGGGAGATCATTCACTGGATAGAAAAGCAGTTCATTTAAAGTGATAATTTTAGATTAAAGTGGACCAACACCCACCACTGATCGGCCCGGGAATCTATAAGATTCCCGGGCCCACCAGCTGCCTCCCTGCGGAGCATCCGAAATGGGGATGCACCGCTATGTGAAACCCCCCCAGAAGCCCACAAACCTTACCTTCTCCGCCACACGTCCCTGTTTGTGAATGGCCGGCGCGGGCGCGCTCCCTGTAGGGGGGACGCGTGAGAGGCGGTGGCCACCCCAGCTTACCCGATCGACGTGCCCAACGGAAGTGGACCAACACCCAGGATAGTGAAAATCCTGGGTGTTGGTCCACTTTAAAGAACTCAAGTGACTAATTACACTGATTGTGCACACACAAACACACGCGCACATCACTTATTGGAAGAAAATGTGTTATGTAATGTTTAGTTTCTTTAGATTCATTTTAGGCTTACTCTAGAAAAAAATGATCTTTTGGTTATTTTTCACATTTGATTAATCAAATTATTGGACTGGCCATAGGGAGACCTAGGAGAATTCTCTGAGAGCTGCACCAGTTGGGCTGCTCATCCAATTCATGCCCCCCTAGTCTTGAGCAACCCTGTAAATGGCCACGCAGTACTGCAGCCAACCAAGCCCAGCCCATGTTTTGCCCCCAGTTCTGTATACTCAGAACCACAGCAAAGGGGGTACCCCACATTATAAAAGCTTCATTACCATCGAGTTAGCCATATCCACCCCTCTCCACGTCCTGACCCTGTAATCAATGGCATACTAGGGCCAAAGATCAGCCCTGGATTTTACCAGCCCCTAGGTGGCCCGTGACATCCTTGCTGAGGTCCCCCCACCATGATGCTGGGGCTATAGCACTGAGGGCTGGGGTTCCTTGGCTTGTAGATACAGTGGGGCTGGGCACAGGGGTCTGACAGGGAGACTAAGGGGGCAGGGATTTAATGTGGGTGTTAAAAGCAGCAGCCGAACTGGCCCCAAAGCAGTGAGGCCCACCGAGCATTGTCCGGGGTCTACCTATGGCCAGTCTTCCCCTGCCTGTAATACTATGTCCTCAACCTTGGAGGGCGCTCAAGCACAGCTGCAGACCGGTCATAGATTGGTCTGGCTGGTAAATTCACATCTCCTGGGTGTCCAGGGGATGTGCGTGCACATGCACCATGGGATTGTCTTAAGGCAAGTATACAGTATACTGGTATTCCTAGGGGCTTCCCACAGTGAGCATTCCAAATCGCAGAAGGCGAAAAGCACTGGCTGCGGCGGAATGGTGAATTATTTTAAAATTTAAAATGGACTAAAACCCAGGATTTCGACTTTCCTTGATTTTGGTCCTAGCCCAAAAACTTGCTGTGTGAAACCCCCCAGGTCGCCAAAATCAAATCACCTCTTCCCGGTCCTACAACGCATGTGGGGCCACTTGTCCAACCATCCACTTACCTTTTTTCCCAGTCCAACAGCGCATGCGAGAGCCGCGGCCACATCCCCCGCTACCCTCTAACAGGGAGTGTGCCCGCGACGGCCATTCACAAATGACTGTTGTGGGCACGCTCCCTGCTAGAGGGATAGCGGGGCATCCGGGGGAGGGAATCAATCAGCCCAGGAAACGTATAGATTCCCAGGCTGATCACCTTGGGTTTTAGTCCACTTTAAGCAGCTTGCTATAAGACTTTAAAGTGGACCAGCACCCAGGATTTTCACTATCCTGGGTGTTGGTCCACTTCAGCGGGGCATCCGAGATCAGGATGCCCCGCTGTGTGAAACCCCCCCAAAAGCCCCCAAAAACGTACCTTTTCGGCGACGGACAAGCGACGGACAAGCCTCCGCCTCCCACGCGTCCCTCTTACAGGGCACGCGCTGGCCATTCACAAACGATAAGGTAAGGTTTTTTGGGGCTTTTGGGGTTTCACGGATGCCCTGTGGTGAGGGAGGTGATCGGCCGGGGAATCTTATAGATTCCCGGGCCGATCACCCCTGGGTGTTGGTCCACTTTAAAGGGGACGTTGATTTTCTAAGGAATTCTTGAAACAGTGTGAATTATTGTGTGTCAGACTGGGTTGTTTGGGGCCCATCACTAAAACTGACTCTGGGGGCCCATCCCACACTTTAATGCAAGTATTACT
The DNA here is from genome assembly GCA_027917425.1 of Gastrophryne carolinensis. Lineage (NCBI taxonomy): Eukaryota > Metazoa > Chordata > Amphibia > Anura > Microhylidae > Gastrophryne > Gastrophryne carolinensis. Next base: position 122,126,714 of record CM051239.1, read on the forward strand.
GGATTCTATTCTATTCGGGGGCCATGCACAGAAACCTTATACCAAATTGTCTCTGGGTGTGCACTTGGGATGCCACGAATAATGTAAACATAGTTCAGGTTTTGCTGATAAAGGCCCCCCTGAGTCCAGGGGCCCACCAGGCGATTCCCTGCAAACCCTTGTGGGCCAGTCCGAGCCTGATTGTGTGCCACAAGGATGTCCTCAATGTACTGAGCTTATCTAGTATTTTTTTTTTTTATATTAGCAAATGTGTGTTTTATAGAAGCATATTTCAAAGCTTTTTCACTGCAGTTTTCATCGGCAATCTGTTGCTATTGCCAACCATACATCAAGTCTGTACACCAAGATCTACAAGAGAAAAGTGAGTCCTGTACATGCAAACACTGCTGCTGGCCATGTGTAAGCTCCCTCACCTCAGCAGCGGCCATAACAGCAGTGTTCTCTGTGTACAGGACTCACTTCACTTTTGGTCCACTTTAAGCCATTAAATGTCCATGCGTGTTGTTTTTGTTTGTTTTTTTCAAATAATGTATATATTGTTTTTTAGAACTGTGGTTATCATTGGACTAGTCTGACAATGTGTTAGTGACATCAGTAGCCGTTGCATCCCAGTGGACCTGGCCGTAGGGGAGAAGGCAGGCATGAATTCTTTTTAATGTATTTCAATGATGGAATTGTCTTTTAATGTAAATGATAGGAAAGCATGTCAGCACAGTGCAGCATTCAGGTGTGATGGGATGGGAGTCATACTGGCAGCCGCAGTCACGTCCCACTGTGGGGTACACTGCACAGTGCTGGTGCCACACTAAGGTGGCAGCATGCTGCTATTGTGTGCATCCATTTCCATGACTATGGCTAATTACCAGGGACAATGGACTCGCTTGTCATGTGTCCGCCTCTCATTCACCCCTTGCTGGGAGGCTCTGTGCCTTGTGATAATGTTGATTTATTTTCAAGGAAGATTTATCTAGAACAGACTGAGAACAGACATGAGAGCACCAGACCTGACCGCCCTCTGATGTCTGTTGCTGGGCTCACAATGACATGTAACGGAGCAGTGGTGAAAAAAACTGGTGTCATTGCAAGCTCACTGCACAGTATATTATTATTATTATTATTATTATTATTATGTTGCTTAAGCCAGGTTATATACAAATGACCCATGCAGCCTAGCATCTTACAAGCCTAAGTGGTCCACCTGTATTGCTTCTTAGCAAATAGGTCTTTGCAACATTCGGGGCAGTTTTAAATATAAACATTTTCAGATGCCTATATATCATCTGAGGCACCAGGAATCAGTTTATTTTAGAAATACAAGATTTAGCGAGGCAGCTAAACAAAGAGGCCGATTCATTAATAGCGGCAGGTAGCGACAGTTGAGCGACTGTAGCAGTATTTTCACAGCGCCCGCTAGTAGTCGCTGTACTTGGCCATTGTTCGGTTGTTGATAGCGGCTGAGTCGGTGTGCAGTAATGTTGAATACGGGGTGACGATTCGCTATTTGACAGGTTCCGCGATGTATGGGTGCGCATGATAGCGACTGGTCAGAGCGATCGGCTCCCACCATATTCTTCAAAAAACCACGCTCAAAAAATTCTCGCGCTGTGAAATGCATGCTTAAACCCCAGAGCGCTGGCGGCGATGTGTTAAAAGTAGTTTTGGAAACCAAAAAATTTATAAAGAATTTAGTAATATGAATACAATAATATCAGACCTGTAATATCAATTCTGCACAATTTTTTTTATTTTTTTTTTTACCTTAAAAAAATTATCTAACATGGCAGAAGTGGTCACAGAATTTTTCACATTTAAAAAAAAAACATTAATAACAATTAATTATGAATATTTAAAGATTGTTCCATTGAAATGCATTGGAGAGCGCCAGGTAGCGAGAGGTCATGCCTGTCGCTGTTCAAGGTCGGACGCTGGCGCTGTGGGCTGAGGCTGGAATAATGATGAATGAGTGGCTATCTGGCGCTATCTCAGTCGCTAAGCAGGATTGGCTTGATAAATGTGTGATTGTGGTGGGGAACCGGAGTTCTCGTGGCGGTGTCCGGAAATCGAGAGAAAACCAGCACTCCAGTAGTAAGCACAAATAGAACTATATTAGTGAGTTTCAATCCAATCCAACGTTTCGGGGGTTACAGCAGGCCCCCTTCATCAGGGTCAACACACAACAAGTGGCACACAGACACAGCACATTATATATACATGAGTAAATAGCAGAGTCAGAAAAGCCCACCTGACGTCAGAATGACGTCACAGCGGTGCCGCTGTCAGGACCGACAGTGGCATCTTATAATAAACGCATCAAACAGATAATAATCATAAATACTCACTGGCAGAGCCCCCCCAGGCAGAAACCGCTGTGCTGCACTACTTGTATGGCAGCAACAGCTGGTAACACACTAGTGCTGGCCGGCCGGTTGCTAGGGAACCAGCCTGGCCAGGCCTCCAATGAGAGGAGGCGGAAGTGACGTCACAGTGAGGGCAGTGAAGCCCTCACGTTGTGACGTCCGCCCATAGGAGCCTAACAGACTCTGGGCGCAGCTTCTGTCACTGAGGACAGACAAAGTGTGTGCCTGCAGGGGAACCCTGACCAGGAGAAACTAAGAACAAAGCAGTAATAAGAATACCAATCTTATTACTGCTTTGTTCTTAGTTGTCTCTATTTTTACGGGCCAATCCGGGGGCTCTGTGTATTTTCATGGTTACCGGGGCACGTAAGGGGGGAGCTCCAGGGAGGTGGAGCAGACGCACGCTCTGCCATATTTCTGGGGAAAAATTAATCTAAGACAGTGTCTTATTTTCGGGGAAACAGGGTATGTAACCATGAAAATACACAGAGCCCCCGGATTGGCCCGTAAAAATAGAGACAACACAACTAAGCACAGAGCCCACATAAACGATGATACTCAGCGTGACAGGAAACCTATCCACTGTGTGTGACATTATAGTGCAATGTGGCCCCCTAAAAAACGGGGGTGTTAAAAGAAGGTACTAAGGGCCAAGTCGTCAGGGGCAACGGCTGTGATACTGTGGATCGAGGCCAAAGAGCCATTACCGGTCGCTCACCAGTCGCTACCTTTCGCTATTCCTTCATAAATAAGGGCCAAAGGTTTTGTTGAAACCCCAATAATATTTTCTGTAAGGAAAATAAAGAAAAAAGACTTCTACCATGATGTTGTGGACATTTACCATTGTAGGATATACAAGGAAGCCATACTTGTAAACATGGTTGCAGGCAAATGACCATGCAAATAATATCTCTTTGAGAAGGTAAGGCGATGTCTGTCCAAGGGAGTTGGACGCAATATTGGGTAGAGGTACACGTACTGTAGGGGAAAATAGGTGTTAATTAAACACTTGTTAGATGCTTGTTCTTAATTCTACTTGGGTTAGCAGGCTTCTCAAATTTTTTTTTTATCTTTAACCGTAGAGGAAACCCAGAGAGCCTAGGGAGGTCTCTGCACCGACACTGCATATTTTGTACCAGACACCAACTTTGAGTTCCTGGTGGATTTTCTGTTAAATTAACTTCCTGTCTTTGGTAAGATCCTACAGAGAGCAAAATGGTTCCAGCGCTTCCCCCATTACAAGACATTCCAGACTTCAGGCAGGGTTTCCCCATACCTTATCAATGGAAACAAATATCCACCATATTGCTTCCATGGGTCGTGTCACCTTCAAGCCTTTTATAAAGTACAAGTCAATTTTGATGTTTTTTTTTTTATCAGACCACAGATCAGAATCCCATTGCTGGCTGAAGCTTCTTTGCTCACCTGCTGTCCTTGTTTTCTACCTTTTTCCCAGGAGCTGCCAGTCTGGCAGTCCCTTGCCCCCCCCCCCCAAGAAATGTGCAGCCCCCCCCCCCCCCCTTGAGGCTAACAGCTGTAAATACGCCATCAAAGTAACCACAACAGCTCCCCCTTGGGAGAGCAGCAGACTGTAAGAAGGTAACATCAGGAAAGTTAGGAACCCTCAACCAGAGATGAAGGTTGTGGTTTGCTTGAAGTGGACCAAAACCCAGGATTTTGACTATCCTGGGTTCTGGTCCTTTCCTCCGGGACACCCCGATCGGGGATGCTCCGCTGTGTGAAACCCCCCAAAGAAACTCACCTCTTCCCGGTCCTATGGCACATGTGGGATGCTTGTCCATTCCAGGCTTGCTGGCAGCCCCATCCCCCGCTTCCCTCTAACAGGGATGGTGCCCGCATCGGCCATTCACAAATGGCTGGCGTGGGCACGCGCCCTGCTAGAGGGATAACGGGGATGTGACCGCAGCCCGCGCATATGCCGTTGGACCAGGAACAAAGGTGAGTGAACAGGGCAACCGGGGGGGTGGGGGTTCACACAGCAGGGCATCCTGATTTTGAATGCCCCCGGGGTGAGGGAAACGGTCAAGCTTGGTTTTGAGCCACATTAAAATTCAGCAACATGTCGAACAAATCTTTAAAAATCAAATTGCTTTAATCAAATGAGGTTAAATCAAGATTTATTGGTCACATGCACAATTTTACAGTTGTATAATATCATATGATTCTTATTATATATGATTAGTTATTATATTATTTCAGGGAAATGCTGAATGCCATAGCAGCCCCAATGCTGGAGTAATTGTGTAACTGTTGTGTCTCTCAAGTTCCTCTGCGTTGCCTTGAAGCCATAAGCTCCTATGGCTCTGCTCCTGGCATGAAACAGAGAGAACGTCTTGAGCAGGAAACTTGCTATTTGCTGGCATTACCCTTGGTTTTGCTGCGCTTTGCCTGAACGAAAGACTGGTATTTACTTAGAAAAGCGGTTAGCGCAAGCTGGTGAACTGCTGCAGCCAATTTAAGTGTGAAAAATCTTACTGAAAACACACCTTTCCAGCTTATGTCAGCATGGGATGGGGCTCTGAATATATGTGTGGTGTCTGAGGAGTGTCTTGGCTGTTTGGTAAGCCTTATATAATGAGTGGAAAAATAGTGTGAAAAGAAAACCGTTTCATTGGAAGTTTTTCAAATACTATTTATCTATCTATCTGAGGTTCAAGCTCAAAATATCTGGTATCGATGCAAAATTCAACGTCTTAGCAATCTTGGCAGAACATAACCATTGATTCCAATAGTGTTTGCTGGAAATAGCTCACTCGTTAAAGGGCCACCCCAGCCCAGCAATCCCGTTTCCCCCGCCACCCTCCCCTAGTGCTGAATCAGAGTGGTGGTGGTGGTGGTGGTGGTGGTGGTGGTGGTGGTGGGGGAGGGGGGGTTACATTGATAAAATCAGCGCTAGAGGATGGTGTCAAGTTGGGGGTGGGGGATTTAAAAAGCTGGGATCCTGGGCTGGAGTGGCCCTTATGTCTTGCCGGTCAGGAAGCCGTTATCGTATATCCACTACCAGTGGTCTTCAAACCTTTTACGCCAAGTGCCCACCAACAAGCAGTTACAACCAAGTACCCCAAGATCAATCATTAACAAAATGTTAACAAAATAAGTAGGTCACTGGCCTTGTAGAAATGTTTAAAGCTAGGAAGAATAATGTTTTTCTGTTAAAATAATATATCATACAATTAATCCCACAATGGGGGTTACCTCTCTCCCCCCGTGAAGAGCCTCGGGGACTCACAATTGCACTCACCACGTTTGTAATGTAATAATATAGCTTTTATTATATTTCATTTGCAGCAAAATCATTTAAAAACATGTTAAAATCTATTGTTTACTTACATAATGCGCCACAAGGGGGCGCTATTCTATACAGTGCTATAACAGTATCTGTAATTTGATCAATCCTCATACAATAATACCTAAATATTCAAAGTGCATGTGCCAAGTAAAAGTGCATCAACATCCAACGCAATGTGCAAAGTTTGATTCAGGATCTCAGCATAAAGTGCATATAAGAGTAAAACACAAAACAATACAAACGTTTTTCCTTTACTATGTACAGAATGTCAACCCCACGGCAAAAACACACGCGTTCCAAGACCTCCCCCGGGTCTCTTTCTCAAGGCATCAGTAAGTGTATGGCGGGAGGGGGCCCCATATTCCCCTTTTATACCCACCTCTCCACTCGTTCCCCCGCTCGGCTCGTACGTCTCCGTGGACTGGCGCACTCCGGCCGGAAGTGCGTCAGTCCGCCTACAGGAAGCTGACGTCTGCGCTCCAACTTGGAGCGCACAGCGTCCGCTGATGACATTCCTGTACGCCGGGGGCAGCGCCGCCTGCCCACCCTCAATCGCAGGTAGGAAAGGCAGGAGCATGCGCCTGGCTAGACGTGAGCACGCCGCAGGACCCGGTTACTGGAGCTGCAGCACCCACCGTTTTTGCCATATTTCTTCAGGTGGCACAAAAATTTCATATAATATGCCCATTTACACTAAAAAAACAACAAGCTGCCGTATCTAAATTGATAATTACACATAAATGTACAATATTAAACACTATCTTAAACTATCTATAATCTGGCTATGCATATTTACAAATCATTAATGAGGAGCAAGACTATATTTCTCATTAAACCGGACCTTCAGCGTGATTTAATGAAAAGCCCAAACTCTTAAAAAACGGTTCCCCAGCATCTAAAATTAATATATTTTACGTTTTTAGTCACTAACTTATTATTCTTTCCCCCACTGGGCTGTAACTCTGTTCAGGAATTTAGGATACGGGCGCCGCCATCTTGACTCAGAAGCATCACACTTACTGAGGAGAGGAGAGTGGGATAAGGTATAGGGGGACGGGTTATAGCTGTTATAGCTGTGCTTTGCTCAGACAGATCAGATTTGGGGTCAGGTAAAGGTCAGCAGTCCCAGAATGCAGAGCAGCACAATCAGGAGGCACTTCCTGTTTGCAGGCTGCCTGATAAGATGGCGGCTTCCATAAGCCGCCATCTTGGATGTTTAAAGGCTCATAACATGCAGTAGATGCAGTTAGGATGATTTTTAATGTGGCCAATCTGTATATATTTACAACTTATTACAAGGTCATAAGAATAACGTATATACAACTACAGACCATGCCCTCTGCTCCAACCTCCCCATCCCCCAAAGCCCCCACCCCCTCCCCCCAAGAAAACCCCCCATCAATAGATTCAATTATGGTGGGGGGGTTATGCAGGGAGGAAGGGGCAGGGGACAACAGGGGAGAGAGAGGAAAGGAGAGGATGCAGGGCCCGACAAGAGTATGGAAAAGTGACCAGTCACATAAAGTGAAATCTAGTTCCATATTGCATGAGCCCATTCGGCCCTCCGCAAGTATTGGGCACATCTCAAACAACTCCTTTAACTGTAGGATCTTCTGTTCTGGGGGTGATCTTCAAAACTTCATCCAACCCCAACCTCCTACATCCACAATACAGCGCTGGACTGACATGAAGATTCCGCACTTAACAATCGTGCAACTAAGCTATTTTCATAGAAAAAAAAAAAATGTTAATATAAAGTGATTAACACTGTAGTCAAACATGATATTAACTCATGAAATACAAGTGCCAACCACCACTCTGTGCCCAAACAACCACCAACAACTCTCCCTCCACAAATCAGTGTTTTAAAGTGGACCAACACCCAGGATTTTGACTATCCTGGGTCTTGGTCCACTTCGGTGGGGCACCCCCGATCGGGGTGCCCCGCTGTGTGAAACCCCCCCTAACCCCCCGAATAACTCACCTCTCCCCGCTCCCAGCGCCAACGTACAAGGAACGTCTAAGCGGCGGCCGCCGCCTCCCTCGCGTCACTTTTGACGCGCGCGCGCCCGCGCCGGCCATTCGCAGACGGCCGGCGCGGGTGCGCGCACGCCTACAGGGGCGCGAGGGAGGAGAAGATAAGGTAGGTGAGTTGGGGTGTTTGGGGGGGGTTTCACCCCGCGGGACATCCCGATCTCGGATGTCCCGCGGGGTGGGGGGTGATCGGCCCGGGAATCTTATAGATTCCCGGGCCGATCACCCGTGGGTGTTGGTCCACTTTAAAGTTGCTACCCACACCCCAAACCTCATACAAGTGCCTCCAAATGACATAATCCATAAACCTACTATAAACCCAACCTAGTGACTCCCCCTCCATAGACCTCCACCCTGCTTGTGAACACTATGAGATCACTATATCCCCCCCCTTTCCCATCCCCCCTCTCCCCCTTTTTTCCCCCCAAACATTTAACCCAAAAATCTTCATTCAGCCCCTGCGGGGATTGTGTGTCCAGGTCGAAAATCCACCGCAGTTCTTTTTGCTGTAGGAGTTTTTTGAGGTCCCCTCCTCTCGGGCCCAGACTCACCTTTTCAAGAGCCACCACCCTCAGTCCATCCAGTTTGCCCTGATGTACCTCCAGGAAATAGACAAGAATCTACAGCCACACGTACTTGCCCTGAGCTCTTACATCAGAGATTCTATGGATCTACTGAACCGTTTGAATTTGTTGATGCTGCCTGAGAACACTTTTTTAGTTACAATGGACATAGAGGCGCTCTATACGAATATTTCACATGAGTTGGCACTTAAAATGGGTGAGTACTTCTTGAGGATGGGAGGCCGATCAGGAGAAACAAGGATTTGTGTTGCAATTACTGGATTTTGTGTTTGTTTTTTTATGTTTGATGAGAAGTTTTTTTTTCAACCTTTTTTTGGGTTGGTGGGAGAGGGAAACTGTGTTTGGGTCGGAGATGAACCTGTACCAGCCCCACATTTTGGATAGATTTTATAGGAGGGGATATCCTAAGGCAGTAGTAAAGCGTGCCGTGATGAGAGCACGTGACACGCCGAGGGATACCCTATTGATCCCTAAGAAACGTGCGAAAACAGCTAAGGAGATAAGGTTTGTCTCAAGGTATAATGCTAACTGGGCACAATTAAGGGGTTTGCTAAGGAAACACTGGAGCATCTTAAGAAGTGACCCAATATTAGCGAGATGGACTAGGAGGGGTCCCCTTATGGTAGCCCAGCGAGCCCCCAGCTCATTAGCGGACGCTGTGCGCTCCAAGTTGGAGCGCAGACGTCTGCTTCCTGTAGGCGGACTAACGCACTTGCGGCCGGAGTGCGCCAGTCCACGGAGACGTACGAGCCGAGCGGGGGAACGAGTGGAGAGGTGGGTATAAAAGGGGAATATGGGGCCCCCTCCCGCCATACACTTACTGATGCCTTGAGAAAGAGACCAGGGGGAGGTCTTGGAACGCGTGGGTTTTTGCCGTGGGGTTGACATTCTACACATAGTAAAGGAAAAACATTTGTATTGTTTTGTGTTTTACTCTTATATGCACTTTATGCTGAGATCCTGAATCAAACTTTGCACATTGCGTTGGATGTTGATGCACTTTTACTTGGCACATGCACTTTGAATATTTAGGTTATTGTAAGAGGATTGATCAAATTACAGATACTGTTATAGCATTGTATAGAATAGCTCCCCCTTGTGGCGCATTATGTAAGTAAACAATAGATTTTAACATGAAATATAATAAAAGCTATATTATTACATTACAAACGTGGTGAGTGCATTTGTGAGTCCCCGAGGCTCTTCACGGGGGGAGAGAGGTAACCCCCATTGTGGGATTAATCATTAGGATTGAGAGAGCTATTTAGGGGCAGTGCACCACAGGATAATATTAGTTGTTGGTGCCACCTGCCAATTTCAATAATATATCAGACCCATAAACCCCCCCCTGTTGGTGCACCCCTGAACATTGCTGTGTACCCCCTGGAGTACAAGTACTGCCAGGTTAAGCAACAGTGCACTATACATCCCATACTGTCTAAGGCACCCCAGTATGCAACTCTGCACCCCTCCCCCCACAAGACAGAAAGACCTTCATACCATGCTTAACACCACCTGTACCATTTGGTACAATGGCTCTCTGCCACCTTCCTATTCATTCATAGTCTGAAAAAAACTCATCTCTAAAGAAACTGGTAGGTGGGGTACGTTAAAATAAACACAATCTTTGAAGAAATTGTGGATAGCAGCAGACCTGTGTGCACCATTTACAGCAGGATAGTGGTTGCAGGTCAGGGGTTTAATCTGTGTTCATAGAATTAGTGAACCACTGTTTTTGTACATGCCAATTTAGGCTGGAGCAGACATGTTTGTTCATCCCTAGCAGTGTATTCATTGGCCTTGGAAATTGCAGTCTCACTTTCTCCTTCCTTCTTCTCGGGTTTCTTCTTGTTGTGCACTTGCCCTGCAGTGAATAGGTCTCTGGTTCCAGCGCTCCTGTGCTGTCATGTTACACCTTCTATTCTTTCTGTGCTGTTCTCACATCCCTCTGTTTGTGGCAGAATGTTTAGCCCACATTGCAGCTATAGAACCTGATAGCAGCAGCCTCTCTGGCACGCACACAGGTCAATTGCCAGGTCATTTATATCACACTTTTTATTATTAACTCTCTAGACCTATTTGTATCTTTTCCTTGATGGTAGCTATACAAGGCCTATCAAAATAATTTATCCCTTTTTAAATGTTTGAAAATTTACTGTGACAGAACATTTAGGGGATTACTGATTAAAGCCCATGTCATTTTAGTTCCCCAGCAGTAGATAGTACGGATTGTCTATTTTTGCCAGTCTTGAAGATACAACTGTGGACTCACTTTGAATGAGAGGGAAATGTACCAAAATGTTGTAGTCCCTGGGATGCAAATGTGCAATTGAATTGGATACACCAAAAACTAAACATGAAAACAACCAATACAAATGGTATTTTTTCTAGATGCATTCATATAGGTAAAGTGGCAGAGAAACAATGGCAGCCCCCTTGACCTCAATACGGTTACACGCCTGGTGCATGTCAATACTCTTTGCTACAGTCTGGCTGCAGAGGTGTGTACATGGACATGTTGGGTAGTATTTTTGACTACAAATCGGCTTAAAATGCAGCTGTTACTCTCATCCTCTGGACACCCAAGACTCATTTAGCCACTTCCCCTGACTGTCAGGTTTACGAGTGGGATATGTCCCCTTTGGGCAGGCAGAAACTCCACTCAACAGCAGACAGATCCAGCAGGACACTCAACCTTAAAACCCTTGTCTCCACTAGAGGTTCAGGTCGTAAAACTAGAGAATAGACTGCTGGAAAGCTAGACTTTCTGAGCACAGTACATGGGTTCTGGAGACAAGCTGCAGATCTTTTCAGATACAGGATGCATGATCAGGTACTGAATGAGGGAACATGTACTGGATGCAGGAACATGTGAGCATATTAGCCCTTAGAAAAAGCTGAGAACGAAGAGTCATAAGCACAGGATCAGATCGAATACCAGGCCAGGGTCAATGCAGGCAGCAAGGGTTAAGCCACCAGTCAAGGTGGGAAATCAGTCCAAAGAGTAGATTATTTACAACCAGGTTACAACAGACAGACAGGAATTCAGTGGAAGCTCAGGAGCACACAGGATCCAGGATCAGGCAGCACTGTGATGATGTCAAATGCTCTTAATAAACAATATGGATGGATGTGCATATGTGAGAAGTCCCAGGAGAAGGCTGTCTGCTAAAATGAAAAAGGCTTTCACATGGATGTACTCATGTGAGAAGTCCTGGAAACCAACTGCCGGAATGGGATCAGGTTTCCACACGGATGTGCTCATTTGAGAAATCGCGGAGCAGGTTTCCCGTTGAAATGGCATCCAAGCTTTAATACAGATGTGCGCATTCATGAAAATAAAAAAACATGGCCAATGTCTGGCACAACCTGTCATTGCAATGAATGTAGTGGGTATGCTCCAGATGCTGTGCTTCACATGGGGGGGGCACAGCTGCTTGTTCTCTATGTTGATGACCATAGGTGCTACGGGATGCCATCTCTGAACCCAGTATGGTTTTTAGTGGCAGTGTAGGTAGGAATAGGGGACAAAAGCGCAGTATTTTTTATTATGTTTGCCTGGACAGCCCCACTAAAACTACGATACCTATAACTTTTCAAGACGTTTCTTATTCATTTTTTTTTAATTGATACACAGCAAATTACAATATATTGGGATATATATCAGAGTAAAATGAATACTTTCCAGTAACGCACAGCTCTTTCTGCAATTACCTATCAGTGAGGAGTAGTAAAGAAGGTTATAAGACTCTAGGGTCAGTGTCCTCTTTGTGGAGCATCCTGATTTAGGACGTCAGAGCGGCATAGTAAAAGATGAACAGCGCTGAATAACTGGTGGCCCACGCATGTCCTGTGGGACTGCTGGCGAGGTGATCCGGGGGAGAACAACAAGGATTCCCAGGGAGGCGGAATAAAAGTCAAGATACTTTTTAGGCCTTGATTCACTAAGAGTTGAAAAAAATTCTCATGGTAGTAAAAAATTTAATTTATGAGAAAAAACCCTGAGAATTTCACTGTTAGTGAATCACCAGATAGGAAGACAGTGAAAGCCATTGGCACTTTTTTACTCCTGAAAAAAGTATTGAACTTTTTAACCCTTTTTACCTGTAGTAAAAAGTGCCATTGACTTTCATTGTCTTCCTGTCTGGTGATTCACTAACAGTGACATTTTTCTCATTAATTGAATGTTTTACTACCATGAGAGTTTTTTTCAACTCTTTGTGAATCGAGGCCCATAAATCCCAAGTTGTTTTCCTCATCAAGCCAACAATATTGTAAGGAGGACCCTTACACATGCTATTTCTGAGGCTATTTCCCTAAAATGGGTTGACACCGCTTACAACAATGTAATTACCATTGCTGTTGTGGTACCTCAACATGATCCACTCTTTATCAGGAGGATTATAAATGAAAATATCAACAGACCATCTTCCAGTCGCTTCAGTTGAATGGCAGGGACCCCCCTGGGATAGCAGCAGAAATGTACAGTTGTAGATAAAGCAGGCCATTTTATGTCACTTAAAGTGGACCAACACCCAGGATTTTGACTATCCTGGGTCTTGGTCCACTTCGGTGGGGCACCCCCGATCGGGGTGCCCCGCTGTGTGAAACCCCCCCGAACCCCCCGAACTCACCTCTGTCCGCGGCGATGGACAAGCCGCGGACAAGCAGCTCCGCCGCCGCCGCCTCCCGCGCGTCCCTGTTGACGCGCGCGTGCCCGCGCCGGCCATTCACAGACGGCCGGCGCGGGCGCGCGCACGTCTAGAGGGGCGCGAGGGAGGCGGCGGCGGCCGGCCGCCGCCGACACTAAGGTAAGGAGTTTGGGGGGGTTTCACCCTGCGGGACATCCCGATCTCGGATGTCCCGCGGGGAGGGAGGTGATCGGCCCGGGAATCTTATAGATTCCCGGGCCGATCACCGGTGGGTGTTGGTCCACTTTAAAAAACACTCCACATCACAATGGCCATGGCACATTCCAGGTCTAAACTCAACCTTTAATCATCAAACAAACCAGAAACTTTGGGGGATAACAAACTCAGAAAAGGAGAAAAAAAGCCGACAAGCTAATGACAATTATGCTAACAGTACCAAGCTGCATACATTTTGATGGCTAGAGCTCTCCTTTAATGATCTCCATGGAACTGAAAACTAAAACAAGGGCAACTTGAATTCATTTAGGAGTATTTACCAACAGGACATGTATATGATGCGCCTTTGTGCGGCCGCAATTTAACAAGGCATTTATCTGGACAAATCCGGGAATATTTCAAAGGCATTTTGGCCTAATTATACTGTTAGACTTTAGCTGGAGATAACTAGTAATAACATTTCTCTTTGGTGAAATCCCTCTAGGCTTTACTCCTGCACTTTAATTAGCTCGCCTTTCTGCCACAGCAGAGCAGCAGGATTTGGTTATCATAATTTAGGAATAACAATTTACATCAGAAGCAAGCAGAGAAAATGAAAGAAACAATATAAGAGTTTATTAAGACAGCATGCTGAGAAACCTCTGGGCATCTAGACACGACATTACTCAGCAGAACAGGAAGGGCTTCACGAATCTTCCCTACTTCTATGCCTTCGCCATTAACAAGTGTCGTTAACCATTTGCAGGATGCTCTGATCACAGCAGCCTTTTGGTTTATGAAAGTACATCTGCCATAAGCAAATTCTATTCCAAAATAAATACCACCCTGCTTCCATCAAGTGAGCTTCTACACTTGGAAAAGAGTACAGACGTTTTTTGACGCCACCAGCGTGGCCCTTACTTGGGGGTATCCATATGAATTTAATTGTTTTGCAAGTATATATATTATATACACGCAAGGAATTCCTTGTGGCAGGATGGCAAAGTACATCATATCTCAATGTGTGTATAGACAGGGCAATATTTGTTGTTCATGCTGCCCTTGGCATCTCGCAATCCCCTTTTTCCAGTCAGGTCACCATCCTCTAGTATAAAATAAAATAAAAAAACACACCCCTGGCTGCCCCCTCAGTCTATTACATAAATCTGCAGTGTACTTTCCCCTGTACCTCCCTAGTGCCCCAACATGTAGAAAATGTAGTGTGAATGTCAAATCCTCTATGAAGATTTGCCCCCCCAGAAGTTTCTCTTCCCAAATTGAATATGCAGCATCTGTGTGGGTCCCCTCTCAACCTCCCCCAAAAAAACATGTAGAGTGTGTGCCGATCTGTCAACCTCCAAAAATAAGAGTGTGCATGGATCTCGCTGTCTGCCCCTGAAAATGTAACATGCAGTGTACAGGCATATCCCCAGCTCAGACCCCAAAAATAGACTGACCGCCTTACAAGTGAGACCCCCAAGCCACAGAAAAACCCTTAGCAGTGTGCTAAGCAGACCATCATTTTCTTCTTACCATCTCCAAAACACACAGAATTGACATGGCCACAGTGGTAGAGGCAGGGAAATCAGCCATTGCTCCATACTGTGCCTTGTGCCCTCTCTTCGCTCCACACAGCCTGCACCTTTGTGTGGCCGGGGGAGGCCTGTGAGGTGAAAGGAAGTGCTAGCAATTTTGCTTTCACTATAGCAGTAGTAGTCATGAATGCTAGCAATAGATAGGCAGACCTAGTAGAGGTGAACCCAATCCAAAAGAAGAGTCAGCCAACAAGATGTGGGATCAAGCTTGCCTGCTGATTTTTTTTTTATCAGTCTCAAAGGGGACTTAAAGTGCACCTATACTCAGAGGGAAGTATATGTAGTCACCTTCTGTCCCCCGCCCAGTGCCCCAAAACAGCCGGTGTTTTTTTTTTTTACTTCAGCCTTTGCCTAATATTCATAACAACACAATCTGGATACAGTCAGCCATATTGCTCCCTGGCTGAGCAGCCCCACCCCCAGCGATGATGAGTTCATATTGCTCAGCAATGGGGAGGACTTCAACCTGTCATTATGTGACAGTTTGGTTGTAACTGAATTAATTAGCATATGCCATTCACTATAACTCTGCTTCTTGTTGTTTTTTCCTGGTGTGTTTATGGATATTGGGCAAAGGCTAAGGTAAAAAAGAAGCACAGGCAGTTTGGGGGGCACAGAGCAGGTGACCACATAAACTTCCTTTCTGAGTATAGGTGCACTTTAAACTGAACAAAAATCTAGAGCAGCCCCAAGTCATGATGATGTTACTAGTATATACTGATCAACTGTGGGGGCCTCAAAGTGGGACTGCCTAAAGTGGACCAAAGACCAGGGCCATTGGCCATCTGACTCCCTCCCCCTTGAGAATCCATATTCGTGATGCCCCGCTGTGTTAACAGGTCACCCAGTAAACTCACCTTCTCCCTCGATCCAACGGTGCATGCCTGAGCAGTGGCTGCTGCCTGCTATGCCTCCCGCGCCAGGCATTTGTAAGTGGCCAACATGGGCACGCCCCCAGTTAGATGAAAGCAGGGATCCGGCTGCCAGCGTGTTCGGCTAAACTAGGCTGTAGACGACTTGAGGTTTTGGTCCACTTTAAAGGGCTTGTAGGTGATGGGTGTGGTTTAGGCATGTTTACAGGCATTTGAGAAGCAAGCATCCACAGCATTTTTTTCTAATCCTGTGTGTAGAGCCAGACCTCTGGTCACATGGTCCAGGGAGATCCATTGCATTGCACTACCACACTTCAGCCAAAGATTTAGAGCACTTGTAAACTGATTAGACAACTTGTATCCCGTGAGACAGCATTTCCTATAATGTCAGCAAAGTGGGACATTTAGGTGTCCCAAGAGTTTTTTGGAGGGGCAAAATGTCTCAAAGTGGGACTGTCCCACCTTAAGTGGCTCATCTGGTCTGTTTATGTTAGAAATTAATGCAAGTTAGTCTCAGTAACACCCCTGGATTTATTTGCTAGATTTACATTAATTACAAACAGAAAATGAAGGGTGTCCTACCATTTCAAACTCACTCAGTAACTTTACCCTTCTCTATCCAAGAGCAAAAAAAAAAAAAGAAGTTGGAGCTTTGGAAAATTTAAAGAGGAACTATAGGTAAGTCACCACTTCCTCATTCATGGTTTATGGCGCAAAATGGCAGTTAATCACGTGACTGCTGTTGACTAATCTGAATTTCCCAGTGGGCTTGCACATCCAACCTAAGGAGTCTTGATTAATCATGTGATTAACTGCCATTTTGTGCCATATGCCATGAATGAGGAAGTGGTGACTTTCCTATAGTTCCTCTTTAAAAAAATGCCCCTATCTCATACTGTTTCCATACTTCTAGTCATTCAGCACAGTTGGAGTTAGTTACACGGAAATAGGAACTGGAGGGTTCTGGAAGGGATACGGAGGAGAGAGCTGTGCCATACAGGCATATCTTCATATATTGGTGTAGGTAGCTTTAATGGTCAGCAGCCAGGTGAAAAGCCGTCCATGTAAAGCCAAAACAAGATCACAAAACAAGCCAAATGCCAGGATCGCTACAAAAAAATTGTTAGAATCCACATTGGAGGTCAGCCATGGGTCATCCCCCTTCCAAGCAAGCAAGGTCAGCAACAAAAATCAATACAGACTGAAATTTTAATAGATTATGTAAACAGAATAAAAGAAAGTTTATTCTTTCAGCTAGACGTTGTGAAAAAAAAGAGCCAGGGAGGCAGGAAGAACCCCCTGACAGTACTGGTCTGGTAGTAATGGTACGCATGCCATCTGAGAAACAAATTCTGCACAGGTCTGTTCCAGCATACCTGTAACCAAGCTGTATATCTGTAACCCAAAATCCAAAACCCTATCTACCATCAACCCCATGGCCCCTGGTTATACAAACATCCCAATCGATGAAGCTTATACAGGAAACTCTTGCTAATGGGACAGCCCATTGATTTAAAAGTATTTTTTATTTTCAGCTTCACAATTTTTTTGATTTTTTTAGCTTCACAAATGTAACCCAACTAACAAACTTCTTAATTATTCTTAAAAACCACATCACTGTGAATCTTTTTTTATTGCTTTTTGCTACTGCAAATGTTGTATCTCTATATGTCCAAAGCAAATGAAGGGGGTACATGTAATCTGACTATTTTGGGGGGGTCTCAAAGTGGCACACTTTGATAAAACTGGCCAGTTTCCAGAGTGAGCTGGATCTCACTGATGTAGGGTAGTGCAGCTAAGCCTAGGGTAAGGGTTTGTGGGGGGTTTATTTTATGTTTATTTTATGTGCTTTAAGTTTTAAAACTGGGGGGATTGGACTGTTAGGTTTAATGCTTCTTTGTATTGTTATTTTTCACTATATCCAGTCCAGGTCGTCCCAGAAGTAATGACAGTTGGGTTAACCGCCACCAGGTGGCACAGTTACTGCAAGATCCAGAGCTGTAACTCCTCCCGGCCCCCTATAAAATGGGCTGTCTCAATAGAATTCCCAATTCATCTTGCAGTACTGCTGCGAGGATCGTCTTGGATACTCTCTCTGGATACAGCAGCTGAGCGGGGCATTTTAAGCCTGTCAGCCACTGCACCCCTATTGCCACCGTCCCCGTGGACCCACATGCCTCCCAGCCTCGGCTGATGGGACAGGTGAAGGTAGGGAGAATGCCGGGGTCAAGCGTTCACAGAGCTAGGCTCTGGGCCGCAGACCCTCTCCCAAAGGGTAGCCGGCCATAGGCGATGGTGAGCCTATGGGGGGGGGGAGAAACCACATAAATTACCCGGGTTTCCCTCGTCTGTGCCCACAAGCTTTATTTTCTTTGTGTTGTTCATGCTGTATTCCACCTTTTTTACCTCATGTTTTTCATTTGTTTTTACTGCTGGCAGTCTTGGATACTCACCTTCCCTCGTTCCCTCGCCTCTTCTCCTTCCCCTCCATCTTGTCAGCGCTGTGGGGGGGGGGGGCGGGGGTACCGCTCTCGGGGCCTTCTCACGCTGCTGCGCTGCCACCTCCGCGACCTCGGTGTCTGGCCGCGCCGCGCTCCGCGTCGGGGGGGGGGGGTCGCTGCGTGGGCCTCCCTTCCTTTCTAAGGTCTCCTGGGGCCATTTTGGGATCCTTGGGCGCCTTGGGAGCTTCTGCAGCGGGGGCAAGGGGACGCGCGATGACGCGTTTTGCGTGACGGTGCGCGGCCCACCCCTCGAGATTCATGTGTGCTGCGTTTGGGCGCCATTTTAGTCTGTGCTCTGCCTTCTGCGGACCCTTTTTGCCTGCAGCCGTTTTGCCTGCCATCCGGATCCCCCCCCCCCCCGTTTCATCGCCGGTCAGGTTCCGTGAGTCCCTCTTTTCATATGTTGTTTTTTGTGGTGCATGTGCTGTGAGATACTCATGAATCCTTCCGCTTGTCTTCTAGGTGGGCTCCCCTTGCCAGCTGAGGGTTGTGGTTCCTCCCGGTTTCCTACCACCCCCCCCCTCTCTCTCCACACCCTCCTCCCGTAAGAGGGATCATAAAAAGAGGGACTAAATTGGGATCGCTCAGGTTTGGGCCGTCAGTGCCTTGTAACCTGCATTTTTTCTCTATAATCACCATAATGGAGGATTCTGGGGATGGTGAGCTAGGGGCCCCATCTGGGCAGGCGAAGCTCTGCCCCATGTGCAGTACCAGCCCCCTGGGCGGACTCAGCACGATTTGTGTCACCTGCACTGGGAGCGTACTTTTGGAACATGTTAGGGCGTGCGTCCTTGCCCCTAGCCCTCTTTACCTGCGGCCTTGCCTACGCCCCCACTGCTGCATTCAGCCCTCAGCAGGGGGAAGCTAGCAGGGGGTCCCAACCCGACTTGACTGACCGGGTGGCCAGCCTGGAGAGACAGTTATCTTGCACGGCTACTGGGAAGGCCACGAGTAAGAAGCGTCACGTCGAGTCGGGTTACTCGGATTTTGCTGATGATGATGACGATCTCCATGGAGGAGGGTGAGTTGTTTAATGACTCCGCTGCCTCAGGGGATCGGTCGGTTGGCTATAACAACGAGCCTGGTTCCTCCTCGGATGAGGATATGTGGCTCCCTGACGACATGGAGATATTGCTGTCTTCTGTGTTTGAGACCTTGCATATTGTCCCTCCTATAGCGACTAAGAGGAAGCAGGGTGATTTATCCCTGAGAGACAGAGGCTTGTCTTCCCTGAGCAGGCCCACTTTTCCAATATGGTGTTTAAGGAATGGGAAAGACCTAATAAATTGCCATCGGTGCCTAAGGGCCTGGACAGGCGGTACCCCTTCCCTGAGGAGCTGGTCCGCCTCTGGTCCCGTCCCCCCGATGTGGATGCCCCTGTGTCGAGGTTATCCAACACTATGGTTATGCCGTCACCCAATACTGCTTCCTTGCGTGACCCTGCTGACAGACGCATGGATCAGCTGGCTTGTCATGCGTTCACTTTTGTGGGTGCTGGGCTTTGCCCTTGCCCTTGCATTGTCTCATTGGCCATCAAGAAGAAGGTGAGATGCCTTGTTGATATTGCCAAGTCTCGCAAGCGGGCGGAGGAGTATAAAGACTTCAAAGCCTGTGTGGATTTTATTGCTTTTGTAGTCTCGGCTATGGACGATGGTGATTGGCTTGGCGCCAGGGCTTAGGCCCTGCTAATTGCGCTTCGTCGCTCGCTCTGCCTGAGGCAGTGGTCGGCTGACGCGGTGGCCAAGAAGTCGCTCACTAGTATCCCCTTCCTGGGGCTCAGATTATTCGGGGAGCAGCTGGACCTTCTGGCCAAGGATGGAAGACTCCCTCAGCGACGGAAGCCTGCGCGGCCCTTTCAGGGTTCTTCTGCCTATCGCTCCTTTCGAGGAGGAAGAGGATCTTCATTTTCAGGTGGCCGCAGAGATTCCTGGGGTCGAGGTAGGTCTCGCTGCTGACCCAATCCCTCCTGGGGAGCTAAATCCAAACCCCCTGCCAAGCCCTCTCAGGCATAAGGGGGCGCCCTCACCCATCCGGGTGGGGGGACGGCTTCTGCTATTTGCTCCCATCTGGAGACTGCACGTCTCGGATCGGTGGATTTAGTTGGTGGTTTCCTCCCGGTACAAAATAGAGCTAGCAGTTTGGCCGCCCTCAGGATTTCTTCGGTCGCGGATCTCCCGGAACGCATTGATGGCGCAGGGCCTAAGGATGGACGTTCAGAGCCTTCTACTATCAGGTGTGATTTGTCCCGTGCCTCGCCTGGAACGGGGTCAAGGGTTCTACTCCAATCTGTTCACGGTGCCCAAGAATGACGGAACGCTGCAACCTACAATCTATCCTGGATCTGAAGGGTCTCAACAAGTTTGTCAGAGTCAGACATTTCCGCATGGAGACCTTACGGTCCGCGGTAAGCTCGCTTTGGCCCGGCGACTTCATGACCACAGTGGACATCAAGGATGCTTATCTGCACATCCCGATCTTTCAGGGGCATCAGAAGTTCCTGAGGTTTGCGCTGGAGGATCAGCATTACCAGTTTGTGGCACTACCGTTCGGGATAGCCTCAGCTCCCCATGTGTTCACCAAGGTGCTGGCGGGCATCATGGCCATCCTGAGGAACCGGGGCATTCGTGTTCTTCCTTATCTGGATGATTTGCTGATTGCTGCTCAGTCCCTTCAGACGGTGTTCCACTCTCGAGGATTCCGGGTGGGTAATCAATTACCCCAAGGGCCTTATTTATCAAGGGCTAGCGCCAGGTAGTGTCTGACTAGCGCCAGGTAGCGCTAGCTATCGGCGGCTACCGACTCCAGAACGCCAGGTGGCGGACACAATCACGCATTTATCACGCTAAATGAGGCTAGCGCCGGCGAGAGCGTCGGCTAGAGCGGGATTCATCATGTAGCCGACTGCAACGAACAGCGCTGCTACTAATCCCATCACAGCGCCAGGTATGACCTGTCGCTCCCTGGCGCTCTCCAATGCATTTCAATGGAGCAATCTTTAAATATTCATAATTAATTGAATTTATTTATTTATTTTTTTTTTTTTTAACTGTCAAAAATTCTGTGACCACTACGGCAATGTTAGATATTTTTTTTAAGTTAAAAAAAAAAAAAAAAAAATTTGTGCAGAATTGATATTACAGGTCTGATATTAATGTATTCATATTACAAAATGTTTAGAAAAACTTGTTTAATTTTTAAATAAAAAAATATGGTTGTTTGGGGGTTAAAAAACTACTTTTAAGCCATCGCCGCCAGCGCTCTGGGGTTTAAACAAGCATTTCACAGCGCGAGAATTTTTTGAGCGTGATTTGTTAATGAATATGCTGGGAGCCGTTCGCTCTGGCCATTCGCTGTCAGGCGCACCCATACAGCGCGGAACCTGTGAAACAGCGACTCCTAACCCCGTATTCAACATTACCGCACACTGACTGAGTCGCTGTCAACAAGCGAACAACGGCCAAGCACGGCGAATACTAGCGGGCGCTGTGAAAATCACGCTACTGGCGCTCATCTGTCGCTACCTGGCGCTATTAATGAATCGGCCTGCAAGTCTTCTATCACTCCCTCAATGGGAGCTTTTTCGTTTTAGGCCTGATTTTTTGCCTAAGGTCGTTTCTCCCTTTCATCTTAACGAGGAAGTTGTTTTGCCTTCCCTGTATCCAGAACCGCCTAATTCTAAGGAAAGGACCCTCCATGTCTTGGATGTGGTCAGAGCCATTAAGTACTACCTGGTTGTGACTGAATCCTTCAGGAGGTCGGATTCTCTCTTTATTCTCACTGAAGGTTCTAGAAAGGGTTTGCCTCCGGCCAAGTCCACTCTCATTAAGTGGATTAGGCAGGCGGTGGTGCAAGCTTACTCTGCCAAGGGGAAGATTCCCCCCTTTTCGTGTTATAGCTCATTCTACTAGAGCTATTGGTGCTTCTTGGGCTTTTCAGCACCAAGCCCCTGTTGAACAAGTTTGTAAGGCCGCTACCTGGTCTTCTGTTCATACCTTTACTAAGTTTTACAAGGTTGATGTTAGGGCCTCAGCTGACGCTGCTTTTGGCCGAAAGGTGCTACAGGCAGTAGTGAAATGTACTACATGCTGTTCCACACTGGGGATCCCGCCCTGATGGACACTGCTTTTGGATGTCCCAACTGTCATTACTTCTGGGACGACCTGGACTGGATATAATGAAAAATACAATTCTGTGAAACTCACCTGTAGAATTGTTTTTGAATATATCCAGTCCAAGTCGTCCCACCCCGCCCTTGGTTCATTATCTCTTGTTTGCCTTTTGTGGTGATTACCTTTTATATTGGACCATTGTCCTTAGTGTTTGTTGGAGAGAGTACATGCTGAAGCTATGTGAGTTAACATGGTTTCTTGGCCTCCCGGCCTGTCTCCTTTTACTGCTTTTTGACACTCTGGGAATTCTATTGAGACAGGATCACGTGGCTCGGGTAAGTTGCTTTCTGCTGCACACTCTGCGCCTCCCCACCACACCTACCATCGCAATTTTTCTTTACATCCCGGATTCTGCCTTTGGGGGCCCCTTGACAGAAGGGATGTTGTCCCATCCCCCCACCACCCTTCAGTCGAACTTACCAAACCCGAATATTGGGGGTCTGCTCATCACTAGTTATTAACACCAAACGTGGCTCTTGACCATCCTTGTGTGAATGTGGTTCTCATGTTGATATGTTGGGGACCGCTGCAGTATACCATACCTTGCATGAATAAAAACCTTCACAGTCATTTATTTTGAACCGAACAGCAACAGGGTCAAGCTATAAATGTTTAAAAAATGTTTAAAGGGTCAAGCTATAAATGTTTGAAAGCACTTAACAATCATTTACATCTGGATCTATAATCCTTCAAGATTTCCATGTATATTTTACTCGGGATTAGCCAGCACACGGCAATTTATGATTTATGATTTTTTTTACTTTGATTTTTGTATAGCATGCCATGGTTTTTTATATGCATCATTCGATGTAAATATTGGAAGCACTCATTTTTGCCTGATACCTTTGGAAACCGCAATACTGGGTCAGATATTTCCTGTGCCCACCTAAAGTGTATTAGAATGTACACTGCTTTTGAAACTGGCTTGAGGCAGGAGATTGTGAAAGACCCCAGATGTTCAACTGACTTGCAGACATCTTATAAAGAGTCCTTATCCCAAGCTAATCCCAGTAGTTGGAATGCTGTGTCCTGCTGTATTGGTGATAAGGTGCAGTTCCTAGCAGTGAAAACAGCCACCAGAGATAGCGACTGATAATGTTTACTGTGCACTTGCGGTTCAGGACAAAGTCCAGGTATAGATGTTTTACAAGAAGGAATACACAAACCTTAGACAGCTTTTATTTATAAATTGGCTCCTCTCCTTTATATGCCATAAATAATCCACAGAAACCAAACCATTCGGATTTGATTCTGGCATTTCTTCTCCAATACTATTTTTGCAGGGAGAGAGGTTTGATATGTTATGTAGCATCATCAACGTGATATGTCTCAGTGCTAAGGATTAGGCATTTAAGGATCCTCTTGCTACATAACACTACCCGACTGATTTGGATTCCATTGCCCATTAACTTTATAATTTCAATAATATACATTTTTTATATTTACAGAAAGCAGTTCATTGAAGGAGTAAATAATTATTTGGCATCTGATGGTTTGGAGTGCAGGCTTTTTTAGATGTTTCACACTGATGCAGATGTGTCAAACACTTGTCCTATATAGTTATGTAAGAATCAAATTCAGTTGACTAATATATAAGTGTGCATGCATTTAATCAATTTTAAGTTACAATTGCATAGATAAAACAAGTGTATAGACAGACATTAGCATCTCAATCACAATTCTACAGTTCAACTTTATACCAACCACAACAGTTTCTCAACAAAATAGCTCTTGGTGTGGGAAGGAAAAATTCTGCCTCTCCTAATCCATCCATTGGTACTGCTGCTATCCCATTCCGGTATGTGCCATCCCATGCAACTTTCTTAGCCGCAGGCAGTGCCCCCTTCCAATGACTGAGCTCAACATAGGGTGAGGGGCCTGGCATATGTCCATCGCCACTAACCATGGCCATGACCCACATACAGAAAACAAGATGGCTTTTATAAAGACTCCTCCCTGGCCACATAATGACCTGGACACCCAGGGCAACCACCCTGCTTGACCTCCCCTAGAAGCTGCTCTGATACCAACAACAGTTTTGCTCATGTGCATGTGTACTTGCTTGTAATAGATTTTATACTGTTATCTTCTGGGTGATCCAGGATGTAGAAGTGGAGCCTTTAGCTGTTCATACAATGGACTTATAAAGGTATGAACTTTATACTATAATCTTGTGCAAAGTTTTTTCTTTTCAAGGCATCTGATTGCACCCCCCAGGCATCCAGATTCGGTATACCCTGCTGTGTGAAATCCCTCGAGACCCTAATAACACTACCTTCTGCCTGATCCAACGGTGCATGCGTGAGCCATGGCCAGTGTCACCTATATCTCTAGCTGGGCACACGCCCAACTGTCCCTCATTTGAAGGGACTGTCCCTCTTTTGAGTCCATGTCCCCCTGCCCCTCATTGTTCTCATTTGTCCTTCTTTAAGGTGTAACATGCTTCATTTGCGTATTCAAAATGTTTATATTGTTGTAACTGTTACACTCGATCTCCTATCCATCTCTCAATAAGGGGGTGTGACCTAATTTAAAAAATGTCCCTCTTTCCCACCCTGAAAAGTTGGAAAGTATGCTTTTAGAGGGTAGTGGTAAATGCGGCCACCGGTGTGCTCGTTTCCGCAAGGATGCTTTTGGTTACACTCAGCCCTTAGGTACATCTACAGGTCAGAATGGCAAATACAAGTGAGAAGTTACAATCAGAATTGAGTTACCTCAGTACAGACAGATGTACAGACAGATGTTGTTGATATTTAGTTCTTTGCATGTAGCTCAGCCTCTGGATTACATTTATTCATGACCCCACTGTGCCATTTGCATTGTACTTATGGCTTTCCTTCTAGGTTTCATTTTTTTGAGCCCACAGATGGCCAGTAAAGTGGTCCAAATCTCTCTCCAACAGGCCATGGAGTCTAAATGATCGCTGGGGCAGTTTTTGCTCAGCTGACCCATTCGTTCGTGTCCCAATTAGAAAAGAAGCCTGTAATAACAATATTTAAAAGCCCACATACTGGATATATAAGCCTTTGGTCAGGGTCATCTATGGAAATACGTGTCTGCAATAAAGTGTCCCAAGTGTAGTGTATAGAGTTATAGAGGCCTGGACTGGCCCACAGAGTTACCAGGGAATTCTCCAGTGTCCCTGGATTCAGGGGCCCATGGCCTTCCTCACCAAAACCTGAACTAAGTCTAGCTTATTTGTGGCATCCCAAGTGCCACATTATAGAGTATAGAGACACCGCAGTTTGGGCCCTGAATATCAGCCTGGTGATACTTGTATCCAAGGGTGGGGTGGGCTCTACCGATGGGCCCCAGACACCCCAGTCCAACACTTCTGTTATATACTCCAGACACTGAGATTATTGCATATTTTCATATTCTCTCTTTTTCCTCAAATAAGATAACATTTTCATAATCAGTATTCAAATGGTGTCTCCCCAGAATTCCAACCAATCTGTGTTTGACCTGATGAGCTATTCCTGTATTTGTTTCTAAGAAGCAGCTTGGACAAATGTTGGGCTGGAACAGTGTATTTCCTTTTACTTTATGTATGCCATCCAGCCAACATTGGCATGATAATGTAACTGGATGGTGCCACCAGTCTGTATGGCTGATACCTGATACAATAGCTGGGTGCCAAAAACAGTTCATATCTACTGGAGTGTGCAACTCCAAAGAGAATCACTCCCCGCTGACAACTGTTAGTAGAACAACACTGGCATTTTCTCAAAAAGAGATGTATGAATGCCGGGACTCAGGACCTCCTATCCACCTATCTGCACAATCTTAACAAAAGTTGGATAGTTAAAGAGAAGACTTGAACTGCTTTTAGTGACAAAACAAAGGGTATCTTTCTGTTATAAAATAAGTCTGAAAGGTTATAAACTCGTTCAGTAAAGGTGATTGCAGGGAGATTTTTTTTAACTTTCTGCCCTTGTTCTTAGCTAGATGCATACACTATACTTGTATAAACAGTGGTATTTGGACCCTAAACCCTAAAGTGGGTTTAAGTAAAAAAGTAACCCACACTCGGGTCATTTTGATTTGGGATGCCCCTCCGGTTACAGATGCCATAATCGGGCAGTAACATTCAATCTCTGGCAGCCAATGAGGTTGGCCAGATGCACATCGACATGCACAACACCTGGATAAGAGAAACAGCGGCAGAAAAATGAGATGGAAAAAATGATCCTACAATCAACTGAAAAGACTTAATGAAAAGTGGAAGCATTTAGGATCCACAGCAGCTCTAAAAAGATTCATGGCATGAGCATTCAGAGCAATTACATGCAAGTCTTACCAAGCATAATGCTTGGCATTGGATGGGATGGTTTCATCAGTGGACTTCAAAACAAAAAGTGTTCTGTGTCACTCATGAACTCCTGCAACCCAGAAGATTGTAGCTGGGACCACTTTGTGGAGTTCCTATCATTGGATCTGACTCACCAACATGCCTAGGTGAGTGTTTTTGTTTTATGCACCCCAGAGATGGTAGCCAATGCGATTTGCTCACACTTCCACAAACAGTACACGTGTGCAAACCTGACACAGTGCACATGAACAAAGCTTTGCGTGCAATGTGTAGAGACCAGACATCATTGTTTTATATGGCTAACCTGAGCTTTCCAGAATCTCCAGATTCAGAAAATCTGTTTATGTGTAATATAGATGGCATTTTCATAATTCCATCTACAGTGATGGAGCCAGTGGGTCTGTGGGATTTCTTTGAATTTCAGCACAGCTTCCTGGCAGGGGTTTTTCTGCTGGCCAGCTTGTGGTCGGTCATGCTGTCGGTGTGAACTGTGCCAGCGAGACCATATAAGGCTGACCATATAAGGCCCCTGTTTTTATGACTAAATGATATGACTACTCTGATTCACCAGATGGAAGTAATGTGAGTCCTGTAGACAGCTTCACCTTGTCTGTATGTGTCTGTGAGGGATGTGTGTGGCTGAGGGAGAGGGGAAGAAGGGAGGAGCTACTTGCATCAGAGCTAGACTAGGGGAGCCAGGAGAGGACTAAAGCAATTAAAGGCACACTGCTCAGCTTATGTAAATAAACACTATATCAAGCAGTTATCCCGGGTAAAATAAAACGCATGTCGTGGAACATGACAATGACTGCTCAATCTCTCTTACCGGTTGCCAAATTTTGCAAGGATTTTTAACTATGCTTTGTGCTTCCTAATTATGACTTGGCTTCTAGATGTCATTGTCTGCTGCCTGCCCAAGACCTTTGCTACCAACTTTGACCACCATTACAGCCTGTTATTAGTCCATGACCTTTGACTGATGCTGTTTTTGACATTCAGCTGCTGCCTGTCCACTGATGCCACTGAATCACTGCTTCCTTGTCCAGACCCTCGATTTCCCAGTAGTACCACCTAGTGCCACGACCAAACCTTTGTCTATCCACATAGCTAGACATGCCTGGTGCTTAATACTTAGATGAGACTGATGGGTGGGCCCACTTTGGGACCTCCCACACTACCTATTTCATTCTCAGAGCAGCTTGCCATTTTTCTTTCATTTGTATGTAGCCAGGTGCATACATGGGGGCTGAGGTCAAGCCGACACTAGCAGGCTGTGACCCTTCCCCCATGTAGTGTAGCTCCCGGTAAGTAGCTCTGTATTTTACTAGCTGCAGTACATGTCCCTATTATGGGGATCATATATTTAGAGTAAGGACCACACTAAACATAGAAACATAGAAGGTTGACGGCAGAAGGAGACCATACGGTCCATCTAGTCTGCCCTTATGTGTATACTGTATGTACTCTTTATCTTAGGATAGATGTGTGCTTATCCCAGGCATGTTTAAATTCAGTTACTGTTGATTTTTCAACTACCTCTGCTGGAAGTTTGTTCCAAGCATCTACTACTCTTTCTGTAAAATAATATTTTCTAACATTGCTCCTGATCTTCCCCCCGACTAGCTTCAGGTTGTGCCCCCTTGTTCTATCATTAAGCTTCTTCTTAAAAACACTCCCCTCCTTTAAAGGTCTCAATCATGTCCCCCCCTCTCCCTTCTTTCCTCCAGACTGTACAAATTAAGTTCTTTAAGTCTCTCCTGATAAGTTTTAAGTTTAAGTCCTTCCACCATTTTCGTTGCCCGCCTTT
Organism: Gastrophryne carolinensis; assembly: GCA_027917425.1. Classification (NCBI taxonomy): domain Eukaryota; kingdom Metazoa; phylum Chordata; class Amphibia; order Anura; family Microhylidae; genus Gastrophryne; species Gastrophryne carolinensis. The sequence goes on from CM051239.1 coordinate 122,155,102, forward strand.
GGACACGTTCTATTTGAATAATGTCTTTTTTCAGGTAAGGTCTGCAAAAATGCACACAGTATTCTAGCTGTGGCCTTACCAGGGCTCTATACAGCGGCATCACAACCTCCCTCTTCCTACTGGTGATGCCTCGAGCTATGCAGCCGAGCATCCTGCTTGCTTTTCCCACTGCCTGGCTACACTGTCCACTCATCTTGCAGCTATCAGTAATCAGTACCCCTAAATCTCTCTCCTCCGAGGTCCTGGCTAACACAGTGCTGCCCATACGGTACTCAGAGCAGGGATTCCTTCTACCCAAGTGCATGATTTTACATTTAGAGACATTAAACTCTAGTTTCCACAGTTTTGACCATCTATCCAGTAAAGCTAAATCATTTTCCATGTTGCAGACACCTCCAGGAATATCCACCCTATTACTAACCTTTGTATCATCAGCAAACAGACAAACTTTTCCTACCAAGCCTTCTCCTATGTCACTTACAAATATATTAAAAAGAATGGGGCCCAGGACAGAGCCCTGCGGCACACCACTTGTAACTCGCCTTTGTTCAGATTGCACGCCATTTACAACAACACTCTGATACCGATCCCTCAGCCAACTGGAAATCCACTGAACTATCCAGGGATTGAGTCCTACCTTCAATAACGTATCTATGAGCTCCTTATGTGGTACAGTGTCAAAGGCTTTGCTAAAATCCAGATAGGCGATATCCACAGCACCACTTTCATCTAACACTTTAGTGACATTGTCAAAGAAATCAATAAGATTGGTCTGATATGATCTGCCCTCAGTAAAGCCGTGCTGTTTTGGGTCCATTAGGTCATTAATTTTTAGATGGGAAATTATCTGTGTTTCCATTAATTTGACCACTATAGATGTTAAACTAACTGGCCTGTAATTACTGGCTTCTTCTCTACTCCCCTTTTTATGGATTGGTATGACATTGGCCATTCTCCAATCATCTGGAACCTCACCAGTTGAAAGGGAATGGTTAAGTAAATCAGTCAGAGGGGCTGCTATCACAAACCTAAGTTCCCTTAGAACTCTGGGGTGGATTCCATCTGGACCCATCGCCTTACTTACCTTTAGATGTGCCAGCTCGGATAGGACATCAGCCTCCAGAAACTCCGGAGCTGTGCCCTCCCAGCGGGATGCTGTGCTATGGCCGTGCCTGCTACTATCTGAAAATACCGAACAAAAGTAGCTATTCAGATGGTCAGCCACAGCCTTATCTCCGTCAATATAATTATTTTCCCTATTTCTAATTTTTGAGACTGCATTGCTTTTCTTCTTTCTGTCACCAATATATCAGAAAAAGGTTTTATCTCCCCTCTTCATAGATTTGGCCATTTCTTCCTCCTTTTGCCCTTTAGCAGTCCTTATAATCAGTTTTGCTTCCCTCTGTTTAATTTTATACGCCTCTCTCTTTTATGATAGTGCTGACTTCCCTAGTAAACCATAATGGTTTCTTCTTCCTTTTATTCTTGCTAGTTTGTTTCACATATTGCTTAGTTGCCTTTAAGATGGCCATTTTTAATAGTGACCACTGGGCACTCACTTCTGCTACTCTGTTCCACTCACCTAATTTTCTTTCTACATACTCCGCCATTTCCTTGAAGTTTGTCTTCCTAAAGTCTAGCACTTTGGTTCTGGTGTGTGATTGCACAATGTCTGTTTTTATTCTGAACCATAAGCATTGATGGTCACTGGAACCCAGATTTTCTTCAACCCTGACCTCGGACACCAGATCCCCATTGGTCAGAACTAAGTCCAGAATGTTATCTCCTCTAGTTGGCAATGTCACAAGTTGTTTTAGAGACACTCCATTAAGTGTCTCTAACATATAGTCCTGCTCTTGCATGTCGATGCACTTGGGATATTCCAGTCCACATCAGGCATGTTGAAGTCACCTGTAATTACAATGTCCCCCTTCTCTACCATTCCACTGATTTCATCTATTAACAGGTTATCTAGATCCTCAGATTGTCCAGGGGGCCTATATATCACACCAAACACAGAGTGCCTTGTCGGGCGGTGTGGCTTCAACATATATCTGCAGATATATGCGTCCAAACCTCTGCCTTTCCACATAGCTAGACATGCTTGGTGCTTAATACTTTGATGAGACTGATGGGTGGGCCCACTTCGGGGCCTCCCACACTATTTAATTCTCAGAGCAGCTTGCCATTTTTCTTTATTGTATACAGACCATAGTTGAACTTTCCTTTAATATGACAAGTATATCAGGTCTATCACAGGCTTATCCTTTCTCAGGAATTACTAGCTTTGATACAGAGCCATTTAAAGCAACTAATGGAGTCACTTTAATGTCTGAATGGCGATTAAGTGTAACTAGTATGCATTGTGTGGTTCTTCCAGTAAACAGAGCTTGTCGCCTCCCAACATTGCACAACTGCCCATTATCACTATTATTACGTGTCAATAGATATGACCTTCAAAGGAACAAGTTGCAATAGTGTCATGTTGTGCTGCTTTATATTATCCAGCTACACCAGACACTGACCCTGGGAATAAAGAGGTTTATATCGTGCCAAGGTCCCACACTGGTCGCACGTAATGCATTGCGTAATCGGGCAGAGTCCAGTGCTTGTCCCAACTTAACGCTAGGTTTCTGAAGCTAGCATGCTATGGGTTCATTTAAAGGAGACCTGCTTGGATCCCATCTATCCATGCATTCCTCTGTCCTTTATTATATATCTCTTCTCCCGCTTCTTTCTGCCCTTTTTCTCTTTCTTCCTTACTTTTTATCTTCTTGTTATACTGGACAGTCATTGCGTAGGGAATCACAAGGTATTTTATGTGGTAGGAGGGTAAAGTACACCAGACATCAGAATATAAAGCAATATATTATAGAATAAGCATAAACTGGGAAAATAAAAGGTACAATCAAACACATATACAGTTGAGTCACATTATTATGACTACCAGCAAATATCTATAGTAAACACTGTGTGCAACAACAGCTACACAGCCTGGGAGTGACTCAATAACGCCCTGGTAGGTTGTCAAAGTTATTGGGAACGATGCTGGCTGAAGGGCATCCCATAGTTGCTGGAGGGTGTGTGGGGGGAAAATCCATAGTGAACCTGCCAATCAAGCTGGTCCCACAAATGTTCAATTAGGTTAACCCATCAGTCCTCCAAAAAATGGTCATTTAAGGGTCAGGGTAATACCTGGTCATGGGAATTGTAACAGGAAGACGACACTCAATCCATCTGCTTATAAATGTATTACCAGCTGAAATCCAGGGGAGCCAGGCAACCCTCCAACACTGCTATATAATCACATGGCACAACAAAGGGATGCTGCTTCAACTCCCGCAGTAAAATTTACAGTTTATTCAAAGTTGCATTAAAATCCTAAATTAAGCACTCACATCATAAAAAGTTCAGATTGCAGCAGTAAGTAGCGCAACACATTTCTGGGACGTGATTCCCTTCATCCCTATCTCAGAAAACTGTTGTGCTACTTATTGCTGCAATCTGAACTTTTTATGATGTGAGTGCCTCCTTTTGGATTTTATTGCAACTTTTCCAACAATGGAACATATGCCAAGGCCCTTATTTAACAAGGGATAGCGCCAGGTAGCGAATGGTGAGCGAACGGTAATGACGGTCACCGCCACGAGTACGCCGGCTCCCCTCCGCAATCACACATTTATCAAGCCGATCCTGCTTAGCGACTGACAGAGCGCCAGATAGCGAATCATTCATCATTATTCCAGCCTCACCCCACAGCGCCAGCGAGCGACCTTGAACAGCGACAGGTATGACCTCTCCTGGCGCTCTCCAATGCATTTCAATGGAACAATCTTTAAATATTCATAATTAATTGCTATTAATGTTTTTTTTTTTTAAATGTAAAAAATTCTGTGACCACTTCTGCAATGTTTTAAGGTTAAAAAAAAAAAAAAAAAATTGTGCAGAATTGATATTACAGGTCTGATATTAATGTATTCATATTACAAAATGTTTTGAAAAACATGTTTTTTTTCTTCAAAAAATATGGTTGTTTGGGGGTTAAAAAAATACTTTTAACCCATCGGCGCCAGCGCTCTGGGGTTTAAACAAGCATTTCACAGCGCGAGAATTTTTTGAGCGTGATTTGTTAATGAATATGCTGGGAGCCGTTCGCTATGGCCATTCGCTGTCATGCGCTCCCATACAGCGCGGAACCTGTCAAACAGCGACTCCTAACCCCGTATTCAACATTACCGCACACCGACTGAGTCGCTGTCAACAGCCGAACAACGGCCAAGCACAGCAAATACTAGCGTGCGCTGTGAAAATAACGCTACTGTCGCTCATCTGTCGCTACCTGGCGCTATTAATGAATCGGCCTCCAAGTGTGACATACACTCCGCTTCAACTCTTCATGACATTTGGGTTATTCTCCAGTAAAGGGCGAACTTCTGCAGAGATGAATGAAAAAAAAGGAGCTCCTCCCAGTCCATAAATACCTGGGACCTCCCACCAATTCCCCAGTTTCTTCTCTGCAGGCGAGCAAGACAGAAGATGAAGACTTCTCTTACTTGCAGGTAAGCCGGGCTCGCGCCCGGCCATTTTGTCCCCTCGTTTGGCGCGATGCTGAGGGCCAGCCCATGGCTGGGATCCGCGTTGCTGGGAAGGGGGCGTGGCCTGGCGAGCGCGCGTTCTGCGCTGGCCCGCCCCCTTCTCTTCCTCCTCTTCTCATGAGGCTCTTCTCCGGGGGGCCATCTTGGTGCTGCTGTGGCTGATCCTGCATGCTTCTGGCCGGTAAGGGCCTGTTCCTTAGCTTACAGCAGGGTGGCCTCCTTTTTTCCTTGCATGTGTGTATATAGGTATATATGGAGATATATGTAATTATATATATATATATATATATATATATATACAGTATATATATATATATATATATATATATATATATATATATATATACAGTATATATATATATATATATATATATATATATATTTTTTTTTTTTTTTTTTGAGGCGATTGTGACTTATGATGCCTTCATTGTGTGTTACAGATTGCATCGTATGCATCGTGTGCATGATAAGGGGATCCTCCTGGTCCTGGGGTCCCTAGTCTTAAAATAGATCAGCACAAATCCTCCCACTGGGACTTTTAAGGGGCATCCCGGGTTGCTTATTGCTTAAATTCCCTGCGGTCTTGCGACTGACCACAAGAATCACCATATGGAGGCTCCGCAGGATACCGGGCTCGGGCTCCCTCTGGGACAATCCCGGCCATGTGTGGGTTGTGGGGCATCCCTTACGGGTGAGAATGTGCTTGTTTGTATACCATGTGCACAAAAGGCCATATCGCGGCAGTCGGGTGCCCAGCCTTCTGGGTCGGCGCCCCCCGCTTCATCGCCTTCCCCTCCCCACCTTATCCGTACCCCAAGTGACATTGGTGCAAGCGGGGAGTCGCATTCCGATGTTTGTGCTAGGTTGGCCAGCATCGAGAAATTTATGGTTAGCGCGGTGGACAAGAAGGCCCAGGCTAAAAAGAGACATTTGTCGTCGGTCCAGGCGACTTGGGATATTGATGATGATTCATTTGATATGTCGGATTATTCCCCGTTAGAGGAGGGGGAATTGTATGAGGAGTCAGAGGCTGACGATGTATGGTTTGGCGAGGCTGATTTTGGGCAGGCGCTGGGGGATGCTGTTGACACGGCCACGGTTTTGTCACATCTCTTGGATGTTTTGGATATTGCGCCGCCTGAGGCGCCCCCTCTCAAGAAGGGGGAATTTTTTGGGGCCCACAAGCCTCGTTCGGAGTTCCCTACCCAGGGTCATTTTGATGCGCTGATCCTCAGGGAATGGGATAAACCTAGTCGGCTTCCGGGTGTTCCTCAGGGATGGGATAAGAAGTATCCTTTCCCGGTGGACGCGGTTAAGCGCTGGGCTTCTCTTCCCGAGGTCGATGCGCCAGTTTTGGGGTTTACCAACTTCTCCGTGCTTCACACCCCAGACGCCACTTCCCTAAAGGATGGTGAGGATAGGCGCCTTGATGGCATGCCATGCCTTTGCCAGTGTTGGCTCGGCTGTTTGTGCATCTGCGCTGGTGTCGGTGGCTGCTAGGTCTCTGATTAGGGACTGGTTAAATGACGCTCACCTTGATCCGGCCAGCGCTGAGTTCACTACGCTTAAAAGATTTGAATTGTTCATGGATTTTGTCTTGGCTGCTATGGAAGACACTATTGTTATGTGTAGTAGGACTTCAGCCTTATTGGTGGCCATGCGCCGCTCGGTATGGCTCCGTCAGTGGACGGCGGACTTTGCGGCCAAGAAATCGCTCACAGCTCTTCCCTTCTTGGGTACGCGGCTGTTTGGAGATAAGTTGGATGCTGTGGCAAAGGGAGGTAAGTTACCTCAGTGGAAGAAACAGCGCCGTCCCTTTCGGGGGGCAGGCTCTTTCAATCCTTCCTTTCGAGGTGCCAGAGCTGGCAGAGGTTTGGCCTTCTCGGGTGTCAGAGGCTCTTCCTGGAACAGGGGCAGAGGTCAGGCCCGTCCCGCGCCTGCCTGGGGTTCCAAGCCCAAGCCTGCGGGTAAACCAGCTCAGCAATGAAGGGGCGCCCTCACCCGCATGGGTGGGGGGACGGCTGCAGCTCTTCTTCCAGGTCTGGGCCCGGGAGGTCACAGACAATTGGATCTTGGAAGTGGTCTCCTCCGGGTACAAACTGGAGTTCGAGTACTGGCCTCCTCCAAGATTTTTAAGGTCTCGGGTGCCCTTGGACTCTCAGGCTGCACAGGGGCTCCTGTTAGCAGTGAAAAACCTTCTGGACATGGGAGTTGTATGCCCGGTGCCTCCGTCGGAGAGAGGCAGGGGTTTCTACTCCAATCTTTTCACGGTCCCCAAAAAAGAAGGTTCTGTAATACCCATTCTGGACCTCAAGGTCCTCAACAGATTCATCAGAACTAAGAAGTTCAGCATGGAGACTCTGCGCTCGGCCATCAATTCCCTTTGTCAAGGGGATTTCATGACATCCATAGAGATCAAGCATGTGTATTTGCATGTTCCAATTTTTCCAGCACATCAGAGATTCCTCAGGTTCGCAGTGGACGATCAACATTTTCAGTTTGTAGCCCTTCCCTTCGGGTTGACCTCAGCGCCGAGGGTCTTCACCAAGGTTCTGGCGGGCATAATGGCCCTATTCAGAGCTCAGGGAATTCGCATTGTGCCGTATCTGGACGGCCTATTGATTTCAGCTTCTTCCCTCCGTCAGGCAGAGCTGGACACCCACCAGGTGGTGTCGACCCTGGAGAGGTTCGGGTGGGTGATCAACCGCCCCAAGTCCTCTCTCTCGCCATCACGGGTGATTTCATTCCTGGGCATGAATCTGGATACCATTCAGGCCAGAGTGTTTCTACTCCAGACCAAGGTGCAGGGGATTCAGGATCCGATCCGCCTTCTTCTTCTGGCCAATCCTTGCCCCTCTATCCGACAGGGGATGAAACTGGTGGGATTGATGGTGGCCTCCTTCGAGGCGGTCCCGTTTGCGCAGTTTTACATGAGATTTCTTCAACTTCATCTATTGACGCATTGGGACAGGTGTCCGCTGTCATTGGATCTACCGTTCAGGATGTCTCCCAGGGTTTGGCAGTCCCTTCGGTGGTGGCTGGAGTCGAGCAACCTGTTGAGGGGCAGATCCTTTCTGGTTCCTCGCTGGGAGACGGTTACCACGGATGCCAGCCTGTCGGGCTGGGGAGGTTTCTGGAAAAGTCATCAGTCCAACGGGGTGTGGGGTCCTCAGGAGGCTCACAACCCCATCAATGTCTTAGAGCTCAGAGCCATCTGGCTTGTCCTGTCACGGCTGACGTCGCACTAACAGGGTCTTCCGGTTCAGATTCGATCAGACAATCGGACGGCGGTAGCCTACATCAATCAGCAGGAGTGTCCTCAGGGAAGTCTCTCTGATCCTGCATTGGGCGGAGAGCAATGTTCCTTGCATTTCGGCAATCTACATTCCGGGAGTGGAGAACACAGAGGCGGACTCCCTGAGCAGGGGGTCCTCTCGCCAAGGAGAGTGGTCTCTCAACCCCGGGGTTTTTCGGTCTCTTTGTCGCAAGTGGGGGACTCCGGAGTTGGATCTCTTTGCCTCGCGGCACAATCACAAACTCCCGGCCTTTGTGTCTCTATCTCAGGATCCTCTAGCTCTGGCAGTGGATGCCTTGTCCCTTGCTTGGAAGGATCTGGGGTTTCTGTACCTGTTTCCTCCCTTCTCCATGCTGGGCAAGGTAGTTTGCAAACTGGCTCTGGAAGGGGCACCAGCAATTCTGGTGGCTCCAAGGTGGCCAAAAAGGGTTTGGTACGCAGACGTTGTAAGGCTGGCGGTAGATCAGTACCGGCCTCCCATGTTTCCGGATCTGTTATCTCAGGGTCAACTACTTTATCCCAATTTACCAACGCTGGCTTTGACGGCTTGGCTGCTGAAACCTTCATTATGAAGGAGGAAGGTTTGTCTGAGGCTGTTGTTCAGACCTTGATTAGAGCTAGGAAGCGGTCCTCTTCTGGCATTTACTATAGGACTTGGCGGTCCTATATTGACTGGTGTGAGGCTAGGGCCTTGCCTTGCAAGGTGTTTTCGATCCCTAGGATTTTGGAGTTTCTTCAGCACGTTCTGGATCTTGGGTTCCAGCTTAGTACCTTGCTCTGTCTGTTTTATTCCAAAGATCTTTTGCCTTACACCCGCTGGTTAAGACTTTTTTCCAGGGGGTCACTCATGTTCGACCCCCTCGGAAGGCTATGGTTCCTGTTTGGGATTTGAATTTGGTTCTTTCGGCTCTCCAGGGTCCTCCTTTTGAGCCGTTACAGGATATTGCTCTTTCTGTTTTCACTCAAAAGGTTGCCTTCTTGGTGGCTATTACCTCTGTTCGGCGTGTCTCTGAGTTGGCGGCTCTGTCGATTCAGGCCCCTTACTTTGAAAGACACCAGGACAAGGTGGTCTTTCGCTTTAAGCCAGATTTCCTTCCTAAGGTGGTTTCTGCTTTCCATCTCAATCAGGATATTGTTCTCCCTTCCTTGTGTCCTAAGCCTAGCAATGACAAGGAGAGGGTTTTGCACAATTTGGATGTGGTTCGCTGTGTTAAGTACTGTTTGGTGACTACTTCTTCTTTCCGCAAGAGGATGCCTTTTTCGTGGTGCCCTGCGGGCCCAGGAAAGGGTTTTGGTGCCCGCCAAGTCTACCATTAGCAAATGGATTCGTCAGGCCATTGTTGGGGCCTATTCTGCTAAGGGGAGGACTCCCCCTTTTAGGGTCACTGCGCATTCTACTCGTTCTGTTGGTGCAGGACACACCAACAGCACGAGTAGAATGCGCAGTGACCCTAAAAGGGGGAGTCCTCCCCTTAGCAGAATAGGCCCCAACAATGGCCTGACGAATCCAGCACTTTTCAGCACCAGGCTTCTGTTGAACAAGTTTGTAAGGCTGCTACTTGGTCTTCTGTTCATACTTTTTCCAAGTTTTACAAGGTTGATGTGCGGGCTTCAGCGGATGCCGTTTTTGGCCGCAAGGTTCTGCAAGCTGCAGTGGTTTAAGTTGGTGCATTCTTTACTGTTTATGGTTCCCACCCATGACGGACACTGCTATTGGATGTCCCAAATGTTATGAAGAGTTGAAGCGGAGTGTATGTCACACTTGGAATAATACCGTTTTGTGAGTACTCACCTTTAAAACGGATATTATGAGTGTGACATACACTCTGCTTCACCCCACCCTTTTGGTATTTTGGATCCTTTATATGGTGAACCATTGTTTCTTGGTTGTTAGTTTTGTTATATTTGGTTCTTCCTGGTCCCCTTACTGCTTTCTTACACTGGGGAATTGGTGGGAGGTCCCAGGTATTTATGGACTGGGAGGAGCTCCTTTTTTTGCATTCATCTCTGCAGAAGTTCGCCCTCTACTGGAGAATAACCCAAATGTCATGAAGAGTTGAAGCGGAGTGTATGTCACACTCATAATATCCGTTTTAAAGGTGAGTACTCACAAAACGGTATTTTCTAGCTGTGCAACATGTAGCATTGTCTTGTTTGAAGATCCCATCCGCCCCTGGGAAGACAAAGAGCAAGTATGGATGTACAGGATCTGCAAGGATGGATTCATACCGAACTTGGTTGAGACTGCCTTCAACATGGATCTGTGGTCCAAGAGAACGCCACAAAAACATTCCCCAGACCATAAATGCTGCCACCACCACCGATGTTTCTCATCTGACACACCAATTTCCATCCATTCAAGGAAGTGGAAAAAGTGCCTCATTGAAGAAGGCAACTATTTGCCAATTGGTGTTGTCCAATTTCGATATTGTCGTAAAAATTGAAGCAACTGATGTAACTTCATTGCCAGAGGTGCAGTGACCATACGTCTGATTCAGGGCTCTATACACAGTGGGACAATGCATTAAAAAAATAAACTACACTTGCAATCTGATCCCTTGTATTCCTGCAGGCTGGCTGCAGCAATCTCATTTAAGAGCTGTCAGTGCATATACATATACACTCATATGATGTGTCCCCTGCAGCCAGCCTGCTCCCTTGTGACTAGCAGCAGGTACACTGTCAGCTGCTGAAGCCACAGCACTGCCACCGGTAATGTTGCTTCCCTTGTAGTTTTTATTTCTTAAGTTGCCTGGACAGGGACATTAAAGAGGGTCAACCACCACCCTAGATCTATAGGCCAGTGTTTTCCCTCTCTGTCGGGATGCCCCAAATTGTGAAACTCCCTGGCTCACCTGGAGTCTTACATTTCCGTCGATCCCACAGTGCATGCACATCCTGCTGTGGCATCCTCAGCATTCCTGAAGCTTATTCCTCATTTGAGAAAGCTCACTACATTAGTGAGCTCTCCACTCAAACACACAATAATGCACAAAACAAATAGAGGAATAGGTAAATTACAACACACTGTGGTGTAAATGTAGAAAACTCTCCAAACAGGACTACATGCAGGCACACATAATGCGAAGAGTTTGTCATATTTTAGTAAATAATGCTAATTGGTGGCAAATTGGGGCCAAAAATAAGCCCCGAATTGTACTGTCCCCTAGCCAGCCCATGACTAAGAAGCAATATCCCCACTGAGTCCCCCCAATGTGCCTCCTGGCCGGTCAATAGGTGATGATGCTGAAGCTTTAGTATTGTAGGGGAACATTCTGTAGCAGGCGTAGGTATGGCCCCACACAATCATGATGCTGAGGCAGCAGCACTGGGGAAAACCTGGGCTGGGGTTTCTTGGCTGGGTGTGTATAGGTGCAGACACAGTTGTACTTGGGGGGGACCAGGAAAACAGGGATAAATTAGGTGATAGAGGAAGCCCACTGTCCCAAAGCCCTGTGGTCTACCAGGAATTATGCTGGCTTTCCCTATGACCACTCTGCTCTGACCTCAATTTAATAGCAACACGTTTCCAGTAGAGGGTGAATCTTCTGCTGCAGCAACTGATGATTGGATGTGTTGTGCATTCTGCAATGCTTTTCTGACAAGTGAGGTTGGAAAGATAGGTTATCTGAGTTACTGTAGCCTTCAGGACATTCTCCCCTGACCTTTCTCATAAACACTGCATTTCCAACTGCAGCTCACCACATCCTGTCAACCCTAGAGATGGTTGTGTGTGAACATTTCAGTAGATCAACAGCTTTAGATATAATAAAACTAGCCTGCCTGGCACGGATATGCCAGCAACTGATATGACATCTGTTCCTTTTTCTGATATTTGTTGTAAATTGTAACTGGAACTCCTGACTTAAATATCAGCATTTTTATTGGCATTGCTCATTGCTCTACAGGTGTGCCGTTGTTACTAAAAATGTAAAAGTGCTTATTGGAGGAGAAAGTTTGTGATGCCATTGTATAGAGCCTGGGTGAGGCCACATCTAGCTACGTGTGCAGTTCTGGGGACCTCATCTACAAAAATACCTTATTCAAATGTAACATGTCCAAAGGGGGGGCAACAAAAATAGGGGAAGCACTTAATACCCTGTCCCCCGCCTCCTCCTCCTCCAGATTCATCACAGATTATGCAGCATCACAGATCCAATGGCCTTGTCCACTTTTTTCAGAAGAGAAATCGTAAGCTGAACCTGTAAACCTCAATAGCTCGGCCATTTATTTTTTAATTTAAAAAGGGAAAATAGTTTAGGACAGTGCCAAATGTAGCCCAGCACAATGGTATAATTATTACCTTTGTCTGCAGTAGCACTTTAATGATGGAACAAGGAGGCAGAGCCTGAAACTAGCCAGAGGGGTGATCAGGAGCAATGTTTGAAAATATTATTTTACTGAAGCTTGGAATACACTTCTAGCATAGATAGTTGAAAAATCAAATATGAGTGAATTTAAACATGCCTGGGATAAGCATACATCTGTCTAAGATAAAAAGATTATATAGACATAAGGGCAGACTTGATGGACCACGTGACCTCCTTCTGTCAGTGTCCATGTGTCTATGGACATATATATATATAAGGTCATCTTTAACCCCTTAACAGCCCAACCTTTCACAGTAAAAATGACAAAGTGGCCTTCCCTCCCAGCCCTGCAGCCTTCAATCACATTAATAGCAGTGATTCACACAAAGTATCAGGCCCTGTTCCACCACGCTAAGATATTTTTATTGTCTGTAACTGTTACCTGCATTGTAATAAATCTAACGATCCTCGCTTTGTGAAGCAGAGTCTATAATTTTCTGTCTAGTAGAGTATTAATTTCAGGGCAGCTTAATGCAGGCAAATGTTCAGAGCCTCCAACAGACCAAAAATTACATGTTTCTGTTTGTCCTAGTTACATGCTGGAGGAAAATGAGAGGAATGGGTGAAAATCACACGCTTTACACAGTGGAGACAGTAACTGCATTCATAGGCAGAGCCCCGGGCTGTCTACCAGCACCCAGCACAATATCAGTACAAGAAGGGAGGAGAGCTACAGAAAAGGCTGTACATTTCTCAATTGTCCTCCATATGTACATTTTTCTTTACCGCCTAGTCTGTAAAAATTACCTTGAGATTTACTACAATATCTGATGGACAAATGCAACTCAGATGCCTATAGGCGCAAGAAAATAGGTGTCCAGCGAGTGATTAAATAATGTTCTTACATACAGTACCACCTAAAAAGCAACCTGAAGTAAAACGTGTTAGTGGGAATAATAGAAAACTAGCTAAAAATTCAGATACAACGCAAGTGCATTTAAAACCCACTTTTTAAGTGATATGTAAAACAAAATCCACTTATATTATGGGCCTTTTCAGCTATAATGGACATTTGTGGCACATCTTCACAAGGAGTTGTGTACAGTATATGGCTTTTACATTTTACTTGTGGACACGTGTTTCGGCCTTCCTAGCCCTCATGAGCACTTTGAATTGAGAAAGCTAGTCAGAAACTAAAACAGTTGCCTTGAGTTACTGCTACAGATATGCCATGGCCTGGATTACAGACATATGCATTATGTAAATACTTTCCATTTTTAGAAACCACTCTTCCTACCCTCCTTTCTTTCCTTGTGACTTACTTGAAGATCTCAAAGATATTTAAACATAATATGCCTGATTTAGAGTATCTCTCGCACACCAGTGGGAATTGCATTGCGTCATAGGACCGTATTTGGGCTATTTTCCATGTCGGGTGGATGAGGGCCGTGTTTTTTGTGCCGAGTTGCGGGAATTACGGTATGCGTACGCCAAACCGAGTATTCATTGTATTATTACGGCTCAAGGCATTTGTGTGTAATTTTACGGCTTTCGCCTGTACTTGCGCATGATTCTCAGCCCTGGTTTGGCTGTTTACGGGCCTATTAAACCCGTAGGTTTAATTTTGTCACCCTTTGTTGACAGGTCATTCTTCCCCATTATCCCCATGTTTAACTGTGATTTTTGCAGGAATTTCCAGGAAAATTATATATTTGCGGCAGAGTTTAGACTTTAACCTGAAATGTCTTGTTTGTAATTTTTCTACTGTTTTTAAAAATATTTTTAAGGTAAAAAAAAAATTAAAAAAAAATAAAAAAATATAGTTTTTTTCAAATTTTCTCATTTATTTTAAATAAAACATTTATTTTATTCAAGAAAACCATATTGCATGTGAAAGCCCCACTTTTCCCGATTACAACGGTACCACATATGTATCGGTTGCCCCCCGTTCCTGTCCAGGAGACACCCCAAACTGAAAAGAGCACTTTTTACCTTTACAAATACAATACAACTACTATCCACTCTATAAAGGGTTAATTTTTTAAAAAATTGGCGTCCATTTTTTTGGGAATTTTAAGGGTTAAAAACCCCTAAAAATCCCCCCAAAAATGGCATGAGGTCCCCCCACCCAGCATAACAGGGTGCAGTTTTTGTGGCCCCGCCCTACAGGCTACAAGCCGGGATAGACTATGGCCACGGGCTCTTCTGCCCCCCCCCGGGCTTTTGAGAGACAGGTAATGGGGGGGCTCAGGGTTAATGGCAAGTCACCTGCTAGCCGCGGGTGATTTGCCAGACCCAGAGCCTTGTGAATTGGTATAGGGGTCTCATAAATCCCTTACCAGTTCACAAAAGCTTATATGTAAAAAAAACACACTGACACAGAGAAAAAAATAATATATATACTCAGTTGGTGGGTTTGGTGTTTGGTTGTACTCTTCCCCCCTGTGCAAACCTGCATTTAGCTCCACAAGTCTTACCTTTGTCGGACACATGCCACCTATCGGTGTCCATGGCGCCAGACACCCCCTGGTAGGTGTTGGGGTGGATCATCTCTGCCACCTGCTTCTCAGCATGTGAACATTGCAGAGTCTTTGGGATCCCCTCACCAATTCGCAAACTAGATTAAAACAAAAGAAAGGGGGGCATTAGAGAGTTGACCAATGTTTGAGGCACAAACATCCCTTCTCTGGTCTATCACCACTTACCCTTCAGCCCATCTGGCTCTGAGTTTCAGCTGAAACACCACCTTCAAGTTGTCCCACTTTTTCTTGGCCTAGACCCAATCCTTGGGTTCTAGCTCATCCCGTTATGTTGTGGGCAATCTCCACACATAACTCCTCCCACAATGCTTTGGGGACCAGGACCCAGCCAGCTGATCAAAATGTTGGCCAACCATCCAGCAGAACCTCCACCTCGTCATACAGATGACATCCAAAGGACCAACATAGCACCCTCCGTTTACACCCATGAGCAGCAGGAGGACATCATGAGAGTAAGTCAACCATTCATGCCATTCGCCTACACATGTGTGCCACATTACACTTCATCCAAGGTGCGAACACAGTGACCTCCGCCACTGTAATGGCGAAGGCCTTGTATTTAAAAGTTACAGCCCCACAGTAGTGTACTGCCACTATCACATGTACCACCATTACTATCCAACAGTAGTATCAGAGGTGAGCTAGGCGTGCCACTTGGCCTAAGTGAGTCTGCGCTTCCAATCCACCACTCCTGTTGGATGGGAGAGCTGGCTGTGCCATGTTATTGAGCTGTGTCAGTGAGCACTATCCGGCAGTAGTAGCAGAGGTTAGAGTTAGGCGCACCACTTGGCCTAGGTTTGTTTGCACCTGCAATCCGCCGCTACTGTTGGATGGGAGAGCTGGCTTTGGTTGCATATACACTAGTGTATACATGGCTTTGCTGCTTGGACTTTCACAGAAAAGTACTTAAAGGGACATGTGTACCTAAAGTAGGCCCAAACAGAGAAGTATACAAGTTATCATTGCAATTCTGTTTGTTCTCAGACTTTCATTGAGGAAAGGTATGACTTCAAGCCCAACACACATGAAAAGAGGACATTGGCAGAGGAAGTGGGCTCATGTGAGTGGCTTACACCCACTGGTCAGACATCAAACAGCGAAAGCTGCCTGGGTGTGGAGGATCTACAGCCAGAACTTCCCAGATAAGTGGATGTACTACAGAGAAGGTGAGCTATCAGGGTTATGAGTGACCTTTTGTTAAAATTGATATTCTCTATTTTAGCAGGGGAGTTCTGGCTGTGCATCAAGCCCACCCGGAGGCGACGGGTCCGACCAGTGAGGCCCAGAAGACAGGGTGTGGGTGTAAGACAGCGGCCCTGAACACTGCCAAAGTCCTCTCCAGCCTCCCCACCACCAGCCATGGAACCCGCAGAAGAGGAGGGTGTGCTGGCCTTGGAGTCGCCCACAGCTCCTAACCAATCATGTAGGGCATGATCTCACAGACTGTTCTGCATGAAAAGTAAAATGACATGTTTGCTAAGTGCTGGTGTGTTGTGCTTCTCTGTCCCTACAGATTCATCTGAGGGTAAGTACACGGCAATGGGGCCACCCGAGAGGAGAACGGAGCCAGATTCAGGTGGATGTCAAACCAGTGAAGCAGAACACTACTCAAACAACACATGCACAGAAATTCTTACTCAGTTTCTTTTCCAATACAGACACTGAAGAAGGGATGGTGCCGCGGAGGAGGGTGGCCCCCATAAAAGTATGACGAAAACAGTTGGGGTAAGTAGGTCAAAATTGGCATGCATGTACAGGCACACGTGTTTAAACGTGTTGATTTTTACATTTATCTCTTTGTAGATGCCATGTTGGTCCCACACAAAATGCTACAATCAAAAAAAAAGTAAACATTTGTTATGTTTTGGTAAATGTTTAAACAAAGAATTTAGAAAAAAAACAAATCTAAACCCACGCCCCAATGGCCCTGAAATCTATAAGATTTCAGGGTCGCTTCAATCCCTCCCCCTGGGGCATCCAGATTTGGGATGGCCTGGTGTGTGAAACCTCCCAAGTCACCCAGAAACTCACCTTTCTGGTCCAATGGCGCATGCCTGAGCAGTGGATACACTTTTGGATCCGCTTGCCTTAGGCGAGCTCTTAGACTAAGGGGAGCATATCTAAGCTCACTGATTGGACGAGAGTCTGTGCATGCCCCGTAGTACCCAGGAAAGGTATGACCTGCATGTGCCGTTGGACAAAGGAGAGATGAGTGGATATCCGCTTTCTAGGGGGTTTCACACAGCGGGGCATCCCAATCCGGAATGCCCCTGGGGCATTTAACAAGGCCCAGGAGAGTCAAATTCTGCTTCAAATTCATTTTAGTTTTATGATTCATTATGATCTGAATAAAGCTGTAATTAAGCTTAATAAAGTCTGAATACTAAAATTTGATTTGAGACTTAGGCCCTTATTCATGAAGGGATAGCGTCAGGTAGCGACAGGTGAATGCCGGACACGGCACGCAATTACACATTTATCAAGCAGAATCTATTGAGCGACTGGGATAACGCCATGTAGCGTCCGGTTCATCATTATCCCAGCCTCAGCGAACAGCGCAGGCATTCAGCCTTGCAGAGCTTTAGGTATGACCTCTCGCTACCTGTCGCTCTCCCATACATTTTAATGGACGTTCTTTTATTTCTTTTTAAACAGGGTTTTTTTTTTTTTAAACTCAGATAATGTTGTGACCTCTTCTGGCATAAAAAAAGCCATTTTCCAAATATTTTTCATGTTTTATATATTTATGCAGAATTGACATTACATGTCTGGCATTAATGTGTTAATGTTACAATGTACTAACAATGGAATTCCATATGTTTTCGCTTTGTTACTGGTGAATACATGCTGAAAAACAGACTTTAATTACACAGCCTCCGGCGCTCTGGGCTTCAGAGAAGCATTTTTGAGCGGCAGAGTTGTGTGAGGCTGTTTTTTTGCTGAATATGTTGTGAGACGTTCGCACTGACCAGTCGCTAACATGCGCTCCCATACAGCGCTGTACTGGTCAAATAGCGACTCCTCACAATGTATTCATCATTGTTGCACAGCGACTCTGAACTAGCGACCCATGGCCGAGCACAGCGACTACTAGCGGGCGCTCTCAAATGCCTGCTACAGACGCTCATCTGTCACTACCTGGCGTTAGTGATGAATCAGCCTGCCCGTTTAATGATTTTCTAACCAAATTCGATAAGCAATTGTAAAATGTTTCAGTTCTTTTCTAATAGTTGATATACCCTGTCTCCTATAACACTCACCAAATAGAATGTATATATGTAATGTATATACTTGCCAAGAAAAAAAAATCTCATTCTTAATTGTATTAAAAAAACAACTAATGTAATCATTTAAAGGCTGAGGGCAATAAAATGTACATTGGGAATTTGTGTCCCAAAGAGCGACAGTTCCTCCTAATTAGGGATAATTAGGATCTATGCAAGAAGATAGGCCCCCTGAGCTTCCAATTCTGACCTGCAGTGACTGCTGTACCAGCGAGTGAAAGCTAAAAAAATGTTAAACCTTGATGCTCTTTAATTGGGCTTCTCTTTTACATGTCTCAGCCTTGTTCTTTTGATCCAGAGACAGACTCATAATACTATAATCACAGAAAAAGTCCTCTTGTTGTAGAATCCACGATCGTCTTACAAGCTCCAACAAGTGGTACCCAAAGCTCATGTTTTATCAATGTAAAGCTGTGTACTTCGGGGCAAAATAATTGTCTGACAGTATACAGTATTAGAGGTATTATTACCCCAGAAGGTAAACAGTCAAGCTGTGACTGCAATATGAGTGAACATGGCCAGCCAGCAAGAAAAGCATCACTAGCGGAATAACCAGCAGAATAGGCACAAAATGGACTTTTACGGGGCCAACCCTATGCTAGAAAATGGTATTGCATTATTCCTATATAGCTGGAGCTTCTTCCTGCACTCTAAAGCGGAACAAAAC
This sequence comes from Gastrophryne carolinensis, assembly GCA_027917425.1. NCBI lineage: Eukaryota > Metazoa > Chordata > Amphibia > Anura > Microhylidae > Gastrophryne > Gastrophryne carolinensis. The sequence goes on from CM051239.1 coordinate 122,173,793, forward strand.
CTGGGATTTTGACTATCCTGGGATTTGTTCCCTGCCCTGGGGCCACCTTAATTTAGGATGCCTTGCTGTGTTAAACACCCCAGAAAAACTCAACTTTCCCATTCAATCAGAGTCATTTGCCATGCATAACAAGATTCAGCAAACTGTTCTGTGCACGGCAATAAGAAGCGAGTGCGGGCGCATCCATAGACGCGGGTGTGCTCCTCTTCCCAGCCTATCTGAATGCGTGCCGCAGCCCAGAGATGCTGGAGATGTGGCCACCTGTATTTACATCGGCTAGGGAGCCAGGAAGAACGTGAGTTTTGTGGGCGACCCTGGGGTTTCACAGAGCAGGGCATACCGATTTAGGATGTCCCAAGGGGAAGGCCAACAGCCCGCCTAGGAACCTTTTAGATTCCAGGGCTGGCCCTGTTGGGTTTTGTTCGGCATTAAAACTACAAATACAAATCTAAAATACATATAGTATAAAAATACAACATACTTTGCGAAAGGGGATCTATAACATTACATAGAAAAGTTTTACTTTAGTTAAAGTGATCCTATACCCAGAAAGGAAGTTTATGTCATTACCTTCTATCCCATTTCCAGTGACCCAAAACAGCCTGTTTCTTTTTTTTTACTAAAACCTTTGCCCTGTGTTCATAAAAACACAGACCGGAGGCAGTCTGCTGTTAGAGTGGTCAGCCATTTTGCTCCCTGGTGCCTTCCAGCGATGATACAACACAGCTGAGCATTGGGAGCCTTACCAGATGACATAAACTTCCTTACTGGGTATAGGATCACTTTAAAGGCTTCATTCTGATAAACAGGAACTCTAGTATTATATAGTATATAATACTATTTTTGTTTCAATACTAATATAGTATTGTATTTTAGATGTTTTAAAGGAGTTAAAGTGCAATTCTGCTTCCACTCTAACAATACATGTTGTTAAAGAGAAATTCTAGCACTGTATACAAATGTCTTACTATAGTTAAGTGGGGCTTCTTTTATCCTCTTACACTATAAATACATTTGTTGGCCCTGTAAAACCATCTAAAGATGAGTTTCTATATAAATATATATATATATATATATATATATACACCGGTATATATATATATATATATATATATATATATATACTAAAGATGAATTTCACAAAAATTTGCCAAAATTCTATTTAGATTGAACTAAATCCCGTTAGCCAATTTTGGGTCAATTTTAAGGGTCAGTCCATGCAATGGCAATAACAAGTCATCAAGGAGCTTTCCTTTCTATTTTCCACAGCCACGATTTAAATGTGGTCACCCGATTTTCCCATGTCCTTCAATGCTTCCAGCTTAAAGTTGACCTCCAGTCAACAAAATAAAGTTTAGTAAATTGCATCCTCAAACCCGTCCCTCACCTCAAATCTAGTGTCTAGTGGTATATACTGAGAGGGCTTAAAGTGATTTTACAGCCTTATTCAGGCGACCAGCATCTCACCTGATCACTGGATCCAACCATCAGACTCAGGAGTGCTGCCATGCTCTCTCTATTCAATTGCAATGGTGGGAGTGTGCTGAAGCCTGACATGCCCCCCCCCCCCCCCATTGCAGTGAATGGAGAGGGCATGGGCATGTCCCTGTGACTGATAGTGGGAGAAGGGAGCCAGCATGGAAGCACCAGTGAATAGAGTTCAGGCCAGGGATGACACGGCAAGCAAAGGCTGCAGCATGAGCTCAGAAACAGGTCGGCAACTGCAGAGCATATAAACTGCTAAAATGAGGTTTCTAGGAGCTCTCTGCTCTGCACTTATAGCTTTCTGTGTTTGGCTAGAGATAAGAGATTAATGCACGGATATTTAAAGTGGACCAAAACCCACCCTGAAGTCTACGAGACCCTAGGGCAGGCATACTCGTTAACATCGGGGCACCCCGATCGGAGGTGCCACGCTGTGAGAGACCCCCCAGGTCACCCGGAAACGTACCTTCGTTCCCAGTCCAACGACGCATGCCCGCACCAGGCATTTGTGAATGGCTGGCACAGGCACGAGCACTGTTAAAGGGTAGCGGGGGATGCGGCAGCCAGCACTCTAGGATCCGCTCGTATTAGATGAGCTCCTGGACGAAGAGGCTTGAGTGCCAGCACCTTATGCATATTCTTTTAGCCATTTCCCATTGCACAGACACACCCACTTCCACAGGAAAGAAAACAATAATTGTAAACTTCTAAGTATGTTTTTAAAAGCCTCATTAAAAAAGCATCATTATTCACCGATTGACAGGACTGGGCTTTAGGGGAGCAATTTACTAGCTTTTTTTTTTAGCAGATTTCTGCTTTAAGCTAGCCTGAAGAGTCCAACCATTATGGCTTTCTGTGCTAAATTACAGGAGGACAGCTGGGGGACCACCAAACACACCTGGAGCACAATGATGAAAAAAAAATGAAAGGAAAGGATGGGCAAATTATGGAGTCGTGCTACATCTTCAGTGCACTACAGGAAATGGAGAACAGGAACATGGGCGAGGATTTAGGTGAGCTCCTTGCTGCCTTATTATTACTTTTGCCCTATTGTCTCTTTAGCCTTATTCAGGCTTAGCCCAAATTCAGCAACACTAATTCTGTGGTATATAATATATGACTCCTCAAACTCGATCTCATTGCTGAATCTGTTTTGTTCCTTTGTTATTGGCCTTTGTTGTTTTCATTTGAAGTAGGAATGGCCTTCAAAGCCTTTATTAGTTCTATGATGATGTTTTATTGTCTCCTAAAGCACTATTGCTCCATACAATTTATTTTATTTACATGACATATCATAAGCCAGGAAAACCATTTGAGCCATTTGTGAAATGTTCAGGGCATGTAGCAGTTGGCACTAGACCTGGAACAACGCTACTACAGCTTGTCCAACACAACCCCAGTAAGTGATGCCTGGCGGGAAGTAAGCTTGTCAGACAAGGATTACGTTCTGTGCATAATTGATGCTGTGTCATAACACACACGTTATACACACATCAATTATATTTAAGAGAATATTGAAACCAACCACACCTATAGGTTATTTAGTCAAGTGCAGTGCCATTAAAAGTGCCCCAAAATGTAAAGAGGATCAAAACCTGTTTTGCATGACCAGGCAATTCCCTATCCTAGGGGCATCCTGATTCAGGATTCCCTGCAGGATGATATCCCCTGGTTTCCCTAAATTCTCACTTTGATCCGCAATCCCACAGCACATGTGCAGGCTGCTGGCAGCATCCCTGCTTTGCATGCTTGCTGTGCCCTACAGCCTGAAATATCTGCTTGTGGGGGCTCAAGTACATTACTGATTGCTGAACTAGCACTGATCAGCCACACTGCTGTAAGGAAAAGCCCTCCTACGAAGCCTCCAAAACTATTGGGCTGGCTGCTGTGGGTCCAGCAACCCACCCTGTATACCACGTTTGGACTGGCCTGACACTGGTTTAAATGTCCATCCTCTTTCTCCTCTGCTTCCTCCTGTGGCACCATTATATCCTTCTTCATGGCCTGAAGTGTTTTTTACTATCGGGAAGGTGGCGCTGATGATGGCAGCTGACCATATTGGTGGCGTATTGGAAACACAGCAGCACGCCACAAATGTCCCTCATGCAGGCCCACTCATTGGTGGTGCAGTGCTAACCCGGATATTTTGGAGCTAGAACTCCACTATTGCCTGCTGCTGCTGCTCACACACCCTTTCCAACATATGTAAAGTGGAATTCCACTTGGTTGGCAATTCAGATATGAGGGTGGGGAAGCCAAAGTCCCTCTGCAGTGCAGATAGGCGAGCAGCAGGAGGGTGTGAAAGCCCAAAGTGCACGCACATGGCACGCACCTTATACAGCAGCTTCGGCATGTCTGGATAATTGGCAAGGAAGCTCAGAGCAAACAAGTTGAGCACTTGCGCTTAGCTCAATACAGCTCGGCACAAGGCTGCTGCTAGGTTCTGCCCATTGTCGCATACCATCTTGCCAAGCTTCAGGGTCAGCAACCACTCATCTGTCTGCTCCTTGATGCTAGTCCACAGCTACTGGGCACTTTCAACCATACAGATACCGCCTGCTGACGTTTCCTCATGGCTGACTCAAAATGGTGGTGCAGGTGCTGTGCTGACTGGATGAGGAGGCAGGAGAGGAGGAAGCAGAGTAGGAGGCAACAGGAGGCAACAAGTGATGTCCGGCAATCCTGGGTGGTGAAAGTATAAGTAGCAAAGCACTTTGCGGCTCGGGTCCAGCCGCCACTACATTAATCCAGTGGGCACATAAAGAGATGAAACATCCCTGCCCATGCTTATTTGTGATGTGGACTTTGAAACATGGCATTGCACAGTGCACACCTTATTTTCTCCACAACCTGTTGGTGCAGGGCAGGGATGGCCTGCAGACAAAAGTTGTGGTGTCTGGGAATGTTGTATTGTGGGGCAGCCACAGCCATAACATATTTATTAGCACCACGCTCTAAGTAAGTGAGATAACCAGCTCCCTTACCATAAGATTTTTTAAAGCTCTCCATCTCCACCAGCTGGAATGGGAGCATTTCAAAAGCCAGCAATTTTCAAATGTCACATTCAAGACCAGGGCTTGTGGGTGAGATGGGTCAAGGGTGAGCTGAACGCTTCCCTGGCATAGCGTGGACAGGCTTGGTGGTGGTGGCCTCACATCCTCCCTTAGGGGGGGGGGACAGGTGGCCTTGTTGTGGAGACAGTGGTAGAGGCCGAGAAATAGGAAGCAGCAGAGGGACGCTCAGGTGTTTGTATGTTTTTATTTTATAATATAATTTTTATTAATACTATTATTTTTTTTTTGTTTACTTTGCAGGTCTCTGGTGATAGACGCCGTGCAGAGGTTAATCACAGCTTTCCCTCACTTCAGGGACTGGTGGGAGTGCAAATGACCCATGCCTTGGCGTCAGTGCACTGTTTGAAAAAACGCCATGCTGGTGAGAGCCAGCTTTTTCAGTGCTCAGCTCCTGGGTGTGGTGGACCGTAGTAGCAATGGGCTGACCGCTGATTTGCACCCTTTTCCCTCTTCTGCTGGCTGCCTGGGGCTGTGTGGCCACCACCTCTTCCACCAGATCTGATTGCCTTCAGTCTATGTTGGGTCTAGGTCTTTGTCATCGCCCCTTGGATCGTCTTCCACCCACTCCTCCCTGCTTCTCTCTTCCTCAGTCTCCACATTGCATTCCTCAGAGCCACCATTGTCACCTCTATTTGCCAATGCTTCCCCTCCTATACCATTCCTTGGGCAACCTTCCATCCTTACTGTGCTTCTATTTACCTTCACCTACCAGGTAAGTTCTATTGATCTCTCCCACTTTCCAGATAGCAGGCCAGGGTCCACATCATTTGATGAGAAGAACGATTATATTATAAATATGGCTGAAGCCTAGAATGGTTGTCTTTGTATTTAGGTATTGAGAAAGCCGGAAGGCGAAACATGTCTACCTAGTCCCTCTAGAAGGAGGGAATCTTGCCTCCAGAATAAGGGATAAGAGAATCATGAGATGAATTATCACATGTATTGAGATTTGCTGTAGAAAAGTACAATCATGTGTCTGTCATATATATTTACAGAATGTATTGTTTTTAATATGAACACCAAACAAATAATGTAAAAATTATTTTTAAACATTAATGATGTGGTCAAAAGATTAGGTTAAAGAAAAGGAACAAACCTCTGGGCCCCACAACTAGAAATATTTAGATATGTATATCTGATCTGAAAGAAAGAAAAATATATTTTCCTTTATTCTTTTAGTTTTATGTTATTATTTTGAGTACTTACTTCCTACTCCATTTTGTGCAGGGCAGTCACCCTGGTGTTACTCCCAAAATGGCCTCCGAGTCTGACACCTGTGAAAATATATATTTTTTTGTTTTTAAAGTATTTATATATGTATTTTTTTAATTTAGTTGTTTTCTGTATGTTATTATTTCAAGTATTTTCCCTAACCCATTTTGTACAGGTAAATCACCCTGGTGTTATCCCCAATTTACCCCCCGACACCTGTAAAAAAAATGATATTACTTTTTTTTTCGAGTCTTTTGCAGCAAGTTCAGCCGAATTTGTCAAACCCGAACTTCAGCGGGTTCACTCATCACTATTCCTGTACATTGAGGTGATCTCCATGACTTTTGTTCCTGTCTATGTTATCCACCATTTGAGGTGACCTTCACTTACTTCACTCATGTCCCAGTAAAGCCAGTTCCTGTTATACCACAAATCTGGATTTGACTTTGCTGAACCCAACACTCTGCAATAGTATTGCTGTTTCAGCAGGGGCTCAGATCAAGCAATCAAGTGAGTTACTAATTGCCAGACTAGCACTGATCAGCTGTCTGGGACAATGGTAGGTACCTTTTTGTTTTTTTTACTAGGCTACTGAATAACTTTAAAAGGACCAAACTTGGGATTTTCAGTATCCCAGGTTCCAGTTCTTGCCCCCGGGGCATCCCAACTAGGGTGGGTTGCTGTCTCCCCCAAGTTCATCTTTCCCCGGTCCAATGGTGCATGCACGGCTCTCGTCTAGTCAACGCCAAGAGCCCGGAATAAAGACACAAAGCCTGGAATAAAGGCGTGGGAGTGGCCACATCTTCAGTCTTGTGATGTATGATGTGTGACTGAATGCTGGACAATTTGGTCGCGATAAGCATTAGATTGGAGGTAAGTAAAGAAGAAAAAAAGACACTTTGACAAATTACAGTTACGCACTCTGTGTCTTTTTTTTACATTTAACCCTTTGTGAACTGGTAAGGGGTCCATGAGACCCCTATACCGGTTCACAAGGCTTAGGGGCTGGCAGGTTACATGCAGCAAGTGGGTGATTTGCCATTAATCCCTGGCCCCATTACCTTGGGGGGGCACGCTTTTTTTTTTTTTTTTTTAAGGATTTACTATGTTTTTCGAAACGTAGGGGGGGAAATGTCCATGTGTCTTTTTGTCTGAATGTAAATAAATAGACTTACATGAGCCTCACTCCCGTGCCGTGGCCACCAGGAGGCCAGTTGATGGAAGAGCAGGGGGCGGGCAGGCAAGTGGATAGGGTAACTGAACCCTGCTCGCTGTGCCCGCTCTGGCTTCCGGCACCTCCGTTGCTGCTTCTTGGACCAGCGCAAGCTGACATAAGCACTCTGGTCTGTGCAGGGGGCGTGGCCTGCATCCACATCCATTTTCCTCAACACAAGCCACGCCCATCCACTTCACGAACCTGGGTATTTGCACGAGCCTCTCCGCCACTCCTGCGTCACCTGGGTTCCCGGTGGCTGCGGTGCAGGAGCAAGGCTCGTGTAAGTTTACTTTTTCTTTTTCTCCTGCATCCGGGGGGGGGGGGGATAATTCTGCCACACTGCATATGGAAATGGGATGGGGGAAATGCCATGTTGCCTATGGGAATGGTATGCGGGATGCCACATTGCCTATAGGAATGGCTTGGGGGAATGCCACAATGACTATGGGGATTGTGATTGGCACACTGCCTGTAATGAGGAATAGGAGGGGGATGCGACTCTGCTTGTAATGAGGGATTCTGCACTTTGCCTATTATTTGGTCCTTGGGGGGGACAATGTTTTAGCACATTTGAGCCGGCATTTTTCTTATTTTCCCTCTCCATACCCTAGGTGAGTCTTTTGGGCAGGTGCAATGTATAGGACAATTTAATTGCCCAAAATCAACCCTGACAGGTTGCCATCAGATAAAGCAATGCTAGAGAAAATTAGAGAAAAGCATTTTGATATTGTGGAGTCCAAGGGCAGGTGAGTGTAAGTTGAGGTCCTTGATTCATGTGGTTATAATTATTGAAAGACACTGCTAAACAGAAACAATCCTTGAGTTGAGAATTTTATTCCTACATGTGCCCTTCAAGCTGTCTCTCCACCTAGGTTATCCACCCATCCACCTAGGTTCTGATCTCCATCTGATCACATTCAGACCACAAGCCACTGGAAAACAATATTAGTGACTGCAAAGTCTTCTATCCCACTCCAGTCTGGATATATACAGTATGGCAGATGCCATACAATGCCCACCATGGATGACCAGAATTCAACTCTTGTACATTAAAGTCCCTGTCCAGGCAGGATGTTGCAGGGGTTATTGCACGGTGGAGCTACATCACACCCACTAAGAAACATGTATTTAACTTATGGCAGGCCTGGTGTCTTATATTTTTAGTAATAAGGTTGATAAGACCTGAAATGCATTATTTTCAGTACAACCCTTATATATGTATTTTTTCTACAATGACTTGAAACCTCTTCACTACACACAAGTGATCTCTGCTTGAAAATACATTTGGAAATGACTTTGAAAAGAACTGGCTACAATGTTGACAAATTAGGTGTGCCATAGTCAAGAGGGTAATGAGGATGTTCAGTGCTGTTTCTTAGTGATTCATTGATATCACTTTAAATCAGACCTACACCCTGTTAGGTGTCAGATGAGAAATACTGTATGTCCCCTTCGCCTATGTTTCCCACTACCAGGACAAATCTCTACTTGACCATGGACTGCAGTGTGTGATTTGGCTTCTAGTCCCCAGATGGACAGAGACATGTCCTGGAAGAATGAAAGCGACCCTCCATGCTGTATCTCTAGTCTGTGCCAGGAGTGTTCTGGTTCACATGAACACTAAACTAACCTTACTGTCCCCCCTCGCTCCATCAGTGAAAAATGCTCACCTCTTCTTTTCTGAGCTCTATCCAATAGGGGGAATTGCGCACACATCTGTCATTTACACTTTTTTGAGTAGGATCCCCTATCCTACAAATTTCCAAGAACCTAGAGGCTTTCAGATTGGATTGGAATACCCTTGTGGCCATGGTTCAAGAAACACAAAAGGCCCAGAGCTGAGGCTGGATAGGGGTTAAAGAAAATGAACTCACCTGGTCTCGGCTTCAATGTGTTCCCCCAGTGCTTTTTGCAACGGTTGCAGCAAGGATTCACAGAATGGCATACTCCATGTCGTGCGCACGTCTGGTCCCCTTTCAAGTTAATAAGCCAAAAGGCCTCCTGGAAAGCAGCCACAATCATCAGAGACTGTCTCAGGACCAGGGGAACATCCTCAATCGAGACAAAAAATAATTTTTGACTGTGGTCTGCTTAAACTGCCCCAAAAAGTCATATTTGACCTGTTGGTCTGATAGTAAAGATTCCTGAGGGGCTTTACGATTAGTGATACCCCACTATCAGAATCACTGTTGCACCCCTGTACTGTATTCAAATCCAGCACAGACATACATTACTTCCCTGCTGTGCACGCTCCTGCCTCACAGACATTGGAGAGCATGCATAGCAGGGGAGAATTGGATGATTTTTGTGCTGCATTAGAATACAGCAATGGATCGCAACAGCCATCCTGACAGTGATTCCCACCAGTTCTGGATGCCCAAAAGTCAAATATGGCAGTGGGGGGGGGGGCTTCCCAGGGTGATGTATTTTCCTTTTAAAAGAGACTGGATTTCACTTTGAAAGAGTCTGCTGATGATCAGGATGACAAAAACTATTACCTCCATTATCTGATCATAATACATGAAGACCCCCCCAGAGACGAGCGCTCTCTTTCTGTCTGTCAGTCTGCCTATACAGGCACATGGAAGGCAATTCTGATTCTGTATCTTCTCAGTGTAATGGTGGGATTCCTCTAAATGAAGTGTGAGTACACACTCTTGTTGTTTCCCACCCATCTCCTCATCTGATCAGCCAGCGTCCCATGAACGCAGACACATGATCCATTCTCATAGCAGTGCATTTCCTTTTAGCCTTGTTCTACAGGGCAGCCCAGCGCTACACAGAGCTGTCTTTTGAAGCCTTTTTTCCTGTGGATTGAATGATGCAAAGCAGATCTCTTGGGCTGGCGCCTGGGCGTCATTACCTTCAATTACAATAATTCTTGCCTATCCAGTTTGAGCATTTTCCCCTGGGGCATCTTTCCCTCTCTCTCTTCTCTGCCGCTGTGTCTGTCCTCGCAGCCTCGGCTCTCCCAGCAGTGCTGGACTGTCACCTAACAATAGTTATATTCTTTCTTGGCTCTGATACGACTCCTTGAAGTACAAGTGTTGCGGCAAAAGCCATTACTGGAGAACTCTCATGAAGAAAGTTCTGTGGAAGGGATTGGCCATGCTGTCACACAAGGAAGTTACCTCTTGCAGTTTCACTGACAGTACAGCAGCTATAGGCATTTCCTCATAAACTCGCTTAAGGTAGACCTAATACCGAAAATGACTTTCGGTCTGTATAATCTACCCACTAAGGCATTTCTATTTGGGATGGCCATCTGCTTGAATTTCTTCTTTAAAGCAGACCAAAAGCAGCCCTGGATTCTATGAGACACCAAGGCCACCAGATTCCCTCTCCCCTGTTACAGTCTCGTCCGCCGCAACTGAATGGTTGTGCATGGCCATGCACAGCCAAAAGATGTGAGTGATGCTGCACACAGATGCCATTCAGCTTGTCTAGCTGCACATTAATATGTGCAGCCTGAAAAGCTGACTGGACGAAAGCCATGGGCTTGAGGAAAGGTAAGAACAGCAGGCAATCTGGGGAGTTTCACACAGTGAGGCATCCCAAAACTGGGTGCCCCATGGGGACATACCAAAACCCATGTCAGGGAAAGGTGGGTCACGTGATCAAACTAACAATTCAGAACCTATGATCATGCAGCCCATTTTCACCATCCGTTCGCTCACCTAGCAGGACTACAAGGCCACGGACACACAGATACTTGGCTAAGGCAAAAAGATTGCTCGGATTAATTATAGGTTTAAATGCAATAAGCACACTATGCAGTTTATTACAAACATTTGACTGTGATGGAATTTCAAATTGAAATCCGTACGCATGTTTGGCCCGAACCCGGAAGGAGGCTGATTGGCTGCACAAAATAAGACAATTTTTTAGAAAATAATCTTTTATTTTTTTTAGCTTTTTTAACTCAAAAAACTGTGGAAAAATTAAAAACTAGGTATTTAATGCTAAAGTCCAAACTCTTCTGCAAACAAATATGGATATTCCTCCATAAATCACAGCTAAACATAGCGCAAAATGGTGAAAAATGACCTGTCAACAGAGGGTGACAGAATCTCAGATAGGCTTAAAAGGGTTAAAAGTACCTATGCATGTTGGGTATAGTTCTGCTCAGGGTACCTTGTGATTTCAGATTAAGCTTCTTTTTTTCCATTTTTTTAGGGAAACCCTGTGAAATCAAGACATTGTTCAAGGGATTACTTCCAGAAAGATGAGCCCACTACAACAAGCTGGGCATGCCTAGAAAGATTAACTTTTGTACTTTAAGAGAATATTTAGTTTTTGGGTGGTATTCCAAATGTAAAGGGTTGTTTTAGTTGCAAGATTCACACTTTGTCTGCAGAGCTGAAATTTTCAAGTGAAATTACCGTTACGTGCATGCTTTACTTGATGTTTGGCAACTCTTCCCTTGACAGTACCTATGCATGATGGGTACTGTATTTTTAGGAAAATGTGGCTTTGATTCTACTTGTATATTCTTTTAAGGAAACCCTGTGCAACCAATTAATTAATTAATTAATTAATTAATTAATTAATTGAGGTGTGTACTTCCAGAAAATATATAGTTTGTGGGGGTATTAGAAATGTAAAGGGTTGTTTTCTTGAAAAACTGCAAGGTGCATATAGCAGTTGTATTTTATCTGAAAGTCTCCTACTGTTCTGCACTGTTTCAGTTTGGGGGAGTCTCCTGGGCAGGAAAGGGTGTCTACCAATACTTATGTGGTACTGTTGTAACCGGGAGATATGGGGGTTTTACATGTAAAAGCTTTTACTGAAAAACATTTTTTTTATTACAACAAAACACTACAAATTGTAAAAAATAGTTTTTTTAAACTTTTTTTTTGCACATATTTCACCCCAAAATATTAAGAATACACTTAAAAACTACAAAAAAACAATACAATTTCACATTAAAGCCCAGACTCTGCTGAAAAAAAACAATATAGAATTTTCCTGGGAAAACCCTGGGAATCCCTTGAAAAATCACAGTTGAACACATGTAGCACAAAATAGTGAAAAATGGTCTGCCAAAAGAGGGTGACAAAAACGCTAGGTAGGCTGGCAGTTAAAGGGTTAATACCACTTACTTAAACCACTTGGGGGTCACTGCTCTTTGATACCAGTTGTTCAGGCTACTTGGGGTTCACTACTCTTTAATACCACTTGCTTTAACCACTTGTGTCTCACTGCTCTTTAATACCAATTGTTAGTGGATTATCCAATTGCTCAAACTACTTGTGTGTCAACACTGTTTAATACCAATTGTCGAGGCTACATGGGGGTCACTGCTCTTTATTACCACTTGTTCTAACCACTTGTTTGTCACTACTGTTTAATACCAATTTCTAGTGGAGTATCCAATGTTTTAGGGCCCTTAAACCGGACCTTCACCATAATTTTTTGGAAAACCTAAACCCTTAAAAAATTATTCCCCAGCATCTAAAATTAATATATTTTAAGTTTTTAGTCACTTACTTATTATTCTTTCCCCCACATGGCTCCAACTCTGTTCAGGACTTTAGGATACCGGCGCCGCCATCTTGACTCAGAAGCATCACACTTACTGAGGAGAGGAGAGTGGGATAAAGTACAGGGGGTGGGGTTATAGCTGTGCTTTGCTCAGGCAGAGCAGAGCTGGGGTCAGGCCATCTTGGATGTTTAAAGGCTCATAACATGCAGTAGATGCAGGTAGGATTATTTTTAATGTGAGCAGTCTGTAGTCTGTATGTACAGGGTGTGGGAAACATATAAGATAGGCTGTTATTCAGAGTGAAGGACCGCTTTAAGGCTATTTTGAAAATACATTTTTAATAAATTGTGTAGTGTCCAAAGGTTCAGGGCACTTGTGTGTCACTACTGCTTAATACCAATTGTTAGTGGAGTATCCACGGGCTCAGCCCACTATACTGTCATTGCAATTTAATATCAAGTAATAGTGGAGCATACCCTTGCTCAGGACACTTAAAGCAGACCAAAAGTCAAAAAAGCAAGTTCAATAAATTGCACTTACTCTGGCAATCAGAGACATCAACTATTTGAGAGGGCTTAAACCTATGCAGATGTTCTATACTGCATAACTGCATGGAGCGGCCATCTTGCCACATACATGAGTCCAGATTCAAAGTTCAACTTCAACAGTAAAATTGCCTCACACATCAGTGCAATCCTCCACATTATTATTTTACATTCTAGAGGAGATCAATAAGGCAGAACACCAAAAACCTGGGACTGGGATGGTACCATCACAGTTGGTGCCCACATCTCCTCAAATGGCGGGGTTCCACACAACAGGGCATCTCGATTTTGATTCCAGGTGAGGAAGTGCTGGGTTTTGTTCTGCTTTTATGTTGCCCACCCCAGCTGATTTCCTATCTTTGGAGCATCCCAATCTGTGATACCCTACTGTGTGAAACCCCCTGGGATCGCTGGCATACCCACTATGCAAGCAAATCCACCCCTTGTGGAGTCACCAGTTCGAGGAAAGTAATGAACAAAGGGTGGGGGTCACCCATAGGGGGAACCAAAATGGGGAGAATCTAGATTTGTTTAGACTCCGAGGTCAGGTTTAAAGGGGTTTTGGTGCGCTTCAAAGTAGACCAAAACTAGAGTTTAGGTCCAAATAACATGTTCCTTAGGGGAAATCCAGATTTAGGATGTCCCTCAGTGATGTGATGCGGCTCTTCCCCACAAAGGGGCCCACATAGACCATGCCCCCAAGGGCCCACATAAATTTGGAGCCATCCCTGTGCATCAACCTGGCTCGGCCCAAGGATGCTACTAGGTTCCACTCATCGGGCTTAAGGTTCAGCGACAGCAACCACTCATACTGTCTCCTGGATGCTAGTCCACAGCTCCTGGATGTGGTGTGTGGTCTTTCTGGACCTGTGGTCCTGCTGCCTGCTGCCCATGACTGTGCTGAAATAGGTGCTGCAGGTGATGTCCTGCATTCCTAATGTAATGGCCACTACAACCCAGTGGGCAGTTAAAGAGATGTAAAATCCCTGCCCATGCTTAGTTGTCTATTTGTCAGTTGAGATGTTGACCTTGCAACATATAGCATTGAACAGTGCACACCTTATTTTCTCCACAACCAGTTGGTGCAGGGCAGGAATGGCCCGCTGAAAAAAGCTGTGGTGGCTGGGAATGATGTATTGTGGGGCATCCACAGCCATAAGATTTTTATTAGCACCACGCTCTATCTAACTGAGATAACCGACCCCATTCTCTTAAGTTTTTTAATGATCTCCATCCCCACCAGCCAGAATAGGAACATTTTTTCAAAACAATTGGCCAACAATTGTAAATAAACAATAATAACACTTTTTTGTTTGCTTTGCAGGTCCTTGGTAAACTGAAACTTGTTGCACTGTGTGCCATCTAATCTTTCAACTCCTCAACTTGGTCTTGCTTCACCATTCTCACAGCAGTATTGCAGCCTATAAAAATAGGCTGCAAAGCCTGGCGTGTATATCTAAATGAGGGAACACCCCAAACTGGGATGCTTTGGGGGTAGGTGGGTTAAACAGACAGTAAGTATTTTATTTAAACTTTAGATGCCCTTTAAAGCAATCATTGGAGGTTCGCTCACCCCCACAGCTCCAGAGATTTGTGGACTTTGGGAATTTGGGATGCCCTGCTGAACATACTCTTAAAGAGAATTCAAAACTTGGCCAAATTACCTACCACTTTTGCATTCTCTTGCTACCAGCAGCCAGACTTGTTCCCCCCCCCCCTGTCAACCAGGGCTGCGGGGTGGAGATGAGCGATGGGGCAATCCATATAGGGATGCCCTCATGCTGTTAAAACGAGGGCACCTCTAGTCAGTTTTCAGTGGTGGTCCTCTTTAAAAATGTATGCATATGTGCTGGTCACATAGCTAGTGAGTGGAAAATGCATTCACATGCTTGGATTTCTAAATGGAGGAGGGTTTCGGTTCCTATAGAAAATATGGGGGGGGGATAGTGGGGGTCTGCCATTAAGGTTGCATGGAGCCCAGAAATTCCTGATGCCACTCCTAGACCAACTGCCTCCCTGGAACACATTTCCTAGAAAGGTTGTAGATTTACCTAAAATATGCTATGTGTCTTACCCCAAACCTGCCCCAGCTACATTACTTTATGTACAATACATAATAAGCTACGTGCTTGTTCTAGGTGTGTGACCATGTTAGCGGCAGCGCTGGATGGTCACCTTGGCAGCCAGGCCATTTTTCTTGAGCATTATTCCTCTAACAGACATATACCAGAAGAACGCGGATTCTATTTCATATAGCCACAATTCAAGACTATAATGGCCCCTTGTATTGCGGCATTGTATGAATGCTCTTTAGAATTATGACTTTACCTGGCACAACACCAAGATTGCGATTAGAAAATATGCGCTGATTTGGCAGGATTTGCCAGGATTTACACGCGACCAATCCAGCAACCCTTGTATAACCCCTGACATATGTGACGTCTATAGTTTGCAGCTTGCTGGGGTCAGAGGCTACTGTTCTGGTTGGGGCTGGGAAAGAATATCTGCAAATGTGACTTTTCATTGGACTTATTAAAAGGTCAGTGCTACAGGCATGACACAGTGTCAGGACAAGTAGGCTTAGTCCTACGACCCTACAGAATGTCTGATGTCCGTGAGCTGAAGCTAATGTGCCTCTTTATCCAAGCTAAGCAGGGGAACCAGCAGTCATCCACTGGAGCAATGGTAAAACATCCATGGTCAGACAAACAGGTTAGAGGACCCCCTACCCTATATTCAACTGATAAAGGTGTCCCTTTAACCCATTGTTTTGCCTGCTATGAGCTCAGTAGGCAGGAGGGCAGCATGCATTGCTATAAAAGCTGCAGAACTTTGTATCTCTAGCAGTCCCTGCTGTTCTTGGCAATTTTAAATGACCAAGTAGGACCTTGGATGTCATTGCCCAAGAGATTGGGAATTCTATTTGAGTTTCCTTAAAAACCTGATAGCTGGTCTCAGGGATAGTTTACCATAAGCCTACTTTCACATTGTGCTTTTCCACCACAATGCAGTGGAACGCAATACAATATTGTGAATAGAGTTTCTGGTCAGCCAGGGAGGCAAGAGGCTGCAGAGGCACTTGAAAGTCCCAGCATCAGGAGAACTCAGCATCAGCGATGGCATTAGTAGGACCCAGCATCAGATCAGCTGCAGCATTAGGAGGACCCAACATCAGATCAGTGGTGGTATTAGGAGGACCCAGCATCAGATCAGTGGTGGTATTAGGAGGACCCAGCAATAGATCAGTGGTGGTATTAGGAGGACCCAGAATCAGATCAGTGGTGGTATTAGGAGGACCCAGCATCAGATCAGTGGTGGTATTAGAAGGGCCCAGCAATAGATCAGTGGTGGTATTAGGAGGACCCAGCATCAGCTGTTGTATTAGGAGAACCCATCATCAGCGGTGGCAGTAGAACTCAGTATTAGTGGTGGTATTAGGAGGACCCAGCCCAGAATCACTGTCAGCAGCAGGACCAACCAACATGACATATGCTAACCTTGTGGACAGGGTGAACCTAGCCTCTCTGCTGCCTGAGGCAAACTGTAGAAAGATGTTCCACTGGGACTTGCTAATTGACCCCCTAATAAAGTGAGGCAGACTAGCTGTGGGGCTAGGTGGCAGAGGCACCAGGTGTGCAGCAGTGCGCCTGATCTCTGCTGAACCTCTAATGAGTAAAAAAATTAAGCTGCCGAGGCAGCTGCCTCATATGGCCTCAGGGCAGGTGTCAGGACTGGGCATACTCGGGCAGATGTCGGGGCCTCTGCACATTGGGAGGGCCCACCTCATCCCCTATAAACTGGACAGCCCCTATGCAGGACTCAGGGCAATGCAGTAACTAGGACTGTCAGCCGAGGGCAGATTGGCTATTGGAAGAGCCTTTTCTTCTTTCTTTCTATTCTTTGTTTCCTTCTTTTATCTGTTTTTTCTGCCATCCATTTTTTCTCTTTTTTCTTTATCCCCTGCTATTATTTTTCTGTCTTTCCTTGCATTTTTTCTGTCATTCCCTCGCATACTTTTTTCTGTATTACATGCATGGAGTGTCATACCACCCCGCAATTGGCACATTGAGACTATCGCCAAAGGGCCCGCATAAACGTGCCCCCTGTCCTGCATTGCCTTAGTATACGGTATGTGCTGCTTGCGGATCAAACGCTCCTTTCATCGTTTGCCAAAACGTGCTGTGAAGCAGCATATAGATGTGAAAATGTCTATTGCTTTCGATGGTCAAAATTCACTTTCATTGTGATGCAAGCACTAAGGTGTAAAAGGACAGCACGGCTCCATGTATGTGAATTTTTGATAGTGTCAATGATCTTCAAATTAGTGTAGTAGTTATGTATTTATAATTATCATCACTATTAGTATGGTTATATATAGTGGCGGACTGGGGCCAAACATCAGCCCTGGATTTTATCAGCCCCTGGCCGGCTCGGGAAGTTCCTGCTGAGCCCCAACCCCCCCCCCCCCCAACCATGATGCTGCGGCTGTAGTATTGGGGACTGGGGTTCCTTGGCTTGTGGGTACCATAAGGCTGGGTACAGGGGGCTGAGATTGAATGTGGGTGTTAAACATGGCCTTTTGAAAAATAACCCTTACTTTACATCATAGACAGTGGCAACAGAGCAGCCTGACTCTTTGCAAAGCTCCTTCCTACCCTCTTCACACACTCCCCCTGTTGGCACCAGCATGTCCAGACCAGCAACACTGGTACCCCGTGGGCAAGCCAAGCCTGGTCTAACCCATGACACATACAGAAAAATGTAATAAATGTCCTGGTTTATTTTATATGCTGCACTGTACATAAATGGTTACAGAACTAACTTGTTTGTGTGTCTTCTGCCCCCTGGTGGCCAGATCAAAGAAATTCCAATGCAAGACAATTCACAAATGTCAAGGCAGTAATGCGTATGGGGCCCGCAGAAAGCCAGGACATTTTAAAGTGGACCAATCACCAGGATTTTCACCTTCCTAATGATTGGTCCTTGGCTCAGAGGCATCCAGATTTGGCATGCCCCGCTGTGTGAACCCCCCAATAGGCCACTCTACTCACCTTAAATGGCACTGTTTAGGACTCATCTGCATAGGGAGCAGGGACAGCCGCATTCCCGGTTTCCCTGTGGAGTGTGCACTGCCGCGCACCCGGGCTATACAAGTTTTTGGGTGCCCTGCAATTTTAAAGGGGCAAACATAGGTTTTTGGGCAGATAGCCCCAGTGCTATTGAGCCCTTCACACCACCCTGCATGTTCATAACCTGGTCGCGTCTAACTGGGGGGAACTGGGGCAGCACTAGGCTGGCAGCAGACGGGTCAGGCAGCCAGTAGAGTGCTGCATATTATTCCCACCGCTGCTTCTGCTCCATGTGGGAGCATGCCCAGGCTAGGGAGCAATCAAGACTCAAAAGAGACTGGGTGAGACTCCAGTGAGTTCTTCTGGAGTCACACCTGCACCAGTCCTGCTTTAAAAATTGCATCCTACACAATGATGTGCATACCATAGCAACTGAGGAGGCTTTCACCGGGTCCGCTTCTACCACGGGCCTAGAGACAGCTACCTGCCTAGTATGTACGCCGTTGTTTCTGTGTTATCTACAGCAGAGGTCTTGAGAAGGGCTGGGGTTGGATGAATGGAGTTTAGGGATCGGTGGGTCGTGGAGGCAGGCAGATGATTAATCTGATGAGCTGCCCAGAGCAGGCCAGGCAAAGTTTCTGCCGGGCCCTTTACAGGAATCCTGCTTGTACTGCCCTGATGGCAACCCTGGGTTACAATCAGGGTCAGACTGGGGCAAATTGGGCCCACAAGAGGAGATTATACTTGGGGCCCAACCTTTAGCTAAGACACAATCAGATTATAAGAATAAAAAAGATGTTTATTGACAGAATAAATAACAAACTCACAGAATCCTCCAGGGAAGCCAGAAACACTGTTTCAGTTTTGGATCTCCTGTACTGCTCTAAATATGGCCTTAGGTCTTTGCCTGGGGCCCCCGGAAGAAACTCTAGTGGGCCAGTGTCTGTCAAGCATTTGAGACAGTGCATTATCTTTTTGCTGTGTTTGTCCACAGCAGTGAGATTTAGCTGCACTTCCTTTTTATTATTAAGAAGGTTCATTTAACAGAAAATACTTCTGTCACTGGCAATGTTGTTCTGTATTGGGAATAGTGGTGCTGGTCATAAGCTTTTGGTCCCAAAATGACGGACACGGATCTTCGATACTCTTAGCGTCCATGCTCATATAGCAGAAGTGCTCATTAGATTGCAGAGCCTTTGCCATTGATCATGGCCAGATCGTTCACATCACTTACAAATACTTGTGACCCTACCACTTGCTTTTGGATGCTGAGTGACCCTTTTCTGTTCATTCAATCAAACCAGTCCTGGGTGCCCCAAGTTGCTGGATTATGTTACCGGTATCATGAAAGTGTTTAGGAACCAGCGACATCTGCAACAACAGCTGTTGAGTGTAGGTGGCGTCCTCGGCGGAGCGCGCTCGGGGGTTCCCGGCGTCCTGGAGGACAGAAGGAGACAATGATCAGAGCACATAGGCCAGAAGAGCACTTAACAAATGTTTGACATTCTTGCTCTTTAAGTGCCGCCTGTCACCATTATCCTGTCCTCAGACTGCACCCACCTCATTAGCCACTCATGCCTACTCAGGTCATGGCTTGCTCTAAAGTGATATAATGACACTTAAAGGGGCTTTCCTCTTAATAATACCCCCCTCTGGCCCAGTCCTCTCTCTTTCTAAAAGCTGCCTCTTAATGGGTATTCTTTTCATGAAGCTGCGCCTTGTAATTTGCTCTCTTAGCTTTTAACTAATGTTCTTTGCAATTACTGTTTTATGTTTTAGACTTATTTACACATTTATTTATGGTGGCATTTTTATCATGCTTTGAATTATTAAATATAATATTATTGCTTGTTCTTTATTATAGCATTGTGTTTTCCACCCAGAATCCACTATATTATTTTGTACTTTTATACTTTAGAAATGCTCACAAACCAGGAGAAGTAAATGTAGATTTGTTGGTTTCTTACCCCCTAGTGATATCAGAATGTTGTATGGCTGTAGAGCTTAAAGACGAACTTTGCAGGCCCTGGAGTCTAAAAGACTGTGTAACCCCCTTCCCCCCAGAAGTACTGATACACTCACCTTCTCCCGGAGCCCTTGCCGCGTCTTTGCATTGTGGAAGCAACAGGAAGGGTAGTGTATGAGGTGACACAGTGCAGCATCCCATTTTAGGATGTTGCCGCATAGAGGAACAACACCTCACAAAATCAAAGTTGGGTGCGTTGTTCCTCTTTAAGCTATGGTTGGTGGTTAACACCATGTGTATGCAAAATGACACTTAAAAATGTTCACACAGTAGGTGGTGTGCTTTTGCATACATTAGATCCTTGTTATTCTTTCTTTATAGCACAACGTTAAAGCAAATAAACAGTTGGTCTATCTCTTTATGGGGCATTCCATATTGTGTGAAACCACCTTGATTGCCCGATCCACTCATCTCTTCCACAAGCCCTCCCCACATCTCTGTGCCACAGCCGATTCCCCAGCATACCTCTAGCTAGGTGCGCACCCATGCCAGGCATTTCTGAATTGCTGGCTTGGGTGCACGCACAACTAGGGGTACGGCCAGTGGTGCTTGCTCTATTATGGAAATCTGAATGGAACAAGCACCACTGATTGGTCAATTTGAGTGATAGCTTGCATTTGGAAGAAGATTTGCTACCTAACTATTCATTAGAGCAATCGTTTATAAGATCGCTCATGTTTTGTGCTTCCTATTTGTGGTTGATTTCTGTTTCCACATGTCAGAGGTAATGAGATGAACAAGAAATTTAAACAATACGATGCTCAAATTCTCCTTCATCGCTTGATCACAGTGGGCATTTCCTCCCGGCCCTATATTAGTCAGGGACCTCCCACAAATTCCCCAGTTCATTTCTGCAGTCTGCGCTGAGAAGATAGCTCTCTTGTGGCGCAGGTGAGTGGGGCATATTGCCTGCAGCCCTGCAGGACTATTCACACCCGTTCCGTACTATATACTGCCTCCCAGCCTCGGCTGGCAAGGTTCGGGTGAAGGTAGGTTAGTAAGCACCAGCTCTAACAGGGTAGGCGGTTTAGGCTATTGGCGAGCCTTTTGGGATGCCCCCACTGCCTCATGGGTTTTGCCAGGTTATCCTGTGCAGTTAAACCCCATTTCCATTCCCCCTCCACCCTCACTCCTTAGTTTAGTTCCCTGGGCGCCATTCTCCCTGGGATTTCTGCTGTATCCTCCCTCACTCTCCCCACCACTTTTTGTGGTTTCTCCCGGTCCTCTCCCTTGATTTTGCATTAACCACTATATTGCAGTGCTATTGAATATTTATAGCTCCCACTTCCCTAGCGGGCTCTTGGGGCATCCCGGGTAGCTTTTTTAGTGTTAATCCCTTATCGGCCTGCGGTGCCGCGATAATCACCATATGGAGGCTTCTCAGGATAATGTGCTTGGGGTTTCTTCGGGACAAGCCCGGCTGTGTATTGCGTGTGGAGTATCCCCTATAAGTGATGATGTCAGGGTGTGTGTACCCTGCGCCCAGTAGGTACTTGCGCTGCAGTCTGGGTTACCTGTTGCTGGGCCTGCGCCCCCTCTGGCTTCGCCTACCCCCCCCACGCTTACACGCTTACATCTGACTCCCAGTGAGGTGCATACCAGTGTGGGGAGTCTCAAACTGATTTGGCTGCATGGGTGGCCAGCATTGAAATACATATTGCTGGGTCTGCCCCGCGTAAGGCTTCTGCTAAGAAGCGGCATTTATCACCCGTTATTTCCCTCTTTCCTATGGAGGCTGAGGAATTTTTTGACATTACCGGTTATATTCTCTGATTCAGAATCATCTGAGGAAAGGCTTATGGTGGTACTGGGTCTCCTCTTGGGACAGACCCATGGTCCTCAGATGACACTGACAGACTTTTGGCTCATATTTTTGAAGTGCTTTGTATCTTCCCTCCTGTTGTGGCTTCGCAGCAGCAGGGTGAGCTCTTTCATACGGTTAAACCACGCTTGGAGTTTCCGGAGCAGACTCACTTTAATAATCTGGTGTTCAAAGAATGGGAATGGCCTAGCAAGCTCCCTGGGGTGCCAAAGAGTTGGGACAAGAGGTATCCCTTTCCTGCTGATGTGATTAAGCATTGGTCATGCCCTCCCAAGGTGGACACGCCCAATCTGGGGCTGTCCAATACATCTGTCATGCATTCCCCTGACACTACTTCCCTGAGGGATGGTGAGGACCGGCGCATGGACCAGCTGGCTTGCCATGCCTTTTCCTGTGTGGGGACTGCGCTGCGCCTCTGCCATTACAGCTATTGCTATTAAAGGGCTGCTTAAGGGTCTCTTGGATGGGGCCTCTGATGACGCTGGAGGAGAAGAGTACAGATCTCTCCTGCTTTGCTATGCATTTGTTGCTTATGTTCTGTCTGCCATGGATGATGCCATTAGAATGTGTGGGTGGACATCTGCCCTGTTGGTGGCTATACGCCGCTCTGTTTGACTGCGTCAGTGGGTAGCTGATAATGCTGCTAAGAAGGCTCTCACTGGTTTTCCCTTTAAGGGGCTGTGCCTCTTTGGTGAACGCTTGGACTTGTTTGCCAGGGGCGGTTACCTCAACGTAGGAGGCCATCCCGATCCTTTAGGGGGACAGGTTCCTTTCTCCCTTCCTTTCGTGGATCCAGAATTGTTCGTGGAGTATCCCTTCCTGGGGCTTGCGGAGGCTATTGGGGAAGGGGCAAAGGACGTGGCCGCCCTGGCCCCTCCTGGGGTCCCAAGCCTAAGTCCTTCCCCATGCCCCCTCAGGCATGAAGGGGCGCCCTCACCCATCCGGCCCCTAGACTCTGGGAGGTTGGATAATGAGAGTCTCCCGGCCTCCTTTCATGAAGCGCAAGTGGTTCTTATTCACAAAGAAGGGAAGCCCTCTGATGTCTGTGCATCCTACAGACCCATTTCCTTATTAAATCAAGACGCCAAAATATTGGCTAAAATCCTAGCCAACAGGTTGAACAGGGTCATATTACAATTGATTGGACCTGACCAGTCAGGCTTTATGCCAGGACGCACTACGGGGATAAATCTATGCAGACTTATGTCAAACCTTCAGATAGTGCATGACAATTATGGTAGTCGGGCGATTGCTTCACTGGACAATGAGAAGGCCTTCGACTCGATCGAGTGGACCTATCTTTGGGCAGTGCTGGCCAGATTCGGGCTCCCTGCAGGTTTCATATCATATGTCAGGCTGTTATACGGCCGTCCAACGGCCAGAGTATGGGTCAACAGACGCTACTCTGACCCATTTGTATTATGTAGAGGGACCAGGCAGGGTTGCCCACTCTCGCCATTACTCTTCGCATTGGCCATTGAACCGTTGGCGATTATTGTCAGGGACTCTCCAACTATCACTGGATGGAGGCTGGGGGAGATAGAGGAGAAAATCTCGCTTTACGCTGACAACACCCTGTTATACCTAGCGGACAGCTGTGAGTCCTTGGAGGCTGCATTGGATGCCATCGTGATGTTTGGGAGATATTCCGGCCTGAAAGTTAACTGGGATAAATCCAGCCTGATGCAAGTAGATGCGCCCGACCCTCGGGATATCTCCCCAAGATCCCGGTTGAAGGTAGTCCAACGATTTAAATATCTGGAGATTATGATCAGCAAGCAGACTAATGAGTTTATCCCTCTCAATATTTCCCCGGTGGTGGCAAAACTGAAGCAAGGAGTCGCTCAGTGGGCGAGCCTCCCGCTGTCGGTCATGGGAAGGGTCAATATATTCAAAATGATCTTTCTGCCAAAATTCCTGTACATATACGAGGCCTCCCCAGTACTGCTTCCTATCTCCCACTTTAAAGCACTGGAGTCAATGATCTTTAGCTTTATATGGGGACAATCTCCCCCAAGGCTAAACCGACAAATAATGAAGGCGCAACTAGATACAGGGGGACTGGCGGTGCCACACATGCAAATATACTTTTACGCAACACAGCTTTTGTTTGTTCATTGGTGGCTCTGCCAGCCGAAGGATAATCCAGTGGTATGTCTAGAAGTGGCATTGCTAGGCTCCCCCGAATGGTTGGCCTCCCTGGCATACAGGGGTACGAGAGGGATCCGAGAGGCGACCACGTGTATGAGGGCGGCTAGTAACATCTGGGAGAGGGCAACTAAGCTAGGGGTAAGGTCGGATGAGACCCCGGCTTGGTCCCCTTATACCCCCTTGTGGGACAACCCTAGGTTTCCAGAGCTGGGTGCTATGCAGGACCCGCAGTTCTGGACAAGAATAGGCATCCATCGGATTGGGCAATTATATAGGGTGGGGGGGTGCTGGTGTCCTTCGATCAGATTAAGGAGGAGTTTCATATATCCCATCGAGATTTTTTCCGCTACCTGCAACTCAGACACGCACTGCATGCCCAGTTCCATAGGGAGGGCCCGAGGATTTCTGGGTCTAGCGTGGAGAACGCAATCAGAGACAGGAGCCTAAAAAAACCCGTCTCCACTCTGTATAAGTGCTTGATGGGAGAGCTGGAATCCCCTAGAAGCAAGATTGAAACTAAATGGCAGGCACTAGACCCAAACTTGGATCAGGATGACTGGGAGGAGATAATGGACAACTTACATACATCGGTAGTGGAAGCCAGAGATAGATTTATCCAAACCAAGTGGATTCATCAGGCATACATCACCCTGGTTCGTCTGCACAGAATGGGCTAACTGATATATGTCCTAGATGTGAAAAAAGTAGTGGCACATGGGTACACATGATCTGGTCATGTGAAGCCCTGACGGTCTTCTGGGAGGGTGTGATGGGTCTGATCAGTAGAATTGTGGGTTTTCGGATGCAGGGATCCGTTTCACTGTGTCTTCTGGGGGTAGTTGAACCGCTGAGAGCTCTGAGGGCCTTGATGCGTCTGCTGCTCTTTTACACCAGGAAGTGCATTCTGATAAATTGGAGACACCCCGCTAAACCCTCAGTGCAAGCCTGGAAAAGGTTAGTCAATCAGAAACTTACTATGTATAAATTGACGTACGCCGCAAGGGGGGTGCCGG
This sequence comes from Gastrophryne carolinensis, assembly GCA_027917425.1. Taxonomy (NCBI): domain Eukaryota; kingdom Metazoa; phylum Chordata; class Amphibia; order Anura; family Microhylidae; genus Gastrophryne; species Gastrophryne carolinensis. Next base: position 122,198,891 of record CM051239.1, read on the forward strand.
ATAAGTTCGAAAAGGTCTGGGACCCATGGCTGCAGAGCCAAGAGTCAGCGTCTGACGATGAGTGAGCCTGGGGGTGGGGCCTGGCAGGGAGTATCTTGGGTCAAGTCTGATATTTATATTATATTTAAGAGGCTTGGACCGGGTGTTGGAACCTGACCAATGAGAAGTGGGAGGGAATTTAGAACATGTACACCCTGTCTAATAACTAGTGTACATCAGCCTCCCTGTCCTTTACCTGAACCGTGCTGGTAGCAAGAGTCCCCGGAGTCCGGTATGAAAGATGTGTGAATGGTTGTCAGTGTTGTTGGTTTATTTGCCGGCTCTGAAGTTGGGTGCCTGCGGCACCTTAATTGCTTTACAAGATGACTTGTATTGTCTTGTCTGTTTGTTTATTGCAAATAAAAACTTTAAAAAAGGCCTTGCTTTTTCGGTATCACCTCGGCTCCCAGGGTTTTCACCAAGGTGCTGGCGGGCGTAATGGCTCTGCTGAGATCTCAGGGCATTCGCATTCTTCCTTACTTGGACGACATTCTCATCACGTCTCAGTCCTTCCAGCAGGCAGAGCTGGATACCCAGACGGTGGTGTCCACACTGGAGTCCTTCGGCTGGGTGATCAATCACCCCAAGTCTTCCCTGTTACCGTCATTGGTGAGGTCCTTTCTGGGCATTACTCTGGATACATCTCAGGTCAAGATTCTTCTCCCTCAGCAGAAGCTGGAGAGTCTTCAAGCTCAAGCAAGGCTTCTCCTGTCTTGCCCCATCCCTTCATCCAGCAGGGGATGCAGCTGGTGGGTCTGATGGTGTCTTGCTTCGAGGCGGTTCCATACGCTCAGTTTCACATGAGTTCTCTTCAACTTCACCTCTTGTCAGTATGGGATCGGGACCCTGTGTCTCTGGATCAGGCGTTTGTTCTGTGCCCTCTGGTCAGGCGGTCTCTTTCGTGGTGGCTGGACTCAAGGAACCTGTTGATGGGCAGATCTTTTCTGACCCCTTGCTGGGAGACAGTCACCACAGATACCAGTCTGACAGGTTGGGGGGGGCTTCTGGAAATCCCTGAATTTCCAGGGTCAGTGGGGCCCTCAGGAGGCCCATACCCCTATCAACATTCTGGAACTGAGGGCGATAAGACTAGTTCTCGCCCAGTTGACTCCACACCTTCGGGGTCGGGCGGTTCAGATCCGCTCGGACAACCAGACGGCATTTGCCTACATCAATCATCAGGGAGGGACCCGGAGCAAGAGGGCCCTCAAGGAAGTGTCCCTGATTTTGTCCTGGGCGGAGGAGAATGTCCCCTGCATATCGGCAGTTTACATCCCGGGAGTGGAGAACCTGGAGGCAGACTCCTTGAGCAGGGGGATGTCTCGGCTGGGGGAGTGGTCCCTCAGCAACAAGGTGTTTTGGTCCCTGTGCCGTCGCTGGGGGCAGCCGGACCTGTTTGCGTCCCGTCACAATCACAAGCTTCCAGTCTTTGTCTCTCTGTCCCAGGATCCTCTGGCCTTGGCCATGGATGCGCTAGCAATGTCTTGGAAGAGCTTTCAGCTTCTTTATGTGTTTCCTCAGTTTCCTCTGCTGGGCAGGGTGCTGTGCAAGATCTCCCAGGAAGGGGTGCCAACCATTCTGGTGGCCCCCCGTTGGCCAAGAAGAGGTGGTTCGCAGACATCGTGCAGTTGGCAGTACATCAGTATGCCTTGCCCAAGGTTCCAGATCTGCTCACTCAAGGACAGCTACGCCATCCCAATTTACAAACGCTGGCTTTAACGGCCTGGCTGCTGAAACCTCCATCTTGATGGAAAAGGGGCTGCCTGCCTCTGTTGTTAGTACCATGATTCAGGCTAGGAAGAAGTCCTCGTCATCTATCTACTATAGGGTATGGCATACTTACATTGCCTGGTGTGAGTCTAGGTCGCTTCCCTGTCGGGTGTTTTCTATCCCCAGGATTCTGGAATTCCTGCAACATGGTTTGGATTTGGGTCTTCAACTTAGTACCCTCAAAGGTCATGTTTCAGCCTTGGCTATTTTCTTCCAAAGATCTTTTGCCAACCATCGTCTGGTTAAGACCTTTTTTTAGGGGGTTACTCATGTGCGTCCTCCTCGTAAGCCTATGTTACCAGTCTGGGATTTGAACTTGGTATTATCGGCCTTGCAGGGGTCTCCCTTTGAGCCCTTGCGTGCGGCCCCTTTGTCTATTTAGACGCTTAAGGTAGCCTTTTTGGTGGCTATCACTTCTGTTAGGCGTGTTTCTGAGTTGGCGGTGCTTTCTATCAAACCTCCTTACTTTGAGAGACACCAGGACAAGGTGGTGTTTCGTTTTAAGCCAGATTTTCTGCCTAAGGTTGCGTCTGCTTTTCATCTCAATCAGGACATTGTGTTGCCTTCTATGTGCCCTAATCCTAGTAACTCTAGGGAGCAGTTATTACATTCTCTGGATGTGGTTAGAACCCTGAAGTTCTATTTGGTGGCTACTGAACCTTTCAGAAAGACTGATGCTCTTTTTGTTCTCCCTTCTGGCCTAAGAAGGGTTTAGCTCCAGCTAAGTCCACCATCAGCAAGTGGATCCGTCAGGCTGTGATTCAAGCCTATTCTGCTCATTCTACTCTTGCTATTGGTGCCTCTTGGGCTTTTCAGCACCAAGCTTCTGTTGAACAAGTTTTCAAGGCCACTACTTGTCTTCTGTTAATACTTTTACAAGGTTGATGTTAGGGCCTCAGCTGATGCTGCTTTTGGCCGCAAAGTTCTGCAGGCAGCAGTGGTTTAAACTGCCCGCTGTTACTTTTGGGGATCCCACCCTACCTTACGGACACTGCTATTGGATGTCCCATGTGTAAGTAATCTTCTGGAGCAGGACGTGCTGTATACTTGGAATAATACAATTCTGTGATTACTCACCTGTAGAACTGGTATTATAAGTATACAGCACGTCCTGCTGCATCCCACCCTTGTTATCATTATTTACCTCTGTATGGTGATTGTTCATTTGAGACTTTTGTTATTATTGTTCTCCCGGCTTCTTGTGTTACTGCTTGTAAATACTGGGGAATTTGTGGGAGGTCCCCGACTTATATAGGGCCGGGAGGAGCCACAAGCTGTTTTCTGCAGTCCAGCGCCATCTTGTGGATGTATAACCCATGTGTAAGGAATCTTCTGGAGCAGGACATGCTGTATACTTAGAATACCAATTCTACAGGTGAGTCACAGAATTGTATTTTTAGCAATTTTTCGTTTACACATTGTTTATTGTTTATTTATAAAGCTCGGTCGTATTCAGTGGCACTGTACAAGGTAGAAATACAAAGGTAAGGCAAGTAAATACAACAATGACAACCATGTGTATAAAAAACAAGATATTGAAATCTTTTCTAGTATGCATCTGATCTGATCCAACTGCTCGACCAAATGGGCCATTAGACATTACTAAAGCCTAGTCATCCCCCTTAGATGATTTCAGCTAACACAACACTGTCTGTTTCACTTAAGCAGGTATAAGTTACCTTTGCAGGTCCTAGTGATGGCTTTCTGGCCGGGTTATGGCTCAAGGGGTTCCTTGGCTTCTGATGTTTTCTGGCTCCTTACTGATGTCCTTCCTCAAATTTGCATTGACTGGTTTCACTACCTACTGGCCTCTCATTAATGTTACCTCTTGTTCCTCATTAAATAAAATAAATTGTAACATTGGTACCTTTACTTGGATAAGAATAACCTTACAAGCTAGCTGTCTCCTCTAGCACTACAACTACCAGACCCTTACTTGTTTAAACAATCGCAAAGCCCTCTTTCGGCTGCCCCTAGCCCTGTTGTGAATATTACTCACCTCTTCCAGGTTAGATCTCAGCCTGAACAGATTTACAGCACTATATATATCACTTCCTATGGGGCCAGGTGAGTGGAAGAGGATTCTTCACAGAAACCATTGACCCTGTCAGGGAGACTTCCTACATTAAAATAAAAACTAAATTTTGATTTAGAAACATAATGTAACTAAAGAAATATGTAATGTACATATTTGAATGTTTTACTTATACTTTTACTTATAGTGGGACCTATACCCACAGTCAGCAGCCTGTGTTGGCAACGGAACCTATTTCATCTAATGCACATGCAGAGACGTAACATGACCATAGAGGGCATTTGGCAAAAGCCCTATGAGGGGACCATGGACCAGCTCTACTTGTTTCCTGTGTTACCCTGGGCCTGCATTTACATAGCACTGACATCCCCTTTTCAAACAGAACCACTTTCTGATCTCAAAGCGTACCAATACCTTAATCCCCCTCCTCCCACCTGAGTTTACAGGAACCCTGAGGAGCTTCCCACTGCAGCGGTTTAAAATTGGGCAGGGATCTCTGGGTTTTTGGTATTCATGTGGCTTTGGTAGTAGATTGGATACTATCATTGATGGAATGGGTTGACATTGTAGTTGGGTGAAGAGGCCCTTAGAGACCTAAGCACTTGGCTAGTCTGTTCATTTAGGGTATTGCTGGAGGGGAAGGGAAGTCCTTACAAAAATTTCATCAGAGCTTATGCATTTACAATAGCCTCGGGAGGTCAACCTTCTGTGAAGCCATACTTGTAATAATAGAAATGCCTTTCAACATTCTTCAGTGGCATCAATTATCAGAACAGTCTGCAGCGCTGAGCGCCCAGCGTGCCCAGCAGGCGTGATGCCGCCAGTTTAGAATTCAGTAAGGGAAACTACAGTCTGCAATTTGAAATGTGTGACATTGTTCTACCTCCCACCCATAAACATCAGCCTGGCTCATTCCATCAGTGTCATCTCTGGGTCTGAACACAGCACCAACAGTACATTCTGAACACACTTGAGTTTAGACAGCATGTAAAAATTGTGCCATCCTAAAAGGCAGAACAAGACTCCAAGAGTTCCTTAAGAACTCAGCTCAGTTATCTCATGTGAGGATCAGCTCTGGTAGACAGCAGGATGTTAGCAGTATAGAGGCTCAGAGGCGAAAAGTTTAACTTAAAGTCCATGTTTATTCACACAAAATGTCCATAACACAAAATATCCTTTTTGGGTTACATCACTTTTCAGGAAAAATGCCACAGAATTGCATCAGACAGGCAACGGCCCTTTTTAGTTTTTGAACAAGCTTGCACACTTGTAGCCGAATCCACCTCGGGTCCACATGAAATAGCCTGTATAAGAGCTTCCAGCCAGGCACACAGAGTCTCACTCCACAAGTGGACCTGGGTAGGGGATGGAGTCCCACCCTGCTCTACTCCATCCCAGTAAAGCCGTCCCGGGTTAGCCTTTCGGCTATACTAAAATAATAGCAGCAGACTGCCATTAGCAGCTGATGCTGGAGAAAACTACACAGCTTTACTGCACCAAGGTCAGGTACCTTGGTGCCACATACCTACCGTCAATGATGGCACCTTGCACCTTACCACATACCTCCCTCCTTTGTTCAACCCTGAGGGGGTGGACACATGACAAACAATGTGCCAGGGCATCCGCATTACCCAACATCCGTCCCGCTCTGTGCTCTACTGTGAACTTGAAATTTTGTAAGGACAGGAACCACCGGGTGACCCTGGCATTCCTGTCCTTAGCCTGGCACATCCACTTGCGGGGAGAATGGTCCGTAATCAAACGGAACCTTCTCCCCAGCAAGTAGTAGCGAAGAGACTCAAGGGCCCACTTAACGGCCAGGCACTCTCTCTCCACTATACTATACCGGGTCTCTGCGCGTGTCAGCTTGCGACTCACGTAGACAAAGGGGTGTTCCTCCCCATTGACTTCCTGAGACAGTACAGCACCGAGACCTACCTCGGAGGCATCGGTCTGCACTATAAACTCCCTCTTAAAGTCGGGTGTCACCAACACCGGAGACCCACACAGGGCAGACTTCAAAGTGGAGAACGCTTTTTCGGCCTGTTCATTCCACTTCACCATGACAGACTTGCGTCCCTTTAACAGGTCTGTCAATGGTGCCGCTACGGTGGCAAAATTGGGAATGAACCTCATGTAATACCCTACCAGCCCCAGAAATGACTTCACTTGGTTGGTAGTGTTAGGACGTGGCCAGCTACGGATGGCTTCTATTTCATTAACCTAGGGCTTGACCTTTCCTCACCCAATTACATAGCCCAGGTATTTCGTCTCTTCTAAGCCTAAGGCACATTTTTTCGGGTTTGCTGTAAAACCAGCCTTCCTGAGGGAATCCACTACGGCCTGGACTTTGGGTAGGTGACTTTCCCAATCCGTACTATGGATAATTATATCGTCCAGATATGCCGAAGCATACCGACGATGAGGACAATATCCATTAACCTTTGGAACGTAGCGGGAGCGCCATGTAAACCAAAGGGTAATACCTTGTACTGGAACAGTCCCTCAGGTGTGATAAAGGCTGTTTTCTCCTTGGCAGCCTCAGTCAAGGGTACCTGCCAGTACCCTTTTGTAAGGTCCAAAACAGAAAAATACCTGGCTTGGCCTAGCTTCTCAATAAGCTCGTCTACTCGGGGCATAGGGTAGGCATCAAATTAGAAATTTCGTTAAGTTTGCGGAAATCATTACAGAACCGCAAAGTACCATCGGGTTTGGGAATCAAGACTATTGGGCTGGCCCACTTGCTCTTTGATTCTTCAATCACGTCTAACCGGAGCATTTGCTGCACTTCTTCCGCGATAGCTTGTCGCCGGGGACTCAGGTACCCGGTAAGGCTTCAACCGGATCTTGAGGAGATCTGAAAACACATCCGTGTTTCTGCTGACAAATTCCCTGGCTTCCTGGGCCTGTTTAGAGGAGAGGTTGTCGCCGGCTTTCACCTCAACTACCGCTTCTCTAACAGCAGACTGAGGGACGGGAAGCTCCACCCCTAACATACCTGGTCGGGGAGTGTCACCCACAGGGGTCTCCCTGTCTTTCCACAGCTTCAGCAGGTTTACATGGTACACCTGCTCTGGCTTTCTCCGCCCGGGCTGATGTACCTTGTAAGTCACTCCCCCAACTTTCCCAATCACCTCGTAGGAACCCTGCCACCTAGCCAGAAATGTACTATCCACTGTGGGTACAAGAACCACAACCCTGTCACCTGGGTTAAAGTTCCGTACTCTGGCTTGCCGGTTATAAATCCTGATTTGGGCCCGCTGGGCTGCTTCCATATGTTCCTTCACCAGCGGCAACACAGTCTCTATCCGTTCCTGTAATTGAGTAACATACTCTACCACACTTTTGTGGGGTGTGGGTTGCTGTTCCCAAGCCTCCTTGGCTATATCCAACAGGCCCCGTGGATGCCGACCGTATAAGAGCTCGAAGGGCGAGAACCCCGTATAGGCCTGGGGCACCTCTCGCACTGCGAACATCAGATAGGGCAGAAGCAAGTCCCAATTCTTCCCATCCTTGGCGACCACCCGCTTTAACATGGTTTTTAAAGTTTAGTTAAATCTTTCTACCAGGCCGTCCGTTTGTGGGTGGTAAACGGATGTCCGCAATTTTTTCACCTGCAACAACTTACAGAGCTCTTTCATCACCTTAGACATAAACGGGGTACCTTGATCGGTCAGGACCTCTTTAGGCAGGCCTACTCGGGAAAACATTTCCATAAGCTCCTTAGCAATGAGCTTGGCTGAGGTGTGTTGCAGGGTTATGGCCTCGGGGTACCGCGTGGCATAGTCCAAGATTACCAGAATATGTTGGTGCCCTCTAGCAGATTTTGGCACTGGACCCACCATATTTATGGCAGTCCGCTCAAAGGGCACCTCAATAACTGGGAGAGGAACTAGGGGACCACGGTAATGAGGCTGGGGGCTGGTTATCTGACATGTTGGGCAGGACTCACAATATCTCTCCACCTCCTTGTACACACTGGGCCAGTAGAATCGTTGTAAAATTCGGTCCAGAGTTTTCTGCTGGCCTAGGTGTCCCCCCAGAACATGTTGGTGGGCCAAATCCAACACCAGCTTGCGATAAGGATTGGGTACAACCAATTGTTCCACAACCTCTTCACGTACTTTGTTTACTCGGTACAGCATATCCTGGTGAACCATAAAGCGAGGAAACTGTAACTCCGCCCCTGGCTGTTGTGGCTCACCTTCCACCTCAAGTACATTCTCCCAGGCCCGAGATAGAGTCGGGTCCTGGTGTTGTGCTGTACCAAAACTACCCGTGGAGACATGGAGATCGGCCAACTCTGGACGTGTTGACAGATCTTCCACATCTCCAACCATAACACTCAGTGTGGTTGATTTCCCCTCTTCCACCGTAGTGGCGGTCACCCCTACCGTTGTGCCTTCTGACTCCGGCTCCCAAGGTCCTGGGGTCACCCCTGAGTAGGGCCAGTCTATTGGGGACACACCCGCATTGCCTGTTTCCGGAACTCCCAGCTTGGTCCACAGTGACATGAACCCTGGAAAGTCTCTCCCAATAATAAGTTCATACGGAAGTTTAGCGGCGACGGCGACTTCGTGGTTCCAGCTGCCAGACACGGTGGTTAGAGTCACTTGTGCTGTGGCATAGTCTCTCAAGTCCCTGTGTATGCACAAGACCCCGGTTTTCCACCCCGAGTATTCATCGGGCAGTACCATAGCAGGTCTCACCAGGGTAACCATACTCCCCGAGTCTAAAAGGGCCACAGCCAGGGTATCCCCCACTTTCACCTGACAGAGGTGACTTTGCCCCACAAGCTCAGGGACACCGGCAGCACACAGCCTCCTGGCATACATTAAAGGGCGGTAACCAAAGTTCATGTCCATGGGCTCCCCCTGGTGGGGACAGTTGGCTCTGATATGTCCCGGCTCCTTACACCCCCAACACAACACCGGGGCAGGGACTTTGGGGGGTAGGTCCTGAGGGAGTTTAGGGGACACCACTCGCCTGGGCTGGGGCGGGGACCTCCGGGGTTTCCCCGAATCCTTCCCCGTAGAGCCCCCTTGCAAGTTCCTGGTGGCCTCATATCGCTCCACTAGGTCCACCATCTCTAGAGTGTTGCCGGGGGATACCTGGCCAACCCAGTGCTGGAGAGGGTGCGGTAAAGCCCTCCAGAACATGTCCGCCAGCAAGCGGTCCAACATGGCAGAGGGGCTTAATAAATCTGGCTGCCGCCATTTTTGCAGTAAGTGCAACAGTTTATAGTACTGGGTTCTGGCGGGCTCTGCCGACTGATAGCTCCACTGATGCACCCGCTGAGCCCGAACCCACACATTCACCCCCAGTCTGGCCAGTAACTCACCCTTCAGAGTCAGGTAGTCAGCGGCTTGGTCGTCTGGAAGATCAAACAACACTTGCTGGGGTCCAGATGCCAGAAATGGAGCGATGACATCAGCCCACTGGTCACAAGGCAACTTCTCCCTTGCAGCCACCTTTTCAAACACCGCCAGGTATGTCTCAACGTCATCCGAAGGGGTCATCTTTGTAAGCGCCAAGCGCCGAAGGGGTCATCTTTGTAAGCGCCAAGCGGACACACTTTTGGGTGCTCCTGCAGCTTGCAGCACCATCACATGTTGCAATAGCAGCTGTTTGGTCTCCTGCTGCTGCTTGTTGGCTTCGCGCCGCTGCAGATTTGCCTCCAGCTCTGGTAGACAGCAGGATGTTAGCAGTATAGAGGCTCAGAGGCGAAAAGTTTAACTTAAAGTCCGTGTTTATTCACACAAAAAGTCCATAACACAAAATATCCTTTTTGGGTTACATCACCTTTTCAGGAAAAATGCCACAGAATTGAATCAGACAGGCAACGGCCCTTTTTAGTTTTTGTCCAAGCTTGCACACTTGTAGCCGAATCCACCTCGGGTCCACATGAAATAGCCTGTATAAGAGCTTCCAGCCAGGCACACAGAGTCTCACTCCACAAGTGCACAGCTGACTCCCCAGGCTATTTATGCGGCCCGCAAAACCTGGACCTAGGTAGGGGATGGAGTCCCACCCTGCTCTACTCCATCCCAGTAAAGCCGTCCCGGGTTAGCCTTTCGGCTATACTAAAATAATAGCAGCAGACTGCCATTAGCAGCTGATGCTGGAGAAAACTACACAGCTTTACTGCACCAAGGTCAGGTACCTTGGTGCCACATACCTACCGTCAATGATGGCACCTTCCACCTTACCACACTCATCACACCTATTCTTGATCTTTAAAGACTCACTAACAACTGGTATAGTGCCAAGGGACTGGCGCAAGGCAAATGTGGTGCCCAAAGGGCTCTAGGTCTTCTGCGGGCAATTACAGACCTGTAAGTTTAACATCCATTGTGGGAAAATTGTTTGAGGGGCTATTAAGGGAGTACATACACGAATAGGTAACTATGCATTATATTATAAGTGACAACCAGCACGGTTTTACTAAGGACAGAAGCTGCCAGACTAACCTATTTGGCTTCTATGAGGAGGTGAGTAGAAGCCTGGTCAGAGGGGTGACTGTAGATATAGTTTTTATTGATTTTGCAAAAGCATTTGACACTGTCCCCCATAGATGCTTATTGGGGAAATTGAGGTCTTCTGGATTAGAAAATACAGTTTGTAACTGGATTAAAAACCGGCAGAAGGATTGTGTGCAGAGAGTTGTGGTTAATGATACCTACTCTACATAGTTACCAGTTGTAAGCGGTGTACTCCAGGGGTCAGTGCTGGGCCCACTATTATTATTCTATTCCAAACTATACAATTCCAAACTCTACTAGATTACTACTATTATAGAAGGATCTGGGGGTACTGGTAGACCAAAGGCTTTACAAGGCACTGGTGTGCCCTCACCTGGAATATGCTGTCCAGTTCTGGGCACCAGTTCATAGAAAGGGCACTCTGACTATGGAAAGGGTGCAGAGGAGAGTCACCAAACTAATAAGAAGAATGAGGGATCTTAGTTATGAGGAAAGATTACGAAAATTTTATCTGTTTAAGTGACTGGGGGGGGGGGGGGGGGGGCATGATTGACTTGTATAAATATATAGATGGCTGATACAAAAAATATTGGGAAACACTATTTCAGTAAAATCCTCTTTAAAGACAAGGGAGCACTCCCTTCGACTGGAAAAAAGAAATTCCATCTCCTGAGGCGACAATCATTTTTTACCATAAGAACTCTAAATCTGGGAAATAGCCTCCTACAGAAGCTTGGTACAGCATCAACCACTGACAGATTCAAAAAAGTATTAGATGCTTATTTAGAAGAAAAAAACATTAACAATTACTATTAGCTATTAGCTGTTATCAGTAAAAAAAAAAAAAATGAATTAAAAAATAGCTTCCCCTCCCCAACACCCTTAGTTGAACCTGATGGACATATGTATTTTTTCAAACGTATTAACTATGTAACTAGGTAACATGTGGGGAACACAGAAAGTGGGCACAGATAGGAGTGGGGTATGCCTAGAATGGCGTCTGTCACTTATGTCTCAAAATGGATTATGGGATACAGAACTGAACTACTGGAGCTAACCATGCAAGATTTTGGGCAAAGTAGCTGCTAAGAGGAAAACATATTTGCCCCTGTCTCACACATTCTTTCGTGCTGCTGTCCCACTAATATATGGGGGGATGGGTGCCCCTGACCCATCTGTGGAAAACAGCAAGGCTGGGATAAAGGCTTTGCCCCCCCCCCCCCCCCCCCCCCCCAAGAAACATCACTGAGCCATGCACATGGGATCTGATTATTATTTCCTTATATGATCAGATCCAAATCCAAGCTGTGAATACTACATAACGCCCGACTGTGCCTCTTTTAGCTCTGATGTCTGGATCATTATAGGTCAATGATTCCCAAAGTGGATGTCACAACTGACTGAAATGTGTCGGGATAGTTTAGGGGAAGGGCAGTGCTGAAAGACAAGGTTGTGGCACGGGGACAATAGACGCAATGAAGGGTAATAAGTGTGTCTGTCCATGCATCTATGCCATCGCTGCTGTCTGCGTGCATACCTCCCAAGTGTCCCTCATTTAAGTCCTTGTCCCCTTGTCCCTTGTTCTCATTTGTCCTTTGAGATTTAACATGCATATCAGCATCAATAAGGATTCATCTGTCCATTCAAAGTGTTTATATTGTTGTAACTGTTACAACCTATCTTCAATTCATATCCTATTCCTATTCATCACTCAATGGTGGGTGTGGCTTAATTTAAGAATTGTCGCTCTTTCCCACCCTAAAAAGTTGGAAGGCATGTGTGTGTTTCAGGCAGTTAGAGCATCAAGCCTTCCTGATCAGGTGCTGGGCACCCCAAGTCAATTAAATATAATATCAAATCTGAGAGATGAACCTCAGAACTCCATTTTTGGGGGAGCTAAATGGATAATGCAGCTGCTATTTGGAACACAGCCATTTTCACTCATCATTGTGGACTATGGGGGATATCTGATCAAACTCTGCCTAGGATTGTGGTGTCTGGGGGGAATCTGGGAATCTGCTAGCACTCTGCCTAGGATTGTGGGGTCTGGGGGGAATCTGGGAATCTGCTAGCACTCTGCCTAGGATTATGGGGTCTGGGGGGAATCTGCTAGCACTCTGCCTAGGATTGTGGGGTCTGGGGGGAATCTGGGAATCTGCTAGCACTCTGCCTAGGATTATGGGGTCTGGGGGGAATCTGCTAGCACTCTGCCTAGGATTGTGGGGTCTGGGGGGAATCTGGGAATCTGCTAGCACTCTGCCTAGGATTATGGGGTCTGGGGGGAATCTGCTAGCACTCTGCCTAGGAATGTGGGGTCTGGGGGGAATCTGGGAATCTGCTAGCACTCTGCCTAGGATTGTGGTGTCTGGGGGGAATCTGGGAATCTGCTAGCACTCTGCCTAGGATTATGGGGTCTGGGGGGAATCTGCTAGCACTCTGCCTAGGATTATGGGGTCTGGGGGGAATCTGCTAGCACTCTGCCTAGGATTGTGGGGTCTGAAGGGAATCTGGGAATCTGCTAGCACTCTGCCTAGGATTGTGGTGTCTGGGGGGAATCTTGGAATCTGCTAGCACTCTGCCTAGGATTGTGGGGTCTGGGGAGAATCTGGGAATCTGCTAGCACTCTGCCTAGGATTGTGGGGTCTGGGGGGAATCTTGGAATCTGCTAGCACTCTGCCTAGGATTGTGGGGTCTGGGGAGAATCTGGGAATCTGCTAGCACTCTGCCTAGAATTGTAGGGTCTGGGGTGAATCTGCTAGCACTCTGCCTAGGATTGTGGGGTCTGAGGGGAATCTGGGAATCTGCTAGCACTCTGCCTAGGATTGTGGGGTCTGAGGGGAATCTGGGAATCTGCTAGCACTCTGCCTAGGATTGTGGGGTCTGGGTGGAATCTGGGAATCTGCTAGAACTCTGCCTAGGATTGTGGGGTCTGAGGGGAATCTGGGAATCTGCTAGCACTCTGCCTAGGATTGTGGGGTCTGGGGGGAATCTGGGAATCTGCTAGGACTCTGCCTAGGATTGTGGGGTCTGGGGGGAATCTGCTAGCACTCTGCCTAGGATTGTGGGGTCTGGGGGGAATCTGGGAATCTGCTAGCACTCTGCCTATGATTGTGGGGTCTGGGGCAATCTGGGAATCTGCTAGCACTCTACCTAGGATTGTGGGGTCTGGGGGGAATCTGGGAATCTGCTAGCACTCTGCCTAGGATTGTGGGGTCTGGGGGGAATCTGGGAATCTGCTAGCACTCTGCCTAGGATTGTGGGGTATGGGGGGAATCTGGGAATCTGCTAGCACTCTGCCTAGGATTGTGGGGTCTGGGGAGAATCTGGGAATCTGCTAGCACTCTGCCTAGAATTGTAGGGTCTGGGGTGAATCTGCTAGCACTCTGCCTAGGATTGTGGGGTCTGGGGGGAATCTGGGAATCTGCTAGCACTCTGCCTAGGATTGTGGGGTCTGGGGGGAATCTGGGAATCTGCTAGCACTCTGCCTAGGATTGAGGGGTCTGGGGGGAATCTGGGAATCTGCTAGCACTCTGCCTAGGATTGTGGGGTCTGGGGGGAATCTGGGAATCTGCTAGCACTCTGCCTAGGATTGTGGGGTCTGGGGGGAATCTGGGAATCTGCTAGCACTCTGCCTAGGATTGTGGGGTCTGGGGGGAATCTGGGAATCTGCTAGCACTCTGCCTAGGATTGTGGGGTCTGGGGAGAATCTGGGAATCTGCTAGCACTCTGCCTAGGATTGTGGGGTCTGGGGGGAATCTGGGAATCTGCTAACACTCTGCCTAGGATTGTGGGGTCTGGGGGGAATCTGGGAATCTGCTAGCACTCTGCCTAGGATTGTGGTGTCTGGGGGGAATCTGGGAATCTGCTAGCACTCTGCCTAGGATTGTGGGGTCTGAAGGGAATCTGGGAATCTGCTAGCACTCTGCCTAGGATTGTGGGGTCTGAGGGGAATCTGGGAATCTGCTAGCACTCTGCCTATGATTGTGGGGTCTGGGGCAATCTGGGAATCTGCTAGCACTCTGCCTAGGATTGTGGGGTCTGGGGGGAATCTGGAAATCTGCTAGCACTCTGCCTAGGATTGTGGGGTCTGGGGCAATCTGGGAATCTGCTAGCACTCTGCCTAGGATTGTGGGGTCTGGGGGGAATCTGGGAATCTGCTAGCACTCTGCCTAGGATTGTGGGGTCTGGGGCAATCTGGGAATCTGCTAGCACTCTGCCTAGGATTGTGGGGTCTGGGGGGAATCTGGGAATCTGCTAGCACTCTGCCTAGGATTGTGGGGTCTGGGGCAATCTGGGAATCTGCTAGCACTCTGCCTAGGATTGTGGGGTCTGGGGGGAATCTGGGAATCTGCTAGCACTCTGCCTAGGATTGTGGGGTCTGGGGGGAATCTGGGAATCTGCTAGCACTATGCCTAGGATTGTGGTGTCTGGGGGGAATCTGGGAATCTGCTAGCACTCTGCCTAGGATTATGGGGTCTGGGGTGAATCTGCTAGCACTCTGCCTAGGATTGTGGGGTCTAAGGTGAATCTGCTCGCACTATTCCTATGATTGTGCATTCTTGGGGGATCTGCTCACACTCTGCTTATCATTCTGGACTCTCAGGTGATCTGTTGACAATCATTGTGGACTCTCACACTCTGCTTGTCATTATGGGATCTGTTCATATTCTGCCTATCATTATGGAGTCTGTGGATATCTGTTGACACTCTGCATACAATTGTGGAATCTAGAAGGATCTTATCACACTCTGCCTATAATTTTGGATACCAAGGGGATCTGCTCAAACTTGCTCATTGTATATTCCTGGGGCGATGCTGCCTATCATTGTGGACTCTCACACTTGTGCTTTTCATTGTGGAATCTGTTCACACTGTATGATCTAGGGCATCAACTAAATTTCTACCTATAAATGTGGGGTCTATCTGAATTTGCTCATAATCATTTTGGACTCAGTATGACCTTCTAACACTCTGCTTCTAATTGTGGACTTGGGGGGGAGGGGGCTCGGTATACACTCTGCATATAATTGTGGACACTCTGCTTATCATTCTGTGGTTGGTGTGTGTGTGTGTGGAGTGGGGGGGTCAGCTCACACTTTGCCTATGGTGGATTTTAGGGGGAAATTTATGCACAATCTGGCATTTTGTGATCATGGAGGAGCTCTCATAACACTAAAAAAGTTACAGTCATTATCTAAAATGTAAAAGCTTTTGTGGGGACACTTTTTCTAACTGAATCTCTTATGATCTTTGCGAATTGAGGTGTGAAGAGAGCATGTCTTCTGCCAAAATATGTTTGCGTCTGTCTTGTAAAGCTAGAAGATATGACAGCAGCAGAGGGCATATGTGTTCTAGGATTTATGTGAGTTGTGAGTACATCCAAGGACAATAGAGGGAATCATAAAATAGTGAACTCCATCTATGTTGGGAATGGCGTGTCATGTTGCAACTCTGTG
Organism: Gastrophryne carolinensis; assembly: GCA_027917425.1. Taxonomy (NCBI): domain Eukaryota; kingdom Metazoa; phylum Chordata; class Amphibia; order Anura; family Microhylidae; genus Gastrophryne; species Gastrophryne carolinensis. The sequence goes on from CM051239.1 coordinate 122,214,673, forward strand.
ATCAGAGACAGCTGTGGGACCACTGTGGCTTGCCATGCTCGCTCACACTTTTTTGTGTGGTCCTGGAGAAATAGAATTGAAAAAAAGGGCAAACTTTGGAGGCATGTGGGGCAGGCATCACCTGCTTGCTGGCTAATGATTGCCTTTGGGTTTAGAGTTCTTTAAAGTAAAGTGTGAGATTATGCTCCTAGACATTATTTGATATTTGTTGTCCGACTGGAAGCCAGTAAAGCAGATGAGCCATCAGAAAGTGTTTTGCCTTTCAAATGTAATGCTGAGCCGGTTTCAGAGAGAGGTTAGTCTTGGCAATGTGAAAGCGAGGATTCAAATGGACTGGAAATATTATTAATACAAACACCCATCTGGGTGAGAGGTGTGTGCGGTCTGCTGGAAGATGGGGGATGGAGCTCTTCCAGATAAAGTGAGGCTCTTCTTGCAAATAACACAATGATCATTTTGCCATGGGCCAGCTGCTGCAGCACTGAGCTGACTACAGAAGAGATCTCCCTTTTCTGCGATCAGTTCTTGATAAAGTTCTCTCAACTTTGATAAAGTTGGTTTAAAGCGATTAAAACCCTACTTTGTAGCCCTGCGCCAGGGAGGGTCCAAGGCCCCAGGAACACTTATCTAACATAGAAGGTTGACGGTTGACGGCAGAAGGAGACCATACGGTCCATCTAGTCTGCCCTTATGTGTATACTGTATGTTCTCTTTATCTTAGGATAGATGTGTGCTTATCCCAGGCATGTTTAAATTCAGTGACTGTTGATTTTTCAACTACCTCTGCTGGAAGTTTGTTCCAAGCATCTACTACTCTTTCTGTAAAATAATATTTTCTAACATTGCTCCTGATCTTCCCCCCGACTAGCTTCAGGTTGTGCCCCCTTGTTCTATCATTCAGCTTCTTCTTAAAAACACTTCCCTCCTGAACCTTATTCAATCCTTTCACATATTTAAAGGTCTCAATCATGTCCCCCCTCTCCCTTCTTTCCTCCAGACTGTACAAATTAAGTTCTTTAAGTCTCTCCTGATAAGTTTTAAGTTTAAGTCCTTCCACCATTTTCGTTGCCCGCCTTTGGACCCGTTCTATTTGAATAATGTCTTTTTGCAGGTAAGGTCTCCAGAACTGCACACAGTATTCTAGCTGTGGCCTTACCAGGGCTCTATACAGCGGCATCACAACCTCCCTCTTCCTACTGGTGATGCCTCGAGCTATGCAGCCGAGCATCCTGCTTGCTTTTCCCACTGCCTGGCTACACTGTCCACTCATCTTGCAGCTATCAGTAATCAGTACCCCTAAATCTCTCTCCTCCGAGGTCCTGGCTAACACAGCGCTGCCCATACGGTACTCAGAGCAGGGATTCCTTCTACCCAAGTGCATGATTTTACATTTAGAGACATTAAACTGTAGTTTCCACAGTTTTGACCATCTATCCAGCAAAGCTAAATCATTTTCCATGTTGCAGACACCTCCAGGAATATCCACCCTATTACTAACCTTTGTATCTTCAGCAAACAGACAAACTTTTCCTACCAAGCCTTCTCTTATGTCACTTACAAATATATTAAAAAGAATGGGGCCCAGGACAGAGCCTTGCGGCACACCACTTGTAACTCGCCTTTGTTCAGATTGCACGCCATTTACAACAGCACCCATTTATCCCTCATTTAGCACATTAGAAAAATATATTTTCCTATCAAAGCTACATCCCACAAGGGAAGGGAAACTGCTGGAGTAGGTGGGCTGAGGGTTCTTACAGACCTTTATTTCTACATAGCCCATAGGGTGCTGTTATTTCCAAATGAAAAAAATATCAACACCATGTACCTCATCTATAAACCTACCCCAACCCAGGTGCAGGTGATTTTGTGTGTTCAAGTTAAAGTGGACCAACACCGAAATCGGGATGTCCCTCGGGGTGAAACCCCCCAGGAAGCCCACAATCCTACCTTCTCCCCGTTCCAGCGGCGCATGCGCGTCCGCCGCCTCCCGCGCGTCCCTCTAGCAGGGCGCGCTCCCGCGCTGGCTGTTTGTGAATGGCCGGCGCGGGTGCGCTCCCTGTAAGAGGGACGTGCGGGAGGCGGCGGCAGACACGCTCTGCTTGTCCGTCGCTGCCTCCCGCATGTCCGTCGGCGGGGTTTGGCTGCAGCGGTCACGTGGGAGCGGGGAGAGGTGAGTTTTTGGGGCTTTCTGGGGGGTTTCACACAGCAGGGCACCCCCGATCTGGGTGCCCCACCAAAGTGGACCAAAACCCAGGATAGTCAAAATCCTGGGTGTTAGTCCACTTTAAAGTGGAAAATTAGATGCTGGTTTCACACCCAGAAGCACACCCAGTTTTAAACTTCTTTCATTAAATAATGAGCATCACCCACGTGCAAACAAAAACAGAACAGCAAACATAACAGAAAATATAAAATGAGAGTCAAAGGACATGACAAGATAGAATAAAAAATGCCATTTAATTTGTTTCTTATCTATACTAGTAAGTGATACATATATCCAAGGCCACTATTAGAGTTTTTGGCCCCCCTAGGCCGCCTTCTCATTTCAACATCGATTTCCATAGATGTTACAATAAGGAGCTCTTGCTCTTGTCTGTCACTGCACTGACAATAAGAAAGATGTCTGTCAAAATGGCTTTAGCGGGCCTCTGTCTGCCCCAAGAAACAGAACAGTGGGTGATTAGTGGTATATGCCAGGGAGAACCTTGATTACCTAAAAGCACAGGAGCAGATGACAAATCACAGAGTTGCTACCACTGTAGTCTAGAGTGACAGGCCTCATATAGGAGTCCTCCTGCCTGTGTTGTCCTAACTGGCCCCTATACATCCTCAATGTCATGCTCTTCAGACAGGCAAATAAACATTTACCGAAACATGCAGTGGTTGAGGTACAATTACCTAGAGTAAGAGCCTCAGTAGAGGCTTCAAAATTAAAGTTAAATGGCGGGTGGTATTCCTATGTAGCTACTGGGTTAAATAGATAGCCTGCACCTACAGAAAGGATGTGACATATTTCTCATTGCCCATTGTGCATGGCTGGGCCCCATAAGCACAAAAAACCCACTGTGGACGGCCCTGTGAATGCACCCCCGGGGTGCTGCAGAACTTACTGGCTTCCTGGTGCCCTCAGTGATGTGAAAATCTGGCGGCCGCCTCCCGCATCTTTGGGCTGTGAGCGTGCTCCTGCCCCCAACCATCCAGATAGGCTAGGGGTGAGAGCATGCGCTGCTGGAGATGCATGTTAACAGAGCCAGAAAGGAAGTTTGTGGCGTCACCTCCTATCCCCAGCTCAGTGCCCCAATACAGCCTGTGTTTCACATAGCATGACAGGAGTAATACCTGTAATGTCCTAATGGCTGCCCATCACTTGCAGGGACTTGGCTCTCCATTGTCCCTATTTGTCCCGCTTTCAGGTTGGATGAAAGGTTCAGATTAAATAAATAATTATTTTACCCATCTAATTTTTGATTCACAAACTATTACATCTGACCTCATATTTTATTTGATATACATTTAAATGCCACTAGAGAAAGTTGTAGATGTTTATGATTTTAGCACATCAACTATTTATGGTCTGTAAAATATAGAAAAAGGCGGGTCTGTCCTTCCTATCTTAAAGATTTCGGAGGTATAGTAAAAAAAAATGTTCCTATGCAAATTAAGGCAGTGGAGGAGGACAACCAATGTAAGCAGGGCCGGCGTCAGCACCCGGCAAGGCGGGACAGCTGCCGGGGGCCCACTGACAGGGCTGGCCTTTGGGGTGTGCAACGGCGCTTGACCGGCGGCGGACTGGGGGGGCATCGGTGCCCAACTTCTCGAATGGCGGGATTCCACACAACAGGGCATCTCGATTTAGATTCCAGGGGAGGAAGTGCTGGGTTTTGTTCTGCTTTTAAGTTGCCCACCCCAGCTGATTTCCTATCCCTGGAGCATCCCAATCTGTGATACCCTACTATGTGAAACCCCTGGGATCGCTGGCATACCCGCTATGCAAGAAATTTCACCCCTGAGTTTTGGTCCGCTTTACAGGGGCATGTCAATTTGGGATGCCCCTGTTTGTGATAGAGCCCCCTGGTTTGGCCATTAACTCAAACTGGCGATCCCACAGTGCATTCACCAGTTCGAGGAAAGTAATGAACAAAGGAGGGGGTCACACACAGGGGCATCCAAAATCAGGGGAATATAGATTCGTTTAGACGCGACTCTTCACCCCAAAGGGGCACACTGAGACCATACCGCCCAAAGGCCCACATAAACCTGGAGCCTGCCCTAAATTTAAGGTAGAATAAATATGCAAATATTAGCCCTTAAAAAATGAACCTCATCTCAAAACAAATATCACATGCTTAAAATCATGATTACACTCTTAGTGCATTGATAGTGAAATGATGACAGTGTTGCTTTAATTTCTGTTTCTGACATGCGCCATTATTCACTCCCCCAGTAATGGGCAGGAGGTGGGAGGAAAACGGTAGCAATATTGATTTATTAGAGAGGAGTCTGGACTGGGCACAAATGTGCTCTGGCTGCTGAAAGGAAAATAAGCAATTCCAAAAGCGCTTTATGGTGTTTCCACACTAAAAAGGTGAGACGTTTGGCTGAGATTGGTCCTGCGTGAATTCAGCCACAGTCATGCAGAGCAGCAGCTCGAAGCCATTTACTGGCCAGATATCAGGGAGCAATAGATTCCCACTGGGTGCCAGTTATCCTATTACTCCCAATGGTATGCCCTCATTATTTATCCCAGGCTGATTCTTCTTTTCTACCCTAACACCCCAGTTGACAGCATCAGCATGCCCTGGCATTTACATGTACACTGCATTGCAGGATCTTTCACAGCAGCCTCATCCTGTCTTGATCTCCAAACTCACAACACAATTATATAGATGAGAATGGGATTCCTTGGCAGCAGAGACATATTCAGAAAAGGGAAAAAAAGCAAAAGCCTCATGCATATGTGGAAATTCTGACATGCTATAAGCAATGACACATGTTGCAGCTGCAAAATAGCCTTTATTGCATATAGCCATTTGACACTCACATACCTTCCAACTTTTTAGTGTGGGAAAGATGGACAATTGTTAAATTAAGCCACACCCTCTCATTGAGGGATAGATATGAAATAGGATGTAACAGTTCCAACAATATAAACACTTGGAATAGGTAAATAAATGATTTATTGATGCAGATCTGCATGTTAAACCTCTTTCCTGGACGGGAGGTACGAGCGCTGTGTGTTTGTTTGTTTGTTCATGTGTGTGTGTTGTGTGTCCAGCTTTTTGAGGGAGGGAGTTGGAGAGATGCTGCTCACTGGCTGCAATGAAGAATGCCCCTCACTGGCTGCAATAGAGGGATACCCCTCACTTGCTGTAATGAGGGATGCCCCTCACTGGCTGTAATGGAGGGATGTCCCTCACTAGCTGTAATGATGGATGCCCCTCACTGGCTGTAATGAGGGATGCCCCTCACTGGCTGTAATGGAGGGATGTCCCTCACTAGCTGTAATGATGGATGCCCCTCAATGGCTGTAATGAGGGATACCCCTCACTGTCTGTAATAAGGGATGCCCCTCACTGCTTGTAATAGAGGGATACCCCTCACTTGCTGTAATGAGGGATGCCCCTCACTGGCTGTAATGGAGGGGTGTCCCTCACTAGCTGTAATGATGGATGCCCCTCACTGGCTGTAATGAGGGATACCTCTCACTGCCTGTAATGAGGGATGCTCCTCACATGCTGTAATTTGGGATGCCCCTCACTGGCTGTAATGAAGGATGCCCATCACTGGCTGTAATTGACGATTGCCCCTCACTGGCTGTAATGGGGGATGCTCCTCACTGTGTGAAATGGAGGGATGCCCCTCACTGGGTGTAATGGAGGGATGCCTCTCAATGGCTGTAATGAGGGATTCCCCTCACCGGCTGTAATGAAGGAATACCCCCCACTCGCTGTAATGAGGAGATTTTGCACACTTGTTGTAATGGGAAATTCTGCACACTGCCTGTAATAAGGGATGCCGCTCACTGCCTTTAATAGGGTGACTGGGGGGTGATTCTGCACCTTGCCTGTAATGGATGATTGGGGGGGGGGGGTTAGCACACCATTTGGTTCACAATATTTGTTTTTTTATTTTTGTCCTCTAAACCTTGCGTGCGTTTTATGGTCAGGTGCATCTTATGGAGCAAAAAATACGGTATATGTATATTTATGATGTGACATTAAGATGCTATACTAGGCCAGGCCAGGTACAGCAGGGTGAACCCCAAAAAGTCCCAAGCCATTTTTTAACCCCAGACGACCTGCATGTATTTGTGTGGGATGCTTGCCTGCATGTATTTGTGTGGAGGGGACTTGTTTGTATTATTATGTAATTCCTAGATGGTGTTTCCCTTTAAAGGATTGGCTGGGGCGTGACTAGGGGGTGGTTTATAGCAAAAAATGTCCTTAGCATGTGTCCCTTTTTCCATTTTCAAAAGATGGGAGGTATGCTCCTGGTACTACTGGCTGTATCTGATGGTGGTGGATGTGGCAGACAATAGAAAAAGTTGTTCCACATTGTGGCAATGCTCACCTTTGCTTGTGAGTTTGTACTGTAATTTTGCAATCCCGTTCCAGTACTGGTATCAAGGAGGTAATATTGCCCTTTTTAGTGGGGATCCAGCAGGTTGGAATCGGCAACTCTGCGATCTTTAAAGCGTGTAGTGGCTTATGTAAGCCAGGTCGCCCTGAGTCAACAAGAAGCTGTCCTCAATGTCAGATGTCTCCTCTTCCTTCTGCTTCTCCCTCCAGCCTTGCTCCAGTGATGCCCGTGAGATGCGCTGTGTGCCACCCTGCTGTGAACGTCCTCCTCCTCCTCCTCCCACTCCTCCACTCCTGAATCCTCCAAACAGTCCACTGTGGGACCAGCAACCCATCCTGTGAGCCACGTGTGCACTCCCCTGATGCCTGGGAAAATGGGCCTTCCTCCTCCTCCTCTGCTTCCATCACATCCATCCTCCATCCTGGCCTGAAGGATTTTTCCAGCAGACAAAGGATGGTGATGGCAGCGCTGACCATATTGGTGGCAGGGCCGTATTTAGGGTACATATGCTGCCCTAGGCACTCTTAGTGCTCACGCCCCCCCCCCCATTTACCACAATATGCATACTTACCTGAAAAATATCTGCACCTGGAGCCCTTTTCCTGGCTAGAAATCCATTCATGCAGACCTGGTATCAGGCTGGCTTTAAGGGGCTATGGATACCTGTTGATCTGGTTTAAAGTGGACCAACACCCAGGATTTTGACTATCCTGGGTTTTGGTCCACTTCAGGGGGGCATCCTGATCTCGGATGTCCCGCGGTGAGGGAGGTGATCGGCCCGGGAATCTTATAGATTCCCGGGCCGATCACCCCTGGGTGTTGGTCCACTTTAAAGCAGAACTACACTCAAAACATGATTGTTGTTCCGTAGTACTACTTCATAGCGTGGCAGAAGGACCCGGGCAGTCCTGCTGCGTATCATGCAGCGTTAAAATAAGAGACCAGGTGGCACTTCCAGGCCTATTCTGTGGCAGTCGCAGCACAGCCTATCAGAATCGCGGGCAGTGATGACACTCCTACGTGACCTAGAGCAGCCTATCAGCGCGGCCAGTGGGTGAGCCTATCAGCCCTGGCTGCGATTCTGCCTGGAAGTGGTGAATTTCCCAGCACCCAATTTCTTGCGAGGTGAGTATACTAGGCGATTCAGGGGATTTTACCCAGTGGGGCATCTCAAATCGGGATGCCCCATGGGGTCTAAAACACTATAGGGCTGGCAAAAGAGGCTTTTGTTCATCTTTAAAGATGACCATCAGCCAAAAAAGCCTTTTGGTGGGGGAGGGGGGGCATCCTGTTTTGGGATAACTGCATCTCCCCTACTTGCAGCTACCTGCACATACATGTGCTACAAGAAAGAAGGAAGGGAAGTTGCTTCTTTTGGCCCAGCAACTCACACAAGGAGGGGGGAATCACTTTCCCGTGAGATTGTTCGCAGCTGTGTGACGGTGGAACTACACCTAAAGTGGACCTATCAGTGATTTGGCCGGCCCTGGAGTCTTTTAGACAAGACTGGATGATTAACAACCTCCGGGGCATCCCTATTTAGTTGGTGCGATGCCCCATTGATTGTCCACAAAATTCACCTCTCGCTAGTCCTACGGGGCATGGGTTCGCATCCCCAGAACCACCGAGAAGAGCTCCTGCTCCCAGACCGCAGGGACACCAGTAACGCGTTCACTCCCATTTCTATATGCCAAGCCCTGTTTCCAAACAGAACTGTATGCCATTCATTAATGTGCATGAGATACAGCTTTGATTAGACAAGAGTCTGCACATGCTCCCTGGGACTGCTGGAAAGGTGAATTTTGAGGATAATCTGGGGGGCTCACATAGAGGGGCATCCCAAATTAGGATGGCCCAGAAAAACAGACCAACCACCATAATAGTGAAATAGTTTGCACTAGTGATTTCCTTTGGCACAAAAACACGGCATGCAGTTGCAGCCCTAACATGTGAAACAGCCCATAGGCTACTATAGGCAGAATTTCAATGCTCTACAATTGCCTGAAACTGGCCTTCCCTGCACAATTCTTTTTGTCTCCTTGTCATCATACAACCTTTTGTGTCTGGGCCCCATAAACTACAGCCTCATACAATACTGCTCATTCCTCACATATATGTTATAGGGGATCCAGATCATCCAACCAACCTATTATGTCTTGCATACCTCCCAACTTCTGAAGATATGAAAGAGGGGCAAGCCACGCCCCCGGCCACACCCCCTGCCACGCCCACCACACCATATTTCCCACCCATTTACACAAATGCGCATCTGAACCAGAGGAGCTTCTTTCCTTAGAAAAAAAATTATTAAAAAAAATGTAAAAAATAAAGTATTTCCTAGACATTTCTAAACGTATATTTAACTTTAATTGACAGATTGTACACTTTTAAAAAGGAGCCACCCCTAGTCATTTCACTATCCTGTTGATGGTTCCTCTCCACTGTGGTATCCTGAATGCCCGACTGTGTGAAACCCCCGCTTCCCTCTAACAGGAAATGTGCCCATGCTGACCATCCTCAAATGCCTGGCGCGGGCACGCGCCCTGCTAGAGAAAAGCACGAGATGCGGCCCGCGCATGCGCAGTTGGACCGGGAGTAGGGTAAGGTTTGCAGGCGTCCTGGGGGGTCTCACACAGTGGGGCATCCCGATTTTGGATGCCCCATGGGGAGGGATCGGATCGGCCCTATAGATTCCCTGCTATCCAGCAGGGTGTTGGTCCACTTTAAATCAAACCCAAATGGGAACTGTAGCTGAAGATAGAACTGGGGATTTTCATTTATTTTAGTCCTATAGAGTCTACTAGAAGCAGTAACCATCATCTATTTTTTATAATTAAGCAATGTCTTTATATTTGCCTTATCCTCTCAGTCAAGCGTCTTCATTGGGTGGGCGGAGCCCAACGGCCCACTCTCATGTCCCACGCCGGCACTGCTCAATGGCCGGAGTGGGGCAAGCTGGGGCGAGGTGGCCAATCAAGAGGCCCTGCTTGCAGGGCAGCTGAAGTGGCTGATAACCGGGCGGCGGAGCAGGTGATTGGCGGGGTGGGGAGGGAGGGGGTGTGGGCGGCGGAACAGCTGATCGGCGGGGAGGGAGGGAGGGGGTGTGGGCGGCGGAGCAGCTGATCGGCGGGGCGGGGAGGATAATGTGTATGCCGGGACAATTATTAATCATCCGGGACCGCGGAATATTCTGGGAAAATTGGGACAGTTGGGAGGCATGTGTCTTGGCCTCCAAAACCTAGATTGTGATGACTGGGTCCCATACAGGGGCGAACTGAGAACAAAAACCGGTCCAGGACCTGCATTATAAGCCCTTTTATTGTAAAGTAAATCACTGTGCTAACACATTTGCATGTGCACTATTGATTTACAAAGGAAATCGCTAGCGCATTACGACCACCCAGGTGTGAAAGTAGCCTAAATCTCATAGTACTGTGCTTCTTTTCTTGCAAGTCAATTCTCTCTCTCTATATATATCTATATATATTATACACCTGTGGCACGGCCCTGGCATGTTGCCGCTATCAGCTCCTCCTGGCCCTACTGTGGGGGAGAAGGGACAAAATGCAGAGAAAAGGACGGAGCCTGGGAATGTGAAGGAAGGTGAAAAAGTAAGAACAGAGGCAAAACAGAAGGAATATAATAGTAATGGGATAAAGAGAACTATGTATTGGGGTCACAGCCTTGCAGTGCACTGACATGTGCTGCAACAATGGCTTTGCAACCTTCTGTGAGCATTAAAGTGGAACAAAACCCACCAGTCACATGGCCAGTGGTATAACTAAATGTGACAGGGTCCTGGTGTGTAGATTAAGTGGGGCTCTGTATTTTAACTGCAGTTAGTTGCAACAACTAAACACTGAAACAGCAGAGACAAATTATGCTTTTCTTGGCTAAAATGATAGTAAGTGATCACAAATATGATAAATTAGGTGGCTGAGCAACACTTATGGGCCCCCCCTGACCTTCTGGGCCCCAATGCGGGTGCACCTTCTGCACCCTCTCAAGTTATGCCCCTTTATATGGCCCTCCCTATCTATGGGGCAAATTCCTAGGTCGCTGAGAAAACTCGTGTTTTTCTGGTGCAAGGAGCTGCTGCACGCTCACCAACTGTTTATATCTAAATGACTGGCAGGGATGTACACAGCCGGGGCAAAGTGGGCAAAGTGATGCCAGCCTGGACGAGAGGCTGCAAATGCAGGTAGGAATATGGAGTAAATCTGGCAGCACTAGGGGCTTCACACACAGGGGAAATCCCAAATCGTGGTGCTTCACAGCAGCACAAATTGAACAGTTTTTGTAAAGTTCTTTACCTCGACTTGCCCACTTAGTGACCGCCCTGAGCTGGGGGGGGGGGGGGGGGTCATGGCCTCATGAAGTTAAACAGTATGCTGGCAGGTATGGGTAGCTCAGGGGTTAATAAGGCCTCTCTCCCTCCCTCCTCCCCCACCCTTTCCTCCCGACACTACTTGCTGACAGTCTGTACCCCTCTCCTTCCAAGATAAAGCGAGCAGCCTGACAAGCAGCGCAGAGGCGGCTGGAGAGGGTGACGTCACTCCCAGCATGGCTGCTCCTGGAGGTGGTGGATGGAGGAACCGGAAGCTGCTTGTTTTTCATGTAGAGAGGTACAGACTGTCAGCGGGGAGGGGGGAGAGGAGGCAGTATTAACCCCTGAGCTACCTATGCCTACCAAAGTAAGCTTCAATTGCTCAGGGCCCTGAGACTTCTGACTGTTCTGCGGATCTAACAGCCCTGGCTACCCAACCCCCCCCCCCCATAACGATGAAACATACCTTTCACTCTATGCTGCTCAGATGGTAGCGGCAGAGACAGGCTGTGCGGGCCCGCAGGGGGCGGCCAGCGGAGCCTGAAGTGAACCATCCTGTCACTGCGTGTGACGCACGTAGTAGGGGAGGCGGCAGAATCTTCCTCCTGTCATCAGTGAGGGGGACAGGCCAATACACTGGCAGGGTGCTGCCGTTCGAGACAGCTTCAGGTTGCTGGCAGTCATAGTGGGCCTGCTGGCAGATTAATTTTTTTTTTTATTAAATGTTGCTGGCCTCCGCTCCCGCCCCCAATGTAGTCCCGCCCTAGGCACGTGCCTACACATGCCTAGTGGCAAATACGCCCCTGATTGGTGGCATACTGGAAGCACTGCATTGCCGTGCAGATGTCACCTATGGAGACCCACTCATTGGTGGTGAACTGCTGTTGGTCTGTACTCCTTTATTCACCCAGGCATTTTTGAACTGAAACTCCACTATTGCCTGCTGCTCCTCACACGCCCTTTCCAACATATACAACGTGGAATTCCACCTGGTGGGCAAGTCACATATGAGGCAGTGGATGGGAAGTCCAAAGTTCGTCTGCAGTGTAGTCAGGCAAGCAGCAGCAGGGTGGGAAAGCAGAAAATGCGTGTAGATGTTAAGCACTTTATGCAGCAGCTCCAGCATGTCAAGATAATGAGCCAGGAAGCTCTGCACCACCAAGTTTAGCACATGCGCCAGGCAAGGGATATGTGTCAACCCGGCTCTGGGCCAAGGCAGCTCCAAGGTTACACCCATTGTCACACACCACCTTGCCAGGCTTCAGGTGCAGGGTCTTTCAAGACAAATGAGTTTTAGCACTGCATGGTGCTGTTTCCCCATGGCAGTACTCAAATTGGTGCTGCAGGAGACATCGAAAATAGGCTCCTCCCGGCCCCTCAAATACCCGGGGACCTCCCACAAATACCCAGAATTTCTCTGCAGTCTGGCTACGAGAAATGGCTCTCTACTTGCAGGTGAGCGGGGCTATTAGCCTCCAGCCCTGTAGGACTATTCCCACCCGTTCCATTAGTAATATGTCTCCCAGCCTTGGCTGCGCTGGTCGGGTAAAGGTAGGCAGCACCGCTGTTAGGTGCTTAGGAGCGCTGCTCCACCGCAATCCCCCACCGAAGGGTAGGCGGTTCAGGCTTATGGTGAGCCTCTGTGGGATGCCCCTCCCGCACTAGTGCCCCTTGCCCCTGCCTATCGGTGGGCCCTGTTTAAGTGGCCGCTGTCCTCCCTCGTTCTTGTAGCCTTCGGGGGAAAAGAGGGAGGGTGTGTGTGTAAATGTGTATGCTATGCATTCTGTGTTTTACACTTTATATTATTCTGTCTGTCTTGTGTCAGCCGCCGCGCTGGCTTCCCTTTACTGTCTTTTAAATTTGGCATTACCTCAGGTGCTGGTGCGCCATCATTGGCTGCTTGTCACGTCCTGGCTTCACGCTCTTCGAGGTATACCGACGCCATCTTTAACCTCCTTGGTTGACCCATGCGCGACGGACCTCTACCTACCGCGGTCCGTAAGTGCCCTTGCGGGCGGCTTTATATTCTTCCTTTTATTACTGTGTGCTTACGGTCTTCTTATGTCTTTCAGGCGGGGCGAACCCTTTTTGGCTTCTCCCGGCCCTTTATTAGTTATATAACTAGTAGGCCTTGTAAAAATAATACTCCCACTTCCCTAGTGGGTTATTGGGGCATCCGGGGTTGCTATATAGCATTATTCCCTATCGGCGTATAGCGCCACTATAATCATCATATGGAGGCATCCCAGGATAATGTGACCGGGGTCCCTTCGGGACAAGACCGGCTGTGTGTAGCATGTGGGCAGCCTCATGCTGACGCTGACAAGGCGCGGGTCTGTGTACCCTGTGCCGAGCAGGTGCTTGCATTGCAATCTGGCCTGCCAGTGGCTGCACCTCGTTTCACTTCGCCTACTCCCCCAAGCTTAAATCTCACTTCTGCTGAGTTGCATACAAGTGGGGATTCTCAGCCTGATGTGTCTTCTAGACTGGCTACTGTTGAGCAGTTGATTGCTAAGTCCTTAGCGCGTAAAGCCCCTGCTAAAAAGCGGCACTTAACGCCTAATATCACTGTTTTCCCTATGGGAACTGAGGAGTTTATGAATCTGTGTGGCTATACCTTGTCTGATGAAGGGGAGCTGTTTTCTGACTCAGGCTCATCTGATGAGAGACCAAGGGGTCATGACGATTCTGGCTCTGGCCCCTGGGCCCCGGATGACACTGACAGATTATTGACCCAGATTTTTGAGGTTCTGTCCATCTCTCTCCCTGTTGCGGCTCCCGGGCAAAGAGGGGAGCTTTTCCATACAGCAAGATCACGTTTGGAATTTCCCAAGCAGGCACATTTCCATAACCTTGTGCTCAAGGAATGGGAGCGCCCAAGTAAACTTCCCGGGGTTCCAAAAAGTTGGGATAGGAAGTAATCCCTTTCCTGCTGAGGTGGTAAAGTGTTGGTCATCCCCCCCCCCCCCCCAGGTGGATGCCCCGATCCTAGGGCTGTCTAATACCTCTGTCATGCATTCCCCTGATTCTACTACCCTGCGGGATGCCGAAGACCGGCGTATTGACCAGCTGGCATCCCACGCCTTTGCATGTGCGGGGACGGCGCTGCGCCGGTCTGTGCCTCTGCCATTACTGCTGTGGCCACTAGAACCCTTATCAGAAATATACTTGATAGTGCCCCTGATGATTTGCCTTGTGAGGTGTTCAATGCACTCTCCAGTTGTGATGTTTTTGTAAATTTTGTCCTCTGCCTTGGATGACACCATCAGAATGTGTGCCAGAACTTCTGCCCTTGTGGTGGCGCCGCTCGGTTTGGCTGCGCCAGTGGGCTGCTGACAACGCTGCCATGAAGGCTCTCACTGGTTTCCCCTTTAAAGGACTGCGCCTGTTTGGGGACCGCCCGGACCTTTTTGCTAAGGGAGGCAGGTTACCCCTGGGCAGGCATCAATCTCGGCCGATTTGAGGTCAGAGTTCCTTCTCCTCCCCTTACCGTGGTGCCAGACAGGGGAGGGGGGTTTCCTTTCCTGGGACCCGGGGAGATTTCTGGGGCAGGGGCAGAGGACATGGACGTCCTGGCCCCTCCTGGGGTCCTAAAACAAAATCATCCCCCAAGCCCCCTCAGGCATGATGGGGCGCCCTCATCCATCCGGGTGGGGGGACGGCTGCAGCACTTCGCTCACGTCTGGAGGCTTCATGTCTCAGACCGGTGGATTCAGGAGGTAGTGTCCTCCGGTTACAAGATAGAGTTTGCTGCCTGTCCCCCTCCCAGATTCCTCAGATCCCGGATTCCTCAGGACCCTGTGTCAGCTCAGGAGCTAGTGCAAGCAGTACAAGGCCTCCTGGAGCTGGGGGTCATCTGCCAGGTTCCCTTAAGAGAAAAAGGCAAGGGCTTTTATTCCAACCTATTCACAGTACCCCAAAAAGATGGTTCAGTCAGGCCAATCCTGGACTTGAAGATCCTCAACAAATTTGTCAGGGGCAGGCGCTTTCGCATGGAAACTCTGCACTCTGCCATCAGTTCCCTGCGCCAAGGGGATTTCATGACTTCTGTGGACATCAAAGATGCTTACCTTCATATTCCTGTGTTCCCAGGTCATCAAAGGTTCCTCAGGTTAGCTCTGATGGATCAACACTACCAATTTGTGGCCTTGCCCTTTGGCCTCACTTCAGCTCCCAGGGTGTTCACCAAGGTGCTGGCTGGCGTGATGTCTCTGCTCAGATGTCAGGGAGTCCGTGTGCTTCCCTATCTGGACGACATTCTCATCACTTCCCAGTCTCTACATCAGGCAGAGTTGGATACTCAGCTGGTGGTGTCCACTCTGGAGTCATTTGGATGGGTGATCAACCACCCCAAGTTCTCACTGTCCCCTTCCTTGGTAACTCCATTCCTAGGAATGAATCTGGATACAGTTCAGGCAAGGATTTTCCTTCCTCAGCAGAAGGTGGACGGTCTGATTGCACAGGCTCAGTCCCTCCTAGCTTGTCCTCATCCCTCCATCAGGCAGGGGATGCAGCTGGTGGGCCTGATGGTGGCATGCTTCGAAGCGGTACCTTATGCTCAGTTCCACTTGAGGCCTCTGCAACTTCACCTATTGTCAGTATGGGACAAGGACCCCGCATCGAGATTGCTCTGGAAGGGGTGCCAGCAATTCTGGTAGCTCCCAGGTGGCCAAGAAGAGTGTGGTTCGCAGACATGGTGCAGCTGGCAGTAGATCAGTACGCTCTGCCCTTGGTGCCAGATCTGATCACTCAGGGCTCACTACGCCATCCCAATTTACAAAGTCTGGCTTTGACAGCTTGGCTGCTGAAACCTCCATCTTGATGGAGAAGGGGCTGTCTTCCTCGGTTGTGGATACCTTGATAAAGGCTAGGAAGAAGTCTTCCTCTTCCATTTATTACACCCTGTCGGGTGTTCTCTATTCCCAGGATTTTGGAGTTCCTGCAGCATGGGTTGGAGATGGGACTCCAGCTCAGTATTCTGAAGGGTCAGGTTTCTGCCCTGGCTTTTTTCTTCCAGAAGTCCTTTGCTCAGCACCCTCTGATCAGGACTTTTTTTTCCAGGGGGTCACTCATGTGCGCCCTCCACATAAGCCTATGGTGCCTGTTTGGGATTTGAACTTGGTTCTGTCAGCCTTGCAGGGTGCTCCCTTTGAACCTGTGCAGGATGCTGCTTTGGCCATTCTTACGCTCAAGGTTGTATTTCTGGTGGCGATCACCTCTGTCAGGCGTGTGTCTGAGTTGGCGGCGCTTTCCATTCAGCCCCCCTACTATGAGAGACACCAGGACAAGGTGGTGTTTCATTTCAAACCCGACTTTCTGCCTAAGGTAGTGTCTGCTTTTCATTTGAATCAGGATATTGTTCTCCTTTCTGTGTGCCCTAATCCTAGCAATGCTAAGGAGAGGGTTTTGCACTCTTTGGATGTGGTTAGGTGTCTGAAGTGCTATCTGGTGGCTACTGCACCTTTCAGGAAAACTGATGCTCTTTTTGTGGTCCCTTCTGGTCCTAGGAAGGGTTTGGCTCCTGCCAAGTCTACCATCAGCAAGTGGATTTGTCAGGCTGTGATTCAGGCCTACTCTGCTAAGGGGAAGCATCCTCCCTTCCGCCTTACTGCTCATTCTACTCGTGCTATTGGTGCCTCTTGGGCTTTTCAGCACCAGGCTTCTGTTGAACAAGTTTGCAAGGCTGCTACTTGGTCTTCTGTTCATACCTTTTCAAAGTTTTACAAGGTTGATGTTAGGGCCTCAGCTGATGCTGCTTTTGGCCAAAAGGTTCTGCAGGTGGCAGTGGTTTAAACTGTCTGCTGCTGCCTTTTATTGGGGATCCCACCCTACTTTATGGACACTGCTATTGGATGTCCCACTTGTAAGTATTATATTTGGAGCAGGACGTACTGTATACTAAGAATAATACAATTCTGTAGTTGATAGTTTGGGTTGTTTAATTCTCCCGGCTTCTCGTTAACTGCTTTTCAATGCTGGGGATTTGTGGGAGGTCCCAGGGTATTTGAGGGGCCGGGAGGAGCCTATTTCGACATCACCCCTGGCATCCTCTTCCACCCACTCCTCCCTGCTAGCCTCCCTCTCAGCTTCAACATTGCAGAAAGCTGCAGCAGTCGGCACCAGGGTTTCATCATCAGCAAAAACTCTGGCGTCTGCTTGCACCAGAGAAAGGTGTAGCAGGCAAGGATGAAACATGTCCTCTTCCTGCAGAACCAGTTCTGTTATCAGCAGCAGCAGAGGTGCCATGGCTCCATCCCTTATTTGCTGCTTTCTGCATTGTTAGACATCTACAGTTACAGCGGCGCGAAATGGACAATAAAAAAAAAACAGGAAAATTACCCTTAAGTGCCCTGAACAAGTGGACAGTCCACTAACAATTGGCATTAAAGAGCAGTGACGCCTAAGTGGCCAGAACAATTGGTATTAAGGAGCAGTGATACCCAAGTGGTTTGAGCAAGTGGTATTAAAGAATAGTGACACACAAGTATGCTGAACAATTGGTATAAAGGAGTATTGACAAGCAAGTGGTATTGCTCAAACCATTTGGGTGTCAGTACTGTGTAAGTGGTATTAAAGAGCAGTGACACACAAGCACCCTGAACAATTAGATACTCGACTAACAATTGGTATTAAAGAGTAGAGACACCAAAGGAGTAGTGACAGGAACTAGTGGATACTCCACTAACAATTGGTATTAGTAGTGACAACCAAGTGGTTTGAGCATGTGGTATTAAAGAGTAGTGACACACAAGTGCCCTGAACCAGTGGGCACTACACACTTTTTTCAAAAGAGCCTTTAGTGCCCCGAACCAGTGGATACTCCACTAATTGGTACTGAAGAGTACTGAAAGTGGTTTGAGCAAGTGGGAGTTCTGACACACAAGGGCCCTGAACCAGTGGAGACTCCACTAACAGTTAGTATTAAAGAGCAGTGATCCCGTGGTCTGAAAAGTTGGTATTGGAGAGTAGTGACACACAAGTGCACTTAACAATTGGTTACTCCACTAGCAATTGGTATTATGACACCCAAGTGGTTTGAGCAAGTGGTATTAAAGCATAGTAAAGTGGTATAAAGGTGTAGTGGCACACATGTGACATAAACTAGTGGATACTCCACTAACAATTGGTATTATAGAGCAGTGACCCCCAAGTGACCTGAACAATTGGAATTAAACAGTAATGACACACAAGTGCCCTGAACCGATGGACGCTACACATATTTTGTGTGTGTATACGTCACTAACAATTAGTATTAAAATAGTACTCACACACAAGTGCCCTAGTATTAAAGAGTAGTGACACCCAAGTGGTTTGAGAAAATGCAATTAAAGAGTACTGGCACACAAGTGCCCTGAGCCAGTGAATACTCCACTTGGTATTAAAGAGCAGTGACCCCCAAGTGGCCTGAACAATCGGTATTAAACTGTAGTGACACACAAGTGCTCTATGCCAGTGGATACTGCACTAACAATTAGTATTAAAGAGTAGTGACACCCAAGTAGTTTGAGCAAGTGGTTTTAAAGAGTAGTGACATCCAAGTGATTTCAACAAGTGGTATTAAAGAGTAGTGACACACAAGTGCCCTGAACAATTGGTATTAAGGAGTAGTGACACCCAAGTGGCTTGAGCAAGTGGTATTAAACAGTACAGACACCCTTGTATCTAGCCCTCACTCCAGTCGCTTTCCCTAAATAAATGGCACACAAGTACGCTGAACAATTGGTATGAAGTAGAATTTACCCCCAACTGTTTATATATTTCTTGTAAAGTTTCTTGTAAAGAAACAGCCCTGTCTAGACCTCAGCAGCAGCAGCAGCCAGCACCTTTCCCTATCTACTACAGAATGTAAGCGAGCGTGCAGGGAGATGGACCCCATCTTTTATACAGTGAGGTCACATGTCTGGCCAATCAAAGCCATGCCCAGAATGGACATATGGTTGCTAGGGCAGGAAGAAGGCTGATTGGCTGCTGTGCCGAACTCCAAATGGTGCATGGATTTCCATTTGAAAGTACTAACCCAAAGCTTGTGGTTCAGGTTTGCCCATCCCTAATCACAAACAAAACTTTCTACCTTCACTTTCTTTGTAGACCTGCACTTTACTGCACTTGCCATCCTGTCACCTCGAGTGCTTTCATCAGGCTGAACTGCTACTGTATGTGTAGCATATCTAGACATGACTCAACTTGCACAGACGTGCTCAGCAACAACGGGGGTAGATTATATATATATATATATATATATACACACACACACACACACACACACACACACATTATATCTTTGATCATGTATTAATTACTAATCATTAATTAAAATGTAATGAGTAATGCTCTTGTTGGTTGGCAGTGACAGCTCTGCATGTGGTTACAGACGGGTGATGTACAGACAGCAGTCAGGCTGTGATATTATCACGAGTCTGCTAGAAAGAATTCTCTGACAGATGTCAGATTTCTGTGTATCATAAAACAACATGCCAGAGACTCAACATGATGGTATCAGCAGCATCGCCAGCCAGGCAGAGCTGAGGGTTGTGAGCGAGCCGCAGATAACCTAGAAACAGACTTTAACTATTCATTTTTTTGTTTGTGAACTCCTCTTCTCCATAGCATTCCCTAGCTGCACACGTAGGGTGACATTGTCAGTTCTCGCTGGAGATTTTATCGCATGATCACTTTAGACTGCAGTTTATGCGCAATTTAACTCTGAAGCTACCTCCCTGATCTGCCATCTCCAGCTTACGCAATATTTTGTAAAAGTTCAACACAAAGCGGCTAAAAGTGACAGGCATGTACAAAAAATATTAACACATAAAAAAGTGCTGCAAGCTTATCAATGATCCACTCCTTACTCAACCATCCAGCTGCTCCAGGAATCCGCAGCATCCACCGGCCTCTGGTGTATTTAGAAGAGGTGCGTCCAAGGGCATACATAGGTTTCACAGGGCCCCATAACCAAAGTCATACTGGCCCTTCTCAGGCCAACCTTCAGCATCAATAAAGTAACCCCCAAAGCTACAGAATAACACACACACACACACACACACACACACACACTCCATCCTTCAGTAGTAGGTACATTACCCCCCCAGCACATTACCAGCTTGCCGTAGCCAGAGAATAGGAAGGATCTCCATCATCTGCCACAAACATCAGACTCCTATGCACTGCCCATTGACCATGGAGAGAAATCAAGCTGGCAGCTTCTTAGTTCCACCCTGCAGAACTTACAGCCCAGGTCCCTCTGCACCCTGTTGACAACCTTAATCAGCGCAGAGCAGTAGACAGTACTGGTACATGCGCCAATGATCCATATGACAACATTGGGCAAGTTCAAATGCTGCCACAGGTTCTGCAAGGTGCTTGCATGGGCCCCCCCTTCTGCTATGGGGCTGGCAGCCTTCCTTGCTTCAATGGGATGTACACCCCTGGGTCCATCGCCCCTTGGCTGGCACCTTTAGTCATAGGATATGCTGTTTTAGCTACAATTACTTTCAACAACCTCTTAAGGAGGAAGTCTAATCTTTTTGTAACCCCCAGCAACCCCACACTTCCCCTGTGCTAAGCCCAAGTCGGGTATTAAAATAATGACCCATAAGGGGGTGTATGGCAGCCATGGATTATTGAATTGCTCCCCTAAAGTCCCTCTATGGCAATCAGTGACGTACACTATTTGAGAGGGTCTAGCCACATGCACATGTTGTGGAATGGCATGCAGATGATGCGCTCCTGAACTGTATGGTAGCGGTCATTTTGCTATGCACCTGATAGCCCTGCTTCTGAAAAACCCAGTCCCACAGAGCAGAGCACAACAGAGAGAGGGATAGATAGGAGGAATGGATTGGATGATATGGGGGGCATAAGGGAAGGAGGAATGGATTGGATGATATGGGGGGCATGAGGGAAGGATGGATATATGGCTAGAGCTAGAAGGCATGGATATATGGGAAGAAATGAGGGGAGAGGGGGGTGAAATGATGGAAGGAGCTGGGAGGGAGGGGGGAATGGATGGATAGAGCAAGGAGGAGCAGATGGATGGGCAGGACTATTAAGGTGGTCAAATACTATCACATTGTTTTTGGTTTGCCTGTTACCTTGCAATGTTAAATCCCGGGATACCTACCACTCCAACTTTGAACTGGTCTGGGAGCGTAGGCAAAGCCCCCTGGCCGTCCGATAGTTAGCGGAATCGGCTCGATAACATGTAGGCTAGGGGAATATGTGGATTTCTTTCTTCAACCCCTTGTTTTGAAATTACCGGCCTACTTGAAGGATTCCAATCATGTTCTGGATCTGTGTGTGGAACAGACTGTTAATGACGCTACTCTGCTGGCTACAGCTGATGTAACGTCACTGTACACTAACATTCCACATAACCAGGGCATTGAGGCTGTCCGGTATTTTTTGAATGAAAGCTCAGAGCTTCCCCTCATACAAGTAGAGTTCATTATGGATTGCCTAACTTTTGCGCTAGACCACAACTATTTTTGGTGTGGGGGTCGCTTTTATTTGCAAAAGAAGGGGGTGGCGATGGGGGCCAAGTTTGCACCTAGTATGGCTAATCTTTTTGTGGGGTGGTGGGAGTCACATTTCATTTTTGGTCGGGTATGGTCACAGTTAAAACTTTGGAAAAGGTTCATTGATGATGTCATATGTATTTGGGAGGGTCCAAAGGAAGCTTTAGAAGAGTTCTTTATGCAGGTAAATGAGAATCATTGCAATCTAGAATTTACTGCCGAAATAAGCGCTGAACATGTAAATTTCTTAGATTTAACAATACGCATTGAAGCCCCCATCCTAACTACTGTGACATATTCCAAACCAACAGACCGGAATGGTTTTGTTCCAGCAAAAAGTTGCCACCACCCTAATTGGATTAAGGCTATCCCTAGGGGTCAGTACATGAGGTTGAGAAGGAACTGTACTAAACTGGAGGACTTTGAGATACAAGCTGCTGATCTGACAAAAAAGTTCCTCGAGAAGGGGTATGATGCCGAAATGGTACAACAACAGCTAGGGCGGGTCAGAGCGCAGGAAAGATTTCCCCAGAAGGGTACAGTTGGGAAGTCCTCGAATATTGAGGATTTCTCTTTTGTTACTAACTTCAGTGTCCAACATCGGGAGGTGGGAAAAATCCTATCTAAGCACTGGCACATTCTACAAGGGGATGAGGTTCTGGGCCCCAGATTACCCTCTAAGCCTAGGTTAATATATAGGAGAGCCCCGAATCTTAGGGATATACTAACTAGAAGTTATGTGGATCCACCTGTACAAAATACTCACCTGACATCATTATTCGGCACGGAATGTAAAGGTTTCTTTAAATGTGGGAGGTGCATGGGTTGTAAGACTTGTAAACCTGTGGCTAAACCATGTAGGTCATTTACACATCCGGTGACAGGGAAACAGTTCAAAATAACCCAATTCATCACGTGCGCTTCCAGATTTGTAGTTTATCTGATCTGGTGTCCATGTAACCTGTTATACGTTGGTCGGACAACTAGGGAGTTGAAAATCAGGATAAGGGAGCACCTTTATAACATCAAAAGGGGCTTTGAAGGCCATAGTTTATCAGAACATTTTAGGTCTGCACATAACAGTGATCCGTCTAGTCTGTCTTTCATTGCCCTAGATAAAGTTGAGGCCCACTGGCGGGGGTCCAATATGGTAAGAGAGGTGTCCAAGAGAGAAAGCTCATGGATATACAAATTGGATTCCCTTAGCCCTAAAGGGTTAAATATAGAGTTCGACCTTAATTGCTTTATCGATTCTTCTTGAGCCGTTCGAGGGATCGTCTCTGCTAATGTGGACCGACTAGGGGTTTAAGTTTGTTCATGTTTGTAGTGTATTAGGGCTATTGGATATAATGGGTTCACCTTACACTTTTATGTCTGAGTTATGTTTTCTAATCAAGCTAAGTGCATACTTGGGATTTATTTTGATGTCTGATTTATCATTTTAATCATGTTAAATGCACCTTATGTATAGCCAACTCACCTTGCTGAATTGCTGGATTTATTTGTTTTTAAGCGTCTCTGTTGACATATTGAGGGTGTGCATGCTTGCAAGGCCTTTATATGCTTGTAAGATGCCCCTCCTTTTTTATGCATATATTTTATTCTTTGAAAGACTTTTACCTTTTTTACTTACCTGGTATAGTTTTTTATAGGGTTATATTAAATTTAAAGTGTGTGATTTTACAGCACTTCCGTTGATTTATTAATTGGATTGGACCATGTGGAGTGCAATCGCTTTTAAATAGCCGACCAATATGTCTAAATTGTGCTGGGCCGGTGAGGGCGGGTTGATGCTCGGGTTAGCATAGCAAGGGTGGACTAGGCTCGCTCCCCTTATGGAATTGGCTCAGCGCATGTTAGATGCTTGGAGCGCTGTAGCGCTCGTCGCGCTGACAGGGAGGCGGGGTTAGATAATGAGATGCACCTCCTGCGATGCTGATTGGCTGATGGTCGTCAGCCTTGCCCACTCTGTGTGGAGAGAGGTGGGGGCCTTCACCTCCTTCCATATTAGTTGGAGGAGTGGTGCTGTCAGGGAGGTGGGGTTGGATAATGAGATCCACCCCCTGTAGTATAGACAAGCTGAATGGCATCAGCTACGTCTACCCCTCGTAACGAGCTAATATTATTCACCTCCCTCCATAATGATTGGAGGATTGGCGACAACCACGCCTATTGTATGTGAGATAAGTAATTAGATTCACCTCCCTTCATATTGATTGGCGGAATGGCGCTAACCACGCCCAGCTCTCCGCAGATTGGATGGTTACTTGGTGAACTTGGATGGCTATTGGGAGAATGTGCTGATGATGCGGCCTTATGTCCCGCCTTTACTGAATTTAAACGCTGCGTACCACCGCGCCAGCTCACCTAGTGAAAGTCGCGCTGAGCGTCGAAACGCGTTGGGAGCCGGTGGTTTACTATTTTGGAGTTCAGCAGCGTGGGTTGGCTTAACCTTTTAATGTGACATGCGAGTTTTATTCCTGTGTTTGTGAGTATTTTATTGGCCTAATTAAATAGACTTATAGTATAGCAATACTGCACTATGGTCCTCTTATTTCTTCCTGCATGATTATGCTTTGGAAACCTGGCCAGCTATACCAACATATATTGAGGAATCGTACCCCCAATGGGTGGAGGTTATTAATTGAAGTGTCTGCGATATTGCTGTGAATGCTGGCTATTCGATTAGCTCTGGTAAGAGTACCAAATTGGTGGTGGAATTGCACAAATTGATTGCTGATGTTCACGGTGGATTTCTGATCACAAGTTTAAGGACTTTAAAGAGGACTTTAATTAAGTTACATATAGCTCTGTGTTCTTGTTTGTTTTTTTCTGGTTTATTTTCTTGATGGTGGGATTCAAGTTTAGCACGTGGAGCTGTGTCTAAGATTTTTATTTTCATGTTTGTTCTTATTATCACAAATTAATTTCTGAGCGCGGTATTTATATATATATTCTATATATTGTTGTTTAAAGTAAGTATGATTATTGTTTTTTCAGGGTTTTTCTGTGTTGGTGGAAGGCACCCGGCTAAAAATATCATAAGGGGTAATGAGGAGACCCCAGGACATTAAATTATATGGGTGCCCAGAAAAATCTTCTGGAAGCCATGGTATTGAATAAAAGGGGGTCATGACTGTTGGCTGTATGTGGCTTCAAAAGTCTATTGGAGGCAGAGGAACAATTTCCTCTTGCTGTGTATGGATGTCTACCTTCACCTGAGAGCCAAGGAAAGCTTCCAAATGAGGCTTTTTTCCCCAGAATCTGAGCCTCGATTTTAGAGGAATGTTTACACAAGTAAAGTGGCTGGAAGTTTTTCCCGCGGCCTTCTCATCAAGTTATACGCTTGTAATGGGCTCTCTAAGCTTCTCTCACTCTGACACAAATAATTACAGCAGCTATTTACCTCGCTTCACAAAGCTCTTTACAGAAGCCTCGGGGGAAAGTTTGTTCTTGACCTCTCCCCTCTCCTCCCCTGTACTCAGCAGGTAATTAAATTACTTTCGCGCAAGGCTGCTGGCTTTTAATGGACGACTAACTGACAGGTAAAACAGTTGTTATGTTTGCAAACCATCTGGCCACTTTTGCTCAATACAATATCGGCTTTCCCAAACCCGTCAGGGGAATTGCATTATAAACGCCATCGCCTCGCATTTAATATTGGACCGCATGACTTCATTAGCTTCGTAGGCTCTTAATCAGTAAATAAAATCGCTCCAGTTGCTTTCATCTTTGTGACTTTATTTACTTACCGCCAAAACAACAGCGACGACCCTGTTTTCCTTCTATTTAAGTGCGTGCTGGCAAAGAAACTACAGGGCAGCATGGCGGTGTTGCTGGGCAGGCAGCAAAGACTTGAATAAGGTTCCGGTTGTCGGAAATATTAAGCCCCAGTTGGTCGATTTTACTTTATATTTTCAGATTCTAAATTGATGTTATTTATATTTTAAGCCCTTTAATTAATATTTTATATTTCAGTTTAGAACAGATTGGAGAATAGTTAAAAAAAAAAAAGTTTTTACTCTGGAGATCCAGCCTCAGATTCTGTGCGGTTACTGAAGATACATTCATCTAGCAGAAAATCCATCCAACAGGGCACGATA
This sequence comes from Gastrophryne carolinensis, assembly GCA_027917425.1. NCBI lineage: Eukaryota > Metazoa > Chordata > Amphibia > Anura > Microhylidae > Gastrophryne > Gastrophryne carolinensis. The sequence goes on from CM051239.1 coordinate 122,240,199, forward strand.
TAAAACAAGTCAAAAACGCAAAAGAAAAAGAGCTCTTTGTGTCTGCTATTAAGCATCTTTTGTATGCATGTCAATAGAATGGCACGTAGGCAACTTCTCTCACCAAATCTGACCCGCTGAAAAAAACATCACATTTAGATACCTCCAAATGTTTTACTCCTTTAATTTCACCACTGGGTTAAAGGTGGGCTCTAATGTCATACCTCCCAACTATCCCTGATTTGAAGGTGACTGTCCTTTCCCCCGTGTCCCTCGTTGTTCTTCACTGTCTTTAAGGGGTAACATGCAGATCTGCATCAATTAATATTTCATTTGCCTATTCAGAGTTTTTATGTTAGAACCTATCTCCTATTCAATTAATCAATGAGGGTGTGTGGCTTAAATTAACAAGTATCCCTCTTTCCCACCCTGAAAAGCTGGAAGGTAAATCTAATGTACAGTAAAATGTGTGAAACCCTATGTGAAATGTGCTGGCTACTGTGGCCTTCTGATTTTGCCTGGGTAGGAGGTGGGCACATTTTTGGACTGGGGGAACCCTGCCAGGGTCCTCCATGTGTGGGCAATCTGCTCGCTGTTGTGGCTCTCTGCCTTTGCCTGGGTGGGACTGTGCAGGGACTGAGGAGAGCTGAATCTGTTCCCATGCAGCAGATCAATAGCTACATTACAATATACATCAGACTAATTTCAAAAAGGAACAACGCACCATATTTTCACTTTTTGGGGTGTTGTCCCACTCAGTGGGGGCATACCGAATTGTACCGAAAAGTGTACCCCTCAGGTCGCCGCATTCACTCATTTTCCTGACTTAGACGAGAATGAGCACGCTGATTTGCTGAGTGGCCTGCTCAACCAATTAGCGCGCTCACTTTCACACAGCTCCCTTCGTGCCAAGCTGCCTGGATAGCTAAGCAGCCGAGCGGTGCCGAAGGAAGCTAAGTTCTCCACTGGCCACATCCCCTGCTCACATCCTAGCCGTTGAATGCCCACGCTTCCCTTTTAGAAAGGCTTGGCGTGGGTCCGCGCATGGCTAGAGGTGAGTCGGGACCCAGCGAGGACTCTGGGACAAGGTGAGTGAAAGGAACTTCTGGGGGGGGTTACACAGCAGGACATCCTAATTCGGGATGCCCCAAGGAGTCGAAGGCCCTGGAGTCTAAAAGATGTTCCTCTTTAACTGGATATTACATACTTCCCAACTGTCCCTGACTGTCCCTCTTTTGAGTTCATATCACCCTGCCCCTCGTTGTTCTCATTTGTCCCTCTTTGAGGTGTAATATGCAGATCTGCACCAATAAATGATTCATTTGCCTATTCAAAGTGGTTATATTGTTGGAATTGTTACATCTCCTATCCATTCCTTAATGAGGGGGCGTGGCTTAATTTAAAAAGGTATGATATTATTGTATTTTTTCTATTTCAATACAAACTGGCTGCCAATGTAGACATAGCTGGATTAATACGGGGCCTGTCTATGTTATATATATTTATATATATATAGCGGCACACCAGAACAAATATACAGTGAAGACGATCCTCCGCTTGTCCCAGGGGCCTGGAAGGAGCTCTCCTCTACTGAAGGCATGCGGTATATTCCACAGCACAAGATAAATAAGTCTTCTACAGTAAGAGCTACAAATGATGCATGAATGGTGATTATATAACTCCCAACGGGGGTCCCGGACCAACACTAGAGGGGCTAACCTATTTGTATAGCATTGACGCTTTCCAACCTTTCCAGAACTGGATAGCCTTGGCCATTTTTTAATTACTCCTATCTAACACCAAGTGAAATAGGAGCATTGACATGTTTAGAAGCTTTCTAAAAAGATATTATAGTCTATTACACCATGAGGCCAATTTATCAGGGCGGTAAAAGGAAATCTGAAAAACTCTAAATTGACCAATCAGAATTGTTTATCAAACTGGGCAGTGACATGATTGTTTCTGAGAAAGCTGTTGCAATCTTCTAGTGCTGATAAATCAGCCCTGTGTTGCACATTTATTCCAGGTTAATGACCTGCAGATTGAAAAGCAGTTATTAAACACATACCTTTACCTGACCTCAGTCTTGTCACCTTCTGTTTCCAGACAATGACCCGAAGCTATGCAGCTGAGATTATAGACCCCACACTGAACGCTTCTAATTTTTCTAATGAAGCACAGCCCTGCCTAGCACTCTGAGTCTCTTTTATGGCACCTTGCTGGCCAGATGCCTCATTGCATGAGAGAAGTCACTGTTACAGAGTGTGAGTGCTGGGTGCAGCAGAATCAAATCCAGATAGACATTAGTGGTATAAAAGGAGCTGGCTTTACTGGAACAAGAATGCAGTAAGAGAATGTCACCTTTACATGGTGGCTAACACAGACAGGAAAAGGAGTGATAAAGCACAGCTGAATATACAGGAAATACAGCGGAACAGGCATCGGTAGACTACAGATAAGCATTGGTAATAGCGCCATCTACTGTCATAACTTTTCATAACTGTAAACTCCAGTCAATCTTGCACAAGTCCCCAAATCACATTCAAGAGACAAGCAGAAGCTGTTGCAAAGTATTGTATCTCCAACAGTCACGTCAGATGTGCACCCACAGCTATGTATTCCCCTTGTAATAATTGAGGGTAAGCCCTCCCACCTACAGTAATCATCCTATACACTACCACTCACACATTAACAGAGTGTAAGTTCATCTACCTTTAGTATCCCTCGTATATACTAACACAGTGTAAGTTTCTCTACCTTCTATATCATCTAATATAACCCTATAAAATGTGTGCTTGTCTATCTTCTCACTGTCCTCTATAGAGTGTAAGCTCCTTTACCTTCTGTATGATCTCCCATAACCTTATAGAATGTGCAGTGTTTGTTATACTATTCTGCAATACAAATATTGTGAAAGAATGTGCAATATTCAATCACATGCCTTTTCGCTTAAACCCTTACTGAGTGTTACCTGCTCCACCATCTCCCATAACCTTGTAGATTTGTGAGCTCTTCAATCTTCTGTTTGTCCCTATTAGTAAAGAAGAATTCTCAGCCCTATACATGGCCACCACGGCAGCCGAGTGTAAGCTCCTCTACCTTCTGTATGAAATCCCATAACCTTATAAAGGTTGTACTCTTCAATCTTATGTCTTTGCTCTTATACACTAATGGTGTAAGCTCCTCCATCTTTGCTGATTGGCTGCCCACCGACGCCTGTGCCATAGGATCACCAGAAAAGTTAGGGTGCCCTGGGGGCAGAGACTAAAACCAGGGATAGTAAAATTCCTGGGTCTTGTTCCACTTTAAGACTCCTAACGTTCCCTGTTTTTTAAATAAACAGAACCCCCAGAGCACAGAAAACTGACTTTTACCTTGTGTTGTACTGTACTTGTGTGTTACCCGTGTTGTGTTTCAGAAAACTCTGGGAGGTGGCCATGGCCATATACTGAGGACTATAGTGCTTACGTTATCATAGGAGACGGCTATAAGCCATGGTGTGTACACTAACTTGGCTTGGTTGAGAAGCCTGCAGGTTCCTGACAGCCTATGACTATAGTCAAAGACCAGAAGGGGGTTATGTAAATGATCAGAAGGGAAAATGTTCAGCAGCATATTGTTACATTTGGTGGAAAGACTATACTGAAGCATAAGAAAAAGAAACAAGCTGGGACAAAAACTGTTTGGGTACATGCATGCATTGTATTTACATCCATAATGACATTTTATACCATAAAAGAGTGTATACTCATTTTTTAAACTGGGCTCAGAGCAGCAACAGGATCGCTACTGAAACCCAGAAGTACTGAACTGAACTGAGTACTGAAATTCACTCTCCCCTTATCTTCCAGAACCCTTGGTTCTGATTTAAACCACTGTGGTGACATACTGCAGGACAGGAAAGGGGAAAAATTCTGTCTTAAAGCAGACCCCTGTCAAAAAAGACTGAAGGACACTCCTGGGGATTGCCCCTCCATGCAAACAGTAATAAAAAAGTCTGTAATCAAACCAGTTCCACATTCTATCACAGCCATCATCATGCCCCATGTGACAGGGTTGGGGTGTGAGTGGACCTCTAGTAGTTATTTTTGAATGGAGTTGCACTTTAATTCCAACAGTTTTAAAGCCTTCACCCATTTTGGTAGATTTAAAAAAAATGTCAGCTCTCCCTTTTTTTTTTTGCTCTGTAGTCCCAGCATGCCTCTTGTCTTGACTGCAAGCTGCTTCACAGTCACATGGCCAGTTGGGAACAAGGGGAGTGAAATTCTTCCAGATTCTGTCACTGAAAATGTATCTCTCTCTGACAACGATACAGCCTGACCTAAACTTCAGATTACTTTACAAAACAAAGACAATTCTTCCCATCACCCACAACCCACTCCTTTATTCTAAGTATGTCACACACCCCGCTTCAAGAAATTCATAACGTGTGGGTAATACTGACCTGTAGAGGGCGATATGCAGAGATGCCAGGAAAAAAGAGAGCCCCTCCCGGTCCATAAATACCTGGGACCTCCCACTCATTACCCAGTCTTCATCTCTGCAGTCGGCGAGCAAGTCAGAAGATGTGGTCTCCTCCTTGCACAGGGGGATTTCAGGTAGCCGGGATGACTCCCGGCCCTTTAGTTATCTATTTCCGCTTGGATCTTTTTTTTTTCTGTTACCTCATGCCTCCCAGCCTAGGCTGTCGGTCCGGGTGAGGGTAGAAAAGCACCCTTGGTGCTTAAGAGCAAATGCTCTCCCGTGAGACCCTATATAAGAGGGTAGGCGGTCATCCGGGACTTTGACCGCGGTTTGGGATGCCCCATCCCTTGGCCTTACACTTTGGGTGGTCCCCCCCCTTTGGGTAATGCCCCTCTCTCTAGCGGGATAGCGGAGAGTAGGAGCAGGGCCCCTTATTCGGTGTTAGGTCCAAATTTTGTAATCATTAATTCTTAATAATGTTTTAATGTATTAATTTATTCAATTATCCTCCCAATAGTTATTAACTTATTTATTACTTCAAACATCGTGTATTTCTCTGTCAAAACGGCGCTGTGGCCGCCATTTTTATGCAGGCTTTCTCCCTGAGGTACAAGGGGCGGGGCCGGGCGTCAGGGTCAAAGCCACGGCCTGCTCCCCTCCTTCTGTCTCTTCTGAGACCGGCGCCGCGGCCGCACATGGCTGCGGTGCCGGCCTTTTTGCATTGTCATGGCGGAGGGGAGCTTCTCCCCTCACGCTTTCACTCTTGGGGGCGGGGCCGAGCTTTCCAGCGCTGCGGCCCGCCCCTGTGTCACAGGCACCGCTGAGGTGCTTTCCTCTGTGCCTGTTTCCTCAGAAGGAGCTGGCCACGCCCCCTTCTCTCCTCAGAGCTGCTCTTTACCTCACGGAGAGAGGAAGCTGTCTTCAGGACCACAGTGAGTGGCCCGGTGGGCCCCCCTTCTGTCCCATCACCTATAATTATATATTTTTATGTCATATATATATATTTTATACTCCGCTTTTCTTATTAGCCTTTTTTATTATGTCTTTCAGATATAACCTACAGTGGTGTTAGGGGGTTTCTCCCGGTCCTAGGGTCCCTGGGTTCTTAATTGGCTTATTGCAAATCCTCCCACTTGGGACATTAAAGGGGCATCCCAGGTTGCTTATATGCGTAATTCCCTCGGTCATTGCAACCAACTATAAGTTCACCTTATGGAGGCATCCCCAGATACTGGGCTCGGGCTCCCCTCGGGGCAATCCCGGAAGTGTATGGGGTGTGGGGCATCCCTTACTGGCTATGATGTATATCTGTGTATACCATGCGCACAGCAGACTATTACGCGGCAGTCCGGACCCCAGGCATCTGGTTCAGCGCCGCCGGTCTCTCCTCCCCCCCCCCCCCTCCCAGTTTGATCCGTGCCCAGTTTGACGTTGTCATGGGCGGGCAGTTGCAATCGGAGATGTGTGCCCGATTGGCCAATCTTGAAAATGTATTCTCCAGCACGGTCACCAGAAAGGCTCCGGCTAAGAGAAAGCACTTGTCGCCTTCTTCACCGGCGGCCGACTTGGATGATCTTGATAATCTGGACTGGTCTGATTACTCCCAACTTGAGGAAGGGGAGGTATATGAAGAATCAGATAATTCAGAAGATCAGCAGTTTGTGGGTGCTGATACCGAGCGGGGCTTGGGGAGGTCTTCGGATACTCCTAATGTTCTGGCTCAGATGTTTGAGGTTTTGGCTATTTCTCCTCCTGAGGCGGTTCCACAGCAAAAGGGGGAATTTTTCGAAGAATCCAGGCCGCGCTTGGAATTTCCTAACCAAAAGCATTTTGATGGGATTATTGCTAAGGAATGGGAGAGGCCTGCCCGGTTCCCAGGTGTCCCTCAGGGTTGGGACAAAAAATATCCCTTTCCCTTGGATACGGTTAAGCGTTGGGCATCCCCTACCGAGGTGGATGCACAGATTCTGGGTTTATCCAACACTACTGTTTTAAATTCTCCTGATTGCTCCACGCTTAAAGATGGTGAGGATAAACGCATTGACCAAATGGCTTGTCATGGTTTTGCCAGTGTTGGGTCAGCCATGAGGCCGGTTTGTGCTTCAGCGCTGCTGGTGGTGGCTACCAGGTCGGTGGTCAGGGACCTGTTGACTTCTTCCGGGTTAGATCTGGATAGTGACGAGTTCCTTGGCCTTAAAAGGTGTGAATTGTTTTTGTCATTTGTACTAGCCGCCTTGGATGACACACTGATGATGTGTGGCAGAACGTCGGCTCTATTGGTGACTATTCGGCGTTCGGTTTGGTTGCGCCAGTGGGCGGCGGATTTTGTGTCTAAAAAGTCGCTGACCGCTCTTCCCTTTGTGGGATTACGGCTCTTTGGTGAGAAGTTGGATTCAGTTGCCAAGGGTGGTAAGTTACCTCAACGCAAAAAACAGCGTTGTCCCTTTCGGGGGGCGGGTAGCTTTGCTCCTTCCTTTCGTGGGGCTAGAGCTGGCAGAGGAATTGTTTTCCCCACAGCCAGAGGAGATTCCTGGAACAGGGGCAGAGGACGAGCCCACCCAGGATACAGCTGGGGCTCTAAGCCCAAATCCACTGCCTAGCCAGCTCAGCAATGAGGGGGCGCCCTCACCCATGTGGGTGGGGGGACGGCTGCAACACTTCTCCCAGGTCTGGGACCGGGAGGTCTCGGACAGATGGATCCGGGAAGTGGTGACTTCCGGCTACAATCTGGAGTTCGAGCTCCGGCCCCCTCCCAGATTCCTCAGGTCTCGGGTGCCTTCGGACCTTCTGGCCACGCAGGAGCTCAAGGCGGCAGTAAAGAGTCTGTTGGATATGGCAGTTATTTGCCCAGTGCCCCCCTCAGACAGGGGTCGGGGCTTTTATTCCAATTTGTTCACGGTGCCCAAGAAGGACGGCTCGGTTCGACCCATTCTGGATATAAAGATCCTCAACAGGTTCGTCCGTCCGCGGAAATTTTGCATGGAAACGCTGCGTTCAGCTATCCATTCTCTTCGGCGGGGGGACTTTCTGACGTCCGTAGACATCAAGGACGCCTATCTGCATGTGCCGATTTTTCCAGCGCACCAGAGATTTCTCAGGTTCGTGGTGGAGGATCGGCATTTTCAGTTTGTGGCACTTCCTTTCGGTCTTACCTCGGCTCCAAGGGTTTTCACCAAGGTGCTGGCCGGGGTGATGGCTCTCCTCAGAGCCCAGGGTATTCGCATTGTCCCTTATCTGGACGACCTTCTCATTATGGCATCTTCCTTCAGCCAAGCGGTATTGGACACCAGAACTGTGGTGTCCACTCTGGAGAGATTGGGGTGGGTGATCAACTACCCCAAGTCCTCCCTTTCTCCGTCCAGGTTAGTGTCTTTTCTGGGAATGTCCCTGGATACTTCCCAGGCCAGGGTGTTTCTTCCTCAGTCCAAGGTTCTCTTGATTCAGGAGTTGGTTCGACTCCTCCTGTCTATCCCTCGTCCGGCCATCAGACTGGGGATGAGGCTGGTGGGATTGATGGTAGCCTCCTTCGAAGCGGTTCCCTTTGCTCAGTTCCACACAAGGACACTCCAGCTCCATCTGTTGGCGGCCTGGGACGGGTCGCCACTGTCGTTGGATCAGTCCTTCCTGATGACCCCCCGAGTTTGGTGCTCCCTTCAGTGGTGGCTGGATCCAATCAATCTGTCGAGGGGCAGATCCTTTCTGGCCCCTTGTTGGGAGACGGTCACCACGGATGCCAGTCTATCAGGATGGGGGGGTTCTGGAAGGATCGTCAGTTTCAGGGACTGTGGGGGCCTCAGGAGGCTCACAAGTCCATCAATGTTCTGGAATTGAGGGCCATCAGGATGGTTCTGTTTCGCTTGACTCATCAGTTGCAAGGATTGCCGGTTCAAGTCCGGTCAGACAATTGGACGGCGGTCGCCTACATCAATCACCAGGGAGGGACTCGCAGCAGGAGTGCCCTCAAGGAAGTGTCTTTGATTCTGGCCTGGGCGGAGACCCACGTCCCGTGCATTTCAGCGGTTTACATTCCGGGAGCGGAGAACACGGAGGCGGACTCTCTGAGCAGGTTCTCAGCTCGCCGGGGCGAATGGTCTCTCAGCCCCAAAGTGTTTCGCTTGATTTGTCTCAGGTAGGGGTCCCCGGTGGTGGACCTCTTTGCCTCTCGTCACAATCACAAACTTCCGACATTTGTGTCTCTCTCACGGGATCCACTGGCTCTGGCAGTGGATGCCATGTCTCTGAACTGGAGGGATCTGGGGTTTCTGTATCTGTTCCCTCCGTTTCCCTTGGTGGCCAGAGTGGTGCGCAAGCTGGCCTTGGAGGGTGCGTCAGAAATTCTGGTGGCTCCAAGGTGGCCAAGACAGGTTTGGTTCGCAGATGTGGTAAGGTTAGCAGAGGATTAGTTCGTTCTGCCCCTGCTGCCGGATCTGCTCACCCAGGGTCAACTACGTTATCCCAATTTACCAACGCTGGCTTTGACGGCGTGGCTGCTGAAACCTCCATCTTGAAGGAGGAAGGTCTTTCCGATGCTGTGATTCGAACTCTCATTAGTGCTAGGAAGCGGTCTTCCTCTAATATCTACTATAGGACTTGGAGGTCTTATATTGATTGGTGTGAAATCAGGGCGTTTCCTTGTAGGGAATTTTCCATCTCCAGAATCCTGGAGTTTCTTCAACATGGTCTGGACCTGGGGCTCCAGCTTAGTACTCTGAAGGGGCAGGTTTCTGCCCTGGCGGTGTTCTTTCAAAGGTCATTTGCCCTACATCCTTTGGTTAAGACTTTTTTCCAGGGAGTCACGCACGTGCGGCCTCCTAGAAAACCTTTGCTCCCTGTTTGGGATTTGAATTTGGTTCTTTCTGCTCTTCAGGATTCTCCTTTTGAGCCCTTGAATGATATTGCCTTGTCTTCACTTACGCAGAAGGTGGCCTTTTTGGTAGCCATCACTTCGGTTAGGCGTGTCTCTGAGTTGGCGGCTTTGTCCATTCAAGCCCCGTACTTTGAGGGGCATCAGGACAAGGTGGTTTTTCGTTTCAAGTCCGATTTCCTTCCTAAGGTTGTTTCTGCCTTTCACCTAAACCAAGACATTGTTCTGCCCTCTCTGTGTCCTAATCCCAGCAATGACAAGGAGAGGGCCCTGCATTCTTTGGATGTGGTTCGTGTTGTGAAGTATTATTTGGAGGTAACGTCTTCCTTTCGTAAGACGGATGCCTTTTTTTTGTGGTGCCCTCCGGGCCCCGAAAAGGCTTGGCGCCTGCCAAGTCTTCCATTAGTAAATGGATCCGTCAGACCATAGTTGGGGCCTATTCTGCCAAAGGGAAGGTACCCCCTTTTTGTGTTACTGCTCATTCTACTCGTGCGGTTGGGGCGTCCTGGGCTTTTCAGCACCAGGCCTCTGTTGAGCAAGTTTGTAAGGCTGCTACTTGGTCTTCTGTTCACACTTTTTCCAAGTTTTACAAGGTTGATGTTCGGGCCTCAGCGGATGCTGTGTTTGGCCGCAAAGTTCTGCAAGCTGCAGTGGTTTAAGTTGTGCCTTGTTGCCTTGTTTTCGATCCCCGCCCTTTATGGACACTGCTGTTGGATGTCCCACACGTTATGAATTTCTTGAAGCGGGGTGTGTGACATACTTAGAATAATACCATTTTGTGAATACTCACCTGCAAAATGGGTATTATAAGTATGTCACACACCCCGCTTCACCCTGCCCTTTTGTATTCTGGATCCTTTATATGGTGAACTTTGCGTTGTTATGCTTTGTGTTGGGCTCTTCCTGGTCCCTTACCTTACTGCTGTTCTTATACTGGGTAATGAGTGGGAGGTCCCAGGTATTTATGGACCGGGAGGGGCTCTCTTTTTTCCTGGCATCTCTGCATATCGCCCTCTACAGGTCAGTATTACCCACACGTTATGAATTTCTTAAAGCGGGGTGTGTGACATACTTATAATACCCATTTTACAGGTGAGTATTCACAAAATGGTATTATTACTTGTTCATTTCCCCATTGCCATGAGATTATAGGGGAAGCAATCTCTTCTTGTACCTGACATCATTCAGTATGCTGTACTCCACATATGCTCAACCTGTGGCCATCTGATGTGGGAAAAGTGGGAGAGGTAAATACAAGTGGTGTGTAAAGACATTTAAATATGGGCACAGTAGGGATGGGAGGTTGAAATGTGGGGATTGGGTTCAATATAAATGTGATAATGAGGGGGGTGTAAGGACAAACAAGTGTAAAAAATCAGTGTAATCGAGTTTGTGAAGACACTGTTTACATCCTGATTATTGGAGAAAATCTTTGTCAGGCTATTCACAATTTTGAGCCTATTCATTGTTGCCGCACTCTTTAAAAAGTTAGGCACCCCTGGATCCTGTGTAGCACCATGGCTACCTAACATAAATCTTGCAATACATAGTGAATGCACACATAGTTATATCTATATCTCCCCAAGTATCCTGATTTTCGCAGGAAAATCCTGCTTTGGGGCTCTTGTCCCATTGTCCTTCGCCGCTAGTCTTTGTCCTGCGCTGTCATCTCGCTGGCCCTGGCCCCGAGTGTGCTGGCTGCTGCTTTTTCACATCACACCATGCCATTGGCTGATAGGTAGAAACCAGCTTGTGCAGGAAGCAGAGCTACAAAACAGCACGGCACCACAGACAGGAGCAGAGGAGGAGAAGTAAGAGAGGTGCGTGTGTGCATGTGTCATGCATATGTGTTTTTGGGGGCTTGTATGTGGAGGGACTAGCCTGCATGTATGTATGGGGGGGCTTGCATGTGTGTGGGGGGCCTGTATGTATGTGTGTAGAGGGGCTTGCCTGTATTGCCTGGTGTTTCCCCCTAAGGGTGTGGCTGGGGGGGAGGGGGGCATAGCTGGGATTGAAAAATTGAAGAACTTTGCAGCGCGCCATGTGCACCACCGCACATGTCCCTCTTTATGATTTTAAAAGTTGGGAGGTATGGTTATGCATTTAGGGTGGTGATGTGAAGACTGCAAAGTTGTATTGGAGGAACCTTAAATTGTTTGGGGGCCCTGGTAAGGTATAGGGGTTTTAGATAATATGGAAGTTGAAAATGTAGTACAGGGGTGTTTCAGGGACCCAGATGATATAAGTGGGCCTAAGGCTTGCATGGGTGGTATAATTGGGTTAGAGGGTACCCAGTATGGGTACTATAGTTGGGTGACATGTTTATCTATAGAGAGGTGCTTGAATGGTATGAGAGTTCCAAATGGTTATGTATGCTATAGTAATGCAGGTATTGGTGATTTGTAGGAAGGAATTCCATGGCTGTGGTTGAGATAGGTGGTATACAGGGTTGTATAAAGGGGCCCTTGTCAGATATAGATGGGCCCCGGGGTGGTAGTGTGATCCATGGATGGTAAGTTCGCAAATGCTGCACTTTTATTGTGTCTAGAAATAGAGACTGGAAATTTAGCTTTATGGAGCCTTGGAATTTATGATGGCAGCCCTACTTCTAGACGTACACTATCTGTAGTTCTCACGTATGTAATTACTGCTTTGCAAAAGGCTATGGCGTATGATAGCGCCATATAAATCAATAATAATCATAATAGTATCCTCAGTTGCCATTTGATCTTGTAGTGATATGCCAGTTCAGTTGTAGCAAGTACCATTAGTAGAATAAATAGCATCGGTATCTCCATTGCCAGGAACCAGATCCCTCTTAGCGAGTGACACTTACATTTCTTTAATCTCTGAGAAATCCAAAGGAGATGTTGAGAACTACTCTAGGCAGACTCCTTATCTTTCACTTTCTCTTGCAGGCGCCCACCCTGTTTGCTAATGCTTGTCTAGTGATGGCTGAAATGTGGCTCCTTGTCTCAGCTTTCAGGCTCATGCACCTTTTTTGCTTGGCATTGTAATAGCAGTGAGGGAGCATGATGCGGTCGCAGCATCTGTAGCTGCTACTAGTGCTCCCGTCGTCCCTTGTCATCGGGGTCCATGGACATGTGTTTACATCCCCAAACCACACTGACATATGGCACCTCGCCGGAGACCCAAGCAACTGGATAGGCGAGCTATCGGCTTACCCACTGCTGGTGGTCTCTCTGCCCAGGCACAGGAACATACAGAGGGGCCAGCTCCAGGGACCCAGCTCTGCTTAGTGTATGGCAGCTCATGATTGATTGGTAGCTGAACAATGCTGCTTCTCTTGAACTTATGTTCAAACTTGGTTTAGTGAAGGTCATATTTATAAAAGAAAGAAAAAAACACAAAAACATTGGCAAAACAGAAATTCCTTCCGATCTGATGCTCATTCTCCTGCTATCAGCAATAGCTGGCCTATTCATAAAGCTGGATGGCAAATGTTGAACCAATCAGCTATCTGGTTCAGTAGGATCCAAGCTGAATTTTGGGTCTCTATTTTAATTTTTTTAATTTTAAAAACTAGGAAAAATGTTAGAAGACCACTTTAACTTTAGTGACTATGAATAAAATATAAGCATGTCTGTATTTAAAACTAGATGCCTAGCAATGAAAGTAAGCAATGTACTGTAGAGTGAAAAGGTTGCTAACCTTTACTTTACTGCTCATTTAACTGAAAATAAATAATTAAGGAAAAGGCAGGTTGTAGTATTGCTAATAGTCAGGGCCGGATTAAATGTGGTGGAGGCCCCTGGAAACAAAAACTGATGAAGACCCCAGAGACAGTATGTTTTCCCTTTAAAATGATACTCCAGCCAAGTAACTGATCGGTGGTTGCCCAACTTTCTGGAACGTCAGATCAAGTGCATGTTGCTCAGGAACATCTGCTTTGCCATTCTGGGTGGGGGGGGGGGGGGGGGGGTAGTTGCCAAGCTGGTCCAGCAGAAAAGTTTCCCTGCATTGAGCTATGCTTGGGGGCTTATGTGCAGTGAGCAGCCGCCGATTGACAGCTCTTCACGCACCCATCGCTGTAGCGTCACTGACGATGGCTTTGCTGCTCTACCTAACCTGTGTTGCCCACCCCCGGTCCAAGAAACCGCCTCGGTCTTCACACACTCCTCCACTGGGCAGGTGGAGGGGCCTAACACTTGCATCTGAGCCATGATGAGGAGGGTTATCCAAATGATTTGGGATTTTTCTGGAGAGTATATGTTTGGAGAGACAGTAAGGGCTTTCCTCACCCTCCATGCTAAAGTTGGATAAAAAATAGTTTTATTTTAAAAACCATATTTTTCTCTCCCCAACAGAAGGAAGGTGGATATTAGTGCGTCTTATCAAGCGGAATTGTCTGTGAGAGGGGGAAGCTCAATAGAGGACCACCAGTCAGGAAGCAGATCAACTTACACTTGCTGCCTGTCTGTCCTCCAATGCCCGGTGCTCCCCATGCACAGACACACAGACACCCAACACCATCTGTGAATGGACACCGGGCGTTCATAGGCCACGTCCGCTTATATGTAGGCCATACCCACTCGCATAGTGTGTGTGCATGTGTGGGGGGGGCGCTGGGCATCGGAGGACTGAAAAGCAGCAAATGTAAGTTTGTCTTCTTTCCTGCCAATCCTCCATTGCGCTCCCTCCTCATACACACAATTGGGGAGGTGCCGCACACTGCCTGTAATGAGGGATGCCACTCACTGCCTGTAATAGGGTGATGGGGGGATTCTGCACACTGTCTGTAATGGGGTGATTGTGGGTGGGGTATTGTAGCACGCCATTTGGTTCAGAATATCTTTTTTCTTATTTTCCTGGATGCATCTTATGGGGCAAAAATATGGTAAACCCCCTGGACATGCAATGGGACAGTTTTACAGGTGAAGTGCAAATTATACAACCAACCCATTAAAAATAATTTGCACCTCACCTATGGAATGGCCCAGTTGCATTTGCGCAGGATTTCAAATTTTAATTAGAAGAAAACAATGTTTTATTTTACTTGCGTGCTGGTTGAGAAAAACTCCCTGACTAGCTCTCCAATCAATCATTTGGATTACCCCAATACTTTCTAGAAAGGGGGTATATTAAATCTAAAGTAGGGGGCATCAGTGTAACATTTTTTTATTGGTCATTGGCTTTAAAGTGAATGTCAAGTGTCCCCATAGATCAAGCAAAAATAATATTCTTGATTTTTTTATAGTGCAGAGCTTTGCAATCAGAGGGTTCCTATACAAACAGGAATACATTGCATAACAAAAAATGAGCGTGTGATTGAAACAAAAGGACCCTGTTTGCAAGTTTACAATCTATGAGGAGAATGGGGGTAACACAAAAGATAATAAGTGCTTGCTTTGTAACATGGTCTGATCATCCTAGAAAAAATAACAGTAAATATAAGCTGTAAGGACCAGCCACAAGCTGATTTAGTGCTTTTTGGGTGCACAGTATTTGATGATAGATCACATTCAGAAAAATGAAGTTGAAGGTGGGTTAATGAAGAGTTAGATTTGTGGATGTGGATGTGGTAGGCTGCCCTAAAAATATGTATTTTTAGGGAACATCTAGAACAAAACTGATGATGTTGTAGGTTAATCTAATTGTTGGGGATAGGAAATTCCACAGAAGAAGACCACAATCAAGCCCAGTACATAGCTTTAAAGTGGACCAACACCGAGAGGTGATCGGCCCGGAAATCTATAAGATTCCCGGGCCGATCACCTCCCACCCCGCGGGACATCCCGCGGGACAACCCCCCCAAACACCCCAAATCACCTACCTTATCTTCAGCCGCCGCCGCCTCCCTCGCGCCCCTCTAGGCGTGCGCGCCCCCGCGCCGGCCGTCTGTGAATGGCCGGCACGGGCGCGCGTGCGCCGAAAGTGACGCGAGGGAGGCGGCGGCGGTGGAAGCCGCTTGGACGTTCCTGTTCCCCGCCTGGACGTTGGCGGGGATTGGACCGGGCAGTCACGTGGGAGCGGGGAGTGGTGAGTTTATTGGGGTTTCTGGGGGGTTTCACACAGCGGGGCACCCCCGATCGGGGTGCCCCGCCGAAGTGGACCAAAACCCAGGATAGTCAAAATCCTGGGTGTTGGTCCACTTTAAGATCGGCAGCAAAAAACAGAAGATGCTAGACAGTGATAAATGGGGAGGAGGCTTCTGCTTTACTTTATTTTTAACTTGTGGCCTGGTAAAGGGTTCTGAGGACCTATATACCGGTTCCTATATTAGGGATGGCAAGCCACCTGCCTGCCATGTGGGTAGGTGGTTTACCGATACTCCCTGATGTTCACGTGAGTTATTGAATTGTGTATGGTGATCTTCCGGAAGTACCTATGGTTGAGGCATCCCAGGATAGCACCGAAAGGGCTGCTGTCCCAGTATGGCTGGATGTATGGCTTCCATAGTCATGGATATCTCACCCCCTTATACAATGAGGGCTGGTAGTCCATGGCAGGAGGCGACCCACATGCATATC
Organism: Gastrophryne carolinensis; assembly: GCA_027917425.1. NCBI lineage: Eukaryota > Metazoa > Chordata > Amphibia > Anura > Microhylidae > Gastrophryne > Gastrophryne carolinensis. The sequence continues at coordinate 122,255,997 of CM051239.1, forward strand.
TAAAAATAAGTAAATAAACTGTAATTGAATCAAATATTTTTTTTTATACATGTGCAAGCTTTTCAGGTGCATTTTTGGAAAATGCAAGAATGTTATTTCACCTGATAAATGCAAAAAATTCCCCAAAACATTTCACACAATTTCTTTTGAATTGCTGAATCACATACAGTAGAAGACTAAAAGACGGTGCACTTTTTACTCCCAAAACAGGCGTTAATAGAATAATGTTTTTGCTGAATCCATGCCAATATATGTGCTTAGAACATACGCATTGACCAGCCAAGGCTTGCCTTTGATTTTCAGCAGCTATGCCAGCAGCCATGTTTCCAGCACCAGTCGCCAGTCTCTGCTCTACCGGATGCCTGAACCATTTTCAAAGATGTGAACCTACCAGGCTCGGCCGCTTCACAAGCTCTGTGTGTACAACAAGCTGTCAGCAGAAGGGGAGATCTACATGAGACTTAATACATCATTGTGCCTGGAATGTGAAGAACCGTTCTCTGGTCAGAATAAACAAGAAAATAGAGCCACCCTCCTCAGCAATCACAGAAATGTGGAACAGTGGAAACAGAGACAAACAGTGCCAGCCTGTGTATTTGTATTAGGCTGAGTAAAGAGGTTGCTCCATGGCCGTTCCTGCTGCCCACTAAAAGCCCCCCAAACTCTAGGGACCAAAGCTCTATTCATCTATCTGTCTGTCTGAACATTCTAGATATATCTAGGGGAAATAGCTTCTACGACAAGCACGGAAGCTGTGCAGTTAGGGTGAGCTGCAAGCCCTTTGGAATTTAGGGACCTCAACCTAATTCCAGCTAGGAACGTGAGACTCAATGAAGTCCAAATTAGGTGTGGCTTTGGACAAAGAAGAAAGGGACACAGTGTGTACAGCGTCTATACACGCCATTAATCTGTTTCCAGGCAGATCATTATAAACTAAAAGAAAAATGGATATGGAAGTACATAAACAGTAAGGACCAGAAAATGCAGACTCTCAGCTTTAGTTTGAGGGCATCCACGCCTAATTGTAGCAAGGCTTTAGGATTGACAGTTTTTTAACATGTAGTCACCTCCTGTTTAAGGTACCAAAGGTAACTGGACAAGTATCTCAAAAGCTAATTAATGGGCTGCATGGAGTAGTCAAAAAAAGGACACAAAGCAGACCTAAACCCCCATATTCAGGTAAGTACAACTAAACAAGTAATATATATATATATATATATATATATATATATATATATATATATATATATATATAATTTTATTGATACATTTTGCATCTGAAATATAAGACACACAAGGCAAGTTTAAAACCAAAGGGTACCCCTTGCTCCAACTGTATCGCTATTACAGTAGCTGCATGAAGTAGTCAAAAAAAGGACACAAAGTGGACCTAAACCCCCATATTCAGGTAAGCACAACTAAACAAGTAACACACACACATATATATATATATATATATATATATATATATATATATATATATTAATTTTGATTGATACATTTTGCATCCGAAATATAAAAGACACATAAAGCAAGTTTAAAAACAAAGGGTACCCCTTTGCTCCAACTGCATCGCTATTACAGTAAACAGATATATTAATGTTGCAGCATAAATAGAGCAGCCAAAATGGAAAAGAACACACAATAGTCAGAGAAATACACAAACAAAACCTCAATATTTCTTAATAATACAACAAAGACGCCCCTGTAGGCTAAACACCACCAAAAAGTGGATTTGAATAATTATGCATGAAGCAGCAGCTATAAATCAAATAATGATCTCTATGAAAATAAAAAACCCAATATTACCAGTTTAAATGGAGGTAATGCAGGTGGGGAGGGGGATTTGAGGGGCCCATTGGGGCAGAGGGGTGTCCATTGTTTTTAACTTCTTAAGTGTCTTTTATATCTTGGCTGCACAATGTATCAATAAAAATAGTTTTTTTCAAATACAGTGTATAAGTTGCTTCCCTGAATATGGAAGGTCTTCTTTGTGACCTTTCTTTTGTATGATACATTTATACCCCCATTGGCCAGCACACAATAGACTTTAGTGCGTGTCACCATTTTTCTACTGCAGGGGTCCCCAACCTGAAGCTCTGGAGCCACATGTGACCTACTTCTTTCCCACCTACCTGGTTAGTAAAGAGGACAGAAGCTGGAAGTTAGAGGGAAGTAAGCCAGCATGCCTTGTCTGCCCATTTCTGCTATTTAATTACCCTGTGACAGGGGAATCCACTTCTGCGGAGTAGGTATTTTATAGGCAGAGGCAATCGGTTTATTATTATTTGGGGGTACTAGAGAGGTCCATATTCAATAAACCATTGTGTTTTATACCTTCAAGTACTTCAATGTATTTTGAATTGTTTTCAAAAGTTTCTGGTTCTATAAGAGTTATATGATGTTTATGATCTGTAAACATCAAAATTGGCACCGGATCATCTCTCACTGCTGAAAATTGATCCTGGGTCTACTGCATGGGTTATTCCTTAGTTAATCCATCACCAATTAATGAGCTTAAAGTTCTGGAGTTGATGCCAGGTCAGGTTACATTGGAAGCTGTTGTTGTGGGCCCACAACATTCAGTCAAAGGAGTTCTTAATACACCATTATGCTAAAAAAAAAAGAAGAAACCCATCAAATGAAAAGTTAGGAGTGGCTCAAATCAACAGTCTGGTACATTCTGAAAAAAAGAGCGCACTGGTGAGACCTGGGCGTGAGACCTGGGCGTCCATGGAACACAACAGTGGAGGATAATCACAAAAACCTTTCCGTGGTAAAGAGAAAAAAAACATTTACAACATCCATTCAATTGAAGACACTCACCAGGAAGCAGGTGTATCAGTTTCTAAGTCCACCATAAGCAGAAGACTTCAACCAGACCAACAGCTTTGCACAGTTGAAAAAAACTGCAAAACTCACTTGCCCCATCTGCATGGATGATACTAAATTATTGTCAGTACTTTCATGTTAGTGTTTATTTTGTAACACATTTGAGGCCTCCTTTCCCAGTTTTCCAGCTGTGCCGCTGCCTGGACTTAACCAACATAACCTTCACATAACAATGTGAAGTGGCAGGAAACCCAGTGGCACTTCCTCGTTGCAGGTCACTAGCAGGTCCATAGGACACCATCCCAACATTCCAGCCGTACCTCTGCCTGAACTTAACCAGCATAACCCACAATGCAAAGCGGCAGGAAACCCAATGGCACTTCCTCTTTACAGGTCACTAGCAGGTCCATAGGACACCATCCCAACATTCCAGCCGTATCTCTGCCTGAACTTAACCAGCATAACCCACAATGCAAAGCGGCAGGAAACCCAATGGCACTTCCTCTTTACAGGTCACTAGCAGGTCCATAGGACACCATCCCAACATTCCAGCCGTACCTCTGCCTGAACTTAACCAGCATAACCCACAATGCAAAGCGGCAGGAAACCCAATGGCACTTCCTCTTTACAGGTCACTAGCAGGTCCATAGGACACCATCCCAACATTCCAGCCGTACCTCTGCCTGAACTTAACCAGCATAACCCACAATGCAAAGCGGCAGGAAACCCAATGGCACTTCCTCTTTACAGGTCACTAGCAGGTCCATAGGACACCATCCCAACATTCCAGCCGTACCTCTGCCTGAACTTAACCAGCATAACCCACAATGCAAAGCAGCAGGAAACCCAGTGGCACTTCCTTGTTGCAGGTCGCTAGCAGGTCCATAGGACTCCATTCCAGCATTCCAGCCATACCACTGCCTGGACTTAACCAGCATAACCCACAATGCAAAGAAGCAGGAAACCCAGTGGCACTTCCTCGTTGCAGGTCACTAGCAGGTCCATAGGACTCCATTCCAGCATTCCAGCCATACCACTGCCTGGACTTAACCAGCATAACCCACAATGCAAAGTGGCAGGAAACCCAATGGCACTTCCTCTGTGCAGACCACTAGAAGATTTATAGGACACCACTGGGTGTTACAAAAAGATAAATACATTTTTATGTGCAGCAATCTGAAGCATGGCAAGCCACAGTGGTCCCACAGTTATTTCTGACCACACATAAAGCTGCTCAATGACACACCCTTTCCAGCTCAGCCACAACCCAAAAATTGAAGGGAAGAGAGTGGCTTCACTAACATAAAATATTTAAATATAACCATAGGTTTTGAGATGCTTTAAAACTGCTTGTTACAATGTTCCCAATAGGGAATAAGGTCAGAGGAAGTTAGCACGTTCCTGGACTTTAAAAGCAAGTCTGAAATTTGGCAAGTTAACTTACATTAACTCCCTTGTCACTGAAGTTTTCCAGGTAAACCTAATCTTCTTGGCTTGATGATTTTGTTTATATTGCTGATAATTGTTTCATGTTTTTTTCATGGACTTTTTGTTTTAAGCTTTAGAAGGGAATAAGGGAAAGGGTTCTCTTTTTTTATTTGCAGCAGGAGGCGCAACCCTACTCTGGACTAAGGGAAAGGGTTCTCTTTTTTTATTTGCAGCAGGAGGCGCAACCCTACTCTGGACTAATTCTGGTCCCGCAGCACAATGTCAGCATCCACTAACACTGGGTAACCATAAATGATTAAACCAGACTGGTAGCAGTCTGGCTCCTGGAAGACTGTGTCCTACATGAAGGTTTCCTGTCCTGTACAATCAATCAAAGCTGACCCAGAAAATAGCTGCCAGCCACTGTGAGAGCAGGAAGGGCCACCAAATATTTGCACTTGGCCTGAGTGATTACACAGCAACATCACTGTCAATAGGCTACAAACCCTTATCAGTTCTTTAAGCATCAGCCATGTTTACACATATGAAAGTCCACCACCACTCCACCTAGCTATTTTTTGCTATCCATTCATTAAGGACTTGCTTGTTTGTTCTCAAATAATGAAATCCTTCTGGTCTCTCCTGAAACATGTCAGGGGACCTTGGAAGTGACATACCCCTCAGCCCAAATGTATTTTACCATTAATCAATAAACTGCCTCAGCAATAATAAATAAATCATTTGTTTATCAGGCCTGCAGTCAAATGAATCCCCCCTTAATCTATAGGAGATTCTAGGCCAGATGAATTTCATACACGCTGCAGGATTTTTTCACGGGTTTTGTTCCGCGCCCGGGGTCATCCAGATTTGGGATGCCCCGCTGTGTGAATTCCATCCAGATTGCCAGTAGCATCTTACCTCTTACTGGTCTAATGGTGCATGCTCGAGCGTTTGCATTTGCTGTGCCCGATGTAATTAAGCAAACGGCTTTGATAGTCTGCAATAGACAGAGCAAGCAGGTGCATCCCCAGCAGTGCACATGCTCCTGCCCCAGCCATTCAGATAGCCTTGGGTGGGAGCACACGCACTGACGGTGATGTGCACACAGCCGCTTGCGCTCCCCATTGCAAAATATCAGCCCTTTGCCAAATGACAACAGAGGGTGACAAAATCTCAAGTAGGCTGGTACGTCTGCTCAGGGGACCTTGTAGTTTCATATTTAGCTTGTTTTTATTTGTTTGCATATTTATATTTCAGGAAAATCTGTTTTTTATTCTACTTTTTTATTAATTGTACAGGAAAACACTGTGCAACCAGTGAATTTGTTGAGGGTTTGCATATAGAAAACTGCATCCATGACAACAAGCCTGGTACCCCTAGAAAGCATGAGGTGTGCACTTTCAGGTGTGGGGGGGACTTCAAATGTAAAGGGTTGTTTTTCTTGAAAAACTGCATGGTGTGCATAGTAGTTGTATTTCATTTGAAAATCTCCTAATGCGCTGTTTCAGTTTGGGGGAGTCTCCTGGGCAGGAAAGGGTGTATACCAATACATATGTGGCACAGTTGTACCCAGGAAAAAAAAGGGTTTTACAAGCAATATGGTTTTATTAAAAGACTTTTTTTTATTATAAAAAAAGATACAAAATGAAAAAATTGCATTTCTTTTATTTTTTCCCACATATTTCACCCCAAAATATTGAGAAAGCACTGAAAAAATGCATGTCATGTTAAAGCTCAAACTCTAGAAAATAACAATATATATCATTTTCCTGGGAAATCCCTGGACATTCCTTCATGAATCACAGTTAAACATATATAGCTCACAATGGTGGCAAATGCTCTAGCAACAGAAGGTGATAAAATCTCTAGGTAGTCTGGCAGTTAAAGTGGAACTAGAAATGTCCAACCTTGAGGACTTTAGACACAGTCAGGGTCATATTTGGTGTTCATACTTTCCTAGACACTTTAAATTGGAGTAAAAACCGTAGCCTCTCTCTGGAAGTGGAACGGAATAGATTGCTCCTAGCTGTAATGACCTGAGCTAGATGTGCTAAAGCGGGTCTCAATGCTTCTGCTTTTTATGACACCCTTGAAAAAAAGAACCTCCAAGGAGGTCTGGCCCCAAATCAACTTTGTAACCTGAAGAAATTATTTCTTGGACCCATGCATCGATCCATCCATTTATGGAGCATCCAAAAGTGATCAAAATGCACCTGGAAGGGTGCTCCCTCATGTCTGGGAGGGCTTAGAAGTGGGTTTAGCCTTGTTTTGTCAGAAGGATCTGGCCTTGTTCTGGGTTTTAGGTTTATTCCAGAACCTCTGCCAACACAAAATGACCGATTATTGGGAAGACCTATGGTAAGAAGGATTAGACTTCCTTCTTTGCAGAAGCCTAACAGACTTGCCCCCTGTGGCTCTCTTCACAATATCATCCCGTAAAAGTAAGTACTGACCATTGCTTAAGCCATAGAGAACGCCTCTGAGCCACTGTCAGGCTCCACGCCTTTTGGGCGTCTTCCATTGATTTCTGCACACAGCCGCAGAAGTGCTTTGGTTGTTTGTTCTAGACCTGGCTATTTATCCATTGCACTGCTCTACAGCTCCACTTGGTGTTCGGCTCACTGCAACTGCACGAGGCCTAGAGCGTATGCTCTTGGGCTTGTTTTTTACTTTTGGGTTTTCCTTGGCCTGTGTACAGGAAGTGACCTCACTCAGACTCTGACACATCCCTCCCTGCTCTAATTGACAGCCTTATTTAAATGGACAGCTGGCCTGTATTCATTGCTTTGTTATCAGCTCAGTTCCTAGAAGCTGTGACTCCTGTTACCTGCAACTCCTGACTGCTATACTGGATTGACCTGGACTGCTTCCCGATCAGCTAATGGATTAATCCTTGCACGGATTACACGGTTAGAATTTCGGATTGTTTATTGGACTTTGCTTTTTCACTGCCAGCCCATGATCTCGGATCGTTTAATGGACTTTGCCTGTCTGCCGTCAACCCTGGAATTTGTATTTGGTTTGTCGCCAGCCTCTGAACACGGATTGTTTAATAGACTTTTGCCTGCCTGCCGCCAGCCCTGGAATTTGTATCTGTTATTGGTCTTTATTAAACCCCTGAACTCTGTTCTGTCTTATTGAACTTTATTTCCATGCTTCGCCCCACATCTGGAGCTCCTCCCAGTTCTCACTTCTTGCCAGAAGTCTACCTTTACCTTGGTTGTAGCCGGGAAGTCTGACAGCCACCAACAGGGCTAATCTCTTGGCATTTAGTGTAACAATATCATCTATACCAGAGATTACATACACTCAGGGAAGAGCTACCTTTGCTTTTCGGCTCTTTATGGATCACCCTTCTTCCTCTTAGGGCCTCTAGGAGCTGGAATACCCAAACAGAGGAAGTCAGATTATCCATTTGTTCCCTGAACATAGAGGACCTCCGTTCAGGTCCTTCTCCTCGGAATCAGGAGATGTCACAGGATACTTAGGTTGTAAGCAGTGGCTTTCCAGGTGGGCCAATCTTTCCGTTATTTCCAGCTGGAAATGAACACCTGTAAAATCAGAATGGGTTGTAACCACCGTATGAGCTGGAAGCCCTGAGGAAGTGGACCCTAAAGCTTCCATAGAGGAAAACACCTCTGGGGTGGCAGCTGTCTCTTCAGTCTGGTAAGTACCACCGTGGCAGTGCATTCAGAACACATGGGGCTGTCTTCTTTTGGAGACCTATGCAGGCATAGATGACATGGAGCGACACTGCCTTTGCAATGGTGAAGTCAGTCTATTATTCCTAAGGGCCTAGTATAGGGCCAAGTATATGAGGAGTATCGATTACTACAGTGATTTCCCCAAAGATCCTAAAGGGTGGACCACAACCTAATATCCCTTCTAAAAACAAGAAATAGAGATAGCATACATTTTTTTTAAATTAAACAGAATATACAGAGGAAAATAAATAAAAAGATCCTACCAGATACGGTAGACTAGGTCAGTGCAAGTGTGGCAGCAGGAGATCCCTAGGCCAACAGTGACCTTACCAAGGCGGCTGGAGGGGTTGCAGGCAGGTACCGGTGGAGGAGCAGTCAGGGAGGTGCTGGCAGCGGCTCAAGGACAGGCAAAGGCCCGGAGAGGTGTGGGCAGAGTGCTCCCCTGTGGCTCTCCTTTTTCCTCCACATGCCAATAAAAATAATACAAAATAATAAAATTAAAAAAGTACATTGCTTCTTGCCCCACTGCTCCAAAGTGGAAAAGAACAGGCAAAGATGAATTAAGCTGCTCCCTTTTTATCTCTTGCATTGTATGTCCCAAATGGGGCTCTCATAGATTAGAGTTAGGACTGCACCCATAGAGGCACCTTGGCGCGGTGGTGCAGCTTAGCATACTTCTGCAGATGTGTGTGACCGAGCCTCTGTTTTTACCAGATTTAAAGACAGATTATAGGTTGGTCTGCAAGCTAACAGGGTTGAGTGCTGCGGCTCCTTTAAGTCTTTAGTAACCTAATTGCCCTGCTGACTTGCACCTCCCAGGTTAGTTATAAAATGGTCTGAGCAGCTGCCACTCCCCCTTTGTTCAAAGATGAATTATCTTTCCCATGGTCCACCCTGCAGGTCAATAGACAAAACCTGCGTGTGAATGTCCCTTTAAAAGCGATCTACCAGCCCTTTTGGGTCTCCTTAACAAAAATTGAAGTGACGCCCCATAGCGCCAGCAGGACCCTGGCGTATACCCTTAATTTTACCCCCAATCCAACGCTATTGGCCTGACAGGAGGCATAGGTGGGTCCACCGGATCAGTGGAAACGTAAGGTACTGGAAGACAAACTGGATTAAATCCTGTGCTTCCTGAATAAAAACCTATATAAGAAAAAAATAAATACGTTTAAGGAAAATAGATCCAAGCACAACCTTCGCAGTCCAGTCCAACTGCAAGAATGAAACTGGTTTGCAGAGAGCAGCCAGAAGTATATATAGCCTGGGAGAAACCACAGTCCTGCCCTTCAGAGGAGAGTTGACCCAGAGTGTGTTTTTTTGTGGAGTGGGCAGAAGGTGCAAGGGGGGAAATGCAGAGGAGCAGGCAATTATAGTAGACTCCGACTCGGACGCATAGGAGTCACGTGACCACAGAAAGGGTTGCAGCTGTGGACCGAATTAAACCCCTTGCACCACCTCCACACACACACATGCACTGTGTTTCTGTCTGCTTCTGTAAATAGGGGGTGCATATTAAAGTGCACCAACACCCAGGGGTGATCGGCCCGGGAATCTATAAGATTCCCGGGCCGATCACCTCCCTCACCGCGGGACACCCGAGATCGGGATGTCCCGCGGTGAGGGACCCCCCCAAAAGCCCCAAAAAACTGACCTGATCGGCGGCGGCAGCGGCCGACGCCGCCTCCCGCGCGCCCCTCTAGGCGTGCGCGCCCCCGCGCCGGCCGTTTGTGAATGGCCGGCGCGGGCGCGCGCACTGTCAAAGGGGCACGCGGGAGGCGGCGGCGGACGCGCTGTCTTGTCCGTGCTTGTCCGTGGCTACGTGGGAGCGTGGTGAGGTGAGTTTTGGGGGGTTTCTGGGGGGTTTTACACAGCGGGGCACCCTCGGGGTGCCCCCCTGAAGTGGACCAAAACCCAGGATAGTCAAAATCGTTGGTTGTTGGTCCACTTTAAGGGGCAATAAGGCATAGCAGTAAGGGTAGCCCTCTCCATGTGGTCTACCCTAGTTACAGGCCTAGGGTTGCCTAATTGCAAATACAGCCCTGGACACAGTGGGCAGGTCAATGATACATCATGCCTACTTCTCTCGGAAATTGGAAGATGTCAAATGGTCCCATGAGTGCGGGACTGGCAGAAATTAGACCCACGTACACCCATCTACTACTCAGAGAAGTCACCTTATTAGTATATGGAGTACACCTGTATGTAATTTATTCTCAGTATACCTAAAGCTGATCTGTGAAGGCCGCAGAAAACAATCATGAATAAACAGCCTCATGAAAACCAAGGAACACACCAGGTTGGAGATAACATTTAGGTGAAGTTTATTTCAGGGTTAGGTTATTAAAAAAATAGCCCAGTCTTTTAACATCTCACAGAGCAATGCACAAACCATCATCTGTAAATGGAAATAGTATGACACAACTGCAAACCTACCAAGCCATAGTCATCCACCTAAACTGACAGCCCAGGCAAGGAGAGCACTCAGAAGTAGTGTTGGCCAAACCCCCCAAGGCTCAGCTTCGGCAAGTTTGGATGAAATTTGAAAAACTGTTAGGTTCGGGGACCCAAACCCAGTCCCCATTGGAATTCTGCCTCTGGGGACTACCTGTTAAAGAGGACCAAAACTCACCCTGGAGTCTAGTTCGGGTTCTGGGACCCAAAGCCAAAGCCGGTCTCCATTGAAATTCAGCCTGCGGGGACTGCCTTTTAAAGAGGACCAAAACTCACCCTGGAGTCTATGAGACTCCAGCGCAGGCATACTCGTCCCCCAGGGCACCCTGTATGAAACCCCCAAGTCACCGAGAACCTCACATTCTTTCCTGGCCCAACGGCACATATGCAAGAAGCTGCCACATCCCCGGTATCCCCCCCTGCTAGCAGGGCAGGTACGTCAGGCATTTGTGAATAACCAGCGAGAGCACACTCCCTGTTAAAGAGTAGCGGGGGAGGCGGTGGCCAGCGCGCTCGGATCTGCTCGCATTAGACAAGCTCCTGGACGAAGGGGAATGAGCGGATCCGAGTGCGCTGATTGGACGAGCGGCTGTGCATGCGCCGTAGGACCAGGAAGAGGTGAGTTTGTTCAGGCTACCTGGGGGGGTTCACACAGCGGAGGCAAGGACCAAAACCCAGGATAGTCAAAATCTTGGGTTTTGGTCCACTTTAAAGGGCCCCAGAGGCAGAATTGGGGATGACAAAAAATATTTTGATGGCTGGTATGGCAGGGAAGGGGGGCAGAGTGTGCAGCAGAAAGCAGGTCCCTGGTCGGTGTTCCTGTCAAATGGGCTACGGCCACTCCCATGCGTGAGGACACTCCTAGTGCCATGCCAGCTGGCAGTGCTGGAACTAGGAGTGTTTCCACTTTCTGTGGCGGCCCCCGACCGCCGATCAGGGACCAGATAGGGGCTCAGTTGAGTTACAGCAGCACCTTCTGCTGCACACTCTACATAGGTAAGCTGGGTTGGTTGGCTGACCAGCTTTTTCATGTACGGGCCAAACAACGAACTCGAACACAAACTTTTGGCAAAACTTTCATGTCCAACACTACTCAGAGAAACAGCTCAGGGTCACTTTAGAGCTGCAGAGATTCACAGTTTAGGTGAGAGAATCAGTCCACAGGGTGACTGTTCGTCATGTACTCCACAAACTGGCCTTAATGGAAGAGTGGCAAGAAGAATTTTGGTTGGTTTGCAGTTTGCCTCAAGTTATGGGGACACAGCAAACATGCAGAAGAAGGTGCTCTGGCCAGATGAGACCAGAGTTGAACATTTTGACCTAAATGCCAAAATCTGTGAGTGTAGGAAAGCCAACTTTGCACATCACAATGAACACACAATCCCCACTGTGAAACATAGTGGTGGCAGAATCATGCTGTGGGGATGCTTTTCTTCAGCAGGGACTGGGAAGCTGGTCTGAGATGATGGAAAGATGATGGAGCTAAACACAGGGCAATCCTGGAGGAAAGCCTCTTAAAGGCTGCAAAAGATTGAAACTGGGGTGCAGGTTCACTTTCTAACAGGACAATGACCATATACATACAGCCAAGTGCATAATGAAATTATTTAAGTCTAAACATATTTATATGTTGGAATGACCCAGTCAAAGTGCAGAGAATCTGTGGCGCGACTTGCTCTCCATGCAATCTGACAGAGCTAGAGCTTTTTAACAAAGAATGTGCAAAATGCCAGCCTCTAGATGTGCAAAGCTGGTAGAGACATAGACCAACAGACTTGCAGCTGTAATTGCAGCTAATGGTGGTCCTACAAAGTATTGACTCGGGGCAAAATGAATACATATGGATGCCACACTTCATTTTTTGGAAAATTGGAAATTTTTGTTACACTTTCTGCTTTGTGTTTCTCTATCACATACGATCACAATAAAATACAGTTAAAGTGATTCAGCAGGGAAATAAAAAAACAAAAAGGTTACTAACCTTTTGTCCTGCGCCGCTGGTCACTTGAGGTCCGGTGCTGCACAACCCAATGGCTCTTTTGGGTCCCCCGCCATGGCCGCTGCATCCCACAAGGTCCAAGTCTAGACCCCGGGGATGAGATTGATGGCAGGATGGAATCGCAACTCGCCATCAATAACATGGGGGGTGTCCATGCCCTCTCTATTCTTTGCAAGAGAGGTACTGGGAGAAGCCTTACACACCCCCTCTCTATTGTAGTGAATGGAGGGGGTATGGCCACACCCCCTGTGACTGATGGCAGGGGGTGTGTTCTGGCACGGAAATGCCAGGAAAATAAAGTTTCAGGCCCTGGACGGTGCGGGAGGCAGCGACTGGGTGAGTTGTGGAGCACGGGACCTGCAGTGACCCGCAGAGACAAAAGGTAAGTACCCTTTTTTTATTTCCCAGTTGTATGATAAGTTTGTGATTGTAATGATTAAAAAATGTGGAAAAGTTGAAGGGCTATGAATACATTTTCAAGGCACTGTATATTTAAATCAGAGGTTGATAGGGAAATAGCAAATGGTCTGCTGGTTGCCCCACATGGCATAGTGACCAAGTGAAGCCCTGCTGCCTACTTTCATGAAGTCTCCTGGGCTGGCTTGCACAGTGCTTTGCATGCCCAACCCCCCTTGGTCACTGGAGATCACGTGGGTTCGTGATCAGGAAGGCAGCCCGAGTAAGGAGTAAGTAAGTATAGGGGTTGGGGTATGGGGCTTCTCAGGCTGGTATGCAATGTGGTGCATCCAACAATTAGAGCCCCCCCCCCCCCCTATCAATTTCAGAGCAACAATACTCATTAATTATTTCTCTTCTTATTGACAAAGATAAGATTTAATTTACTTTGCACCTTTCCTCATATTTTCCTGAAGACGCCTTTTACATTTTACACTCTTATAATTGTAAACTGGTTTTCTTAGTTTTAAAAAAATCACAAACTCTGACGAAAAAGAATCAAGGCAATAGTGACATCTTGTGTTTACTATGTATAAGTGCAGCAAGCAATTACATTGGATAGCAACTGCCCATTACTTTCAATGTATTTCATTTTGCACGTCTTGCAGGCATCTTTAAAATGTGGTACAAACTGAAGCACAGCTGAGCACATAAAACAATAATATGATATAAATGCAGTACAACCACAATACTAGAGGTGTTCCTTTCTGTGTGTTGAGCTGCATTTAAGGTGTCACTGGATTACGAGCGAAAGGGTTCCGTAGGATGTTCTGAGGACATCAATATGTTAATGAAACAGTAGTGGCCTTTTTCAGGAAACTGGCAGAGGTTATGACCCACAAATCCATCATCAGGACCATTCTAAACCAGAAACCCCAAGCAGACAAAAATGTTCTGGATGTACAGTCTCGTACTCCTGCATAAAATGCAGGCAAGGATTGCCACTGGTAACATGGATGTCTACAAAATTGCTGCCTACACTGTGCACAAAACGCCTGAAGATGTCAAAATGATGCAAAGGGAAGAAGCTAGAGCTGCAGCTCCAACATGGTCTCTCTAAGAGCATTTGGTAAAACCTAAGATCTATTCAATCTTTCACTTAATGTGTCAACTTGCTGGAAACACTATTATTCTGCCAGTCCCAAAGCGGCCTGTGGCACGTAACCCATTGTTTATGAAGTGTTTTGAAAAGCTTATCAGCAACTTCAGAACCTCTTCTCTCCCAGGCATCCTGGATCCACTCCAGTTCACTTACCAGTCTAATCGCCTAACTGGTGATACCATTGCCCATTCACTTCACACAACTTTGGATTATCTGGATAATGGATCACATCGAAAGTCTACATACTTCCATAAAACTCGAAGATTTATTTTAACCCACTGAAAGCATCCAGATAAGCGATACAGCAGTATCCATGTGATATGTCCTTTGTCATATCACCTGTAAAATTGGCAAGGATCAGGCATTATGTAAGAATGTTGTTCATGGATCACATTTCAGATTTTAACACCATTAACCCCTCTAAAAATAATGTTGAAGTTAGAAACTATGGGTCTCAGTCCATCCATGTGGAAGTGGTCAAGTTGTCCATGTGTAAAATGATGTCCTTTCTCTACTCACAGTTAGTAATGGAGCACCTCAGGGCTGTGTTCTAAGCCAAATGATTATGTGGCCACCTCAAACTCCACCACAATAGTCAGATTTGCAGTTGTACTAGGGATGATGAAAAGGCCTTACTACATGAGGGGAAAACATTGGAAAACTGGTGTCTGGAACACAACCCCAACCTAATGTCATTAAAAATAAGGAGTCAATAGTGGACTTTAGTACTTGCAAGAAACCCTCCATATAGATGGCATTAATGTGGAGAAGGTAACCAGCTTCAAATATCTGGGGTTACACCTCTTACATGGACCTGCAACACTGACAGCATAGCAAAGAAGGCCCAGCAGCACCTTTTACATTTGAGGCGATTAAAAAGCACATCAAAGTTACAGGGCTGCATCTAACAACTGTTAAGTGGCAGGTCCATAAATATGTGGCTGGTATTTTACCCCTTTCAGAACCCCCCCCCCCCCAAAAAAAACACTTCAGTCCAGAACCCCCCCCCCCCCCCCCCAGCGGGTCTCCATTCACCGCTACAAGGTCTTCGGCGGGGCAGATCCGGCGTTCGATATTCAGCTGGGAGTGAACGGTGGAACTCTGGAGTGGGGCAGAGGAAACAAATTCCCTGCCTCGCTACAATTAATAAAGGATTTACTGTGTGTCTGTGTTTTTATTTTACATTGAATTCTTTGTAAACTGGTAAGGGGTCCTAAAGTCCCCTATAGCAGTATGCAGGGCAGGAGGGGCCAACAAGTCACCTACCAGCAAGTGGATGACTTGCCAGCGACTTCCAATTACCTGTATCCCTATCGGTCAGGGGAAGAGCCTGGTATCCTAATGGGCTATACAGGCTGGTAGCCTTCAGGACCGGGCCTGACAGCCTGGAGAGGGGCAACCCTGTGCCATTTTAAGGGTTAAACACTTGATAGTATGCATAGTAGTAGTTTTTTATTTGAAAATCTCTTTTTCAGTTGGGAGGTTTCCTGGGCATGGCACGGGTGTCTACTGATATATATGTGGTATCATAACCAGGAGTAATGGGGCTTTTACAAGAAATGCGGTTTTCTTGAAAAAAATTACATTATTTATCAAAAAAATTACATTTTAAAAACATAATTCTTTTTATTTTTTCACATATTTCCCCCCAAAATATTGAGAAAGTATTGAAGCAAAAATAAAAACAATACATTTTTATGTTAAAGCCCAAACTCTGCCGAACACAAAACAATCTAAAATTTCCCTGGAGATCCCTGCATAAATCACAGTTAAACATATATAGTGCAAAATGATGAAAATGTATCTGGCAACAGAGTGTGACAGAATCTCTAGGTAGGCTGGCACTTAAAGGGCTAAAGGGACTATAAACCTAAAGGCAACAATAAGGCAGCAAGCAGCTCACCTGAGGCCAGTCCCATGCGCCGCTTCTCCATTTCCTGCTAACTTATGATTTAAGTCTGGCGTACTTCCCAGAACAGCTGAATGAGAATAGTTTGCGGCTGGTCATACGTGAACGTATGTGACAAATAAAAGTTTGTACTGTAAAATAATTCTGTATTAATAGACCGGAAATCGAATTTTTAGTGAGATTCAGTTGGGTGGACCCTCCTTTCCTGTTGATGTTCAGCTGTATATAATGTCATGATAAGTAAGGAACAAAGTAAGATCAATGCCCTTAGGGCCAGTATTCATGCGTGTCTATTAAAGGTGTATAACGAAATTCTGTAATATTAAAAATCCATATAAACACATCAGCTAATGAGAGGAGGGGTCACTTATACACTCAAACTGAATACAACTTCTGCCAAGGTTGTAGCCAAGCTGGTAGTAAAAAAATCCAGGGGTGACAGGTTTAAGTGCATTAGAGGTGACGGAGCCTGTCCCTCCCCCGATTTCCTCTTCCTTCCATTCAAAGAAAAGAAATAAACAAGCCTGGCAGGATAAGTTTTGATGCCGGGTATATAAGTGACCCCCTCCTCCTGCCATTTGCGATATTGCTGGTTTAAATATTAGGCAGGCAGAGGTTACAGGGCTAATACTTCAATTTTCTCTATACACATATCTACGTCAAGATCAAACATGCATTGAAAGGTAACAACTAGACACAAAAGAAAATATTATATGTTGTGTTGATTGTGTTTATTTTCCTTAGATAACCTAGGTAACGCAGCAAAATGGTGATGTGGTAGATGAACAAACCACACTCTGAGGCTGTTCATAGCGTCTTTATTTTCTCTTCTGCCCAGATATCAGATTCATCCCATTCACCCAACGGGCGTCACCCCTCCCTCCAGCATGACGACATAGACTCCCACCTCTCACAGGGTCATCTGTGGACCATGTAATGGTGGGCATATCACTGAGCTGTACATTTAAAAAATGGTCTAGAGATGAAAAATGTAATGGAAAAAAAATCTACCACTGGGCATTCCCTACAGAAGCAAATTTTAAAAGAAAGGTAGCATGCCTTTGACCCCAGAGGTCAACAATAGAGTATATTGGTCGTACAGATAAAAAACACGAAGGCTCAAGCTATAAAACACACTATATATATGTGTGTGTGTGTGTGTGTGTGTGTGTGTGTGTGTTTCCTTGTGTTGATGTTGTGCAAATAAAGCTATTCCTTTTAACCATGTATGTGTTATTACCTTGATGGAAGTCTCCTTTTTTTATTATATGTTCCCCTAAGCAGCGGTTGCAGCATTATTAGCAATCACTCAGAACTTTTAAGTTCTGGTAACATCTTCTCAACCATAGCACAGATGTAAATGAGAGGAAACACTGTAGATATATAGCGTCGACTTTTGTGTCTGGAATATGGAATAGTATTACCACTTCTGACCACCAGGTGGGGCCAGAACACAGAATAAAAGTCACCTACATCTAAATAACACTCACACCCATATAATAACTTTACTCATAACAGAGGGAAACTAAGGCCACTTTTCTATCCAAATATATTTTTATTATAATAGCGAAAGGAAGAAACTTGCCTTGTTTAACAGCCTATTGCCTTCATAAGAACCTAAGCATTCCGCGTACCACACAGCTGATTCATCCTGGTCCGTCTCACTCAAACCCACCCAGCCAGCATCACACAATTTTTTGTATCTGCTCACTAGTGAACTGAACAAAGTGCCCATCTGACTTCACAGACTCCTGTAGCATCTACTAGGGACTGCAGGATACAGCAATCCACCCAGCAGGCAAGCAGAAAAGTAAAACTATACTGGTCATCAAGACTATAATAGGTTGAACAGGGATATACCCTATGACTTGGTAGTGCCCCTGGATTGAGCACCTTCAGCACAGCCAGAGGTCAGGGTGCCAGCCCAAGGCAGTGTATGGCAGCCCTACATATGGGTACCCTGTAACTGGCTTCCTATAGGGGAAGATAACATGATCCTATGATCCCAGAGGTCTGGAAAATATTAAAAATACCCAGTTAACCTTGTTTCATGACATGCAGTAAATGCTGGCAAGACCCCAGGGACTGGCCAGTAGGGCCCTGGATTTTTAAGTCAAGTGCAAGACTTCCCAGAACCATCAGTAAGATAGGAGGGAGACATGGAAGCAGCCAATGTTCTCTGCACTCTTGAGGAGCTCCATTGTGCAGACATATGACTACAGCTAACCAGCTGTAGGGATCACCTGCTCAGGTTCCCGTCCATCTGGTCCAACCATCTGATTGGAGGCTCCTACCAATGATGCCACATAGAAAAGCATGATACTGTTGCCGGTGGTGGGGTTCCTCCCACATCTCGGGTACATGTCTAACATTCTCTCTCCTTCAATTCTGGAGTGCCAGCTACTCATGGACTAACTCTCCAGCCGACAGGCAGGACTGTAGTACATCAAAAACTAGAACTCCTCCTGGCTATATCTACACAAGCTGTCCCCAGTAATAATGCAGTGAAGATGCAGCCCCAGGAACAATAATACCCATCACCATAACAGCACCAGAATTTACAAACCCGGTGACTAAGACATCAACAGCAACAGACATCTACATACACATCTAGTGTACAATAAATGAATCCTCCTCTACCAATCTGCTGTCTTGTAAAGGTTCTTGTAAAGAACCGTATCAACCATGGCCATAATTCAATTCATAGAGAAAGGCAGACATACTAGACATTCAGCAGAGGGTCCACCACTGCCTGGAACACCTTATGACTATATGTGGTATCAGTCGATGCCTTGACATCCACTTGGTAAAGGTGTGAATCAATTGCAGCTGGTCCACTGTATCCTGATGCTAAAAAGCCCAGGACAATCCAATTGCCCTGGTGGAATGCGCAGTGACCCAGAACTGGAGCTCCTTACATTTACAGGAGCACATCCTCACCACCGCCTGAGGTAACCAACACAAAAAATGGGAGCACCCTGCAAAGCCAACGGTGAATATTGGCATGCGTACCAGAGGTGGCACTTGAAGCCCGCTCTTTGGGCACCCATCATCATTCCAGTACACGCATTTTGCTGTTTATTTTCTCTCCCACCAACACCAGAGCCATCAGGTTAAATTGCCTTGTTGGCACTAAGTTTTGGGGCTGCATTTTGGGCACTCCGTTCTAGGGGAAGGTCCCTGCATGAACATTCTTACCATCTTGTCCCCCGCTACTGGCTTTTGGAAAAACATCTACATGGCCGATACTTGGCTGTATCGAGTTATAAGCTCTTCTCAAGCCCCTTCTTGAGAAACTCAAGAAATCTTGCCACAGAAAATTTCCTACAGGAGTGACCAAATGATTTGCAACAGGCTATGAAGGCCCTGCAAGTCCTGTAGATTCCTTTCATGCCAGGATCAGCTCCTGAATGACTCAGGCAGACACCCCCTTATCTTTCAAGATGCTGGTCTCAACAGCCAAGCCGTTAAAGACAATGCTTGTGAATTGGGGTGGGACCCGGTGACAATAATTCCAGCCGATTGGTTAGTTGCCACAGGGGCACCTCTTTCATCCTTACCAGCTCCATTAACTACATCCGTGTTGCCTAAAAATAAGAAACTAAGATGGTGGGAACTTCTTCCAGTTTTACCTTTTTTAGCAGCAATCGCGTGGAATCTGTGGCAAAGTGTATACCAGTTTGAGCAATGTCCGGAGAAACACTCCACCACTATTGCTAGAGGAAATTTTATCCTGACCAAAACCTCTGCACCTTCCAGTTGTGTTGGAATGCAAACAGGTCCACCTCTGCCATTCCCCACCACACAGAGATTGAAACAACTCCTGATTAAGTGACCACTGTCCCTAATCCACCATCTTCCTGCTCAGCAAATCCGCCTCTATATTGTCTAGCCCTGGGATGTGAACCACTAAGATGCATGGAATGTGAAGTCTGCCAACCACAGGATTCAACCCCCCCCCCCTCAAAATGGCCAACTGTCTTGTCTGAATGTATTCCAACTGGAAGACCTGCCAAGTCCTGGTCCAGTGCAAGAGAGCGGAGGATTGATCCCAGTTCCAATACATTTATGAGTAGATGATACTCCCATTGGTCATAATTATCCTGAACTCCCTGGCTTGCAAACACATAACCCCAATCTGACATCGGTGGTCAGTATAGTCCAGGGACACCTCAAGTATTCAGTGCAGAACTTCTTCACCAGCACAAACATATTTTGTTGACGGAGGTCCACAGTCTGAGGTACTGGCTCATCCTTCCTGGGGGCTATAAAGTAATTGAAGTAGAAGCCCAAACCAAGTAAGGCACATGGACCACCATCCCAGCTGTACTTGGTGGTTCTCGTCCACCTTGATTGCAGACACCCCCTCCTGCAACCAGGGACGCTTGGAAGCCACATTGTGTGTGAGGGGGTTAAAACATGTTCTAGTAACTTCAAACAGGTGTGTAGAACAAAAGCTGTCCCCCCACTCAAAAGGGTGAGGGCATCTATTCTTGTCTGCAAAGGCTTAGGGAAAGGCTTGGACCTGTTTTGCCACATGGGTTTAAAGTAACCCTGTGGCTTCCACTTAAATGAGTTATCCTTGATGCTTCACAGCCCCTGAACCTCATGAAGGGACGAAAATAGGGCAACTACTGAAAAGGGGGCCTCAACTTCTTGTGGCCCAGGTAAACCCTGTATAAAACAGCTTAGCTGATATAATAAATTACAGAGTTAACCACTAGAGGCTTCTGTGAGAGAAGTGACATCACAGACAGAGGTGATATAAGTTACGGACACCTTCTAGAATAGTCAGAACCGAGTTGTCTGAGAGAGAGTGCAGTGCAGAGAGTTACAGAGCCATGTAGCGTGCCGAGCAGCACCCAATGGAACCTGCAACCCTTTTTAAACTCTGAGAGTGGAGAGCTACTACACACGAGAGAGAGCGAGCTACAGTTTGTTGAGCCAGCCAGAGCAAGACAGAGTGCCTCTGACACAGACATCTGTGAGGGCCTAGGAGGAGCTGTGAGGAGTACACGGAGGACCAACACATAAGGTACCACAGTAGTATAGTCCCAGCCCCTATAGTGAGCCCAGGATTCTGAGAGACTGTTTGCTTATTGTAGCTGAATTGCTGTTGCTGAAGTGGAAGTGTGGTTGCTTTAATAAACGTTGGAAAGATATATGCAGTGTGTGGTGACTCCACTGGTCAAAACCCAATATCCCTCAATATTCCAAGAACTTGTGACAGCTTGCTATGTAAAGAAAAAATACAATTCTGTGATTACTCACCTGTAGAATTGGTATTATACGTATACAGCACGTCCTGTTCCAGAAGATATTCCTTACTCTTGGGTAATACATCCAGTAGATGACGCTGGACCGCAGAGACAGAAAAGTGGCTCCTCCCGGCCCCATATATACCAGGGACCTCCCACAAATTCCCCAGTATTGAAAAGCAGTTAAAATGAAACCGGGAGAACTGTAACCATTATATAAAAATTGAACATAAGAACAATCACCATAAAGAGGTAACTAAAAATAATGATAACAAGGGTGGGATGGAACAGGATGTGCTGTATACGTATAATACCAATTCTACAGGTGAGTAATCACAGAATTGTATTATTCTAAGTATACAGCACGTCCTGTTCCAGAAGATATTCCTTACTCTTGGGACATCCAATAGCAGTGTCCGTAAGGTAGGGTGGGATCCCCAAAAGTAACAGCAGACAGTTTAAACCACTGCAGCCTGCAGAACTTTGAGACCAAAAGCAGCATCAGCTGAGGCCTTAACATCAACCTTATAAAACTTAGAAGTCTTATGAACAGAAGACCAAGTGGCAGCCTTGCAAACTTGTTCAACAGAAGCTTGGTGCTGAAAAGCCCAAGAGGCACCAATAGCACGAGTAGAATGAGCAGTAAGGCGGAAGGGAGGATCCTTCCCCTTAGCAGAGTAGGCCTGTATCACAGCCTGACGGATCCACTTGCTGATAGTGGACTTAGCTGGAGCCAGACCCTTCTTAGGTCCAGACGGAAGCACAAAAAGAGCATCAGTCTTCCTGAAGGATTCAGTATCCACCAAATAGAATCCTGACCACAGGAGTGTAAAACCCTCTTCTGAGAGTTACTAGGATTAGGACACAGAGAAGGCAAAACAATGTCCTGATTGAGATGAAAGGCAGAAACAACCTTAGGCAGAAAATCTGGCTTAAAACGAAACACCACCTTGTCCTGGTGTCTCTCAAAATAAGGAGGTTTGATGGAAAGCGCCGCCAACTCAGAAGCACGCCTAACAGAAGTGATAGCCACCAAAAAGACTACCTTAAGCGTAAGAATAGACAAAGGGGCCCCCTGCAAGGGCTCGAAGGGATACCCCTGCAGGGCAGATAAGACCAAGTTCAAGTCCCAGACTGGTAACATAGGCTTATGTGGGGGACGCACGTGAGTAACCCCCTGGAAGAAGGTCTTGACCAGGGGATGCTGAGCAAAGGATCTTTGGAAAAAAATGGCCAAGGCAGAAACATGACCTTTCAGAGTACTGAGCTGAAGACCCAGATCCAAACCATGTTGCAGAAACTCCAGAATCCTAGGAATAGAAAACACACGACAGGGAAGCGAGTTAGACTCACACCAGTCAATGTAAGTACGCCAAACCCTATAGTAGATGGAAAATGAGGACCTTTTCCTAGCCCTGATCATGGTATTAACAACCAAGGCAGGCAGCCCCTTTTCCATCAAGATGGAGGTTTCAGCAGCCAGGCCGTCGGTAGGTGCCCCTGAGTGAGCAGATCTGGAACCCGGGGCAGGGCGTACTGATCTACTGCCAGCTGCACGATGTCTGCGAACCACACTCTCCTTGGCCAACAGGGGGCCACCAGTATGGCTGGCACCCTTTCCTGAGCTATCTTGCGCAGCACCCTGTCCAGCAGGGGAAACGGGGGTAACACATACAGGAGCTGGTCCAAGACATTGCCAAGGCATCCATGGCCAAGGCCAGAAGATCCTGGGACAGAGAGACAAAGACTGGAAGCTTGTGATTGTGACGGGACGCAAACAGATCCACATCTGGCTGACCCCAGCGGTGGCACAGGGAGCGAAACACCCTGCTGCTGAGGGACCATTCTCCCAGACGAGAGGTCCCCCTGCTCAGGGAGTCTGCCTCCAGATTCTCCACCCACAGAATGTACACAGCTGAGATGCAGGGAACATTCTCCTCTGCCCAGGACAGTATCAGGGACACCTCCTTGAGGGCCCTCTTGCTCCGGGTCCCTGCCTGATGATTGATGTAGGCAACTGCCGTCTGGTTGTCGAGCAGACCTGAACAGCCCGACCCTGCAGGTGTGGGGTTAAGAGGGCCAGAACCAACCTGATCGCCCTCAACTCCAGAACGTTTATAGGGTTATGGGCCTCCTGAGGGCCCCACTGACCCTGGAATTTCAGGGACTTCCAAAAGCCCCCCCCCAACCTGTCAGACTGGCATCTGTGGTGACAGTCTCCCAACAAGGGGCCAGAAAGGATCTGCCCTCCAGCAGGTTCCTTGAGTCCAGCCACCACGATAGAGACCGCCTGGCCAGAGGGGACAGGACAAACACCTGATCCAAGGACACGGGGTCCCGATCCCAAACTGACAAGAGGTGAAGCTGAAGAGGCCTCATGTGAAACTGAGCATATGGAACCGCCTCGAAGCAGGACACCATCAGGCCCACCAGCTGCATTCCCTGCCTGATGGACGGATGGGGACAAGACAGAAGGGTCTGTGCTTGCTCTTGAAGACTCTCCACCTTCTGCTGAAGAAAAAAGATCTTGACCTGAGATGAATCCAGAATCATGCCCAGAAAAGACTTCACCATTGAAGGAGACAGGGAAGATTTGTGGTGGTTGATCACCCAGCCGAATGACTCCAGTGTGGACACCACCCGCTGAGTATCCAGCTCTGCCTGTTGGAAGGACTGAGAAGTGATAAGCATGTCGTCCAAGTAGGGAAGAATGCGAATGCCCTGAGATCTCAGCAGAGCCATCACTCCTGGCAGCACCTTGGTGAATACCCTGGGAGCCAACCAAATTGGTAGTGCTGATCCTCCAGAGCGAACCTGAGGAATCTCTGATGACCTGGAAAAATAGGTATGTGAAGGTAAGCATCCTTGATGTCTACAGAGGTCATGAAGTCCCCTGGGCGTAGGGATTTCACAGTGGAGCTCCATGCGAAAGTGTCTGAATCTGACAAATTTGTTGAGGCGCTTTAAATCCAGGATGGGTCTGATGGACCCATTTTTGGGGGGGAAACAATGAAAAGATTGGAATAGCCTTTGCCCCTTTCCCTCAAGGGCACCTGGCAGAGGACTCCTAATTCCAGAAGGCCTTGGACAGTCAGGGACAGACTCTGAGCTGACAGGGGGTTTTGAGCTAACCAAGATTTGATGAATCTTGGGGGCGGCCAGGCTGCAAACGCTATCTTGTAACCGGAGGACACTACCCCCTGAATCCACCAGTCTGAGACATGACGCCTCCAGACATGAGCCAAGAGCCGAAGTCGTCCCCCCACCCGGATGGGTGAGGGCGCCCCTTCATGCCTGAGGAGGCTTGGGGGAAGACTTAGGCTTGGGACCCCAGGGCGGCCACATCCTCTGCCCCAAAAATCTCTGCGGGCTCCAGCAAAGGAAGCTCCCCGTCCAATTCTGGAGACACAGAAGGCACCTGAACCCCGAAAGGACAGGGGCTGCCTTCTACGCTGAGGTAACCTGCCTCCCTTAGCAAACAAGTTCAGACGTTCACCAAAGAGGCGCAGCCCTTTGAAGGGAAAACCAGTAAGAGCCTTCTTAGCAGCATTGTCAGCTGGCCACTGGCGCAGCCAGACCAAGCGGCATATCGCCACCAACAAGGCAGATGCCCTGCCACACATTCTTATGGTATCATCCAAGGCAGAAAGAACATATGCAACAAATTCCTCACAACGCAGAAGAGCTCTATACTCTTTACTACCTGCATCATCAGGGGCCCCATCTAAGAGACCACTGAGCAGGCTTTTAATAGCAACAGCCATAATGGCAGAGGCACAGACCAGACGCAGCACGGCCCCCACACAGGCAAAGGCATGGCAAGCCAGCTGATCTATGCGCCTGTCCTCCCCATCCCTCAGTGTAGTAGAGTCAGGGGAATGCATGACGGATGTGTTGGACAACCCCAGAACTGGTGCATCCACCTCGGGAGGACATGACCACCGTTTAACCATCTCAGCAGGAAAGGGATACCGCTTATCCCATCTCTTTGGCACCCTGGGAAGCCGGCTAGGCCGTTTCCACTCTTTGAGCACCAGATTATTCAAATGAGTTTGTTCAGGAAACTCCAAGCGTGGTTTAACAGTATGAAACAGCTCCCCCTGCTGCCGCGGAGCCACGGCAGGAGGAGAGATACAGAGTACTTCAAAAATGTGAGCTAAAAGCCTGTCAGTATCATCTGAAACCCATGGGTCAGACCCAGAATCGGCACCATACACCCTAGATTGTTCCTCAGATGATTCTGAATCAGAAAATAATCCCCCCTCTTCCCGGGGGGTATAACCGGTAACGTCAAAAATTTCCTCAGCCTCCATAGGAAAGAGGGAAACACCAGGAGATAAATGCCGCTTCTTAGCAGAAGCCTTACGAGGGCCAGAGCCAGCAATATGTCTCTCAATGCTGGCCACCTGTGCAGCCAAATCAGGTTGAGACTCCCCACTGGTATGCACCTCACTAGGAGTCAGATGTAAGCGTGGGGGGGTAGGCGAAGCCAGAGGGCGCGCAGGCCCAGCCACCGGTAACCCAGACTGCAGCGAAAGCGTCTGCTGGGCGCAGGGTACACACACCCTGACATCATCACTTATAGGGGATACCCCACACGCCACACACAGCCGGGCTTGTCCCGAAGGAACCCCAAACACATTATCCTGAGAAGCCTCCATATGGTGATTATTGTGGCACAATAGGCCAATTGGGATTGGCGCCAATAAAGCTACCCGGGATGCCCCAATAGCCCGCAAGGGAAGTGGGAGATATACAAATACAATAGCCCTCCAATAAGGAGTTAATGCTAAAAGGGGATAGGACCGGGAGAAACCACAAAAAAGTTTGACCCGCCTGTAAGACATTAAAGTGGACCAACACCCAGGGGGGATCGGCCCGGAAATCTATAAGATTCCCGGACCGATCAGATCCCTCCCCGCGGGGCATCCGAAATCGGGATGTCCCGCGGGGAGGAACCCCCCAGGAGGCCCACAATCCTCACCTTACCTGCGATCCAACGGCGCATGCGCGAGACGCGGCCGCGTCTCTCGCTTCCCTCTAGCAGGGCGCGCTCCCGCGCCGGCCGTTTTCTGAATGGCCGGCGCAGGCGCGCTCCCTGTTAGAGGGAAGCGAGAGACGCGGCCAATGACAGCGCTCTGGTATGCGCGTCCAAGCAGCTTTGGACGCGCATACCAGAGCTGCTCTGAGCGCTGTCATTGGCCGGACGAGGTCACGTGGGAGCGGGGAGAGGTGAGTTTTTGCGGCGATCGGGGGGGTTTCAGACAGCGGGGCACCCCCGATCGGGGTGCCCCACCTAAGTGGACCAACACCCAGGATAGTCAAAATCCTGGGTGTTGGTCCACTTTAAGCAAAGAAACCGTAAGCATAATATAATGAAATATAAAGAAAAGCCAGCCCGCAGGGGCACTTACGGACGATAGGGAGACGCCAGACACGCAGCACAGGAGCTTCAAAATGGCGCCCGCATATACCTCGAGGGGCGGGCCGGGGAGAAGTGATGCAGAAAACGGCATCCGCAAGGCTCACCCCCCCCCCCCAAAGAGCGCGAAAACGGCGGCAATAATAAAAACCAATGCAACCAAGGCAAAACACATAGTAAATACATACACCCCCCCCCCCCCCAAGATCTACCCAGGGGGAGCGAAGGGGAAGCAGCGGACGACCTAAGAGGAGCCTAATTGAGAGGACAGGGGGCGAAGGGCAAACGGGCGTGGGAGGGGCATCCCATAAGGCTCACCACGGGCCTGTACCGCCTACCTTTTGGTGGGGGACTGCGGTAGGAGCAGCGCTCCTTAGCACCTGGCAGCGGTGCTGCCTACCATCCCCCGACCTGCGCAGCCTAAGCTGGGAGGCAGTGAAAAGGAACGGGTGGGAATAATCCTACAGGACCGCAGGCTAATAAGCCCGCTCACCTGCGAGTAGAAAGAGCCATCTTCTAGTCATCGCAGCCCAGACTGCAGAGAAGAACTGGGGAATTTGTGGGAGGTCCCTGGTATATATGGGGCCAGGAAGAGCCACTTTTCTGTCTCTGCAGTCCAGCACCATCTACTGGATGTATTACCCAAGAGTAAGGAATATCTTCTGGAACAGGACGTGCTGTATACTTAGAATAAATACAATTCTGTGATCCTTGCCTGTAGAATTGTTTTTTCTTCTATACCCACTCCAGGTCTTCAGCATTCAGTAACTGATGGGTTAACTCTCGACTGAAGGGCGTGGACTGCAAGACAGAAAGGTGTGGCTCCCCCCGGTCTCTATATACTTCCGACTGCACATCCACAATCCAGTAATTGAAAAGCAGTAGACACAATTGCTCAGGAGGATAAGGCATCCTAAGAAGCCCTATGTCTTTATTGGAGACAAGGAAGACAAGATAATTATTCTCCACCTTTCTCCGCTTCTTTTCTTTTTTTTTTCCTGCTGAACTATTTACATATGTAATATGTATATTCTCCACTAAGACTATGCATCTAGTAATCTAGCAGAAAGGGAGGGTCTGACAGCCTGGAGTGGATATAGAAAGAAAAATCTACAGGTAAGCATCACAGATTAGTATTTTCTCTCCCTATCTACTCCAGGCCGACAGCATTCAGTAAATGATGGGATCTCCAAAAGCAGTGCCCTTACTTCAGGGTGGGGCCCCAAAAATGAATGATGAGTAAGCAATTGCAAAATCAAAACTCTTGAGCTTACTACTGTAATACCTTCCCATCAAATACAGCATCTGCTGTGGCTCTCTAGACATGCTGAGACATCTACCTTATAAAATGTGTTAAATGTATGAACTGAAGACCAAGTAGCAGCCTTGCATACCTGTTCTACCAAGGCCTGGTGCTGAAAAGCCCAGGAAGCTCCAATAGCTTGTGTACAATGAGCTGTAACCTGAAAGGGGCGGATTCTCCCCCTTAGAGAAATAGGCCCTTAATACCACTTATGTAATCCATCAGCTGATGGTAGATTTAGCTGGCAGAAAACCCTTCCGTGGCCCCTCAGCTGGAAACATATAAGGAGTCAGACTTACAGAATGCTTGTGTAGCAGAGATATAATATTTTAGTGCTCTCACTACATCTAGAGAATGAAGGACCCGCTCCTTACGGCTAACTGGAGCAGTACATAAGCAGGGCAAAACCACCTCTTCATTAAGATGAAAAGGGGAAAACACCTTAGGAAGAAAATTCAAAAACCCGAACCGAAAGCCAAAACCGAAGTAATTGCCACTAGAAACATGACCTTAAGTGTCATCAAGCTTAGTGACACTTCTGCCAGAGGATCAAAGGGAGGACCCTGCAGAGCTGACAAAACTAAGTTCAAGTCCCAAACAGGCAGAATAGGTTTACGTGGAGGGTGCACATGGAAACTCCCTACAGGCAAGGAGCTACCAGAATGGTTGGAACCCCTTTGCAAGCTACCTTTTTTAGTACTTGACCTAGGAGTGGAAACAGAAGGAACGTATAAAGAAGCCTAAATGCTGACCAAGGAGATGCATGGGACATGGTTCTCGGCCCAAATAAATATCTGGCTCACTTCCTTGAGAGCTGTTCTGCTCCTGGTGCCCCCCTGGTTGTTGAAATATGCCACCGCCATTAGGTTGACTATCTGAATCCTGACAGGATGCCCTCTCAGGTCTTGAATCCAATGTTTGAGGGATAAGAGAAACGCTCTTAGTTCTAGGATACTTATAGGGAGCTTGTTCTCCCCCAGTCGCCACTGTCTCTGGATCGTCTGAAACCCCCAGACACCCCCTCAGCCTGTTATGCTGGCACCTGTGGTGTCTACTGTCCACTAAACCGGAAGAAAGGACCTGCCCACCAGAAGATGCAGAGGATTCAGCTACCAGGTTAGGGACTGACAGGTTGATTGTGTCATAAAAAAGGGGTGATCCAGAGCAACTCCAACTGCAGTGGCCTTCTGTGAAACTGTGCAAAGGGCAATGCCTCGAAGCAAGACACCAACAGTATCCAACAGGAATGGAAGGGAGCCTTACCTTAGGGGTAAACCACAACCAAACTGTCCCACAATCTATAAAAAACGATAATCAAATTAAGCAAAATTGAATAACAACAATAAATATGGAGAAATATGGAGAATATGGAGAAAAAACACTCCATCTTGAAGAGCCGCACAATCCTGGACAGCGAACAGCTGCTTCTCCACTGGAGAGAGAACGGGCCACAACCTCGAGCAGAGCGGCTGAGACAGTAGCTGAGGTGGCAGGCCAGACAGCGCCTTTCCCCCTGCTTCTCAGAGGAAGTGTCTGTCACTTCCTGCCACCCGGCTCTGCCCCCTCGCCAAGTTCCTACCCCTTAAAGAAAAAGGGCGCAAAATCCAAAGGTCTTAAGTTTAAAGAGAACACATACACTGAATATACAAATATATTGTGGGGGAAAAAAAAAAAAAAAAATATATATATATATATATATATATATATATATATATATATATATATTACACACACACACACAGGTTCCCCTGCAGGCTCACCAGACAAAAACCTGCGGCTGACTGTTCCTTGGAGCGAAAACTCCAGCTCCAGAGTGACAACTTTAAGAAAAAAAAGAAACTTAAGTGACACTCTGAAGTGCCCCAAGACCCTGGCACTTACCCCTACCACCCTGATCCGCATAAACAGTGTAGCTGAGGAGGCATAATGGGTCCATCACATCAGTGGTATATAGGAGCCTGGAAGGCAGACATTGTTAATTCCCCAAATAAATCCAAGCAACCTTTGCAGTCCAACTGCAAGAATGAAACTGGATTGTGGAGGTGCAGTCGTAAGTATATAGAGGCCGGGAGGAGCCACACCTTTCTGTCTTGCAGTCCACGCCCTTCGAGTTAACCCATCAGTTACTGAAAGCTGATGGCCTAGAGTGGATTGGGAGAGAAATACAGCAATCTCTTTGGGGTCACATGCCAGGCAGAATGAAAAATGTCTTTCTTCCATGAGGAGGCACCAGTGCCTGTGAGTGCCTATGCTTGGCCATACATATCCTGCTCCTATTTCAGTAATCAAGACAGACCACAGTGAAATTCTCAATCTTTCAAAAGTAGGCCTTCCAATCCAACGATCCACCCAGACTGAGCAGGTCCTACGTGCCTTTATCATGGATCACTATTGTCAGCAGACCACTGTCCACTAGGACTATGGTCACAAAAGCAAAGGGAACACATACACCAGCCAGAAACTGGTCCATGGTGCCAGACAATTACCTCCGAATGCCACTGGATCCTTGGTCTGTCATACAAACTGCACTTACCCACAAGCTGCACTGGTGGACAGAGATCTCTGGTGCAATTGCCCACTGGTCTAGTTTCACTTCTTCCCTGCCTGTGAAGTTAGCCTGGATACTTTTCAACATCTGTAATTTGCACCACTGAGATTAGATCATGTAATGCCATTGTGGTGTACTACTGCCATTGTGGTTCTGCTTCTAACCTCACTCTTCTACAATGACTAATATATGCCAATCTTGTAGCTGCCCCCACCCCATACAATCAGAAAGTATCCAGTCCAGACATGGGACTACCCATAGCTCCAGAGCATTTTTCAAAAGCTTGCTCTTCTGTGTGGTCAATAGTTTAAGGATCATTTGACTAGAAATGTAGAGCACCCCCTCCCCCCCCCAAGGTTGACAGGCATCTGCTACAACCATCCAAATAGAAATAACAGATATCTCCATCAGGAGGAGTGGTGGTCCTGGCATAGTAAAACCCTATCCTGGCTGAAGTCAACCTTTTCACGGTCACTTTTCCTGCGTGCATGGTTATCAAGGGAGCAGGGATAACAGTGTATAGGTAGTAAGGCCATGTCTGGGTACAGTGGGGACCTAGTGTCGATGCTGCTAAACCTGTTCACTATTCAGTTTACCAACTGGGAGATTTTTCCCTGGAGGGTCCTGGAAGATGGGTAATACTGCCCTTTGCGATCCTACCACTGGGAGGCCTTATAGACCCCACTTAAATTGGGCCAAAACCCATGCCCCTGAAATCTATAACATTCCAGGGCCTCTGGATTCCCTCCACCGCTGTGTGAAAACCCCCAGGTTGCCAGGAAACTCACCTTTTGTCCCGGACTAACGACGCATGCGCGAGCTGCGGCCGCATCCCCACTATCCCTTTAGCAGGGCATGTGCTTGCATCAGGTATTTGTGAATGGCCGCCGCGGGCACACTTCCTGTTAGGTAGCAGAGGATGCGGCCGCCAGCGTGCTCAGATCTGCTTGCTTTAGATGATTAAATGAAGGGGCGGGAGCGAATCAGAGCGTGCTCACTGGACGAGAGGGCTGCGCATACATTGTAGGACAGGGAAAGGGTGAGTCATAACACACAGCAGGGCATCCCTGATCGGGGTGGCCACTTTGGTCCACTTTAAACCTGTTTAAATTTTGTTTCTGAAACTACAGCAGGAGTTAAAAACACAATTCTGTGAGACTCACCTGTAGAATTGGTTTTGATTCAGATCTATTCCAGGCCGTCCCTTAATCATTACACCTGGGTAATTCCTGCCTGGATGGGCGTGGACTGCAAGATCAAAGGTGTGGCTCCTCCCGGCCCCCATAAGTAGCAGCTGCCTCTAATCAAAGACCAGTAATTAAATAGCAGTAAATTAAAACTGGAGGCTAAGGCCGGGAGGCCCAGAATATAGGAGACCATGTTACTTCACACCGCCTCTGCTTGTTTTCTCTCGAAAAAGCCTTCTCGTCGTTTTTTTTTTTTTTTTTTTTTTTACAAGTGTCCTATTAAATAATAAATGGAGTAACCACCATAAAAAGGGCATCCAGGACATAATAAACCACAAAAAGGGGTGGGTCAGACAGCCTGGAATGGATCGCAATCAAAACCAATTCTACAGGTGAGTCTCACAGAATTGTGTTTTTTCTTCCAATCCATTCCAGGCTGTCCCTTAATCATTACACCTGGGACATCCAAAAGCAATGCCTAATATGGGTGGGATCCCCAACGCAGTACAGCAGGTAGTTCAATTCACTACCGCCTGAAGTACTTTTCCACCAAATACAGCGTCAGCTGAGGCCCTAACACCTACCTTGTAAAATTGGTAAATGTATGAACTGAAGACCAGGTGGCAGCTTTACAAACCTGTTCCACCGAGGCCTGATGCTGAAAAGCCCAGGAAGCACCAATTGCCCTATTGGAAAGAGCTGTGGCCCAAACAAGGGGCTCCTTCCCCTTGGCAGAATAGACTCTTACCACTGTCTGTCTAATACATCGACTAATGGCAGACTTAGCTGGTGGAAGACCTTTCCGTGGACCCTCGGGTATGACATAAGAAGTCCAAACTATGGAAAGATTGTGTAGTAGTGAGATAATACCTTAGTGGCCTCACTACATCCAAACAGTGAAGAACACCTCTTCCTTAGACACTGGAGCAGGACATAAGGAAGGCAAAACCATCTCTTCATTAAAATAAAATTTAGGAAGAAAATCCTAAAACACTCAAATAACGAGGCTTACTGATAAGCTGCTAATTCAGAAACCCACCTGCTGAGGTTATTGCCGCTAAGAGATAACTATAAGTGCCCTTAGATTTAATGACGCATCTACCATTGTTCAAAAAGAGGACCCTGAAAACCAAGTTCAGGTACGAAGCTGGCAGAAGTGGATTATGAGGAGGCTGCACATGAGTGACTCTTTGTAAAACAAGTTCTGATAAAATCATTCTCAGCTATGGATTTCTGAAAGAAGACAGATAGCAGGTATTTGTCCTCAATTGGAGACCTTCATCAAGACTTCTGCAAAAATCAATATATTCTACAAGTGAACCCCTGGATTTGCACCAAATGATAAATGCTTGCCAGACTCTATTGTAGATCACTTGATAAAGATTTCTTCCTCGCCTGAATCATAGTCTGGATGACTGGATGGCAGAAAAAAAACCCTTTCTTCCAAGATAAAGGATTCAATAGCCAGGCCATCCAAGCCAGAACTTGTAATTTGGGATGCCTTAGAGGCCCCTGTGTGAAAAGATCTGGATCGTCGCCTCCACAAGTTGCCCTGTGACATCCTTACAATGTCTGAGAACCAGCTTTTTCTTGTCACCGAGGAGCCACCAGAATGGTTGGGACTCCCTTGTGAGCTAAACCTTAGTACTTGACCCAGGAGTGAAATCGGAAGGGAAATGCATAAAGAAGCTTGAATGCTGACCACTGAAGAGTAAGGACATCTGTTGCTATTGTTAGAGGATCCTTGGGCTGAGACAAACTTCGGACCTTCCGACTGAGTCGTGATGCAAGAGATCTACGTCTGGGATCCCCCAGCACATGCATAGGGATTAAAAAACCCTCTGGCTAAGAGACCATTCCCTCTGATGCAGGACCGTTCTGCTGAGATGATCGTCCTACAAGTTGTCCACTCCAGGTATGTGTACCATCAAAAGACATGGGACCGGTTTCTTGGCCCAAAGTAAAAACCCAGCTCACTTCCATCAGGGCTTTACTGCTTCTGATGACCTCATGGTGGTTGATATATACCACCGCCGTCCAATTGTCTGTTTGAACCTGGAAGGGATGCCCCATCAGATGGGATGTCCAATGTCTGAATACAATAGAATAGCTCTCAGTTTCAGGATCTTTATGGAGATTCTGCTCTCCTTCGGACTCCACTCTCCCTGGATCATTTGTGACTCCATGACAGTCCCCCAACCAGATAGACTGGCATCCATGGTGATGGTATTCCACTGTACTGGAAGAAAGAATTTGCGGATCTGAAGAGGCTGAGGACCAGGCTAGAGACTGCCTTGCTGACGGTGTAATGCAAAAAGAGTGATCCAGAGTGTGTAGGTCTCGATCCCAGATTGTGAGCAATTCCATCTGCAGGGGTCTTGTGAAAACAGTGCAAAAGGTACTGACTCAAGCAATATACCATCAGGCCCAACAGACACATTTCTTGATGAATTGAACTGAGGGCAAGACAAGAGATCCTGTACCCTGGCCTGAAGTATGAGTCACTTCTGTGTTGGAAAAGCACTTTTGCCTGAGACGTGTCATGACATTTCCAGAAAGAATAACTCTTGAAGCTATGAAAAGACATCCTTCTGGGCCCCCTGACATGATGGGGCCCATATCAACCGATAGACTCAGTAAGGGATTACATGTATCCCTGACTTCTTAGAGAAAAACATGAGACCTGCCAACACCTTGGTAAACACCCTTGGTGCTGATGATAGACCGAAGGGTAGCACCACAAACTGAAGAAGTAGGCCACCTACTATAATGTAGGTATGCATCCTTATACCGTATATACACTGTGGTTATAAAAACTCCAATTCTAAAAAGGTGAGATACGGCAGATCTCAATGCTTCTGCTTTCTGCTGAATTCGGGATACCTCTGACCAGAGATCTCTGATGGGGTCTGGTTCCCAATTTGATTTTGTAACCTGAGGATACAACTTCCTGTATCCAAATATCTGTTACATGAGCCAAATGCAGAAGCTTTCCCCCCACACCTCAAGGGCGGGGGCATCCCTTTATGCCTGAGCCGGCTTCGAAGGGGGTCTGGCTTTATTTTGCCAAACACCTGTTGCCTTAGTTTGGAACTTTGTCTTATTCCAAAAAAATTCTCTTCGGAATACGGAAGAGGCCGAACCTCTAGCCGGAACCCCGGAATATTAGAGGCCGCGCAGAAGCAGTATTAGACTTCGGCTTCTGTGGCAGATTACCACTAGTAGCATGCTTTACCAAGTCAACCAAGCACTCCCCAAACAGACGCCCCACCTTAAAAGCGGAGTCCCGTCATATTCCTTTTTAGAGGCTATGTCAGCTGGCCATTGCTTAAGCCATAAAGCGTGCCTTAAGGCAACCACCAAAGCTAGGCCTCTGGCCCACAACCAGATCAAACCTCCATAGCCTGGTTCACATCCCTGTTAGAGCCAACTGGCTTTGATCAACTGGGAGCATGGCTTCCGTGAACGAGCCATACAAGTCTTAAGAGTCCAGTTGTTTTAACAACCTCCTGCTCACAAAAAATGCTATGGATGTAGCACAGGCCGGCCGCAAGGTCGACCCCATAAAAACGCAATTCTGTGAAACTCACCTGTAGAATTGCTTTTGTTTCCTATTCATTCCGTTCTGATAGTATTAACAGTTGGGTAACTCCGCCCAAAGGGGGCGTGGACTGCAAGATCAAAGATGAGGCTCCTCCTGGCCCCCTATAAAAGCAGCTGCCTCTTAACCAAGCCCCAGTAATTAAAAAGCACTCAATAACAAGAGGCAGGCCGGGAGGTCCCGAACATAGGAGACCATGTTGCTTCACATATGGGTTGATTCAAAGAAACATGTAACAGCTTGGATTTGGCTCACGATCATCCTATTTTTCACGTCCGCTCGTGCGTTCGTATGAACTTGCGAGTGATTCAATAAGCAAATACGCTTCTATCCTAAAATATACGTCCGTTCGTATGGCAGTTCGGGAATCAGACCTATGTCAGTTTCCATCCTGAATTTTCCGTTTCATTTCTCAGGTTGCAACATTGGTTTTGCCCTTTTTCCTTTTTGGTCTGGACGTAAATCCTTCTGATCTTGCGGCCGCGCACTACAAACTTAGCTCATTAAAGTGCATTCTAAATATTTGGTCTTATTTTTCTTTATTTCATTCATTTTGTAGAAACCAACCATTAATGAATGCATTTGCATAATAAAATCTTACTTTGTTTAATTTTTAGTTAACTTGCATTTTTTACTTGTGGATTTAATTTTAATATTTTGGCTTCAAATGGTACAACTTAAATTTTTGGTGTGTGGTTAGCCACACCCTCTACATACAGATTGCTCTCAAATATTAAAAAACACCCAGCAACTTCTGCATGTTATGAGTCTAGAAACAGCCAAGATGGCGGCTCAGGTATTCTCGGGCAGCCTGCAAACAGAAAGGGCCTTGTGACTGTCCGTGCCCCCAGCTCTGGGGGCAAAATACAGCAGTAACCCACATCCTGCACTTTATCCCGCTCTCCTCTCCTCAGTAAGTGTGATGCATCTGACCAAAGATGTGCTTAACTAATTAAACAAAGCAAAGGTAAACAACTAAAACAATAAATGCAATCTAAAAATATTATTCTAGTACATCAATTTAACAATAAATAACAAAGGACATAAGTTTCTTTAATTAACGCAAATATATTGCAAAATAAAGGTTTACATGCAAAGGACTAATTAAGGTCCACATTAAAATGCTTTTATAAGGCATACATGGAAATGTATTAAATCAGGCATGCATTGCCATACAATTAATGGCCTCGGCCATGCTGATACATGCAGTTCATTGGAGCACAAGACGCCCAGACTCCTCCACATAGCCAAAAAACCTGTTCACGAACAGCAATCCGGCTGCTAAAAGGTGTCGGCTGTGGCTTTCTTTTAAAACGCGTTTACAGGTTTCTCTGAATCACACCTAAACACATCCAATTATCCTAAGTTTTACGTTTTGATCGTAAGTTTTAGGATTTGATCCTAAGTTTTACGTTTTGATCCTAAAATTTACAAACGCACTGCCGCTGATCGTAAGAGCATATACGCATTCGTACGTAGGCTCGTGCGAGTCGGGAATGGCCAAAAAAACAGGAAAAAATGACTAACACCCACCCAAACTTACGATTCTCGATACGAAATCAATTAACTTTTGCTCTTTGAATCGAGGGGATAGCCTCCGCTTGTACTCTTTCGAACCTAAAATCCTAAATTTGTGCAACAAGTGTCCTACGAACAAGTATGGTTCATCACCATAAAGGGTATACAGGACATAATAACCCTCAAAAGGGCGGGTTGGACAGCCTGGAATGGATAGGAAACAAAAGCAATTCTACAGGTGAGTTTCACAGAATTGCGTTTTTCTTTCCAATACATTCCAGGCCGTCCCGATAGTATTAACAGTTGGGACATCCAAAAGCAGTGTCCATATGGGCGTGATCCCCAGTGCGGAACAGCAGGTAGTTCATTTCACTAGGGCTTGGCTGGTGGAAATCCCTTTTTAGAGCCTTCTGCTAAGACAAAAAGCAAATCTGATTGTCGGAGGATTCAGTAGCAGCCAGGTAATATCTTATGGCTCTAACCACATCTAAAGCATGGAGAGTCCTCGCCTTGGGATTAGCCGGAGCTGGACACCAGGAAGGTAAGACAACTTCCTCATTAAGGTGAAAGGAGAAACAACTTTAGGCAAAAATCACCTTGTCTCTGTGCAATTCAAAATAAGGTTGCCTCATACATAATGCGGCCAATTCTGACACTCAACGCACAGAGGTGATCGCTACCAGAAAGATCAGTTGGAGCGTCAGCATAGTCAATGTAGCGCCATTCTGGTTCTCACGGTGGGCGGACAAGAGTGACCATCTGAAAAAGGATCTGATCAAACTATGATTGGCAATAGACTTCTGGAAAAAATGGATAGGGCCGAGACCCGACCCTTGAGGATGCTCAAGTGGAGGACCAATCTAGGCCATATTGCAGAACTCTAGAATTCCAGAAACAGAATATCTCCGGCAAGGAACTTCTTGGCCTCACCAGGCAATAGGCCCGTAATCATGGAAGAGGTCTTCTTCCGTGCCTGAATCATGGTGTGAACAACCGTGGCCAACAGGATGGAGGTTTCAACAGCCAGGCCGCCAAAACCAGCCTCTGTAAATTGAGATGTCGAAGCGACCCCTGTGTAAGAAGCTCCGGAACGCCGGACATGAGGCAGTGATCTGTTGACAACCTTACTATGTCCGCAAACCAACTCCTCCTTGGCCAACGAGGAGCCACCAGGATGGTTGGTGCTCCCTCCTGGACTATCTTGCGTAGGACTCGGTCCAGGAGCGGAAACGGAGGAAAAACATACAAAATTTGAACCCTCCTGCTCACAAAAAATGCTATGGATGTAGCACAGGCCGGCCGCAAGGTCGACCCCATAAAAACGCAATTCTGTGAAACTCACCTGTAGAATTGCTTTTGTTTCCTATTCATTCCGTTCTGATAGTATTAACAGTTGGGTAACTCCGCCCAAAGGGGGCGTGGACTGCAAGATCAAAGATGAGGCTCCTCCCGGCCCCCTATAAAAGCAGCTGCCTCTTAACCAAGCCCCAGTAATTAAAAAGCACTCAATAACAAGAGGCAGGCCGGGAGGTCCCGAACATAGGAGACCATGTTACTTCACATAGCCTCCGCTTGTACTCTTTCGAACCTAAAATCCTAAATTTGTGCAACAAGTGTCCTACGAACAAGTATGGTTCATCACCATAAAGGGTATGCAGGACATAATAACCCTCAAAAGGGCGGGTTGGACAGCCTGGAATGGATAGGAAACAAAAGCAATTCTACAGGTGAGTTTCACAGAATTGCGTTTTTCTTTCCAATACATTCCAGGCCGTCCCGATAGTATTAACAGTTGGGACATCCAAAAGCAGTGTCCATATGGGCGTGATCCCCAGTGCGGAACAGCAGGTAGTTCATTTCACTAGGGCTTGGCTGGTGGAAATCCCTTTTTAGAGCCTTCTGCTAAGACAAAAAGCAAATCTGATTGTCTGGGGATTCAGTAGCAGCCAGGTAATATCTTATGGCTCTAACCACATCTAAAGCATGGAGAGTCCTCGCCTTGGGATTAGCCGGAGCTGGACACCAGGAAGGTAAGACAACTTCCTCATTAAGGTGAAAGGAGAAACAACTTTAGGCAAAAATCACCTTGTCTCTGTGCAATTCAAAATAAGGTTGCCTCATACATAATGCGGCCAATTCCGACACTCAACGCACAGAGGTGATCGCTACCAGAAAGATCAGTTGGAGCGTCAGCATAGTCAATGTAGCGCCATTCTGGTTCTCACGGTGGGCGGACAAGAGTGACCATCTGAAAAAGGATCTGATCAAACTATGATTGGCAATAGACTTCTGGAAAAAATGGATAGGGCCGAGACCCGACCCTTGAGGATGCTCAAGTGGAGGACCAATCTAGGCCATATTGCAGAACTCTAGAATTCCAGAAACAGAATATCTCCGGCAAGGAACTTCTTGGCCTCACCAAGCAATAGGCCCGTAATCATGGAAGAGGTCTTCTTCCGTGCCTGAATCATGGTGTGAACAACCGTGGCCAACAGGATGGAGGTTTCAACAGCCAGGCCGCCAAAACCAGCCTCTGTAAATTGAGATGTCGAAGCGACCCCTGTGTAAGAAGCTCCGGAACGCCGGACATGAGGCAGTGATCTGTTGACAACCTTACTATGTCCGCAAACCAACTCCTCCTTGGCCAACGAGGAGCCACCAGGATGGTTGGTGCTCCCTCCTGGACTATCTTGCGTAGGACTCGGTCCAGGAGCGGAAACGGAGGAAAAACATACAAAATTTGAACCCTGTCCAGGGAATCGCCAGGGCATCTGTTGCTATGGCCAGATGGTCTCTTGAGAGAGATACGAACCTTGGAAGCTTGTGATTGTGTCTGGACGGAAAGAGATCCATGTCCGTTTGACTCCAGCGGAGGCACAGAGCTTGAAAAGCCTTCCTGCAGAGAGACCATTCCCCCAGATGCAAGGACCTCCTGCCCAGGGAGTCTGCCTCCTGGTTCTCCACCCCCAGATGTAAACCGCAGAGATGCAGGGGACGTTTTCCTCTGCCCAACTCAGAATCCAGCTTAACTCCTTGAGGGGTCTCTTGCTCCAAGTACCACCCTGGCGGTTGATGTAGGCTACAGGCTTACGATTGTCCGAGCGGACCTGAAACTCGTGATCCCTTAATAGGGGGTCAGATGTAGTAGAACAAGCCAAATTGCCCTTAGTTCCAGAGATATATGGGCAGCCGGTTCTCTCTAGGGCCCACTAACCCTGGATCTTCTGGGTCTGCCAAATGTCTTCCCAGCTTGTAAGACTGGCATCCATGGCAACTATCTCTCATTGGGATGTCCGAAGGACTTGCCTACCAACAGATACCGAAGATCCAACCACTGCAAGAGGGATTGCCTGGTCGGGGAAAACAGCACAAATTCTCGGTCCAGAGATTCCAGGGACCGATCCCAGCTGGCTAGCAGGTTCAGCTGAAGGGGCCGCATGTGGAGTTGGGCAAAGGGCACTGCTTCGAAGCAAGCCACCATTAGGCCCACCAGTCTCATCCCTAGGCGCACCGATGGCTGTTGGCAAGCCAGTAAGGCCTGTACCTGCGTCTAGAGACACAAGTGCTGTGGCAGAAAGACCTTGACTTGAATGGTGTCTAGGGTCATCCCCAGGCAGAATCTCACTGTTGACGATGTGATATGCGACTTGGGGTAGTTGATCACCGGACCGAAGGCTTCCAGACTTGACAGCATGCTTCGGGTGTCGCTCTCGGACTCCTGGAAGGGACTGGGCCGAGATCAGAAGGTCGTCCAGATAGGGTAATACCGAATACCCTGACCCCTCAGGATAGCCATGATGTCCGGCAGCACCTTGGTGAACATCCTGGGAGCTGAGGATATGCCGAAGGGGAGTGCCACAAACTGGAAATGCTGACCCTCCAATGCAAACCTCAAAACCTCTGATGACCCGGAAAAATAGGGATGTGTAGATACGCGTCCCTGATCTCCACCGTAGTCATAAGTCGCTGGGCCAAAGCGACCTCCCGACCGCAATGTTTCCGCGCGGAAATGTTTGAGCTTTCTAAATTTGTTGAGGCCCTTTAGGTCCAAGATCGGCCGCACCGATCCGTCCCTCTTGGGAACCGTGATAGGTTGGAGAAAAATCCCTGACCCTGCATCTGCCGGGGCACAAGGCAAATCACCTCTAGCCACAGGAGGTGCTGAACGGCGGCTCTTAAACCCTCCGCTTTTACCAGGTTTCGGGATGCCCTTGAGCATAGAAAATTTTGTGGGCGGTCTGGCTGCCAGCTTGATCTTGTAGCCTGACGACACCACCTCCTGAATCCAAAGATCTGAGACGTGATGCGTCCAGATTGGATCAAACAGCAGTAGCCGTCCCCCCACCCGTATGGGTGAGGGCGCCCCTTGATGCCTGTGTAGGTTTGGCTGGAGGTGTGGGCTTAGCTCCCCAGGCGGGATTGGGCCGACTGCGGGACCTACCTCTGCCCCAGGCATCTCTGCACCTCTTCTCCCCCCGAAAGGACCGGTAAGAAGAGGAGTGCCGAAAAGGCAGAGGAGGTTTCCTTCTTTGAGGGAGCTTACCATCCTTGACCAAAAGGTCCAGTCTCTCCCCGAACAGCCGACCCCCCACAAAGGGTAAACTTGTGAGGGACTTTTGGCGGCCGCATCGGCCGACCACTGCTTCAACCACAGCGAATGGCGTAATGCTACAAGCCGAAGTCTTGGCATGCAGCCTGACTACATCATCCTTGGCAGTAACAACAAAGCCGATGAAATCCAAACAGGCTCTGGGTTCCCTGTAATCCTGCGCCTGTTTGCAAGACTTAGCAACAAGCTGCTTAACCTTTTTCCTTGTGGTTAGGGAAACAATTGCCGTGGGACACGCAGGGCATAAGAGGGAACCCACGAAGGTGTAAGCATGGCAAGCCAACTGATTCATGCGTTTATCCGCCGGGTCTCTTAATGAACCATTGTCAGGTGACGCATAATAGAGGTGTTTGACAGACCTGAAACCGGAGGGTCACCTCAGGATGATGCGACCATAATTTAATCAACTCGGCAGGGAAAGGATACCATCTCTCCAGGCCCTTAGGAACCAACAGCAGCTTGTTGGGCCTTTCCCACTCCTTAAAGTGGACCAACACCCACCGCTGATCGGGGTGCCCCGCGGAAGTGGACCAACACCCAGGATAGTGAAAATCCTGGGTGTTGGTCCACTTTAAGCACCATGTTAGAAAATGCGGCTGTTCAGGAAAAACCCGCCGCTCAGGCCGAAACAATCATCCGTCCCTCTTTTGGCCATCTTGGGAGAAACAATGTGTCAAAAACAGAGGAAAGCAAGCTTTCCGTATCATCTGGAAGGAAGGAATCCTCATCCGAGGAATAACCAGAGTTGCTGTCTTCTCCACCGGAGGGCAACTCACCTTCAAAGAGTGGCTCATCCGCCAACTCCCCGTCCTCTGCGGAACCAAGGAAGCATGCAATCGTCTGAGTAAACCGGCTCCAAGTGCCGCTTCTTACTCAAAACCCTTTTTAGGGGCTGCCAATGAGAGCTGTTTCTCGAGGCTAGCCAGCCTGTGCGCAAAATCAGAGTGTGTCCCCCTGCTGTCTCCTCCTTCTCTAGGGGCTAACTGCAGCAGCGGAGGATCCGGATAAGCCGGAGCTGACGCATGACTAGGGGCGGAAGCGACAGCCCTCTCATGGTCCGAGACAATGCCTCTGGCGCAAGTGGGACAAATTGTGCTGAATCCGCCCAGGGGATTCCGTCTGCACAAGGGGCAGAGCCTGT
The DNA here is from genome assembly GCA_027917425.1 of Gastrophryne carolinensis. NCBI lineage: Eukaryota > Metazoa > Chordata > Amphibia > Anura > Microhylidae > Gastrophryne > Gastrophryne carolinensis. The sequence goes on from CM051239.1 coordinate 122,298,468, forward strand.
CTTGCCCAAGTGGGGTGCCCAGCGCACTATCCCCTGAAACCTCCATTATGGTGATTTTGGAATATGCAATATCTGTAAAAGTCAAAATAGAAACTAAAGTCCTAAGCCTATAGCCAATCCCCTACAACGGGGACCGGGAGAAACCACAACCCTCAACCTTCTTCCCACAATATAAAATCAAAAACCAGAGGAGACATTAATCATAATGTGGACCACAGTGCCAAAATAACAGATATATATACACACATACATATAAACATTAAAAATATTCATATCAGATATATATATATATATATATATATATATATATATATATATAAATAACATTCCAAACGTGAAGAATAAAAGCAGGACTCACGATACCGCAGCCTATACAGGGAGATGCAGCAGTAGCAGCACGCGTCTCCAGAAGCTTCTGGCCGGGGGAGTGTCACCGGAGCGCAGCCAGGCCTGCACCATAGCATAATCCCTGCACACCGTGCTATCCTTGTCCAGTGCCACTGCATGCATACTGGACATGGGGTAAATCTGTTAAGACCAGATCTGCTAGCCCAGATGCCTCCACCATGGTGAATTTAATAATACTAGTCTATGACCCGGGGCGTCTGAGACCAAGTATATATAGGTTCTCGACAGTCACAAGACTACTGCTCCTCTGGGGGGTAACCACCATATATATAAATTATATAGTAATATTATATTTGTCCTTTCCCAATCTATAATAGTATAGATTTAAACATAAAACAATAAAAATCAGTATTAAAAAGCAAACAAAATGACCTGCCAAAAAGTTTAGGTCCACTTGATGGTGGCTGTGCAGTGGCTCAGAGCAGCCCCTTTTTTATGGCCAACAACCTCAGCTTAAACACATGGGAAAGAGCAATAAGAAAGGGAAAATCCCTTGGTCCCCACCAAGCAGGCTCACCAGACAAAAACCTGCAGCCGACTTGCTTGTTAATGAAAGCCTGCAGCCCTGAGCGTGTAACACTCAGAAAGCGTCCCAGACCCCAGAGCTTCACCTTACTTTCAAGGACCCCAATTTAAACAGCAACAAAGCTGGGGAGGCATAGAGTTGGGTCAGAGGAATCCGTGGGAATAAGGTCGTGCAGGAAGCCGACAGGTTGAAATTGCCGCTTGCTGCCAATACCTAATCCTTGAGAGAGAAAATCAAGCCATCTTCACAGTCCTTCTTCCAAACTGCAAGAAATAAACTGGTCTTTGATTAGAGGCAACTGCTACTTATGGGGGCCGGGAGGAGCCACACCTTTGATCTTGCAGTCCACGCCCATCCGGGCAGGAATTACCCAGGTGTAATGATTAAGGGATGGCCTGGAATGGATTGGAAGAAAAAACTTAAGTTAGGTACCTAGTTCCTTTCTTTTCTAAACATCCGAAAGGGCAGCATACGCCTGAGACCTCCGGCCTCCTCCCACCAAGGGGAACACGTGACCACCAGCCAGAATAAAGTCTTGACTCCTCCTTCTATTCCCCAGTTGTTGTAGAGATCTGAAAGAGAGAAAAGAAACAGACCCACAACTCCAATATATAAACAATACATAATCCACATATGAAAAAAGAGAAGGAAGCCAGCGTATGCTGCCCTTACGGATGTTTAGAAAAAAAGCCTACGTTACTTACGGTAACGTCCTTTTTAGGAATCCTTCAGCTTGACTACATGGAGAGATTATGCTCCACCCCCTGGGAGGAAACACAAAACAGGAACAGAGTTTAAAAGCCCCACCCCTTTCTCCCCACCTCAGTTATAGAACAGTAACCATAATCCAACCCTTGGCAATTGAGCGGGTAATAAGCGGTCAAGCTGAAGGATTCCTAAAAAGGACGTTACCGGTAACTAACGTAGGCTTTTCCAAGTCATCCTTCAGCTTGACCACATGGAGAGGATTAGGCAAGTAATTATACTTTAGGGGTGGGATGTTGCAAAGGAGTACACTTCTTCCGAAGTACTGATGTTTGCAGATAGTAGATCAATCTATAATGTTTAAGGAAGATGTGGGATGAAGACTGTATGGCAGCTTTACATATTTCATCTATAGAAGCCCCAGTTCTTTCTGCCCAAGATGTGGCCATTGCCCTTGTGGCGTGAGCTGATACTTCAGGGGGAGTCATTCTCTTATTAACATATGACTTTGCAATAATACAATTCTGTGATTATTCACCTGTAGAATTGGTATTATACGTATACAGCACGTCCTGCTCCAGAGAGTAATTCCTTACATTTGGGTTATACATCCACAAGATGGCGCTGGACTGCAGAGACAGCAAAAAAGTGGCTCCTCCCGGCTCCTTATATTCCAGGGACCTCCCACAAAATCCCCAGTATTGACAAGCAGTAAGCAAGAAGCCGGAAGAACAATAACCATAATCATAACAATTTTAACCATGATAACAATCACCATACAGAGGCACTAAGAACAATAAAAACAAGGGCGGGTTGGAGCAGGACGTGCGGTATACGTATAATACTAATTCTACAGGTGAGAAATCACAGAATTGTATTATTCTAAGTATACAGCACGTCCTGCTTCCTTACGTTTGGGACATCCAATAGCAGTGTCTGTAAGGTAGGGTGGGATCCCCAAAAGCAACAACATGCAGATCAAACCACTGCCGCCTGCAGAACTTTGCGGCCAAAAACAGCATCAGCTGAGGCCCTAACATCAACCTTGTAAAACTTAGAAAAGGTATGAACAGAAGACCAAGTAGCGGCCTTGCAAACTTGTTCAACAGAATCCTGGTGCTGAAAGGCCCAAGAGGCACCAATAGCACGAGTGGAATGAGCAGTAAGGCGGAAGGGAGGATCCTTCCCTTTAGCAGAATAGGCCTGAATAACAGCCTGACGGATCCACTTGCTGATAGTAGACTTAGCTGGAGCCAGACCCTTCTTTGGACACGAAGGAACCACAAAAAGAGCATCCGTCTTCCTGAAGGGCTCAGTAGACACCAATTAGAACTTCAGATTCCTAACCACATTCAAGGAATGTAGAGCCCTCTCCTTAGGGTTACTAGGATTAGGGCACAGAGAAGGTAGAGCAATGTCCTGATTGAGATGAAAAGCAGACACAACTTTAGGCAGAAAATCTGGTTTAAAGCGAAACACCACCTTGTCCTGGTGTCTCTCAAAGTAAGGGGGCTTGATGGAGAGCGCCGCCAACTCAGAAACACTCCTAACAGAAGTGATAGCTACCAAAAAGGCTACTTTAAGCGTAAGAATGGACAAAGCAGCCTCATGCACAGGCTCAAAAGGAGACCCCTGCAAGGCAGATAGAACCAAGTTCAAGTCCCAGACTGGTAACACAGGCTTACGTGGGGGGCGCACATGCGTAACCCCCTGGAAAAAAAGTCCTGACCAGATGATGCTGAGCAAAAGATCTCTGAAAGAAAACAGCCAAGGCAGACACATGACCCTTCAGAGTGCTGAGTTTAAGCCCCAGATCCAAACCATGTTGGAGAAATTCCAGAATCCTAGGAATAGAAAACACACAACAGGGAAGAGATTTAGCCTCACACCAGTCAATGTAAGTACGCCAAACCCTATAGTAAATGGAAGGACTTTTTCCTAGCCCTGATCATGGTGTTAACAACAAAGGCAGGCAGCCCCTTTTCCATTAAGATGGAGGTTTCAGCAGCCAGGCCGTTAAAGCCAGCGTTTGTAAATTGAGGTAGCGTAGCCGCCCCTGGGTGAGCAGGTCTGGATCCTTGGGCAGGGCGTACTGATCTACCGCCAGCTGCATGATGTCTGCGAACCACACTCTTCTTGGCCAACAGGGGGCCACCAGGATTGCTGGCACCCCTTCCTGAGCTATCTTTCGCAGAACCCTGCCCAACAGGGGAAACGGGGGAAACACATACAGTAGCTGAAAACCCTGCCAGGGCATTGTCAGAGCATCCATGGCTAAGGCCAGAGGGTCCTGCCTGTGATTGTGAAGGGACGCAAACAGATCCACATCTGGCTGACCCCAACGGTGATACAGAGAGCGAAACACCCTGTTGCTGAGGGACTGTTCCCCCAGGAGAAGTCCCCCTGCTCAGAGAGTCTGCCTCCAGATTCTCCACCCCCGGAATGTACAGAGCTGAGATGCAGGGAACATTGTCCTCTGCCCAGGACAGGATCAGAGACAGTTCCTTGAGGGCCCCCTTGCTCCGGGTCCCTCCCTGATAATTGATGTAGGCAACCGCCATCTGGTTGTCCGAGCGGACCTGAACAGCCCGACCCCGAAGGTGCGGGGTCAAGCGGGCTAGAACCAACCTGATCGCCCTCAGTCCCAGAATGTTGATAGGGATGTGGGCCTCCTGAGGGCCCCACTGCCCCTGGAATGTTAGGGATCTCCAGAAACCCCCCCAACTTGTCAGACTGGCGTCCGTGGTGACTGTCTCCCAGCAAGGGGCCAGAAAGGATCTGCCCACTAACAGGTTCCTTGAGTCTAGCCACCATGAGAGGGACCGCCTGGCTAGGGGGGACAGAACCAAAACCTGATCCAGGGACACAGGGTCCCTGCCCCATACAGACAAGAGGTGGAGTTGAAGAGGCCTCATATGGAACTGAGCATAAGGAACCGCCTCGAAGCATGACACCATCAGGCCCACCAGCTGCATTCCTTGCCTGATGGAAGGATGAGGGCAGGACAGAAGGAGCTGAGCTTGCGCTTGCAGACTGTCCACCTTCTGCTGAGGAAGAAAGATCCTGGCCCGAGCTGTATCCAGATTCATGCCCAGAAATGGCTTTACCAAAGACGGGGACAGGGAAGATTAGGAGTGGTTTATCACCCGGTCGAATGACTCCAGTGTGGACACTACCCGCTGAGTATCCAGCTCTGCCTGTTGGAAGGACGGAGAAGTGATAAGAATGTCGTCCAAATAGGGAAGAATGCGAATGCCCTGAGCTCTCAGCAGAGCCATAATGCCCGCCAGCACCTTGGTGAATACCCTGGGAGCTGAAGTAAGACCGAAGGGCAATGCCACAAACTGGTAATGCTGATCCTCCAGAGCGAACCTGAGGAATCTCTGATGACCTGGAAAGACTGGAACATGGAGGTAAGCATCCTTGGAGCGCAGCATCTCCATGCGAAACCTCCTGGGTCTGACAAACTTGTTGAGAAGCTTTAAGTCCAGGATGGGTCTGACAGATCCATCTCTTTTGGGAACGGTGAAAAGGTTGGAATAGTAGCCCTTGCCCCTTTCCCCTAACGGCACTGGACAGATGACCCCCAGCTCCAGTAGATTCTGCACAGCAAGCAACAGGCCCTGAGCTGACAGGGGGTCTTGTGGCTTCCGGCATCTGATGAATCTTGGGGGCGGCCAGGCTGCCAACTCTATCTTGTAACCGGAGGACACTACCTCCTGAATCCACCGGTCTGAGACACGATGCCTCCAGACGTGAGCAAAGAGCCGAAGCCGTTCCCCCACCCGGATGGGTGAGGGCGCCCCTTCATGCCTGAGGGGGCTTGGGGGAAGACTTAGATTTGGAACCTCAGGAGGGTCCAGGGCGGCCACATCCTCTGCCCCTGCCCCAGAAATCTCCCCGGGCCCCTGCAAATGACGCTCCCCTTCCCATTCTGGACCCACGGTAGGAGGGAAGAAAGGAACCTGAACCCTGAAAGGGTCGAGACTCTTGCGCTGGGGTAACCTGGCTCCCTTAGCAAAAAGGTTCAGGCGATCCCCAAATAGACGCAGCCCCAGTGAGAGCCTTCTTGGCAGCGTTGTCAGCTGCCCACTGGCGCAGCCAAACCGAGCGGCGTATAGCCACCGCCAAGGCAGAAGCCCTGCCACACATTCTAATGGTATCATCCAAGGCAGAGAGGACATATGCAACAAATTCCTCACAACGCAGAAGGGCACTATACTCTGCACTAGCTGCCTCATCAGGAGCCCCATCTAAAATACTCCTGAGCAGAGTCCTAATAGCCACAGCTGTAATGGCAGAGGCACAAACCGGGCACAGCGCCGACCCCGCAAAGGCATAGGAAGCCAGCTGATCAATGCCCCGGTCCTCACCATCCCACAGTGTAGTAGAGTCAGGGGAATGCATGACAGAAATGTTGGACAACCTTAGAATTGGTGCATCCACTTCTGGGGGGGATGACCAACGCTTAACCATTTCAGCAGGAAAAGGGTACCTCTTATCCCAATTCTTAGGCACCCCAGGGAGCCTGCTCGGTCGCTCCCACTCCTTGAACACAAGATTATTAAAGTGAGTTTGCTCAGGAAACTCCACACGTGGCTTAGCCGTGTGAAACAACTCCCCCTGCTGCCGAGGAGCCGCGGCAGGAGGAGAGATAGAAAGCACTTCAAAGATGTGAGCCAAAAGCCTGTCAGTATCACCAGGAGCCCATGGGTCAGAGCCAGAATCAGCATAACCCTTAGGCTGCTCATCAGATGAATCAGAAAACAATTCCCCCTCTTCCAGGGGGGTATAGCCAGCCAGGTCAAAAAATTCCTCAGCCTCCATAGGAAATAAGTTAACGCCAGGTACCAGATGCCGCCTCTTAGGCGAGGCCTTGCGCGCCGTAGAGCCAGCAATCAGCTTTTCAATACTAGCCACCCTGGTAGACAAATCAGGCTGAGACTCCCCACTGGTATGCACCTCACTGGGAGTCAGATGTAAGCGTGGGGGAGTGGGCGAAGCCACACGGGGCGCAGGCCCAGCCACAGGCAACCCAGATTGCAGTGCAAGCGCCCGCTAGGCACAGGGTGCACAGACCCGCACATTGTCATCACTAGTAGGGGACACCCCACACGCCACACACAGCCGGGCTTGTCCCGAAGGAACCCCAAGCACATTATCCTGAGAAGCCTCCATTTGGTGATAATCGCGGCCACCAGCCAATAGGGATTTACACAATAAAGTCACCCGGGATGCCCCAATAACCCGGTAGGGAAGTGGGAGGTAAAGGCAGAGCAGGCCTCTAATAGCAACTAAATAGAGGGGATAGGCCGGGAGAAACCACAATTAAGTTTGACCCGCCTGCAAGACATAAACAGAGAGTCCCGTAAGCGGTATGCATACACAACAATATATAGCTGATAAGCCAGCCCGCAGGGGCACTTACGGACCGCGGTAGGTAGAAGCCAAGCCACGCAGCACGAGAATGCAAAATGGCGCCCGCAGATACCTCGAGGGGCAGGCCGCGGAGACAGTGATGCAGAACGCGTCATCCGCAAGGCCCGCCCCCCCCAAAGAGCGCGAAGGCGCCCACGTGACCATGTTAGCCAATGATGGTGCAGCAGCGCCTGAGGTAAAGTCGCTGACGACCGCAGAACGCCGTACAAGCGTGCGCGGTGGCGGCGGCATTTTTAAAAACAACCAGTGCAACCAACAAACGTGCGGCAACACAAGCCAAGCTATACCACGGAAACAATAAGAGTGAAGAATACACCTACAAACACACACAACACCCCCCCCCCCCCCCCGAGAAATACCAGGGAGAGCGAGGGAGGGCAGCGGCCAACCTAACAGGAGCCCACAGATGGACAGGGGGCGAGGGGCGATAGCACGGGAGGGGCATCCCATAAAGCTCACCATGGGCCTATACCGCCTACCCTTTGGTGGGGGATTGCGGTCGGAGCAGCGCTCCTTAAGCACCTGACCAGTGCAGCCAAAGCTGGGAGGCATGAAAAGGAGGAACGGGTGGGAATAGTCCTACAGGGCTGCAGGCTAATAACCCTGCTCACCTGCGAGTAGAGAGAGCCATCTTCTTGTCATCGCAGCGCCGACTGCAGAGAAGAACAGGGGATTTTGTGGGAGGTCCCTGGAATATAAGGGGCCGGGAGGAGCCACTTTTTTGCTGTCTCTGCAGTCCAGCGCCATCTTGTGGATGTATAACCCAAATGTAAGGAATTACTCTCTGGAGCAGGACGTGCTGTATACTTAGAATAGTCAGTTTTAACCATCTAGTATTAGTAGCCTTTGAAGCTGCTGAACCTTTATTTATTCTTAGTGTACATCCCGTCCCGTTCCGAAAGATATCCTTACTCATGGGTTATTCATCTTCAGATGTCACGAGACTGCAGAGCAGAAAAAGTGGCCCCTCCCGGCCCGTATATACCGAGGCACCTCCCACAGAACCCCAGATTTTCTCTGCAGTCTCGGACTGCCAGGACGAGAAAGTGTCTCTCTCTTTTTCAGGCAGGTGAGCGGGGTGTTATGGCCCTATGGACCTATTGAGCTATTCCCACCCTGTGCTGTCTTTACTATGCTGCCTCCCAGCCTTGGCTGTAGCGTTCGGGTGACGGTAGACGGCACCATATTAGGTGCCAAGGAGCTATGCTCCACCGCAACTCCCCCACCAAAGGGTAGACGGTTCAGGCCATGGTGAGCCTTATGGGATGCCCTGCCCGCATTTGTGTGCCTGTCACCCCCTATCCCTCAATAGTGGGTTCCCTTGTGACCGCTGACTCCCCTCGTTCCTCTGAGTCCCTTAGGGCAGTGGTCCCCAACCCTGTCCTCAAGGCCCACCAACATGTCATGTTTTTTGGATCTCCAAATAGCCAGCTCTATTGCTCTGCAGCTGCACTAATTACTCCACCTGTGCATCTTTGTGGAGATCTGCAAAACCTGGCCTGTTGGTGGGCCTTGAGGACAGGGTTGGGGACCACTGCCTTAGGGGAAGGGGGGGTTCTCCTTGTTGTTATATGTGTGTATCTTGTATTGTGTGGCACCTTTTGTTTTTCATGCACCGGTGTATGCGGAGCGCTTTATGCAGTGATCCCCGTTTAAATTGGTTGCACTGTTTTCTTTTTCTCTGATATCGCACTCTTGTACACCACCTTGTATATGGCGGTGACATTTACCTCAGGTTCCTTTGCGCAGCCATTGGCTATCTAAGTCACATGGGCGCGTCTTTTTCGCGCTCTTTGGAAGGGGGCGAGTGACGTCTTTTGCGTCGCTGGGCGCCATCTTGCCTCGGCGCTGCTGCGCGGCTGACGTCTCTCGTGTGCGATCTGTAAGTGCCCTCGCGGGCTATTCTTATTTATTACAGTTTTATGTATATGTGCCTTACGGGATCCTCTCCTATGTTTTTTTTTTTTTTTTTTAGGCCTATAGAATTAGTGGTTTCTCCCGGCCTTTACATTGATTAAGGGAAATTTGTCTAATATCTTAAATCCTCCCACTTCTCTTGCGGTGCATTGTGGGCATCCCGGGTTTGCTTCTGCATTATTCCTATTTGAGCCACAATAATCACCATATGGAAGCTTCTCAAGACAATGAGTCCGGGGTTCCTTCGGGACAAGGCCAGTTCTGTACTGATTGTGGGATTTCCCCTGTACCTGGCGACTTCAAGGTCTGTCTCTCCTGCGCCCAGCAGACGGTGCCCGGTTGTCTGGGATGCCCCTGCTGAGGGCCGCTTCCCCTGAGGCCTTGCCTACTCCCTCTATCTTGCATTCGGCTCCGGTTGCGGCACATGCTAGCGGGGATGCCCAATCTGATTTTGCTACTAGATTGGCCGATCTGGAGAGGAGGATGGGCGGTTATGAGCCGCGCAAGGCTATTGGCAAGACACGGCATTTGATTGATAATACATATGTTTGCCCCATGACTTCTGAAGCGCTGGAAGACATTGTTGGGTTTTCCCCTGAGGGGGAATTATTCTCTGAGTCTGAATCTGAGGATCAGAATAGGTCTTTTGATGATCCCAGGACCGGGTCCAAGCCTTGGGATGCAGTTGATACTGACAGGCTACTAGCCCATTTATTTGAAGTGCTTGAAATCTCTCCCCCTGTTGCCCCTCCGCAGCAGCAGGGAGAATTATTTTTTGCTGCTAAACCGCGCTGGGAGTTCCCTGCTCAGGCACATTTCAACAATCTCGTTTTACAGGAATGGGAAAAGCCTAGTAGACTTCCAGGTGTACCTAAATGCTGGGAGAAGAGGTATCCCTTTCCCCTGGAAACTGCTAAATTATGGTGTTTCCCACCTGAGGTTGAGGCACCAATTCTTGGACTATCTCATACCTCTGTGCTGCAGTCACCTGATACTACCACCTTAAAGGATGTGGCGCATTGATCAGCTGGCCACTCATGGTTTTGCCTGTGCGGGGACCGCGCTGCGTCCTGTATGTGCATCTGCTATTACAACTGTTAGAAGATTGATCAGGAGTGCCTTAGAGGGCGGTTCTGCGACTTTGGGCAGAGATGTATTTAACTGGCTTATGTATTGTGAGGAATTTACTTCATATGTTCTTGCTGCCCTGGAGGATGCCATTAGAGTGTGCGGCAGAACCTCTGCCCTGCTGGTTGCTATACGCCATTCGGTTTGGCTGCGCCAATGGATGGCTGATATTGCTGTTAAAAAGGCTCTTGCTGGGGCCCCATTTAAAGGACTGTGCCTTTTTGGAGAACGTCTGGATCTGATTGCCAAGGAAGGCAAGCTGCCTCAGCGCAAGAAGCCACTCAGGCCCTTTCGGGGGTCCAGAGTTGCTCTGTTCCCCTTTTATTCCCCCAGGAGCGGAAGGGGGGCTCCCCCCGCGGGAGGCCGTGGTGAGTCATGTGGCAGAAGCAGAGGACGTGGCAGGCCCGGTCCTTCCTGGGGTTCTAAGCCAAAATCCTCTCCCAAACCACCGCAGGCATGAAGGGGCGCCCTCACCCATCCGGGTGGGGGGACGGCTTCATTTTTTTGCTCACATCTGGAGACGTCTTGTCTCAGACCGGTGGATTCAGAAGGTAATCTCCTCTGGTTACAAGATAGAGTTTGCAGCCTGGCCGCCCCAAGATTCAAAAAAATCACGGATAGCTCAGGACCCCCTGTCAGCTCAGTATCTGTACCTTGCTGTCCAAAACCTACTGGAATTGGGGGTCATTTGCCCGGTCCCTCTGCTGGAAAGGGGCATGGGCTATTATTCCAATCTTTTCCCTGTCCCCAAAAAGGACGGATCAGTCAGGCCTATCCTGGATTTAAAGCTCCTCAACAAATTTGTCAGGTTCAGGCACTTTCGCATAGAGACTCTGCATTCTGCCATAAATTCTCTTCGCCCAGGGGACTTCTTGGCCTCTATAGACATCAAGGATGCTTACCTTCATGTGCCAATTTTTGCAGGCCATCAAAAATTTCTCAGGTTCGCAGTGGAAGATCAGCATTATCAGTTTGTGGCTCTGCCATTCTGTCTTACTTCTGCTCCCAGGGTGTTCACCAAGATGTTGGCAGGAGTAATGGCTCTGCTGAGATCTCAGGGCATTCACATTCTTTCTTACTTGGACGACATTCTTGTAGTTTCTCAGACTTTGCAACAAGCAGAGTTGGACATTCAGGCGGTGGTATCCACTCTGGACAAGTTTGGCTGGGTGATCAATGCAGTTGGTGGGTCTGATGGTGTCCAGCTTCGAGGCTGTCCCATATGCTCAGTTTCACATGAGACCTCTCCAGGTTCATCTCTTGTCAGTATGGGATCAGGACCCAGGGTCCCTGGATCAGGTATTTGTTCTGTCCCCTCTGGTCAGGCGGTCTCTATCATGGTGGCTGGACCCAAGGAATCTACTAGTGGGCAGATCTTTTCTGACTCCCTGTTGGGAGGTGGTCACCACGGATGCCAGTCTGGGGGGGCTTTTGGAGGTCCCTGAAATTCCAGGGGCAGTGGGGTCCTCAGGAGACCCATGCCCCTATCAACATTCTGAAAATGAGGGCAGTAAGATTAGAGCTTTACCAGCTGACCATGCATCTTCGGAGTCTGGCGGTTCAGATCCGCTCAGACAACAAGACGGCGGTTGCTTACATCAATCATCAGGGAGGAACCAGGAGCAAGAGGGCTCTCAAGAAAGTGTCCCTGATTTTGTCCTGGGCAGAGGACAATGTTCCCATCATCTCAGGAGTGGAGTGGAGAATCTGGAAGCAGACTCTCTGAGCAGCGGGGCCTCTCGCATGGGAGAATGGTCCCTCAGCAATAGGGGGTTTCACTCTCTGTGTCTCCGTTGGGGCCAGCCGGATGTGGATCTCTTTGCGTCACGTCACAATCACAAGCTTCCAGTCTTTGTATCCCTGTCACAGGATCCCCTGGCCCTGTCAGTGGATGTACTGGCAATGTCTTGGAAGAGCTTTCAGCTCCTTTATGTTTTTCATCCGTTTCCTCTGCTGGGCAAGGTGCTGTGCAAAATAGCCCAGGAGGGAGTGCCAGCCATTCTGGTGGCCCCGTGTTGGCCAAGAAGAATTTGGTTCGCAGAAATCATACAGTTGGCAGTAGATCAGTTCGTCCTGCCTCTGGTGCCGGACCTGCTCACTCAGGGGCGGCTGCGCCACCCCAATTTACAAACGCTGGCTTTGACAGCCTGGCTGCTGAAACCTCCATCTTGATGGACAAGGGGTTGCCGGCCTCTGTAGTTAATACCATGATCAGAGCTAGGAAGAAGTCTTCCTCTACCATTTACTACAGGGTTTGGTGTGCTTACATTGACTGGTGTGAGTCTAGGTCACTTCCATGTCGGGTGTTCTCAATTCCCAGGATATTGGAATTCTTACAAAATGTCTTGGACATGGGTTTTCAGCTTAGTACTCTGAAGGGCCATTTTGGGCCATCTGCTCTGGCTGTTTTTTTCCAAAGATATTTTGCTCAGCATCATCTGGTCAAGACCTTCTTTCAAGGCGTTACTCATTTGCGTCCTCCGCGCAAGCCTATGTTACCTGTTTGGGATTTGAACTTGGTTTTTTCTGCCATGCAAGGGTCTCCCTTTCAGCCCTTGCAGGAGGCGGCTTTGTCCACTCTCACTGTCAAGGTAGCCTTTTTGGTGGCTATTACCTCAGTCAGGCGTGTTTCTGAATTGGCAGCGCTTTCCATCAAGCCTCCTTATTTTGAGAGACCCCAGGACAAGGTGGTGTTTCCCTTTAAAACTGACTTTCTGCCTAAGGTTGTGTCTGCTTTTCATCTCAATCAGGACATTGTGTTGCCTTCTTTGTGCTCTAACCCTGGTAACCCCAAGGAAAGGGTGTTACACTCTTTCGATGTTGTTAGGGCTGAGTATACAGATTGGCTATCAAGACATCTTGGATCAGAGTGCGCCATACAGAGTAGATTGATTCCATTCTGAAACTCTTGTCGAACAATTTTGTTTTTCCCTGATGGTTTTATTACCAGAAAAATACCATTTTGTGAGTACTCACCTGAAAAATGGATATTGTCAGTGTGCCACACACCCCGCTTCCCCTTTAATTCTTACGATCGGATTACTCCACCGCCAGGTGGCGACGTTGCAGAGAGAAGTCTTGAAAACGAGCCCCCTTCCGGCCTATATATACCTGGGACCTCCCACTTAACACCAGTGATTTAAAAAGCAGAAAGACAAGGTACCAGGAAATCCAATGGTAACCTCAAAATAAAGAAAAAGCTTCACCATATAAAGGAACTGGGATACCAAAAAGGGCAGGTGAAGCGGGGTGTGTGGCACACTGACAATATCCATTTTTCAGGTGAGTACTCACAAAATGGTATTATTCTCAGTGTGCCACACACCCCGCTTCCCCTTTAATTCTTACGATCGGGACATCCAAAAGCAGTGTCCACAAGGGATGGGTATCCAAAGGCAAAATGAAGCATAACTTAAATGACTGCGGTCTGCAGAACTTTGCGGCCAAAAACAGCATCCGCTGAGGCCCGCACATCAACCTTGTAAAACTTAGAAAAACTATGAACAGAAGACCAAGTAGCAGCCTTACAAACTTGTTCAACAGAAGCTTGGTGCTGAAAAGCCCAAGACGCTCCAACGGCGCGAGTAGAATGAGCAGTGATACGAAAAGGGGGGACTTTCCCCTTAGCAGAATAGGCCGCAATAATGGCCTGACGTATCCATTTGCTAATGGAAGATTTGGGCGGCGCCAAACCCTTCCTAGGCCCACAGGGCACAACAAAAAAGGCATCAGTTTTACGAAAAGGAGAAGTAACAATCAAATAGTACTTAACACAGCGTACTACATCCAAACAATGCAAAACCCTCTCCTTGTCATTCTTAGGCTTAGGACACAAGAAGGGAAGAACAATATCCTGATTCAAATGAAAAGCAGAAACAACCTTAGGAAGAAAGTCCGGTTTGAACCGAAAAACCTCTTTATCCTGATGCCTCTCAAAGTAGGGCGCCTGAATAGACAAGGCCGCCAACTCCGAGACACGCCGAACCGAAGTGATAGCTACCAAGAAGACAATCTTCTGAGTCAGGGTAGACAAAGCAATATCTTGCAAAGGCTCAAAGGGAGGAGCCTGAAGAGCGGAAAGAACCAAATTCAAGTCCCAAACAGGGAGTAAAGGTTTCCTGGGAGGCCGCACATGCGTAACCCCCTGGAAAAAAGTTTTAACTAAAGGATGAAGCGCAAAACGCTTCTGAAAAAAGATAGATAAGGCAGAAACTTGCCCCTTCAAAGTACTCAGCTGAAGACCAGAGTCCAGCCCTGATTGCAAAAACTCCAGAATCCTGGAAACCGAAAAGACCCTACAAGGCAAAGATCTAATCTCACACCAAGCGATATAGGCTTTCCAAGTCCTATAGTAGATGATAGAAGAAGACCTCTTCCGGGCACTGATCAGAGTCTTAACTACCGAGTCAGAAATACCCTCCTCCTTCAAGATGGAGGTTTCAGCAGCCAAGCCGTCAAACCCAGCGTTGGTAAATTGGGGTAACACAGCCGACCCTGAGTGAGCAGATCAGGCCGAAGAGGCAGAACGAGCTGGTCCACTGCCAGCCGAACGATGTCTGCGAACCATACTCGCCTTGGCCACCTTGGGGCCACGAGAATGGCGGACACCTTTTCCAGAGCCAGCTTCCGTACCACCCTGCCCAGCATGGGTATCGGGGGAAACAGGTACAGAAACCCCAGATCCCCCCAGCTCAGGGACATGGAGTCCACTACCAGAGCCAGAGGATCCTGGGAGAGCGACACGAAGTTCGGGAGCCTGCAATTGTGATGAGAGGCAAACAGGTCCACCTCCGGTGTCCCCCATCGGAGACACAGTGACCGAAAAACCTGAGGATGGAGAGCCCATTCTCCCAGACGGGAAGAGCCCCTGCTCAACAGGTCCGCTTCCTGGTTCTCCACCCCTGGGATGTAAACCGCCGAGAGACAAGGAACATGGGCCTCCGCCCAGGTCAGGATCAGGGATACCTCTCTGAAAGTACCCAGACTGTGAGTCCCTCCCTGATGATTGATGTAAGCAACCGCTGTTCGATTGTCTGAACGGACCTGGACCGGGAGGCCCAGAACATGTTGAGTCAGAAGAGCCAGAACCAGACGGATGGCTCTCAGTTCCAGAATATTGATGGGTAAGTGGGCCTCTTGAGGTCCCCACTGCCCTGGAACTGAAGATCCTTCCAGAATCCCCCCCATCCCGAAAGACTGGCGTCCGTGGTGACAATTTCCCAAAGAGGAGTCAGGAAAGACCTGCCCCTTGAGAGATTGGTCGAGACCAACCACCACTGGAGGGACTGCCGGACCCGGGAGGACAACTGGAAGGGCCGATCCAACGACCGTGGTCGCCGGTCCCAGGACGCCAACAGATGAAGCTGCAGCGTCCTCGTCTGAAATTGAGCGAAAGGAACTGCCTCAAACGAGGCAACCATCAAACCTACCAGCCTCATCCCCAGACGGATGGACGGCCGAGGATTGGAAAGAAGGACCCGAGCCAACTCCTGAATCAGATAAATTTTGGACTGAGGGAGAAACACCCTGTGTTGACAAGAGTCCAACTGCATCCCCAGAAAGGACACCACCCTGGCCGGAGCGAGGGAGGACTTGGGAAAGTTGATCACCCAACCGAAGCTTTCCAGCGTGGAGACCACCATCCTGGTGTCTGTCTCTGATTGAGGGACGGAGCCATGATGAGAAGGTCGTCCAAATAAGGTACGACACGAATGCCCCGAGATCTGAAGATGGCCATCACCCCTGCCAGCACCTTGGTGAACACCCTTGGAGCCGAGGTCAGGCCAAACGGAAATGCCACGAATTGAAAATGCTGGTCGTTCATCACAAACCGAAGAAAACGCTGATGAGCTCGGCATATGGGAACATGAAGGTAAGCATCCTTGATGTCTATGGACGTCATGAAGTCCCCCTGCCGAAGAGAACCGATGGCCGAACGCAAAGTTTCCATGCGAAACTTCCGGAAACGGATGAACCTGTTGAGCAATTTCAGGTCCAGGGCGGGACGAACCGACCCGTCCTTTTTGGGGACTGCGAAAAGATTGGAGTAGAAACCGAGGCCCACCTCTAAGCGCGGCACCGGCCGGATGACCGCCATTTCCAAAAGATTCCTTACCGATGCCAGGAGCCCCTGTGCGGCCAAAGGATCGGTGGGCACCCGAGACCGAAAGAACCGTGAAGGAGGGCGAGACTCGAACTCCAGTTTGTAACCGGACGACACCACCTCCTGGATCCATCTGTCCGGAACCTCCTGGTCCCAGACCAGGAAAAAGTGTCGCAATCGTCCCCCCACCCGCACGGGTGAGGGCAGCCCCTGATTGCTGAGCGGGCTTACCAGCAGGTTTGGGCTTGGCGCCCCAGGACTGACCGGGACGGCCACGGCCCCTCCCCCGGGTCCAACCTGTACCTCTGGTAGCGGGAAAGGAAGCCCCCCTACCCGCTCTGACTCCCCGAAAGGAAGGATTAAAGGCACTCGCACCCCGAAAGGGGCGACGAGGCCTTTTGCGTTGAGGTAATTTACCACCTTTTGCCACTAAATCTATTTTATCACCAAACAGACGCAAACCCAAAAAAGGGATCGCTGTAAGCACCTTTTTAGAGACAAGGTCCGCCGTCCACTGGCGCAGCCACACTGACCGACGAATTGCCACCAGCAGAGCCGCTGTCCTGCTACTCATTGCCAGAGCATCGTCCTGAGCGGTCAAGACAAAGGAAATAAACGGCTCACACCGTTTAAGAGTACAAAACTCATCACAAGCGGGATCAAGACCTGCGTACAGATCCCTAATCATGGACCTAACTGCCAACAGAAGAAGCGCCGAAGCACACACTGGCCGCAGTGTCGATCCGGCACTGATAAAACCATGGCGAGCAAATTGATCAATCCGACGATCCTCACTATCCTTAATGGCAGTGGACTCAGAAGATTGTACCACAGCCGTGCTAGACAGCCCTAACACAGGGGCATCTACGTCAGGGGGAACTGACCAAAGCTTCACCAAATCCTCCGGAAAGGGATAGCATTTATCCCAACTAGGAGGAATTCCAGCCAGTCGCGTGGGTTGTTCCCATTCCTTAAGGACAACCCTCACAAAGTGTTGTTGCCTGGGAAAAACTAAACACGGCTGGGGAACATCAAATAACTAACCCTTTGGCAGGGCGACTGCCTCAGGCGGATCCAAATTCAAAATTTCAAACATTTGAGCCAGAATGGAAGGGGTGTCAAAGGACACCCCCGTAGCCTGTTCGCCAGCAGCGTCAATCCCTAGCTGATCTGCAGGCTCATCCGACTCCTCAAGGAGTTCCCCCTCCTCATCAGGGGGACAATCGGACCAATCCACTATTTCACACGTCTCATCCTCCAAAGCAGGTGCTGCTGGAGAAAGGTGTTTCCGCTTCGCTGTAGCCTTCTGAGCTACTTTGGCGGAAATTATTTTCTCGAGGTTCGCCAATCGTGCACACACCTCGGCTTGCGAATCCCCACCCTTGACAATGTCACATGGGGACCGGAATAAGGGAGGGGGGGTAGGAGATGACGGAAGTTGCGAGGAGCCAGAAGCCGGAGCGACAGACTAGCGCGCAATGTTCTGCTTTGCACATGGAATGCATAATATGACATCATCGCCTAGGAGCGGAACCCCACAGTCCCCACACAACCTGGATGGCCCCGAAGAGCCATTTCCGGTATTGTCGGAAGCCTCCATATGGTGAATTTATGGTATTCGCAACAACCCAGGGTTTTACGCACTAAGCCACCCAGGATGCCCCTTTATAATTAATGTCCCGGGAAAGGGAGGATTAAAAAAATGTAAAAAAAAAAAAACAAACCTTAGGACAAAACCCAATTTAGAGTACTAAGGCTAGCCAGGTATAACAGAACCGGGAGAGCCACTGCAGTGAGGGGATCCCAGGATCTGTGGGGGGAAAAGAGACAACAGTCAGACCCCCAGAAGAAAAGGCAGCATGCAGCATAGTCATTCAATACAGAAAAAGGCATAATAAATAACAATAGCAAAGCCCCAGAGTGGCTAAAGAGTTAAACTGAAGCCAGCCAACATACACTTTTTATGAACATGCTGAAGCCAACTGAAAGTAAAAAGGACGGCCCCACACACCAGGTGGGGACCGTTTACCTGTACGAAGAGCAGCAGCAGCAGCCAGCCAGACAGCAACCTGCAGCCGAGTCCCCCGCACCTGACTCCTTGATTAGAAGGAGGAAGTGCGGCGGGGCCGAGCTGCAAGACAACAAACTCAAGCCACGCCCCCGCCATCGCGTCATCGAACGCGGGCCGAGGCCCCGCCCCCTCCAATTCGAACAGTGCGGCCCGCCAAATGGCGGTGCCGCATGCAGAGAGGGCGCCCCGACGCCCTCGGAGTCAGTGGGGGGGGGGGGAAACATGCCACACATATCACAGCCCTAGCAGTCCAGGCCGCAAGAGCGCTACCTGCGGCGCTGAGCCTGAGACTGCCAGCACTCTGTAAACAGCACTAACATTAAAACACACATGCACACAGTATAAGAACCCCCCAAAAACCACCCCCCCCCCATAGTGAAGGGAGAAGGGACCGTAATGGGAGAGAAATGGGCAAAGGGGAACCACGGGACAGGGGCATCCCAAATCCGGATCACCATGCCGGATAGCCGCATTGCCCCACGTGTGGGGTCGAGCGGAGGAGATAAGCTCCTAGGCACCTATAGTGCCATCTACCGTTGCCCAGTGAGCAGCCTAGGCTGGGAGGCTTCCATTAACCATCTAGGTAGACCAATAATCAAACTGGGCAGAAATAGGCCCAAAGGGGGTGCCGGGGTAAGACCCCGGCTACCTGCAAGCAGGAGACTTCTTTCTTCTGTCTTGTCGCCTCATGCAGAGAGAAAAACACTGGTGTTAAGTGGGAGGTCCCAGGTATATATAGGCCGGAAGGGGGCTCGTTTTCAAGACTTCTCTCTGCAACGTCGCCACCTGGCGGTGGAGTAACCCGATCGTAAGAATTAAAGGGGAAGCGGGGTGTGTGGCACACTGAGAATAACATGAGAGTAGTAACCCTCCTGAATTTGGCTTGGAGGAACTACTTCTACCTTTTTCTGCAAGAGTTCCTGTAGAACTTACAGACAGGTTCTACTTTTCTTGGATTCCTTGGTAACTTGGTCTCTAAGAAGGCGAATGGTGGTTGTGGTGTGTTGGGGGGGGGTTGCATAACCACCTCCTTTCCTCTCTATTTTTATTACATTGAAAAAGAGTTGTAACTCCAGCCCTTCTTACAATGTGATCTCCTGTGCAGTCCTGATTTTGTCCATAATAGGAACTTTAAATGGGTATTTAGTTTCGGGAGAAAAAAATCTTTTTTCAGGGTTATCCCATTCACTTTTAAATAAGTCCCTTAACACTGAATTAATTGGGAAAGACTTTTCATACTGCTTAAATAAGAATTCTCTGTAATTTAACATTAAGTCTAGATCCTCAGTGAGATAATGGGAATTCTCATGTTCCCTCTCTTCCTGACCCTAACCTGAAAGAATAGAATGTATTTTTTAACAGGAAACCTCTTTCCTGAATCTGTGAATAATGTTATCTAAGTCTTCCCCAATATATATATATATATATATATATATATATATATATATATATTCTTTGAACTACTGTCCCCAGATCAGTCTTTAGCCCGATTGCCCGACGGACACTGGCCCCTAGCTGAGGTTCTGATGATTTCTTGACAACGTGTTAGAAAAAAAACATGGCTCGGTATATTGGGAGGGCCTCCAATTTTCTAGATGAGGATTGATTTTGCTATCCACTTAGACATACTTCTCAGAACCACATCCGAAGCCCTTGTGGCACGTTCTGGGTACTCTAATGTCACGCTCAGGTAACTCCAGCCCTCCAGGTAAGCCCTCAACCCCCAATCTCCACAGCCAGCTTCACCTGTAGGAGCCCCCGCTTGCCGGGACGCAGTACACGCCTGCCCGGGATCGGTTGCCCCCAGGACTTCAATGGCTCAAAGGATGGGAGCTTACTGGTTGGAGGTCTGAAGAACCAATAGCTGGGAGCGGAATCAGAGCGAGTCCAAGGTTGGAGCAAGTTTAGCGGGAAGTTCAAAGTTAGGCCAGAGGTCAACACTGGGTAATCAGAGATCGCAGTGGTACAGAAGGATGAGGCAGCTCGAGGTCGGGGTACGAAGCAGGGGTCGGCAACGGAGATCTGGCAGAGAATGGTCGGTTTCAGGCAAGGGTCGGCAACGGAGATCAGACAGAGAATGGTCGGTTTTCAGGCAAGGGTCGGCAACGGAGATCAACAGAGAATAGTCGGTTCAGGCTAGGGTCGGCAATGAAGATCAAACGGAGTATAATACAAGACAAACTAGGTACAAGGCGCTATCACAGGCACTGAGTGAATGATGGAGTAAAGCTTTATAGGGACCAACGAAAAAGGAAGATGGGGTTATTGGGTACCCCTAATAATAAGCACCATAGTTTAGATTGCCCCTATACAGGACGAAAGGATCACTAGATCCAGGGTTAGACGCAGGCACGATCAGACCAGGACAAATCCAGCTAATTCTGTAACCCCCTAGACAGTAGACTTTTTTTAGACAATGCTGTAACAGAAAAAGAAACATTAGAAGAAGACATAAGTCTATACAGAAGAGGGCATTAACAGACAATAGCAACAGTGTGCGAGCTCAGGATCCGGTGCCCTCTGCCCAAATCCAGAGTGAGTCTGATGCCTGGGCTGATAGTGGGAAACAAAAAATGGACTTAATTAATTTGTCAGGCAAAACACTAACAGATGCCCAAAAAGAAGTCCTGTCATTAGGGCTAAATTTCTGCCCTACCAATCGTACTAACAACTTTGAAATCATTAAGGACTTACATCTGTTCGCAAGAAAAATACTTTGCAAATATCATTTTAACAGAGGTCATGATGATGATCAATCTGCTGTTTCCGTGGCCATCCCTTCGGAAGTAGAATTTGAACAAGATATGTTGGCACTCTGTTTGGAAGCCACGGGTACTACTCCTATGATCACTGAAAAAAAGATGACCTTTAAAAAGCCATCAAGTTTTTTTCCTCCTTTAAATTCAAATGCCCATGTTGCAACATTTGTTGACTTGGTGACATCAGATCTTGAACGATTACCATCTATCAAAAATTATAATATTTCCCCTGAACTTAAACTAGCCTTGAAGGAACTTGAAAATGATCATGAACTTGTCTTTAAACCTGCAGACAAAGGTGGGAACATTGTGGTCATGAATAAATTTCAATATGAACAGATGTGCCTTCGAATTCTTTCAAATAAGGATTGGTATGCCAGGGCCCCCATGTCCAGGCTCACGTTGGACTCGGAGGCCTACCATCGTTTGATTGGACAGGCTGTTGAGAGGGGGGAGATCGACGTGGCGACTGGCTCTTTCCTTGAGGCCCCATGCCCTGGGACAACCACTTTTTATGCTCTGCCTAAGGTACATAAGTCCATTACTGCACCTCCGGGCAGACCTATAGTGTCGGGCATGGGGTCCCTCACCGATCGGGCCAGCCGCTACGTGGATCATTTTCTCCAGCCTTTAGTCCATCAACTACCGTCGTTCCTGAAGGACACGGGGCATTTGCTCCGTGTCTTGGATGGCATGACGGTGGCCCCCGGGTCCTTCTTGGTGGGCCTGGATGTGGAGGCCCTATATTCTAGCATACCCCATAATTTGGGTTTACAAAATATCCGATTATTCCTTAATGAATTTCCTTTAGACACACATGACCACAATCTGTTCCTCCTTCAATTGCTGCATTTCGTCCTTACCCACAACCTATTCCTTTTTAACAACACCCTGTACCACCAGATACAGGGCACGGTGATGGGGACTACGTGTGCCCCATCATATGCCAACCTGTATCTGGGAGGGTTGTGGACTGATGACGACATGTCTGGGTACCTGTGCCACGTGGAAACCTGGCACAGGTATATCGATGATGTCTTTTTTGTCTGGACAGACACGGAGTATAAACTGCAAAAATTTGTAGAAGCATTAAACAAGAATCGACTCAATTTAAAATTCACATTAGAATTGAGACAGACAAATTTTTTTAGCAATCGACGGCAGCGAATACCATGCTTCTGGCCACAAGTGCCCATCCACAACCACTTTTGAAAAATATTCCTTTTGGTGAATATGTGAGGGCCCGTCGAAATTGTACATCCGATGAGGATTTTCAACAAGCAGCTGATGGCATTTTTGAGAGAATGACTAGTAGAGGGTATGATAAGGGTACACTGCGGAAAGCTTACATTAGAGCCAAAAAAAAGCTCCAGAGATCATTTATTATACAAACCTCGCACTAGTCGGAATGATTCTTTCCCCTCAATGATATTGACCTATTCGGTCCACCACAAACTTATAAGAGATATATTTTATAAACATTGGCATGTACTGCGTAATGACATTAGTCTCAGTAAACTTATATCACAAGAACCAAAATTTGTCTACCACAGATCAAGGAATTTACGAGACCAACTAGTACAGAGCCATTATCTCCCTAAAAAAAGATCTCTCTGCTGTAACACAACAGGCATGTATAAATGCCATACGTTCAACAAACAAAAAGCATAACTTTGGGCAAGTTTCCACTGATGAAGTGAAAACACTTCATCAATTGCAAAAGCACGAATATTATTTATGCTCTTATCTGTACTTGCAAGGGTTTCTATATAGGCAAAACTAATAGAGAATTGCGCAAAAGAATTTATGAACACACGTACGATATAAGGACAGCAAATAAGAAAACCCCGGTGGGGAGACATTTCTTTTATTATCACAAACAGAATCCATCAGAAATGTCTGTTATTGGTATTGACAGGATACATACAAACCCACGTGGAGGGGACTTCGAGAAGATGACCCTCCAACGGGAAACTCAATGGATTTATCGTTATAAGACCCATTGTTTCCCGGGGCTAAATGAGACAATCAGTTATGCACCTTTTCTGGGCTAATATTCATTGAACGTTACATATATATTTTTCTTGCTTCTTTCCCCCCTTTTTTTCTTTTTTTTTTTATTAGAATTATATTAATTGTATCACATGACTTTCCTGAGTTGGTCGGTCCATTCATTTACGTCATCTGTTTATAATTAATTTTTTCTTATCTGGTTCATATTTTTGTTATTGTGCTGGCAGTGCTGATATAATTTGTGTACCGGTTTGACCAGTTCTAGTTGGGGCGTCTGTGGTCTTGATTTTGCCAGATTTTGCCACTCACACCTGTGAAAAAATACAATTCTGTGAAGTACTCATCTGTAGAATTGATATTATACGCATACAGTACGTCCTGCTCCATCTATAATACTTACACGTGGGTAATCCTCCGCCAGATGGCGCTGTTCACTGCAGACATGCAGAAACAGGCTCCTCCCGGCCCTTCATACAAATCCCCAGCATTGAAAAGCAGTGAGAAAAAAAAGCCGGGAGAAACCAACCACCAAACTGGTAACAATAACAATCACCATACAGGGGATCCAGAACAAAGTGAAACCAGGGTAGGGTGGAGCAGGACGTACTGTATGCGTATAATATCAATTCTACAGGTGAGTACTTCACAGAATTGTATTATTCTAAGCATACAGTACGTCCTGCTCCATCTATAATACTTACACGTGGGACATCCAATAGCAGTGTCCATAAAGTAGGGTGGGATCCCCAACAACAAAGGCAACGGCACGTAGCTCAAACTACAACCGCCTGAAAAACCTTACGGCCAAAAGCAGCATCAGCTGAAGCCCGAACATCAACCTTGTAAAACTTTGAAAAGGTGTGAACAGAAGACCAAGTAGCGGCCTTGCAAACTTGTTCAACAGAGGCCTGTTGCTGAAAAGCCCAAGAGGCACCAATAGCACGAGTGGAATGAGCTGTAAGACGGAAAGGGGGAGTCCTCCCCTTAGTAGAATAGGCCTGAATCACAGCCTGACGAATCCATTTACTGATGGTTGACTTGGCAGGAGCCAAGTCTTTCCTAGGCCCCGAAGGCACAACAAAGAGAGCATCAGTCTTCCTGAAGGCCTTAGTGACAACCAGGTAATACTTCAAGCACCTGACTACGTCCAAGGAATGCAGAACCCGCTCCTTGTCGTTGCGAGGATTGGGACACAGAGAAGGAAGAACAATATCCTGGTTCAAATGAAATGCCGAAACAACTTTAGGCAGAAAATCCGGTTTGAAGCGGAACACCACCTTGTCCTGGTGCCGCTCATAGTATGGAGGCTGAATAGATAGAGCGGCCAGCTCTGACACACGCCTAACCGAAGTAATAGCCACCAAGAAGACAACCTTGAGAGTGAGAACGACCAGAGCAGCATCTTGAATAGGCTCAAAGGGAGCACCCTGCAAGGCAGACCAAGTTCAAATCCCAGACAGGGACCATAGGTTTTCGAGGGGGACGCACATGAGTGACCCCCTGAAAGAAGGTCTTAATCAGGTGATGTTGAGCAAAGGTCTTCTGAAAGAAGATAGACAGGGCAGAAACCTGACCCTTCAGAGTACTAAGCTTGAGACCTAAATCCAGACCATGCTGTAAAAACTCCAGAACCCTAGGGACGGAGAATTCCCGGCAGGGAAGAGACCTGGACTCGCACCAGTCAATGTAGGAACGCCATACTCTAATAATAATCTAATAATAGATAGCAGAAGAAGTCTTCTTCCTGGCCTGCACCGTAGTAGCCACCACAGAGGCAGACAAACCCTTCTCCATCAAGATGGAGGTTTCAGCAGCCAGGCCGTCAAAGCCAGAGTTTGTAAATTGGGATGGCGTAAGGATCCTTGAGTTAGCAGATTTGGCACCCTTGGCAGATCGTACTGATCTACTGCCATTTGAACCACGTCTGCGAACCACACTCTTCTTGGCCACCTGGGGGCCACTAGAATCACAGGTACCCCTTCCAGAGCAATCTTGCGTAGAACCCTGCCCAGAAGGGGGAACAGTGGAAACACATACAGGAGTCGAAACTCCCTCCAAGACATGGACAGGGCATCCGTGGCCATAGCCAGAGGATCCTGAGACAGGGAGACGAAGGTTTGGAGCTTGTGATTGTGACAGGAAGCACACAATTCCACATCCGGTAGGCCCCAACGGTGACACAGGGACTGGAATACCTTGTTGCAGAGGGACCACTCCCCCTAACGGGACATCCCCCTGCTCAGGGCGTCCGCCAGCAGGTTCTCCGCCCCCGGAATGTAAACAGCCGAAATGCATTGAACATTGGCCTCCGTCCATGTCAGAATCTGAGACACCTCTTGGAGAGCACCCTTGCTCCGGGTCCCTCCCTGATGATTGATGTAGGCAACCGCCGTTCTGTTGTCTGAGTGTACCTGGACCGACAGACCCCTCAGGTGTTGGGTCAAACGCTCCAGTACCAACCTGACTGCCCGTAATTCCAGAATGTTGATGGGTAAATGGGCCTCCTGAGGACCCCACGTCCCCTGGAAGCGCAGGGACTTCCAGAATCCCCCCCAACCTGACAGACTGGCATCCGTTGTGACCGTCTCCCAGGAGGGGGTCAGAAAAGTTCCTGTGGTCCAGCCACCACGCAAGGGACTGTCTGACCGAGGGGGGAAGCACACAGAACCCGTCCAAGGACGCTGGGTTTTTGTCCCATACTGACAGAAGGTGAAGCTGCAGAGGTCTCAAATGGAACTGGGCAAAGGGCACCGCCTCGAAGCTCGCCACCATCTGGCCCACCAACTGCATTCCCTGCCGGATGGAGAACTGTGGGCTCGAAAGCAGGAACCTCGCCTGCGCTGTCAGAGCTTCCACCTTCTGTTGAGGAAGGAATATCCTTGACTGAACCGTATCCAGAATCATTCCCAGGAACGGAGTCACCGAGGAGGGGGACAGGGATGACTTGGGGTAATTGATCACATAGCCGAAGGACTCCAGGGTGGACACTACCAGCCGAGTGTCCAACTCTGTCTGCCGCAGAGACCGAGAGGTGATGAGAATATCGTCCAGGTAGGGCAGCACGCGTATGCCCCTTAGCCTTATCAGGGACATCACCCCTGCCAGCACCTTGGTGAACACCCTGGGAGCCGACGTTAGGCCGAATGGCAGGGCCACAAATTGGTAATGCTGATCTTTTAGTGCAAATCTGAGAAACCTTTGGTGTCCTGGAAACACCGGGACGTGCAGGTAAGCATCCTTGATGTCTACTGACGTCATGAAGTCCCCTGGGCGCAGTGAGCCAATGGCCGAGCGCAGAGTTTCCATGCGAAAGTGCCTGTTTTTGACAAATTTGTTGAGGATTTTTAAATCCAGAATGGGCCTGACTGACCCATCCTTCTTGGGTACTGTGAAAAGGTTGGAGTAGAACCCCGTGCCCCTGTCTCCAGGGGGGACCTTGCAAATGACCCCTAGATCCATGAGACCCTGTACGGCCAGCAACAAGACCTGAGCTGAGGCAGGGTCTTGAGGGATTCAAGACCCAATGAACCTGGTGGGGGGCCGTACAGCAAATTCTATCTTGTAGCCGTTGGACACTACCTCCTGAATCCACCGGTCTGAGACGTGGCACCGCCAGACGTGCTCGAAGTGCTGTAGACGTCCCCCCACCCGGGTGAGGGTGCCCCCTCATGCCTGGGGGGCCTTGGGAGGGGCTTTGGGCTTGGTTCCCCAGGAGGAACCTGGACGGCGTCCTCTGTTCCTGAGCCAGGAATCTGCGCGGGCCCCAGCGAAGGACGCCCCTCGACCCTGTTTGGCCCCGTGGTAGGGGGTTGATAGGGAGCCTTGGCCACGAAAAGGCCGAGTATGCCGCCTGCGCTGGGGTAACTTGCCTCCCTTGGCAAAGAGGTCTAACCAATCCCCAAACAAGCGCAGCCCTTTAAATGAGAAGAAAAGGGCTTTCTTGGCGGCATTGTCTGCGGCCCACTGAGCGCTACTGCCATAATGGCTAAGGCGCAAACCGGGCGCAGAGTTGCTCCCCCAAATGCAAAGGCATGACATGCCAGATGGTCAACACGCCGGTCCTCAGAGTCCCGTAGCGTAGTAGTGTCGGGAGAGTGCATAATAGAGGTGTTGGACAACCCTAGAATAGGAGCATCGACCTCAGGCGGCCATGACCAGCACTTAACCTTGTCAACAGGGAAGGGATATTTCCTATCCACGCTCTTAGGGACCCCTTGAAGTCTGCTGGGATGTTCCCATTCTTTAAGCACGAGGCTATTGAAATGGGTCTGCTCGGGAAATTCCAAGCGAGCTTTAGCAGTATGAAAAAGATCACCACTTTGCCGGGGAGCCGCAGCAGGGGGAGAGAGGGACAGAACCTCAAAGATCTGAACCAGCAGTCTATCAATATCATCCGAGGACCAATGCTCGGAGCCAGACTGTTCCTGACCCCTAGACTCATCGTCATATGACCCTGAGTCAGAGAACAGTTCCCCTTCGTCCGAGGGGATATGGGCATAGGAATGCAACAAATCATCAGGTTCTATAGGGAAGAGGGCCGATTCAGGGTTCAAGTGCCGCCTCTTGGTGGTGGCTTTACTCGCTAAGGAATTAGCAAGCAAATTTTCAACACTAGCCAGCCTCGTGGCCAGATCAGGATGAGAATCCCCACTGGTATTGGGGGTTAGACTCAGGCTTGGGGGAGTAGGTGAAGTGCGGCGGGGTGCAGGCCCAGCCTCAGAGGAGACGGGAAGCACCGATAGCGCCTGCTGTGCACAAGGAACACAGACCCGTGCATTGTCACCGCTGCTAGGTAAGACCCCACAAGCTACACACAGCCGGGCTTGTCCCAAAGGAACCCCGTTCACAATATCCTGAGATGCCTCCATATGGTGATTTAATCGGCACAATATGCCAGTAGGGATTGACGCTGTAAGCTACCCTGGATGCCCCAATAACCCGCGGGGAAGTGGGGGTAATTTTTTTATGGTCACGACCGGGAGCTACGCTGGGCCGGGAGAAGCCACCGAAATCCGCGGTCTATAAGACATAAGGGGGAACAAGGATGTCAGAGCCATGCGCAATGGGGATAGAAGGTAAAGAAGAATCGCCCGCGACGGCACTTACAGACAGAGAGGAGAGGACGATCTTCACCACGCGCGCGGGAGAAGGAAATGGCGCCAAGCGAACCTCGGAGGGCGGGCCTGAGCCGACCGTGACGCGTAGCGCGCCAAGCCGGGACCACGCCCCTCCCCAGCGAGCGTGAAGCTCGTAAGGAATCTAGCCAATGAGAGTACAGTAAAGGAGTAATGTCTATTGTAAATGGCGCTCGGAGCCAGGACAGGCACGGCCGAGATCTGTACTCCGGCTCTCCTGTGGCTGCCCGTCGGGGAATGAACCCCGGTCTGCCGTGACAAGGATACTGTATTAGACAGGCGCTCAAGCCAGCGCAACCTAGGAAGAGCCACTAAGGCTAAGAAGGTGAAGGAAAGAAGAAGAAGACACGGAGGCATCCGCAAGCCGCCGCCGTACGTGCGGTGCGAGCAGAAAGCAGACTAATGGCGCTGCGGTTAACAGTAAAGTAAGAGCGCGGCTCTGATCCCCGTTCCCAGTAAAGCACAGCCAAGCCATAAGCGTGTAAGGATACACTGAGGCCGCCATACACACAACCCCCCCCCCCTTTCTTTTCCCCCTGACTAAGGGGGAAAGAGGGAGGAAGGCAACCCGTTACATAGGGTCCACTGCTACATGGGGCGTGGGGCAATGATGCGGGAGGGGCATCCCCTGA
This sequence comes from Gastrophryne carolinensis, assembly GCA_027917425.1. NCBI lineage: Eukaryota > Metazoa > Chordata > Amphibia > Anura > Microhylidae > Gastrophryne > Gastrophryne carolinensis. The sequence goes on from CM051239.1 coordinate 122,327,304, forward strand.
AGGCTCACCATCAGCCTTGACCGCCTACCCTATGGTGGGGGATTGCGGTGGAGCGTTGCTCCGTAAGCACACATGGTGCTGCCTACCTTCACCCGACCAGCGCAGCCCAGGCTGGGAGGCATATCACACAGAGGAGGGGTGGAAATAGTCCCACAGGGCCACAGGCTGTAATAGCCCCGCTCACCTGCGAGAGAGTGATACTTCATGTCTTCGCAGTCAGCACTGCAGAGAAATCTGGGGATTTGTGGGAGGTCCCTAGGTATATGAAGGGCCGGGAGGAGCCTGTTTTTGCATGTCTGCGGTGAACAGCGCCATCTGTTCAGCGGAAGATTACCCACGTGTAAGTATTATAGATGGAGCAGGACGTGCTGTATGCTTAGAATAATTATAATCAAAATTAATTTAATTAATTATTGACCCATTCTATTTAATTTGCTTGTTAGTATTTAATTAATTTACATGTATTTAACTAACCATAATTTATTTATTTATCTATGAAATTTATTATATTTATATAGTTCAATGATTTTATTCATTGTACATAAATTAATACAATTATTAATTAAATATCAACACATCATGATAGTGATCTGGTGTTTCCAATCAATTTTGTAATCCAAATATTGCAATTCACTTCTAAATAGGTAAATTAAGCTAGGATGTGGGTGGGAAGCCAGTCGTCCGAGTGTCATGCTGCGAACTGGCAATTAAGAGGTGCCGGCGGGGGAGGGAGGCTGGATGCTGGCGTGGGAGGCTGGAACCTGACGCATTCCCTCTCTCCTCCCTCTGTGTTTGGGAGGGAGAGGCGTGTTTTGCTGTCGGGGGGCGCCCCCCCCACGCTGATGACGTCCCGCTTCCTGTTTCCGGTGGTGATGCGCGGCCCCTGCTCCGCCGGAAGCTCTTATAACGGCGGGACCGGCAGTGAGGCGCACACCGTAACTTGTCTACACGTGCTGCAGGCGCTCTTTGTGCCCGGGCGGCGCGCTGCTGATCAGGTTCCAGGCACCTCTACGGGGATACTCCACGGGGGAGGCCGATTGCCTTTGCCCCCTATAGATGCCGGATCAGTTTCCAGTTAAGGTATTTATTTCTTTTTGTTTAATATCAAACTGGTGTTTATTTTCTAATATCTGCGGCTCATCTATTTTGATGTAGATCAATATTATGATCATAGTAAAATACAATCTACCATTATTATCATACTATATTGATAGGCACCTTTGAAAGGATTATGCCCCTATTTTTGGTACCACAGAATGCCCCAACTTTTTGTTCTTGGTCTTTCCAACTGCACAATAGGCCAGCCAATAATTTAAAATAAATATTTATTATACTTTATTATTTTTAGATTTGCCATCGGGCTATGCTGTGCTGAACGTCCCAGCTATTGGGCAACCGTATCTTTAGGCTGATAATTTTCAATGGGCCTTCCAAGCCAGAAGTGTCATGTGTAATCACTGAGCAGGTATTTTATGTCAAAATGACTGACATGTGAGTCAAATGATATACATTGCTATATTTATTTGCATCTTATTTATTGTTTTTTTCTGTTGTTTTGTATCTATATTTTTCATGTATAGAATTAATAACAAAGAATATAACAGAACGAATAGACGGGCGCTGAAGAAGCCTGGTGTACAGGCGAAACTAGTCCGCCCTGAATCTGGAAAAGAGTTTGGGAATATATTGCCTATGGATTGAATTATATGTATGGTATCAATACGGTTGTAAATTGCCGGGCATGTAATTTTGTAATATGGTGCTACACAATCTGAGCATCATGTCATGTCCATCTATGTTGCATTTCTCTGCCATGAGCCATGCTTTTTAATTTGCTGTAAAAATAAAATATATTGTTTTTAGTATATTTAAATGTATAATAGTTTACTTCACGGCGGGGTCTGGCAAACTGGAGCTATGGTGCTTATTATTAGGGGTACCCAGTAACCACAAGCACAAGAAGCAGGGACACGGGGGAGAGGGAGGAGGCCGGCCGTGCTCGGCGCCGCATGGAGATGGCGCTGGAACGGGGCCCAGGTAAGCGAGTTCTGACACTACCCCCCCCCCCCTTATGAGGGGCCTCCGGACCCTTACCAGGTTTCCCTGGATTGTCACAATGGAATTTCTTAACAAGAATCCTAGCGTGCACATCTTTTGCTGCAACCCAACACCTCTCCTCTGAACCGTAGCCAACCCAGTCAACCAAATATTGCAACGAATTACGGATTTTACGCGAGTCTAGAATCTTGCTAACTTCATATTCCGGTTCGTTATCAACTACGATTGGTGATGGGAATGGAAGTGGTATATTGTTAGCTGGTTTTAGCAGCGACACATGAAAGGAGTTTGGGATTCTCATGGTTTGAGGAAGTTTAACCTTAAAGGTTACATTGTTCAACTTCTGAGTAATAGGGAAAGGTCCAATAAACTTGGGACCCAACTTACTGGAAGGTTGCCGGAGAGAAATGTTTTTAGTAGAGACCCAAACGAGGTCCCCAACCTGGAGTGCGGGTTTTCGAGACCTATGGCGATCGGCGAATCTTTTGTATCTTAAAACAGTAGTTTTCAAAGTTTCTTGGAAGCGGGCCCAGATGTTTTTCCGTTTTTGGAGCCACTCTTCCAATGCCGGTAAATCGGAAGGTGACCCTGAGAGGGAAGGAAAAACCTCTGGGATTTTCCCCAAGTTGCAGAAGAATGGGGACACCTTAGTACTTTCACTCAGCGCATTATTGTACGCAAATTCCGCAAAGTCAATGAATTCTGACCATTGTTCTTGAGCGTCAGAAATGTAACACCGTAAGTACTGTTCAAGACTTTGATTGGTTCTTTCAGTCTGCCCATTGGTTTGAGGATGGTACGCCGACGACAAAGATATCTGAATACCCAGCCGCGAACAGAAGTTCTGCCAGAAACGCAAAGTAAATTGTACACCTCGATCGGAAATTATATTAGACGGTATGCCATGTAGGAGCCCCTGCTTGCCGGGACACAGTACACACCTGCCCAGGATCGGTTGCCCCCAGGACTTCAATGATGGGAGCTTACTGGTTGGAGGTCTGAAGAACCAATAGCTGGGAGCGGAATCAGAGCGAGTCCAAGGTTGGAGCGAGTTTAGCAGGAAGTTCAAAGATAGGCCAGAGGTCGACACCGGGTAATCAGAGATCGCAGCGGTACAGAAGGATGAGGCAGCTCGAGGTCGGGGTACGAAGCAGGGGTCGGCAACGGAGATCTGGCAGAGAATGGTCGGTTTCAGGCAAGGGTCAGCAACGGAGATCAGACAGAGAATGGTCGGTTTTCAGGCAAGGGTCGGCAACGGAGATCAAACAGAGAATAGTCGGTTCAGGCAAGGGTCGGCAATGAAGTTCAAATGGAGTATAATACAAGACAAACTAGGTACAAGGCGCTATCACAGGCACTGAGTGAATGATGGAGTAAAGCTTTATAGGGACCAGAAATGATTGGAGAGAGCGTGATTGGTGAAACTCAGTAGATTGGGCCAGAACCAAAGGAGCGTATAGCCCAAAAATCCTTTACCTGGGCTCATTGGCCCAACCCTCACCTAGGGGCGTTTAGCCCCAAATACCTAGGGCTCATTGGTCCTTAACTCAGCCTCTGGCGGGCGGGCTGAGTGCAGCGCCGCCGGAGGGCATATAGATCACGTGCTTGTGCGAGCACGAGAAGCGGGGACGCGGGGGAGAGGGAGGAGGGCGGCCGTGCAGGGACTGCTGCAGCCGGCCGCCCAGAGATGGCGCTGGAACAGGGCCCAGGTAAGCGAGTTCTGACACCTTGTTGGTTTATTTGGATAGTGGTTGTGGGAGGTTTTTCAGTATTCAAATTATTAAATAATTCCCTTGACCTGGCTCTCTGTGATGGCATTAGCTATATATGCAATAGCAAGAGACCATTGATAATGGGCTGCAAATGAGAAGTTAGATTGGGTCTTCATTTCTAACCCTCTTCTTTTGCTATATACTGAGAATTTTTCAAAAGATAACCTCCAAGTCTAAAATAATGGAGGGAAATAGTCCGCAACTAGCGAACTATGTATAACTAGCGCAACCGTTCCTCAGGGATTACTCCCAGATCACCATGCCACTCCAGCATACCTACTCCATAATGGAGTAGGATTTTAAACCTTTAAGTGCCAGCCTACCTTGAGATTTTGTCACCCTTTGTTGCCAGACCATTTTGCACTCCCCATGTTCAACTGTGATTTCTGAAGGGATTTCCCAGGAAAGTAATATATTGTTTTTTTCAGCAGAGCCTGGGCTTTAACATGAAATGTCTTGTTTGTCATTTTCTAAGTGTATTCTCAATATTTTGGGGTGAAAATTGTGCAAAAAAATTTAAAAAAAACTATTTTTTACAATTTGTAGTGTTTTTTTGTAATAAAAAATTTAAGTTTGTCAAAATCTTATTTTGTGTGAAACCCCAATTTCTCCCGGTTACAGCGGTACCACACATGTATAGGTAGACACCCTTTCCTGCCCAGGAGACTCCCCCAAACTGAAACAATGCTTTAGGAGATTTTCAGATAAAATACAACTATGCTATGCAATATGCGTACCTTGCAGTTTTCAAGAAAAACAACCCTTTACATTTGAAATACCCCCAACAAACTATATATTCCCTAGAAGTATACACCTCAGGCTTTCTAGGCGTACCAGGCTTGTTGACATAGGTGCAGTTTTCTGGAAGTAATCCCTCAATGTATTCTTTGGTTACACAGGGTTTCCCTAAAAATTAATAAAAAAGCAGAATCAAAACCACATTTTCCTAAAAAAAACTATATGCAAACCAGAAAAAAACTGAAAATCTGAAAAAGCAACATCCCCCAAACAGAACAATACCCAGGATGCATAGGTTCTGTCAAGGAGAGAGTTGCCAAACACCCCAAAGTAAAGCATGTGCATAACGGTAATTTTACTTCAAAATTTCAGCTCTGCAGACAAAGTGCGCACCTTGTGCTTTTTCTACCAAAACAACCCTTTACATTTGGAATATCCCCAATAAACCATATATTCCCTGAAAGTACACATGTTAAGCTTTCTAAGCGTACCCAGCTTGTTGTAGTGGGCTCATCTTTCTGGAAGTAATATCTCGAAGAATTCTTAGGTTGCACAGGGTTTCACAAAAAATTGTATAAAAAAGCAGAATAAAAAAACACCTTTTCCTAAAATATCAATATGCAAATAAGAAAAAACAAGCTAAATCTGAAAGCGCAAGGTCCCCCGAGCAGAACAATACCCAACATGCATAGGTACCTGTAACCTTTTAACTGCCAGCCTACTTGAGATTTTGTCACCCTCTGCTGACAGGATATTTTTCACCATTTTGCGTGATGTTTAACTGTGATTTTTGCAGGAATTTCCAAGAAAATTGCATATTTTCTTTTTGTGGCAGAGTTTAGACTTTAACATGAAATGTCTTGTTTGTATTTTTTCTACTTTTTTATATATTTTTTCAAGTAAATAAGTAAAAAAAAAATAAAAAAATATTTATATTTTTTAAATTGTCTCCTTTATTTTAACAAAAACATTTATTTTATTAAAGAAAACCATATTGCATGTGAAAGCCCCATTTCTCCCGATTACAATGATACCACATATGTATCGGTAGCCCCCCGTTCCTGTCCAGGTGATCCCCTAAACTTAGAAGAGCACTTTATAACATTTACAAATAAAATACAACTACTATCCACATAGTAAAGGGTTAAATAAAAAAAATTGGTGTGGGGTCCCCCTTCACGGGGGGGGGACACCATTTCTTGGGGGAATATAAGGGTTTTTTTGGGAGGCAGGTAATGGGGGGTCTCGGGGTTAATGGCAAGTCACCCACTAGCCGCAGGTGACTTGCCAGACCCCCGAGCCTTGTGAACTGGTATAGGGGTCACATGGACCCCTTACCAGTTCACAAAGGGTTAAAAGTAAAAAAAAACACACGTACACACTTTTTCAAATAAATACATTTTTTTTTTTTTTTTTTTTTTAATACTTACCTCCCATCCATCCCTGTATCCCACGCTGATCACTTAGGCTTCTGCTCTCCTGCTGCTGCTGGAAGCCTTTTATACCTACTGGGTTACAGGTAACATAGGGTTAATTTTTTAAAAAAATGACTTTTTGGGGGGATTTTTAAGGGTTAAAACTCTTAAAAATCCCCCCAAAAATGGCGTGAGGTCCCCCCTACCCAGCGTAACCAGCCAGTGACCAGCTATGGGGGCTTGTAGAACAGGGCGCAGGGGCCAGCTTTAGTGGCCCCTGGCCCTGCCGGCTACAAGCCGTCATAGCCTAGGGCCACAGCTCTTCTGCCCCCCCCTGGGCTTTGGGGAGGCAGGTAATTTGGGTGGCCAGGGGTTAATGGCAAGTCACCCGCTAGTCTCATGGACCCCTTACCAGTTCACAAAGGGTTAACAGTATAAAAAAAATACCATGTTGTGAATACTCACCTGTAAAATGGGTATTATAAGTATGTCACACACCCCGCTTCAGATATTAAATAGTTAGACTTGGGTTATACTCACCTCTAGGTGGCGCTGTTGCAGAGAAGTCCAGAAAACAACAAGCCCCTCCCGGTCTATACATACCTGGTACCTCCCAACAATTCCCCAGTATTCAAACAGCAGTAAAGACAAGGTACCAGGAAAAAAAAATGGTAACCCTCAACTGTAAATGAAAAAACTTCACCATATAAAGAACCAGGATACCAAAAAGGGCGGGTGAAGCGGGGTGTGTGACATACTTATAATACCCATTTTACAGGTGAGTATTCACAAAATGGTATTATTCTAAGTATGTCACACACCCCGCTTCAGATATTAAATAGTTAGACTTGGGACATCCAACAGCAGTGTCCAAAAAGGGCGGGTATCCAACCAGGCAATAATGCAGAAACTCAAACCACTGCAGCCTGCAGAACCTTGCGGCCAAAAACAGCATCCGCTGAAGCCCACACATCAACCTTGTAAAACTTAGAAAAAGTGTGAACAGAAGACCAAGTAGCAGCCTTACAAATTTGTTCAACAGAAGCCTAGTGCTGAAAAGCCCAGGACGCTCCAACCGCACGAGTAGAATGAGCAGTAACACGAAAAGGGGGATCCTTCCCCTTGGCAGAGTAGGCCCCAACAACCGCCTGACGAATCCACTTGCTAATGGAAGACTTAGCCGGAGCCAAGCCCTTCCTAAGCCCACAGGGCACCACGAAAAAAGCATCATTCTTACGAAAAGGAGAAGTAGTATGCAAATAGCACTTAACACAACGTACCACATCCAAACAATGCAAAGCGCGCTCCTTGTCATTCCTAGGCTTAGGACACAAGGAAGGAAGAACAATGTCCTGGTTAAGATGAAAAGCCGAGACCACTTTAGGAAGAAAATCTGGTTTGAAGCGAAAAACCACTTTGTCCTGATGTTTCTCAAAATAAGGAGTCTGAATCGACAAGGCTGCCAATTCCGAAACACGCCGAACCGAAGTGATGGCCACCATAAAAGCAACTTTCTAAGTCAGAGTAGACAGAGCAATATCCTGCAAAGGCTCAAAAGGAGGAGCCTGAAGAGCAGAGAGAACCAAATTCAAATCCCAAACAGGGAGCAAAGGCTTCCTAGGAGGCCGCATATGCGACACCCCCTGGAAAAAAGTCTTGACCAAAGGATGGAGTGCAAATGACCTTTGAAAAAAGATAGACAAAGCAGAAACCTGCCCATTCAAAGTACCAGATTGAAGAAATTCCAAAATCCTAGAAACAGAAAAGACCCGACAGGGCAAAGATCTAGCCTCACACCAATCAATATAAGATCTCCAAGCCCTATAATAGATGGAAGAAGAGGATCTCTTCCTGGCACTAATAAGAGTCTGAATGACCGAATCCGAAAGACCCTCCTCCTTTAAGATGGAGGTTTCAGCAGCCAAGCCGTCAAAGCCAGCGTTGGTAAATTGGGGTAACACAGTTGACCCTGAGTGAGAAGATCCGGCCGAAGAGGCAGATCGAACTGATCCACTGCCAGACGAACGATGTCTGCGAACCACACCCGCCTTGGCCACCTTGGAGCCACGAGAATGGCGGGAACCCCTTTCAGAACCAACTTTCGCAGCACCCTGCCTAGCATGGGAATCGGTAGAAACAGATAAAGAAACCCCAGGTCCCCCCAGCTCAGGGCCATGGCATCCGCCGCCAGAGCCAGAGGATCCTGAGAAAGCGACACGAATGTCGGAAGCTTGTGATTGTGACGAGAGGCAAACAGATCCACCTCCGGCGTCCCCCACCGGAGACAAAGCAACCGAAACACCTGGGGGTGGAGAGACCATTCCCCCCGGCGGGAAGAACACCGGCTCAGAAAGTCCGCCTCCGTGTTTTCCATTCCTGGAATGTACACTGCCGAGATGCAAGGGACATGAGTCTCTGCCCAAACTAGGATCAGAGACACCTCTCTGAGGGCACCCAGACTGCGAGTCCCTCCTTGGTGATTGATGTAAGCAACCGCCGTTCGATTGTCCGATCGAACCTGAACCGGCAAGCCCTTAAATGCTGCGTCAAGTGAGACAGAACCAACCTGATGGCTCTCAACTCCAGAACATTGATGGGCAAGTGGGCTTCCTGAGGACCCCACCGCCCCCGGAACCGAAGATCCTTCCAGAAACCTCCCCATCCTGACAAACTGGCGTCCGTGGTGACAGTTTCCCAAAGGCGGGGTCAGAAATGACCTGCCCTTCCAGAGATTGTCCGAGACCATCCACCACAGTAGAGACTGCCGAACCCGGGGGGACATCCGGAAGGACCAATCCAACGACCGCGGTCGCAGGTCCCAAGACGCCAACAGATGAAGCTGAAGCGTCCGTGTGTGAAACTGCGCGAAGGGAACTGCCTCGAAAGAAGCTACCATCAGCCCCACCAGTCTCATCCCTAGACGGATGGACGGGCGAGGATTGGAAAAAAGAAGATGAGCCAATTCCTGAATCAACAGAACCTTGGCCTGAGGGAGAAAAACTCTGTGCTGGCAAGAGTCCAAGGACATCCCCAGAAAGGTCACCACCCTGGCCGGAACCAGAGAGGACTTGGGGTAGTTGATCACCCAGCCGAACCTCTCCAGAGTGGACACCACCGTGCTGGTGTCCCCTTCCGCTTGACTGAAGGAAGGAGCCATGATGAGAAGATCGTCCAGATAAGGCACAATGCAAATCCCCTGAGCTCTGAGCAGGGCCATCACGCCCGCCAACACCTTGGTGAACACTCTCGGAGCCGAGGTGAGGCCGAATGGAAGAGCCACAAACTGAAAATGCCGATCCTCCACCACAAAGCGAAGAAACCTCTGGTGAGCCGGAAAGATCGGAATGTGAAGGTATGCATCCTTGATGTCTATGGACGTCATAAAGTCCCCCTGCCGAAGCGAATTGATCGCAGACCGCAGAGTTTCCATGTGAAACTTCCGGGGACGAATAAACAGGTTGAGAAACTTCAAATCCAGGATGGGATGGAACGACCCATCCTTTTTGGGCACTGTGAAGAGATTGGAATAATACCCGCGCCCCACCTCCGAAGGAGGGACCGGGCAGATGACTGCCATTTCCAGAAGATTCCTTACCGCCGCCAGGAGCCCTTGCGCGGCCAAAGGATCTGAAGGGACACGAGATCTGAAAAACCTTGGAGGAGGGCGGGACTCGAACTCCAGCTTGTAACCGGCCGACACCACCTCCCGGATCCACCTGTCCTAGACCTCCTGGTCCCATACCCGGGAGAAGAGTCGCAACCGTCCCCCCACCCTTAAGGGTGAGGGCGCCCCCTCATTGCTGAGTGGGCTTGGCAGCTGGTTTGGGCTTGGCGCCCCAGACGTGAACGGGACGGCCACGGCCTTTACCCCTGTTCCAGCTGGCACCCCTGGAAGCCGAGAAGCCCGCACCGGCTTCCTGAAAGGAAGGATTGAAGGGGGCCGCCCCCCGAAAGGAGCGACGAAATTTCTTGCGCTGAGGTAACTTACCTCCCCTGGCAACAGAATCCAGCTTCTCACCGAAAAGTCTCAAACCCAGAAAGGGAAGAGCCGTGAGCGATCTCTTGGAATTAAAATCAGCAGTCCACTGCCTCAACCACACTGAGCGGCGGATAGCTACCAACAGAGCCGTAGCCCTGCCACACATTAACATGGCATCATCCTGAGCGGCAAAAATAAATGACACAAAGGATTCACAACGCTTAAGGGCAAGAAACTCATCACAAGTAGAATCAATAGACCTAACCGCCAACAATAAAAGTGCCGAAGCGCAAACAGGCCTCAACACCGAACCCGCACAGACAAAACCGTGTCGGGCCAGCTGACCAATCCGGCGATCCTCGCCGTCCTTAAGAGAAGTCGTGTCAGGAGAATGCAAAACCTCCGTATTAGATAGTCCCAAAACCGGAGCATCCACCTCGGGAGGGACCGACCAACGCTTCACCAAGTCCGCCGGAAAGGGATACTTCCTATCCCAGCTAGGCGGCACCCCAACGAGACGCGTAGGTTGCTCCCATTCCTTAAGGACAACATCCTCGAAATGCTGTTGACTGGTCACCCCAAAAAGCTGACCCTTAGGCAGAGGAGCAGCTTCAGGAGGGTCCAAATCCAAAACCTCAAACATTTGGGCCAGAATGGAAGGCGTGTCGGGGACAGACCCCGTGGCCTGGTCACCCTCAGCACCCAGCAGCTGCTGAAACTCAGGATCATCTAATTCCTCAATAAGCTCACCCTTTTCAAGGGGACGATCTGACCAATCCAGAGCCTCAACAACCTCATCGTCTGAGTCCGGCGGAGGCGGAGATAAGTGTTTCCGCTTAGCCGGAGCCTTCTGAGCGACCACAGCGGAAAACATTTTCTCGAGGCTGGCCAATTGGGTGCATACCTCAGATTGCGAATCACCCCCAATGACAACGTCACACGGGGTCCGGAACAGGTGAGGAGGGGAGGGAGATTGCGCGGCCGAGGAAGGACCGGGCACCGGGGTGCCGGACTGGCGCTAAATGTTCCGCTGTGCACATGGAATACATATAATGACATCATCCCCTGGGAGCGGAGTCCCACACCCCCCACAGAGCCTGGACTGCCCCGAAGGACCGTTTCCGGTATCTTTGGTAGCCTCCATATGGTGAAATTATGGTATTTGCAGTAACCCAGGGATTTACGCCGTAAGCGACCCGGGATGCCCCTCTAGTATTTTTATGAATATATATAGAGCCCAGAAATGGGGAATTTAGCAAAAAAACCCAAAAATGAAGGTAACGGCCAACCCCAACTAGCCAGGTATCTAAGACCGGGAGAGCCCTGTAGCATGGGATCCCAGGATCTGAAAAACAAGAGACAACAGTCACTCCAAGCACAACCATAAAAACTGGAGAACACACATATAATAAAGTACTGAGACACAAAGCGGGTCAGGCAAGAACCCCCAATGGGGCAGCATAGAAAAGACTAAATACATATATAAGGATATATATATATATATATATATATATATATATATATATATATATTACAACAGATGTGTGAGCCAGGGAATCCCAGTAAGACTCCCAGCCAACTGGCCTAGAGCCAGGCTAAAGGGACCCTGCCGCCACCCCCCGCGAGGGAGGGGGCCAGAAGCCAGTAGAAGCCCCCAGCCCAGTAAAGAAAGCAGCCTACCTGACCCCCCGCAGCGTGAGATGGCGGCCAGCGCGAGGAGGGAAGAGAGAAGAGGGGCGGGCCCAGCAGAACGCGGGAGACTCTGTGGCCCCGCCCCTCCCTAACCAGCCAGACACGGCGCGGGCCATGCAAGACGCGGTCCCGCCCACCCTCCGAGTCAGAGCCAGCCGAACAGCGGGCGCCACAAGGAATGGCGCCCGCATATGCCGCCAGGCGGGCCGGCGGCACGCATGCCGCCCGGTCCCGCCCGCCTCCAGCATGACAGCCAGCGGGCGCCGAGAAGCGATCCTCGGCGCCCTCACATCCAGGCGGGCCGGCGGCGCAGCGCGTCGCCCGGCCCCGCCCACCGCCAACCCTGGAGATCCAGCCGAGAGGCGGGCGCCAGAGCATGGTGCCTGCCCTCAGAAGAGAAACGAGCGGCGGGGCGGCGGCACACGCGCCGCCCGACCCGCCCCCTGCACCAAGTAAAGCTAGTCCAGGGGGCTCAGGGAGCCCCCCAAGCCAAAAAGTGACCAGGCAGACGGACGGGCCGGCCTCAAGCCACCCGTCCCTGCCACACGCACCAAAGCACACTCCACACACACAGCACGCATACAAGCCAAAAACGCAGGGAGAAGGCCAAATGAGGGGGAACCAGAAAGTGACCTAAGGGCTGGGGCATCCCACATCCGGATCACCAAACCGGATAACCGCATTGCCCCATAATATGGGGTTGAGCGGAGGAGCTAATCTCCTAGGCACTCTAAGTGCCATCTACCCTTGCCCGGCCGACAGCCTAAGCTGGGAGGCTACCAATTAAAACCGGGGAATAATAACAAAAGTAGCCGGGCAGGAGACTTCTTTCTTCTGTCTTGTCGCCATCTTGCAGAGAAGAACACTGGGGAATTGTTGGGAGGTGCCAGGTATGTATAGACCGGGAGGGGCTTGTTGTGTTCTGGACTTCTCTGCAACAGCGCCACCTAGCGGTGAGTCTAACTATTTAATATCTGAAGCGGGGTGTGTGACATACTTAGAATAAAAACACAGACACATTTTTGAAATATGTTTATTAAAAAAAAAAAAAAAAATTTTATCTTTACTCACCTCCGATCTTCATATGCAGTGTCCCGCGGCGATCATATGCAGGTGATGGCTGGGCAGAGGAGGGGGGAGGCAGGCGATCGGAGAATCGCCTACCTCCCTCCTCCTCTGTCCAGCCATCCCCGGCATCTGACAGCTGAACTGCCGGGTGCCCCGATGACACCCGGCCATGGCGTAATTGGCCCCCTAGGGGCGGGGCTAAAATCCAAGATGGCGGCCGCCATTGGAAGCTGCGGCGGGAGGAGGGCTGTTATGCCCCCCTCCAGAAGACGGAAGAGCCGGGGGGGTGATCGGAGCCCCCCCCCCCCCCCCATGAAAAGGAGAGGCGGCGGGAGCGGAGGTGAGTAACTGTCATTTTTTATTATTTTTTTTGCAGGCAATCCCGGCGGCTGCTGAAATCCGGGGGGGACACCCTATTTTGGGCACTCCCCTGCAGCCGGAGGAGCCCCAATCGGCGATCGGAGCCCCTCTGGCTGAAGAGGAGACCCGGCCGGATCGAAAAAGGGGTCAGGTAAGTGACTTTTTTTTTTTACTTTTTTACTGTTAGTGGGGAAAGTCAGGAACATAAAATTTACGTGGCTGGCACAACTGCAGGAGAGGCAACCACGTAAATTTTACGTGGCTGGCATTTAAAGGGTTAAATGTGAAAATAGCACTGTCTGTTCCTTTTTCAGTAACTATGAGGGATATAGCCCCCAGATGCATTCAGTCTCCAACGGGGTCTCCTGTGGGTTATACCTGGTGCAGCTGGCTAACTCCAAACTCTGGAAGGTTGGAAAATAATAAACTAAAATAATAAACTGGGCACTGACTATAACATCAGCACACACTCCGTCCCAAGGTTTCCCAGGGAGGAAACACAAGAACTGAGGTGGGGAGGAAGGGGTGGGGCTTTTAAACTCTGTTCCTGTTTTGTGTTTCCTCCCAGGGGGTGGATCATAATCTCTGCATGTGGTCAAGCTGAAGGATGACTTGGAAAAAGTTACCAGGTACCTAACTTAAGTTTTCTCAAAACATCCTTCGGGCAGCATACGCCTGAGAGATAGGCGAGTACTACTTCGTTGGGTGGGGAGAATAGCATGGAAAACACTTCTGCCAAAAGACTGATCCTTCTGGGACAGAAGATCCAACCGATAGTGTTCCGCAAAAAAACATTCGCTGAGGACCAAGTAGCTATATTAACCCAGCCTGCTCTGCCCCAGATGTAGCATCACTTCTTGTAAATGAGACGTGATACCATTTGGCCTGATATAACCTTGATAAGCCAAATCCTGTAAAAGAAGACTAGAACACTCTTTGTCCTACTCGGACCTACAACGTACATTAACCCACTGTTGGGTCTCCCTTAGTTTGGTAAAGGTACATCAACAATGTGTATAACATCTAAAGTATATCAATACGAAGCTTCCTCATTAGTTATTGACAGAAGGATCATTCCTTGTGTCTAAGAAAATCCGATGAGAACTTAGGGTTGAACACTTGATCCTGAATGAATACTTAACCCCACAAGTTGTTCGGGTAAGGACTAGCCTAGGGCTAGAGACAGCCCAGGGCTAGGGAAGGCCCAGGGCTAAAGACGGCCTAAGGTTAGAGAAAATCTAGGATAAAAGACCGCCTAGGGCCGAAGGCGGCCTAGGGACCCGAATGGATAAAACCAATCTAACCGGAAAAGGCATAGGCTAGACTGAATACCATGTAAGGGCTAAGGTGTCCGTCCACCCCTACAGCTGGATCCACCGGATTCAGAAAAAGTATTTGTTCAGTTTGTGACTTCTAGTCGAAGCAATAAACACAGTTCTGAACAGTCCGTTAGAAGCAGATCTGTTTGAACACCCTATAATTGACTGATCATTCTGACCCTCTCAAATGAAAAGCACTCAAAATCTGCCACATGATTCAAATTACAGAATTACAGAACACTGCTGAAGGAGACTCAGGTCTTCTCCAAATCCAATAAGGATTTCTAATGCGACCTCCATCCAGCGATGAATCTCGCTCTATCCTGTTGGTTAGTGTACACTACTGACGTAGCATAGTCTGATCTTATGCCAAATCTCGCAACGGGCTCCCTAACCCCAAGCTGAGGTATCTGCAGTGACCAACCTTAGTTTTGGGTTCCCAGATATAGTCTCCCTCTACCAAGAAGAGGAACTATATCTTCCAACCCATTCCGGGAGCCGTTCTAACTGCTCAGGATATGTACTTGAATAGTACTGAATGCAAGTGACATCACCTCACTGCGGAAAAGACCAAAATCAACAGTCCTAACACCCTTATGGCTAGTGTTAATGGAGGGCCGAAATCTTTTGAAAAAGCAGAATAAGAGTGTGAAGAAAGGTGTTGACTCCCAACCCTAGTAAATCATTACCTGAGAGGGAACCAGACTCGCATTCTCAAGGTTTAGAATCCAACCGAGCTGATACACAGCTTTAAAATGTAATTGAGGCTCTGTGGCATCTTGTCCCTTAAGTTTACAAAAAAATAGCAGATCGTCTAGATCAGCCAACTACGGATTCCACTCAGTCTCCAATATGCCCGAGGTTCTGCCAATACCTTTGTAGAAATTCTCGGGCTGAATCCAGCCCGAAGGGAAACAACCATTGGAAGAGCAACATCCAGCTCTATCTTTACTGCAAATCCCAAAAAAGGACTAAGACCGAGGCTCATTGGAACTTGCCAGCAAGCATTCCTTAGATCTAATAAGACTATGAAAGAGCCCTGTGGAAGCATGTCTCTCACTGAAAATTCTTATTGCATTTGAAATGTTTGTATCGAACACAGAGATTGATATTCCATAAGCAGAATTTAATCTCCATCCAAGGCTTACTTCACCAGAAGCTAGTGGAATAAAACCCATTCCTCACTGGTGACGGGGATGACTCCCCCGGCTCCACAGTTAGACTTGTGAATATCTGATCGCTCCTCCAAACCCACAGGTATAGAGGAGACCAGAATTCTGACTGAGGGGTACAAGTAAATTGTATGTGAAACCCGTCTTTAATGCCCCTGGGATTAAGTATTCAGGCCCCAACCCGAGACATGGCGTCATTGGTCCTCGGGTTTGGGCCAATAGGTTCGTGACTGAGTGGAACTTTTTAAAAACCTCCTTTACAGCAGAAGAGGTAGAGGAGGAAGGTACCCCAGGTCCTTTAGTAGCGTCCCTGAACGGAAGGAGCATCTAACAAAAGAAGCTCTGAAAGAGCACTTGTTCTTATCAGCCGCTATTTCTAAATCCGCCCGAAAAAGAAATGTCCCTTAAAAGGTATTGCACAAAGACTCATCTTTGATCCAATATCCCCAGACCAGGTCCTTGATTAGAGAGTGCTGCGAACGGAATTTGTTACAGCCATGTTTTTGTGCCAGAAAACTAATGGCATCTGTTACCAAAGCAGTAGCTGAAAGAAGGATTTCATAATCCTTCTAGACTAATCCTTTCCCAACAGACAGTCCTTTAATTGTTGAAGTCAGAAGTCCAACTTTCTGATCATACAAATGGAAGCAAACACCACGAACAAGGCGTCCGTCTTACGAAAAGGAGAAGTAGCAACCAAATAGTACTTCACACAACGAACCACATCCAAAGAGTGCAAAACCCTCTCCTTGTCATTGCTAGGCCTAGGACACAAGGAAGGGAGAACTACATCCTGATTGAGATGGAAGGCAGAAACCACCTTAGGAAGGAAATCTGGTTTAAAGCGAAATATACCATTTTGTGAGTACTCACCTGTAAAATGGTTATTAAGAATATGTCACACACCCCACTTCCAAATATTCATGACACTTGGGAACCCAGCCGGTAGAGGGCGATCTTGCAGAGATGACATGGAAAAAGGAGCCCCTCCTGGTCCATAAGTACTGGGTTCCTCCCACTATTCCTCAGTCTTCTTAAAAAGCAGTGAAGAACCAGGAAGAGCAAATTATATTCGATGATTGAAAAATAGTTTGAAAATAATAATCACCATATAAAGGATCCCTTAGAACAAAAAAGGGCGGGGGTAGTGGGGTGTGTGACATACTCGTAATAACCATTTTACAGGTGAGTATTCACAAAATGGTATTATTCCTAGTAGGTCACACACCCCACTTCCAAATATTCATGATACTTGGGACA
This sequence comes from Gastrophryne carolinensis, assembly GCA_027917425.1. Lineage (NCBI taxonomy): Eukaryota > Metazoa > Chordata > Amphibia > Anura > Microhylidae > Gastrophryne > Gastrophryne carolinensis. The sequence goes on from CM051239.1 coordinate 122,344,137, forward strand.
TCCAATAGCAGTTTCTATAATGGGTGGGGATCCCCAAGGAATAATGCATAACTTAAATTACTGCAGCTTGCAGAATTTTGCGGCCGAAAGCAGCATCCGCTGAGGCCTGCACATCAACCTTGTAAAACTTAGAAAAAGTATGCACAGAAGACCAAGTCGCAGCCTTGCAAACCTGTTCAACAGAAGCCTGGTGCTGAAAAGCCCAGGAAGCTCCAATAGCACGAGTAGAATGAGCGGTGACACGAAAAGGGGGAACCTTCCCCTTAGCCAAATAGGCCCCAATGATGGCCTGACGTATCCACTTACTAAGGGAAGATTTGGCAGGAGCAAAACCCTTCTTGGGCCCAGAAGGCACAACAAAAAAGGCATCCGTCTTGCGGAAGGCCGAAGTAGTAACTAAATAATACTTAACACAACGCACTACATCCAAAGAATGTAAGACCCTTTCCTTTTCGTTACTAGGTTTAGGACACAAGGAAGGAAGAACTATATCCTGATTTAGGTGGAAAGCAGACACCACCTTAGGAAGGAAATCCGGTTTAAAACGGAAAACAACCTTATCTTGATGCCTCTCAAAATAAGGGGCTAGAATAGACAAAGCCGCCAGTTCAGAAACTCGGCGGACAGAAGTAATAGCAACCAAAAAGGCAACCTTCTGAGTAAGAATAGGAAGAGGAATATCCTGCAAGGGCTCAAAGGGAGCGGCCTGCATAGCTGAAAGCACTAGGTTAAGGTCCCAAACAGGAAGTATAGGCTTTCTGGGAGGCCGCACATGCGCGACTCCTTGGAAAAAAGTCTTAACCAAAGGATGAAGAGCAAACGACCTTTGAAAGAAAATAGCCAAGGCAGAGACTTGCCCTTTCAAAGTACTAATCTGGAATCCCATATCCAGACCTCGTTGCAGATATTCCAGAATTCTAGGAATAGAAAATACTCTACAGGGCAAAGCCCTGGATTCACAAGTCCTGTAATAAATGACAGAGGAATACTTCTTCCTAGCTCTAATAAGAGTCTGAATAACCACATCAGAAAGACCTTATTCTTTCAAGACTTTAGCAGCCATGCCGTCAAAGCCAACGTTTGTAAATTGGGGTAACAAAGTTGACCCTGATTGATGAGATCTGGAAGAAGAGGCAGATGGAAACGATCCACTGCCAGCCTTACGACGTCTGCGTACCACAGACGTCTTGGCTACCTTGGCGCCACCAGAATTGCTGGCGCCTCCTCCTGTGCTAACTTGCGCACCACCTTGCTGATCATGGAGAATGGGGGAAACAGATATAGGAACCCCAGATCCTTCCAAGCCAGAGACATGGCATCCGCTGCCACTGCCAGAGGATCCTGGGATAGAGACACAAAAGCTGGAGCTTGTGATTGTGGCGAGAAGCAAACAGGTCCAACTGTGGAGTCCCCCACTTGTGACAGAGGAACTGAAAGACCCTTGGATTGAGAGACCATTCTCCCTGGCGAGAACATCCCCTGCTCTATCCCCGGAATGTAAACTGCTGATATGCAGGGAACATTGATCTCTGCCCACTGAAGAGAGACACTTCCCAGAGGGCACCCCAACTGCGAGTCCCTCCCTGGTGATTGATGTATGCAACAGCTGTTCGGTTGTCTGACCGAATCTGAACTGGCAGACCCTGTAAGAAATGGGTCAGTCGAAGTAGAACAAGACGTCTGGCCCGAAGCTCTAATACATTGATTGGAGAATGAGCCTCCTGAGGCCCCCACAATCCTTGGAACTGATGCTTCTTCCAGAAGCTCCCCCAGCCCACCAGGCTGGCATCTGTGGTAACCACTTACCAACGCGGAGTCAGAAATGACTTGCCCTTCTGGAGGTTGTGTGATATTAATCACCACTGAAGGGGACTGCAAAACGTGGGGAGACAATAGACAAGTCTGATTTAATGATAGTGGGCACCTGTCCCACTTTGCCAAGAGGAAGAGCTGAAGCGTCCTTATGTGAAACTGGGCAAACGGGAATGCCTCAAATGCAGCTACCATCAATCCCACTAGTCTCATCCCTAGACGGTTAGACTGACGAGGGTTGGACAAGAATAGACGAATCAAGTCCTGAATCAGAACCATTTTGGACTGAGGAAGAAAAAGGCCCAGGAAGGGAATCAGGCCCAGGAAGGGAATTTCCTTGGACGGACAGAGAGAGGATTTGGGGTAACTTATTACCCATCCGTACCTCTCTAGCGTAGAGACCACCGTCCTGGTGTCCAACTCTGATTGTTCGAGGGAGGAGGCCGCGATAAGAAGATCGTCCAGAAAAGGCACAATGCGGATGCCCTGGACCCTGAATATATCACTCCTGCCAGCATCTTGGTAAACACTCTTGGGGCCGAGGTAAGGCCGAATGGTCTGGTCTTCTATCGAGAACCTGAGAAATCTCTGGTGACCCGGAAAAATAGGAATGTGCAAATAAGCATCCTTGATGTCTATGGATGTCATGAAGTCCCCCTGACGGAGAGCATCGATCGTTGATCGCAGAGACTCCATGCAGAATTTTTTGAAACGGATCAATTGATTGAGTCTCCTTAGGTCTAGGATAGGCCGACAGAGCCGTCCTTTTTGGGTACCGTGAATAGGTTGGAGTAAAACCCCAAACCCCTTTCTGCTGGAGGCACTAGGCAGATGACAGCCATGTTTAACAGATTCGCTACTGCTGCCCGCAGTCCCTGCACAATTGCCGGATCTGACGGCATCCAGAACATGAAAAATCTGGGAGGAGGCCGGACCTCGAATTCCAGTTTGTAACCGGAAGAGACTACTTCCAGAACCCAATTGTCTGATACCTCCTGACCCCAGACCTGGAAGAAGAACCACAGCCATCCCCCCACCCGTAAGGGTGAGGGCGTCCCCTCATTGTTGAGCAGGCTTAGTGGCAGATTTGGTTTTGGACCCCCAATTCTGACTTGGACGGCCACGTCCCTTTCCTCTATTCCATGCATTCCCTCTAGGGGCTGAAAAGGCCGATCCTCTACCGGATCTAGACCCCCGAAAGGAAGGATGAGGAAGAGGCCACTCCACGAAAGGAACGATGTTGTTTCTTACGCTGAGGCAATTTACCTCCTTTAGTGATAGAATCCAATTTTTCTCCAAAGAGGCGCAATCCCACAAAAGGGAGCGCTGTAAGCGATTTCTTGGCTACAATATCACCTGCCCACTGCCGCAACCATACTGACTGCCGAATGGCGATTAACAAGGCAGAGGTTCTGCTGCACATGAGCAGAGTATCATCTAAGGCAGAAAGTACAAAAGATGCAAACATCTCACATCGCTTAAGAGCGGCGTACTCATCAGAGGCCGGATCAAGCCCTGAGTAATTCATTAGGTCTCTCACAACAGACCTCATAGCCACTGTCATGAGTGCAGAAGCACCAACAGGCAGCAAGGCCGAGCCCACACTGGAAAAAGCGTGGCACGCCATTTGATCAATACGCTTATCCTCTCCATCTTTAAGTGTAGTGGAGTCAGGAGAATGCAACACAGAAGAATTGGATAAATAAAGCACAGGGGCATCCACCAGGGGTGGTGATGACCAACGCTTAACAGTATCAGCTGGGAAGGGATATTTCTTGTCCCAGTCTAAGGGAATGCCAGGAAGCCACGCAGGCTTCTTCCATTCTTTAAGAATAATTTCATCAAAATGCTTTTGATTTGGAAATTCTAAACGAGGTTTAGAGACTCCAAAGAATTCCCCTTTTTGAGGAGGGACTACTTCAGGAGGAGTGATAACCAAAACCTCAAATAACTGAGCAAGAGCCTTTGGGGTATCCACAACACTAGCTTCACCCTGCTCAATCACAGTACCAACAAATTGCTGTTCAACAGAAACATCTGAATCCTCATATAATTCTCCTTCTTCTAACTGAGAAGGATCAGACCAATAAAGCATTTCACAGTTATCCAACTCACTTACCGGAATGGCCTGAGTCAAATGTTTCCTTTTAGCTGAGGCCTTCTTGGCCACAGAGCTAGACATTAATTTTTCAAGATGAGCCAATCTGGCACATAAATCAGAATGCGACTCACCACCCATGACAATATCACTGGGGGTACGGACAAGACATGGCGGAGTAGGAGATAAGGCAGAAGCCGCAGACGCCGAAGCCTGGGCCCCAGTTTGCTGCATAATAGTTAATTGAGCACAAGGGATGCAAAGAATTGCGTTATCCCCAACAAGGGATGTCCCACATCCAAAACATTGCCGAGTCTGTGCAGAGGGAACTGCATGCCCGTTGTCCTGAGATGCCTCCATATGGTGTTTAGTATTATACTATAATTGATTATAGTCGCCAAGTATATATGGGATTTACGCAATTGCTACCCGGGATGCCCCTTTAAATAGTCCCAAGTGGGAGGATATTAACACAAATGGACCCCCCAAGGCTTTAAGGGCTAAAGACCAGGAGAAACCCCTTTAAAATCCCTGCAAGGAAAACAAACAGTCACCAATGCACACAATACAATAAATGACAAAGCATGAAAAAAATGGCAGAAACTCCCTTCAGCAAGCTGAGGGGTACTCACAGCACCGGTAAATATGGAACGCTTCACGAATTTGCGTGTCATCCTTGCGCAGGGGCCATGCTAATCTTCTCTGTATTGTTCCAATCTTAGTATATGTGCTGCCAAAGCAAGCACAATGAGTGAAGACCATAGGGAAGCAACAGGAGCCAGGCAGACAAAGAGAGCACCCAGGTGCTCTTGAGAATGAAATGATTGCTGTGTGCCTAAGCCCCGCCCACCCCCAGAATCACATGACCAAGAATGGAGGGAAATTCAAATCTAAACATAGCCAGAAAACAAAGAGCTTTAAAAGGTAAGCAAAAGAATGGTGCCTAGACAGAAATAGGAAAATCAAAATAAAACATATCCTATTAAATAGTATAGTAAACATACATAATAATATATATGTAATAAATATTTATTTTATATATCTTTTTTTTTTTTTTTTATTATTTGTGTGCATGGTGACAAATAAGCCCAGATAACGCCCCCCCCCCCTCCTTTTTACCCCAGCAGGGTAAAGGAGAACTAAAGGGGAAAGGATAGAAATGCACCCATAAGGCACAAGGGGATTATAAAGGGACAGGGGCATCCCATGCCGAGAACACCAACCTGGAAACCACCTACCCACATTTGGGTCTCACGGAGGAGTAAAACTCCTGTATACACCAGACGGTGTATGTATCTACTTTTGCCTGAACCATACAGCCAGGGCTGGGAGGCATACAATATAACCAAACAGGTTTAAAGAGTATCAGACAGAAATAGAGAAAAAAAGGGGCCGGGAGCAAACCCGGCTACCTGCAGCTTGAAGGAGAGTCATCTTCTGAATGCTTCGCCGACTGCAGAGACGAAAAGACTAAGGAATAGTGGGAGGAACCCAGTACTTATGGACCAGGAGGGGCTCCTTTTTCCATGACATCTCTGCAAGATCGCCCTCTACAGGCGGGTTCCCAAGTGTCATGAATATTTGGAAGTGGGGTGTGTGACATACTAGGAATAACCACCTTATCCTGGTGTCTCTCAAAGTAAGGGGCCTGAATAGACAGAGCCGCCAACTCAGAGACATGCCGAACAGAGGTAATAGCCACCAAAAAGGCAACCTTTTGAGTGAGCACAGAAAGAGCCACATCCTGCATCGGTTCAAAGGGAGGCCCCTGGAGGGCCGAAAGAACCAAATTTAAGTCCCAAACGGGAACCAAAGGCTTCCTAGGGGGCCGAACATGAGTAACCCCTTGGAAAAAAGTCTTGACCAGAGGATGCAAAGCAAAAGACCTTTGAAAAAAAGACAGCCAGGGCAGAAACCTGACCCTTCAAAGTACTGAGCTGGAACCCCAGATCCAGGCCGTGTTGTAGAAACTCCAAAATCATAGGAATCGAAAACACCCTGCAAGGTAAGGCCCTAGCCTCACACCAGTCAATATAGGACCGCCAATTTCTATAAGTAAATGGTAGAGGAAGACCTCTTCCTAGCTCTAATCAAGGTTTGAATAACCGCCTCAGACAAACCTTCCTCCCTCAGGATGAAGGTTTCAGCAGCCACGCCGTCAAATTGGGTTAACGCAGTTCACCCTGAGAGATCAGATCCGGAGACAGGGGCAGTCTGTACTGATCTACCGCCAATCTTACGACGTCTGCGAACCAAACCTGTCTTGGCCACCTTGGGGCCACCAGAATTGCTGGTGCCCCCTCTAGAGCCAGCTTGCGCACTACCTTGCCCGCCATGGAGAAGGGGGGAAACAGGTACAGAAACCCCAGATCCCTCCAGGCAAGGGACAAGGCATCCACTGCCAGGGCCAGAGGAACCTGAGACAGAGATACAAAGGTTGGGAGCTTGTGATTGTGCCGAGAGGCAAAGAGATCCACCTCCGGAGTCCCCCACTTGTGACACAGGCCCGAAACACCCCGTGGTTGAGAGACCATTCACCTCGGCGAGAGAATCCCCTGCTCAGGGAGTCCGCCTCAGTGTTCTCCACTCCCGGAATGTATACTGCCGAGATGCATGGAACATTGCTCTCCGCCCATGTCAGAATCAGAGAGACTTCCCTGAGGGCCCTCCTGCTGCGAGTCCCTCCTTGGTGATTGATGTAAGCTACTGCAGTACAATTGTCTGATCTAACCTGAACTGGTAACCCCTGTAGGTGAAGTGTCAGACGCGACAGAACCAAGCGGATAGCTCTGAGCTCCAAGACATTGATGGGGTTGTGAGCCTCCTGAGGACCCCACAACCCCTGAAACTGATGATCTTTCCAGAAGCCTCCCCAGCCCGACAGGCTGGCATCCGTGGTAGCCGTCTCCCAATGAGGGGCGAGGAACGATCTGCCCCTCATCAGATTGCTTGATTCCAGCCACCACTGAAGGGATTGCCGAACCCTGGGAGACATCAGAAATTACTGATCCAAGGACTGTGGACATCTGTCCCATTTCAGCAATAGATGAAGTTGAAGCGACCTCATGTGGAACTGAGCAAAGGGGACTACCTCGAAGGAGGCCACCATCAATCCCACCAGAGTTACCCCAAGCCTGATAGAAGGGCGAGGATTGGTCAGGAGAACACGTATTAGATCCTGAACCCTCTGCACCTTTGGCTGAGGTAAGAACACTCTGGCCTGACTGGTATCCAGATTTATGCCCAGAAAGGAGATCTCCCTTGACGGGGAGAGAGAAGACTTGGGGTGGTTGATCACCCATCCGAACCTTTCCAACGTTGCCACCACCGTCCTGGTGTCCAACTCCGCCTGGCAGAGGGAAGAGGCTGTAATGAGTAGGTTGTCCAAATACAACACAATGCGAATGCCCTGGGCTCTGAGCAGGGCCATTATGCCCGCCAGAACCTTGGTAAACACCCTCGGTGCCGAGGTCAGCCCAAATGGGAGGGCCACAAACTGAAAATGCTGATCGCCCCACCACGAACCTGAGAAATCTCTGGTGTGCTGGAAAAATTGGTACATGAAGGTAAGCATCCTTGATGTCTATGGATGTCATGAAATCCCCCTGACGAAGGGAACCGATGGCTGAATGCAGAGTCTCCATGCGGAACTTCTTGGTTCTGATGAACCTGTTGAGAAGCTTCAAATCCAGGATGGGTCTCATGGAGCCATCCTTTTTGGGAACCGTGAAGAGGTTGGAATAATAGCCCCGGCCTCTCTCTAAAAGAGGCACCAGGCATATGACCGCCATGTCCAGGAGATCCTTTACAGCCAACAGGAGCCACTGCGCCGCCCGAGGGTCCGATGGCACCCGAGACCTTAGGAATCTGGGAGGAGGCCGGACTCGAACTCCAATTTGTACCCCGACGAGACCACTTCCAATATCCACTTGTCTGTGACCTCCTGGGCGCAGACCTGGAAGAAGAGCCGCAGCCGTCTCCCCACCCACAAGGGTATGGGCGCCTCCTCATTGTTGAGCTGGCTCAGGCCTGGAACCCCAGGTAGAGGCTGGACGGGCACGTCCTCTACCCTTGTTCCAGGAATCACCTCTAAAGCCAGAGTAGGCAAGACCTCTGCCCCCGCTGGCACCGCGAAAGGAATTAAAGGAGCTTGCCCCCCGAAAGGAGCGATGCAGCTTCTTACGCTGAGGTAGTTTCCCACCCTTCGCCACAGAATCCAATTTGTCTCCAAACAGCCGCGTTCCCAAAAAGGGCAAAGCTGTAAGTGACTCCTTGGCCGCAATGTCAGCCGCCCACTGGCGCAGCCAGACCGATCGGCGCATGGCCACCAACAGGGCCGAAGTTCTACTACACATGGTAATAGTGTCGTCCATAGCCGACAAAACAAAATTCATGAACAATTCACACCTCTTAAGGGTTGTGAATTCAACGATGTCCGGGTTGAGCTGGGTCCCATTTAACATGTCCCTGATCTCCGACCTGGTAGCCACAGCCACGAGTGCCGATGCACAGACAGGCCGCAAGGCAGAACCCACACTGGCAAAGGCATGACATGCCATCTGATCAATGCGCTTGTCCTCGCCATCCTTAAGGGTAGTGGTGTCAGGAGTATGCACAACGGAGGTGTTGGACAATCCTAAAATTGGCGCGTCAACCTCGGGAGGGGAAGACCAGCGCTTCACCGCGTCCAACGGAAAGGGATACTTCCTATCCCATTCCTGAGGAACACCGTGAAGGCGACTCGGCTTTTCCCATTCTCTAAGAATCATGCTGTCAAAATGATCCTGATTTGGAAACTCCAAGCGGGGCTTAGAGAACCCAAAGAATTCCCCCTTCTTCGGAGGGGCCTCCGCTGGTGGGGAAATATCCAGAACCTCTAACAGATGGGTCAGGACCCTGGGGGTATCCACAGCATCCCCCAGAATCAAAGAACTGCAATTCCTCAGTCTCAGATTCCTCAAACAATTCCCCCTCCTCAAGCAAGTCATAATCATAAAAATCAATTACCGGCATAGCCGGTGACAGATGACTTTTCTTAGCAGTGGCCTTTCTGCCCACTGAGCTAGAAATCATTTTCTCGGGGTTGGCAAGCCTGGCACATACATCCGAGTGCGACTCCCCACTAATGACAGTGTCATTCGGGGTACGGATTATGCGGGGTGGGGTAGGAGAGGCGGGCGGCACTGACCCAGACGCCTGGGGTCCCGACTGCCGCGTTATGGCCTGTTGCGCACAAGGTATGCAAATAAGTACAATCTCCCCCGTAAGGGATACCCCACAACCCACACATAGCCGGGATTGTCCCAAGGGAAGCCCGAGCCCGGTATCCTGTGGAGCCTCCATATGGTGATTTTAAGGTAGTCGCAATGACCTGAGGGAATTACGCTAATAAGCAACCCGGGATGCCCCTTAAGTCCCAAGTGGGAGGATTTATAAGTGCCCCAAAGTTCTGCTAGGGACCCTAGGACCGGGAGATCCCCCTTTTAAGCAAGGCACAGGGAGTCCTCCTGAAAGACACAAAGGCCATAAGCACATTCACACACACCTATATATATATACATATATATATATATTATATATACCATCATAAATCAATGGAAAAAGGGAAAAAGGACTAGCGCTGTCCCCTGACAGAATGGGGCACATGGCTAATTCAGGTACAAAAAAGGGGGAGCCCGGGAGGGCACTCACGTGTCTTGTCTAATGGCTGCCACCGCTCATCAGCTCAGAAGAGTGAGAAAGGGAGAAGTGGCAGGCCAGCGCAGATCGCGTGCCGCGCCTGGCCCCGCCCCCCTACACTCCCAACCAGCAGCGCGGTTCCCAGCTGTGGGCTGGGCTCCGCAATTGGCTCCAACAGAAGGGGGGGCGGGCAGTGTCAACGTGCGTAGCGCCCGGCCCCGCCCCCCCCCCCCGCAGCCTAAGGTGAAGAAGAAGCTCCCCTCAGCAGCAGCAAAAAACAGCGACAAGCCAGTAAAGTGAAGCACCAAGCGCCATACACAAACACATTCACACTGAAAGAAAAGGAAAAGAAAAGGAAAAGTCCTCCTCCCCCCCCCCACTGGAGGGTTAACAGAGGGACCCAGAAGGGGGATAATCCCGCACCAGTATGGTGTAAGGGATATATATATATATATATATATATATATATATATAAATAGGGACAGGGCATCCCAACCCAGGGTCACCAACCTGGATTCCGCCTACCCCTTAATATGGGGTCTCACGGGGGAGCATGGCTCCCTAAAGACCTATTAAGGTGATTCCTACCGTCACCCGGACCTGCAGCCAAGGCTGGGAGGCTAATAATGGGCTTAAAGAATAAAGGTGCGGGCAGAAATAGGGCAATTCTGTGAAATACTCACCTGTAGAATTGGTATTATACGCATACAGCACGTCCTGCTCCATCTATAATAATTACACATGGGTAATACTCCGCCAGAGGGCGCTGTTCACTGCAGACATGCAAAAACAGGCCCCTCCCGGCCCTTCATATACCCAGGGACCTCCCACAAATCCCCAGTATTGAAAAGCAGTGAGAAAAGAAGCCGGGAGAAACCAACCACCAACTGGTAACAATAGTAATGATAACAATCACCATACAGGGGATCCAGAAAAATGTAAAAGCAGGGTGGGGTGGAGCAGGACGTGCTGTATGCGTATAATACCAATTCTACAGGTGAGTATTTCACAGAATTGTATTATTCTAAGCATACAGCACGTCCTGCTCCATCTATAATAATTACACATGGGACATCCAATAGCAGTGTCCATAAAGTAGGGTGGGATCCCCAAAAACAAGGCACAGTGGACAGTAAAGGCGCTGTAACCTGCAAAACTTTGCAACCAGGTATGACATGAGCAGAGGCTCTAACGTCAATCTCATAACAAGACCTTTGAAAGGTATGAACAGAGACAAGTAACAGTCTAGTAAGATTCTTCCCCCTTAAAGGAATAGGCCAGTGTAACGGCCCAACCAGCCCACAGGCAACAGAAGCCTCGTGGAAAACTTAGAACTCTCCCAAGGGGAATGAGAACTGGTCACCCGTCAAAAGGCGGGAATACTGACCCCTTCATTAGCAAGAAGCCGAAAGCTTTACTCAGGACCAGAAGGCATCCAAGTAAGATCAATCCAAAGGGCGCATTGGCCCTGGAAGCAAGCGATATCAGGCGCATACATAAGGAGGCGCCCACAGACCCCAGGGGCATCAGTCCCCCTAAGGGACAAGAAACCATCAGGAAAAATTGCAACACCTGTTGAGGGAATGTAAACCCTTAACATTAGCATTATTAAGAATAAGGTCCGTAGTTAGACTAAAAGGACTTAAACAATGATCATAAAAACACCACTTGGGCAAAGAGGTCCGGCATAAGACGGAATACCACCACGGCATGGTGTGCATATAGATATATATATATATATATATATAAATATATATATATATAAATATATATATATCAAGCCAAGGCTAAGTAATCAGATCCACCTTCTCAGGCACACGTCTGACTGAGGCAGGAGCCCCCAGAGAAGCGACTAGGACTACAAAGCAGCTCAGACACAGAATGAAAAATGGATCCCAACAGGAACCACAGAAACTACTTGGGAGATGCCCATGAGTAAACCCCAAGAGAATTCCTCACAAGGAAGACAGAACCAGACTCCTACAAGAAGACAGCCAGGACAGAACCTGGACCTTCAGAGTACCTAGATGGGGAGCCAACCCCAACCTATGCTGTAAAGACTCTAGAACCCTGGGAACCAAGAACGTCCAACAGGTAAGAGACCAAAACTCATGCCAATCAGTATGGGTACACCATGAACCACAATAGACGGAGGAAGAGGAAGCCAAGGAAGCTTGCTCCTAGCCCCCCATATACCAAGTCACCCAGAAGATAAGCCCGTCTCCAAGGGGTAAATGAATCAGCTGTCAAGCCCCAGACAAGAGTCTGTAGATTGAGACGACAAAAGAAGGGGCCTGACAAGGGCAGAACCGCACTCCTAAGAGAGCGTACAGGTCAGCAGACCTCAGCAGAAGCATCTGCGAACCACAGTTCACAAGGCCACCCAGGCCATCAATCTCACGGGTCTCTCTATCAGCACAACTGTGCGCAGAACCCCACATAGTAGGGTGAACGAAGAGAAGGCATATAAAATAGAAAGTCTATGCATAATTTTACTAAGCCCCATGACCAGAGTCAGAATATTCTGGGACAGTAAAAACAAGGGCGGAGCCCCTGTGGTATAAGCGAGACCCAACAGAGCCACCCTAGTTGGCTCTCAGAGCGCCACCGGGATAGCATAACCTGCCACTGAAAGGCATCTATTGGAGCGAATACCGCAGAGGAGCAGGGGGCATAGACCCCGCCCAGATCGGGATCAGGAACCCTCCAGAGGGATCATCCTGCTTCAAGCTCCAGACCAATAATAAAACAGACCGTTGTCGTCCAACAGACCAAGAGTCCCCAAATAGGCAGGTCCTAAAAGAGGAGAAGTCCAGCCGTATAGAGTCAACGGAAGGCTCACTGTTGCAACAACCAGTAGGTAAGATGGACCCTCTAAGGGACCCTACCTAGGAACCACGGGGGGCTTGGGAAGAAAGCCCCCCCCCCCCGCCTACCTGCGAGACTTGGTACCCAAGGTGACCATTCACAGGAAGATGCAAGCAAAGAAGGGGGTGCCCCCTGACAGGGCCCTTGAATATGATCAGCTCAAGAGGAACCACCTTACCAAGGGGGAATGAGCACAGACCAAGCCCCAGGGGTGCTGGAACCCCATGTAGGATCAATAACCTACTGTGCCGAAGAGCCCAAGGGCTCGGTATATAGGGGACATCATCTTATACGCCACCAACGGGCCCACCAGCTGCAATCCTGCCTGGTGAAAGTAAGATGGCAGCAAAGGGGGGCAGAGCCCCTGTAACCAGGAGCCCACTTGTTGCCAAGGAAGAAGGCTCAAGCCTGATACGAATCCAAGGAATGGAGATAGCAGATAAGGGACCAAGAGGGATTGAGGTGACTGAGCACCCATCCAGTAACTCCCAGGGGACACCGCCGGCCGACCAATCCACTCGGCCTGGCGTAGAGACTGGGGAGTAAGGAAAGACGACCCGGTAGGTCCTAATGCGGACGCCCCCCCCCCCCACCCCAGGCATGTCCGAGACATCACCCCCATTCGCGCCATGACGAGTAGCCTGGGAGCAAAAGAGAGGCCACCAACAATGCCTTAAGCCGCAGGGTTGGTCCTGCCCCACCGCCTAGTAACGGTCTTGGTGTCCAGCAGACACAGGGGGAACTAAGAAGATCTAGAACTCCACAGGAGGTCGGAAGCTCCCCTTGCACAGGGCGCCTGTGTCCCAAGACAGAGATGTCATATAGGGACTACCTGTGAGAGTAGAATTGCCAGGCCTACCATAGGCCAGCGTGGCCCAGACTGCCTCATACTGTTGAGGGAAGGGGGAAGGTTAATATAGAGGCCATAGCCCCATACTGTTAAGGGCAACCTGTAAGTAAGCCCAAACTCTGTGGGCCCAGTACGGCCTGCACCAATTCCTGAGGGAAAAACAGGGGCTAGAAGCACCCTGACAACCACTGAGAGGGACCGCCCAGCAAAAGCTATCCTGTGTCCAGGGGAACTACCTCCTGGAACCACCAAAAGGAGAAGGTACATTCCTAGATGGGAAACAGCTGCTGCAGCAGTACCCTCGCCCAGAAGGGCGAGGGCGTCCCTTCATGCTTGGGAGGTCTTGGCAGATTTGGACTTAGTCCTGCCAGAGGGCCCAGGGCGTTGCCTGCCCACCCCATGGTGGAAATCCACACCGAACAGTTGGAAGCACACTTCAGGTTCGCGTTTGACACTAACGTAGGGAGGTGGAAGAGTGGCCCTGCCCCGGGGAGGCCGGAGCGGCCTTCTGCGCAGGGGTGCCTTACCCTTTTTCCCAAAAAGGTCCAAACGGGCCCAAATAGTCGCGTCAGCACCCCCCTGTCGCAGCCAGACAAGGCGGCGAATAGCTACCACAAGGGCAGAGGTTCTAGCACACATCTTAATGGTGTCATCCAGCGCTGAGAGGATGAACTTCACAAACACATCAAAGTCTGATAGCGCATTAAACACCCCCCAGGGGAGGTCCTCAGGCCGGTGGTCAAGTACTTTTCTAACAAGAGTCCTGGCGGCCACCGCAGTGATGGCCGCGGCACAGACCAGGCGCAGAGCCGTCCCTGCACACGAAAAGGCGTGGGAAGCCAGTCTGTCAATGCGCCGGTCCTCAGCATCCCGAAGGGTATGGTAATAAGGAGCCGTCATGAAGGGGGGGTTAGTAACCCCTATAATCGGTGCATCCATCACAAGAGGTGCTGACCAAAAATTAACCACATCAGGAGGGAAAGGGTACTTCCAATCCCAGACCCCTGGGACCCCTTTAACCCTTTAAGTGCCAGCCTACCTGGAGTTTTTGTCACACTCTGTTGCCAGACCATTTTGCACTATTTTGCCCTCCCCATGTTCAAATGTGATTTTTGAAGGGATTTCCAGGGATTTCCCAGGAAAATGATATATTGTTTTTTTCAGCAGAGTTTGAGCTTTAACATGTAATGTCTTGTTTGTCATTTTTTAGGTGTATTCTCAATATTTTTGGGCGAAATATGTGCAAAAAAATAAAAAAAATCAATTTTTTACAATTTGTAGTGTTTTTTTGTAATAAAAAATGTAAGTTTGTCAATAAAATCGTATTGCGTGTGAAACCCCAATTTCTCACAGTTACAGCGGTACCACATATGTATAGGTAGACACCCTTTCCTGCCCAGGAGACTCCCCCAAACTGAAACAGAGCTTTAGGGGATTTTCAGAAAAAATACAACTGTGTTATGCGCTATGTGCACCTTGCAGTTTTTCCAGAAAAACAACCCTTTACATTTGAAATACCCACCACAAACTATATATTCTCTGGAAGTACACACCTCAGGCTTTCTATTTGTACCAGGCTTGTTGATGTGGCCACAGTTTTCTAGAAGTAATCCCTCAATGTATTCTTTGGTTGCAAAGAGTTTCCCTAAAAAAAGGATAAAAAAGCAGAATCAAAGCCACATTTTCCTAAAAAAACTATATACAAACAAGAAAAAACATAGGTTCTGTCAAGGGAAGAGTTGCCAAACACCCCAAAGTAAAGCATGAGCATAACGGTCATTTTTCTTGAAAATTTCAGCTCTGCAGACAAAGTGTGCACCTTGCGATTTTTCAACCAAAACAACCCTTTACATTTGGAATATCCCCCATAAACCATATATTCCCTGAAAGTACACATGTTAAGCTTTCTAAGCGTACCCAGCTTGTTGTAGTGGGCTCATCTTTCTGGAATTAATCCCTCAAAGAACTCTTTGGTTGCGCAGGGTTTCCCTAAAAAATGTATAAAAAAGCTGAATAAAAAACACCTTTTCCTAAAATATAAATATGCAAACAAAAAAAAACAAGCTAAGTCTGAAAGCGAAAGGTCCCCCGAACAGAACAATACCCAACATGCAGAGGTACTATTAACCCTTTTAATTGCCAGCCTACTTGAGTTTTTGTCACCCTCTGTTGACAGGTCATTTTTCCCCATTTTGCGCCATGTTATGCGCCATGTTTTGCGCCATTTTTGCTGGAATTTTCAGGAAAATTATATATATATTTTTTGCAGCAGAGTTTAGGCTTTAACATGAAATGTCTTGTTTGTAAATTTTATTTATTATTAATTTTATTTATTATTAAGTAAAAAAAAAAAAATAAATAAAAATTTTTTTTAGAAAATTGCCTCCTTTATTTTAAATAAAAAATGTATTTGATTAAAGAAAACCATATTGCATGTGAAAGCCCCATTTCTACCGATTAGAACGGTACCACATATTTATCGGTAGGCCCCTGTTCCTGCCCAGGAGACCCCCCTAACTGAAACAAGTAATTTTTAACATTTACAAATAAAATACAACTACCATCCACACTACAAAGGGTTAAATCGAGAAAAAAAATGACATAGGGTCCCCCCTCCCAGGAGGGGGGGGGGGGCATTTTTTGGGGGATTTTTAAGGGTTAAAAACCCTTAAAAAATAAAAAAAAAATGACATGGGCCCCCCCTTACCCAAAGTAACCAGCCCGGGACCAGCTATGCAGGGCTTGGAGGAACAGGGCGCAGGGGCCAGCTTTTGTGGCCCCTGGCCCTGCAGGCTACAAGCCCGCATAGCCCGTGGGCCCGGGCTCTTCTGCCCCCCCCTGGGTTTTGGGGAGGCAGGTAATGGGGGTGCCAGGGGTTAATGGCAAGTCACCGGCTAGCGCAGGTGACTTGCCATCCCCCCAGCCTTGAGAACTGGTATAGAGGTCTCATGGACCCCTTACGAGTTCACAAGGGGTTAAATGTAAAAAAAACACAGACACACAAAGAGAAAAAATATTTTATTATTATTTTTTTTTTTTAATACTTACCTCCCATCCATAGTGGCACACTCTGTCCCTCGGTGATCACTGGCTTCTGCTCACTTGCTAGAGCCTTTTATAGCTGTTGGATGACAGAACACAAATTTAATTTAAAAAAAAATGACATAGGGTCCCCCCTCCCAGGGGGGGACCCCATTTTTTTGGAATTTTAAGGGTTAAAAACCCTTAAAAATCCCCCAAAAAATGACGTAGGGTCCCCCCTACCCAGCATTACCGACCCAGGCCAGCTATGGGGGCTTGTAGAACAGGGTGCAGGGGCCAGCGTTGGTGGCCCCTGGCCCTGCAGGTTACTAGCCCACATAGCCACTAAGTGGCCCGGGCCCTTCTGCCCCCCCCCCTGGCCGTTGGGGAGGCAGGTAATGGGGGGCTGGGGGTTAATGGCAAGTCACCCACTAGCCGCAGGTGACTTGCCAGACCCAGAGCCTTGTGAACTGGTATAAGGGGTCTCATGGATCCAGACAGCACCTGCTCCGCCGTAGGCAGCACACGCGGCACGGCTTGCAGGTCATCCCCGCTCGAGTGAGACTCATCAGGAGTGAGGTTTAGGTCCGGGGAGACGGGTGTATTGAAGGGAGGTGCAGCCACTGGCAAACCTGATTGCAGGGTCAGTGCCTGTTCAGCACACGGTCCGCAGACCCGTGCTCTGTCAGCATCAGCATGGGGCTGACCACACACCGCACACAGCCGGTCATGTCCCAGAGGGACCCTGGGTACATAATTCTGAGATGCCTCCATATGGTGATTATCTGAGCAGTATGCCCACAGGGATTTACGCAATAGGCAACCCTGGATGCCCCAAGACCCGCTAGGAAGTGGGAGAATTTGTTATGTGGACCCGCTGTAATATATGTGAGGGCGGGAGAAGCCACCGAAGTCCTGGCGTCTGAAAGACATAATGGGACAAGAGGGGGGTGTCAGTGCCATGTGCAGTCGAATAAACACGTAGAACAATGCCGCCCCGGAGGGCACTTACATGACCAAGGGAGGAGGCGGATCGCACCACGCGCGCGCGAAGATTGTCAAAATGGCGCCAAGCGAACCTCGAGGCGTCGGCCTGACCAGGCTGGGACGCGGAGTGCGTCATGCCGAGTCCCCGCCTCCCCCAAAGAGCGCAAAGCTCTAACCAACGGAAAAAAGAAAGACAGTAGTGGATAGAAAGCGCATACATTGCTGTCACGCTGGAAAATGATGCTGCCGGCTAATGTTAATGAAAGGACAAACAGGCTCGCAACTGTTGAGCAAGGAGCGCGACACTGACACCCAAGTATAATAAAAGATCAAAGGCCTTAACGTGTTATATTGCACTAGGACTGCCACACATACCCCCCCCCCTTTCTTTTCCCCCGAGCTACGGGAGGAAGCGAGGGAGAAGCGGACCAGCGTCCAGGGACTAACTCTGTGAGGGGCATGGGCAACAATGCAGGGCCTCCACTAGAGGCTCACCATCGGCCTAACCGCCTACCCTATGGTGGGGGATTGCGGTGGAGCATGGCTCCGTTAAGCACACAAGGTGCTGCCTACCTTCACCCGACCAACGCAGCCCAGGCTGGGAGGCATATTCTTCATAAAGAGGACAGGTGGAAATAGTCCCACAGGGCCACGGGCTGTAAAGCCCCGCTCGCCTGCGAGAGCGTGATATCTTCATGTCTTCGCAGTTCAGCACTGCAGAGAAATCTGGGGATTTGTGGGAGGTCCCTGAGTATATGAAGGGCCGGGAGGAGCCTGTTTTTGCATGTCTGCAGTGAACAGCGCCCTCTGGCGGAGTATTACCCATGTGTAATTATTATAGATGGAGCAGGACGTGCTGTACGCTTAGAATATGGCCGGGCGTAAGCCCGGCTTACCTGCAAGGAAGAGAAGCAGACGTCTTCTGACTTGCTCGCCGTCCTGCAGAGAAGGAACTTGGGAATGTGTGGGAGGTCCCAGGTTTTTATATACCGGGAGGGGCTTCTTTTTTGCTTTCATCTCTGCAGAAGTTCGCCCTCTACAGGACCATAACCCATATGTCATGTATAGTGGAAGCGGGGTGTGTGACATACTTGGAATAAAGACACTGACACATAAGAAAAAATATTTTATTTTTTTTTTTACTTTTTAATACTTACCTCCCATCCATCCGTGTCCCACGCTGATCAATCTGGCTTCCTGCTCTCCTGCTGCAGCTGGAAGCTTTTTATAGCTGCTAGGCTACAGAACATAAGGGGTTAATTAAAAAAATGACGGGGGAACCCCATTTTTTTGGGAATTATAAGGGTTAAAAACCCTTAAAAGGTGAGGAAGTAAATTCGATCCTTCCGATCCTTCATTATCCGTAATAGATCATAATTTCGCTATTTTATCAACCACCTTGTCCGCAAGATTGACAGAGGGGTTATTTATAGAAATCTAAAACCCTGTTTATCACATGGGATAATTCCTATTCCTCTTATGGGAATTCGATTCGGAAGAGGATTTAGGTATATTCTTGGAAGCTTAGTCCGGAGTCAAAGACTAAGAGACATAAGCAAACGAGGGGCGAGAGCTATATCCCCAAATAAAACTAAACATGCCCAAAATAGACACTATTAATAAATAAAAGTGACTTACCAGGGCAAGGCTGGGCCTCCTTCTCCCAGAATCGGCAGCCGGCGGAATATTAGATGAATCCTGACCCACATTAAGTATCTCTGTGGAGGAATCTTTATAGGAACCAACATAGGTTCAATATAACTGTCATCCGCTTTATCTGCCATCCTTCTGGTACGAGGCACCATGGATCTGCTTCCTGAGTCCGCCTAAATAGGGCAGGAGCATAATCCCAATGACTGTTAACCCTTTTCAATAAAATTGTAGAAAGGGAGGCCAATAACAGTTTTGCCAAAATACTGTGCTGTCCCTTTAAGGCCTAGCACGTGGCTGAGCAGGGAAAACCTCGGGTGCTGGAACGTGACGTCAGTAGCCCGGGAGGAAGAAGCCCGAATCCCAACTTACTGATAGGAAGTTATAACAGGAACACGCTAGGCGCGCGTGATCTCCTACTTTGCTGGCCGCCAAAACATGGCGAACGATATCTGGGAAGAATCCCTGGAAAAAAAGGGATCAGCAGCACCCGACCCCCAATTTCCGTCTGGCAGCCGCATCGGAGGTACGGAAAGCGCGACCGCATTCGTCAGAGCCTGGCGGGGAAGAGACAGCCAGATCGCGTCATTCCCCTCTCTTCCCCGCCTCTTAAAGGTAAAGCGCCCATAAAAAAGTCAAGTGAAAATTAAGCTGGAAAAAGATCCCAGAGCAACCAATTCTTCAGAGAACTTCCAGATAGTCACAATCTTACTTATAAAAATTAAAAAATTTTCTAATGGGGTCCGGTCACCCCGGCTTCTTCCATATAAATCATCCTCTGTAAGAGGGAAAAGCAAAGTTTACCCTCATTTGAATAACAAAGAATGGGATCTGGCCTAGAATCCCATAGGGTATCCCGGGCCCCAGGCATAGTAACAACCTTCTGGACTGAGAAATGGACCCCCTGCTTGAATCAGGCCCATAGCACCGGAAAAGTACAATTCTGTGATAACTCACCTGTAGAAATTTTTTTTTACGGTATACAGCACGGCTTGCTTCATTCAATTCTTCACATTTGGGTAATCCACCACAAGGTGGCGCAGTCGACTGCAGAAAGACTTATGGCTCCTCCCGGCCCATAAAAAGGGCAGGAATTACCCAGAGACCCCAGCTTTTGAAAAGCAGTAATGCAAGACCATGTTAATAAAAACACAGCCCCACTAAGAGAAAACTCTCTAAAAAAAAATCACAATAACAAGGCAAAAGAGGATAACAAGGGAGGGATGAAGCAAGCCGTGCTGTATACCGTAAAAACAATTCTACAGGTGAGTAATCCCAGAATTGTATTTTTCCTGGTATACAGCACGGCTTGCTTCATTCAATTCTTCACATTTGGGACATCCAAAAGCAGTGTCCATGAAGAAGGGTGGGATCCCCAGTGAGCAATGGCAGGCAGTTCAAGCCACTACCGCCTGAAGCACCTTGCGTCCAAACAGCATCAGCTGAGGCCCTAACATCAACTTTGTAAAACTTGGAAAAAGTATGAACTAAAGACCAAGTAGCGGCCTTACAAACCTGTTCAACAGAAGCCTGGTGCTGAAACGCCCAAGAGGCACCAATAGCCCTAGTGGAGTGAGCTGTAACACGGAAAGGGGGTTCCTTCCCCTTGGCAGAGTACGCTTGCACCACCGCCTGTCTGATCCACTTGCTGATAGTGGATTTGGCTGGAGGCAAGCCCTTCTTAGGCCCGGCAGGAAGGACAGACCGAGAATCAGACTTCCGAAAGGACTCAGTGGCGACCAAATAAAATTTGAGTGCCCTGAACACATCCAGGGAATAAAGGGTCCGTTTCTTAGAATTAGAAGGGGCAGGACACAAGGGGCAAGTCAATGTCTTCATTGAGATGAAAGGCAGATACAACCTTAGGCAAAGATTCCGGTTTAAGACGGAACACCACCTTATCCTGATGCCGCTCAATGTAAGGAGGTTTAATGGAGCCGCCAGCTCAGAGACGTAACGCACCAAAGTGATAGCAACCAAAAAGGCCACCTTAAGAGTCAGAATGGGAAGAGCAGCATTGCGCAGAGGCTCGAAGGGGGGACCCTGGAGAGCAGAAAGCACCAAATTCAAATCCCACACCGGTAGCAGAGGCTTACGCGGTGGATGTACATGAGCAACTCCCTGGAAAAAAAGTTTTGACAAGCCTACGATTTGCGAAAGATCTTTGGAAAAAAAATAGCCAAGGCCGAAACCTGTCCTTTGAGGGTACTCAGTTGTAGACCCGACTCCAGACCACGTTGTAAAAACTCCAGAATCCTGGAAATGGAGAAGGTGCAACAAGGAAAAGACTTAAAGTGGACCAACACCCAGGA
Source organism: Gastrophryne carolinensis (assembly GCA_027917425.1). Classification (NCBI taxonomy): domain Eukaryota; kingdom Metazoa; phylum Chordata; class Amphibia; order Anura; family Microhylidae; genus Gastrophryne; species Gastrophryne carolinensis. The sequence continues at coordinate 122,365,414 of CM051239.1, forward strand.
TTTTGACTATCCTGGGTCTTGGTCCACTTTGGTGGGGCACCCCCGATCGGGGTGCCCCGCTGTGTGAAACCCCCCCCGATCACCCTAAAAACTCACCTCTCCCCGCTCCCAGCGCCGACGAACAAGGGATTTGACAGCCGCGGACAAGCGGCTCCTCCGCCGCCGCCGCCTCCCGCGCGTCCCTCTTGACGCGCGCGTGCGCCCGTGCCGGCCATTCACAGACGGCCGGCGCGGGCGCGCGCACACCTAGAGGGGCACGAGGGAGGCGGCGGTTTGGGGTGTTTGGGGGGGTTTCACCCCGCGGGACATCCCGATCTCGGATGTCCCGCGGGGAGGGAGGTGATCGGCCCGGGAATCTTATAGATCACCCGAGGGTGATGGTCCACTTTAAACTCGCACCAGGCAATGTAAGCATGCCAAACCCTATAGTAAATCATAGCCTGAGCCTGAATCATAGCTTTGACGACCGAAGCCGGCAATCCCTTATTCATCAGGATGGAGGTTTCAGCAGCCAAGTCGTCAAAGCCAGCGTTTGTAAATTGGGATGGCACAGCTGTCCCCTGAGTGAGTAGCCCTGGATCGTCGGACATGGCGAACTGATCCACCGCCATTTGGACTACGTCCGCGAACCATACCCTCTTCGGCCAGCGGGGGGCCACCAGGATGGTCGGTACCCCCTCCTGGGCTATCTTGCGCAGCACACGACCCAGCAGAGGAAAAGGAGGAAACGCATAGAGGAGTCGAAACTCCATCCAGGGAATTGCTAACGCGTCCGTGGCGAAGGCTAGAGGATCTCTTGACAGGGAGACGAATTTGGGAAGCTTGTGATTGTGACTGGACGCAAACAAGTCCACGTCCGGCTAACCCCAGCGGCGACACAGGGCGAGAAAAATCTTGTTGAGAGACCACTCCCCCAGGCGAGATGTCCCCCTGCTCAGAGAGCCCGCCTCCTGGTTCTCCACCCCCGGGATGTAAACCGCCGAGATGCAGGGAACATTCTCCTCCGCCCAAGACAGAATCTGGGTCACCGCCTTGAGGGCTCGTTTGCTGCTGAGTCCCGCCCTGATGACTGATGCGACCGCCGTCTGATTTTCCGAGCAGATCTGGACCGCACGACCCTGAAGATGGGGAGTCAACTGATGGAGAACCAATCTGATCGCTCTCAACTCCAGAATATTGATGGGAACATGAGCCTCCTGCGGGCCCCACTGGCCCTGGAACTTCAGAGATTGCCAGAAACCTCCCCAACCGGTCAGACTGGTGTCCAGGGTGACAATCTCCCAGCACGGGGGCAGAAGATTCCTCAAGTCCAACCACCACGAGAGGGACTGTCTGGCCAGAGGGGACAGAGCGGATTCCTGCTCCAGGGACTCCCAAGCAGTCAAGAGTTTCCACTGAAACGGTCTCATGTGGAACTGGGCAAAGGGAACCGCCTAGAAGCAAGACACCATGAGGCCCACCAACTGCATGAGGACACGACAGCAGGGGATGAGGACACGACAGCAGGGAGCACACCTGCATCTGAAGACCCTTCACCTTCTGCTGAGGAAGAAACACCTTGACCTGAGAAGTATCCAGCGTCATGCCCAGGAAGGACCTCACCAATGACGGAGAGAGTGAAGACTTGGGATAGTTGATCACCCAACCGAAGAACTCGAGGGTGTACAGTACCACCTGAGTATCCCTCTCGGCCTGATGAAAAGAAGGAGCAGCAATCAACAGGTCGTCCAGATAAGGAAGAATGCGAATGCCCTTGCTCCTGAGGAGGGCCATGACACCCGCCAGTACCTTGGTGAACACCCGAGGGGCTGAGGTAATACCGAACAGCAAGGCCACAAACTGGTAGTGTTGATCCCCCAGAGCGAACCTCAGGAACCTCCGATGTCCCAGGAAGATAGGAACGTGCAGGTAGGCATCCTTGATGTCCACCGTGGTCATGAAGTCGCCTGGCCGAAGGGAGCTCACCGCTGACCGTAATGTCTCCATGCGGAAATGTTTGAACCTGACAAATCTGTTGAGACCCTTTAGATCCAGTATGGGTCTCAGGGAGCCGTCCTTCTTGGGCACCATGAACAGATTGGAGTAGAACCCCATCATCCATGGCAGCCTTCAGCAAGGTGCCTAACCTTCTTAAGTGCAATGGCAACAATAGCCGTGGCACAGACCAGGCGCAAGCCAGCCCCCACAAAGGAGAAGGCAAGCTAGTTGATCCATACACCGATCAGCATTGTCGCGTAAGGTAGTGGTATCAGGAGACGGCATAACAGAAGTATTAGACAGCCCCAGGACGGGGGCGTCCACCTCAGGGGGACAAGACCAGCAACGAACCAAGTCGGCCGAGAACGGATACCTTCTATCCAGTCCCTTGGGCACCTAGGGCAACCTGTTGGGCCGTTCCCAATTTTTTGAGGACCATCTTTGAGAACCAGCTCCCACAGACAAATAACAGGCAGCCACAGTAAAACACAACCAGTATGAAAGACACCAATAAAGCAAGTGGGAACACAATAAGGGTGGTTTCTCCCTCCCCCATCAAGGCTCACCATTAGCCTGTGGACAGCTACCCTTTGGGTCAGGGTCTGCAGGCCCAGAGCAGAGCTCTGTGAACACCCGACCCCAGGTGTTCTCCTACCTTCACCTGATCCGTCAGCCGGGGCTGGGAGGCAGAAGGGTCCGGAAACAGGCGGGAATAGGCTTGCAGGGCCGACGGGCTTGGTATGCCCCCGCTCACCTGCGGATAACTGGAGAGATAAAATCTTCTGTCTTTGCAGTCAGGACTGCAGAGAAACTCTGGGGTCTCTGGGTAATTCCTGCCCTTTTTATGGGCCAGGAGGAGCCACAAGTCTTTCTGCAGTCGACTGCGCCACCTTGTGGCGGATTACCTAAATGTGAAGAATTGAATGAAGCAAGCCATGCTGTATACCAGGAAAAAATACAATTCTGTGAAGTACTCACCTGTAGAATTGGTATTATACGCATACAGCACGTCCTGCTCCATCTATAATAATTACACATGGGTAATCCTCCGCCAGAGGGCACTGTTCACTGCAGACATGCAAAAACAGGCTCCTCCCAGCCCTTCATATACCCAGGGACCTCCCACAAATCCCCAGCATTGAAAAGCAGTGAGAAAAGAAGCCGGGAGAAACCAACCACCAACTGGTAACAATAGTAATGATAACAATCACCATACAGGGGATCCAGAAAAATGTAAAACCAAGGTGGGGTGGAGAAGGACGTGCTGTATGCGTATAATACCAATTCTACATGTGAGTACTTCACAGAATTGTATTATTCTAAGCATACAGCACGTCCTGCTCCATCTATAATAATTACACATGGGACATCCAATAGCAGTGTCCATAAAGTAGGGTGGGATCCCCAAAAAAGGCACAGCAGACAGTAAAGGCGCTGTCACCTGCAAAACTTTGCTACCAAGTACGACATGAGCAAAGGCTCTAACGTCAATCCCATAACAAAACCTTTGAAAAGGTATGAACAGAGACAAGCAGCGGTCTAGCAACCTATTCAACAGAAAACCTGGTGCTGAAGGGCCAAAGGTACCCAAATACCAATATAACGGAATAAACGAGAGAGGGAGATTCTTCCCCCTTAAAGGAATAGGCCAGTGTAACGGCCCAACCAGCCCACAGGCAACAGAAGCCTCGGTAAAACTTAGAACTTTCCCCAACGGGGAAATGAAAACTGGTCTCCCGTCAGACAGGCGGGGATACTGACCCCTTCATTAACAAGGATCAGCAAGAAGCCGAAACCTTTACTCAGGACCAGGAAGGCAACCATCCAAGTAAGATCAGTCCAAAGGGTGCATTGGCCCTGGAAGCAAACGAGATCAGGTGCATACGTAAGGAGGCGCCCGCAGACCCCAAAGGGCATCAGTCCCCCTAAGGGACAAGAAAACAACCAGGAAAATTTCAACACCTGTTGAGGGAATGTAGACCCCTTACTTCAACATTATTAAGAATAAGGCCCATAGGCAGACTAAAAGGACTTAAATAAAGATCATAAAACACCACTTGGACAAAGGGGTCCGGCGTAAGGCGGAATACCACCACGTCATGGTGTGTATATAGATATATATATATATATATATATATATATATATAACGAGCGAAGGCTAAGTAATCAGATCCACCTTCTCAGGCACACGTCTGACTGAAGCAAGAGCCCCCGGAGAAGCGACTTGGACTACAAAACAGCTCAGACAGCATCCAGAATAAGTCCCAAGGGAAGAATCCACAGGGCAAATAGAATGGAAATTGATCCCAACAGGGACCATAGAACTACTTGGGAGATGCCCTTGAGCAATCCCTCACAAAGAAGACTGAACCAGACTTCTACAGGAAGACCGACAGGACAGAACCTGAACCTTCAGAGTACCTAGATGGGGAGCCAACCCCAATCTATGCTGTAACGACTCTAGAACCCTGGGAACCGAGAACGTCCAACAGGGAAGAGACCAAGACTCATGCCAATCAATATGGGCACACCATAACCCACAATAGACGGAAGAAGAGGAAGCTGGCTCCTAGCCCCCCATATACAAAGTCACCCAGAAGATAAGCCCATCTCCAAGGGGTGAATGAATCAGCTGTCAAGCCCCAGACCAGAATCTGTAGATTGGGACGACAAAAGAAGGGGCCTGACAAGGGCAGAACCGCACTCCTGAGAGAGCGTACAGGTCAGTTGACCTCAGCAGAAGCATCTGCGAACCACAGTTCACTAGGCCACCCAGGGGCCATCAATCTCACGGGTCTCTTTATCAGCACAACCGTGCGCAGAACCCCACATAGTAGGGTGAATGAAGAGAAGGCATATAAAATAGAAGGTCTATGCATTATTTTACTAAGCCCCCATGACCAGAGTCAGAATATTCTGGGACAGTAAAAACAAGGGCAGAGCCCCTGTGGTATAAGCGAGACCCAACAGAGCCACCCTAGTCGGCTCTCAGAGTGACACCAGGATAGCATAACCTGCCACTGAAAGACATCCATTGGAGCGAATACCGCTGAGGAGCGGGGGACGTAGACCCCCGCCCAGATCAGGATCAGGAACCCTCCAGAGGGATCATCCTGCTTAAAGCTCCAGACCAATAATAAAGCAGGCCATTGTCTTCCAACAGGCCAAGATTCCCCAAATAGACAAGTCCTAAAAGAGGAGAAGTCCAGCCGTATAGAGTCCACGGAAGGCTCATTGTTTTAACAAAGCCATTAGGTAAGATGGACCCTCTAAGGAACCCTACCCAGGAGCCACAGGGTGTTTTGGAAGAACCCCCCCCCCCCCCGCCAACCTGCGAGACTTGGTACCAAAGGTGACCATTCACAGGAAGATGCAAGCAAGGAAGGGGGTGCCCCCTGCCAGGGTCCTTGAATATAATCAGCTCAAGAGGAACCACCGTACCAAGGGGGAATGAGCACAGACCTAGCTCCAGGGGTGCTGGAACCCCATGTAGGATCAATAACCTACTGTGCCGAAGAGCCCAATGGCTCGGTATATAAGGGACATCATCTGATACGCCATCAACGGGCCCACCAGCTGCAATCCTGCCTGGTGAAAGTAAGATGTCAGCAAAGGGGGACAGAGCCCCCGTAACCAGGAGTCCGCCTGTTGCCAAGGAAGAAGGCTCAAGCCTGAACCGAATCCAAATGCAATCCTAGGAAAGGAGATACTGGAGAATGGGACAAATAGGAACCAAGGTGACTGAACACCCATCCAAATAACTCCCCATTGTAAGTAAGAAGGACAACGTGATAGGTCCTTGTGCGGCTGCCCCTTGGTCTCATTCGAGACAGCACTCCCATCCGAGCCGTAGCGAACACAGGGAGCGGGAGAGGGGCCTAATAACACGGCCGCAATCAGCGGTGTTGACCACCAACACCAACCTGTAAAAGCCTCTGTGTCCTGAAGACACATGTGAGCCAAAATAAGCATCTTAGCATCCCACGGACGACCAGAGGCCCACTGATTTACAGAGCACCGACAGCCCAACTAAGAGACGCCAAGCGGAAATGCCTGTGGATACAAATCGCCAAACCCATGGAGGGTTAGGATGGGCCCTGCCTCATCCTCCAGGGGAATGTGGAACAAAGTGGGGGAGAGGCCCCTGCCTCTATCTGTTAAGGGCATCCTGTCAAGGAGCCCAGACCTAGCAGGCCAAGGAAGGCCTGCACCAACACCTGAAGAAAGACAGGGACTGGAAGTACCCTGACCAACTCGGGGAAGAACCATCCAGTAAACACCGTCCCGCATCCGGAGGAACTACCTCCTGAATCCACCAGAACGAGGCATGGTGCCTCCTGATACGAGCAAGGTGCTGTGGCCATCCCATCATGCTTGGGGGGTTTTGGGGAAGGAGTCGGACTTAGCCCGGCCAGAAGGCCCCTGACGTTGTCTGCCGCTCCTGGGGCAGGAATCTGCACCAGACCCGGGAAGGGGCACCCCTGGTTCTTGCTTCACACTATGATATGGAGGGGGAGGGGTATCCCTGCTCCGAGGGGACCGAGACGGCCGCCCTTGATGGGGTGAATTGCCCTCTTTTCCGAATATATCCAGACGGGCCCCAAACAGGCGTTGCCCTCTAAAGGGAAGCCCGGTCAGAGTCCTTTTAGCAGCCTCGTCAGCCCCCCACTGTCGCAGCCAGAGCAGTCGACGTATAGCCACCACTGGGGCAGAGGTCCTCGCACACATTCTGATGGTGTCATCCAGAGCTAAAAGGATAGATTTAACAAAAATATCACAACTGGAGAGTGCATTAAACACCTCCCAGGGTAAATCCTCAGGGTGATGCTCAAGCTTCTGTCTTATGAGGGTTCTAGCGGCCACTGCAGTGATGGCCGCGGCACATACAGGACGCAGCGCCGTTCCTGCACAAGCAAAGGCGTTCGAAGCCAGCCTATCGATGCGCCGGTCCTCGACATCCCGAAGGGTGCTGTAAGCCTGGGCCGTGAAGAAGGGGGGGGTTAGGAACCCCAATGATCGGTGCGTCCACCACGGGGGACGATGACCAACAATCAACCATCTCAGGGGGAAAAGGGTATTTCCAATCCCAGTCCTCTGGGATCCCTGGAAGTTTAGTGGGGCATTCCCATTCCTTAAGCACAAGAGCGTGGAAGTGAGCCTGCTCGAGAAATTCCAAACGCGCAGTCGCCGCATGGAAGCGCTCCCCTCTCAGCTTGGGGACCGCGCCAGGGAGCAAAATAGACAGGGCCTTAAAAATCCTAAGCAACATACCATCAATGTCAAGCTGGCCCCAGTCATCCTGGCCAGCATCATCATGACTCCTCAGCCTCTCATCAGAGGAACCCGGGTCAGAGAACAGGTCTCCATCGTCAGACGGAACACTATCACGCGGAGAAGAGAGCTCCTCCGAACCCATAGCAAAGGCCAAAGCCGGGGGCGTCAAGGGCCGCTTCCTGCCAGGACCCAAGCGTTCGGACAACCCCGTAACAATCTGGTCAAGCGTAGGCCGTCTAGAAGACAGGTCAGGTTGTAACTCCCCGCTTGCGCATGACTCAACAGGAGTGAGATTTAGGCAAAGGGAATAGGGAGAATAGGAGCGAGGTGCAGCCACAGGCGCTGCTCGCAGGGCCAGTGCTTGCTCGGCACAGGGCGCAAACCCGTGCCCTGTCAGCATCAGCATGGGGGATACCACACGCTATACACAGCCGGCCTTGTCCCAGAGGGACCCCGGTCACGCAATCCTGAGATGCCTCCATATGGTGATTACAGTGTGCCCGTAGGGATTTATGCAATAGGCAGCCCTGGATGCCCCAACGACCCGCTGATTAATGTGGGAGATTTGTAGGAAGGCCCGCTAATAACTATATATGTATAAATAGATATATATATATATGTATAAGGATATAAGAGGCCAGGAGAAGCCGCCGGAGACTCGGCGTCTGAAAGACATAAGGTGAAAGAGGGTGTCAGGGCCATGCGCAGCTGGAAGAACATATAATAAGAAATCGCCTGCGAGGGCACTTACAGACCAAGGGTAGAGGGGAACAGCCGCCGCCGCCGCCGCCGCGCGCGAAGAACATCAAAATGGCGCCCAACGTACCTCGAAGGGCGGGCTCAATGCTCGGCCGTGACGCAGAGTGCGCCAAGTCAAGTCCCCGCCCACCCCGAAGAGCGCAAAGCTCTGAGGTAATGAATAAAAAAGCAAGGAAAAAAATCACAACTGCTATTGTAACGAAAAGGCGCCGCGGCATCTAACGACTCAGCAAACTATGTAGTAGAGAGAAAAACGGCGGCAGCCAAAAACAGAATAAAGAGCAAGCAGTGCGGCTCTGACACCCAGATGTAGAAATAAAGGCTTTAAGCGTGACTAACAGTACACTGGGACCGCCACACACCCCCCCCTTTCTTTTCCCCCTAACTAGAGGGGAAAAGGGAGGGTGGCGACCCTGTAGGGTCCACCACTACTCAGGGCACGGGGCAATAATGCAGGATGGGCATCCACTAGAGGCTCACATCAGCCTAACCGCCTACCCTATGGTGGGGGATTGCGGTGGAGCATGGCTCCGTTAAGCACACAAGGTGCTGCCTACCTTCACCCGACCAACGCAGCCCAGGCTGGGAGGCATATTCTTCATAAAGAGGACGGGTGGAAATAGTCCCACAGGGCCACGGGCTGTAAAGCCCCGCTCGCCTGCGAGAGCGTGATACCTCATGTCTTCGCAGTTCAGCACTGCAGAGAAATCTGGGGATTTGTGGAAGGTCCCTGGGTATATGAAGGGCCAGGAGGAGCCTGTTTTTGCATGTCTGCAGTGAACAGCGACCTCTGGCGGAGAATTACCCATGTGTAATTATTATAGATGGAGCAGGACGTGCTGTATGCTTAGAATATACTTACCTAAACCTTCCTGGTTCAGGAGCTAGTGGTCTGGCTCCTACCTCACGGAGGAACATGGAAACAACTGGGGAATAGAAGGAGTCAGGACTTTATTCTGGCTGGTGGTCACGTGTTTCCCTTGGTGGGAGGAGCCTGGAGGTCTCAGGCGTATGCTGCCCGAAGGATGTTTTGAGAAAATACAATTCTGTAGAATTGGTATTATGCATATGAGTATACAGTACGTCCTGCTCCAAATATAATACTTACAAGTGGGTTATACTCCGCCAGATGGTGCTGGACTGCAGAGACATCGAAAATAGGCTCCTCCAGGCCCCTCAAATACCCGGGGACCTCCCACAAATCCCCAGCATTGAAAAGCAGTTAACGAGAAGCCGAGAGAATGAAACAACCCAAACTATCAACTATGACAATGATAATCACCATACAGGGGATCCAAGATAATGCAAAACCAAGGGTGGGTTGGAGCAGAACGTACTGTATACTCATAATACCAATTCTACAGGTGAGTAATCACAGAATTGTATTATTCTTAGTATACAGTACGTCCTGCTCCAAATATAATGCTTACAAGTGGGACATCCAATAGCAGTGTCCATAAAGTAGGGTGGGATCCCCAATAAAAGGCAGCAGCAGACAGTTTAAACCACTGCCGCCTGCAGAACCTTTCGGCCAAAAGCAGCATCAGCTGAGGCCCTAATGTCAACCTTGTTAAACTTTGAAAAGGTATGAACAGAAGACCAAGTAGCAGCCTTGCAAACTTGTTCAACAGAAGCCTGGTGCTGAAAAGCCCAAGAGGCACCAATAGCACGAGTGGAATGAGCAGTAAGGCGGAAGGGAGGATCAAAACACCACCTTGTCCTGGTGTCTCTCATAGTAGGGGGGCTGAATGGAAAGCGCCGCCAACTCAGACACACGCCTGACAGAGGTGATCGCCACCAGAAATACAACCTTGAGCGTAAGAATGGCCAGGGCAGCATCCTGCACAGGTTCAAAGGGAGCACCCTGCAAGGCTGACAGAACCAAGTTCAAATCCCAAACAGGCACCATAGGCTTACGTGGAGGGCGCACATGAGTGACCCCCTGGAAAAAAAGTCCTGATCAGAGGGTGCTGAGCAAAAGGACTTCTGGAAGAAAATAGCCAGGGCAGAAACCTGACCCTTCAGAGTACTGAGCTGGAGTCCCATCTCCAACCCATGCTGCAGGAACTCCAAACTCCTGGGAATAGAGAACACACGACAGGGAAGAGACTTAGCCTCACACCAGTCAATGTAGGCACGCCAAACCCTGTAAAAAATGGAAGAGGAAGACTTCTTCCTAGCTTTAATCAAAGTATCCACAACCGAGGAAGACAGCCCCTTCTCCATCAAGATGGAGGTTTCAGCAGCCAAGCCGTCAAAGCCAGAGTTTGTAAATTGGGATGGCATAGTGAGCCCTGAGTGAGCAGATCTGGCACCAAGGGCAGAGCGTACTGATCTACTGCCAGCTGCACCACGTCTGCGAACCACAATCTTCTTGGCCACCTGGGAGCCACTAGAATTGCTGGCACCCCTTCCAGAGCAATCTTGCGCAGAACCCTGCCCAACAGGGGAATTGGAGGGCATACAGGAACTGAAAGTCCTGCCATGACATTGCTAGAGCATCCGAGGTCAAGGCCAGAGGATCCTGGGACAGAGAGACAAAAGCTGGAAGCTTGTGATTGTTGCGGGACGCAAACAGATCAACATCTAGTTGGCCCCAATGGTGACACAGGGATTGAAACACCCTGCTGCATATGGACCATTCTCCCTGGCGAGAGGTCCCCCTGCTCAGAGAGTCCGCCAAGTGATTTTCCACCCCCGGGATGTACACAGCTGATATGCGGGGGACACTGGCCTCTGCCCAAGTCAGGATCAGAGACGCTTCCTGGAGGGCCCCCTTGCTCCGGGTCCCTCCCTGATGACTGATGTAGGCAACTGCCGTCTGGTTGTCCGAGCGCACCTGAACAGGCAGGCCCTGAAGGTGAGTAGTCAAGCGAGCCAGAACTAACCTGAACGACCGTAGTTCCAAGACATTGATAGGTGTGTGGGCCTCCTGAGGACCCCACCTACCCTGGAACTGCAGGGACTTCCAGAAACCCCCCCAACCTGACCGTCTCCCAGGGAGGGGTAAGAAAGGATCTGCCCCCCAACAGGTTCCTTGAGTCCATCCACCACAAGAGGGATCTCCTGACCCGAGGGGAGAGCACACAGACCCCATCCAGGGACGCTGGGTCCTTGTCCCATACTGACAGTAGGTGAAGTTGCAGAGGCCTCAAGTGGAACTGAGCATAAGGGACCGCTTCGAAGCATGCCACCATCATGCCCACCAGCTGCATCCCCTGCCTGATGGAGGGAGGACGACAAGCTAGGAAGGACTGAGCCTGTGCAATCACCTTCTGTTGAGGAAGGAAAATCCTTGCCTGAACTGTATCCAGATTCATTCCTAGGAATGGAGTTACCAAGGGGACAGTGAGGACTTGGGGTGGTTGATCACCCATCCAAATGACTCCAGAGTGGACACCACCAGCTGAGTATCCAACTCTGCCTGATGTAGAGACTGGGAAGTGATGAGAATGTCGTCCAGATAGGGAAGCATGCAGACGCCCTGACATCTGAGCAGAGACATCACGCCAGCCAGCACCTTGGTGAACACCCTGGGAGCTGAAGTGAGGCCAAAGGGCAAGGCCACAAACTGGTAGTGTTGATCCATCAGAGCGAACCTGAGGAACCTTTGATGACCTGGGAACACAGGAATATGAAGGTAAGCATCTTTGATGTCCACAGAAGTCATGAAATCCCCTTGGCGCAGGGAACTGATGACAGAGCGCAGAGTTTCCATGCGAAAGCGCCTGCCCCTGACAAATTTGTTGAGGATCTTCAAGTCCAGGATGGGCCTAACTGAACCATCTTTTTTGGGTACTGTGAAAAGGTTGGAATAAAAGCCCTTGCCCTTTTCTCTTAAGGGGACCTGGCAGATGACCCCCAGCTCCAGGAGGCCTTGCACAAGCTCCTGAGCTGACACAGGGTCCTGAGGAATCCGGGATCTGATGAATCTTGGAGGGGGACAGGCAGCAAACTATCTTGTAACCGGACGACACTACCTCCTGAATCCACCGGTCTCAGACATGAAGCCTCCAGACGTGAGCGAAGTGCTGCAGCCGTCCCCCCACCCGGATGGGTGAGGGCGCCCCATCATGCTTGAGGGGGATGATTTTGCTTTGGGACCCCAGGAGGGGCCAGGACGTCCACGTCCTCTGCCCCAGAAATCTCCCCTGGTCCCAGGAAAGGAGACCCCCCTCCCCTGTCTGGCACTACGGTAAGGGGAGGAGAAGGAACCCTGACCCGAAAGGGCCGAGATTGCCGCCTGTGCTGGGGTAACCTGCCTCCCTTAGCAAAAAGGTCCAGGCGGTCCCCAAACAGGTGCAGTCCTTTGAAGGAAAAACCAGTGAGGGCCTTCTTGGCAGCGTTGTCAGCAGCCCACTGGCGCAGCCAAACCGAGCGGCGTATAGCCACCACAAGGGTAGAAGTTCTGGCACACATTCTGATGGTGTCATCCATGGCTGAGGGGACAAAATTTACAAAAACATCACAACTGGAGAGTGCATTGAACACCTCACAAGACAAATCATCAGGGGCACTATCAAGTATATTTCTTATAAGGGTTCTAGTGGCCACAGCAGTAATGGCAGAGGCACAGACCGGGCGCAGCGCCTTCCCCGCACATGCAAAGGCGTGGGATGCCAGCTGGTCAATGCGCCGGTCCTCAGCATCCCACAGAGTAGTAGAGTCAGGGGAATGCATGACAGAGGTGTTAGATAGCCCTAGGATCGGGGCATCCACCTTGGGGGGGGATCGACCAACACTTTACCACCTCAGCAGGAAAAGGATACTTCCTATCCCAACTTTTTGGAACCCCGGGAAGTTTACTGGGGCGCTCCCATTCCTTGAGCACAAGGTTATGGAAACGTGCCTGCTCTGGAAATTCCAAACGTGATTTTGCTGTATGGAAAAGCTCCCCTCTTTGCCTGGGAGCCGCAACAGGGAGAGAGGTGGACAGAACCTCAAAAATCTGTCAGTGTCATCCGGGGCCCAGGGGTCAGAGCCAGAATCGTCACGACCCCTTGAGTCAGAAGACAGCTCCGCTTCATCAGACGGGGTATAGCCACAAAGATTCCAAAACTCCTCCGTTTCCATAGGGAAAATAGTGACATTAGGCGTTAAGTGCCGCCTTTTAGCAGGGGCCTTACGCGCCAAGGTATTAGCAATTAACTTCTCAACACTAGCCAGTCTAGAAGACACATCATGCTGAGAATCCCCACTTGTATGCAACTCAGCAGGAGTGAGACTTAAGCTTGGGGGAGTAGGCGAAGTAAAACGAGGTACAGCCACTGGCAGGCCAGATTGCAATGCAAGCTCAGCACAGGTTACACAGACCCGCACCTTGTCAGCGTCAGCATGAGGCTGCCCACACGCTACACACAGCCGGTCTTGTCCCGAAGGAACCCTGGTCACATTATCCTGGGATGCCTCCATATGGTGATTATAGAGGCGCTATAACGCTATATAGCAACCCCGGATGCCCCAATAACCCACTAGGGAAGTGGGAGTATTAACAAGGCCTACTAGTTATATAACTAATAAAGGGCCGGGAGAAGCCAAAAAGGGTTCACCCCGCCTGAAAGACATAAGAAGACAAGACCGTAAGCACACAGTAATAAAAGGAATATAAAGCCGCCCGCAAGGGCACTTACGGACCGCGGTAGGTAGAGGTCCGTCGCGCATGGGCCAACCAAGCAGGTTAAAGATGGCGTCGGTATACCTCGAGGGGCGGGCCGGTATCAGCAATGATGCAGAGCGCGGCATAGATGGGCCCCGCCCCCCCCTGAAGTGCGCGAAGCCAGGACGTGACAAGCAGCCAACGACGGCGCACCAGCGCCTGAGGTAATGCCGCACGGAAGTGTTGACAAAAAAGTGCGCACGGCGGCGGCAATTTTAAAAGACAGTAAAAGGAAGCCAGCGCGGCGGCTGACACAAGACAGACAGAATAAAATATAAAAAGTGTAAATACAATTCTGTGAGAATCTCACCTGTAGAATTGGTATTATATGCATACAGCACATCCTGCTCCAGAACATATTCATAACGTATGGGTATACCTCCGCCTTCAGCGCCGTGCACGGCAGATCATGAAGAAAACAAGCTCCTCCCGGCCCTACATATACCGAGGACCTCCCACAATCCCCAGCATTGAAAAGCAGTGAGAAGAGAAGCCAGGAGAAACAAACCACCCAGAATGTCTGGCAATAACACCAAGAGAGTACAATCACCATACAGGGGATCCAGAACAAAGTGAAACCAGGGTGGGGTGGAGCAGGACGTGCTGTATGCATATAATACCAATTCTACAGGTGAGATTCTCACAGAATTGTATTATTCTAAGCATACAGCACGTCCTTCTCCAGAACATATTCATAACGTATGGGACATCCAAAAGCAGTGTCCACAATAGGGTGGGATCCCCGTGAAAAGGCACAGCCAACAGTAAAGTGCTGTCACCCTTATTCATGCTATCAACGATGAGAGCAATGCTCTAACCTCAACCTTTGAACCTTGTAAAGGGAGAACTGGGCGCAAGCAGCGGACTAGCCAGCTAATCGCCAGAACATAGTGCTACAGGGCAAGCCAAGCACTAATAGTAAAAGAACGAAAAACAATAGGGAGGAAGAATCTTCCTCTAGAAGGATAGGCCCAAAATAACTGCCTAACCATGCCGCTACAAGAGGGGGTAGCCATGGTAACTCAAAACTTTTCCCAACGGGGAATACATGTCCAGGTCGCAGACAGAACCAACAGAATAGCTAACAACAATACTCAGCATAGCCGAAAGAGTCCTACAGGTCCGGAAGGACGACCAACCAACTAGGACCAGGCCAGAGGGCCCTTAATCCATGGAAACAATCAATCCGGTGCTTCAAGAAGGGGGCACCGGTAGACTCCAAGATAAGGTCCCATCAGGGACAAGACAGTTCCGGCAGATCTATAACCCCAGTAGAGGGGCACAGATCCATTTCATCTCAGTCATTTAGATCATAGTCCAGAGACCAGAGGATCCGTCCAAGGCAGAAGGGACAAAATAACGCTTGAATCCAACTCAGTGAGGCGGGTACCCTCACCTCATGGTATAGATCTATACCAAGGTATGCATACATATAAGAAATATATATATATATATATATATATATATATATATATATATATATATATATATATATATATATATATATATATATATATATATATTTACTAGGACCACCAATAGTGCCGTTCCTTATGGCACACCACTGCCTGGAGTAACCTCCCCAGAAGAGCCACCTGATGGAAGGAGCAGGTCAGACAGGGACCTGACTAAGAACCGTGGGAACCCTTGGTAGGGCTTCCGAATAAGTCCTCCCCCCCCCAAAGGGGGAACTAGGGATCCCCCAGGAATGCACCTGAGCAGACCCTGAGGAATGCAAACAAAAGATTGGACCAGGTCTCGTAGAAGAACAGATCAGGCCCCAACCATAGACCGAGTCAATAGTGATACAAAACACTGCTTGTAGGATCCTAATCCCAGGAGCAGATACCATCCCGCCAGGGAAGGGGCTTAGACCCAGCGAAAGCATAGGGACAACATAAGCTAAACCAGCGTGGCAGAAGGAAGAGAATAAAGAGGAAGACAAGGTCCAGAGCCTCCAAGGAACAAGACACCCCGAGATCTGTCATCTCCAGCAGGGCAAGCCCCAGATCCTGCCAACGCTAAAGTAGGTCTAAAGTAAAGGCACCATACTATGTTAAAAATAGCCCTCATGAGGGAACATACCGTCCAGCTGTACTCAGCAGAACTCCCTGAGAACCCACACTCCACTGGGCCTCCCAGGCCCCAAGCATAAGGTGCTGCTTGTCATCAGGGACTAGCGCAAGCTCTCCCCGCACCTGGTAGGGCAAGGGTATAACATCTTCAAGTAAATTACCCAGCCAGAACCACTAGCCCCAACCAGGGCAGACCAATCTGGCCAATAACAGGGGTAGACCCCTGTAATAGAGGCGGGGTCCGACAGAACCCTGCCAGTGTGAGCCCAGAGGCACAACAGAGAACCTCCTAAGGGAGGGATACTTCAGGAAGGACAAGGAATATCAAGTCCTCTAAGGAGTCAGGGCTCCCCTTGAAAGGATCCAGGCCCAAGAATTCCGCAGGAACAAGGAGCAGCCATTGTCCTATTAGGGCAAAAAGTCCCCCAATGGACGGGTACAAGAAGGAGTAGTCCCCAACTAGGACCCACAACGTGCTCTTTAATGACCAAAATACATCTAGGAAACCAGAACCTTCAAGGTCCCTTCCTAGGAACCCCCGGGGAATTCAGAAGAATAGGTCCCCTTTGTCATCCTGCCAGAATAGGTACCATGGTAACCATCAGGGAAAGGCAAGGAGTATGGAATGCTCCCCCACGGTACCAACAAGTAACCAGTAGAAGAGTAAGTGCCTCCACAAGGGGTTAGGGTAAGCAAAACCAGGCCCAGGGTGCAAACCCCTTATCCAGGGCTAATGGCTAAGTCACATCAGAGCCCAAGATCCCCGAGACGAATGGTGTCAAAGGACAAGCCGCCAATCAGCTCATCAGAAAGCGAAGCTGTCTGGAGGAATCACTATACAGGACGGAGGACCGGAGGTCTCATACCTGTAAACTCCTTATAGTCAAGGAAAAAAAGGGGGCACTGGGTGAAACCTACGGCTGGTGTAAACCAGGGATTAGAGGGTGGAACCGAGTAGGGTTTTTTTTTTTTGTTTTTTTTTTAAGTGCCATCCCCACAGCTCCGTGTGAGGGAACAGGAGAGCCTAAAATGTCCCCTGTAAAAAACGCCCCTTGGTGTTGTGTGAGCCAACACACCCTTCCTGAACCCAGTGCGTACGAGGACGCAAACAGGGGGCATAGTTTAAGTCTCGACGGTGTTAGTGAACACCAATACCAGTCGTAGAGGGCTCAGTATCCTGAAGGTTCCCCAGAGCCTGGAAAAATCCAAACACGCCCAGCAGCCAGGGGGTCCCTGGGGCATGGGGCACAGACAGCCCTGTAGAGGGCGCCAGACCGAAAGATTATGGTACAGATGCCACACCCTCCTAGGTGTTAGGCAGATAAGCTCCCTCATCCTAGAAGGGAGAGAAGGAGGGGCAGACCCGCTCAGGGGCCCCAGATTCTATTTGATAATGGCGTTCAGCAGGGAAGCCATACCTGGCAGGCCCAGTTAAGCCTGCTCCCATGCCCGAAGACGGGCATGTAAACATAGTCCTCTTAACCGACTCAGGGAAGGACTGCCCAGCAAACACCGTTCCATCTCTGGTGTAACTACCTAAAGCCACCAGAGCGAGGCAAGATGCCTCCTGATAGGAGTAATGTGCTGTGGCCTTCCCCTCATCCAGGTGGGTGAGGGCGTCCCATCATGCATGAGGGAAATCAGGGAAGGAAAAAGACTTAGCCCGACCGGAGGGCCCCGGGCCCTGAACGTCACTCCTGGGGCGGGAGATTGGGCCAGGTCCAGCAGGGGGCAACCCCGGTTCCTGTGCAACGGAAGGATATGGGAGGGGGAGGGGTCCCTCTGCCCCGCGGGGGAAGCAGCGGCCGCCTCTGACTGGGTGGAGTGGCCTGTTTCTCAAAAAAATCCAGACGTGCCCCAAACAGGTGATGTCCTCTAAAGGGGAGCCCCGTCAAGATCCTCTTAGTGTCATCGTCTGCCCCCCCACTGACGAAGCCAGAGAAGGCGACGTATAGCCACCGCCTGGGCAGAGGTCCTAGCACACATTTTGATGGTGTCATCCAAGGCCATAAGGATAAATTTAAGAAAAATATCGCAACTAGAGAGTGCATAAAAGACCTCCCAGGGAAAATCTTCAGGCTGATGCTCTAGGGACTTACATATAAGAGTCTTAGCGGCCACAGCCGCGATCGCCGCGGCACAGACAGGTCGCAGCGTCGTGCCAGCGCAGGTAAAGGCGTGGGAAGCAAGCCTATCGATACGCCGATCCTCGGCGTCCCGCAGGGAGCTGTAAGCCGGAGAAGTAAGGAATGGGGGGTTAGGAACCCCAATAATCGGAGCGTCCACGGCTGGGGACGAGGACCAAACATCTATCATCTCGGGGGGGAAAGGGTATTTCCAAGCCCAGTCATCCGGCGTCTTTTGAAGAGCGGCGGGACATTCCCACCCTTTAAGAACAAGTGCATGGAAGTGAGCCTGCTCGAGAAATTCCAACCGAGGAGGCGCGGTATGAAAGCGCCCCCCTCTCGGCCCGGGGACCGCGCCGAGAGACGAAAACGGACAGTACCTTCCTTAAAAATCCTGAGTAACATGCCGTCAATGTCAAGCTGGTCCAAGACATCCAGATCAGCGTCATCCTGACCCCTTGGTCTCTCGTCCAGGGAGCCTAGGTCAGAGAACAAGCCCCCTTCTTCCGAAGTGGTGCTAGCACGTGTAGACAAGGACTCCGTCGAACCCATAGCACAGGCCGAAGCCGCGGGAGAAGCAGGCCGTTGACTAAATGGGCTGTTCCGGCCCGACAAGCATTCCACGATCTGGGCCAGCGTGGGCCGTCTAGGAGAGGGATCTATTTGTACCCCTCACCTGTACAAGACTCAACGGGAGTGAGGTTCGAGGAAGGGTTAAGGGGTGGGAAGGGGCGAGGAACAACCGCAAGCGTCGCTCGCAGTTTCAGCGTCTGTTCAGAACATGACGCGCAGACCCGTGCCCCGTCCGCTTCAGCATGGGGGAGACCACACGATATACACAGCCGGTCCTGGTCCGATGGGACCCCGGTAACACAATCCTGAGATGCCTCCATATGGTGATTGTTCGATTATAGTATGTCAATAGGGATTTATGCCGTAAGCCACCCTGGATGCCCCAACTACCCACTGATCAATGTGGGAGATTTTGGGAAGGCCCGCTCCTTATACTAGTGAGTATAGCAATGTATACGTATAAGGTACTTATATGAATGGTATATATGTATATGAGGCCGGGAGAGGCCGCCGGGAACTCAGCGTCTGAAAGACACAATGGGAAAGAGATGTCAGGAACATGCGCAGATGGGCAGACAATAATGAAAGGGGCTCGTCCGCAAGGGCACTTACAGCTCAGGTGGAGGAGGAGACCGTCATGACGTGTGCGCGGGAAGCTAACCAAAATGGCGCCCAGCGAAGCGCGGGCTAAATACTCCGCCGTGACGCGGAGCGCGCCAGACAAGGGCCCCGCCCATTCTGAAGAGCGCGAAGCTCTGAAGGAAAATTAAAGCAATGGAGTAATAGCCGGCCTAACGTACTATAGAGCAGACGCCGACAGTAAGCTCGGAGACCGCGGCAACTCTAAGTGGCAATCAATTAGAAAAATACACACGGGCAGTCGAAAGAAACGATCAGCGCGGCCCAGACATCTCTGATGTTAGTGAAGGCAGAATATAAGCCACGAGCGTGACAACCCGGTAGACTAAGACCGCCACACGCGTACCCTCCCCCCCCCTTTTCCCCCGAAGACGGAGAAAAGAGGGAGAATGGCGACCCTAATAGGGCTCAGGACTACACGGGGTACGGGACAACAATGCGGGAGGGGCATCCCTTAGAGGCTCACCATCAGCCTAAACCGCCTACCCTGTGGTTGGGGAATTGCGGTGGAGTCTAGCTCCATAAGCACACTAGGTGCTGCCTACCTTCACCCGACCCGCGCAGCCCAGGCTGGGAGGCATATATTTCACAATGAGGACGGGTGGAAATAGTCCCGCAGGGCCTCGGGCTGTCAAGCCCCGCTCGCCTGCGAGAGCGTGATACTTCATGTCTTCGCAGTTCCAGCACGTGCAGAGAAATCTGGGGATTGAGGGAGGTCCTCCGGTATATGTAGGGCCGGGAGGAGCTTGTTTTCTTCATGATATGCAGTGCACGGCGCTGAAGGCGGAGGTATACCCATACGTTATGAATATGTTCTGGAGCAGGACGTGCTGTATGCTTAGAACACAGAATGCATAGCATACACATTTACACCCCCCCCCCCTCTTTTCCCCCTAAGGCTACAAGGAGAATGAGGGAGGACAGCGGCCACTTAAATAGGGCCCACCGATAGGCAGGGGCAAGGGGCACTAGTGCAGGAGGGGCATCCCATAGAGGCTCACCATAAGCCTGAACCGCCGCCTACCCTTTGGTGGGGGATTGCAGTGGAACAGCGCTCCTAAGCACCTAACAGCGGTGCTGCCTACCTTCACCCGACCAGCACAGCCAAGGCTGGGAGGCATATTACTAGTGGAACGGGTGGGAATAGTCCTACAGGGCCGCAGGCTAATAGCCCCGCTCACCTGCGAGTAGAGAGCCATTTCTTGTCCTTCGCAGCCAGACTGCAGAGAAATTCTGGGGATTTGTGGGAGGTCCCCGGGTATTTGAGGGGCCGGTAGGAGCCTATTTTCGATGTCTCTGCAGTCCAGCGCCATCTGGCGGAGTATAACCCACTTGTAAGTATTATATTTGGAGCAGGACGTACTGTATACTAAGAATAATTAATTTACCCTTTTCTATGTGCAGCAATCTAAAGGGGCACTTGTGTGTAATTTTTGACTGTTGGTCTGCTTTAAGATAAACAGTTTAAGGTCTATCCCAAGAACAACCACTGTTTGAGCTTGCCTTCCATCCCGGTGCCGCAGAAACTCTAAAGTTCGACCCACCAGATCATGTAGTGCACCAGTCACATTGTCTTCACAATACACCACCCAGTACATGACTGTGCTACTGATACAACAAAACAATTGTCCTTTATTGTACAAAGTATAAAACAAGATCGCTAAAACCAAACAAGTGGTCACAAGAAGGAGCCTCCCCTTGTTTTATTGCATCAGTGGTGCAGTCATTATCATTGCGATTGTTGTGAACGTTGTGTTGTATTTCTGGAAAAGGTTTTCCACTTCACTATTAGACTATTGGTTTCACGAGTGGAAGACTCTTGACAAGTCTAGAAAAAACATTAAAAATAAAAAAACACCACCTGCTGTTCCCCTGCAGTCTGAGCATGGTAGTTAGGATTGTGCCCCCACACCTGTGACTTACTTAGCATGCAGTTTTCAAGTTTCTTATATTTCTTGGCTCTGTGTTACTCAAGTGTGAGTGGCCTTGAGTAAAGCCCTTTAGTGTAGCTGTTGCCTACAAATGCAAGAAACCTTCCACTGTCCAGGGAGCTCGCTCCCTCACAAAGCAGAGCATTAAAAAAAAACAGCCAGTAATAAGACATCTCTCCACAGGTGAGACACTACCAGACCCCATGTAGCTACTGGAACACAATTGTGATCTCATCTGAAGAAGCTGCAGAATCACCCAACACACCAGTTGTGTATGATTGCTAAGGTAAACGCGTTGTTAGTAGGGAAAAAACGATTATAACAGAAGCATGGCAGTTTGTAGACATCAATTTGGCACACATTAACAGACACTTAAAAATGGCATTGAAAGACAAAAAGCCTTAACTGTGCTAAGACCAACTGCCAAGTTAGCCAATAAGTGCACAGCAGCTGTGCAGTCACAGTCAGGACAGTTGCTTAGAACACTGAACTGAAGGTCTTGCCCGGTAAGCCTTAGGCTTTTGTTTTTATTAGCTAAAGCATACTCTGCATCAGCTGGATGGTAGCAAGATCCAGGTGTGGCTGTACCTGCATTTTGAGACAACCGAACAACCCAGATGACCGGTTAATATTGTGGAAGGAAACTACACAAATCTCAGTCATCTCTTTAAACAGGTTTATTACAACAGATACAATTCACATGTGACTAGCTTGTTGTCTTCTGTTCCCCCACACAACCATTTGAAGTATAATTAACGTTGGGCAAAACGGAATTTTTTTTCTTTTTTTTTTATTATCTCTTGTAAATCCATGGCTGAGCAAGAAATGTGCCTGCAAGCACCCATCGCGGGTCCGGATCAGCGGTTATCACAGGTTGCAAGTGGCGATACTTCAATAATTTATACAAACGAGTGGGTTCTTCACCAATCACTGCAATATTAAGCTACTGTACACAGGAATGAAAAAATATATAGAAAAAGTGCCATAGCAACAGTGCCATAAAGAGGAAAGAAAATCCGATGCGTGGGAAAGAAAAGAATGGGAAAGTCTGGTTACTCGGGAGGAACAATTCCAGGAGTCAAGTCTCGGCTGAGAGAACGTAATGCAGCGTTGTCTGCAAAACAAGGCTGGGATCGAGAATATGACATCTAGCACAAATGATTTGTACACTGCCCAAACAGTTTGAAAATATTTCAGACACAGATACAGTTGCTTGGTGCTGGTATCTAAGTTCTGGAAAGAAAGCGAGGTTTCTGAATGATAAATTAAATGGAAAATAAAAAAAGCTAATTTAGCAGAAAAGCTTACATGAAAAATAATAAGGAAAAACAAAGGCTGGGTTTACCACCCCATAATTGATTAGTTTTGGATGGCAAAGCTCTGATACAACATGGGCATCCCATGGCTTCAATCTACAAAACATATTTACAACGTGAAGGATACATCTACAAGTAATCTACATTTCGAGGGTTTTACAAATCAGCCTTGGATCAGCCCCGATGACTAGGCTCCCTCCAGCCCCGCTCCCCTGAATTGTCCACTTGCCCAGTCTGACCATTAAAAGTCTACTCGAATGCAGCTTAAGTGTCAGGACCGGGCTCTGTTTTACAGTCCAATGTCCACGAGCAAGGAAAAAAAAAGTCTTCACACCATGAAGGAATTCTGGTTTTTAAGTTTTTCAAGTTCCTTAATTTGCTGTCTTAGAAACAGTATTCTGAAAGAGGAGAAAATAATAGTTACTAGACGTCATAAAAAAAACACAACACATTTGCTTGTTCTGTATATGAACAAAAAGCGGTTAAAGTCTTCTGGCATTTCTACTTTTGAACCCGCCACAATCTAACTGACTGAAGTTACTTGAAGGTGGTATCCATGCTTCCTGCTATGTTTACTGCCTTTCCCAGCCTCCAGGCATGCTGAAATCTGCTTAGCCTTGCCCATATCAGGGTCTCAACATAGCCAGAACAGGAAGATACTGCAAGCTGTACCAGCCAGTCATCAGATAATCCTCCAATAGGAGGCATCACAGCCAATAGATCCCTCGGCTAGGTCTGCAGAACAGATGGAGCAGGGATGACACCATGGGATCAAGAACCGGGCAGTTACGGAGCACAGGCTAAGGGCTTTCCATAGAGCAGTGCTGCTCAACCCTCCTCCTCAAGGGCCACCACTAGTCCATGTGTTGCAGACCTCCACAATAATGTACAAGTTAACTAATTTGTTCTCATTCTACAGCCCTGTCTGAGCACTAACTACTTCACCTGTGCATCTGTGTGGCCTGTTGGTGGTTCTTGAGCAGGAGGGTTGAGCACATGTGCCATAGAGATACCCACTGCTGGGCATCCCAAAGCAGGATCCCCGTTAGGCTGGTTTCACATCAGCGCAGATGTAGAGCGTTCGTGCTTTCATGCAAACACCCCTTGAGCAGGAGGGTTTGAGCACGTGTGCCATAGAGCTATCCACTGCTAGGATGCCCCTTAGGCTGGTTTCACGCCAACGCGGATGCAGGCGATTGCACCGCAGCCACCTGCAAAAAGCTGCCCATAGTAATCTATGGGCACTTTCATGTGTAAAACGGGCGTTTCCAGAGCACTCAGCAAATGCCCTGCCAGCAGTGTCCTGAGGGTACAGCGCTAGCGATCTTCCTCCATGTGAGTGGAGAGCACTATCACTGAATGCCCTCCACACAGCGATTGCATGGAGCTTGCCCGAGAACGCTCTGCAATCGCCAAACCAGCTCCAGGGAACATTCTAATTGGGGCAAAATAAATTCTAAATTAACTAAAGCAATAGTCCCCAGTAGATCTAGATAAACCACAGTTTAAATAGCAGGTTAGCTTCATTCTAATAAATAAATAAGACGAAGAAAAAAAAAAGTACTTAATATTTCGACCTTAACGTGACTCAAATCTGTACAACTTCATTGTTAAACAGTAGTCCTTACACATCTGCTATTTCCATGAATTCTGATTAACCCGGTATAAAGTTTATCTGTTCTAGTAAAAACTGCTTACAACACAAAGGGTTGTCATTGTTAAAGTCAGGAAAAAGGTACACAAACATTTCCAGGGCATTAGATATACCATGGAACATGGTCAAAATTGACATTACAAAGAACATGACGTCCCTTAAAAATAGATGAAAAGACAAGAGGAAAATGGTTCCAGCAGGCAGCCTAACGCAACATTAAAGGAGATACAGTAATATCTGGCAAGTTCTGGTTGTATACCTCCAGTATTCATCATATGTCTGAGATGTAGGGATAAAAGTGGCAAGTTGGAGGCCTTCTCTTATAAAGAAAAACATCCAAGCCCAGATATGACTTTCCTCAAACCAATATCAACTCATACCCACAGTGAAGTATGGTGGAGGCTGAATTATGTTTGGGAGAGCTTCTGTGTAGCTGAAGCTTCGGTCAAAGTGTGTGTGTGTGTGTGTGTGTGTGTGTGTGTGTGTGTGTGTGTGTGTGTGTGTGTGTGTTTATAAACAGTTTCAGAATCTGTCAAATTTGGCACATTTTCAGGCCTCTGCTAAAAAGCCAAAGACCAAACGATCACTTCAACAAAATAGCTTCACCAGAGTAAGCTCTATGATTTGAAATAGCACAACCAGAGCCTAGACCTGAATCCAATTGAAAATCTGTGTGGTGACCTGAAGAGGGCATTACACAGGAGATGCCCTTGCAATGTGCGAGTTCTGGGGCACTTTAGATAGGTCGGTGGGCCAAGTTTGCAAAGTCTAGGTGTGCCATGCTGATGGGCTCCTCTCCAAGAAGAACGCGGTCATAAATGTAATGAGTAATTTCAACCACATATTTTACTTTTGTCCACACTAAAATAATTGTTTTTCAATTTAATTGTACAGATTATAAGCTGAGAACATTCTGAAATGATTTATAGTGTGATTTTTTTTTTTCCCATGACAATGGGGCGTGTACAGTGTTATATCCAATGCATGGGCAAACATTCTATTTCTTGATACTTCTAGCAAGTAAAGCCTAGTAGACTAAGACTTCTGCCTCACTCCGAAAGAGGACCACAGGGAAAGTCCACTTTTGATGGAATTTTTGAAGATAATATTTTTATATATTATATATATATTTATTTATTTATTTATTTATACCAAAATGATGTTCTCAAAATGCTGAGCTTATCTAGTATTTTTTTCCCTATGTTTGAAAATGTTTGTTTTAGGAAAGCAGTTTTCACTGTCTGCAATATGTTGCCATTGGCAAAGTACACCAAGAAGAGAGAAGTGAGCCCTGTATACACAGAACACTGCTGCTCAGCATGTGAAAATGTGAGTAAGCGCCCTCACCTCAGCAGTGGTCATAGCATCAGTGTTCTGTGTGTACAGGGCTCACTTCTCTTCTTGGAGTACAGACTTGGTATATGTTGCCAATAGCAACAGACTGTAGATCATAAAAACTGCTTCCAAAAAACATACATTTTCTAACATATCATACACATTCAAAAATTCCACGAAAAGTGTACTTACCCTTTAAGTCTCTAGTGGTCAAACATGACATCAACAGGGTCACAGACCGCAAACCCTGCAGATCTAGAACTGGTCTCCATCTTAGCTTTGGGCTAGAATGTATAGCTAGGTGGATGAATCCATATAGAGGAGTCATGAAAAAAAAAAACATACCTCTGCTCGCGCAAAGTTGCTTGAATTTCACATACTCGAACTAAAGACCTTAAATTTTTCAGTTCTGTACAATTTTCTGACATGTGAATGCTCCCCATGTTGTGGGCCTCTTCACGTAACCTTGACGCCTAAAATAAAGGAGAGAAAAATTACACCTTTAGGTATCACGCACCATCCATTTCTGAAGACAGCATGTAAACCACCCAAAAGAAGGGTTCCTATGGGGGATCTGGGAGGTTTCACACAGAGGGCATAGCAAAATGGGATGCGCCCAGGGCACTGAACAAATCGTAGGATAGTCAACATCCCAGGTTTTTCCTGAACTGAACTCTCCCTGGGATAAATGTAATATTAAAAATACATATAAAACACGTTGGCTAATCAAAGGAGGGGTTACTTAAACACCCAAACTGAATAAAACTACCACCAAGCTTGTGGTTTATTCTTTCATGGTAGGAGTAAAATCGAGGGGTGACAGGTTTAGTCTATCAGGGGTGACAGCGCCTGTTACCCCAGAAGTCCTTTTCCTTCCATTAAAAGAAAGAAAAAATACAATTCTGTGATTACTCACCTGTAGAATTGGTATTATGAGTATACAGTACGACCTGCTCCAGATTAGATTACTAACACTTGGGTATTACTCCGCCAGATGGCGCTGGACTGCAGAGACATCGAAAACAGGCTCCTCCCGGCCCCTCAAATACCCGGGGACCTCCCACAAAATCCCCAGCATTGAAAAGCAGTTAAAGAGAAGCCGGGAGAGTTAAACAGAACCAAACTGGTAACTATAACAACGATAATCACCATACAGGGGATCCAGGATAATGCAAAACCAGGGTGGGTTGGAGCAGGACGTACTGTATACTCATAATACCAATTCTACAGGTGAGTAATCACAGAATTGTATTATTCTTAGTATACCGTATGTCCTGCTCCAGATAGATTACTTACACTTGAGACATCCAATAGCAGTGTCCATAAAGTAAGGTGGGATCCCCAAAGGTAACAGCAGATAGGTCATACCACTGCCGCCTGCAGAACCTTACGGCCAAAAGCAGCATCAGCTGAGGCCCTAACATCAACCTTGTAAAACTTTGAAAAGGTATGAACAGAAGACCAAGTAGCGGCCTTGCAAACTTGTTCAACAGAAGCCTGGTGCTGAAAAGCCCAAGAGGCACCAATAGCACGAGTAGAATGAGCAGTAAGGCGGAAGGGGAGGATTCTTCCCCTTAGCAGAATAGGCCTGAATCACAGCCTGACAGATCCATTTGCTGATAGTAGACTTGGCCAAACCCTTCCTAGGACCAGAAGGGACCACAAAAAGAGCATCAGTTTTCCTGAAAGGTGCAGTAGCCACCAGATAGTACTTCAGACACCTAACCACATCCAAAGAGTGCAAAACCCTCTCCTTAGCATTGCTAGGATTAGGGCACAAAGAAGGAAGAACAATATCCTGATTCAAATGAAAGGCAGACACTACCTTAGGCAGAAAATCAGGATTGAAACTAAACACCGCCTTATCCTGGTGCCTCTAATAGTAGGGGGACTGAATGGACAGCGCTGCCAACTCGGACACACGCCTGACAGAAGTGATAGCCACCAGAAACACAACCTTAAGCGAAAGAATGGCCAAGGCAGCATCCTGCACAGGTTCAAAAGGAGCACCCTGCAAGGCTGACAGAACCAAGTTCAGATCCCAAACAGGCACCATAGGTTTACGTGGGGGACGCACATGAGTGACCCCCTGGAAAAAAGTCCTGATCAGAGGGTGCTGAGCAAAGGACTTCTGGAAGAAAATAGCCAGGGCAGAAACCTGACCCTTCAGAGTACTGAGTTGGAGCCCCATCTCCAACCCATGCTGCAGGAACTCCAGAATCCTGGGAATAGAGAACACACGACAGGGAAGAGACTTAGCCTCACACCAGTCAATGTAGGCACGCCAAACCCTGTAATAAATGGAAGAGGAAGACTTCTTCCTAGCTTTAATCAAACTATCCACAACTGAGGAAGACAGCCCCTTCTCCATCAAGATGGAGGTTTCAGCAGCCAAGCCGTCAAAGCCAGAGTTTGTAAATTGGGATGGCGTAGTGAGCCCTGAGTGATCAGATCTGGCACCAAGGGCAGAGCGTACTGATCTACTGCCAGCTGTACCACGTCTGCGAACCACACTCTTCTTGGCCACCTGGGGGCCACCAGAATTGCTGGCACCCCTTCCAGAGCAATCTTGCGCAGAACCCTGCCCAGGGGAATTGGGGGGGGGGGGGGGGAGACTGAAGGAACTGAAAGTCCTTCCATGACATTGCTAGCGCATCCGAGGTCAGGGCCAGAGGATCCCTGGACAGAGAGACAAAAGCTGGAAGCTTGTGATTGTGGCGGGACGCAAACAGATCCACATCTGGTTGGCCCCAACGGTGACACAGATTGAAACACCCTGCTGCATAGGGGCCATTCTCCTTGGAGAGTCCGCCAGGTGATTTTCCACCCCCGGGATGTACACAGCTGAAATGCAGGGGACATTAGCCTCCTCCCAAGTCGGGATCAGAGACGCTTCCTGGAGGGCCCCCTTGCTCCGGGTCCCTCCCTGATTGATGTAGGCAACTGCCGTCTGGTTGTCCGAGTGCACCTAAACAGGCAGGCCCTGAAGATAAGTAGTCAAGCGAGCCAGAACTAACCTGATCGCTCGCAGCTCCAAGACATTGATAGGTGTGTGGGCCTCCTGAGGGCCCCACCTCCCCTGGAACCGCAGGGACTTCCAGAAACCCCCCCAACCTGACAGACTGGCATCCGTGGTGACCGTCTCGGAGGAAGGGGCAAGAAAGGATCTGCCCCCCAACAGGTTCCTTGAGTCCATCCACCACAAGAGGGACCTCCTGACCAGGGGGGAGAGCACACAGACCCTGTCCAGGGACGCTGGGTCATTGTCCCATACAGACAATAGGTGAAGCTGCAGAGGCCTCAAGTGGAACTGAGCATAAGGGACCGCTTCGAAGCACGCCACCATCAGGCCCACCAGCTGCATCCCCTGCCTGATGGAGGGATGGGGACAAGCTAGGAGGGACTGGGCCTGTGCAATCAGACTGTCCACCTTCTGCTGAGGAAGGAAAATCCTTGCCTAAACTGTATCCAGATTCATTCCTAGGAATGGAGTTACCAAGGAAGGGGACAGTGAGGACTTGGGGTGGTTGATCACCCATCCAAATGACTCCAGAGTGGACACCACCAGCTGAGTATCCAACTCTGCCTGATGTAGAGACTGGGAAGTGATGAGAATGTCGTCCAGATAGGGAAGCACGCGGACGCCCTGACATCTGAGCAGAGACATCACGCCAGCCAGCACCTTGGTGAACACCCTGGGAGCTGAAGTGAGGCCGAAGACCAGGCCACAAATTGGTAGTGTTGATCCATCAGAGCGAACCTGAGGAACCTTTGATGACCTGGGAACACAGGAATATGAAGGTAAGCATCTTTTATGTCGACAGATGTCATGAAATCCCCTTGGCGCAGGGAACTGATGGCAGAGCGCAGAGTCTCCATGCGAAAGCGCCTGCCCCTGACAAACTTGTTGAGAATCTTTAAGTCCAGGATGGGCCTGACTGAACCATCTTTTTTGGGTACTGTGAAAAGGTTGGAATAAAAGCCCTTGCCCTTTTCTCTTAAGGGGACCTGGCAGATGACCACCAACTCCAGGAGGCCTTGCACTAGCTCCTGAGCTGACACAGGGTCCTCAGGAATCCGGGATCTGATGA
The DNA here is from genome assembly GCA_027917425.1 of Gastrophryne carolinensis. NCBI lineage: Eukaryota > Metazoa > Chordata > Amphibia > Anura > Microhylidae > Gastrophryne > Gastrophryne carolinensis. The sequence continues at coordinate 122,394,820 of CM051239.1, forward strand.
ATCTTGGAGGGGGATCGGCAGCAAACTCCAACTTGTAACCGGAGGACACTACCTCCTGAATCCACCGGTCTGAGACATGAAGCCTCAAGACGTGAGCGAAGTGCTGCAGCCGTCTCCCCACCCGGATGGGGGAGGGCGCCCCATCATGCCTGAGGGGGCTTGGGAGAGGATTTTGCTTTGGGACCCCAGGAGGAGCCAGGACGTCCACGTCCTCTGCCTCTACCCCAGAAATCTCCCCGGGCCCCAGGGAAAGACACCCCCCTTCCCTGTCTTGCACCGCGGTAAGGGGAGGAGAAGGAACCCTGACCCCGAAAGGGCCGAGGTTGCCGCCTGCGCTGGGGTAACCTGCCTCCCTTAGCAAAAAGGTCCAGGCGGTCTCCAAACAGACGCAGTCTTTTAAAGGGAAACCCAGTGAGGGCTTCTTGGCAGCGTTGTCAGCAGCCCACTGGCGCAGCCAAAACGAGCGGCGTATAGCCACCACGAGGGCAGAAGTTCTGGCACACATTCTGATGGTGTCATCCAATGCTGATAGGACAAAATTTACAAAAACATCACAACTAAAGAGTGCATTAAACACCTCACAAGGCAAATCATCAGCGGCACTATCAAGCATATTTCTGATAAGGGTTCTAGTGGCCACAGCAGTAATGGCAGAGGCACAGATCGGGTGCAGCGCCGTCCCCGCACATGCAAAGGCGTGGGATGCCAGCTGATCAATACAGTGGTCTTCAGCATCCCAGGGCAGGGTAGTAGAATCAGGGGAATGCATGACAGAGGTGTTAGATGGCCCTAGGATTGGGGCATCCACCTCGGGGGGGAATCTGATGAATCCTGCTCAGCACAGGGTACACAAACCCGCACCTTGTCAACGTAAGCATGAGGCTGCCCACACGCTACACACAGCCGGTCTTGTCCCAAAGGGACCCCGGTAACATTATCCTGAGATGCTTCCATATGGTGACTATAGCGGCGCTATACGCCGATAGGGAATAACGCTATAGGGAGGGACGTGGGAGTATAATTTTTACAACGCCTGCAAGTAATATACTAAAAACAGGGCTGGGAGAAGGCAAGAAGGGTTCGTCCCGTCTGAAAGACATAAGCAGACAAGACCATAAGTACATCGTAACAAAAGTGAAGCAGATCAAGCCGCGCGCGAGGGCACTTACGGACCGCGGTAGGTAGGAGTCCGTTGCGCATAAGCCAACCAAGTCAGAAAATATGGCGTCTGTATACCTCGAGGGTGCGCCATCATTGGCTGTTGGCCTTTCTGGCTTCGCGCTCTTCAGGGGGTCCGTCTTTGGCACGTTTCGCGCCATCGCTATTACTGTCCCCGCCCCCCCCCCCGAAGAGCGCAAAGCCAGAAAGGCCAACAGCCAATGATGGCGCACCCGCGCCTGAGGAAATGCCGCCGCCAAGAGCGGAACCAAGTCAGCGCGCGGCGGTGGCAATTTTAAAAGCAATAAAGACAAGTCAGCGCGGCTGCTGACACAAGAATAAAGACATGTGAAAAGTGAAAGCACAGACTGCATAACATACATATCTATACACATACACACCCCCACCCCCCTCTCTTTTCACCCGAAGACTACAAGGAGGATGAGGGAGGACGGCGGCCACTTAAATAGGACCCACCGATAGGCAGGGGCAATAGTGCTGGAGGGGCATCCCATAGAGGCTCACCATAAGCCTGAACCGCCTACCCTTTGGTGGGGGATTGCGGTGGAGCAGCGCTCCTAAGCACCAACGGCGGTGCTGCCTACCTTCATCCGACCAGCGCAGCCAAGGCTGGGAGGCATATTACTAGTGGAACGGGTGGGAATAGTCCTACAGGGCAGCAGGTTAATAACCCCGCTCACCTGTGAGTAGAGAGCCAATTTCTCCTCCTTTGCAGTCCAGCGCCATCTGTCGGAGTATATCCCAACTGTAAGTATTAGATTTGGAGCAGGACGTACTGTATACTAAGAATAGAGTGACATCAGGCGTTAAGTGCCGCTTTTTTGCAGAGGCCTTACGCGCCAAGGTATTAGCAAGCAACTTCTCAACACTAGCCAGTCTGGAAGACACATCAGGCCGAGAATCCCCACTAGTATGCAACTCAATGGGAGTCAGATTTAAGCTTGGGGGAGTAAATTAAGTCATACGAGGCGCAGGCCCAGCCACTGGTAAACCAGGCTACAGCGCAAGCACCTGCTGGGCACAAAGTATACAGACCCGCACATTGTCAGCACTAGTAGGGGACACCCCACAAGCTACACACAGCCGGGCTTGTCCTGAAGGAACCCCGAACACATTATCCTGAGACGCCGCCATATGGTGATTATAGCGGCACAATAGACCGATAGGGATTCACGCTATAAAAGCAACCCGGGATGCCCCAATAACCCGCTAGGGAAGTGGGAGTAAATTACACACTAGGCCTCACAAGTTAAATAACTAAATAAAGGGAGTAGGGCAGGGAGAAGCCAATAGGGTTCGGCCCGTCTGAAAGACATAAGCAAAGGGGAACCGTAAGTGACATGTGAATGACAAATGGTAAATAAAGCCGCCCGCGAGGGCACTCACCGGCCGCAGTAGGTAGATGCCAGTCACGCAGCAGCCGGATCCAAGAGAAAATGGCGCCGGGTATACCTCGAGGGACGGGCCGCGTGGACAGTGACGCGGAACGTGCCATCCGCGCCCGTTCCCCAACCCCCCCCCCCCCGAAGAGCGCAAAGCCGTACACGTGAAGAGCAGCCAATAACGGCGCACCAGCGCCTGAGGTAACGCCGCCAAGCACAGAACACTGTGGAAGCGCGCGCGGCGGCAAATTTAAAAAGGCAACCAGTGCAACCAAGTCAGCGCGGCGTCTGACACCAACCATAAGTACATAATACAGTGAAGGACAGCGGGAGGGAGGACAGCGGCCACTTAACAGGAGCCACCGATAGACAGGGGCAAAAGGGCGGGAGGGGCATCCCATAGAGCAGACCTGGGCAATGTACGGCCCGCGGGCCGTATACGGCCCTTTGCTAGGCTCTTACCGGCCCGGGCTGAGCTGGCCAGTAAGAGACGCAGAGGAAGGGAAAACATGCCAGACTCGACGAGCCGAGTGGCCGATCGGCTGCTGCTTAACTTAGGTGATCGCCTGTGTACAGTGTGAGAGGCTTAGGTTAAGCAGCAGCTGATCGGCCGCTCGGCTCGTCGGGTCTGGCACATTCTCCCTTCCTCTGAGGAAGCCAGACCCGATGAGCAGGTGATAGAGACCTGGGGACTTTGGAAGGACAGAGTAGGGGCTCCAGAGCATCAGTAAGTCTGCTCAGAAAGATTATGTAGTTTGCTTGTGTTTTCCCTTCCTGCCTGCTGTCTCTTTTTCACCATGTACCTGCCCACCATGCTCTCACCATGTCCCCTTCCTGCTGTCCACCATGCTCTCACCATGTCCCCTTCCTGCTGTCCACATGCTCTCACCATGCCCCCTTCCTGCTGTCCACCATGCTCTCACCATGCCCCCTTCCTGCTGTCCACATGCTCTCACCATGTCCCCTTCCTGCTGTCCACATGCTCTCACCATGCCCCCTTCTTGCTGTCCACCATGCTCTCACCATGTCCCCTTCCTGCTGTCCACATGCTCTCACCATGCCCCCTTCCTGCTGTCCACCATGCTCTCACCATGCCCCCTTCCTGCTGTCCACATGCTCTCACCATGCCCCCTTCCTGCTGTCCACATGCTCTCACCATGCCCCCTTCCTGCTGTCCACCATGCTCTCACCATGTCCCCTTCCTGCTGTCCACCATGCTCTCACCATGTCCCCTTCCTGCTGTCCACCATGCTCTCACCATGCCCCCTTCCTGCTGTCCACCATGCTCTCACCATGCCCCCTTCCTGCTGTCCACCATGCCCCCTTCCTGCTGTCCACATGCTCTCACCATGTCCCCTTCCTGCTGTCCACATGCTCTCACCATGCCCCCTTCTTGCTGTCCACCATGCTCTCACCATGTCCCCTTCCTGCTGTCCACCATGCTCTCACCATGTCCCCTTCCTGCTGTCCACCATGCTCTCACCATGCCCCCTTCCTGCTGTCCACCATGCCCCCTTCCTGCTGTCCACATGCTCTCACCATGTCCCCTTCCTGCTGTCCACATGCTCTCACCATGCCCCCTTCTTGCTGTCCACCATGCTCTCACCATGTCCCCTTCCTGCTGTCCACATGCTCTCACCATGCCCCCTTCCTGCTGTCCACCATGCTCTCACCATGCCCCCTTCCTGCTGTCCACATGCTCTCACCATGTCCCCTTCCTGCTGTCCACCATGCTCTCACCATGTCCCCTTCCTGCTGTCCACCATGCTCTCACCATGTCCCCTTCCTGCTGTCCACCATGCTCTCACCATGCCCCCTTCCTGCTGTCCACATGCTCTTACCATGTCCCCTTCCTGCTGTCCACCATGCTCTCACCATGTCCCCTTCCTGCTGTCCACCATGCTCTCACCATGTCCCCTTCCTGCTGTCCACCATGCTCTCACCATGCCCCCTTCCTGCTGTCCACCATGCTCTCACCATGCCCCCTTCCTGCTGTCCACATGCTCTCACCATGCCCCCTTCCTGCTGCCCACCATTCTTACACTTTGCCCCAGCTGATATGAGCTCTCCTTCCAGACTGCCAGAAGCCAAGGGCTTCTCTGATTGGCTGGGAAATTATCACATCAGAACGTTTGAAGTGGACCAAAACCCTGCTTTATCAGCCTGGGAATCTTATAGATCCCCTCCCCGCGGGGCATCCAAAATCGGGATGCCCCGCTGTGTGAAACCCCCAGGTCGCCCATAAACTCACCTTCTTTCCCAGTTCAACGGCGCATGCACGAGCTGCGGCCGCATGCCCGCTATCCCTCTAGCAGGGCGCGTGCCTGTGTCAGCCATTTGAGAATGGCCAGCGCGGGCGCGCTCCCTGTTAGAGGGAAGCTCGAGATGCAGCCGCCAGCGCACTCAGAGCCGCTGAGCATAGACGTCGCTTAGACGCCCATAGCTCAGCGGCCCTCCACAATATTTTTAGTTTCTCATGTGGCCCCATGGAAAAAATAATTGCCCACCCCTGCCATAGAGGCTCACCATATGCCTATAACGCCTATCCTTTGGTGGGGGATTGCGGTGGAGCAGGGCTCCTAAGCACCTGACAGCGGTGCTGCCTACCATCACCCGACCAGCGCAGCCAAGGCTGAGGGGCACATTAATAATGGAACGGGTGGGAATAGTCCTACAGGGCCGCAGGCTAATAGCCCCGCTTACCTGCGAGAAGAGAGCCATCTTCTTGTCCTTCGCAGTCCAGACTGCAGAGAAGATCTGGGGATTTTGTGGGAGGTCCCTGGTATTTGAGGGGCCGGGAGGAGCCTGTTTTCGATGTCTCTGCAGTCCAGCGGCATCTGGCGGAGTAATACCCAAGTGTAAGTAATCTAATCTGGAGCAGGACGTACTGTATACTAAGAATACAAGCCTGTCTGGATATTTCTTGATGGCGGGTGTGTAAGTGACCGCTGCTCCTATGGATTTTTAATCATTGGGCCATTATCTCACGATAGTGCTCCTTTAAGGTCCTTGTAAGTCCTAAAATCCACTCCACCCCCCCCCCAGTAAGCAATACAGCCAAGTCTCCTTGGGGGGGGGAATAGAAGCCACAATGGACATACTGAAGTGGCCAACACCTCCTCCTATAGGTACCTGCTGCAGCTTTTGCACCCATAGCAAAGATCCAGTCTGATATTGGTGAACATTTGTGAGGAGAGTGTTAATCAAGTACCAAAGGAAAACCCTTTTTCCCCATTTCAGTTTATACAGTGTAGGTCTTCAGGAAAATACAGTTACATTGTCACAAATATTTCTCACACTGTGCAAAAGCAATGTCCTGTAGCCTTACCTGCTTTTCGGCGTGCTCAGAAGGCCAGCCTTGAACATGCTTTATAAGGTTTTCATTAAAGTAGGCAGCTAGCGATGGCGTCAGTGAACATGACGATGATCGTGAAGAGGAGTTCTGTGGTGCAGAAGACGTACTTGATACACAAGTGCTGGAGGTAAGATTCGGACTAGGAGACGGACTTCTCTGACTACTATAGGGGGGAAAACAGGAAAAACAAAAATATGGTATTCAAAAGGCCTTTTGGAAGATTAAATGAAACTTGTTATATTCTAAGTATGTCACACACCCCGCTTCAAGAATCCATAACATGTGGGTAGTATCGACCTGAAGAGGGCGTTCCTGCAGAGATGATAGCAAAAGAAAGCCCCTCCCTGATCCATAAATACCTGGGACCTCCCACTCATCACCCAGTTTTCCATCTCTGCAGACGGCGAGCAAGTCAGAAGATGATGGCTCCTCCTTGCACAGGGGGATTTCAGGTAGCCGGGGTAACTCCCGGCCTCTTTTTTGATTATTTCCGCTCGGACCCCTGTTTGTCCCTGGATTTACCTTATATTACATGCCTCCACAGTCTTGGCTGCTGGCCCGAGCGAGGGTACATTGGCACCTCTGGTGCTGAGGAGCAGAGCTCCACCGTGAGACCCTAAAAAAGAGGGTAGGCGGTCATACCGGGTAGGTGATCCCGGTTTGGGATGCCCCGTCCCTTGATTCTTCCCCTGGGGGGGGCCCTTCCACCGTCTCCCTTTTACCAACTATGGGGGCTGGGGGTTCCTCTCATAGGGTTAGCTTTATTCACTGTCTTTTTTTTTTTTTTTTTTTGATTATTTATTTGTGTGTTACTTTGTTGCGGCACCGCGGCTGTCATTGCAGCCTGGCGCCGGGGTCTTTCATTCTCTGTCAGGAGGTATTTTACCTCACGCACTTTGGGGGGCGGGGCTGGCACTCGGCGCTCTGCCGCGGCCAGCCCCCGTTCTCTCTCTTTCATTCCTCCCGCAGCGAGCGGGGCGGGTGCTCCGCTAGTAAGAGCGGACGCACCCGTTGTCACGGTCAGCCGGCGCCGCGGTTGTCGGCGGCGCCGGTCTCTGGGGTCAGTGTGTGAGGGAACTTCTTCCCTCACGCTTCATTCAGAGGGGGGGCGGAGCCGGGCTTTCGGCGCGTCGCCGCGGCTCCGCCCTCCTCTGTACTGGCGCCGCTGCTGAGCTATTGCTCCCTGTTGCTTGTCACTAAGGGGGCACAAATCAGTTTTTTGCGCGGGCTGCGCCGACCACGCCCCTGGCACGGCCGTTTCTTCCTTCACCACAGCAAGGTCGCCATTGTTCTGAGGCGGATCGTTGATTGGAGCGTCTGTGAGTGGCCCTGTGGGCCTCATTTATTTATTCTTTCAATTTCTGTTAAGCCTTATTTTAGGGACTTATTGGTTCTCTCTGTCTTTTAGGTGGAGGTTATTCAGGAGGATCATCAGTAGTATTAGAGGGTCTCTCCTGGTCCTGGGTCCCTGGGTCCATTTTAACATCACAAATCCTCCCACTCGGGACATTAAAGGGGCATCCCGGGTTGTCTAACTGGCGTAATTCCCTGGGTCATAGCGACCACTCAAAATTCACCTTATGGAGGCATCCTCGGATACTGGGACTCCTTCGGGGCATCCCAAAAAGTGTATGTTGTGTGGGGTTTCCATTACTGGGGATGATGTGTTACTTTGTATACCATGTGCACAGCAAACTATTACGCGGCAGTCCGAACCCCAAGCATCGGGGTCAGCACAGCCGGTCGCCTCAACTCCCCCTCCCGCCTTGACTCGTGCCCCGTGTGACGTAGTCATGGGCAGGGATCTGCAATCTGAGATGTGCGCCAGATTGGCTAGCCTTGAGAAAATGCTCTCTAGCTCGGTCGCCCGTAAGGCTCCGTCTAAGAGAAAGCATTTGTCGCCGGCTCCGCCGGTGGATGATCTTGATGACATAGATAATCTGGATTGGTCTGATTATCCCCAGCTAGAGGAAGGGGAGGTTGATGAGGGTTCAGAAATTTCGGACGATGAGCAGTCTGCTGGCGCTGATGCCGAGCTTTCTGACTTAGGGAGATCCCTGGACTCTCCTCACGCTCTGTCTCTGATGCTGGAAGTTCTGAATATTTCCCCTCCCGAGGAGGCGTCACAGCAGAAGGGTGAATTGTTTGAGGAATCCAGGCCGCGCCTGGAGTTTCCTACGCAACGGCATTTTGATAGAATCATTGACAAGGAATGGGATAGGCCGGCTCGGCTCCCTGGCATCCCTCAAGGGTGGGATAGGAAATATCCCTTTCCTTCTGAGGCGGTCAAGCGCTGGGCATCTCCCCCCGAGGTGGATGCACCGGTTTTGGGGTTATCCAACTCCTCGGTTTTAAACAGACCTGATTGTTCCATTCTCAAGGATGGAGAGGATAAACGTATTGATCAGATGGCTTGTCATGGCTTTACTAGCATTGGGTCGGCCATCCGGCCTGTGTGCGCTTCGGAACTAATGGTGTTGGCTACCAGGTCTGTGGTCAGGGACCTGTTGACTTCTTCCGGGCTTCGTCCTGGTAGTAACGAGTTCCTTAGCCTTAAACGGTGTGAGTTGTTTTTATCCTTTGTGTTGACTGCCTTGGATGACACGATGATGTGTGGTAGGACGTCGGCTCTGCTTGTGGCTATTCGGCGGTCGGTGTGGCTGCGCCAGTGGGCGGCCGATTTTATGTCCAAAAAGTCACTGACGGCTTTACCCTTTGTTGGTCTACGGCTCTTTGGAGAGACTTTGGACTCTGTCACCAAGGGTGGTAGGTTACCTCAATGTAAGAAACAACGCCGCTCCTTTCGGGGGGTGCCTGCCTTTACCCCCTCCTTTCGGGGGGCCAGATCTGGCAGGGGTTCTGCATTTCCCTCTTCCAGAGGAGATTCCGGAAGCAGGGGCAGAGGACGTGCCCGTTCTGGATACAGTTGGGGCTCTAAGCCCAAACCGGCTGCTAAGCCGGCTCAACAATGAGGGGGCGCCCTCACCCATGCGGGTGGGGGGACGGCTGCAGCACTTCTCTCAGATCTGGGATCAAGAGGTCTCGGACAGATGGATCCGGGAAGTGGTGTCTTCCGGTTACAAGCTGGAGTTCGAGCTCCGCCCCCCTTCCAGATTTGTCAGGTCTCGGATGCCGTCGGAGCCTCTGGCGGCGCAGGGGCTCCTGGTGGCAGTGGAGAATCTTCTGGACATGGCTGTCATTTGCCCAGTGCCCCCTTCAGATCGGGGCAGGGGCTTTTATTCCAATCTGTTCACGGTACCCAAGAAGGACGGGTTGGTCCGACCCATCTTGGATCTGAAGTTTCTCAACAGGTTCATCAGGCCGCGGAAATTTCGCATGGAAACGCTGCGTTCGGCCATTCACTCTCTTCGTCAGGGAGACTTTCTGACGTCCATAGACATCAAGGATGCGTATCTACACGTTCCGGTTTTTCCAGCACACCAGAGTTTTCTCAGGTTCGTGGTGGAGGATCGGCACTTTCAGTTTGTGGCACTTCCTTTCGGTCTCACCTCAGCTCCTCGGGTGTTCACCAAGGTGCTAGCGGGGGTGATGGCTCTGCTCAGAGTTCAGGGTATCCGCATTGTGCCCTATTTGGACGATCTACTGATCATGGCCTCTTCTTTCAACCAAGCGGAGTTGGACACCAGAGCGGTGGTGTCCACTCTGGAGAGGTTCGATTGGGTGATCAACCACCCCAAGTCTTCTCTTTCTCCGTCCAGAATTCTGACCTTTCTGGGAATGTCTCTGGACACCTCACAGGCCAGGGTGTTTCTGCCCCAGGCCAAAATTCTTTTGATTCAGGAGTTAGTTCGGCTTCTCTTGTCGGCCCCTCGTCCGACCATCCGGCTAGGGATGAGGCTGGTGGGGCTAATGGTGGCCTCATTCGAGGCAGTTCCCTTTGCGCAGTTTCATACGAGGACGCTTCAGCTTCATCTGTTGAATGTTTGGGACAAGTCTCCACTATCGTTGGATCAGTCCTTCCGGATGTCTCCCCGTGTTCGTCGATCCCTGCAATGGTGGCTGGGGTCTGTCAATCTGTTGAAGGGCAGATCCTTTCTGGCGCCGTGTTGGGAAATGGTCACCACGGATGCCAGTCTGTCAGGTTGGGGGGGTGTTTGGAAGGACCTCCAGTTTCAGGGTCTGTGGAGTCCGCAGGAGGCTCACGAGCCCATCAATATTCTGGAGTTGAGAGCCATCAGGTTGGTTCTGTTTCGCTTGACTCATCAGTTGAGAGGCCTGCCAGTTCAGGTCCGGTCGGACAACAGGACGGCGGTTGCTTATATCAATCACCAGGGAGGGACTCGCAGCAGGAGTGCCCTCAGGGAAGTGTCTTTGATTCTGGACTGGGCGGAGACCCACGTCCCGTGTATCTCAGCAGTCTACATTCCGGGGGTGGAGAACACGGAGGCGGACTTGCTGAGCAGGGCCTCCTCTCGTCAGGGGGAGTGGTCTCTCAGTCCCAAGGTGTTTCGTTCGATATGTCTCAGGTGGGGGGTCCCAGCGGTGGACCTCTTTGCTTCTCGTCACAATCACAAGCTTCCAGTCTTTGTGTCTCTCTCGCAGGATCCTCTGGCTCTGGCAGTGGATGCCATGTCTCTGAACTGGAGGGATCTGGGGTTCCTTTACCTGTTCCCTCCGTTCCCAATGATAGCCAGAGTGGTGCGCATACTGGCCTTGGAAGGCGCGTCGGCGATTCTGGTGGCCCCACGGTGGCCAAGGCGCGTTTGGTTCGCAGATCTTGTAAGGCTGGCAGAAGATCAGTTCGCCCTGCCTCTGCTGCCGGACCTGCTCACCCAGGGTCGGCTACGCTATCCCAATTTACCATCGCTGGCTTTGACGGCGTGGCTGCTGAAGCCGCCATCTTGAAGGAAGAAGGTCTTTCTGACGCGGTGATTCAGACTCTTATCTGTGCCAGGAAGCGCTCTTCCTCTTCTATTTACTACAGGACTTGGAGGGCCTATATTGATTGGTGTGAAAGTAGGTCTCTCTCTTGTCGAGAGTTCTCCATTCCTAGAATTCTTGAGTTTCTTCAACATGGTCTAGATCTGGGGCTCCAGCTTAGTACATTGAAGGGGCAGGTTTCTGCCCTGGCGGTGTTCTTCCAAAGGTCCTTTGCACTTCATCCCTTAGTCAAGACCTTTTTCCAAGGGGTTACGCATGTACGGCCTCCTAGGAAGCCTTTTGTTCCAGTTTGGGATTTGAACCTGGTTCTTTCTGCTCTCCAGGGCCCTCCGTTTGAGCCCTTGAATGAGGTTGCTTTGTCTTCTCTTACGCAAAAGGTGGCCTTTTTGGTGGCTATCACTTCGGTTAGGCGTGTTTCTGAGTTGGCAGCTTTATCCATTAAAGCTCCATACTTCGAGAGGCATCAGGATAAGGTTGTCTTTCGTTTCAAGCCGGATTTTCTTCCTAAGGTGGTCTCGGCTTTTCATCTGAATCAGGACATTGTTTTGCCTTCTCTATGCCCAAATCCCAGCAACGACAAGGAAAGGGCGTTGCATTCTTTGGATGTAGTTCGTGTTGTGGAATATTATCTGGAGGTTACGTCTTCCTTTCGTAAGACTGATGCTTTTTTTGTGGTGCCCTGTGGGCCTAGGAAAGGTTTGGCTCCTGCCAAATCTTCCATTAGTAAATGGATTCGTCAGGCCATCATTGGGGCCTATTCTGCCAAGGGGAGGAGTCCCCCTTTTCGTGTTACTGCTCATTCTACTCGTGCAGTTGGTGCGTCCTGGGCTTTTCAGCACCAGGCTTCGGTTGAGCAAGTTTGTAAGGCCGCTACCTGGTCTTCTGTTCACACTTTTTCCAAGTTTTACAAGGTTGATGTTCGGGCATCAGCGGATGCTGTTTTTGGCCGCAAAGTTTTGCAAGCTGTAGTGGTTTAGAGTTGTGCATTGTTGCCTAGTTTTGGATCCCCGCCCTTGTTATGGACACTGCTATTGGATGTCCCACATGTTATGGATTCTTGAAGCGGGGTGTGTGACATACTTAGAATAATACCATTTTGTGAATACTCACCTTGTAAAATGGGTATTATAAGTATGTCACACACCCCGCTTCACCCGCCCTTTCTGTATTCAGGATCCTCTATTTTGTGAACTTTGCGTGGTTGTGGTTTATATTTGCCTCTTCCTGGTCCCTTACCTTACTGCTTCTGTATACTGGGTGATGAGTGGGAGGTCCCAGGTATTTATGGATCAGGGAGGGGCTTTCTTTTGCTATCATCTCTGCAGGAACGCCCTCTTCAGGTCGATACTACCCACATGTTATGGATTCTTGAAGCGGGGTGTGTGACATACTTATAATACCCATTTTACAAGGTGAGTATTCACAAAATGGTATTTTAACTATGCAGAAAACCACTGTTAAACCGAGGGCATTTCCCCTTGCAAATGAAGTACAACCAATTCAATTATTTATAAAGAAAACACCTGGCCATTTATATTTTAGAAACCACTAGCCAACACCTGGCAGGCATCTCCTGGAGGGGTTTTCATTTTAATGTAGTAAAAAAAAAAAAAAAAAAAAAAAAAACACAATTCTGTGATTACTCACCTGTAGAATTGGTATTTTATGTATACAGCACGTCCTGTTCCAGAAGATATTCCTTACACTTGGGATATACATCCAGTAGATGGCGCTGACTGCAGAGACAGAAAAGTGGCTCCTCCCGGCCCCATATATACCAGGGACCTCCCACAAAATCCCCAGTATTGAAAAGCAGTTAAAATGAGACCTGGAGAACGATAACCATTATATGAAAATTTGAACATAAAAACAATCACCATAAAGAGGTAACTAAAGATAATAATAACAAGCGTGGGGTGGAACAGGACTTGCTGTATACGTATAATACCAATTCTACAGGTGAGTAATCACAGAATTGTATTATTCTAAGTATACAGCACGTCCTGCTCCAGAAGATATTCCTTACACTTGGGACATCCAATAGCAGTGTCCGTAAGGTAGGGTGGGATCCCCAAAAGTAACAGCAGACAGTTTAAACCACTGCAGCCTGCAGAACTTTGAGACCAAAAGCAGCATCAGCTGAGGCCTTAACATCAACCTTGTAAAACTTTGAAAAATTATGAACAGAAGACCAAGTAGCGGCCTTGCAAACTTGTTCAACAGAAGCTTGGTGCTGAAAAACCCAAGAGGCAACAATAGCACGAGTTGAATGAGCAGTAAGGCGGAAGGGAGGCTCCTTCCCCTTAGCAGAGTAGGCCTGTATCACAGCCTAACGGATCCACTTGCTGATAGTGGACTTAGCCGGACCCAGACCTTTCTTAGGTCCAGATGGAAGCACAAAAAATACAATTCTGTGAGATACTCACCTGTAGAATTGATATTATACACATACAGTACGTCCTGCTCCATATATAATACTTACACGTGGGTAATCCTCCGCCAGATGGCGCTGTTCACTGCAGACATGCAAAAACAGGCTCCTCCCGTCCCTTCATATACCCAGGGACCTCCCACAAATCCCCAGCATTGAAAAGTAGTGAACCGGGAGAATCCAACCACCAAAAACAACTGGTAATGATAACCATAACAATCACCATACAGGGGATCCAGAATAATGCGAAAACCAGGGTGGGGTGGAGCAGGACGTACTGTATGCATATAATATCAATTCTACAGGTGAGTATCTCACAGAATTGTATTATTCTAAGCATACAGTACGTCCTGCTCCATATATAATACTTACACGTGGGACATCCAATAGCAGTGTCCATAAAGTAGGGTGGGATCCCCAACAACAAAGGCAACGGCAAGTAGCTCAGACTACAACCGCCTGCAAAACCTTACGGCCAAAAGCAGCATCAGCTGAGGCCCGAACATCAACCTTGTAAAACTTTGAAAAGGTGTGAACAGAAGACCAAGTAGCGGCCTTGCAAACTTGTTCAACAGAGGCCTGTTGCTGAAAGGCCCAAGAGGCACCAATAGCGCGAGTGGAATGAGCCGTAAGACGGAAAAGGGGAGTCCTCCCCTTAGTAGAATAGGCTTGAATCACAGCCTGACGAATCCATTTGCTGATGGTAGACTTGGCGGGAGCCAAACCCTTCCTAGGCCCGGAAGGCACAACGAAGAGAGCATCAGTTTTCCTGAAGGCCTTAGTGACAACCAGGTAATACTTCAAGCACCTGACTACGTCCAGGGAATGCAGAACCCGCTCCTTGTCGTTGCTAGGATTGGGACACAGAGAAGGAAGAATATCCTGGTTCAAATGAAAAGCCGAAACAACTTTAGGTTGAAAATCCGGTTTGAAGCGGAACACCACCTTGTCCTGGTGTCGCTCATAGTATGGAGGCTGAATAGATAGAGCAGCCAGTTCAGACACACGCCTAACCGAAGTAATGGCCACCAAGAAGACAACCTTGAGAGTGAGAACAGCCAGAGCAGCATCTTGAATAGGCTCAAAGGGAGCACCCTGCAAGGCAGACAAAACAAAGTTCAAATCCCAGACAGGGACCATAGGCTTTCGAGGGGGACGCACGTGAGTGACCCCCTGAAAGAAGGTCTTAATCAGGTGATGTTGAGCAAAGGTCTTCTGAAAGAAGATAAGACAGGGCAGAAACCTGACCCCTCAGAGTACTAAGTTTGAGACCCAAGTCCAGACCATGCTGTAAAAACTCCAGAACCCTAGGGACGGAGAATTCCCGGCAGGGAAGAGACCTGGACTCACACCAGTCAATGTAGGAACGCCATACTCTAATAATAATCTAATAATAGATAGCAGAAGAAGTCTTCTTCCTGGCCTGCACCATAGTAGCCACCACAGAGGCAGACAACCCCTTCTCCATCAAGATGGAGGTTTCAGCAGCCAGGCCGTCAAAGCCAGAGTTTGTAAATTGGGATGGCGTAAGGACCCTTGAGTTAGCAGATTTGGCACCCTTGGCAGATCGTACTGATCTATAGCCATTTGAACCACACTCTTCTTGGCCACTAGAATCACAGGTACCCCTTCCAGAGCAATCTTGTGTAGAACCCTGCCCAGAAGGGGGAACGGTGGAAACACATACAGGAGTCGAAACTCCCTCCAAGACATGGACAGGGCCTCCGTGGCCATGGCCAGAGGATCCTGAGACAGGGAGACGAAGGCTGGGAGCTTGTGATTGTGACGGGAAGCAAACAGATCCACATCCGGTATCCCCAACGGTGACACAGGGACTGGAATACCTTGTTGCAGAGGGACCACTCCCCCTGACGGGACATCCCCCTGCTCAGGGCGTCCGCCAGCAGGTTCTCCGCCCCCGGAATGTAAACAGCCGAAATGCATTGAACATTGGCCTCCGCCCATGTCAGAATCTGAGACACCTCTTGGAGAGCACCCTTGCTCCGGGTCACTCCCTGATGATTGATGTAGGCAACCGCCGTTCTGTTGTCTGAGCGTACCTGGACCTTCAGACCCCTCAGGTGTTGGGTCAAACGCTCCAGTACCAACCTGACTGCCCGTAATTCCAGAATGTTGATGGGTAAATGGGCCTCCTGAGGACCCCACGTCCCCTGGAAGCGCAGGGACTTCCAGAATCCCCCCCAACCTGACAGACTGGCATCCGTTGTGACCGTCTCCCAAGAGGGGGTCAGAAAATACCTGCCCCTTATCAAGTTCCTGTGGTCCAGCCACCACGCAAGGGACTGTCTGACTGAGGGGGGAAGCACACAGAACCCGTCCAAGGACGCTGGGTTCTTGTCCCACACTGACAGAAGGTGAAGCTGCAGAGGTCTCAAATGGAACTGGGCAAAGGGCACCGCCTCGAAGCTTGCCACCATCAGGCCCACCAACTGCATTCCCTGCCGGATGGAGAACTGTGGGCTCGAAAGCAGGAACCTCGCCTGCGCGGTCAGAGCTTCCACCTTCTGTTGAGGAAGGAATATCCTTGACTGAACCATATGCAGAATCATTCCCAGGAACGGAGTCACCGAGGAGGGGGACAGGGAGGACTTGGGGTAAATAATCACCCAACCGAAGGACTCCAGGGTGGACACTACCAGCCGAGTGTCCAACTCTGCCTGCCGCAGAGACCGAGAGGGGATGAGAATATCGTCCAGGTAGGGCAGCACGCGTATGCCCCTTAGCCTTATCAGGGACATCACCCCTGCCAGCACCTTGGTGAACACCCTGGGAGCCGACGTTAAGCCGAATGGCAGGGCCACAAATTGGTAATGCTGATCTTTTAGTGCAAATCTGAGAAACCTTTGGTGTCCTGGAAACACCTGGACGTGCAGGTAAGCATCCTTGATGTCTACTGACGTCATGAAGTCCCCTGGGCGCAGTGAGCCAATGGCCGAGCGCAGAGTTTCCATGCGAAAGTGCCTGTTCTTGACAAATTTGTTGAGGATTTTTAAATCCAGAATGGGCCTGACTGACCCATCCTTCTTGGGTACTGTGAAAAGGTTGGAGTAGAACCCCGTGCCCATGTCTCCAAGGGGGACCTTGCAAATGACCCCTAGATCCATGAGACCCTGTACGGCCAACAACAAGACCTGAGCTGAGGCAGGGTCTTGAGGGATTCAGATGACCTGGCACACATCTTAATAGCATCGTCTGAAGCGGACAGGATAAAGTTCACAAACGCATCACAGCTGGACAGAGCGTTGACAGTATCAGGAGGCAACTCATCTGTGCCATCGAGAGCACTCCTAACCACGGCCCTGAGCGCTACTGCCGTAATGGCTAAGGCGCAAACCGGGCGCAGAGTCGCTCCCCCAAATGCAAAGGCGTGACATGCCAGTTGGTCAACACGCCGGTCCTCAGAGTCCCGTAGCGTAGTAGTGTCGGGAGAGTGCATAATAGAGGTGTTGGACAACCCTAGAATAGGAGCATCGACCTCAGGTGGCGATGACCAGCACTTAACCAAGTCAGCAGGAAAGGGATATTTCCTATCCACGCTCTTAGGGACCCCATGAAGTCTGCTGGGATGTTCCCATTCTTTAAGCACGAGGCTATTGAAATGGGTATGAAAAAGATCACCCCTTTGCCAGGGAGCCGCGGCAGGGGGACAGAGGGACAGAACCTCAAAAGATCTGAACCAGCAGTCTATCAATATCATCCGAGGACCAATGCTCAGTCAGAGAACAGTTCCCCTTCGTCCGAGGGGATATGGGCATAGGAATGCAACAAATCATCAGGTTCTATAGGGAAGAGGGCCGATTCAGGGTTCAAGTGCCGCCTCTTGGCGGTTGCTTTACGCGCTAAGGAATTAGCAAGCAAGTTTTCAACACTAGCCAGCCTCGTGGCCAGATCAGGATGAGAATCTACACTGGTATTGGGAGGCTTGGGGGAGTAGGTGAAGTGCGGCGGGGTGCAGGCCCAGCCTCAGAGGAGACGGGAAGCACCGATAGCGCCTGCTGTGCACAAGGTACACAGACCCGTGCATTGTCACCGCTGCTAGGTAGGACCCCACAAGCTACACACAGCCGGGCTTGTCCCGAAGGAACCCCGTTCACAATATCCTGAAATGCCTCCATATGGTGATTTAATCGGCACAATATGCCAGTAGGGATTGACGCTGTAAGCTACCCTGGATGCCCCAATAACCCGCGGGGAAGTGGGAGTAATTTTTATGGTCACGACCGGGAGCTACACTGGGCCGGGAGAAGCCACCGAAATCCGCAGTCTGAAAGATATAAGGGGGAACAAGGATGTCAGAGCCATGCGCAATGGGAGATAGAACTAAAGAAGAGTCGCCCATGAGGGCACTTACAGACAGAGAGGGGAGGACGATCTTCACCACGCGCGCGGGAGAAGGAAATGGCGCCAAGCGAACCTCGGAGGGCGGGCCTGAGCCGACCGCGACGCGTAGCGCGCCAAGCCGGAACCACGCCCCTTCCCAGCGAGCGCGAAGCTCGGAAGGCGTCTAGCCAATGAGTGACAGTAAAGTGATAATGCCTGATGTAAATGGCGCTCGGAGCCTATACAGGCAAGGCTGAGGTCTGTACTCGGGCTCACCTGTGGCTCCCCGTCGGATAAGGGACCCCGGTCTGCCGTGACAGGCGGGGATACTGTATTGGACAGGCGCTCTAAGCCAGCGCAACTTAGGAAGAGCCAGTAAATCTAAGAAGGAAAAGGAAGGAAGAAGAAAGACGCCGAGGCGTCCGCAAAGCCGCCGTCGTACATGCGGTGCGAGCAGAGACAGAAACTAAGGGCGCTGCGGTTAACAGTAAGGTAAAAGCGCGGCTCTGATCCCGTTCCCAGTAAAGCACAGCCAAGCCATAAGCGTGTAAGGATACACTGAGGCCGCCATACACACAACCCCTCCCCCCCCCTTTCTTTTCCCCCTGGCTAAGGGGGAAACGAGGGAGGAAGGCGACCCGTTACATAGGGTCCACCGCTACCTGGGGCGTGGGGCAATGATGCGGGAGGGGCATCCCCTGAAGGCTCACCATCAGCCTTGACCGCCTACCCTATGGTGGGGGATTGCGGTGGAGCGTGGCTCCGTAAGCACACATGGTGCTACCTACCTTCACCCGACCAGCGCAGCCCAGGCTGGGAGGTATATCACACAGAGGAGGGGTGGAAATAGTCCCACAGGGCCGCAGGCTGTAATAGCCCTGCTCACCTGCGAGAGAGTAATACTTCATGTCTTCGCAGTCAGCACTGCAGAGAAATCTGGGGATTTGTGGGAGGTCCCTGGGTATATGAAGGGCCGGGAGGAGCCTGTTTTTGCATATCTACAGTGAACAGCGCCATCTGGCGGAGGATTACCCACGTGTAAGTATTATAGATGGAGCAGGACGTACTGTATGCTTAGAATATACCATTTTGTGATTACTCACCTGTAAAATGCGTATTATAAGTATGTCACACACCCCGCATCCACTATTCACGACATATGGGTTATGGTCCAGTAGAGGGCGAACTTCTGCAGAGATGAAAGCAAAAAAAGAAGCCCCTCCCGGTCCATAAATACCTGGGACCTCCCACACATTCCCCAGTATATGACAGCAGTAAGGGGACCAGGAAGAGACAATAAAACATTCTTAATAAAAGGTTCACCATATAAAGGATCCAGAATACCAAAGGGCGGGATGAAGCGGGGTGTGTGACATACTTATAATACCCATTTTAAAGGTGAGTAATCACAAAATGGTATTATTCCAAGTATGTCACACACCCCGCTTCCACTATTCATGACATATGGGACATCCAATAGCAGTGTCCGTCATGGGTGGGGATCCAAATACAGCAAAAAATGCACCGATTTAAACCACTGCAGCTTGCAGAACCTTGCGGCCAAAAACAGCATCCGCTGAGGCCCGCACATCAACCTTATAAAACTTTGAAAAAGTATGAACAGAAGACCAAGTAGCAGCCTTACAAACTTGTTCAACAGAAGCCTGGTGCTGAAAGGCCCAGGAAGCCCCAACAGCACGAGTAGAATGAGCAGTGATCTTAAAAGGAGGAACCCTCCCCTTAGCGGAATAGGCCCCAACAATGGCCTGACGTATCCATTTACTAATGGTAGACTTGGCTGGCGCCAGACCTTTCCTGGGCCCGGAGGCCCAGGCGTCAGTCTTACGAAAAGGAGAACAACCAAATAGTACTTCACACAACGAACCACATCCAAAGAGTGCAAAACCCTCTTGTCATTGCTAGGCTTAGGACACAAGGAAGGGAGAACTACATCCTGATTAAGATGGAAGACAGAAACCACCTTAGGAAGGAAATCTGGTTTAAAGCGAAAAACCACCTTGTCCTGGTGTCTCTCAAAGTAAGGGGCCTGAATAGACAGAGCCGCCAACTTGGACACGCCGAACAGAGGTAATAGCCACCAAAAAGGCAACCTTTTGAGTGAGCACAGAAAGTGCCACATCCTGCACCGGCTCAAAAGGAGGCCCCTGGACGGCCAAGAGAACCAAATTTAGGTCCCAAACGGGAACCAAATGCTTTCTAGGGGGCCGAACATGAGTGACCCCTTGGAAAAAAGTCTTGACCAGATGATGCAAAGCAAAGGACCTTTGAAAAAAAGACAGCCAGGGCAGAAACCTGACCCTTCAAAGTACTGAGCTGGAACCCCAGATCCAGACCGTGCTGTAGAAACTCCAAAATCCTAGGAATCGAAAAAAACCCTGCAAGGTAAGGCCCTAGCCTCACACCAGTCAATAAAGGACCGCCAAGTCCTATAGTAAATGATAGAGGAAGACCTCTTCCTAGCTCTAATCAAGGTCTGAATAACCGCCTCAGACAAACCTTCCTCCCTCAGGATGGAGGTTTCAGCAGTCCCGCCGTCAAAGCGAGCGTTTGTAAATTGGGGTAACGTAGTTGATCCTGAGAGATCAGATTCGGAAACAGGGGCAGCCTGTACGGACCTACCGCCAGTCTTACGACGTCTGCGAACCAAACCTGTCTTGGCCACCTGGGGGCCACCAGAATTGCTGGTGCCCCCTCTAGAGCCATCTTGCGCACTACCTTGCCTACCATGGAGAAAGGGGGAAACAGGTACAGAAACCCCAGATCCCTCCAGGCAAGGGACAAGGCATCCGCTGCCAGGGCCAGAGGATCCTGAGACAGAGATACAAAGGATGGAAGCTTGCGATTGTGCCGAGAGGCCAAGAGATCCACCTCCGGAGTCCCCCACTTGTGGCACAGGGTCCGAAATACCCTGTGATTGAGAGACCATTCCCTTCGGTGAGAAAACCCCCTGCTCAGGGAATCCGCCTCCGTGTTTTCCACTCCCGGAATGTACACTGCTGAGATGCAAGGAACATTGCTCTCCACCCATGTCAGAATCAGAGAGACTTCCCTGAGGGCACTCCTGCTGCGAGTCCCTCCCTGGTGATTGATGTAAGCTACCGCAGTTCGATTGTCTGATCGAACCTGAACTGGTAAGCCCTGGAGGTAAAGTGTCAGACGTAACAGAACCAAACGGGTAGCTCTGAGCTCCAAGACATTGATGGGGGTGTGAGCCTCCTGAGGACCCCACAACCCCTTGAACTGATGATCCTTCCAGAAACCCCCCCCCAGCCCGACAGGCTGGCATCCGTGGTAACAGTCTCCCAGCAAGGGGCCAGAAAGGATCTGCCCCTCATCAGATTGCTTGGTTCCAGCCACCACTGAAGGGACTGCCGAACCCTGAGAGACATCAGAAAGGACTGATCCAAGGACTGTGGACATCTGTCCCAGTTCAGCGATAGGTTGAGTTGGAGCGACCTCATGTGGAACTGAGCAAAGGAGACTGCCTCGAAGGAAGCCACCATCAAACTTACCAGTATCATCCCTAGCCGGATAGAGGGGCGAGGGTTGGTCAGGAGAACACGTATCAGATCCTGAACCCTCTGCCCCTTTGACTGAGGTAGGAACACTCTGGCCTGATTGGTATCCAGAATCATGCCCAGACAAGATCTCCCTTGATGGGGAGAGAAGATTTGGGGTGGTTGATCACCCATCCGAACCTCTCCAGCGTCGTCACCACCATCCTGGTGTCCAGCTCCGCCTGGCATAGGGAAGAAGCTGTAATGAGCAGGTCGTCCAGATATGGCACAATGCGAATGCCCTGGGCTCTGAGCAGGGCCATTATGCCCACCAGAACCTTGGTAAACACCCTCGGTGCCAAGGTCAGCCCGAACGGGAGTGCCACAAACTGAAAATGCTGATCTCCCACCACAAACCTGAGAAATCTCTGGTGTGCTGGGAAGATCGGTACATGGAGATAAGCATCCTTGAAGTCTATGGACGTCATGAAGTCCCCTTGACGAAGGGAACTGATGGCAGAGTGCAGAGTCTCCATGCGGAACTTCTTGGTTCTGATAAACCTGTTGAGAAGCTTCAAATCCAGAATGGGCCTTATGGAACCATCCTTTTTGGGAACCGTGAAGAGGTTGGAATAATAGCCCCGGCCTCTCTCTGAGAAAGGCACTGGGCATATGACCTCCATGTCCAGGAGATTTTTTACAGCCAACAGGAGCCCCTGTGCAGCCCGGGGATCCGAGGGCACACGAGACCTTAGAAATCTGGGAGGAGGCCGGTATTCGAACTCTAGTTTGTATCCGGATGATACCACTTCCAAAATCCACTTGTCTGTGACCTCCCGGGCCCAGACCTGGAAGAAGAGCCGCAGCCGTCCCCCCACCCGTAAGGGTGAGGGCGCCTCCTCATTGCTGAGCTGGCTTGGCAGCGGGCTTGGGACCACGGGTAGAGACTGGACGGGTAGAGACTGGACGGGTAGAGACTGGACGGGTAGAGACTGGACGGGTAGAGACTGGACGGGTAGAGACTGGACGGGTAGAGACTGGACGGGTAGAGACTGGACGGGCACATCCTCTGCCTCTGTTCCAGGAATCACCTCTGAAGCTAGAGTAGGCAAGACCTCTGCCCGCTCTGGCACTGCGAAAGGAAGGATTGAAGGAGCTTGCCCCCCAAAAGGAGCGACGCTGCTTCTTACGCTGAGGTAGCCTTCCACCTTTCGCCACAGAATTCAATTTGTCTCCAAACAGCCGCATACCCAGGAAGGGCAGAGCTGTAAGTGATTTCTTGGCAGCAATGTCAGCCGCCCACTGGCGTAGCCAGACAGATCGGCGCTTGGCCACCAGCAGAGCCGAAGTTCTACTACACATGGTGAGTGTCGTCCATAGCAGACAAAACAAAATTCATGAACAAGTCATACCTCTTAAGGGCTGTGAATTCAACGCTGGCCGGGTTGAGCTGGGACCCATTTAACAAGTCCCTGATCTCAGACCTTGTAGCCACAGCCACGAGTGCAGATGCACAAACAGGCCGCAAGGCTGAACCCACAGTGGCAAAGGCATGACATGCCATCTGGTCAATGCGCTTGTCCTCGCCATCCTTAAGGGTAGTAGCGTCAGGAGTATGTACAACGGAGGTGTTGGACAACCCTAATATGGGTGCATCGACCTCGGGGGGGGGGTGGGAGGAAGACCAGCGCTTCAACGCGTCAACCGGAAAAGGATACTTCCTATCCCATCCCCGAGGAAAGCCATGAAGCCGACTCGGCTTCTCCCGTTCTCTAAGAATCATGCTGTCAAAATGATCCTTATTTGGGAACTCCAAGCGAGGCTTAGAGAGCCCAAAATTCCCTCTTCTTCGGAGGGGCCTCCGCTGGTGGGGAAATATCCAGAACCTCTAAGAGATGGGCCAGGACTTTGGGAGTATCCACAGCATCCCCCAGCGCCTGCTCTGCATCAGAATCAAAGAACTGCAGTTCCTCAGTCTCAGATTCCTCAAACAATTCCCCATCCTCAAGCGGGAATAATCAGCCCAGTCATGGGAGTCATAATCGCCAAAATCAATTACCGGCGTAGCCAGTGACAGATGCCTTTTCTTAGCAGGGGCCTTTCTGCCCACTGAGCTAGAAACAATTTTCTCGAGGTTGGCCAGCCTAGCACATACATCCGAGTGCGACTCCCCACTAATGACCGTGTCACTTGGGGTACGGATGATGCGGGGTGGGGTAGGAGAGGCGGGCGGCACTGACCCAGACGCCTGGGGTCCCGACTGCCACGTTATGGCCCGTTGCGCACATGGTATGCAAATAAGTACATTCTCCCCCGTAAGGGATACCCCACAACCCACACATAGCCGGGATTGTCCCGAAGGGAGCCCGAGCCCGGTATCCTGTGGAGCCTCCATATGGTGATTTTAGGGTAGTCGCAATGACCCGAGGGAATTACGCTGGTAAGCAACCCGGGATGCCCCTTTAAGTCCCAAGTGGGAGGGTTTATAATTGCCCCAAATATTTTGCTAGGGACCCTAGGACCGGGAGAACCCCCTTGTAAAAGGAACATAAAAAGCAGAGAGGCCAGCGCTGCCCCAAGCGGGCATTAAGCCTAGTGAGAACGGGGGGGGAAGCCCGGCAGGGCACTCGCAGACACAGAAAATGGCGTCCAGCTAATCCGCAGCTCCTGAGGGAGAGGGGGAGGGAGAAGAAGGGGCGGGCCAGCACAGATCGCGCCTGGCCCCGCCCCCTTCCCTCCGAGTCCAGGGGAGGGGACCCGGAAGGGGGAGAACCCATTTACCGTAAAGTGTAAGGGAAGTAAATGGGGGGAGGGCATCTCAAACCAGGATCACCAACCCGGATACCGCCGACCCCCTTGTGTGGGGTCTCACGGGGGAGCATGGCTCCCTAGGCACCTATTAAGGTGATTCCTACCCTCACCCGGACCTGCAGCCAAGGCTGGGAGGCTAGTAAAGGGCTTAAAATATAAAGGTCCGGGCAGAAATAGGGCAAAAAATGGCCGGGTGCAAGCCCGGCTTACCTGCAAGGAAGAGCAGCATACATCTTCTGACTTGCTCGACGTCCTGCAGAGAAGGAAGTGGGGAATGTGTGGGAGGTCCCAGGTATTTATGGACCGGGAGGGGCTTCTTTTTGCTTTCATCTCTGCAGAAGTTCACCCTCTACTGTACCATAACCCATATGTCATGAATAGTGAAAGCGGGGTGTGTGACATACTTAGAATAATTGGCTAGCAATGGCAGCCTCCATGCTGCACCCATCTTGGAGGGAGGGATGACCACAGCAGCTGTATCCAAATAAATGCATCCAATAAAGCACCAGAAGGTCACATGGCACTCACCTTTGACGTTGAAGGTTTCTGGGGGAGGTGGGCTCATGTCCTTGGGACTTCTCAGCAGTCGCCGACTGCTGTTGTACTGTCTGTGTAGCTGGTCCTTGTTTAGCACCAACTGCAGGACTGGCCTGGAAAGACAACTAGGGTCAGCATAGAAAAATAGGCTGCTTATTATGACCAAAAAAAAATCTAGACCAGCCAGCTCAAATTAGTATGCATACAATAAAGTACAAATACTCATGTACATTACTATAATATACAACATACTGTTTAGATTAAAAGATATTTAAAATTAACTATATCAGCTTTAAAGGAGCACTATCACAAAAAAATAGTCCAATAATAAAAAGCCACATAAATAGGACAGTTCGCAAAAGGCGGATTTACATGTACACCATGCATAAAAGCTTTTTCGAATACTGTTTCTTTTAAAGTGGATCAAAAGACCCCTGGGCTGCCTGACTCCCTATCCCTGGGGCAACCCAATTTAAGATTCCCCAAAACCCCCAAGATCCCCAGTAAGACATATCCGTTGATCCAACGGCACATGTGTGGGTCTTGGCCATGCTCTACTTAACCCTTTGCTGGGTGCATGCCTGTGCGAGCATGTCAACAGCTACAGAATAGCTCTAAGGTCGCCATTGGCACACACGGTTCAGTCAGCCCTTAGCCAGCGAGATCTCTCTCCAGCTAAAAAAAAAAAAAAAAAAAAAAAAAAAAAAGCCAAAAAGAACCAAGAGCACAGACTGGTGGTCAGGTACATTTTACTGGGGATCCTGGGGTTTCAGGGAGGAGTATTACAAATCGGGATGCCCCAGAGCAGTTGTGAAAATCCCAGGTTTTGGTCCACTTTAATAGAAGGAAGAAGAATCAGTGCAGACAGGAACCTACCATTTAGAATGGTTAAAGTGATTGGAAAGTCAAAAATATCAGTAGCTTACCTTACATTGAGTCCCTCCAGTGCTCTCCTTCCTGATATGTCTGTCTCCTTAGTGAGGAAAACACTTCCTCATTCAGCTTTCAGTCTCCACCCTGCTGACCTGGTCCTTCAAATCAACCTTCAGTGGACTGAGAACGGAAACACCTCCACTCCCTCCACAGAAGCCCCGATTCGCCTCTCTGCAGGTCGGAAATGCCTTCTTTCTCTCTGGTCACACTATGTGCTGGCAGGCTGGAAACACTTAGCCTGCAGCATCTCTCACCATTTTCCTGATCACACTATGTGCTGGCGGCATTAACTAGGGGCACAACAATGAACGTATTTTTGTATTACGATATAAGCACACAGTGTGCTTACATCACATCGCCGTTGCCACACCCACTATTTCTCTTTTTTTCTCGGCATCTCCTATGCTCTAACACTTTTAGAAATAACTTGGGAACTACAGGGACTTTTTTCTTTTTTTTTTAATGTTTGGAACAGAGCAATGTGTAGCCCGAGACCACAATCGGGCTTGCCTTTTATAACTAATGCTGCTGCAGCCTACAGGCCGGCTAAGTAGACATACATTGGAATGCAGCAGATCATCCCCGTAAAAGTAGAATAGCATGCTCAAAAACCAATCACCCCTGGATTTTATATCTCCCAGGAGAAGAAAACCACAAGTTCCTTTAAAAAAAAAAAAAAAAAAAAATGGAACTAAACCCATACCGATCGATCCTCCCCCACCAAAATCGGGATGCCTCGGAGGGGGGGAGAAACTATCGGTACGTGAATCTTATAGATTAGCTGCGTGAAACCCCCCAGGTCGCCCTATTCACTTACCTTGTTTCCCAGTCCAACGGCGCATGCGCGAGCCGCATCCCACTATCTCTCAGGCATTTGTGAATGGCCAGCGTGGGCACGCTCCCCGTTAGAGGGAAGCGGGGGATGCGGCCCCCAGCTCGCTTGGAGCTGCTGCTCTTAGATGCGCCGTAGAACCAGGAAGAAGTGAGTTGGTCTTGGCGTCCTAGGGGGGTTCACTTTAAAAAGAATGTTGTTTATCTTAGATAGATATATTTATACATGTATAATAATGATCTATATACACAGTGTAATATTTGCCTGCTTTAGAAAATAATGAAAACAGATGCAAACCTTTGGCTGTGAAGAAACCGGCGCTGTGTTTAGCAGTGGTTTATGGGGAACGGTGTTGGTCTGGGGTGTGCTGATTCGAGGTGACACATAAGACCTTGGTGATGAAGCATCAGACGTCAATGACATCGGAGACTGATTGGATTGTGTCGCTAAAATAAGAAACATGCCCAATTACTAAACTGACACTTTCAATGCAGTCCATACATTAAAGTGGACCAAAACCCATGGCACAGACTTAAATCTCTGTCAATCCGTTTTTTTGCATATTAAAGCAGACCTTCACCCTGAATAAGAGCATATCTTATGTTTCCCACACCCTGTAAAAAATCATGCTACGTGCATCTACTGCATGTTATGAGCCTATAAACGTCCAAGATGGGGGCTCATGGAGTATCAGGCAGCCTGCAAACAGAAGTGCCTTCTGACTGTGTCACTCTGCATTCAGGGATTGCTGTCCTTTCCCTGACCCCACATCTGCCTGATGTGACTAAAAACTTGAAATATATTTTAGATGCTGGAATAGTTTTTTAAAGGTTTGGGCTTTTATTAAATCATGATGAAGGTGATGACTGTTGAGGTTTCCCATAGCAGCGCATTCCAAATTGATTTACTTTAATATCCTAATACTTTGTTGATACATTCCTTTTTTTGAGTTAAAAAAATCTGATATATAATGTCCACCCCCATCATTCAGCAGCAATAGCTTGAGTTTGTATGGACAAGTCTATCAGCACTGCAAGGTTTCCTCTTGAAAAAAAAGTGATGGATGGAGGTCATAAATGATAAATTGAACATATGATGGTGAACATTCCCTGCCTCTATTTGTTCCACTCTATCTTATTTTTCTCTCTGCATTGTACACTTAGTGGCTAATAAAGGCGAAATAAACCCTCAGACAGCCACATCGCTCTGTGCCATTTCTTTTTTTCTTGACAATAATGCTTGGGATTATGAAGATAATAGAATATACTGATACTAATGGATTACTGTGAAACATGGTGTCGGGAAGTTGGACAACGCCTTTGAGTGGCCTTCCTTTAGGCGTAGATACCATTCCTAAGATTGTGCTCGTTAGGTAAAACAAAATTATAGTTTATACAAATAATCGTTTTTTCTAAAATAAATATGCCCCTTTAGATGACGTATGTAAGTTTTCTATTTTACTATAAATAAAAACGTCAAAGGGAGAAGCACCAGATGCATTTCTGTGAGATAGTCAAACGCATTCCAAATGATTGCGTTTCTCTGCCTCGTGTATTTCTCATCTCCTAGGCTGATTTGAAAGACTCAACGACAACCCAGGACCCCCGTTAAAACAGGCGCGAAGGAGAGGGTCCGCCTGATGGATAGCTGTCCTAGGGCACAGGCTGTTCGCCTACATGGGGATTGTGCGGGAATTAATCTTGCTGAAGTATAAACTGCCGAGAGGAAGGAGCCTGAGCATCAGACAAAGAAAAACGTTCAAATGGGTCATGGCTTTCAGAATTTCACACACTTCCTTGTCTTAAAAAAAAAACAGAGCATCATAGTTGGGGACATGCAGGTGGAGTACCTTCAGCCCTGACTTATCTGAAATGCCTTTCTAAAGTGGTGACCCCCAACCTGCTCCTTGAGCCATCAACAGGTCATGTATTGTGGGTCTCCACACAGCTGACTCAGTAGCTTCACCAATCTCGTGCAGGTGTTTGAACAGCAGCAAAACATGACCTCTTAGGGGTTCTCAGGTTAAAGGATTGGAGGAACATTGGTGTAAAGTCCTAGAGTGCACCTTCACCCAGATATGAAGTTTTTGTTCCCTTCTAACCCTCAGCCCAGTGACCCAATACAGCCTGTGTTTCTTTTTACTAAAGCCTTTGCCCAATATTCATAACAAACAGGAAGCAGAATGTCGTCAAATGGCACCTGTGTGCCAATTTATTCATTTACAAGCTAAACTGTCACATAATGGCAGTTAAGCTTGTAGTTATTTATTGCAGTTATTATAACTAATAAGGCTGACGCACAATGCCGAGCTGTGTTTAACTGAATGTGTCATCGCTACAGGACCGGGGAGTGATCTGACCATTCAAACGGCAGATTGCATTCAGTTTAAGTTATTTATTAATTATGGTCAAAGCTTTTGGGCAAAAAGGAACACAAGCTGTTTTGGGGCACTCGGCTGGGCATAGAAGTTGATAAACTTCCTTGGCTGAATATAGGATCACATTAAGGCAATCCTTGGATTAGAAAAAAAAGTCATCTAAAATGTAAAAATGTTGATAACATGCCGATCCCAGCATGCTTATCACTGTTACAATATTGCTGCCCCTAGGAGGTGTATGTAGTTTACAATCTTCCTCCTGCTTGATTCTAATCCCGTATCTGTGCAATGGCTGTTTCAGATAAATTCTGACTACTATGCCGCAGAGAGCAATTTTAAAGCTGCGAAATGGAGCAGTCAGCAGCTTCCTATTGGCGCACATAGCACAAATTTCCGTGATACATGAACTCGGAAGCTACTAAGAGAAGCAGTATAGCCAAAAGCATTTGGTTATGTGCTACGAGAAAACCTAAACATACAACGCAACGGCCGTTTGGACTTTTGGTCTGCTTTAAAGTGGAGCAAAACCAGTGTTTTTCCCTATCCTGTGTTTTGGTCTGTGCCTGGCGCATCCCAATTTGGGATACACAGCTGTGTGAAAGCCTCTAGTTCACCAGAAAAACTCACTTTTTTCCCAGCCCCACGCGACATACACGTGCCCTCACTTATTCAGCGCTGAATGCCATGAATATTAATGATCTGCATACAGACTATTACACACACCGTCCCGCAGAGAGGAAGGGCCCCATTTAAAGTGGACTAACACCCAGGATTTTCACTATCCTGGGTTTTGGTCCAGTTCCGCGGGGCACCCCGATCGGGGGTGCCCCACTGCATGAAACCCCCCAGAATGGCATTAACTCACCTCACTTCGCTCCTACGGTGCATGCGCGAGCCGCTGTGGTATGCACGTACAAGGGAAGACAACCACAGCGGCTCCGAGCACGCTGGCGGCCGCATCTCGAGCTTCCCTCTAACAGGGGGCGCGCCTGCTCTGGCAATTCACAAACGGCCGGCGTGCGCCATGCTAGAGAGAAGCACGAGTTTCGGCCACGGCCCGCGCATGTGCCGTTGGAACAGGAGTAAGGTAAGGTGAATGGGGCGTCCTGGGGGGATTCACAGCGGGGCATCCCGATTTCGGATGCCCCGCGGGGAGGGATATGATCGCCCGGGAATCTTATAGATTCCTGGGCCGATCAGCCTGGGTGCTGGTCCACTTTAAACAGTTGTTGAACACGCGTGGAAGCCCCAGAAAAGGTGAATGAATATGGGCTCACACAGTGGGGCAACCTAAGTAAAAATGCCCGAGGGGGACTGCAACCACAGGTCTTAAACTCTTTTAGACTCCAGTGCCGCTGTGCCCGTTGGTTGATCCACTTTAAGGCCACAGGCGAGGTTACACTTGCTTTAAGAAAACTGCATTGGAGGCCTCTTACAATTAAAGAGCAAAGAAAAGACATAACTGATCTATCATTACCTTGTGCAGAAAGCTGTGCAACTTGGGAGATCAGGGATGTGATGTTGAATGCCGAGGGCCCTGCCGTGATAATCTTATGAAGTATGGACTGTAAAGAAGCCTGTGTCACAGCAGCTGTAAGAACTGACAAAAGGAACACGTTCATGTTAAAGGCTATCATCTGAAAAACAAAGGTTAATGTACATAAACATAAAGAATGGCCTTCTTAACATAGCATGGAGTTGGCTGATATTTTTGGCAACTTAAGTTTCTTTTCTTTTTTTTTTATTATAGAAAGATACTACAACTGCTACAAAGAAAATTAATGGGCAACACTGGGTACCCCAGTCCCACGAATCAGCAGCTGTATGTAAATCTTTAAAATCGGGTCAAATCCGCTGGCTAGTTTAAAAGGGTTTAAATCCGCTGTAAAGAAATAAAAGACTTAAAGTGGAACAAAACTTGTAATTGGACAAATGGCTCCGATAGGCTTCAACAGGGAGAGTGCCGGCATCCCCAGGAGCGTACTCGCTCCCGTCCTAGCTTCTGATTGTAAGCTGCAGTGCTGGCAATAGAAGTGTCCTCACTCATGGGAGCCGCTTGCCATCTTTTTGTAGCCCCGGCTGGGGCCAAATTAAAACGCCGCTCCACTGCCACTATTGAGGGATTGGGCTGCAGAGTGTTTAAGCCAGACGCTGAACTCGAACTTCTGGCTGAAGTCCGTGTTGGGGTTTGGAAACCTGAGCTTGCAAAGTTTGGTACGAATCCATACTTTGCAGTTTGGGTTTGACCATCTGAGATTAAAATGGGTGAGGAAAGGCAAAAAACACAAAAGGGCATAAAAACTGAATAAAGCAACAAAAAGTGAATTGGGTTAATGTCTGCAGCTTTGATCGATACAAAATCAAGGGAGTTCTGATCCCATTGCCGTTATCTGCTGCTAGCTGAGCAACAGCTCTTTACTAGTCACATTCACTTTGCTTCTCACAAATCATTCAGTACTGGCTCTGCCCAGACTATTCAAAGACAAAGGTGTCACAGAGAAAAGGGGGCGAGATGACGTGTCTGCTCTGGCCTGGTTTCCTCTGCCAGTCCTCAGCCCTGCTTAGCGTACTTGACTTCCTCCCACTGGACTAAACTAGCAATGATACTTTGCGGTGCATTTTTCTCTTAATGCCCCGTGCACAGCCCTGCCCCACATTTTGCTGTGTGTCAGTGTCACCGGACAGATTGTGACACCACTAGAGGACGCTCTGGTTCCACCTTATGCTAGCACAGAACTTGATGATAAAGACACCACCATTTAAAGTGGCATATAAGAACACAAGCTCACATGTCCACACCAAAAACAGAGCGCCAATCTGAGCAGACCATCCGCTGCTTGTGGCTCAAAGGCAGACCTTTACCTTAAACAAAATCAATACTTTGACATTACAATATTCAGGTCGGCAGCCTCTGTTTCACCGGATTCATTTAAAGTGGACCAACACCCAGGATTTTGACTATCCTGGGTATTGGTCCACTTCCCCGGGGCACCCCGATCGGGGGTGCCCCGCTGCCTGAAACCCCCCAAACACCCCGAAAACTCACCTCTCCACGCTCCCACGTGACTGCACTGTCCAATGCCCGCCGACGGAGAAGTGACGTCCGTCGGCGGACAAGGGATCGCGCCCGCCGCCGCCTCCCGCGCGTCACTTTTGACGTGTGCGCGCCCGCGCCGGCCATTCAGAGACGGCCGGCGCGGGCGCGCACACGTCTAGAGGAGCGCGAGTTAGGCGGCAGCGGCGGAAGCAGCGGCTGGAGAGGTAAGGTTTTTCGGGGGGTTACACCCCGCGGGACATCCCGATCTCGGATGTCCCGCGGTGTGCGAGGTGATCGGCCCGGGAATCTTATAGATTCCCGAGCCGATCACCCCTGGGTGTTGGCCCACTTTAAGCTGCTTCATGAATGAAGATGAAATAAAGGCGAATACATTTTATACACTTAGCCAGCAAATGTGAATAAAAAGGTATATGCAATATACAGATCCACCACAAGTTAGCAGCAACTTCTTAGTTACCACAGAACACACATTGCTTGTCATGTCCAGCATCACAAATACATATCAGAAAAAAAAAATATTTAGCACAGACTAAATATTTCCAGGTGTTGGTAAAGATAAGAGAAACCCCCGCTTGTCACTTAATGTCAATGAGCCAAGTAAAAGTACAGACCTAGCACTGTCATGATCTGGCCATTTTCATTTGTCACCCAATGTGAATATTTGTAATTTAAAGTGGAACAAAATCCAAAGTTTTGGTCTGTCATGATCACCCCAGTCTGGGGTGTCCCACTGTGTGAATCCCTGGGTTGAACCCTAGCCGCACTTGTGAGCGACGCCTGCATCACTTGGCTTTCTTTGGCTGTGTGCGGGCCCGCACAGCCATTCAGCTACACCGGCCATGCGCCGTGGGCTCGGGGGAAAGGAGAGTTTACTATGTGTCCTGGGGGGTTTCACATAGCATGGCATCCCCGTTCGCCCCTGAGGGAGGTTGTAAACCTGCGCTGGAGACTCCAGGGTGGGTTTTTTTAAGAAATGCAAGTAGAGTTTTTAACTGCTATATGCCATGACCTGGATGAATAAGGACATTTACAGATATATACATTGAGCTAAATCACACACAGCACAAAATTTAAAGCAAGCACCCCCTATTCCCCAATTTCAATAATCTCAAGTATAAGCGGAAATACATTGGACAAAAGAAGGCCCAGGGCAAGGTCCCCAAATACACCATTATATTGAATGGCCATAAAGATAGTGCCGGCACAAAATCTAAGTTTAAAGAAAATTGTGACTAGTGCAAAGAAATTGTAATACATTTTTATGGAATGATATTCTAAGTGCACACATTGTATATATAGACTGATCTTCCAATACTTTAAATAGTGCCCAGTATTGTGGAAAAATATCCCCAAAGCTGGGAATCTAATTATGTGACACTTAAAACATTTATGTAACTAATTATCTGTAAAACCGTTAGGTACTTGTAGGCATAGTTACATAGTTAATACGGTTGAAAAAAGACATATGTCCATCAAGTTCAACCAAGGGTGTTGTTTTTATTTTATTTCATAGGTGGAAGTTATTTTATTTTTATTCCTGATAACCGCAAATAGTAACTGGTAATGTTATTTTCTTCTAAATAAGCATCTAATCCTTTTTTGAAGCTGTCAGCGGTTGGTGCTGTAATTAGCTTCTGTGGGAGGCCATTCCACAAATTTATAGTTCTTATGGCAAAAAAGTCGAAGGAAGTGCCCCCTTGTCTTTAGAGAGGATTTTACCTGAAATAGTGTTCCCCCATATTTTTTTATATTTATACAAGTTAATAATGTTCCCCTCAGTCTCCTTCATACAGATTTAATTCTCGTAATCTTTCCTCATAACGAAGATCCTTCATTCCTCTTATTAGTTTGGTGGCTCTCCTCTGCAACCTTTCCTTAGTGTGCTTTCTATGAACGGGTGTCCAGAACTGGACGGCATATTCCAGGTGAGGGCGCACCAGTGCCTTGTAAAGAGGCAAAATTACATCCCTATCCCGTGATTCCATGCCTCTTAATGCATGATAATGTCTTGGTGGCCTTGGAAGCAGCTGCTTGACATTGCATTCTGTTATTTAGCCTGTGATCTACCAGTACCCCGAGATCATTCTCAACAAGTGACTCTCCCAGTTTTACTCCCCCAATGACATATGCGGCCTTCAGGTGGTTAGACCTCATGTGCATGACTTTACATTTTTCCACATTGAACTTCATTTTCCAAGTGGATGCCCAGACACTCACAATGTGTCCAAGTCAGCCTGAAGCTTGTGAACATCTTCAATAGACTGCACTGTGCTACATATCTTTGTGTCATCTGCAAAAATAGAGACAGTGCTTTTAATTCCATCTTCTATGTCATTTATAAACAAGTTTAATATTAGTGGGCCCAGCACTGAACCCTGGAGTACACCGCTTACAATCGGGGACCATTCAGACTAGGTATCATTAACCACAACTCTCTGCACACAATCCTTCAGCCAGTTTTCAATCCAGTTACAAACTGTATTTTCTAATCCTGAAGATCTCAATTTCCCCAATAAGCGTCTATGGGGGACAGTGTCAAATGCTTTTGCAAAATCCAGAAAAACTATAACTACAGTCACCCCTCTGACCAGGCTTCTACTCACCTCCTCATAGAAGCTAATCAGGTTAGTCTGGCAGCTTCTGCCCTTAGTAAAATCGTGGTTGTCACTTATATTATTATGGATAGTTACATATTCGTGTATATAGTCCCTTAATAGCCCCTCAAGCAATTTCCCCACAATGGATGTTAAGCTTATAGGTCTGTAATTGCCCGCAGAAGACCTAGAGCCCTTTTTAAAAATGGGCACCACATTTGCCTTGTGCCAGTCCCTTGGCACTATACCAGTTGCTAGTGAGTCTTTAAAGAACAACAACAGGGGTGATGAGATAACGGAACCGAGTTCTTTGAGAACTTTTGGGTGAAGTCCACCAGGTCCTGCAGTATTATTC
Source organism: Gastrophryne carolinensis (assembly GCA_027917425.1). Lineage (NCBI taxonomy): Eukaryota > Metazoa > Chordata > Amphibia > Anura > Microhylidae > Gastrophryne > Gastrophryne carolinensis. The sequence goes on from CM051239.1 coordinate 122,429,425, forward strand.
ACATTTAAATTATTTAGTTTTTCTTGGATGATATCCACGTTAACGTGTTAAGTATTATACTTGGACGATTGCTATCAGTGGCATCTCCTGTGTTGGCTCCTTGCTCCTTTCTTGTGTACACAGAGCTAAAGATTCCATTTAACAGCTCCACCTTCTCTTCATCCCCAATGACAATATCCCCATTATCATTAATTATGGCACCTATCTGTTCTGATTTGGTTTTCATCGAATAGATAAAATGTTTAGGGTTTGTTTTGCTTTCTTTGGCCACATCTTTCATTTTGTGCTTTTGCCAACCTTATTTCTTTCTTACACATTTTATTTACTTGTTTACACTTTTCAATTGTTACAGCTGAGAGTTCAGCCTTGTAATGTTTAAATGCCCTTTTTTAGTTCTTTATTGTCCCTTTAACCGCAGGCGTCAGCCATGAGGGGTTTAATTTTAGCAGCTTATATTTGTTACCCGTAGGAATACATTTTGCAACGTTGGTACTCGCAATTGATTTAAATCAAACCTTCAGCATCATTTAATGAAAAGCCCAAACCCTTAAAGAACTATTCCCTAGCATCTAAAAATACCATTTTGTGAATACTCACCTGTAAAATGGGTATTATAAGTATGTCACACACCCCACTTCAGTCATTGATTATTACACTTGGGTATTACCTACCGCTAGGTGGCAGTGTTGCAGAGAATCTCCAAAAAAGCAACAGGCCCCTCCCGGTCTATACATACCTGGTACCTCCCAATAATCCCCCAGTATTAAAACAGCAGTAAGACAAGGTACCAGGAACAAACAAATGTAACCCTCAAACGTAAAGAACCAAACTTCACCATATAAAGAGCCAGGATACCAAAAAGGGCGGGTGAAGTGGGGTGTGTGACATACTTATAATACCCATTTTACAGGTGAGTATTCACAAAATGGTATTATTCTAAGTATGTCACACACCCCACTTAAGTCATTGATTATTACACTTGGGACATCCAACAGCAGTGTCCAGAAAAAAGGGCGGGTATCCAAACCAGGCAATAATGCAGAAAACAAACCACTGCAGCCTGCAGAACCTTGCGGCCAAAAACAGCATCCGCTGAGGCCCGCACATCAACCTTATAAAACTTAGAAAAGGTATGAACCGAAGACCAAGTCGCAGCCTTACAAACTTGTTCAACAGAAGCCTGGTGCTGAAAAGCCCAGGACGCTCCAACCGCGCGAGTAGAATGAGCAGTAACACGAAAAGGGGGGTCCTTCCCTTTGGCCGAATAGGCTCCAACAATCGCTTGACGAATCCATTTGCTAATGGAAGACTTAGCCGGAGCCAAACCCTTCCTAGGCCCACAGGGCACAACGAAAAAGGCATCAGTCTTACGAAAAGAAGACGTAGCACGTAGATAGTACCTGACACAACGTACAACATCCAAACAGTGCAAAGCACTCTCCTTGACATTCTTAGGCTTAGGACACAAAGAAGGAAGAACAATGTCCTGGTTAAGATGAAAAGCAGAGACCACTTTAGGGAGAAAGTCTGACTTGAAGCGAAAAACCACTTTGTCCTGATGTTCCTCAAAATAAGGAGCCTGAATCGACAAGGCTGCCAACTCCGAAACACGCCGAACCGAAGTGATGGCCACCAGAAAGGCAACCTTCTGAGTCAGAGTGGACAGAGCAATATCCCGCAAAGGCTCAAAAGGAGGAGCCTGAAGAGCAGAGAGAACCAAATTCAAATCCCAAACAGGGAGCAACGGCTTCCTAGGAGGCCGCAGATGCGAAACCCCCTGGAAAAAAGTCTTGACCAAAGAATGGCTAGCAAAAGACCTCTGAAAAAAGATAGACAAAGCAGAAACCTGCCCCTTCAAAGTACTCAGCTGAAGACCGAAGTCCAGCCCTGATTGAAGAAATTCCAAAATCCTAGAAATAGAAAAGACCCGGCAAGGCAAAGACCTAGCCTCACACCAATCAATATAAGATCTCCAAGACCTATAATAGATGAAAGAAGAAAATCTCTTCCTGGCACTAATAAGAGTCCGAATGACCGAATCCGAAAGACCCTCCTCCTTTAAGATGGAGGTTTCAGCAGCCAAGCCGTCAAAGCCAGCGTTTGTAAACTGGGGTAACACAGTGGGCCCCGAGTGAGAAGATCCGGCCGAAGAGGCAGATCGAACTGATCCACTGCCAGACGAACGATGTCTGCGAACCACACCCGCCTTGGCCACCTTGGAGCCACGAGAATGGCGGGAACTCCTTCCAGAACCAACTTTCGCAGCACCCTGCCTAGCATGGGAATCGGAGGAAACAGATAAAGAAACCCCAGGTCCCTCCAGCTCAGGGCCATGGCATCCACCGCCAGCGCCAGAGGATCCCGGGACAGTGACACGAATGTCGGAAGCTTGCGATTGTGACGAGAGGCAAACAGATCCACCTCCGGCGTCCCCCATCGGAGACAAAGCGACCGAAACACCTGGGGATGGAGAGACCATTCCCCCCGGCGGGACGCACACCGGCTCAGAAAGTCCGCCTCTGTGTTTTCCACTCCTGGAATGTAAACTGCCGAGATGCACGGGACATGAGTCTCTGCCCAAACTAGAATCAGAGACACCTCCCTGTGGGCACCCAGACTGCGAGTCCCTCCTTGGTGATTGATGTAAGCAACCGCCGTCTGATTGTCCGATCGAACCTGAACCGGCAGGCCCTGTAACTGATGCGTCAAGCGAGACAGAACCAACCTGATGGCTCGCAACTCCAGAACATTGATGGGCAAGTGGGCCTCCTGAGGGTCCCACTGCCCCTGAAACTGAAGATCCTTCCAGAAACCTCCCCATCCTGACAAACTGGCATCCGTGGTGACAGTTTCCCAAAGCGGGGTCAGAAAAGACCTGCCCTTCAGAAGGTTGTCCGAGGCCAACCACCACAGAAGGGACTGCCGAACCCGAGGGGACATCTGGAAGACGCCAAAAGATGAAGCTGAAGCGTCCTCGTATGAAACTGCGCAAAGGGAACTGCCTCGAACGAGGCCACCATCAACCCCACCAGTCTCATCCCTAGCCGAATGGACGGGCGAGGATGGGAGAGAATAAGCTGAGCCAATTCCTGAATCAACAGAACCTTGGCCTGAGGGAGAAACACTCTGTGCTGGCAGGAGTCCAACGACATCCCCAGAAAGGTCACCACCCTGGCCGGAACCAGAGAGGACTTGGGGTAATTGATCACCCAGCCGAACCTCTCCAGCATAGACACCACCATGCTGGTGTCCCCCTCTGCTTGACTGAAGGAAAGCGCCATGATGAGAAGATCGTCCAGGTAAGGCACAATGCGAATCCCCTGAGCTCTGAGCAGGGCCATCACCCCCACCAACACCTTGGTGAACACTCTCGGAGCAGAGGTGAGGCCGAATGGAAGAGCCACAAACTGAAAATGCCGATCCTCCACCACAAAACGAAGGAACCTCTGATGAGCTGGGAAGATCGGAATGTGAAGGTACGCATCCTTGATGTCTATGGACGTCATAAAGTCCCCCTGCCGAAGCGAACCGATCGCAGACCGCAGGGTTTCCATGCGGAACTTCCGGGGACGAATAAATCTGTTGAGAAACTTCAAATCCAGAATCGGACGGAAGGACCCGTCCTTTTTGGGGACAGTGAAGAGATTGGAATAATACCCGCGCCCTACCTCCGAAGGAGGAACCGGGCAGACGACTGCTAATTCCAGAAGATTCCTTACCGCCGCCAGGAGCCCCATGCGCGGCCAAAGGATCCGAAGATACCCGAGACCTGAAGAACCTTGGAGGAGGACAAGACTCGAACTCCAACTTGTAACCGGCCGACACCACCTCCCGGATCCACCTGTCCGAGACCTCCTGGTCCCATACCTGGGAGAAGAGTCGCAACAGTCCCCCCACCCGTACGGGTGAGGGCGCCCCCTCATTGCTGAGCGGACTTGGCAGCTGGCTTGGGCTTGGCGCCCCAGACGTGAACGGGGCGGCCACGGCCTTTACCCCTATTCCAACTGGCGCCCCTGGAGGCCGAGAAGCCCGCACCCCTGCCGGCTCTGGCTCCCCGAAAGGACGGATTGAAGGAGACCGTCCCCCTGAAAGGAACGGCGAAATTTCTTGCGCTGAGGTAACTTACCTCCCTTGGCAACAGAATCCAGCCTCTCACCAAAAAGCCTCAAACCCAAAAAAGGGAAGAGCCGTGAGCGATCTTTTAGAATTAAAATCAGCCGTCCACTGTCTCAACCACACACAACGACGGATAGCTACCAGCAGGGCAGTAGCCCTGCCACACATCAACATGGCATCCTCCTGAGCGGCCAGAATAAACGACAAGAAGGAATCACAGCGCTTAAGAGCGAGAGACTCATCACTGGTAGGCTCAAGATCCACACCTAAGTCCCTGACAATAGACCTAACCGCCAATGTCAAAAGAGCCGAAGCACAGACAGGCCTCAACACCGAACCCGCACACACAAAACCATGGCAGGCCAGCTGATCAATCCGGCGATCCTCGCCGTCCCTGATCGAAGTCGTGTCAGGAGAATGTACAACCGCCGTGTTGGACAGTCCCAAAACCGGAGTATCTACCTCAGGAGGGACAGACCAACGCTTCATCAAGTCCGCCGGAAAAGGATACTTTCTATTCCAGCTAGGCGGAACACCGACGAGACGCGTAGGTTGCTCCCATTGCTTAAGTACAACCTCTTCAAAATGCTGTTGACTGGGAAACTCCAAGCGCTGCTTGGACACCCCAAAAAGCTGACCCTTAGGCCTAGGAGCAACTTCCGGAGGATCCAAATTCAAAACCTCAAACATTTGAGCCAGAAAAGTAGACGTATCGGGAGGGGGGCCTTCAGCCTGGTCCCCCTCAGCACCCAGCAACTGCTGAACCTCGGAATCCTCTTCCTCAACGAGCTCACCCTCTTCAAGGGGACGATCTGACCAATCCAGGTCCCCAATAACTTCCTCATCTGAATCCGGCGGAGGCGGAGACAGATGCTTCCGCTTAGCTGGAGCCTTCTGAGCGACCACTGCGGAAAACATTTTCTCGAGGCTGGCCAAACGGGCGCATACCTCAGACTGCGAATCCCCACCCATGACAACGTCACACGGGGTCCGGAACAAGCGAGGGGGAGAGGGAGATGGCGCGGCCGATGAAGTGCTAGGCACCGGAGTGCTGGACTGCCGCTCAATGTTCCGCTGTGCACATGGAATACATAAAATGACATCATCCCCCTGTAGCGGAGCCCCACAACCCCCACACACCTTGGATTGTCCCGAAGGACCGTTTCCGGTATCTTTGGCAGCCTCCATATGGTGAAATTTATGGTATTCGCAGAACCCAGGGATTTACGCAGTAAGCGACCCGGGATGCCCCTTTAATATCTATAAAATTCTTTAAAAATCCTGACCATGGGAATTTAGCATAAAAAATAACCCAATAAATGGAACAATGGCCTAGAAACAACCCCCACTAGCCAGGTATATAAGACCGGGAGAGGCCTGAAAGATGGGGGTCCCAGGATCTGAAAAACAAAACAAGAACAACAATCATTTCAGCACAACAGCACACATGTCAAAATACAGTGCTTATAAACAATAAGGCCGTCTCCCCCCCCCTTAAACCACAAGCTCTGGGCTGCTGGATAAACAGTCACCCAAACAGCGGGATCGGGGCGAGGTGGAGGGGATGGGGGAAGAGAGAGAGAGAGAGAGAGAGAGAGAGAGAGAGAGAGAGAGAGAGAGAGAAAGAACAGCCAAAAGAAGGTTATAATAATAAACGCGGCGGTGCTGCCGCAGGCCCAAATGTCAAGCACAGAAGGAGGGTACCTCAGATTTCCTACCAACCGCGGGACCACTTCAGGCCGAAATGGCGGCCCCAGCCAATAAGAAACGCAGCACCGACCAGGAGAGGGGAGAAGAAAGGCGGACCCATGGAAGCGCGGGAGCCGCGATAACCCCGCCCCTCCCCAAGCGCCAATCACAGAGCGGGCCGCGCAAGACGCGGACCCGCCCCCCACTGTGCTGCAGAGCCGCGGGCGCCGGAAAAAAGATGGCGCCCGCTTCCCCCATGACCGGACCGGCGGAGCAACCGCCCGGTTCCCCCGCGCACCCGGAAGACACGCCGCAGCGAGCGCCGACCTCGGCGCTCCCCGTTCAGGCGGGCCCGCGGCGCAGAGCGCCGCCCGGCCCCGCCCACCGAAAACAAGCTGACAGGGGAACCGCGCCAACGGCGCACCATGACATCCAGAGAGTCACACAAACGACGGGCCGGTAGTAAACGCCCGGCCCGCCTGCAATAAAAGCAGAGGCCCAGCCAAGAATGAATTAAAGTATAGCAGCGCCTGCCACCCGTCCCAGCACACACACTACACAACACACAAAGGGGCCAGTAAGCTGGGAGGAAAGGGCATACCTTATGTGCAGAACTGACAGGCTCGCTAGATGAGCCAGTACCTAACTGCTATGTAATTAGGGGCATCCCACGTCCGGATCACCACTCCGGAATCCCGTTATGCCCCATGATATGGGGTCGAACGGAGGAGCTAATCTCCTAGGCACTCAAGGTGCCATCTACCCTTGCCCAGCCTACAGCCCAAGCTGGGAGGCTGCCAGTTATACAGGGGGAGAAAACCAAAAGAAGCTGGGCAGAAATAGACCGTAAGGGGGGGGCCGGGGTGATACCCCGGCTACCTGCAAGCAGGAGACTTCTTTCTTCTGTCTTGTCGCCACCTTGCAGAGAATAACACTGGGGGATTATTGGGAGGTACCAGGTATGTATAGACCGGGAGGGGCCTGTTGCTTTTTTGGAGATTCTCTGCAACACTGCCACCTAGCGGTAGGTAATACCCAAGTGTAATAATCAATGACTGAAGTGGGGTGTGTGACATACTTAGAATATTAATATATTTAATGTTTTTAGTCACTTTTTATGCTTCTCCTCACTGGCCTGCAACTCTATTCAGCACTTTAGGATACGGGCGCTGCCATCTTGGCCCAGTAGCATCACATACTGAGGGGTTGAGAGGGGTCAAAAGTGCAGGAGACTGGGGTTATAGCTGTGCTTTGCACAAAAAGAGCAGAGCTGGGGTCAGGAAAAGGTCAGCAATCCCAGAATACAGAGCGGCACAGGCAGAAGACACTCCCTGTTTGCAGGCAGCCTGCACCTCCATGGGCCGCCATCTTGGATGTTTAAAGGCTCCGAAAATGCAATAGATGCAGGTAGGATGATTTTTAATGTGAGCAATCTGTATGCAAAGCATGGGGGAAACATATAAGATAGGCTCTTATTTAGGGTAAAGGTCCGGTTTAAAGCACTCCCATTTGGCATCTGTATCCTTTTTCTTAAACAGATGCTCCCAGTCCTGGAGTACAGATCTGAGCCCGGGGAAATTGGCCTTCCAAAAATTTAGTATTTCTGCCCTACAAGACATAAAAATTCTTTAAGTTTATGTTAAATACAACTATATTGTGGTCACTGTTACCACCAAGATTTTCACGGACTGTTACTGTCCCCATCAGGTCATCATTATTTGATATTATCAGATCTAAAAGAGCATCACCCCTAGTAGGTGCCTCCACAAACTGAATCATATAATTATCTTATAGCAAGCTGAGGAATGCTCTCCCCCTTGTATAGGAAGCAGAACCGTGTCCCCAGTCGATACCTGGGTAGTTGAAGTCCCCCATCACCACCACTGTACCAGCCTGTGACGCCCGCTCTCTGTTTATGCAGTTGACCCTATTTCCTCAATTATTTTTGGGGCCTATAGATTACACCAAACTGTATTTTAACATTGTTTACATCACCCCCCACTTCTACCCACAAGGATTCTACATCCTCACAATCTTCTGCTAGTATCCCCTCATTAATATGTGCTTTGAATTCTTGATTTACATAGCGACAAACTCCACCCCCTTTCCTTTTTGCTTTGTCATTCCGAAAAAGAGCAAAACCTTGTAGATTGACAGTCCAGTCGTGTGGAATCCAGCCATGTCTCAGCCACACAAACATCAATATTCTCCTCCAGCACCAGAGCCTCAAGCTCCCGCACTTTACTTGCCAGACTTCTGCCATTTGTGAACATACACTTTACGTTCCTATCTAGTTTGACACATTGTGCTATAGTATTAACGTCTGCAGTAATGCAAACTTGACAGTTCAGCGAGCAAGAATTCCAACACCCCACCCAAAGAGCCCAAAAAACAACAAAAAGACAACGTTCCTCCCACTCCATAAAATACAGAAACCTCCAGCTTCCAAAAGTTAAAATGGCAGAATCGGGCAGGCGGAGAAGCATGCCAGCTTACCGCACACACTTTCCCAGCACCCTTCCTCTATGCTTTCCATGAATGTGGCAGAGTTACAGGTAGGAAAGTTGGGGAATGGGAGTATGCATGAACATTTTCTTCCAGGAGGATTTTTTTCCCGTTTTACAGATTCATTCAGCAGGAGAAGAGAGTTCACAAACACTTTATCCCCCTCCCATCGCCCACTGTCCGCTTATACTAGAAAGATCAGGGGTTCACAAACGGTGGTACACGGTTGCCCAGGGAGGAGGGACACAATATCCCAGTAAGGTTAAGTTCTCTTTCATGCATCATTGGCTCCCCTGAGCAGAAGATGAAAGAAGCTGCTGGGAGTGAGTTTACTATTACTTTAACCTCGCCTGCCTTTCAATTTCTCCTCCCATAACGCCAGATGATGCAGCGCTTGTCCCAGTGGTGCCGAACAGATAAGCAAAAACACAAATAAGTTTCCTTTTATCTGGTCTGCACGCTTATGCCACGCAACCTGCCTGTTTCTAGCCAAGAAGACTAGACCATGTGTGTCCTGAGAATTTCTTTGAGCGAGAAACTAGAGACTGCACAAAAATACCATTTTGTGAGTACTCACCTGAAAAATGGATATTGTTGGTGTGCCACACACCCCGCTTCACCTTTAATATTCTTCACGATTGGGTTAACTCACCGCCAGGTGACGCTGTGCAGAGAGGAAGTCTTGTAACGAGCCCCCTTCCGGCCTATATATACCTGGTACCTCCCATTTATCACCAGTGTATTAAAAAGCAGAAAGACAAGGTACCAGTATTTTAATGGTAACCTCAAAATAAATCAATATAAATAAAAGCTTCACCATATAAAGGATTCGGAATACCGAAAAGGGTGGGAGTGAAGCGGGGTGTGTGGCACACCAACAATATCCATTTTTCAGGTGAGTACTCACAAAATGGTATTATTCTTGGTGTGCCACACCCCCCGCTTCACCTTTAATATTCTTCACGATTGGGACATCCAAAAGCAGTGTCCACAAGGGATGGGCATCTCAAGGCCAGGTGAAGCATAACTTAAATGACTGCAGTCTGCAGAACTTTGCGGCCAAAAACAGCATCCGCTGAGGCCCGCACATCAACTTTGTAAAACTTAGAAAAAGTATGAACAGAAGACCAAGTGGCGGCCTTACAAACTTGTTCAACAGAAGCTTGGTGCTGAAAAGCCCAAGACGCCCCAACGGCGCGAGTAGAATGAGCAGTGATACGAAAAGGGGGAACTTTCCCCTTAGCAGAATAGGCCGCAGTAACGGCCTGACGTATCCACTTGCTAATGGCAGATTTGGCTGGTGCCAAACCCTTCTTAGGCCCATAGGGCACAACAAAAAAGGAATCCGTCTTACGAAAAGGAGACGTGATAATCAAGTAGTACTTAACACAGCGTACTACATCCAAACAATGCAAAACCCTCTCTTTGTCATTCTTAGGATTAGGACACAAGGAGGGAAGAACAATATCTTGGTTCAAATGAAAAGCAGAAACAACCTTAGGAAAAAAGTCTGGCTTGAACCGAAAGACCACTTTATCCTGATGCCTCTCAAAGGCGCCTGGATAGACAAGGCCGCCAATTCCGAGACACGCCGGACCGAAGTGATCGCTACCAAGAAGACAATCTTCTGAGTCAGGGTAGACAAAGCAATATCTTGCAAAGGCTCAAAAGGAGGAGCCTGAAGAGCAGAAAGAACCAAATTCAAATCCCAAACCGGGAGTAATGGTTTCCTGGGAGGCCGCACATGCGTAACCCCCTGGAAAAAAAGTTTTAACTAAAGGCTGAAGCGCAACACGCTTCTGAAAAAAGATAGATAAGGCAGAAACTTGCCCTTTCAACGTACTTAGCTGAAGACCAGAGTCCAGCCCAGATTGTAAAAACTCCAGAATCCTGGAGACCGAAAAGACCCTACAAGGAAAAGATCTCATCTCACACCAAGTGATGTAGGCTTTCCAAGCCCTATAGTAGATGATAGAAGACAACCTCTTCCGGGCACAGATCAGAGTCTTGACAACTGAGTCAGAAAGCCCCTCCTTCAAGATGGAGGTTTCAGCAGCCAGGCCGTCAAACCCAGCGCTGGTAAATTGGGGTAACACAACCGACCCTGAGTGAGCAGATCGGGCCGAAGAGGCAGGACGAACTGGTCCACTGCCAGCCGAACGATGTCTGCGAACCACACTCGCCTTGGCCACCTTGGGGCCACGAGAACGGCGGACACCTTTTCCAGAGCCAACTTCCGAAGCACCCTGCCCAGCATGGGTATCGGAGGAAACCGGTATAGAAATCCCAGATCCCCCCAGCTCAGGGACATGGCGTCCACTGCCAGAGGATCCTGGGAGAGCGACACGAAGTTCGGGAGCCTGTGATTGTGACGAGAGGCAAACAGGTCCACATCTGGTGTCCCCCATCGGAGACACAGTGAGCGAAACACCTGAGGATGGAGAGCCCATTCTCCCAGACGGGGAGCGCCCCTGCTCAACCGGTCCGCTTCCTGGTTCTCCACTCCTGGAATGTATACCGCCGAGAGACAAGGAACATGGGCCTCTGCCCAGGTCAGGATCAGGGACACCTCTCAGAGCACTCAGACTGCGAGTCCCTCTCTGATGACTGATGTAAGCAACCGCTGTTCGATTGTCTCAACGCACCTGGACCGGAAGGCCCAGAACGTGCTGAGTCAGGAGAGCAAGCACCCGACGGATGGCTCTCAGTTCCAGAATATTGATGGGTAAGTGGGCCTCCTGAGGTCCCCACTGCCCCTGAAACTGCAGCTCCTTCCAGAATCCGCCCCAACCTGACAGACTGGCGTCCGTGGTGACAATTTCCCAAAGAGGGGTCAGGAAAGACCTGCCCTTCACAAGATTGGTCGAGACCAACCACCACTGGAGGGACTGCCGGACCCGGGAGGACAACTGGAAGGGCTGATCCAGCGACCGAGGCTGCCGGTCCCAGGACGCCAACAGATAAAGCTGAAGCGTCCTCGTGTGAAATTGAGCAAAAGGAACTGTCTCGAAAGAGGCGACCATCAACCCTACCAGCCTCATCCCCAGACGGATGGGCGGCCGAGGATCGGAAAGTAGGACCCGAGCCAATTCCTGAATCAGATGAATTTTGGACTGGGGGAGAAACACTGTGTTGAAGAGAGTCCAACTGCATCCCCAGAAAGGACACCACCCTGGCCGGAGCGAGGGAGGACTTGGGGAAGTTGATCACCCAACCAAAGCTTTCCAGCGTGGAGACCACCAGCCTGGTGTCTGTCTCCGATTGATTGAGCGACGGAGCCATGATGAGAAGGTCGTCCAAATAAGGTACGACACGAATGCCCCGAGATCTGAAAATGGCCATGACCCCTGCCAGCACCTTGGTGAACACTCTTGGAGCTGAGGTAAGGCCAAACGGAAGTGCCACGAATTGATAATGTTGATTTTCCATCACGAATCGAAGAAAACGATGAGCGTGGCAGATGGGAACATGAAGATAAGCATCCTTGATGTCTATGGACGTCATGAAGTCCCCTTGCCGAAGGGAACCGACGGCCGTACGCAAGGTTTCCATGCGAAACTTCAGAAAACGGATGAACCTGTTGAGTAATTTCAGGTCCAGGACGGACTGACCCGTCTTTCTTGGGGACTGCGAAAAGAATGGAATAAAACCCGAGGCCCATCTCTAAGCGCGGTACCGGTCGGATGACCGCCATCTCTAACAGATTCTTTACCGACGCCAAAGGATCGATGGGCACCCGAGACCGAAAGAACCGTGAAGGAGGGCGAGAGTCGAATTCCAGTTTGTAACCGGACGACACCACCTCCCGGATCCATCTGTCCGGAATCTCCTGGTCCCAAACCTGGGAGAAGTGTCGTAATCGTCCCCCCACCCGCACGGGTGAGGGCAGCCCCTCATTGCTGAGCTGGTTTACCAGCAGGCTTGGGCTTGGTGCCCCAGGACTGAGCGGGACGGCCACGGCCCCTCCCCGGAATCCAACCTGCACCTCTGGTAGCGGGAAAGGAAGCCCCCCTACCCGCTCTGAATCCCCGAAATGAAGGCCTACCAGAACTTGCCCCCTTAAAGGGACGACGAGGCCTCTTGCGTTGTGGCATCTTACCACCCTTTGCGACTGAATCAATTTTCTCACCAAACAGACGCAAGCCCAAAAAGGGGAGAGCTGTGAGCACCTTTTTAGAAGCTGAGTCCGCCGACCACTGACGCAGCCATACTGACCGACGAATAGCCACCAGCATTGCAGCTGTCTTGCTACTCATAGCCAGCGCATCGTCCTGAGCGGATAGAACATAGGAAACAAGAGATTCACACTGCTTGAGCGCAGTAAACTCTTTACAAGTGGGATCGAGATCCCCATACAGCTCCTGAATTACAGACCTAACCGCCAATAGAAGAAGCGCCGAAGCACACACCGGGCGCATCGTTGACCCAGCATAAATAAAACCATGGCGAGCGTACTGGTCAATCCGACGATCCTCCCCATCTTTAGGGACAGTGGTCTCAGCAGACTGTACCATAGCCGTGCTGGAGAGCCCTAGCACAGGGGTATCGACGTCAGGAGGGACGGACCAAAGCTTCACCAATTCTGGCGGAAAAGGATAATGCTTTTCCCAACTGGAAGGGATTCCAGATAACCGCGTGGGATGTTCCCATTCCTTAAGCACCACCCTCTCAAAGTGATGTTGTCTGGGAAAAACCCAACGCGGCTGAGGCTCTTTAAACAACTGGCCCTTTGGCAGGTTGACAGCCTCAGGCGGATCTAAATTCAGAATTTCAAACATTTGAGCCAGAATGGAGGGGGTGTCAAGGGAAACCCCCGCCGACCAATCGCCAATAGCATCAGCCTCAAGCTGATCTGCAGGCTCATCTGACTCCAACAGGAATTCTCCCTCGTCCGGGGAGCCATCGGACCATTCCACAGGCTCACATACCTCATCCTGTGAAGCCGAAGGTATCGGAGTCAGGTGCTTCCGTTTAGCAGTGGCTTTTGACCCTGCTTTAACGGACACTATTTTCCCGAGGCTGACCAACTGTGCCGCCACCTCGGATTGCAAATCCCCACTCTTGTCACGAGGGGTCCGGAACAGGGAGGGAGAGGTAGGAGATGATGGAAGTTGCGACGGGCCAGCAGCCGGAGCGACGGACTGACGCGCAATACTCTGCCTTGCACAAGGAATGCATACAAAGACATCATCACCTGGGAGCGGAGTCCCACATCTTGCGCACCCCCTAGATGGCCCAGAAGAACCATTTCCGGTAATATCGGAAGCCTCCATATGGTGATTTATGGTATTCGCAAACTTTTTGGGTTTTAAGGCATAAGCCACCTGGGATGCCCCCTTATTGTAAATGTAAATTGTAAATTTAATTCATAAAGAAGATCCCCTTAATCTATGTATAAATATAGATTGTATAATTCATTTTTTTTTTTTATATATATCTATATATATAAATATATATCTATATATATATATAAATATATATCTATATATATATATAAATATATATCTATATATATATATAAATATATATCTATATATATATATAAATATATATCTATATATATATATATAAATATATATCTATATATATATATATAAATATATATCTATATATATATATAAATATATATCTATATATATATATAAATATATATCTATATATATATATCTATATATATATATATATCTATATATATATATATATCTATATATATATATATATCTATATATATATATATATCTATATATATATATATATCTATATATCTATATATATATCTATATATATATATATATATATCTATATATCTATATATATATCTATATATCTATATATATCTATATATCTATATATATCTATATATATCTATATATATCTATATATATCTATATATCTATATATATCTATATATATCTATATATCTATATATATCTATATATATCTATATATCTATATATATCTATATATATATATATATATATATATATATATATCTATATCTATATCTATATCTATATCTATATCTATATCTATCTATATCTATATATATATATATATATCTATATCTATATATATGTCCCAATTTTCCTTTTTTTTTTTAAAAAAAAAGAAAGACTAGCCAAGTAATATAGAGCCGGGAGGCCGCTTTAATCAGGGATTCCCGGGATCTGTAGGGGAAGAAAAAACCAACAGTCAGACCCCCAAACATGTGGCAACATGCAAACACACTATGCACGGCACCAAGGTGCCTTTAAATAAGCAAAGGAGAAACCCTTGCCCTCAATAATGATAACCATGATGCATCCCCTTAAGATCTCTCCCCCCTATGTCTAAAAAACTATAAACATTATAGATTTCAAAATAACACTCAACGGCCCCACACAAGGTGGGGCCGCTTACCTGCCAAGAACCGAGAGCAGCCGCAGCAACAGCATGGACGACGCAGCAGCCAGCAGCAGCAGTAGTAGTAGGAGCCAGAAAGGTAAATAAACCCATGTGCGGCAGCGAGCCCCCCCACGTGACTTCCTTTAAGCCAGGAAGGAAGTGAGGCTGGGGCCGGTCGCATGACGACGCCGCCGGTGCCACGCCCCCGTTTCCACGTCACCGGGGCCCGCCCCCCTCAAGCCCGATCAGTGCGGCCAATTCATCAAGGGATTACTACCAGATGAGCCACTACAACGGCAGGAGGAGGGGGGAGGAGGAGGGAGGGAAGGGAAGAAACAGCGCAGCTGATGCTGACAATGCGGCCTGCCCAACGGCGGCCGAACGGCAAGGAGACCAGCGGGGGAGGGGGGCTGTGATATCCAAAGGCTTAGGCAGCAAGCCAGCCTGCCACAGCGCCGCCCCAGCTGCCCCTAAAGCTGACCTGAACACTGGCCAACACGGCCAGTACTATTTAAAAGACCTGCCCGCGGAAGCTTTTAAGAGGAATAATCAGACCAAGTGCACTCTTGCGGTGCAGTCTGATAAGTGCATAAAAGTAAAACACACATGTCATACAGTGAAATACATACACAATACACAACCCTCTAACCCCCCCCCCACAGTGAAGGGAGAAGGGACCGTAACGGGAGAGTAAGGGGCTAAGGGGACCCTCGGGACAGGGGCATCCCATTTCCGGATCACCATGCCGGATAGCCGCATTGCCCCCAAAAGAGGGGGTCGAGCGGAGGAGATAAGCTCCTAGGCACCTATAGTGCCGTCTACCAATTGCCCAGTGAGCAGCCTAGGCTTCCATTCCACCATAAAGGTATAAACAATCAAAACCTGGCAGAAATAGACCAAAAAGGGGGTGCCGGGGCTACCTGTAAGCAGGAGACTTCAATCTTCTGTCTTGTCGTCAAGCAGAGAGAAAAATACTGGTGATAAATGGGAGGTACCAGGGATATATAGGCCGGAAGGGGGCTCGTTACAAGACTTCCTCTCTGCACAGCGTCACCTGGCGGTGAGTTAACCCAATCGTGAAGAATATTAAAGGTGAAGCGGGGTGTGTGGCACACCAAGAATATTAAAGCCATTTAATATTAGGAGGAAGGGAGCCCAGATATGATGCTGCTGTTCCCTTCACCATTTACTGAAGTCCTGGACAACAGACACCCCCGTCTGTATAAATTTAATCTAGACTTAAGATCACATTAAAGGAGCACTATCCAAATTGTGTAATATTAAAAACCCATATAAACACATTGGCTAATGAGAGGAGGGGTAACTTATACACACAAACTGAATAAACCTCCTGCCAAGCTTGTGGTTTTCTTCCCCTGGTAGGAATAAAATCCAGGGGTAACAGGTTTAGTGTATCAGGGGGTCGCCCGGTTTCCTCTTCCTTTCATTAACAACAAAGAAACAAACCTGGCTGGATATTTCTTGATGATTGGTGTATACGTGATCTCTCCTCCCGCCATACAGTATATTTATATGGATTTTTATTATTGGCCCATTTTTTCACGATAGTGCTCCTTTAAGCTTAACCACCCTTCTTGCTGCCCCCCCCCTCCCAGTACTGCAGTCAGCTATACTCCCCTTGCCATAAGACCAAAAGCTATACTCAAAGAGGTGCACACTACTTTACCTCCAGCTCTTAGAGATGCAGATAACTATATTTTGCCAACAAAGCGGGACTAACATTAGCAGAGTATACCTTTTACAACCGGTAGTATCTGCAGGGTCTCAGTTGCTGAGATTTGGGATGTCCTGCTGTGTGTATCCCTCAGGATAGCGCAAAAATTCATCTCTCACAGGTTCCCACATGGGCCGCTCAGCCAATCAGCAGCGCTTGCTTGATTCAGATTTTCCTTGTCGCTTTGAACTCAGCGTGGCAAAGAAATCAGCATAGAGCGAGCATTGCCAGCCGCATGTTCCATGTTCACCTCTAGCTATGGGAGCGCCTGCACCGGTCACATAGAAAGTCCCAGCATAAGTGGCATAACTAAAAGTGACAGGGTCCTGGTGCAAACATTAAATGGGGCCCTTTGAAAGCTCATACAGTAAACAATTTGTCTCTTTTAAACCGTACCTTCACCTTGAATAAGAGTCTATCTTATATGTTTCCTCCACCCTATACATACAGATGGCTAACATTAAAAAAATCCTCCTACCTGCACCTATTGAGTTTAAAACTTTTAACATCCAAGATGGCGGCCCCTGGATTCTCAGGCTGGCTGCAGACAGGAAGTGTCTTCTGACTGTGCCACTCTGCATTCTGGGATTGCTTTTTTCTGACCCCAGCTCTGCTTTGAATGTGCAAAGCACAGCTATAACCCCACTCCATGCATTTTAACCCCCTCTCCTCAGGATGTGATGCTTCTGAGGCAAGATGGCTGCGCTCGTATCCTGGAGTCTTGAACACAGTTGAAGCCCAGCAGGGGAAAGAATAATAAGTAAGCGAATGAAAACTTAAAATATATTAATCTTAGCTGCTGAGGAATAGTTTAAGGGTTTGGGCTTTTTATTAAATGATGCTGAAGGTCAGGTTTAACTCAGTTGGATGCAGAAATAAAACTAAAATCTGAAACAGAGCGGAGACAAATGCTGCTTTCTTTCTCTAAATGATGGACCTCACAAACAACCTCATGTAATCCTAAATCTACCAATGTTCAAAAAAAAAGCCAAGTTGTGTTTTAACTACTAAATAGCTAAACATCTACAGTAAAAATACAATGTCAACATGAATAGCATCTGACTGCATTATTAGGTTTACATTTCAGGTCAGACTTGAATATGGGACTCTAATGTAACTAAGAGAGGCTTCTACAGGCACCTCACAAAAACTCTAATGGTTCTGATGTAATCTGCATCCTAGCAGTACCAAGAAAATAAGGGAGACCTACCTTCATTTATTTTGGATATATCCACATTAGAATTATTAATCTGAAGAGTGGCTTGCAAGGCAGGAAGCAGCTGTCGCAGGAGGTTGGGATCCTGGAGTATGGGGGGAATTGGTGATTGTGGCACCGGTGAGACAGGAACTGTAGAAGAGGAAGAGGTGGGAGCAGCAGATGGGTTTAATCCAGGAGCGGATGATGTGGAAGGGGTGGTACAGGATGGTTTTTCAGATACGGAGTCTGCAAAAAAAATAATTATATATATATATATATATATATATATATATATATATATATATATATATTTTATTATATTCCAATGAAGAATTTGACCAGTACACAGATATTTTATAAAAGGGAGCACACGTCGATTCCATATTAACATTAGACACAAAAATATATAGGTGCTGCTCCTTGGGTAATAATTTATCCAGACAAAACAATTAGAATCATGCCAATGGTTTTTGCAATGCAAAAAGTGCCTAAGCTTTGGGAAAAGTTTTTTTCTTTTGCAAAGGGTACAGTATCCACGAAACATAGGGAGCACCCTTCTGCTACGTTTTAAAAAGCAGGGTAACTTTTTTACTTGCTTTCCGAGACTTGTATCTGTACTGTTTCAGCTTTCTATGTAGTATATGGGCCATTGATAGGGATCCAATGTATAGAGACCTTGATGTGAGATTATAAGCAATATTGATGCATTACTAGGTTTGCCTATACATTGGTTCCCCTATGAAAGTTGCAACAGGGGGACTACATTTACCTTGGATATTGCAGAATAACCTCATGTCATCTATAGCCATTGAATACCGATGTGTATGTATATACTGCCTAGACATAGGTTTGCATAAGAAGCGGGGTAGCTACCTCTCAACTGTTTATTTAAATGAAAAAAAGCCCTACTATTTGCATTAAAAAAAACATTGAAGAGTCAATACCAATACAACACCAGAAGGCCCCAGTCACAACTTTGCATGGCAATTCCTCATGCATATTTTCATAGCACTTTTTTCGTAGCATGTGAACATTGGCTCTGGCTGGTTGGCAGTCTGCTGACTAAGATCCAAAGCATCAAGATATGGGAAAACTGGGATCTTTTGAGGTCTTAGGAAACATTATTTCTGCCATGATTTTTATAAAAAGTCTGGGTGCTGAAGAAATGCTGAAGAGCAGCGCCTTGAACTGAAATAAAATCCCCTTCCCTGACAATGTAGTGGTTTTATGACTCTTTTCTGCCAAAGTTCTGAGATAGTGGGAATCAACTACTCTCTAAATCTAGAAATAGGGCACTCTCCAGATTCTGGACATGCACACATATTGACCTCAGATCGCACCTGATTGGCACTGGGGAAGGGGGGGCAGCCTATTGGACCTGGGTCAGTATATTTTTTTTGTACTTTTTTGTATTTTTGGCAAAGAATATAAAGCCGCTCGCGAGGGCACTTACGGACCGCGGTAGGTAGAGGGCCGTCGCGCATGGGCCAACCAAGCAGGTTAAAGATGGCGTCGGTATACCTCGAGGGGCGGGCCGGTATCAGCGATGACACGAAGCGTGCCATAGACTGCCCCCCCCCAAAGAGCGCGAAGCCAGGACGTGACAAGCAGCCAATGACAGCGCACCAGCGCCTGAGGTAATGCCGCCGCCAAGCGCGGAACAAAGTGTTGACAAAAAGAGCGTGCGGCGGCAATTTTAAAAGACAGTAAAAGGAAGCCAGTGCGGTGGCTGACACAAGACAGACAGAATAAATATAAAGTTTAAAACACAGAATGCATAGCATACACATTTACACACACCCCCCCCCCTCTTTTCCCCCGAAGGCTACAAGGAGAATGAGGGAGGACAGCGGCCACTTAAATAGGGCCCACCGATAGGCAGGGGCAAGGGGCACTAGTGCGGGAGGGCCATCCCATAATGGCTCACCATAAGCCTGAACCGCCTACCCTTTGGTGGGGGATTGCAGTGGAGCAGCGCTCCTAAGCACCTAACAGCGGTGCTGCCTACCTTCACCCGACCAGCGCAGCCAAGGCTGGGAGGCATATTACTAGTGGAACGAGTCCTACAGGGCCGCAGGCCAATAGCCCCGCTTACCTGCAAGTAGAAAGCCATTTCTTGTCCTTCGCAGCCAGACTGCAGAGAAATTCTGGAGATTTGTGGGAGGTCCCGGGAGGAGCCTATTTTCGATGTCTCTGCAGTCTAGCGCCATCTGGTGGAGTATAACCCACTTGTAAGTATTATATTTGGAGCAGGACGTACTGTATAAGAATAGTAGCCTTTGCCCCTTTCCCTCAAGGGCACCCGGCAGATGACTCCCAATTCCAGAAAACCTTGGACAGCAAGGGACAGACCCTGAGCTGACAGGGGGTTTTGAGCTAACCGGGATCTGATGAATCTTGAGGGCGGCCAGGCTGCCAACTCTATCTTGTAACCGGAGGACACTATCTCCTGAATCCACCAGTCTGAGACATGACGCCTCCAGACGTGAGCAAAGAGCCGAAGCCGTCCCCCCACCCGGATGGGTGAGGGCGCCCCTTCATGCCTGAGGGGGCTTGGGGGAGGACTTAGGCTTGGGACCCCAGGAGCGACCAGGGCGGCCACGTCCTCTGCCCCTGCCTCAAAAATCTCTGCGGTCTCCAGCAAAGGAAGCTCCCCGTCCAGTTCTGGAACCACAGAAGAAAGGAAGAAAGGCACCTGAACCCCGAAAGGACCGGGGCTGCCTTCTACGCTGAGGTAACTTGCCTCCCTTAGCAAACAAGTCCAGACGTTCAACAAGAGGCGCAGCCCCTTGAAGGGAAAACCAGTGAGAGCCTTCTTAGCAGCATTGTCAGCTGCCCACTGGCGCAACCAGACCGAGCGGCGTATCGCCACCAATAAGGCAGATGCAATGCCACACATTCTAATGGTATCATCCAAGGCAGAGAGAACATATGCAACAAATGCCTCAACGCACAAGAGCTCTATACTCTTCACTACCACCATCATCAGGGGCCCCATCTAAGAGACTCCTGAGCAGGCTTTTAATAGCAACAGGCAGAGGCACAGACCGGACGCAGCGCAGTCCCCACACAAAGGCATGGCAAGCCAGCTGATCCATGCGCCTGTCCTTCCCATCCCTCAGTGTAGTAGAGTCAGGGGAATGCATGACGGATGTGTTGGACAACCCCAGAACTGGTGCATCCACCTCGGGCGGACATGACCAACGTTTAACCATCTCAGCGGGAAAGGGATACCATTTATCCCAACTCTTTGGTAACCCAGGAAGCCGGCTAGGCCGTTCCCACTCTTTGAGCACCAGATTATTAAAGTGAGTTTGTTCAGGAAACTCCAAGCATGGTTTAACAGTATGAAACAGCTCCCCCTGCTGCCACGGCAGGAGGAGAGATACAGAGTACTTCAAAAATGTGAGCTAAAAGCCTGTCAGTATCATCTGAAGCCCATGGGTCAGACCCAGAATCAGCACCATAAACCCTAGGCTGTTCTTCAGATGATTCTGAATCAGAAAATAATTCCCCTTCTAGGGGGGTATAACCGGTAACGTAAAAAAATTCCTCAGCCTCCATAGGAAAGAGAGTAACACCAGGTGATAAATGCCGCTTCTTAGCAGAAGCCTTACGCGGGCCAGACCCAGCAATATGTCTCTCAATGCTGGCCACCCGTGCAGCCAAATCAGGTTCAGACTCCCCACTGGTATGCACCTCACTAGGAGTCAGATGTAAGCGTGGGGGGGTAGGCGAAGCCAGAGGGAGCGCAGGCCCAGCCACCGGTAACCCAGACTGCAGCGCAAGCATCTGCTGGGTGCAGGGTACACACACCCCGACATCGTCACTTATAGGGGAGACCCCACACGCCACACACAGCCGGGCTTGTCCCGAAGGAACCCCAAGCACATTATCCTGAGAAGCCTCCATATGGTGATTATTGTGGCACAACAGGCCAATTGGGATTGACGCTAATAAAGCTACCCGGGACGCCCCAATAGCCCGCTAGGGAAGTGGGAGACAATGGATCACAAAAGCCCTCCAATAAGGAGTTAACGCTAAGGTGATGCAGCCGCCATCCGCGGAGCGGAGTACAAGCGTGCAGCAGCGGCGGCGGCGATAATAAAAACCCAGGGCAACCAAAGCAAAGCGGGATCACAACATGGATAAAATACCATTTTGTGAGTACTCACCTGAAAAATGGATATTGTTGGTGTGCCACACACCCCGCTTCACTTCTTAAATATTCATTACTTCATGGGTTAATCACCTGCAGGTGACGTAGTGCAGAGAGGAAGTCTTGTAACGAGCCCCACCTTCCGGCCTATATATACCTGGTACCTCCCTTCAATCACCAGTATAATCAACAAAGCAGTAATACAAGGTACCAGTATTCCACCAGTAACCTCAAAATCAAATTTGATATAAAAAAGGCTTCACCATATAAAGGCTTCGGTAATACCGAAAAGGGCGGGTGTGAAGCGGGGTGTGTGGCACACCAACAATATCCATTTTTCAGGTGAGTACTCACAAAATGGTATTATTCTTGGTGTGCCACACACCCCGCTTCACTTCTTAAATATTCATTACTTCATGGGACATCCAAAAGCAGTGTCCACAAGGGCTGGGCAACTCAAGGCCAGGTGAAGCATAACTTAAACGACTGCAGTCTGCAGAACTTTGCGGCCGAAAACAGCATCCGCTGAGGCCCGCACATCAACTTTGTAAAATTTAGAAAAAGTGTGAACAGAAGACCAAGTGGCGGCCTTACAAACCTGTTCAACCGAAGCTTGGTGCTGAAAAGCCCAAGACGCCCCAACAGCGCGAGTGGAATGAGCAGTGATACGAAAAGGGGGAACTCTTCCCTTGGCAGAATAGGCCGCAGTAACGGCCTGACGTATCCACTTGCTAATGGCAGATTTGGCTGGTGCCAAACCCTTCCTAGGCCCATGGGGCACAACAAAAAAGGAATCCGTCCTACGGAAAGGAGACGTGATAACCAAGTAGCACTTAACACAGCGTACTACATCCAAACAATGCAAACCCCTCTCTTTGTCATTCTTAGGATTAGGACATAAGGAGGGAAGAACAATATCTTGGTTCAAATGAAAAGCAGAAACAACCTTAGGAAGAAAGTCTGGCTTGAATCGAAAGACCACCTTATCCCGATGCTTCTCGAAGTAGGGCGCCTGAATAGACAAGGCCGCCAATTCCGAGACACGCCGGATCGAAGTGATCGCTACCAAGAAGACAATCTTCTGAGTCAGGGTAGATAAAGCAATCCCTTGCAAAGGCTCAAAAGGAGGAGCCTGAAGAGCAGAAAGAACCAAATTCAAATCCCAAACCGGGAGTAATGGTTTCCTGGGAGGCCGCACATGCGTAACCCCCTGGAAAAAGGTTTTAACTAAAGACTTAAGCGCAACACGCTTCTGAAAAAAGATAGATAAGGCAGAAACTTGCCCTTTCAACGTACTTAGCTGAAGACCAGAGTCCAGCCCAGATTGTAAAAACTCCAGAACCCTGGGGACCGAAAATACCCTACAAGAAAAAGATCTCATCTCGCACCAAGCGATATAGGCTTTCCAGGTCCTATAGTAGATGACAGAAGAAGACCTCTTTCGGGCACTGATCAAAGTCTTAACGACAGAATCAGAAAGACCCTCTTCCTTTAGGATGGAGGTCTCAGCAGCCAGGCCGTCAAAGCTAGCGCTGGTAAATTGGGGTAACACAATTGACCCTGAGTGAGCAAATCGGGCCGAAGGGGCAGAACGACCTGGTCCACTGCCAGCCGAACGATGTCTGCGAACCACACTCGCCTCGGCCACCTTGGGGCCACGAGGACGGCGGACACCCCTTCCAGAGCCAACTTCCGAAGCACTCTGCCTAGCATGGGTGTCGGAGGAAACAGGTACAGAAACCCCAGATCCCCCCAGCTCAGGGACATGGCGTCCACTGCCAGAGCCAGAGGATCCTGGGAGAGCGATACGAAGCTCGGGAGCCTGTGATTGTGACGAGAGGCAAACAGGTCCACCTCTGGAGTCCCCCATTGGCGACACAGTGAGCGAAATACCCGAGGATGGAGGGCCCATTCTCCCCGACGGGGAGAGCCCCTGCTCAAGCGGTCCGCTTTCAGGTTCTCCACTCCTGGGATGTATACCGCCGAGAGACGAGGAACATGGGCTTCTGCCCAGGTCAGGATCAGGGACACCTCCCTGAGAGCACTCAGGCTGCGAGTCCCTCCCTGATGATTGATGTAAGCAACCGCTGTTCGATTGTCTGAACGCACCTGGACCGGAAGGCCCAGAACGTGCTGAGTCAGGAGAGTAAGCACCCGACGGATGGCTCTCAGTTCCAGAATATTGATGGGTAAGAGGGCCTCCCGAGGTCCCCACTGCCCCTGGAACTGCAGCTCCTTCCAGAATCCGCCCCATCCCGACAGACTGGCGTCCGTGGTGACAATTTCCCAAAGGGGGGCCAGGAAAGACCTGCCCTTCACGAGATTGGTCGAGACCAACCACCACTGGAGGGACTGCCGGACCCGGGAGGACAACTGGAAGGGCTGATCCAGCGACCGAGGCTGGCGGTCCCAAGACGCCAACAGATAAAGCTGAAGCGTCCTCGTGTGGAATTGAGCCAAAGGAACTGCCTCGAAGGAGGCAACCATCAACCCTACCAGCCTCATCCCCAGACGGATGGACGGCCGAGGATTGGAGAGTAGGACCCGAGCCAACTCCTGAATTAAAAGAATTTTGGACTGAGGGAGAAACACTCTGTGTTGATAAGAGTCTAACCGCATCCCCAGAAAGGACACCACCCTGGCCGGAGCGAGGGAGGACTTGGAGAGGTTGATCACCCAACCGAAACTTTCCAGCGTGGAGAGCACCACCCTGGTGTCTTTCTCCGATTGATCGGGTGACGGAGCCATGATAAGAAGGTCGTCCAAATAAGGTACGACACGAATGCCCCGAGCTCTGAAAATGGCCATGACCCCTGCCAGCACCTTGGTGAACACTCTTGGAGCTGAGGTAAGGCCAAACGGAAGTGCCACGAACTGATAATGCCGATCCTTCATCATGAATCGAAGAAAGCGTTGATGAGGGAGGCAGATGGGAACATGCAGATAAGCATCCTTGATGTCTATAGACGTCATGAAGTCCCCTTGCCGAAGAGAGCCGACGGCAGTGCGCAAGGTTTCCATGTGAAACTTCCGAAAACGGATGAACCTGTTGAGCAACTTCAGGTCCAGGACGGGACGAACCGACCCATCCCTCTTGGGGACAGCGAACAGATTGGAGTAGAAACCGAGGCCCATCTCTAAACGCGGTACCGGCCGGATGACCGCCATCTCTAACAGATTCTCTACCGACGCCAGGAGCCCCTGTGCAGCCGAAGGATCGATGGGCACCCGAGACCGAAAGAACCGTGAAGGAGGGCGAGACTCGAACTCCAGTTTGTAACCGGACGACACTATCTCCTGAATCCACCTGTCCGGAACCTCCCGGTTCCAAACCTGGGAGAAGTGTCGCAATCGTCCCCCCACCCGCACGGGTGAGGGCGGCCCCTCATTGCTGAGTGGGCTTACCCGCAGGTTTGGGCTTGGAGCCCCAGGACTGGGCGGGACGGCCACGGCCCCTTCCCCGCGTCCAACCTGTACGACTGGTAGAGGGAAGGGAAGTCCCCCTACCCGCTCTGTATCCTCGAAAGGACGGCCTACCAGAAACAGCCCCTCTAAAGGGGCGTCGAGGCCTCCTGCGTTGTGGCATCTTGCCACCCTTTGCGACTGAATCAATTTTCTCCCCGAACAGCCGCAGCCCCAAAAAGGGGAGAGCTGTGAGCACCCTTTTAGAAGCTGAGTCCGCCGACCACTGTCGCAGCCATACTGACCGACGAATAGCGACCAGCATTGCCGCTGTCCTGCTACTCATAGCCAGCGCATCGTCCTGAGCGGATAGAACGTAAGACACAAAAGAATCGCACTGCTTAAGCGCAGCGAACTCATCACAGGCGGGATTGAGATCCTCGCATAGCCCCTGGATAACAGATCTTACCGCTAAAAGAAGAAGGGCCGAAGCGCACAAGGGGCGCATTGTTGACCCAGCATAAACAAAGCCATAGCGAGCATACTGGTCAATTCTACGATCCTCCCCATCTTTAGGGACAGAGGTCTCAGCAGACTGTACCATAGCGGAGCTAGATAACCCTAGCACAGGGGTATCGACTTCAGGAGGGACGGACCAAAGCTTCAGCAATTCTGGCGGAAAAGGATAACGCTTTTCCCAACTGGGAGGGATTCCAGATAACCGTGTGGGATGTTCCCATTCTTTCAGGACCACCCTCTCAAAGTGGTGCTGTCTGGGAAAAACCAAACGCGGCTGAGGCTCTTCAAACAACTGACCCTTTGGCCGGGTGACAGCCTCAGGCGGATCTAAATTCAAAATTTCAAACATTTGTGCCAGAACGGAGGGGGTGTCAAGGGCAACCCCCGCCGACCAATCGCCAATCGCATCAGCCTTAAGCTGACCTGCCGGCTCATCTGACTCCAAGAGGAATTCACCCTCATCCGGGGAGCCATCGGACCATTCCACAGGCTCACATAATTCGTCCTGAGGAGCCGAAGAAACCGGAGTCAGGCGCTTCCGTTTTGCAGAGGCCTTTAGCCCCGCTTTAACGGGCAATACTTCCCGAAGATTGGCTGATTTTACCACCACCTCGGATTGCGAATCCCCACCCTTGACAATGTCATGCGGGGTCCGGAACAGGGAGGGAGAGGCAGGAGATGATAGAGGTTGCGACGGGTCAGCCGCCGGATCAACAGACTGACGCGCAACAATCTGCCTTGCACAAGAAATGCAAATAAAGATATCATCAGCAGGGAGCGCAGCCCCACATTTTACACACCCCCTGGGCGGCTCTGACGAGTCGTTTCCGGTAGTAACAGAAGCCTCCATATTGGTGATTTATGGTATCGCAAATACTGGGACTTTTAAGGCATAAGCCAACCCGGGATGCCCCTTTATAAGAATGTCCCGGAAGGGAGGGTTTTTATTTTTATATTTTTTTTTTTTTTTTTTAAGAGAAAAAGGTCCCCCTTAACAGTCTCAAAATAAATATATATACATATATATATGTATATATGTATCCAAAATGTGCAATTTCATATCAAGAAAGACTAGCCAGGCAATATAGAGCCGGAGGCCGCAGTAAAAGAGGGATCCCAGGATCTGAAAGGAAAGAAAAAACAAACCATCAGATCCCTTGTGAGAGTAACAAGCAGCATGTTCACAATAGTACAACAAAGAGAGTGCCTCCTTAAAAGTCAGCCCCATGAGTAAAACTCATTCTGGCCCCACAAAAGCGAGGCCGCTTACCTGTTACCGACGCCAGGAGCCAGACCGGAGGGACATGTAGCAGCCGCAGCACACAAACTCATGTGTTGCTGCAGCGCGCGCCCCCCCCCACGTGACCTCTTTTCACCGCAACATGAAGGAAGCGAGGCTGAGGCCGCCGAGCGCCGCTTCCGCCGGCGCCGCTTCCGCCGGCGCCACGCCCCCCCGCGTCACAGGGAGCCTGCCCTGCTCTAATCAACGGGGGAATGCCACCAGCTGCGCTGGCTGACACCGAGCCGGCGGAGGAGGAGGAGGGGAAAAAAGAGACACAAGCGCAGCCACACAGGCTGCCGCACGGAGCAGCGGGGAAGGAAGGGAGGCGGGAGGGAACCAACTGAGGCCAGCTGAGCGCGGTCCGCTGCCCCACCCCCATAAAGCAGACCAAATACACTGGCCATGCCTAAAGCATCTGCCCGGAGCCCCAGGTTAAAAAACAGTTACTATGTAAAAGTGAACACACAGAAATAACACACAGTGAAAACATCATACAAGATACACAACCCTCTGTACCCCCCCCCCCCCCCCCCCCCCCAAGTGAAGGGAGAAAGGACCGGAGCGGGGGAGAAAGGGCTACGGGGACCCTCGGGACAGGGGCATCCCATTTCCGGATCACCATGCCGGATTGCCGCATTGCCCCCAAAAGAGGGGGATGAGCGGAGGAGATAAGCTCCTAGGCACCAATAGTGCCATCTACCAATTACCCGGTGAGCAGCCTAAGCTGGGAGGCTTCCTATCCACCATAGAGGTATACAACTCAAACCGGGCAGAAATAGACCAAAAGGGGGGTGGCGGGGTAAGCCCCGACCTACCTGTAAGCAGGAAACTTCCAACCTCTGCTTGTCACGCAGAGAGAAAAATACTGGTGATTGAAGGGAGGTACCAGGTATATATAGGCCGGAAGGTGGGGCTCGTTACAAGACTTCCTCTCTGCACTACGTCACCTGCAGGTGATTAACCCATGAAGTAATGAATATTTAAGAAGTGAAGCGGGGTGTGTGGCACACCAAGAATATACAAGTTAACACATACACCCCCCCCCCAAGAGGAGAGGAGCCTAACTGAGGGGACAGGGGGCAAAGGGCCCCCGGGAGGGAAATCCCATAAGACTCACCACGGGCCTGTACCGCCTACCCTTTGGTGGGGGACTGCGGTAGGAGCAGCGCTCCTTAGCACCTGACAGCGGTGCTGCCTACCATCACCCGACGCAGCCTAAGCTGGGAGGCAGTGAAAAGGAACGGGTGGGAATAATCCTACAGGGCCACAGGCTAATAAGCCCCACTCACCTGCAAGTAGAAAGAGCCATCTTCTAGTCATCGCAGCCCAGACTGCAGAAGAAGAACTGGGGAATTTGTGGGAGGTCCCTGGTATATATGGGGTCGGGAGGAGCCACTTTTCTGTCTCTGCAGTTCAGCGATATCTAGTGGATGTATTAACCAAGAGTAAGGAATATTCTAGAACAGGACGTGCTGTATACTTAGAATAGCAGGACAATTGAAACACTTTTAATATGGACACTGGTGGCAAAGTTAATGGCTGGACCAAATGTGTATATAACATTGCAGCCATAGATCACGTTTATACAAATGATTGTGCAATTACCAAGCCACACTAGGAGAAGCATGGGCATCATTCAGTAGGTGTCGTATGGCAGCCTGAAGAACATGGAAGATTTATGTAAGATAATTAAGCAAAATCATTTTATGTGCACAGCTTACCTTTTCGGTCAGATTTCGATGCTGGCATTGAAGAGGTGGGAATAGATAGTTTTGACAAGGCAGCTGATCCATTCGCATCAAATGACTTCTTTGGAGGAGGGTGGTCAGGTTGTACTGTAAAAGTACTAGAAGGAACAGTGCTTGGGGCAGAAGCCTGGTGAACCACAGGCTTAACAGGGTGCTGCACTGGAGCTGTACTGCTATGAGTCTCTGTTCGGGGGAGTCTGTAGTCTCTGTCATTGTGCCGGCTGGTCTGAGACAAGATATTCTGTGGAAGCATGCTGCTGGCGTCATTGGAATGTTTCTCATCCACTGATTGTAGACAGACACAAGGCAAAGAGAACCAATTAACAAGGCAAGTAATTAACAGTTACGGAATAAAGTAACAACATAAACCCATTCTCAACTGCACTGTATTTAATCTAGCTAAACAGAGCACCACAATGCCTGGCAAAAATCTCACTGTAAATCTCTCACTTCTGCGCACAGGGAACCCTCTACTCTGAATACTTCAAACTGCACAGATAAAAAATGGGTTGTAATTCACCTGTAGCTGTGGCTTGCATGGCTTCTCTTCTGTAATCTCGGTCTTTAGGGAAACTATTAACGGCCACTTTACTCGACTCCTTCTGTCGCTGTTCTCTGTGGAAACAGGAGGAAATGTAAAAATCTAGGTGGACAATTTCCACAAGCAATGTATTGTGGAAAACGGCAGACCAAAACTCCCTCTCCCCTAGAATTAGGTCCACGAGTAGTTAGTAAAAATAGAACATTAGAAGATGACCTATGCAATGCAGATACAGAGGTAGTAAAGAGTACCCTGCTGAAAATGGAGGAAACAAGCAGGGCAGCAGCAGTGTGTGAGAAAACCATTGATAACTTTTGTTCACATTTGTTGTCTTTGTCTTCATTAAGTGAAGGGGTAAAAAAAAAAAAATCCCAGTGAGTCTTATTGGTAACAGAATTTCTACAAGTCCTTCAGGACAGCCACTCGAGAGATGGCCCCTTACCCTGAAGAGGAAACAAACTGGGACAGAGTTTAAAAGCCCGACCCCTTCGTCCCAGTCCTCAGTATTTTAGCAATCAAAAATACTGTTTTGTGAGTACTCACCTTTAAAACGGGTATTATGAGTGTGCCATACACTCCACTCCGGTCTTCATGACATCTGGGGTAATCTCCAGTAGAGGGCAAACTTCTGCAGAGATGGATAAGCAAAAAAGAAAGCCCCTCCCAGTCCATATATACCTGGGACCTCCCACCAATTCCCCAGTGCATAAAAGCAGTAAAGGGACCAGGAAGAACCAAATATAACCTTAATCAAAACCAATGGTTCACCATATAAAAGCCCCAGAATACCTGAAAAAAAGGGGTGGGGCGAAGTGGAGTGTATGGCACACTCATAATACCAGGGGGAGTACTCACAAAACTGTATTATTCTAAGTGTGCCATACACTCCACTTCGATCTTCATGACATCTGGGACATCCAATAGCAGTGTCCGTCATGGGTGGGAACCAGAAACAGTAAAGAATGTACCAACTCAAACCACTTCAGCTTGCAGAACCTTGCGGCCAAAAACAGCATCCGCTGAAGCCCGCACATCAACCTTGTAAAACTTGGAAAAAGTCTGAACGGAAGACCAAGTAGCAGCCTTACAAACTTGTTCAACAGAAGCCTGGTGCTGAAAAGCCCAGGACGCACCGACCGCACGAGTAGAGTGCGCAGTGACCCTAAAAGGAGGAGTCCGCCCCAACAATGGCCTGACGAATCCATTTGCTAATTGTAGACTTAGCAGGTGCCAAACCTTTCCACGAAAAAAAGCATCCGTCCTGCGGAAGGAAGAAGTAGTCACCAAATAGTACTTCACACAGTGAAAAACGTCCAAAATTGTGCAGAACCCTCTCCTTGTCATTGTTAGGCTTAGGACACAAGGAAGGGAGAACAATAACCTGATTGAGGTGAAAAGCAGACACCACCTTAGGAAGGAAATCCGGCTTAAAACGAAAAACCACCTTATCCTGGTGTCTCTCAAAGTAAGGGGCCTGAACCGACAGGGCCACCAACTCAGACACGCCGATCAGAGGTATTAGCTACCAAGAAAGCAACCTTCTGAGCGAGAACCGAAAGAGCAATATCCTGTAGCGGCTCAAAAGGAGGACCCTGCAGAGCCGAAAGAACCAAATTCAAATCCCAAACAGGAACTACAGCCTTCCAAGGGGGCTGCACATGTGCGACCCCTTGGAAAAAGGTCTTAACCAGCGGGTGTACGGCAAAAGACCTCTGGAAGAAAACCGACAGAGCAGAAACCTGTCCTTTCAAGGTACTAAGCTGGAACCCAAGATCCAGATTATGCTGAAGAAACTCCAAAATCCTGGGTATCGAAAAAACCCTACAAGGCAAGGCCTTAGCCTCACACCAATCAAAGGACCTCCAAGTCCTATAGTAAATGCCAGAAGAGGACCGCTTCCTAGCCCTAATCAGGGTCTGAACAACAGCCTCAGACAAACCTTCCTCCTTCAAGATGAAGGTTTCAGCAGCCAAGCCGTCAAAGCCAGAGTTTGTAAATTGGGGTAACGTAGATGACCCTGAGATAGCAGGTCCGGCAACAAGGGAAGCCGGTACTGGTCTACGGCCATCCTTACGACGTCTGCGTACCAAACCCTCCTTAGCCCCCTTGGAGCCACCAGAATCGCTGGTGCCCCTTCTAGAACCAGTTTGCGAACTACCTTGCCCAGCATGGAGACGGGTGGAAACAGGTACAAAAAACCCAACTCCTTCCAAGCCAGTGACAAGGCATCCACTGCCAGAGGATCCTGAGAAAGACACAAAGGCCGGAAGTTTGTGATTGCGCCTCGAGGCAAAGAGATCCACCTCCGGTGTCCCCCACTTGCGGCAAAGATCCAGAAAAACCTTGGGATTGAGAGACCACTCTCCGTGGCGAGAGGATCCCCTGCTCAGGGAATCCGCCTCCGAGTTTTCCACTCCCGGAATGTAGACTGCCGAAAGGCAAGGAACATTGCTCTCCGCCCAGTGCAGGATCAGAGAGACTTCCCTGAGGGCACTCCTGCTGCGAGTCCCTCCTTGGTGATTTATGTAAGCTACTGCCGTTCGGTTGTCCGAACGAACCTGAACCGGAAGACCCCGTAAATGTGGGGTCAGCCGAGCCAGAACCAGTCGAATGGCTCTGAGCTCCAAGACATTGATGGGGGTGTGAGCCTCCTGGGGACCCCACACCCCACTGAACTGATGACTCTTCCAATAACCTCCCCAGCCCGACAGGCTGGCATCCGTGGTAACCGTCTCCCAACAAGGGACCAGAAGGGATCTGCCCTTCACCAGATTGCTCGAGTCCAGCCACCACCGAAAGGACTGCCGAACCCTGGGAGACATCCTGAAAGGTTGATCCAATGACTGAGGGCACCTGTCCCAATACGTCAATAGGTGAAGTTGAAGAGATCTCATGTGAAACTGTGCAAACGGCACCGCCTCGAAGGAGGATACCATCAAACCCACCAGTTTCATCCCCTGTCGGATAGAGGGACAAGGACTGTCCAGAAGGTGGTGGATCAGGCCCTGAATCCCCTGCACCTTGGACTGGGGCAGAAACACTCTGGCCCGAATGGTATCAAGATTCATGCCCAGAAATGAAATCACACGAGACGGGGAGAGAGAAGACTTGACTTGGTGCGGTTGATCACCCACCCGAACCTTTCCAGGGTCGACACCACCTGGTGGGTGTCCAGCTCCGCCAGATGGAGGGAAGAAGCCGATATCAACAGATCGTCCAGATAAGGCACAATGCGAATGCCCTGAGATCTGAGCAGAGCCATTATGCCCGCCAAAACCTTGGTGAAGACCCTCTGTGCCAAGGTCAGACCGAAGGGAAGAGCTTCAAACTGATAATATTGATCCTCCACTGCAAACCGGAGGAATCTCTGATGTGCCTGAAAAATCGGAACATGCAGATACGCATCCTTGATGTCTATGGATGTCAAAAAATCCCCTTGGCGAAGGGAATTGATAGCCGAGCGCAGAGTCTCCATGCGGAACTTTTTGGCTCTGATAAATCTGTTGAGAACCTCGAGATCTAGAATGGGTCTCACCGAACCCTCCTTTTTGGGAACCGTGAAAAGGTTGGAGTAGAAACCCCTGCCTCTCTCCGACAGAGGCACCGGGCATATAACCCCCATGTCCATAAGGTTTTTTTACTGCTAACAGGAGCCCCTGTGCAGCCTGAGGGTCCGAGGGCACCCGAGACCTTAATCTTGGGGGCGGCCAGTACTCGAACTCCAGTTTGTACCCGGAGGAGACTACTTCCAAGATTCAACTGACTGTGACCTCCCGGGCCCAGACCTGGAAGAAGAGCCGCAGCCGTCCCCCCCACCCTTGCGGGTGAGGGCGCCCTTTCATTGCTGAGCCGGTTTAATGGCAGGCTTGGGCTTGGAACCCCAGGCAGGCGCGGGACGTGTCCGACCTCTGCCTCTGTTCCAGGACGAGCCCCTGACACCTGAGAAGGCCAAACCTCTAGTCGCTCTGGCCCCTCGAAAGGAAGGAGTGAACGAGCCCGCCCCCCGAAAGGGGCGGCGC
Source organism: Gastrophryne carolinensis (assembly GCA_027917425.1). NCBI lineage: Eukaryota > Metazoa > Chordata > Amphibia > Anura > Microhylidae > Gastrophryne > Gastrophryne carolinensis. The sequence continues at coordinate 122,462,722 of CM051239.1, forward strand.
CGTTTCCTCCCCTGAGGTAACTTACCTCCTTTAGCAACAGCATCCAATTTATCTCCAAACAGCCGCGAACCCAAGGGAAGAGCTGTGAGCGACTTCTTGGCCCCAACGTCCGTCGTTCACTGGCGGAGCAAGACCAATCTGCGCATAGCCACCAGTAAGGCTGAAGTCCTACTACACACGTCAATAGAGTCTTCCATCGCAGCCATGACAAAATCCACGAACAATTCGCATTTCTTAAGGATAGCGAACTCAGCGCCAGCTGGATCAAACTGAGCGTTATTCAGCCAGTTCCTGATAAGAGACCTGGTAACAAGAGACACCAGGGCAGATGCACTAACAGGCCGCAGGGCCGAGCCCACGTTGGCAAATGCGTGGCACGCCATCTGATCAAGGCGCTTATCCTCGCCATCCTTAAGGGAAGTGGCGTCAGGGGTGTTCAGCACAGAAGAGTTGGTCAAACCTAAAACAGGCGCGTCGACCTCGGGAGGAGAAGACCAGCGCTTAACCGCCTCCACTGGAAAAGGATATTTCTTATCCCATCCCTGAGGCACACCAGGAAGCTAACTGGGCCTCTCCCATTCTCTAATGATCAGCACATCAAAATGACCCTGGGTAGGGAATTCCAGACGGGGCTTGCAGGCCCCCAAAAATTCCCCCTTTTTAAGAGGGGGCGCCTCAGGCGGTTCAATATCCAACACCTCCAATAAATGTGACACAACAGTGGCCGTATCTACGGCATCCCCCAGCGCCTGCCCGACATTGGAATACCCAGACTGAACAAAGTCAGCCTCCGTTTCCTGATACAATTCTCCCTCCTCTAACGGGGAATAATCTGACAAATCAGTGGACTCGTCGTCAACATCCCACAAGGGCTGGGCCGACGACAAATGTCTCTTTTTAGCCTGGGCCTTCTTGCCCACCGTGCTAGCAATAATTTTGTCGATGCTGACCAACCTAGCCCAAACATCGGAAAGCGACTCCCCACTGGTACCAATGTCACTCGGGGTACAGATAAGGTGGGGAGGGGAAGGCGATGAAGCGGGAGGAGCCGACCCAGAAGGCAGGGTACCAGACTGCCGCGTTATGGCCTTTTGTGCGCATGGTATACAGATCAGCACATTCTCCCCCATAAGGGATACCCCGCACCCCACACATGGCCCGGATTGTCCCAGAGGGATCCCGAGCCCAGTATCCTGCGGAGCCTCCATATGGTGAATTTTTGTGGTCAGACGCAAGACCGCAGGGAATTACACATAAGCAACCCAGGATGCCCCTTAAAAGTCCCGGTGGGAGGATTTTAGGTGGACAATTTTACACTAAGGACCCCAGGACCAGGAGGGACCCCTTAATATGCACATATACAGGGCAGCCTGTAACACACAAAACAAGCAACATAAGTGCAGAGCTGTGTAAAAATGGCCATAACCTTACATTGTAAAAGACCACAGCATTTGATCTTGCAGCCACACAAAATGTATATACACATGTATATATATTAACCATATCCCAGCCAGACAGTGTAATTAACACACACACGCTCTAGACCAGTGGGGGCCCCCGCTAAGGGGGGCCCCCACACACACACAAGCTAACGAAGTGGCCATCGGGCCCTTACCACACCGATCTGCTATGCGGCCTGCTCAAGAAGATGGCCCCCACGAAGCCTCATGTATAAGGAGGGAGAGCAGGGGGAGGGCGGGCCAGCGCAGAACACGCGTTTGCCGAGGCCACGCCCCCCTCACAGCAACGCAGACCCCTAGACACAAGCACAGCAATCGCGCCAAAGGGGGCGGGGCTACTGCGGCCGTGCCGAGAGCCCGGCCCCGCCCCCTTCCCGAGCGCAGCCTGAGGGGGAGAAGCTCCCCCAGGCTGCCACTAGTCCCTAGTATGCCGATAAACTGAGTCTGACACTCACACACACAAAGTAAAAACACTAAGCACACAGGGACAAGCTGGGGAAAACAAAATATCGGCTCGGCCAGGCCAGGCAGCGCGCCCCCCCCCCCCCCCCCCCCCCGGAGGGGAATAAGGGACCCGAAAGGGGGGAACCCTGCCAGAAGCCGTAAATAAGCCTAGAGGGACGGGGCATCCCACACCAGGATCACCAAGAAACCTGGATACCCGCCTATCCCATAGTGAGGTCTCACGGTGGAGCAGAGCTCCTGCTGCACCCATAGGGTGCTCCTACCTTCACCAGGACCTGCAGCCTAAGCTGGGAGGCTCAATATAGGGCAATTTAGAAGGGTGCTGGCAGTAATAGGGAGAATAGAAGGCCGGGCGCGAGCCTGGCTTACCTGTAAGTAAAGAAGTCTTCATCTTCTGTCTTGTCGCCTTCCCTGCAGAGAAGGAACTGGGGAATTCGGAGGTCCCAGGTATATATGGACCGGGAGGGGCTTTTTTGCATATTCATCTCTGCAGAAGTTCGCCCTCTACTAGAGATTACCCCAGATGTCATGAAGACCGAAGTGGAGTGTTTGGCACACTTAGAATAGAAGGGAATAGAACTAAGGAGGGTAGCTAGGGCCATCCTGAAAGTAGAAATACCAATGCCGGTAAGACTAACAGGGATTTTCTCCCTTCATCCTTTAGGACGGCCACTTGAGGATAAGCAAATTTATGGGCAGGATTGAGAATTGAGAACTCTTCTGCCAAAAGATTGTTAAGAGTCAGACAAGAAATCAAGACGATAATTCCTAAAGAAAGTGAGGGGAAGACCATGTGACTGCCCTGCAGATCGCCTCCAAGGAGACACCTGATCTTTCCACCCAGGAAGTGGATATTGCTCTGGTGTTGTGCGCTGTAATGTACAGAGGTGGAGTGTCCATGGCCGGCGCAGGCACACTCCCTGTTAGAGGGAGGCGAAGGATGCATCCATCAGAGCCGCTGCTCTTAGACGCGCCATGGGACCGGGAAGAGGTGATTTGGGATCGGGTGCCCTGGGTTCGGGTAAGCTGGGGGGGTTTCACACAGCTGGGTGCCCCCAGGGAAAGGACCAAAACCCAATAACAAATCTCAAGAAGAGCAGTGGATATGGTTCACTGGTTTCTTGCGCCCTACAAAGATAAATCTATTGACCAATTCGCCTTTTCTTAGCTTTCTGTCCAGAAAAACTGATAATTCCGAAGCTTGGGTTCTCAAAGTACTTGCAGGAATTCAAGTAACGCCGAGGCAGAATTCTTATTCAGACTGTTGACTTCACAATATGAAGAGAAACGTTTCCACACCTTTAGGTAAATCTTCCTGGAAGTCATTTTTCTGCTATCCAGGAGCATCATGACAATTCTAGGCGACAGCCCTATTCATTTTTCTTATTACCTGGGGAGAAGCTGCAGGGGAGGGAAGGCGTAAGCTGGATTGAACTCCCAACTGTGTGCCATGGCATCGGTAAGAATTTTTTTGCATTCTGGATTTCTCACCGAGGCAAAGAGGTCTGTGCATAAAAGACCCCACATCTTCCTTTGCCTCAGAATGGTGCCTCAACTCAGAGATCTTCACTGTAATTGTGACAGACAGGAGTGTTCTGCTCAAAAAAATCTGCCACCCTGTTCAGAGATCCTAGATGAACTGCTGAAAGGGACTTGATTGTATGTTGAAGTGGAGAGGATCAAGAGGGCCAGGTTTTGGAGACTCACTAAACTTGTGCCGCACTGGTGGTTTAAAGTGGAGCAACACCCTCCTCTGATCGGCCCGGGAACCTATGAGATTCCCGGACCGATCAGCTCCCTGACTGCGGGGCACCCCAATCGGGTGAAACCCCCCCCAGATCCCCGAAAATCCTACCTGATCCTCGTTCCAGCGGCGCATGCGCGGGCCGCCGCTGCCTCCCGCGCGTCCCTCTAGCAGGGCGCGCACCTGCACCGGCCGTTTGTGAATGGGCGCGCTCCCTGTAAGAGGGACACGCGGGAGAAGGCGGCGGCCCGCGCTCAGCTTGTCCGTCGCTGCCTCTCCTTGTCCGGCGGCGGCGATTGGACGAGCGAGTCACGCGGGAGCGGGGTCAGGTGAGTTTTCGGGGCTTTCTGGGGGGCTTCACACAGCGGGGCACCCACAATTGGGGTGCCCCGCGGAAGTGGACCAATACCCAGGATAGTCAAAATCCTGGGTGTTGGTCCACTTTAAATATGCCACCGTCGTCACATTCTCTGAGATGAGGCTTGAAACATCTCACGGCTTCCTGTACTGCCTTAAAGTGGACCAACACCCACGGGTGATCGGCACGGGAATCTATAAGATTCCCGGGCCGATCACCCCCCACCCCGCGGGTGAAACCCCCCCAAACACCCCAAACTCCTTACCTTATCTTCGGCGGCGGCCGGCCGCCGCCGCCTCCCTCGCGCTCCTGTAGGCGTGCGCGTGCGCGCGCCGGCCGTCTGCGAATGGCCGGCGGGGGCGCGCGCGCGCCGAAAGTGACGCGAGGGAGGCGGCGGCGGCGGCTGCCGCTTAGACGTTCCTGATCCTCGCTTGTACGTCGGCGCTGGGAGCGGGGAGAGGTGAGTTTTTCGGGGGGTTAGGGGGGGTTTCACACAGCGGGGCACCCCGATCGGGGGTGCCCCACCGAAGTGGACCAAGACCCAGGATAGTCAAAATCCTGGGTGTTGGTCCACTTTAAGTTCTCTGAAATTTGGAGAAGCGTTTGTTAATCCAGTCTACCAGTTCTCCTGGACATGAAGTGAGCCTAGATGGGCTCCCCAGCCCCTTGCACTAGCATCTGCTGTGATGCTGACCAGATCTGATTGTCTCCAAGCTCTGCCTTCTCTTAAGACCCCCGGATCGGTTTCTCTCGAGGTAACAATCTTGTGCAGAGTGATGTCTAAAAGGTAACCCAGTAAAAGGCATTTTCTGGAAGGTACTAGGTTGGATTTTGTATGGTTTTGATCCAGCCCAAAGAGAGTTTGAGAAAGATCCTGGAGAAGGCCTGGTGCTGTTTGTAAGTAACTGTAAGTTGCTGTTGTCATCCAGAAATGGGATTATCGAAATCCTCAGGATCTTGTCTGCCCCAAACGGGAGGGCTCTGTACTGCCAACGCAGGATCTCCTTCACCAAGATAACAGAAACCTCAGGAATTTGTGATCCTCTTTGGCAATGGGAATATGTAAATACGCCTAGTCCTGCAGGTTTATCGTGACAGTGAAATGGTCCTGCCCCTCCACTGAGGAGTAAGTAAAACAGATGTATGAAGAAAAACGGGTACACGTTGGTAAGCATCCTGTAAAATAAATTCACACCGTTCCCTGCTGTAAGCAAGTTCCTTATGGTGAAGATCGATTCCATTCTGAACCTTTTGTAGATAAAGTTAAAACCCTGAATCAATTAATTCAGAATTAGTCTGAAAAGCACCTGATGGTTTTTGTACCAGGAATACATGGGAATAAAACTTTTCCTTTCCACCCCCGGGAAACTGTTTGATTACACTCTCGCTGAGTAATTCCTGGATTACCTGGGGAGAGGCTTCTCTTTTCCTGGGGTCTCGTGGCACATGTGTAACTAGGAACTTCTCTGGGGGCCTGGGCTGAAGCTCCAGCTGCCCTGTGCAATTGTTCTAAGTACACAGGGACTTGAAGTTACTGAATGCCAAGCTACCAAGAAAATGTTAGTCTTCCCCCAAACTAAGGCTTGGCATCAGGAGCAAGGTTTATTTGGTTGCTGCAGGAGGTTACAACCCAGGCTTGGTCTGCACCCGCCTTTTTGCTGGCCCCAATTATTTTTGGGTTTGGGTGACCTATCTTGTTGTGGGAATTGTTGCCTTTGCTTAAAAGGAGTTTTAGCTCTCGATTTTTTGGGTTCGACAGGAATCTTTTTTGTTCTTTCCAAGGACCTGGAAAGCGTAGCCTCTAATTCAGGGCCAAACATGAAATTCCCTTCAAAGGGAATTCCACACAGTCTTATCTTGGATGCGAGGTCACCCTACCAGGTCTTCAGCCAGATATTTATAACACTAAGAGAAACGCCAAAGTCTCCTGAGAAATCTTTCTCTAGAGATTTTTTTCATCCTCGGACCCCAAAACTCTTATTCAGTGAATCCTCTGCGGAGGAGAATAATCCTTCACTCTCATCTGTCAGCTGAGATTAAAATTAGGAGACGGCTGAGTTGTAGGTTGAGAAGGTACTGGCAAAGATGAAGATGTCTGGGGGTAACCCATAGACAAATTCTATGCCAGAGAAAACATGACAATGGGAGGGACTGCCATTGCTAAAAGTGCAGCCTTGCAGATTTCCAGAGTAGAGGCCATATTTATTTTCATGGAGCCTACTGTGTTTCAACAAAAAAGTTGGGAAAAGGGAGAAGCACAGCCAGGGTATAAGTTCTGGGAATCTTAAAGACCCTCCCATTATTCTGATTATTATGCAGCATCACAGATCCAAGGGCCACGCCCACTTTTCAGAAGATAAATCATTAGGTGAATCAGTAAACCATGATATCTTCTTCAATTTAAAAACGGAAAAGTTTAGGACAGTTTAGCGACAAATGTAGCCCAGCGCAATGGTGTAGCAATTACCTTTGAGTGCAGTATCACTCAAGCCAAAACAACCTCCACCTGTGTTTAGGTACAACGTGCTGAAAATGAATACATAGTGGAATAAAAACCTTAAAGGAGCACTATAGCAAATGGGCCAATGATAAAAATCCTTATTAATATGCTGCATGGGGGGGGGGGTCACTTATACACCGGACATCTAGAAAAATCCAACCAGGCTTGTTGTTTATTTTTATTAATGGAAGGAAGAGGAGATCGGGTGACAGGCTCTGTCACCCCTCATACACTAAACCTGTCACTCCTGGATTTTATTCCTACCAGCAGAAGCAAACCACAAGCTTGGACACAAGTTCATATGCATCCCTCCCCAGGGCCAATTCAGATTGCTGCACAGAAAAATTAGCTTTTGGTAATGCTTGCTGTGGATTTTACTCTCAAAATAAACCTTATTTTATTTAACAAACCTTAGGGGTGGTTCAAAATGGCTGCTACCAGGAGAAAATCTGAGGCAGCGTTTTAGCCGAGTGGATGCAGGAGCAAATTAGGTGCTAACAATTCATATCAAGCATGAATATAGGGGCAAGTGAGTTTTGGGGAGTGTTTTAACTGCAAGGTTGCTGGTCCGGTTTTAAAGTGGACCAACACCGAGAGGTGATCGGCCCGGAAATCTATAAGATTCCCGGGCCGATCACCTCCCACCCCGCGGGACATCCGAGATCGGGATGTCCCGCGGGGTGAAACCCCCCCAGACACCCCAAATCGCTTACCTGATCTTCGGCGGCGGCCCTGTAGGCGTGCGCGCGCCGGCCGTCTGCGAATGGCCGGCGGGGGCGCGCGCGCGCCGAAAGTGACGCGAGGGAGGCGGCGGCGGCAGCCGCTTGGACGTTCCTGATCCCCGCCTGGACGTTGGCGGGGATTGGACCGTCCAGTCACGTGGGAGCGGGGACAGGTAAGATTTTGGGGCTTTCTGGGGGGTTTCACACAGCGGGGCACCCCCGATCGGGGTGCCCCGCCGAAGTGGACCAAAACCCAGGATAGTCAAAATCCTGGGTGTTGGTCCACTTTAAAAAGCAGCAAGACAGTCAAACAGTAAGCAATTCCAGGGGGATCATTACCAGTTACCTTTGCATTTCAATAAAGACTGAAAATCTTTAATCAAGCAGAGCCATTGTAACTATAAGCAGGGAATGCTCACCTTTCCAGCCACTCTTTCGGTTTCTCCCACTGGGACACTTCTGTTCTGCAGTTATAATAGTATTTTTTTCCAGAGGAGCTGATGTGCTCAGACCAGTCATCTGCTGGATCAAAAGCCTGGAAAAGAACCACAAAGGGTCATTCAAAGGCTTAGAAGTACAGACCCTTTTACATCAACTACTTCCTTGCATTTTTGCCTTCCCACTTTCTCATCCTTTCCTTCACCAAAATTTACACCTAGCCAGGTCACTGATCTCAACTGACAGCAGCAGAGGCAGCTCAGGAAAAGCAGTGGTTGCTCCGAGAACACGTAGGGGATGTTGATTTGGGAAGGGGCTTAAACCGGACCTTCACCATGATTTAATGAAAAGCCCAAACTCTTAAAAAACAATTCCTCAGCATCTAAAATTAATACATTTTACATGTTTAGTCACTAATTTATTATACTTTCCCCCACTGGGCTGCAACTCTGTTCGGGAATTTAGGATACGGGCGCCGCCATCTTGACTCAGAAGCATCACACTTACTGAGGAGAGGAGAGTGGGATAAGGTACAGGGGGGCGGGTTATAGCTGTGCTTTGCTCAGACAGAGCAGAGCTGGGGTCAGGGAAAGGTCAGCAGTCCCAGAATGCAGAGCAGCACAGTCACTTCCTGTTTGCAGGCACTTCCTGTTTGCAGGCTGCCTGCAAAAATGGCAGCTTCCATAAGCCGCCATCTTGGATGTTTAAAGGCTTATAAAATGCAGTAGATGCAGGTAGGATGATTTTTAATGTGAGCAATCTGTGTGTACAGGGTGTGGGAAACATATAAGATAGACTCTTATTTAGAGTGAAGGTCCGCTTTAAGGGTCCTCAGGCTAGAAAAGTCCTTTACTATGCCCCTGCCAATGAAGTAAGCTTGTGTAAGCTTGTATAGGAGCTACAGGGAGACCATGGTAGTCACCTCAATGGGGGCAAAGAGTGCCCCCTTTAAAGGGGAACAAAACATGCAAAAACATGTGTGCCACAGCATTAGGCGAAGCGACAGGGACGTTTGTGTTTCATCCATCTGTCTCCTTGGTCATACTGCCCCCCCCATTTCCCTCTTTCTGCATGGTAAACAGCACAACATCAAACACTAGGCATTGGGACTGCATAGTCCTCTTTAAATTCATACAGGTCATGGTATATCTAAAGCAAGTCTAAACTATAGCCGTTTTTTAAAATAACTATGGCATTATTGGAGGATTTAAACTCAGCAACTTGTACATCCAGGGGATCAAACACCAAAACAGAAGAACATTAGTACAAAGTCATTCTGAATGGGGAAAGCCAGTTGGGCAACTAGCAAGTCGATATATATAGCAGTAAACCAATCCCCCTCTATGGGGCATCTAAATCCTGTAAATATGACTGCATGAGTTTGTGTCTAGCTAACATTACACTGCTCCATTATAGCATGTTAAAAGGAGACCTATCATTTGCTGCCATTTCTTGCAAGGGTTTGAACATATTCTCAGGAGTCTTCTGCCTCTCAGCTGAGACATTTGTTAGCCTGCTGCTGAAAATATTTCATTGTATTTTAGTCTAGATTTTTTTTTTTTTTTTTACAATGTAAAAGCCATTCTTAGCAAGATAAGGTAACAAATTAATCAACTGAGAGGCAGACACTTCTGTGATGAGAATATATTCAACCACTGCCAGAGAGAGCAGGCAAACTCTTGTCATTTAAAGGTGATCAAGCACCCAATAAAAAAAAAAAAAGAGCGCTCACCATTTGTCTGACGAACAGCGACTCACCTGATCTCTGGATCTGAGCCTGTGCCACAGTCCTCGCTTCCCTCTGGCCAGCGAGTAGGGCCCGAACTTGCAACTCCACCCCGCCCCGTCGCCATCAGTCACAGGGCAGGGCCCTCTTTATTCACTACAATGAAGAAGGTGTACCAGGCCTCCACAAACCCTTCATTGCAATAAATGGAGAGGGCATGGTAGCGCTCCTGCAAATTATGGCAGGACTCAACATCGGCCCTGTGTTCGGGCCCGGAGCTTGAATCCAGTGATCAGGTGAGTTGCTGATCGCCAAACTCTCATAAGCTGTGCGGGACAAAAAGTATGCACTTTGTTTTTATTGGGTGGTCAATCATTTTAAGGTTTCTATAGAGAAAGAGGACCTATAACCACCTGTGCCAGTCCTGGATTCTAAAAAGACTCCAGGGTGGGCTGACTAACAGATGCTCCGCTAAGGCTAAGGGACTAAGCCATGACTAAAGGATTAGGGATGCCCCACTGTGTGAAGCCTGGCATGCAAGCTGGCAATCACGTGTTGCAGCCGAGACGTGCTCAAATGCCCAGCCATTTAGCTGTGGACATTAGTGACAGTTGGAAGTGAAAGACAGTACAGTCACACTGCTGCAGGGGATTAGGTGACTGACCTGTCACTCAAGGTCCTAGCTTCAGTGCAGATTTCCTACATTTTTAAGTTATTGCCCAAACTGAGCTTAGCACATGTGGACAGAGGGGCAGATGAGCGCTTACAAAAGGCTTTAGACTTCCTCTTTAACTGCTAGCTACTTACTAAATTTACTTCACAGAAGAACCAGCTTTAGGTGGGACACACTGCTGGCAATTCCCTTACCGATGTTTAAAGGGAATGAGTGTGAAACCATTTTCCTTTCTTACTAGGCATAATAAAACCCATGATTTTAACAACCCTGGGATTTTGTTCTGTGCACAGGGACTTCCCGAATTGGAATGCTTTGGTGTGTTAAACCTCCCAAAATACCCTGTAAAAGTCACCTTATCCTGGTCCAATGGAGCATGTGCAGACTCTAGTCCAATCAGAACAGTTTGCCATGCATATGTAACATTGCACACAGCAGGAGCGGCTGCACATTTGAATGTATGGGAGCAGGAGCGTGGCCGTCCCGTTTACATCGCCGAGGAAACCATGAAGCAGGTGAGCATTGTGGACCCCCAGGTGGGGGCTGCGGTTCACACAGTGGCACATCCTGATTTGAGACGCCTGAGGAGGAAAGCTAGCACCAGCCTATTACAGTGTTTCTCCTCTCAGATGGGGCAACCACAACTTGGATGCCCTGCTGTGTGCAACCCTCTAGGTCACCGTAATTTCTCACCTTTCTTTGGTCCCCAGCTGCAGGCATGGCCGAATAAGCACTGTTTTGCTTGGCCCCGATAGCCGATGAGTAGCTAAGCAGCCAAAAATACCATTTTGTGAATACTCACCTTGTAAAATGGGTATTATGAGTATGTCACACACCCCGCTTCAAGAATCCATAACATGTGGGTAATATCGTCCTGAAGAGGGCGTTCCTGCAGAGATGATAGCAAAAGAAAGCCCCTCCCTGATCCATAAATACCTGGGACCTCCCACTCACTACCCAGTATACAGAAGCTGTAAGGTAAGGGACCAGGAAGAGGCAAATATAAACAACAACCACGCAAAGTTCGCAATAAAGAGGATCCTGAATACAAAAGGGCGGGTTGAAGCGGGTGTGTGACATACTCATAATACCCATTTTACAAGGTGAGTATTCACAAAATGGTATTATTCTTAGTATGTCACACACCCCGCTTCAAGAATCCATAACATGTGGGACATCCAACAGCAGTGTCCATAACAAGGGCGGGGATCCAAAACTAGGCAACAATGCATAACCTTAAAGTGGACCAACACCCAGGATTTTGACTATCCTGGGTCTTGGTCCACTTCGGTGGGGCACCCCCGATCGGGGTGCCCCGCTGTGTGAAACCCCCCCTAACCCCCCGAAAAACTCACCTCTCCCCGCTCCCAGCGCCGACGTACAAGGGGAGAACTGGAACGTCTAAGCGGCGGCGGCCGCCGCCGCCTCCCTCGCGTCACTTTTGACGCGCGCGCCCCCGCGCCGGCCATTCGCAGACGGCCGGCGCGGAGGCGCGCACGCCTACAGGGGCGCGAGGGAGGCGGCGGCGGCCGGCCGCCGCCGAAGATAAGGTAGGTGAGTTGGGGTGTTTGGGGGGGGTTTCACCCCGCGGGACATCCCGATCTCGGATGTCCCGCGGGGTGGGGGGTGATCGGCCCGGGAATCTTATAGATTCCCGGGCCGATCACCCGTGGGTGTTGGTCCACTTTAAACCACAACAGCTTGCAAAACTTTGCGGCCAAAAACAGCATCCGCTGATGCCCGAACATCAACCTTGTAAAACTTGGAAAAGGTGTGAACAGAAGACCAGGTAGCGGCCTTACAAACTTGCTCAACAGAAGCCTGGTGCTGAAAAGCCCAGGACGCACCAACTGCACGAGTAGAATGAGCAGTAACACGAAAAGGGGGACTCCTCCCCTTGGCAGAGTAGGCCCCAATGATGGCCTGACGAATCCATTTACTAATGGAAGATTTGGCAGGAGCCAAACCTTTCCTAGGCCCGCAGGGCACCACAAAGAAAGCATCAGTCTTACGAAAGGAAGACGTAACCTCCAGATAATGTTCCACAACACGAACTACATCCAAGGAATGCAATGCCCTTTCCCTGTCGTCGCTGGGATTTGGGCATAGAGAGGGCAAAACAATGTCCTGATTCAAATGAAACTCCGAGACCACTTTAGGAAGAAAATCCTGCTTGAAACGAAAGACAACCTTGTCCTGATGTTTCTCGAAGTACGGAGCTGTAATGGATAAAGCTGCCAACTCAGAAACACGCCTAACCGAAGTGATAGCTACCAAAAAGGCCACCTTTTGCGTAAGAGAAGACAAAGCTATCTCATTCAAGGGCTCAAACGGAGGGCCCTGGAGAGCAGAAAGAACCAGGTTCAAATCCCAAACTGAAACAAAAGGCTTCCTAGGAGGCCGAACATGTGTAACACCTTGGAAAAAGGTCTTGACTAAGGGATGAAGTGCAAAAGACCTTTGGAAGAACACCACCAGGGCAGAAACCTGCCCTTTCAATGTACTAAGCTGGAGCCCCAGATCTAGACCATGCTGGAGAAACTCTAAAATTCTAGGAATGGAGAACTCTCGACAAGAGAAAGACCTACTTTCACACCAATCAATATAGGCCCTCCAAGTCCTGTAGTAAATAGAAGAGGAAGAGCGCTTCCTGGCACAGATAAGAGTCTGAATCACCGCGTCAGAAAGACCTTCTTCCTTCAAGATGGCGGTTTCAGCAGCCATGCCGTCAAAGCCAGCGATGGTAAATTGGGATAGCGCAGCCGACCCTGGGTGAGCAGGTCCGGCAGCAGAGGCAGAGCGAACTGATCCTCTACCAGTCTTACAAGGTCTGCGAACCAAACTCGCCTTGGCCACCTTGGGGCCACCAGAATCGCCGACGCACCATCCAAGGCCAGTTTGCGCAGCACTCTGGCTAGCATTGGGAACGGAGGGAACAGGTAAAGGAACCCCAGATCCCTCCAGTTTAGAGACATGGCATCCACTGTCAGAGCCAGAGGATCCTGCGAGAGAGACACAAAGACTGGAAGCTTGTGATTGTGACGAGAAGCAAAGAGGTCCACCGCTGGGACCCCCCACCTGAGACATATCGACTGAAACACCTTGGGACTGAGAGACCACTCCCCCTGACGAGAGGAGGCCCTGCTCAGCAAGTCCGCCTCCGTGTTCTCCACTCCCGGAATGTAGACTGCTGAGATACACGGGACGTGGGTCTCTGCCCAATCCAGAATCAAAGACACTTCCCTGAGGGCACTCCTGCTGCGAGTCCCTCCTTGGTGATTGATGTAAGCAACCGCCGTTCTGTTGTCCGACCGGACCTGAACTGGCAGGCCTCAACTGATGAGTCAAGCGAAACAGAACCAACCTGATGGCTCTCAACTCCAGAACATTGATGGGCTCGTGAGCCTCCTGCGGGCCCCACAGACCCTGAAACTGGAGGTCCTTCCAAACACCCCCCCAACCTGACAGACTGGCATCCGTGGTGACTGTTTCCCAACGCGGAGCCAGAAAAGATCTGCCCTTCAACAGATTGACCGACCCCAGCCACCATTGCAGGGATCGACGAACTCGGGGAGTCATCAGGAAGGACTGATCCAACGATAGAGGAGACTTGTCCCAAACCTTCAACAGATGAAGCTGAAGCGTCCTTGTGTGAAACTGCGCAAAGGGAACTGCCTCGAATGAGGCCACCATTAACCCCACCAGCCTCATCCCTAACCGGATGGTCGGATGAGGGGTTGACAAGAGAAGCCGAACTAACTCCTGAATCAAAAGAATCTTGGCCTGGGGTAGAAACACCCTGGCCTGTGAAGTGTCCAGAGACATTCCCAGAAAGGTCAGAATTCTGGACGGAGAAAGAGAAGACTTGGGGTGGTTGATCACCCAACCGAACCTCTCCAGAGTGGACACCACCGCTCTGGTGTCCAACTCCGCTTGGTTGAAGGAAGAGGCCATGATCAGTAGATCGTCCAAATAGGGCACGATGCGGATACCCTGACCTCTGAGCAGAGCCATCACCCCCGCTAGCACCTTGGTGAACACCCGAGGCGCTGAGGTGAGACCGAAAGGAAGTGCCACAAACTGAAAGTGCCGATCCTCCACCACGAACCTGAGAAACCTCTGGTGAGCTGGAAAAACCGGAACGTGTAGATAAGCATCCTTGATGTCTATGGACGTCAGAAAGTCTCCCTGACGAAGAGAGTGAATGGCCGAACGCAGCGTTTCCATGCGGAATTTCCTCGGCCGGATGAACCGGTTGAGAAACTTCAGATCCAAGATGGGTCGGACCAACCCGTCCTTCTTGGGAACCGTGAACAGATTGGAATAAAAGCCCCTGCCCCGATCTGAAGGGGGCACTGGGCAAATGACAGCCATGTCCAGAAGATTCTCCACTGCCACCAGGAGCCCCTGCGCCGCTAGAGGCTCCGACGGCATCCGAGACTTGACAAATCTGGAAGGGGGGCGGAGCTCGAACTCCAGCTTGTAGCCGGAAGACACCACTTCCCGGATCCATCTGTCCGAGACCTCTTGATCCCAGATCTGAGAGAAGTGCTGCAGCCGTCCCCCCACCCGCATGGGTGAGGGCGCCCCCTCATTGCTGAGCCGGCTTAGCAGCCGGTTTGGGCTTAGAGCCCCAACTGTAGCCAGAACGGGCACGTCCTCTGCCCCTGTTTCCGAAATCTCCTCTGGAAGAGGGAAATGCAGAACCCCTGCCAGATCTGGCCCCCCGAAAGGAGGGGTTAAAGGCAGGCGCCCCCCGAAAGGGGCGGCGTTGTTTCTTACGTTGAGGTAACCTACCACCCTTGGTGACAGAGTCCAATGTCTCTCCAAAGAGCCGTAGACCAACAAAGGGTAAGGCCGTCAGTGATTTTTTGGACATGAAATCGGCCGCCCACTGGCGCAGCCACACTGACCGCCGAATAGCCACAAGCAGAGCCGAAGTCCTACCACACATCATCAAAGTATCATCCAAGGCGGTCAACACAAAGGATAGAAACAACTCGCACCGTTTCAGGCTAAGGAACTCGTTACTACCAGGACGAAGCCCGGAAGAAGTCAACAGGTCCCTGACCACAGACCTGGTGGCCAACACCATTAGCTCCGAAGCGCACACAGGCCGGATGGCCGACCCAATGCTAGTAAAGCCATGAGAAGCCATCTGATCAATACGTTTATCCTCTCCATCTTTGAGAGTGGAACAATCAGGTCTGTTTAACACCGAGGAGTTAGACAACCCCAAAACCGGTGCATCCACCTCGGGGGGAGATGCCCAGCGCTTGATCGCCTCAGAAGGAAAGGGATATTTCCTATCCCACCCCTGAGGGATGCCAGGGAGCCGAGCCGGCCTATCCCATTCCTTGTCAATGATTCTATCAAAATGGCGTTGCGTAGGAAACTCCAGGCGCGGCCTGGATTCCTCAAACAATTCACCTTTCTGCTGTGACGCCTCCTCGGGAGGGGAAATATTCAGAACTTCCAGCATGAGAGACAGAGCGTGAGGAGAGTCCAAGGATCTCCCTAAATCAGAAAGCTCGGCATCAGCGCCAGCAGACTGCTCATCATCCGAAAATTCTGAACCCTCATCAACTTCCCCCTCCTCTAGCTGGGGATAATCGGACCAATCCAGATTATCTCTGTCATCAAGATCATCCACCGGCGGAGCCGGCGACAAATGCTTTCTCTTAGACGGAGCCTTACGGGCGACCGAGCTAGAGAGCATTTTCTCAAGGCTAGCCAATCTGGCACACATCTCGGATTGCAGATCCCTGCCCATGACCACGTCACACGGGGCACGAGTCAAGGCGGGAGGGGGAGTTGAGGTGGCCGGCTGTGCTGACCCAGACGGTTGGGGTTCGGACTGCCGCGTAATAGTTTGCTGTGCACATGGTATACACAGTAACACATCATCCCCAGTAATGGAAATTCCACACAACATACACTTTTTGGGATGCCCCGAAGGGGTCCCAGTCCCAGTATCCGGGGATGCCTCCATAAGGTGAATTTTGAGTGGTCGCTATGACCCAGGGAATTATGCCAGTTAGGCAACCCGGGATGCCCCTTTAATGTCCCGAGTGGGAGGATTTGTGATGCTAAAATGGACCCAGGAGCAGGAGAGACCTTCCAATACTACAGAAGATCTTCCTGGATAACTTTTACCTAAAAGACAGAGAGAGACCTATAAGTCCCTACAATAAAACAACAGATAAAGAAATAAATGAGGCCCACAGGGCCACTCACAGACGCTGCGGTGAACGATCCGCCTCAGAACAATGGCAATCTCTGAGGTGAAATGAAGAGAAGAAGCACGGCCGTGCCAGGGGCGTGGTCTGCGCAGCCCGCGCAAAGCTGATTTGTGCCCCCTTCTGCCTAGTAACAGGGAGCTGCCTAGCAACAGGGAGCTCAGCTCCGCAGCGGCGCCAGAACAGAGGAGGGCGGAGCCGCGGCGACGCGCCGAAGGCCCGGCTCCGCCCCCCCTTCCAGTGTGAATGAAGCGTGAGGGAAGAAGTCCCAGAGACCAGCCCAGAGACCGGCGCCGCCGACAACCGCGGCGCCGGCTGCCTGACAACGGGTGCGTCCGCTATCACTAGCGGAGCACCCGCCCCGCTCGCTGCGGCGAGGAGGGAAGGAGAGAACGGGGGCTGGCCGCGGCAGAGCGCCGAGTGCCAGCCCCGCCCCCCCAACGCGCGTGAGGTGAAAAATCACCTCACAGAATGAAAAACCCCGGCACCCGGCTGCAATGACAGCCGCGGTGCTGGGACATAGTAACAAAAAAAAAAAAACACATTGAGGAACTACACTAGATACACACATTAATAAAGAGACAGTGAAAGTGTATAAGCTGACCCCTATGAGAGGAACCCCCAGCCTACCCATAGTTGGTAAAGGGAAGGGCCCCCCCCCCCCCCCCCAGGGGAAAAGTCAAGGGACGGGGCATCCCAAACCGGGATCACCTAACCGGTATGACCGCCTACCCTCTCTTTTAGGGTCTCACGGTGGAGCTCTGCTCCTCAGCACCAGAGGTGCCAATGTACCCTCGCTCGGGCCAGCAGCCAAGACTGTGGAGGCATGTAATATGAGGTAAATTTTTGGGACAAACAGGGGTCCGAGCGGAAATAAACAAAATAAGAGGCCGGGAGTTACCCCGGCTACCTGAAATCCCCCTGTGCAAGGAGGAGCCATCATCTTCTGACTTGCTCGCCGTCTGCAGAGATGGAAAACTGGGTAGTGAGTGGGAGGTCCCAGGTATTTATGGATCAGGGAGGGGCTTTCTTTTGCTATCATCTCTGCAGGAACGCCCTCTTCAGGACGATATTACCCACATGTTATGGATTCTTGAAGCGGGGTGTGTGACATACTAAGAATAGAAGCCGTGTGGGGCCGAGGGTGCAGCTGCCCACATCCCCGGCTCAGTTTCTGGCTGTAGCGTGCCAGTGCCTGCTATTCAGAAATGCCTGGTTCAGGTACATGCACAGCTAGGGGTTAGAGGAGATGTGGCCGTGGCGCAGAGAGCCGCGCTGAGGGCTCCAGGAGCAGGTGAATGAAACGGGATATCCCCCTGTGTGAGACCCTGGGATAGCCAAATTCGGGATGCTCCAGGAAGAGGAACTCTGAAGCCCCTGTAGTTCCTCTTAAGATATTCTCAAAAATCTTAAATTATATAACACATCAATTCACATGTTGCACAATTAGGCTGCCTTACAGAATCAGAAGTCTTGCTTGGAGTAGAAGAATGTGAATTTGAGCTATGAAGAGCACTGTGGTTATGTGAGTTTTCTTGTGGAGAAAAGCTGGTCCCTATAAAGAGAAATACAAATATTTATCAATGTACAACAGAAAAAATGTGACTTATTCAAAGTGGACCCACACCTATTTGACACCAAATGTGCGAGAGAACTCACGATTGCTGATGTCCCCTGTGCATACACAGTCGCCAACCTAATAATCCAATACTCATTGGATCTATAATGGGAGTTAGGCTAATTTAGCACTATACATTGTTGACAATTTGCTTAAACAAAAAGTTCATAGCCCCAGAAAGGTGTCAGTTCCTAAAAACCAAGCTGACGAATCTGAAGATTTCAGCTGCTGTCCATCCAAAATTAGAAAAAGTGTGGAAGCATTAGAGCCACTAAAGTTATTTTTGCCATCTTCAAAACATGGGAGATGAAAATTATTTCTGGTGTGATGTGGCCAAACAAAAAAAACATTGCTAGGGGTATCCCTCCCCCAGATTGCCATACACTCCTTTCATTCAATGGAACCCAAGGAACTGCCCCAGCAGCATTCTGGAAAGGCTAAAGGACAAAATGAGTAGCAATTAAAACCAATCAGGCATAAGTAAGCCAATGCAACACCCAGCATGTGAGTGCACACATCTATCCAGTCTGGGCAATGCTAAAATCCTGGGATTTGGTATGCTTTAAAGCACACTCATGGAAGCATGACTATATAACATGTGGGCCTCCTCGGGTGTCCTGACTGATAAGTACCCATCCTCCCTCTGTGTACACTACTTGACTCCCTTTGGACTTTTTGCATTGCATTATATTGGCATACAGTTTGTTTCGCCCTAGAAGAAGCACCTAGGATTTGGAGGAAGAAAATAAAAGAAAAAAATATTCAATGTCAAACAGCATGCAGAATCCCCCTTAAAACACAGTGTGGCAGTCCCCCCAAAAGCAAACAGCATGCAGAATACCTCCCGATAAGAGGCAGTGTGGTAGATCCCCTTCAATCCCCAAATATGATAATGCAAGCAAAGAGCAATATACCACTACATAATGCCAGCGCTTTGCCCTGCATTAGGACATATACTTTAGAAATAGCACCAAAAAAACAATGTATGAAATGTGTAGTCCATGCAAAGCTGTCTGTCAAAGCCACTGCAAACTAATACTAAATTGTACACCAGCTGCAGTGCCTACAGTTCACACAGCAAGGTAGACCAAGGGAGTTTTAGCCCGCTTTAAAGGGCAGGTCTGTAAGACAGGCATTCTCATCACCTTGGCTGTTCTCCCTCTATCCCAGGGTCCACAGTCTGAGGATGCGGAGCCTTTGCCTTGTTTCTACTTTCAGGAGCAGCTGCATTCCCACAGGAAGGGAGAGGGCAGACATGATGAGGTGAGCTGCTGAATGACACGTTTATGCAATTTGTCTACAGAGTCCCGTTACGCATAATGCCCGATTTTTGGGTTGCCTTATCCCCCCCCCTTATCTGCTGTGGGAATTGTGTAAAAGGAGCAAGCTGGGCATAGCTGAACTGGTAAGTAAATGTCATGGCGAACTTTATGAGTCATGTGCTCACTCTAAATAGCGACAGGAAGCGTCTAGAGACAAGGGCAAGAAATCATTTGTATTCAGCATGTTAATGAACTGCACGAGCATGGGTGCTGTGGAACCGTGATACTCAGGTATACAGCGCCATGTGCAATACAAAAAATACAATTCTGTGAAATACTCACCTGTAGAATTGGTATTATACGTATACAGTACGTCCTGCTCCAGATATAATACTTACACTTGGGTTATCCTCCACCAGATGGTGCTGTGCACTGCAGACATGCAAAAACAGGCTCCTCCCGGCCCTCCCACAAATCCCCAGCATAGAAAAAGCAGTGAACAAGAAGCCGGGAGAATTTAACCACCAAAAACAACTGGTAATGATAACAATCACCATACAGGTGATCCAGAATAATGCAAAAACCAGGGTGGGGTGGAGCAAGACGTACTGTATACGTATAATACCAATTCTACAGGTGAGTATTTCACAGAATTGTATTATTCTAAGTATACAGTACGTCCTGCTCCAGATATAATACTTACACTTGGGATATCCAATAGCAGTGTCCATAAAATAGGGTGGGATCCCCCCCAAAAAAGGCACAGCAAACAGTAAAAGCACCTGCAACCTTGCTACCAAGAGCGACATGAGCAAAGGCTCTAGGTGTCAACATCATAAAATCCTTTGAAAAGGCACGAACAAAAAACAAGTAGCGGTCTAGCAAACTTGTTCAACAAAACCTGGTGCTGAAAGGCCCAAGATACCAAGGCACCAGTAGAATCAGAAATAAAGCGAGAAGAAACTCTTCCTCTTAAAGTAATAGGCCTGAGTAACAGCCTGACAAGATTAAACGCTAACAGTAGTCCAGGAAGAAGCCAAACCTTCCCTAGGACCAGAAAGGACAACCATCCAAGTAAAGGCTAGGCCAAGGGCAGCTTAAAGTGGACCAACACCCAGGATTTTGACTATCCTGGGTATTGGTCCACTTCCCGATCGGGGGTGCCCCGCTGTGTGAAACCCCCCAGAAAGCCCCCAAAACTCCTCTCCCCGCTCCCACGGGGCCGCGCCGTCCAATCGGCGCCGGACAAGCTGATTGACAGCGACGGACAAGCAGCTTGCCCGTCGGCGCCTCCCGCGCGTCACTCTTGACGTGTGCGCGCCCGCGCCGGCCATTCAGAGACGGCCGGCGCGGGCACGTCTAGAGGAGCGCGAGTGAGGCGGCGGCGGCGGAAGCAGCGGCTGGAGAGGTAAGGTTTTGGGGGGTTTTGGGGGGTTTACACCCCGCGGGACATCCCGATCTCTGATGTCCCGCGGTGTGTGAGGTGATCGGCCCGGGAATCTTATAGATTCCCGGGCCGATCACCTCAGGGTGTTGGTCCACTTTAAACCCTGGAAGCAGACGAGATCAGGCACATACAGAGGTAGGTGCCAACAAACCCCAAGGGGCATCAGTCCCCCTAAGGGACAAGAGACAATCCAGGAAAAAAATTCCAGCACCTGTTGAGGGAAAGTAGATCCCCTTGCCTCAGCGTTATTAGGAATAAGCACCGAAGAAAGACAATGTCTTAAATACATGAGCCGAAGACACCACCATAGGCAGAAGGTCCGGCGTAAAGCAGAGCACCACCTTATCCTGGTGCATATCAAGGAACGAGGGCTAAACAGAGTCGCCCGCTCAGACACACATCTGACTGAAGTAACAGTCCCAGAAGGACAACTTTGAAGGTAAAACATAGCATCCTGAATCGGTCCAAAAGGAACACCCCGCAAGGCAAACCGAATAAAAAAAAAATCAAATCCCAACAGGGACCATAGAATTAAGTGGGGAACGCGGTGAGCAACCCCCGAAAGAATGCTTAGCCAAGGAAAATAAGCAAAAGACTTCTACAGGAAGGCGGACAGGGCAGAACCTGACCCTTCAGAGTACTGAGTTGGAGAGCCAACTCCAAGCCATACTGTAATAACTCTAGAGCCCTGGGAACAGAGAACGCCCAACAGGGAAGAGACCTAGACTCACACCAATCCATATGGGTACGCCATACCTCATAAGAGATGGAAGAAGAAGAAAAAGCTTGCTCTTAGACTTCCAATAGCTACGAACACAGAGAAGAGAAGCCTGTCTCCATAAAGACGGAAGAATCAGCAGTCAGGCCGACTAGGCCAGAGACTGTAGATTGGGGTGACATAAACGAGGCCCTGAGCGAACAGGGCGGCACCCCTAGCAGAACGTACAGATCTACCACCCTCGGTATCACGTCTGCGAATCCACACTCCACTAGGCCACCCAGGGGCCACCAGTATCAATGGTCCCCCTACCAGAGCAATTCTGTACAGAACCCCGCCTAGCAGGGGGAACGGAGATAAGACATACAGACCAGAATGTCCTGTCATAACATTACTAAAGCATCATAACCACGGCCAGAGGATCCAGGGCAGGGAAACGAGGGGCAAGAGCTTGAAATAGTGACGGGGCACCAAACAGATCCACACTGGTTGAACCTCGTAGTGACACAAGGATTAGCACATCCTGTCGCAGAGGGACCTCCAACGGAGCGAATACCACTGATATGCAGGAAACATCATCCTCCACCCAGATCAGGAACATATACCTTCCTGGGGGACCATCCTGCTCCAGGTCCCACACAGATGATTAAAGTGGACCAACACCCACGGGTGATCGGCCCGGGAATCTATAAGTTTCCCGGGCCGATCACCTCCCTCCCCGCGGGACATCCGAGATCGGGATGTCCCGCGGGGTGAAACCCCCCCCCAAACACCTTACCTTATCTTCGGCGGCGGCCGGCCGCCGCTGCCTCCCTCGCGCCCCTCTAGCGTGCGCGCGCCCGCCGTGTCTGAACGGCCGGCGCGGGCGCACGCGCGCCAAGAGTGACGCGCGGGAGGCGGTGGCGGAGGAGCCGCTTGTCCGCGGCTTGTCCGTCGGCGCTGGGAGCGGGGAGAGGTGAGTTTTTCGGGGGGTTCGGGGGGGTTTCACACAGCGGGGCACCCGGATCGGGGGTGCCCCACCGAAGTGGACCAAGACCCAGGATAGTCAAAATCCTGGATGTTGGTCCACTTTAAGGTAGGCCACAGTCAGACAGACCGAGAGCCGCCAAATAGTTTCAATATTGATAGGTGCATGGACCTCCTAAAGGCCCCACCTCCCCCCCGCATGGGGTTACAGAAGAAAACCTCCCTATCAACCTGATAGGTTGGCATCCATGGTGACCATCTCTAGGAAGGGCAAGAAGGGAACTGCCCCCAGACAGGTTCCTAGAGTACATCCACTCCAAAAGGGACTCCTAACCAGGGGGGAAAGGCACACATGACCCTGCTCCAGGGATGCTGGGTCCCTGTCCAGTATTAGAAGTTGCAGAAGGGCCCCAGGTATAAGAGTATAAGGGACTTCTTCTAAGCCAGTCACCAAATGGGCCCACCAGCTGCATTCCCGCCTGGTGAAGGGACGGGAACAGCAAGGAGGGGCCGAGCCCACGCAACCACCTTATTGCTGAGGAAGGAAGAATCTAGATTCATCCCTAGGAATGGAGATACCAATCAAGGGGACAAGGAGGACTTGAGGTGAATGAACACCCATCCAAATGACTCCCAATGGACGCCACCAGCCGAGTAGCTAACTCGACCTGACGTAGAGATTGGGAAGCGAAAAAAGGACGACCGGGTAGGTCTCACGCGGACGCTGTATCTTGGTCTCAGAGACATAGCCTCCATCAGTACTTTGGTGAGCACTCTGGAGGCAGAAGAGAGGCCAGATAACAAGGCCCCAGATTAGCAGTGTTGGACTTCCAACACAAACCTGAATAGCCTTGGTGTCTAGAAGACACAGGGATGTGAGCATAAGCATCCTTGATCTCCCCAGACGGCAAGGGCCCACTGGGCTCAAGGCGCTGATGGCCCACCTCAGATTTTCCATGCAGAAACTGCCTGTAATAGTAGAATTGCCGAAAACCTGTGAATCCAGAAGGGCAGACTGAATCATCCCTTTGGGGAAAAGTGAAGAGGTTGGTGTAGCGGCACCTGCCTCTGCCTGTTAAGGGCAAACTGCAAGTGATCTCCAGACCCCGCAGGCCGTGTATGGCCTGCACCAGCACCCGAACAGAGGCAGGGACCAGGAGTACCCTGACAATCTTGGGGAAGGCCGCGCAGCAAACTTTATCCTGTATCCGGAGGAAACTACCTCCTGTATCCACCAGAATGAGGCAAGATGCCTCCTGATAGGAGCAAGGTGCTGCAGTCATCCCCTCACCCAGGCGGGCGAGGGCGCCCCATCATGCTTGAGGGGAATTGGTCGAAGATTTAGGCTTAGCCCCGCTGGAGGGCCCAGAGCGTTGTCTGCTGCTCGTGGGGCAGGAGTCTGCACGAAGACTCCGGAAGGACACCCCTGGATCTTGTTTAACATTATGGTATGGAGGGGGGAGGGGTGTCCCTGTCCCGAGGGGGCCGAGACGGCCGCCTGCGTTGGGGTGATTTGCCCTTTTTTTCAAACAGGTCCAGACGGGCCCCAAACAGGTGTTGCCCTCTAAAGGGAAGCCCGGTCAGAGCCCTTTTAGCAGCATCGTCAGCACCCCACTGTCGCAGCCAGACCAAGCGACGTATAGCCACCACAAGGGCAGAAGTCCTCTCACACATTCTAATGGTGTCATCCATCGCTAAAAGGATAAATCTTACAAATACATCACAACTGGAGAGTGCATTAAACACCTCCCAGGGAAGATCATCAGGGTGATGCTCAAGCATCTTTCTGATGAGGGTTCTGGAGGCCACAGTGATGGCCGCGGCACAGACCGGGCGCAGCGCAGTTCCTGCACAAGAAAAGGCGTGGGAAGCCAGCTTATCCATGCGCCGGTCCTTGGCATCCCGAAGGGTACTATAAGCAGGAGCTGCAATAAAGGGGGGGTTAGGAAACATAGAAGGTTGACGGCAGAAGGAGACCATACGGTCCATCTAGTCTGCCCTTATGTGTCTACTGTATGTACTCTTTATCTTAGGATAGATGTGTGCTTATCCCAGGCATGTTTAAATTCAGTGACTGTTAATTTTTCAACTACCTCTGCTGGAAGTTTGTTCCAAGCATCTACTACTCTTTCTGTAAAATAATATTTTCTAACATTGCTCCTGATCTTCCCCCCCCGACTAGCTTCAGGTTGGGCCCCCTTGTTCTATCATTAAGTTTCTTCTGAAAAACACTTCCCTCCTGACCCTTATTCAATCCTTTCACATATTTAAAGGTCTCAATCATGCCCCCCCCCCTTCTTTCCTCCAGACTGTACAAATTAAGTTCTTTAAGTCTCTCCTGATAAGTTTTAAGTTTAAGTCCTTCCACCATTTTCGTTGCCCGCCTTTGGACACGTTCTATTTGAATAATGTCTTTTTGCAGTTAAGGTCTCCAGAACTGCACACAGTATTCTAGCTGTGGCCTTACCAGGGCTCTATACAGCGGCATCACAACCTCCCTCTTCCTACTGGTGATGCCTCGAGCTATGCAGCCGAGCATCCTGCTTGCTTTTCCCACTGCCTGGCTACACTGTCCACTCATCTTGCAGCTATCAGTAATCAGTACCCCTAAACCTCTCTCCTCCGAGGTCCTGGCTAACACAGTGCTGCCCATACGGTACTCAGAGCAGGGATTCCTTCTACCCAAGTGCATGATTTTACATTTAGAGACATTAAACTCTAGTTTCCACAGTTTTGACCATCTATCCAGTAAAGCTAAATCATTTTCCATGTTGCAGACACCTCCAGGAATATCCACCCTATTACTAACCTTTGTATCATCAGCAAACAGACAACTTTTCCTACCAAGCCTTCTCCTATGTCACTTACAAATATATTAAAAAGAATGGGGCCCAGGACAAAGCCTTGCGGCACACCACTTGTGGCTCGCCTTTGTTCAGATTGCACACCATTTACCAACAACGCTCTGATACCGATCCCTCAGCCAACTGGAAATCCACTGAACTATCCAGGGATTGAGTCCTACCTTCAATAACTTATCTATGAGCTCCTTATGTGGTACAGTGTCAAAGGCTTTGCTAAAATCCAGGCGATATCCACAGCACCACCTTCATCTAACACTTTAGTGACATTGTCAAAGAAATCAATAAGATTGGTCTGACATGATCTGCCCTCAGTAAAGCCGTGCTGTTTTGGGTCCAATAGGACAAAAAGGAACCCCAATGATCGGTGCGTCCACCACAGAGGGCAATGACCAACAATTAACCACCTCAGGGGGGAAAGGGTATTTCCAATCCCAGTCCCCTGGGACCCCTGGAAGTTTACTTGGGCGTTCCCATTCCTCGAGTACAAGAGCATGGAAGCGAGCCTGCTCTAGAAATTCCAAGCGTGGAGACGCTGTATGGAAACGCTCCCCTCTCGGCTTGGGAGCCGCGTTAGGGAGAGATAGACAGGGCCTTAAAGATCCTAATCAACAAACCAATGTTGTTAAACTGGTTCCAGTCTTTATGGCCAGAATCGTCATGACTCCTCGGCTCCTCATCAGATGAGCCCGAGTCAGAGAACAGCCCTCCTTCATCAGAAGGGGTACAGGCACGCGGAGAAGTGAACTCCTCCGATCCCATAGCAAAGGTAGAAACAGGGGGCGTCGAGGACCGCTTCTTGCCAGGGCCCAAGCGCTTTGTCAACCCCGTAATAACCTGGTCAGCCGTAGGCAGTCTGGAAGACGCAGCCGGCTGCAACTCCCCACTTGTATGCGACTCAGCAGGAGTGAGATTTAAGCCTGGGGAAATAGGAGTATTGAAGCGAGGTGCAGCCACTGGCAATCCTGATTGCAGGGCCAGTACTTGCTCGGCACACGGTGCGCAGACCCGTGCCCTGTCAGCATCAGCGTGGGGATAGCCACACATTATACACAGCCGGTCTTGTCCCAGAGGGACCCCGGTCACATAATTCTGAGATGCCTCCATATGGTGATTATCAATGCAATATATGTCAGTAGGGATTTATGCAATAGGCAACCCTGGATGTCCCAAAGACCCGCTAGGAATGTGGGAGAATTTTTTGTAAGCCCGCTACAATTTATGTTAGGCTGGGAGAAGCCACCGGAGTCATTGACGTCTGAAAGACAGAAGGGGAATAAGAGGTGTCAGGGCCATGCGCAGCAGAAAAAATACTAATGATGAAATCACCCGCAAGGGCACTTACAGACCTGGGGAGGAGGAGGACCACCAACACGCGCGCGAAGATCAACAAAATGGCGCCAACCGAACCTCGAAGGGCGGGCCCAATCTGGTCAGGCCCCCGCCTCCCCCAAAAAAGTGCGAAGCTCTGAAGCAGCCGTCCAGGTTTGACAAGCCAAGTATAGGATATGCTATTAAAAGCATCTGCTAATTGATACTCGTAGTCTGACGCCGCCGCCCAGCACAGTAAATTTTAATAAAAAAATGAGAAGGCAAAGACGGCGGCGGCCAAAATAGAAAGAGCAAGCAGCGCGGCTCTGACACCCAGTTGCCAGTCAAGGGCGAAACTTCGGCCATAAGCGTGACAATACAGTACACTGAGACCGCCAAGCACACAACACACCCCCCCCCCCATTCTTTTCCCCCAAATACGGGGGGAAACGAGGGAGGATGGCGACCCTTTACACAGGGCCCACCGCTACACGGGGCAATAATGCGGGAGGGACATCCCCTAGAGGCTCACCATCAGCCTAAACCGCCTACCCTTTTGTGGGGGACTGCGGTGGAGCATGGCTCCATTAAGCACGCATGGTGCTGCCTACCTTCACCCGACCAGCGCAGCCCAGGCTGGGAGGCACATCACAGGGAGGACGGTTGGGAATAGTCCAACAGGGCCGCAGGCTGTAATAGCCCGCTCACCTGCGAGAGTGATACTTCATGTTTTCGCAGTCAGCACTGCAGAGAAATCTGGGGATTTGAGGGAGGTCCCTGGGTATATGAAGGGCCGGGAGGAGCTTTTTTTTGCATGTCTGCAGTGCACAGCGCCATCTGGCGGAGGATAACCCAAGTGTAAGTATTATATCTGGAGCAGGACGTACTGTATACTTCGAATAAAGGCTTTAACAGGGAATAGTGGCACAGTGACCAAGCAAAAACACATGAAATGACATTAGGAACATACTAATGACATGACACATGATTGGCAAGTTAGAAGCAGGAAACCCGAAAAACATTCTGAACAGGCCAAGAATCCCGTCACAAAAAAAAACTAACCAGAAGTACAGATTCAGGTGGTTTATAGACGTTTACTTTGGTTTATGGGGTCTTATTAAAAGCTAAGCTATTGCTCAGTCAGCCATGCTAATGTACGGTGAACTAAAAACACTTTCCTTTCAGTTCCCAGAGTACAGTCCTGGGTTGCTGCACCAGTTAGGCTGTACTGGAAGCGAGGACGCACACACAGAATGACCGGGAAGATTTTAAAAAGCAGAAAAGGAACACTGCATTCCCTTGTTCATTGACAAACATAATTTCAACATAAATAAACTTTAATTCTAGTGGTAGTAGAAATTAACTATGTATCACAACCATTGTTTGAGAGTTAAACATGTGTCCCTTTTGGATTTGTCCCCTTTCTTCCCCCAATGTTAACACCTAGGTCACAATACATTGCAGCTAAAGGTCCATCCTATCATCTACAAGAGAAGTAGGCTTTGTGCATTCCATTGCAGGACAAGCTGTGACAGGCACCCCAAGCCTATCAAAGTTTGTTTACTTTCTGGATAAATGTAAGCTAGGGACATCATAAGGAAAGCTAACAGCACTTCTGATTTATAAAATAATTGTCATGTGGTTTGAAAATGGTTTTGAAACTTTTTTTATAGCTTTAAGTTATTTATTAACAATTAACATAAACTTGGCTTTTATAAACACGGTCTTTGCTGAAATTCTCATGCAAAGAAAAGAGAATCTTTTTTCAACTCTTAAAGTGGAACAAAACGCAGGATTTTGACCATCCTGGCTTTTGGTCCGGTCCTTATCCCCAGGGGGACTCTGATTGGGGGGGCGCTGGGTGAAACCCCCCAGATCGCTCTAACAAACTCGCCTCTTCCTGGTCTTACAACGCATGCGTGGTTGCTCGTCCAATCAGCGCGCTCTTGATTAGCTCGAGCCCCTTTGTCTAGGAGCTTGTCTAATAAGAGTGGATCCAATGCATGGTGGTTGGTCCACGTTAAATCAGCAGTTGGGGGCAATTGATGCTGGAGAGCCCACACACCTTCTCCTGAGAATCCAAAACCCTCCCAATCGCAAACCCACATGACTTCCTGCCGCCCAGGTGCAAGCTAGCCCTGCAAACTTCATTGGCTGTCATTTAGTCACACAGGGAGTAATAGTAAGCCTGATCCACTGTTGATATGTGGATCAGGGCATCAGACTGATGATGCCCTGCTTCAAAAGGACAAATATTCATTTTTTGAGTGTTTGCCATCTTTAAAGTGGACCAAAACCCTGCTGGATCCATTCCCTCCCCGTGGGGCATCCAAAATCCGGATGCCACGCTGTGTGACACCCCCCCAGGACGCCCGCAGCTCCGGCTCAGAGCACACCGATTGGCGGCCGCGCATGCGCCGTAGGACCGCGGTGGGGTGAGTTGATCCAGGCGATCGGGGGGGGGGGGTTTAACATAGCGGGGTGCTCCGGGGAAGTGGCCCAAAACACAGGATAGTCAAAATCCTGGGTTTTGGTCCACTTTAAGACTGACTGATTTTATATATAAAGGGAACACTTAAAACACAATTAAACTCAATGTCAATCACACTTCTGTGAAATCCACCAATCCACCAGTACAGTTATGAAGCAACAATTGTGAATTTCTCCAGCTATTGTGCAAATGGAACAGACAACAGGTAGAAATGTTCAGAAATTAGCAAGACAACCCCTATAAAAGGAATAGTTCTAAAGGTGGCAACTACAGACAATTTCTGTATTCTCATCTTTTTTGGCGCTTTTGATCACTTTTGCATTTTGTCATTGCTCTCAACCCTTTAGGTAGCATTAAGGTGGTGTCTACAACCCACAGAAGTTGCTCAGGTAGTGTAGCTCATACCATCA
The DNA here is from genome assembly GCA_027917425.1 of Gastrophryne carolinensis. Classification (NCBI taxonomy): domain Eukaryota; kingdom Metazoa; phylum Chordata; class Amphibia; order Anura; family Microhylidae; genus Gastrophryne; species Gastrophryne carolinensis. Next base: position 122,492,131 of record CM051239.1, read on the forward strand.
ATGCAAGCTATGGCAAGGTTAGCTGTGTGTCAGCACAGTGTACTAAGCCTGAAGCAGATAGAAGACAGGCCAGTACACCTGGAGACGTAGAGAGGGCCATAGAAGGGCAAAAACCCAATAGCAAGACGGCTAACTCCTCGTTTGTGCAAGTATCAACAGGTGGAGTAATGCCAGAGCCCTGCAAAAATGGCCTCCAGCAGGCTACTAATCCATGTGTCTGCTCAAACTGCCGAAACAAACTCCATGAAGGTGGTATAAGGGTCTGATGTCGACAAGTTGGTGTTGTGCAGGGTGATTGCCATTTGACTCAGAACACCAAGAATGGCAGATTCAACATTGGCTTCCTGTGCTCTACATGGATGAGAGCAGGTTCATACTGAGCACATGTGACTGTAGGCCCTGGACGTCTCGATGCATTTCAATGCTAGGCCTCATGCGGCTGAAGTGTGTCAGCAGTTCCTGCATGATGAGGGCATTGATGTTATGGACTGGCTGGCCTGTGATTCCCCAGACCTTAATCCAATCATGCACATTCGGGGCTTCAAGTCTCGTACCCTCCACTGACACTATATTGAACTACAGACTGTCCAGGAGTTGATGGATACTTTAATCCAGGTCTTTGAGAACATGCACCGCCTCATCAGGAGCATGCAGGCACCTAGAGGCCACACACACTACTGAGCCTCATTACCTTGTCTTGAGGCATTTCCACTATAGTAGGATTAGCCTGTAATTTGATTTTCCACTTTGAAATTAAGTATCATTCCAAATCCAGACCTCCATGGGATATTCATTTTAATTTTCAGTGGTCATTTTTATGTTTTATTATTCTCAACACATTACACTATGTAACTGGAATATTTCATTAATTGAGATCTAGGATGTAGTATTTTAGTGTTCCATTTTCTTTGAGTAGTGTATATATCTCTATATCCACACACACAGTCTATGGGCAGCTATCAGTGACATTCACCTCAGGCGCCACAGTAAGTTAAAACTACAGAAATTTCATAGCAAAATCAGAGGGCCTACGGTACCAGATTTTATATATACAGCTATACACCATCAGGGACAAAAATAGGACAGCTCTGCTCCTAAAGAGGAAATTTAGCCAGAAATGATCGTAGGCCCTCTTCCGGGTTGCATGTCCCATGAGACTGAACAGCCTATCAGCATGGCTGGTCCTCGCCATGGAAGGATCCCAGAAGAGGCGAGTACCCAGGAAAAGGGCCCAGCACTCAGCAACTACACCTCTGTAGTGCAGACTGGAAAGGGATAAACTACAACTGAGGTAAGGCAAGCATGCTTTGAATTTACATGGAACCTATGTAGGTCTTTTTGCCTCATTTCCTGTCACGTGTTTTTAAGCAAGTACTGGTCCTGTTAATTTATTCAGTACAATTCTGTATTGCTTACAAAAAGTTTTTTTTTCTTAAATAGACTGTAGTATGGATGGTGGGAGTACAGCAACATATTCTTAATTTACACTTGTATTGGGTGAAGATCCAGAAAAAAAAATTATAATCTGATATTCTGTGCAGCAAAATAAGCACAGGGAGAAAAGATTACCTTATACAAATCCTGTAAAAATATTGAGCATCCAATAGACCTTGCTACTACACCAATACGAATATTTTAGAGGCTAATAATTTAAAGCAGTGTTGGTCACCGCCATTAAATTACAGGCTGGGGGGGCTCTAGAATGCTTGAAAATCTCACCTTAACCTCGCCCCCCACCCGACACTCACTTGGGCAGGACATTCTGGCGTCCGGAATGTCACTGTCCACCTGAGCGGCCAATTGCTGCACTGGAGTCTCGTTGGTGGACAGAAGTTGAGGAGAGATTTTAAGGAGTTCAGGGGGTGGGCAGCATTCTGGATGCCCCCCACCCAGACTGTCATTTACACCCACTCCGCAGTTGTTGTTTTTTTTTTAAGTTAAAATGATGAGGAGGAAAAAATAAAACCTAGACCAAGAAAGTTGCATTTTAAAAATAATTCCAAATATTACCTCCATCCCTCTCACGAACTCTGTGAACGTGCATACTTTTGGCCTTTCCATGCCCAACACTGTCAGCATATTTTTCAGGGCTGTCTGATCTTCGCATTTTATTTGGGGGAGATGGATCTGTAGAATCTCGCATCTTGTCATGACGGTGATCACCACTGCTTGGGTGACCCTTTGATGAATACTTAAGAGTCTAAAAGCAAAAATATTTGGTACAAATATATTATAAAGTGCAGCAGACAATATAGAGATACTTAAATCTTCTGGGTAGGTATATCGCTCCACAAATTACTGATTACTATAACATTTTTTTTCCACCATCAAATGGTGTCTGGCATGTGGCACCACATCTACAGGTAACACTAGGTTTTCATTTTTTGTATTAAAATTATGGGATAAAGGTAAATTCCTATTTGCAGACTACAACCCTGTTGAGAAGATTTAAACCGGACCAATAGCCAGGCACAGTCGGAAAAGAAAACTCCGCAAAACTCACTTGCCCCATCCGCACGCATGACATACTGAAGCATTGTCAACACTTACATTTGCTCCCGCATCCACCTTAAAGCCGAAATATTGCTTCACCGATTTTCTAGTGGTAGCGGCATTTTGGAACTTCCTTTCCAGCATCTCAGCCATGATGCTGCCTAGAATCAACCAATATAACTGGCAGCACTTCCTGTTTGCAGGCGGCCTGCAGATACATGAGCCGCCACTTTGTTTTTCAAATTTACCACAGCGGGATTTAGAAAAAGGTAAATGAATGTTTATGTGCAGCAATATGAATTGCGCTAGGGAAGGGATGCATATGAGCACTGTTTGTTGTGTTCGGTCCGGTTTAAGTCATTTTTGACTGTTGGTCCACTTTAATGTTAATTCCTGTGTGATGACCAAAAAAAGAACCAACAGCTAGTATTGTTTTGACTATTTTCCTTTTCTTAATTTTAGGTATGGCCACCAGACAGAAAGTGGAGCAAAATTGGTATGCCCTACAGGGTGAACACCCCCAGTTGCTAGGGGCAGGAAATCTTAAACCGGACCTTCACCATGATTTATTGAAAAGCCCAAACCTTTAAAAAACGATTCCCCAGCATCTAAAGTTAATATATTTTAAGTTTTTAGTCACTTATTCTTTCCCCCACTGGGCTGCAACCCTGTTCAGGACTTTAGGATACGGGCGCCGCCATCTTGACTCAGAAGCATCACACTTACTGAGGAGAGGAAAGTGGGATAAAGTACAGGGGGGCGAGTTATAGCTGTGCTTTGCTCAGACAGAGCAGAGCTGGGGTCAGGAAAAGGTCAGCAATCCCAGAATGCAGAGAGGCACAGTCAGAAGGCACTTCCTGTTTGCAGGCTGCCTGATGTTCCATGAGCCGCCATCTTGGATGTTTAAAGGCTCATAACATGCAGTACATGCAGGTAGGATGATTTTGTGGGCAATCTGTATGTACAGGGTGTGGGGAACATATAAGATAGACTCTTATTAAGAGTGAAGGACCGCTTTAATGGAAAGAACCCCGTTGATTGGCTGAGCTTACATGCTATCCCAGGGGAAACAGTGGGGCAACCCAAATTGGGATGCCCAACTACAGAGGAACAAAGCACGAGAAAGCAAGTTTCTTGGGTGATGATCTTGTATAAAACTGGACAGCAGCTTTGGCACAATTGTCCCATTGTGCAATAACAATTTCCTTTTTTATTCCAAATGAGACTCCAAATACATAGAATGCTTATAAGGATGTCCCAACTTCCCATTGAAGCATTATTGGTGGCACAGGCACATAAGCCTGAAAATCAAACTCTGTTTCATGCCCTCTCCAGCATAAGTTTGTTTTAAAGAAAAAGAACAATGCCAATAGTTTAGTTCCAACTAAAAAGCTGTATTCTATTTCCCAGATTATTTACTGTTCAGTTAAATTACAGTAAGCCCTATGCAACACCCATTCCCACAATTGCCGTCAAGTTACCACACTGAAAGTTACACGGGTCAGGGGGAGATTTCTTTATAGCATTTACAACTGACCCTCGACCAGCATGCCCACCTAACGCCAGTCACATAAGCCACTGAATTTCCTGTAGCAGATCTGGCAAGTCAACCTGTGCAATGCCACTCTGAAGCCATGCCCCGAGACCTCTATTACTCTCAATATGTATGGAGGCCTAGTCAATATCACATTTCCAATACAGGCCTGGCCCACAGCGGACTGTGTAGTGTGGAGGGTAACAGTCAAATTCAGCCAAGATAAAATTGGTAAATGCCTCAGCAGAGTCTGCTGGTATTTTAGATGCCACCTAAAATTAAATTTTTTTTTTTTAAACACAATGCACTCTAAGCTGATCTGTGGGGAGTAAAACTGGTCTAATACTAGTGTAATTATTTATTGGCTGTTCAGTAGTTGCACTAATATATACATTCCGCCCAAAACAGAGGCGAGGAAACAGGGCGTTTCTTGGTGGGTTACCGATCGATCGATTCTGAAAGGATTTTACTTTCTCCAGTCACTATTCCAGCAATGTAAGTGAATAGAATTACCGCGCTAGAACTTATCTTCAAATTAGTGGTTCAAAATACTACAACTTACACAGTGCAACTGCTCTACGTGCTCTAGCCTGAATATCCAACAGGTTCACATAAATATATAGTTGTATAGCACAGAGCGGTTATAGAGATTATTCCAAACAGATATTTCCGTTTGGAATAATCTCTATAACTATTCCAGCAATGAATTTTGTGGCAGGTCTACTTCTGTCATTGTGACAGAAGACAGGAAAGGCAAATCCCCCAAAACTGGTTGGGGGGGGGGGGGGAGCACTATGTGCTCCAGTGATGGCATGCATGTTCATCAACTCGAAATATTGACAACCTTGCATGGCCTGGGACTGTTACACTGCTGTTCTAGGCCCCAATCCTTATCCAGACAGAACAGTCTGTCTGGGTTTTAGGGTGGCTGAACTCTCTGCAAGTGCTGCATGTTGAGCTTGTAGCTCAGCTCTCGTGTTATTTTTAACCAGAACTTGTTTTTGGTATTCAAAACTGAAAGCTGGTCAATGGAAAGAATTGAAGAGAAAAATATTTTGCATAGCTATGTAATATTAGCTTGGTCTAAATCTGTTCAACATAGGTTCTCTATAAACTGGGGTTTGGGTTCAGATGATTACAGTAGCTGTCATATTGGACCACAAGATGCTTTTTTCCTTTCAAAGAAGGCTACTCAATGACTACACTAGTTTCTGCGTCATACACCACAGGTCCATTTTCATTCAGGAAGCTTGGTACCAAGGACTGCAGTAACAGTCCACATGCCTGGTTCTATTAACACCAACGTTTCAAGCTTCATTGTTCTTCATAAATAGGGGTTATACTAATTTATACTAGTATAAAGTATATTTTTTGATACTTTACCAAAAATGAAAGTATATAGTATAAGGTAATAAAGGCCTCAGCCAAAGTAAATATGTCTCCAGTCACAGAATCTCTTTAGCCAGGAAGGTTTATGTCAGGGTCTACAGAAAATCAAAAGCTTGTCAGCATTATAACCCCCTCTTTGCCAATGATTTATGATGGCCATTGCAGTCCCCCAGAGGTCTACTTCAGATCTACATGAATAGTTAAGGGCAGGTTCTTGTTCACCATTTATTTGAGCCCCTTGGTCTTGGTCACAACATACTGTGCCTAATGGTTATCCAGCTCTCTATTATTCTTATCCTGAACAGAATAAGAACATCGCTCCCTAACAAGCGAGTGGTTCATTGTGCCGCTACAGGCTGGACCTTGTAGTTCTCCAGCAATCAACCAAGTTCTATACAATGACTAGACAAACAGCCTCCCCTTTGAGTTACTGCTTTTGAGCTGTAACAATGCCTCCAAAGCTACCTACCCACCACCCCCCACTTGAGTTACCAAACCAGGGCAACCCCACTGGCCAGCTACCACCTATCCCCCCCCCCCCCATCCAAGCTAGTAAATCAGTACAGAAACTAGAGCACAACAAACTTCCACATGCCCCCTCCCCTCAGCCACTGTTGCATGCTGGACCTTGTAGTTCTCCAGCAAACTCCACTTATCAAGTTCAAAAATACTACATACTAATCCTGACTGGACAGACCCCCCCACCTCAATTTGAGCTACTAAATCAGTGTAAAGAGCAGTAAACACCCCCCTTGCTCTCAGCCATTAATGCATGCTGGGCCTGGTAGTTCTCCAGCAACTTTGCTCACTCAAGTTCTATACTAACCCCTGATTGGACAGCATACCTCTTCCTAACAACTTCACTTGACAAAATGCAGTTGTATGATTGGCCATCGACAGGGTCCAGTTCTCTGACAGCAAAGCGGAAGCTGACTGAACGCGGATGACAGCAAGATTTAGAAGGCTTGCAGTTGAGTTAACCCCAGCAATCAGCGCACCCCTGGCGTGAACAAATACACATTTCATGTATATTGGGTGTATGGCTGGTTTAAGCTACTAAATTTGTGCAAAGGTTGGATCACTACAAATATTAGCATGCCCCCAGATCACAGCCGCAGTTGCATGCTGTGTTTTGTAGTTCTACAGCAAACTCCATTCTCCAAGTTCTACATCCAACTATATACTAACCTACTATATACTGAACAGTGCACCCCTCTAATTTGCATTTCCCAATCAGTGCACAAACTGAGGCACCACAACTATCAGAATCCCCAGCAAACACCACTCACCAAGTTCTACATTCTAACACTATTCTTGACTTGACAGAACCTCTTAAAAAAGTTTATAAATCAGTGCACAGGCAGGGAACACTACAAATGTTAGCATGCCACCAGCTCTCAGCCACGGCTGAATGCTGGGCTTTGTAGTTCTCAAATATACTCCAATCACCAAGTTCTACATACTAATACTATATACTAAAGCTGACTGGACAGAAACACCCTAATTTAGGACTGTGGAACCACAAATAGCAGGCACTGTCTTACAGCCACTGGTGCATGCTGGGTCTTGAAATTCTCTAGCAACCTCCACTGAAGTTTTATATACTTACCCTGACGGCACAGATCCCACCTAACCTGAGTTGCCCAATCTGTGCACAGACTGGAGCACAACAAATATCATGCCCCCCATCTCTCAGCCACTGCAGCATGGTGGATTTTGTAGTCCCGCAGCAAACTCCACTCACCAAGTTCTAATTCCTAATACTATATACTAACCCTGAATGGACCGAACCACACTAATTTGAGTTTCCTGATCAGTGCACAGACTGGGGCACAACAAATATCAGCATGCTCCGTGCTCTCAGCCACTTCTGCATGCTGGGTCTTGCAGTTCTCTACTTCTGAAGTTCTACATAGTATATACTCTCCCTGACTGAATTGAACCCCCCTAATTTGAGTTTCTAAACCCCTGCACAGGCTGGAGCACCACAAATATCATCATGCCCTCTCTCTCTCAGCCACTGATGCCTGCTGAGTTTTGCAGTGCCCTAGCAATTATACTGCCTTTTAGCAAGCTATATAGTTATCGGCATAAAGCAGGAAAAACGGCATGTAAAATAACGACAACCGCTCTGTAACAGAGTATACCGGAGGGCCCGGGGGTGGCAGGCCCGGAGAGGGGGTGGCTGACAGGAAGGGGCGCCCCCGGGCCGGAATCTTCGCACTGAGGCCTAGTGTCCGGACCGAAGCCTGAGCTAGAGTAGACGCGGCGGGCGCCGTACCTGATAGGAGGGTTGGGAGTCCCTTCGGTCGTGACAGCTGCGGAGAGAAGAGAGAGGCGGTTAGGGGCTTCCCACACACACAGAGCAGGGGTTGGGTGAGATAAATATGGCGGCTGGGCCAGAGGAGGAGAGGAAGGAAGGAGCGCGGTTACCCATCACTGAGTCTCGGTTGTTTCCTTGCATACATTACCATCAATGCCGTGTGTGTGAGTGGGGTGTGGAGGCGAGAGGGCGCTAGCGGCCGGCACCCGGGGGGCGGCCGACCGGGGAGGAGGGGGTGTCGGGTGCGGAAGAGCCGTGAGGCGAGAAAGCCTCTGCTCAGTCACAGGGTGACAATGGCTGCGCACTGCGCTTGGGGGTTGATATGTTTAATAGGGCCAGCGCCCGCGGTCCATTTTCCCACCGCACGCACACACAGACACAGACGGCACGACACGGCAGCAGCGGCGGCAGCAACGACGGCGGCGCGGACACTCGGGAACGCGCACTACACAGTTCCCGTCCTAAGCGCAGGAGCGCGCATGCGCTGCCCCGCCTTACCCAGAGACTAAGCGCGCATGCGCTTCGGCCGTCCCTCCAGTTGAACGTCAGCGCGCACATCGACAACTGTACGACCGGGCAATGACGTGTGTTTTCTTTCAGAGTTTGAATCCGAAACTTTATTTGTCGCTAGCAGTACAGAAGAGGAAGACGGTGTTAGCCAGCCTAAGGGTATGTGTTGGCGGGTCCTCCTGCAGGAAGGGTGACCGAACGATGCTGAAGTTGGTTTCTTATTCGGCCAGTTTCTTATTCGGGCTGAAGTTGGTTTCTTATTCGGCCAGTTTCTTATTCGGGCTGAAGTTGGTTTCTTATTCGTGTTTATGCTTTTTTCCCACCTTCCTTGACTGGAAAATGTCCATGAATGAGGCCAGTTATTCTATACAGCGTTCTGGCCAATATTGCATTAAAACTGCCACAAATCCTGACCTAGCTGGCACAAAATGGGCATCTAAATGGGCAATAAAGGATGTGATTTTAAATTCCAAAATGGCTTTGGGCCTATGATGTCACGGCGCCAACTGCCAGAGGGTGACCCCCTGCATGGCATACAGTTGAGTTCTGGCCGTGAAACTGGCATTAAAGTGGGCACAGTGGCTCTTTTCAATGGAGCGAATAAGTAACAGCTGTTTTCAAATGGTTAAAATGCGTTGGGCCACTGATGTCACGGCGCCAACTGACAGAGGGTGACCCCCTGCATGGCATACAGTTGAGTTCTGGCTATAAAACTGGCATTAAAGTGGGCACAGTGGCTCTTTTCAATGGAGCGAATAAGTAACAGCTGTTTTCAAGGGGTTAAATGGCTTTGGGCCACTGATTCACGGCGCCAACTGACAGAGGGTGACCCCCTGCATGGCATACAGTTGAGTTCTGGCCGTGAAACTGGCATTAAAGTGGGCACAGTGGCTCTTTTCAATGGAGCGAATAAGTAACAGCTGTTTTCAAATGGTTAAAATGCGTTGGGCCACTGATGTCACGGCGCCAACTGACAGAGGGTGACCCCCTGCATGGCATACAGTTGAGTTCTGGCTATAAAACTGGCATTAAAGTGGGCACGATGGCTCTTTTCAATGGAGCGAATAAGTGACAGCTGTTTTCAAATGGTTAAAATGCGTTGGGCCACTGATGTCACGGCGCCAACTGACAGAGGGTGACCCCCTGCATGGCATACAGTTGAGTTCTGGCATTAAAACTGGCATTAAAGTGGGCACAGTGGCTCTTTTCAATGGAGCGAATAAGTAACACCTGTTTTCAAATGGTTAAAATGCGTTGGGCCACTGATGTCACGGCGCCAACTGACAGAGGGTGACCCCCTGCATGGCATACAGTTGAATTCTGGCTATAAAACTGGCATTAAAGTGGGCACAGTGGCTCTTTTCAATGGAGCGAATAAGTGACAGCTGTTTTCAAATGGTTAAAATGCGTTGGGCCACTGATGTCACGGCGCCAACTGACAGAGGGTGACCCCCTGCATGGCATACAGTTGAGTTCTGGCATTAAAACTGGCATTAAAGTGGGCACAGTGGCTCTTTTCAATGGAGCGAATAAGTAACAGCTGTTTTCAAATGGTTAAAATGCGTTGGGCCACTGATGTCACGGCGCCAACTGACAGAGGGTGACCCCCTGCATGGCATACAGCTGAGTTCTGGCATTAAAACTGGCATTAAAGTGGGCACGATGGCTCTTTTCAATGGAGCGAATAAGTAACACCTGTTTTCAAGGGGTTAAATGGCTTTGGGCCACTGATGTCACGGCGCCAACTCACAGAGGGTGACCCCCTGCATGGCATACAGTTGAGTTCTGGCCTTGAAACTGGCATTAAAGTGGGCACAGTGGCTCTTTTCAATGGAGCGAATAAGTAACAGCTGTTTTCAAGGGGTTAAATGGCTTTGGGCCTCTGATGTCACGGCGCCAACTGACAGAGGGTGACCCCCTGCATGGCATACAGTTGAGTTCTGGCTATAAAACTGGCATTAAAGTGGGCACAGTGGCTCTTTTCAATGGAGCGAATAAGTGACAGCTGTTTTCAAATGGTCACGGCCAGAACTCAACTGTATGCCATGCAGGGGGTCACCCTCTGTCAGTTGGCGCCGTGACATCAGTGGCCCAACGCATTTTAACCATTTGAAAACAGCTGTTACTTATTCGCTCCATTGAAAAGAGCCACTGTGCCCACTTTAATGCCAGTTTCACGGCCAGAACAACTTTGGGCCAGGCTGAAATCAACTGTATGCCATGCAGGGTGTCACCCTCTGTCAGTTGGCGCCGTGACATCAGTGGCCCAAAGCCATTTAACCCCTTGAAAACAGCTGTTACTTATTCGCTCCATTGAAAAGAGCCACTGTGCCCACTTTAATGCCAGTTTCACGGCCAGAACTCAGCTGTATGCCATGCAGGGGGTCACCCTCTGTCAGTTGGCGCCGTGACATCAGTGGCCCAACGCATTTTAACCATTTGAAAGCAGCTGTTACTTATTCGCTCCATTGAAAAGAGCCACTGTGCCCACTTTAATGCCAGTTTTATAGCCAGAACTCAACTGTATGCCATGCAGGGGGTCACCCTCTGTCAGTTGGCGCCGTGACATCAGAGGCCCAAAGCCATTTAACCCCTTGAAAACAGCTGTTACTTATTCGCTCCATTGAAAAGAGCCACTGTGCCCACTTTAATGCCAGTTTCAAGGCCAGAACTCAACTGTATGCCATGCAGGGGGTCACCCTCTGTGAGTTGGCGCCGTGACATCAGTGGCCCAAAGCCATTTAACCCCTTGAAAACAGCTGTTACTTATTCGCTCCATTGAAAAGAGCCACTGTGCCCACTTTAATGCCAGTTTAACCCCTTGAAAACAGCTGTTACTTATTCGCTCCATTGAAAAGAGCCACTGTGCCCACTTTAATGCCAGTTTCACGGCCAGAACTCAACTGTATGCCATGCAGGGGGTCACCCTCTGTCAGTTGGCGCCGTGACATCAGTGGCCCAAAGCCATTTAACCCCTTGAAAACAGCTGTTACTTATTCGCTCCATTGAAAAGAGCCACTGTGCCCACTTTAATGCCAGTTTTAATGCCAGAACTCAGCTGTATGCCATGCAGGGGGTCACCCTCTGTCAGTTGGCGCCGTGACATCAGTGGCCCAAAGCCATTTAACCCCTTGAAAACAGCTGTTACTTATTCGCTCCATTGAAAAGAGCCACTGTGCCCACTTTAATGCCAGTTTTAATGCCAGAACTCAGCTGTATGCCATGCAGGGGGTCACCCTCTGTCAGTTGGCGCCGTGACATCAGTGGCCCAACGCATTTTAACCATTTGAAAACAGCTGTCACTTATTCGCTCCATTGAAAAGAGCCACTGTGCCCACTTTAATGCCAGTTTTAATGCCAGAACTCAACTGTATGCCATGCAGGGGGTCACCCTCTGTCAGTTGGCGCCGTGACATCAGTGGCCCAAAGCCATTTAACCCCTTGAAAACAGCTGTTACTTATTCGCTCCATTGAAAAGAGCCACTGTGCCCACTTTAATGCCAGTTTTAATGCCAGAACTCAACTGTATGCCATGCAGGGGGTCACCCTCTGTCAGTTGGCGCCCTGACATCAGTGGCCCAACGCATTTTAACCATTTGAAAACAGCTGTTACTTATTCGCTCCATTGAAAAGAGCCACTGTGCCCACTTTAATGCCAGTTTCACAGCCAGAACTCAACTGTATGCCCTGCAGGGGGTCACCCTCTGTCAGTTGGCGCCGTGACATCAGTGGCCCAAAGCCATTGAACCCCTTGAAAACAGCTGTTACTTATTCGCTCCATTGAAAAGAGCCACTGTGCCCACTTTAATGCCAGTTTCACGGCCAGAACTCAACTGTATGCCATGCAGGGGGTCACCCTCTGGCAGTTGGCGCCGTGACATCATAGGCCCAAAGCCATTTTGGAATTTAAAATCACATCCTTTATTGCCCATTTAGATGCCCATTTTGTGCCAGCTAGGTCAGGATTTGTGGCAGTTTTAATGCAATATTGGCCAGAACGCTGTATAGAATAACTGGCCTCATTCATGGACATTTTCCAGTCAAGGAAGGTGGGAAAAAAGCATAAACACGAATAAGAAACCAACTTCAGCCCGAATAAGAAACTGGCCGAATAAGAAACCAACTTCAGCCCGAATAAGAAACTGGCCGAATAAGAAACCAACTTCAGCATCGTGGTGACCGAGGCAGTTCACGACGGAGGAGGAATGGGACAACGTGTAATTTATTCGGGGCAGGAATTAGATTAAAGAAAACCAAGACCTTCAAAAAAGAAGGTGGCCTTTGCCTTAAAGCGGTCCTTCACCCTGAATAAGAGTCTATCTTATATGTTTCCCACATCCTGTACATACAGATTGCTCACATTAAAAATCATCCTACCTGCATCTACTGCATGTTATGAGCCTTTAAACATTCAAGATGGTGGCTCATGGAACATCAGGCAGCCTGCAAACAGGAAGTGCCTTCTGACTGTGCCGCTCTGCATTCTGGGATTACTGTCCCTTTCCTGACCCCAGCTCTGCTCTGTCTGAGCAAAGCACAACTATAACCCACCCCCTGTATTTTATCCCACTCTCCTCTCCTCAGTAAGCGTGATACTTCTGAGTCAAGATGGCGGCACCCGTATCCTAAAGTCTTGAACAGAGTTTCAGCCCAGTGGGGGAAAGAATTATAAGTAAGTGACTAAAACTTAAAATATATTAATTTTATATGCTGTAGAATCGTTTTTTAAGGGCTTGGGCTTTTCAATAAATCATGGTGAAGGTCCGGTTTAAGAGCATCAACGGCCGTGAATGTAACTCTCAGGTGTTGTTCCTGTCAGGCTTGGCATCCAGAAAAGGAATGGCCCACTGTGTGTGGATTGACCAGGGCACCCACCGCTGCCATGGAGCTCAACCAGTCGGCACATTCGGTTTTGCTTGGCTTTGGAAGCCGCTATGCCGATACAGTGGCTAGTGATCCTGGCACGGGTGCGCGCCCAGGACAGAGGTATGCTGGGAATGTAGCTGCATTGAGGCCTGAGGAAGAGGTAAGGAAAACGGGCAAAAAAATCCAAAATCGAATACTGTGAAAAACCCAGAGTTGCTCATTTTCCTTATAAACTCGAGGGTCTCCGATGTTCCTCTATAAAGTGGATCAATCACCCTGTGCAGTCGTCCTGGAATCTAAAAGATCCCAGAACCTTCCCCTCTTTACCGGATGCCCCCCCAGGGCACTGGTAATCTTACATGATCGCAGCGGCTCCCGTGATGCAGTCTTTGCTGACGGCTTGTAGCTGTGCATGCTCCCTGCACCCGGCCATTTATATAGGCCAGGATGCCTGGGGGCACGAAGCAAAACCCAAAAAAGTGAAGATCATGGGTTTTGTTCCCCTTTAAACCGGACATTCAGCATCATTTATTGAAAAGCCCAAACCCTTCAAAAACTGTTCCCCAGGATCTAAAGTTAATATATTTTAAGTTTAGTTGCTTATTTTTTATTGTTTCCTCTGCTGGGCTGCAATTCTGTTCAGGACTCCAGGATATGGGCGCCGCCATCTTGGCTCAGAAGCGGTAGCTTCGGTTTTAGAATTTCTACAGAAAGCTTATGAGTCAGGTCTAGCCTTAAGCACCCTTACGTTTCAGACTTTGGCCCTTTCATTCTTTCTGGAGGAATGTCTTAAGCCAAAAATGATGTGGGGTCCCCCTTACCCAGCATAACTTGCCCAGGGATCAGCTATGCAGGGCTTGTAAGAACAGGGTGAAGGATCCAGCTTTCGTGGCCCCCTGCCCAGCAGTCTACAAGCCTGCAAAGCCTCTGTGGCCTCAGGCTCCTCTGCCAACCCACCCCCCCATTGGGGAGGCAGGTAATGGGGGGGGGTTAAAGACAAGTCATTTGCTAGCCTCAGGTGATTTGCCAGCCCCCAAGTCTTTTGAACTGGTATAGGGAGTCTCATTGACCCCTTGCTAGTTCACAAAGGGTTAACTGTAATAAGACCCCACACATAAGAGAAAATTACTTTTATTTATTTTTTTAACACCTCCGATCCTGTGTTCCATGGCGATCCACAGACTGTTGCCGCGGGTGATCGCTGGAGAGGCAGGAAATCAAAGCCCCCTACCCCTCCAACCTCACTCCAGTGATCACTTCCGGCATCTGACAGCTCAGCACTGAGAGCAGGATGTTGTTACACTCACCCAAAAGGTGGGATTAGCCGTGGTTACTGCGTTATTTTGTATTTTAATTTTTTTAATAGCCGCGTGGGGGGACTGTTCCAGGCCCTCTCCTGAAGCCAGATGTGCCCGGAGGGGGGGATCAAATGTCCCCCGGGTGAAGAGAAGACAAGGCGGGGTCGACTGAGCACCTTTGCGCACATTTGGTACGCATGAGCATTTTAGAGACATGCACACACCCCCGGACATGCATGTGCACACTCCCAAACACATGCATGCACCCCAAGACACACACCCCAGACATGCATGCGCACCCTCCCAGTCACATGCACACACCTCAAGACTCACACTCATGAATGTGCGCACTCTCAGTTGAACAGGCGGGTTGATGAGGCAGGTCGGCCGGTTGATGAGATGAACAGGCGGTGGATGGTTACCAGGAGTTCGGCCTGTTCCATTGGGTGGCCGGACAGGAGGCTCAATCGTTTGGGTGGGTCTCTGTGCAGGAGGCTCGATCGGCCCAGTTGATTTGGCAACTCCAGTGGCAGCCTGCGGCGAAGGTGAGAGAAAAACACACCCACTCCTGCTAGGAGTGAGAGCGCTCACAAGCTGTCATTGAATCCTGGTAGGGGAAGTTCTGCATTCACCACTGCCTGCACATGAAGGGTAGGAGCAGGTAGACCCTTCTTCTGCTCCCCACTGGACTGCCAAGAGAAGCAGCCGGACGAGCCTTTCCTTTTCGTTGCTGGGTCGTATCGCTGACTGCCGGAGGAAAGCGCGATTGAGAGACGGGTGTCTCCCCCCCCCCCCCCCCCCCAAAATTCAGCAGTATGGCCAGCATCAAGAAGGGAAGGTTCATCCAGCTCCTTCCCTCTGTCCAGTGCAGTCTAGCAAGCAGCAGAGGATGGTTATCCCCGCTCCTTCCCTCAGAAAGCAATAGTTTTTTTTGGTGTGGGCAGAGCCCCCTCCCTTCCCAAGCCGCCACTTATATTCGGGAGTGCTCTTCTAGCAGGGAGAAAGGCGTGGTTCCGGTATGGGGCCACAAAATTGCATTGGTGGCCCGAATCAGCGGGAGGTGGCAGGAGCCGCACATGATGAAGTCTATTTCCTCATTTACAGCACCGACATTTGCCTAAAGAGGGTGCGTGCATGTAACAGAGCTGAGTAGATGCATGGCACGAGGGCTCCTACGAAAATCCTGAAAAAAAAAAAACAGAAATCCCACTTAACTGCCGATCCAGGTGGAGGGGAACCCTTCACAACTGTCCCTGGAGCACCTGGCAATGGTTGTTGGAGCGATCAGCTCGGCCGGACCATCCAGAACATCCTGAGGCCCCTCGTTGGGACTTGGCTCGGCTCCATCTTTGGAGAGAAGAGGAGAATGTAACTTGAGATGGTGGGGGATCAGAAAGTTAATCCCCGCTGTCTCTTAGAGGTGAGGGCTTGCCGGGGCTGAGGCCGCCCCGATCGGATTCCTGTGGAGCTGGGCGGTGTGCGTGACCCGCCAGAGGCTCACCCTCTCTGCGCAGTGACAGAGCCGCTTGATTCTCTCACTGCATCGGAGGCAGTTGGCTTGCCCCCCGCCTGTCTCACACTGTGACAGCGGCGCCTGATGCTCCTGCCGCTTCCGCAGTGGACTCCCTTCTTTTTCTTTTGCTGATCATAAACACTATTTTGACGGAAAATAAATGTGAACTGGTCAGACTATACGCATCCTGTATAACCCCCCCCCCCCCAAGGTGCCTGTCACGCTAGGGGGTAACTCCAGACCTCTTGATGAACTCGCAACCCCCAATCTCCACAGCCAGTTTCACCTATAGGAGCCCCCGCTTGCCGGGACGCAAGTACGCCTACCCGGGATCGGTTGCCCCCAGGACTTATTGGCTCAAAGGATGCAAGCTTATATGGAGAGATCTGGAGAACCAATAACTGGAGCGTGAGTGACGGAAGTCCAGAAACAGGCAATAGGTCGATAACAGGAAGGCAGAGATCGTAGCGGCACCAAGGATCAGGCAAGACGTAGTCGGGGTACAGGCTGAGGTCGGCAACAGGGGTTCAGGATCAAGAGGGGTCAATACAGGCAGAGGTCGGCAACAGGGATTCAGGATTGAGAATGGTCAGTACAATCAAATCGGCAACAGGCTAAACTTCACAGGAATAGAGTACACAAGGTTCTGAGCGCTATCACAGGCACTGAGTGAATGGTGGGGAAAGACTTTATAGGGACAGGACATGATTGGGTGAAGGGAAGGAGAGAGTGTGATTGGTGCAACTAGGATCGCAGACCTCATAGGGTGACAGGGTCGGTCTGCAACTTTAAACTAACTGGCCATGACACTGAAAGGGGCGTTCCCCACAGGTTCCCCACAGCTTCAGGCTCAGCTCTTCCTCCGGCGGCTGCGCTGAGCATAGAACGGATGTGCTCGCCCGAGCGAGGAGACGGCGGGAACAACGCTGGACCGGGGGTCAGGTAAGGGTATCCTGACACTACCCCCCCCCCCCCAGGATTGTCGTGATGAAACTTCTTCACCAGCTTAAGTATTGTTCCAAAGTTTGATTAGTTCTCTCTGTCTGCCCATTAGTCTGGGGATGGTAGGCAGAAGAAAGAGAGATCTGTATTCCCAACCGCGAACAGAAGTGTTTCCAAAAACGGGATCAGAGACTATATTGGACGGAATACCATGAATACGAAAAATATGCGAAGTAAACAGCCGCGAAAGCTCAGGTGCAGAAGGAAGTTTGGCCAAAGGAACGAAGTGTGCCATCTTACTGAAACGATCTACGACCACCCAAATTACAGTATTACCATGTTGAAGAGGCAAATCTACAATAAAATCCATAGAAATATGGGTCCATGGCTCAGCAGGAATTTCAAGAGGAACCAAACTGCCACTAGGGGCCTTGTGAATCCCTTTACTTCGAGCACAAACAGCACAAGCGTCGACATAGGCAGTAACATCGCGTCTCATAGTTGGCCACCATACATAACGACGGGCAAGCATAAACGTCTTGCGGTTACCCAAATGACCAGCAGTTTTGGCGAATTACATCCAAACGCAGGTGCGGCAGTACAAACTGGCACCCCAAGGGTACATCACTAGGAGATTCATCTTGAAACGGCGCCAAGGTATTGGAGAGATCAGGAAGTAACGCCCCGACCACACAACCCGTGGGTAGAATAGGTTCACCAGTATCACCCCGATCCTTACATTCACCAAACATGCGAGATAGAGCATCAGCTTTAGTATTTTTTACACCCAGCTTGAAAGTAATAATAAAATTAAAGCGCGAGAAGAATAATGCCCAACGTGCCTGACGAGAGTTCAGCCTCTTGGCAGAACCTATGTATTCGAGGTTTTTATGATCGGTATACACAGTTATAGGATGTAATGAACCCTCCAACCAATGTCGCCATTCATCAAATGCCAGTTTAATAGCTAATAGTTCCCTATTGCCAACATCATAATTTTGTTCTGCGGTACTGAGTTTACGTGAAAAATAAGCGAATGGATGGAGACGCTCAGGGTTACCAGAATATTGTGACAAAACTGCACCCACTCCCAGCTCCGAAGCATCTATTTCAATAACGAAGGCCTTATGAATATCTGGATGAATTAACACAGGTGCCGAAGTAAAGGCCCGTTTCAAGGTTAGAAAGGCCTCACAAGCAGAGGGAGACCAGTTAGCAGTAAAAGCCCCCTTGCGGGTAAGATTGGTAAGGGGTGCAACAACATGGGAAAACCCTTTTATGAAACGCCGATAAAAATTTGCAAAACCTAGAAAATGTTGCAATTCCTTTAAAGTTTTGGGTTGGACCCAATCCTGAACAGCTGAAACCTTCCCCGCGTCCATCTCCAAACCCTGGTTGGTAATAACATACCCTAGGAAGGGAACTGTAGTGACTTCAAACACGCACTTAGACAGTTTAGCAAATAAGTTGTTCTCTCTTCATTTTTGTAGCACCAACTTAACATGGTGTCTGTGCTCCAGTAAAGAATTAGAAAAAATTAGAATATCATCTAAGTAGATGACTACAAATCTACCGAGATATTCCCTGAATATATCATTAGCAAAATCTTGGAAAACGGCGGGCGCATTACAAAGACCGAAGGGCATGACCAGGTACTCGTAGTGCCCATCCTTCACATTAAATGTTTTCCACTCGTCCCCCTGTCGGATGTGAATCAGATTGTAAGCCCCTCTCAAATCCAATTTGGAGAAAATTCGAGCTCCTGTGACTTGATTGAACAGATCCCCGATCAAGGGTAAGGGGTATCGGTTCTTAACCGTGATCTTATTCAAAGCTCGATAATCTATACACGGTCTTAGGCCACCATCTTTTTTCTCGACAAAAAAGAAACTGGCTCCAGCAGGCGAGATAGAGGGACGGATAAATCCTTTCCTTAAATTCTCGGTAATATACTCCCTCATAGCTTGCTCCTCAGGCAGAGTGAGGTTATAAATCTTTCCCCTAGGGGGAATAGTGCCAGGAAGCAGGTCAATGGGGCAGTCATAGGACCGATGTGGCGGTAGGGTATCAGCGGAGCGTTCGGAGAATACATCGATCCAATCAGCATATGGCTGAGGTAATTCCTGTGGTAAGACTTGAACGCTTCTGAGGCCTGTAGTAAAACAATGACCTTTACAGTGATCACTCCACTTGGTCAATTCCCCAGCCCGCCAATCTAACACCGGGTTATGGAGTTGCAACCAGGGGTATCCCAAAACCACCGGAGTTTCTGGACAATCAAAAATAAAGAATTCTAAGAATTCAGAGTGGGAAGAGCCAACAATTAGTCTGAGAGGTGGGGTCTTGGTGTTTATAGGACCTCCCTGGATTGCCTTCCCATTGATAGCTAGAACTTGTAAGGATCTTTCAAGTGGAACTAAAGGGATCCCTAAAGTGGAGATCATGCTCCTGTCCAAAAAGTTTCCAGCCGCACCACTGTCTATGAAGGCGGAAACTGTCTGCTTAGAGGACCCCCAAAACAAATTAATAGGTACAAGCATCTTATTCTGGCGAGAGTTACAAACTGACTCACCCAGATCAGTACTCTCTACCTGGTCTGGGTGCGGAAGTTTTCCGCCGGTTTCCCCTTGTTGGGACAGGACCCTGCAAAATGACCAGAATTCCCGCAATACAGGATCGCCTACGCTGCTTCTCCTCTTGGGATAAGCGGGTTCTCCCTAATTGCATAGGTTCTTCCTGGGAAGATGATGAGGTATTTTCACCACGGGGAAGTGGGGATCTAAGACTCTGGACTGAAGGACGTGGGAGCCCTGCCTCTCTCCCTGGCCCTTTCTCTAAGACTATTTTAATGGAGACCTGCATTAATTGATCTAGGTCCGCTGGCGGGGGAAAATTGACTAAAGCGTCTTTGATGTTATCCGACAGTCCCACCCTGAACTGACTACACAAAGCTGGATCGTTCCACCTAGCTTCGATAGCCTAGCGGCGGAATTCAGCACTGTAGTCTTCAGCCGAATTCCGTCCTTGTTTTAAGGCATGAAGCCTATTCTCTGCGGTAGACTGTATATCTGGATCGGCGTATAAAACGCCCATAGCATTGAAGAAGGCAGTCACTGATTGTAGGGCAATGTCATGAGACGGTAAACTAAAGGCCCAGGACTGTGGGTCTCCTTGAAGCAAGGAAATGACCAGGCCTACTCGTTGGACCTCTGTGCCAGAGGAGATAGGTCTTAACTTAAAATATAGTTCGCAGGCATTCTTGAAATTGGAAAATTTTGCTCGTTCTCCCAAAAATTTCTCAGGCAGTGGAATCTTAGGTTCGGAGAAATGAGGTGGTACAGAGGAAGTCGGCACTTGACGAGACTCCTGAGTGGCCACTCTTTGAGCGAGTTGGTTGATCGCTGTGGCCATAGCTTGCACCTGCTGTACCAGGTCATCCATGTTTTGGCCTGTGATAATGTCACGCTAGGGGGTAACTCCAGATCTCTTGATGAACTCGCAACCCCCAATCTCCACAGCCAGCTTCACCTATAGGAGCCCCCGCTTGCCGGGACGCAAGTACGCCTACCCGGAATCGGTTGCCCCCAGGACTTATTGGCTCAAAGGATGCAAGCTTATATGGAGAGATCTGGAGAACCAATAACTGGAGCGTGAGTGACGGAAGTCCAGAAACAGGCAATAGGTCGATAACAGGAAGGCAGAGATCGTAGCGGCACCAAGGATCAGGCAAGATGTAGTCGGGGTACAGGCTGAGGTCGGCAACAGGGGTTCAGGATCAAAAGGCGTCAATACAGGCAGAGGTTGGCAACAGGGATTCAGGATCGAGAATGGTCAGTACAATCAAATCGACAACAGGCTAAACTTCACAGGAATAGAGTACACAAGGTTCTGAGCGCTATCACAGTCACTGAGTGAATGGTGGGGAAAGACTTTATAGGGACAGGACATGATTGGGTGAAGGGAAGGAGAGAGTGTGATTGGTGCAACTAGGATCGCAGACCTCATAGGGTGACAGGGTCTGCAACTTTAAACTAACTGGCCATGACACTGAAAGGGGCGTTCCCCACAGCTGAGCTTCAGGCTCAGCTCTTCCTCCGGCGGCCGCGCTGAGCGCAGCGCCGCCGGAGGGCATAGAACGGATGTGCGTGGGCGCGAGCACGCGTGTCAGTGCCGGAGACGCCAGCTGCAGAGGAGGAGGGAGGCGCGCCCGCACGGGAGCGAGCCGCCGCCCGGCGCGGCCGGCGCCCGAGCGAGGAGACGGCGGGAACAACGCTGGACCGGGGGTCAGGTAAGGGAATCCTGACAGTGCCTGCCTCTAGCGAACACGTCTCGCAGACACTAAAGTCAACCGGTGTTAAGAGTTAATTGTTGTGGGTTTAGGGAATAAGCTTGCCACAGATGGGGTTAGGTGGAGCAGGGTGGGATTGGGTATTGTTTAATAAAGTTTTGTGAGGGTGGGATAGTGGTATTCCGAGGCTAAGTCATTGTTAACCAGTGTTTATTAAGGTTTTGGATGAGTGGAAGTGTTACTCTGGTAATTGTTAGCTTGGAGAAGCAGCAATTTTTTTGGGACTTTACAATTGTAACTGCAATGGTAAGTGTTTTATTATGTAACCTGAAAAGCATAAATAAAAACGTAAAAAAAAAAAGTTGCCTAAAGAATCTATTAAAAGCAAAGCCAGCTACTGCACTTAGAACACATACGGTATTTACATATAATCAGAGATTTTGAGATGCTTTGAATTGATGGGGGGAGGGGAGAAAGTTAGTGTGTGCCTGGACAGAACTTTAAATAAATGTGAAAACTTGCTGGCCTCCTGACTGAGCGTTTGTTTTGTCCTTGCAGTGCTGTGATGTGGAAGTTCTTTTTGCTGATCCTAAACACTGTTTTGACGGGAAATAAATGTGAACTGCGCAGCATTCAGCTTTATTCATGCACACTAGTGAGTCTCGCTGATGATTTGGATTGTTTCAGAAAGAATGATTTGTTAAAATGGTATTGCTAACCTAAATTGTAGAGCAGCCATTCACTGCACACCATAGCAGGAGCTCTGAGATTGCTCTAATCTACAGCTAGCCATGCATTAGAGATCCAATTTATACCAAAATAATCAGACATTCAGACAAGCATTTGTCCTTAAAGTGGCCCTCCAGTCAAGAAAATAAAGTTTGGTCATTTGCTCCTCTAAAGACCCCCTTCAACAATCCGTGGAGCATGCTGAAAGGGCAGATGTTGTCAAATAGCTACGCTCCTAGAGCTACAAGGGAGCAGCCATCTTGGATCAATCCTGAGAGCACTGCTTACACGTGAGCATGAGTAGGGGATTCGGGAGAGCCTGTACTAGCACACAGGCACACTGTAGGTGAGCTGTGAGTTTCTTTATGATCAGCTCAACCAACCATAGAGATTGTATCTATTTCCACACAGAATGTTGAAAGAAGATAACATCTGTGATGTTCTGAAAGCCTCTAGAGAAAGACACCGCTGTTGCAAAGCTATATTGTTTGTGCAGCAGAGTTTGGACTTTTAACAGAAAATGTCTTGTTTGCAATTTTTTGAGTGTTTTCTCAATATTTTCTGGATAAAATATGTGAAAATACGGTACCACATATGTATCGGTAGGCACCCATTCCTGTCCAGGAGACATTTTTTGAGATTTTCAAATAGAATACAACTACCATGTGCACTAGCAAGGGTTAAAGAGGAGCAACAGACCCCTCTTTTCCTTTATGGGTTATTTTTCCTCAATGTGGCTGCATCCTGAATTTGGATGCCCTGCTGTGTGTATCCTTCCCCCCACAGGTCGCCCCATAAACTCGCCTCACTGTCGCTCCCATGGTGCAAACTCGGGTGAGAGAGAGCGTGCTGATTAGATGAGCGGGCCATTCAACCAATCCGCACACTCACTTTCACTCCATGAATGGCTAAGCAGCCGAAGGTAGCCAAGGGCTCCAGGAGAAGGTGAGTGAATCTGGGCTTCTGGGGGGTTTTACACAGCGGGCATCTTAATTTGCGATGCCCCAGGGAGTGGAACTTGGACAGCCCTGGAGTCTTTTAGACTTCAGGCTTGCCAATGTTCCTCTTTAAATTTAAAAAAAAATGGTGTAGGGTCTCCCCTCTCTGGGGAGGGGGGAATCCACGCTTTAAAAAATATGTTTACCAGCAAAACCAGCCTGGACACCAATTATTGGGCCTGCTACACCAGGTCGCGGAGGCCAAATGGCCAGTCCCCAGCCCTGAACGCTAACAGCCCGCATAGCCTATAGCTGCTGGGCCATGGGTTCTTGTGCACCCCTCTGGGATTGGAAGATGCAGATAATGGGGCTGGGGGTTATGACAAGTCACCCACTTGTTGGCAGGACTTGACAACCTCTCCTGTCCTGTGAACTGGTATAAGGGGTCTCAAGTGAAAAGAAAAACACAAAAAAAGTAATCTCATTCGCTGTTGCGCCAGCGAGCGAGCTGTTAGAATATATTTTTTGAAAGTTTGGAAACCATATCACCCTATGGGCTACGTTTTCCAAAAATTATAAACAATTATACCTCATTGGAAAAATGAAGCACCTCACCTGTAAATATGCCCCATCACACGTGCAAGTGATTTTTGTTAAAGTGGACCAAAACACAAGCTTGACTAAAAATTCCAGGGCCGCTTGATTCTCTCCCCCGGGGACACCCAGAATCAGGATGCCTTGCCCCGGGTTGCCCTGCAAACTCACCTTCTTCCATGATCGAATGGCGCATGTGCAAGCAGCGCCGCTCCCTGCTATACCACACACACACTCCAGGCATTTGTGAATGGCTGGAGCAGTCTCGCTCCCTGAGGGTACTGAGAATGCACCCCTGGCACACTGGGGTCTGCTTGGCTACACTCAACTGGAGTCTTAGATGATTCTTAGACAAGTGGCAGGAGCAGATCCGATTGAACGAGAGATCGCGCATGCACCATAGGATCGGGGAAAGGTGAATTAGATTGAGCGACCTGGGGGTTTCAAACAGTGGAGCATCCCGTATTGGGGGGCAAGGACCAAATCCCGGGATAGTCAAAATCCTGGGTTTTTTTCCACTTTGAAGAAAAATTAGAACATATATTTTTATTGCACTTTTTTGTGTATTAAAAAGCTCACCAAGATGAAGGCGGCAATTCACACACAAATGTATGCCCACAACTGAACTTGCTTCATTAAATCTTTAGCATGACCCCTATTGTTTCTCCACACTGGAGAGCCTGTCTGGAGCTTGTGGTTTTGTTGTAAGCAGCCCACACAAAAATAGCAATATTTTATTAGATACATTTAAAAAGCAACCTTCGATGCACAAATGTATTTGGACCCACCAACACACCAATTAATACAGACATATACATTACGGGTATACATAAGATCCATGAGTTGCATACAGAGTATGGTTTTACATTGATTTTCAAAAATTAGTCCTATGACTTGGGGTGGACTAGTTTCGCCTTAGAATTGGCTTCCTCAGCGCCCTGTTAAGCATGTGTGTATACAAAGACATAGACCATATAGATAAATAAGTATATACACTAAAAGTATGACATGAATAAAATCATATTATATCTTGATAGTACCTGATATAGTAGATAATACTCACAGCTTGGGTGGCCCACGATATGTAACAATAGCCTGTCCTTTGGTTTTGAATAAAGCCAAAATCCTGATGGTAACAATTTTAGAAGTTTTTTATGAGGAAAAGAATAGATGCAGGGAGTAATGGATCCTAGGACAGACATTAAACCACGCCTTTATTAATATAGATGGGGAATATAAGATAACTGTATATAATAAATGCCAGCGCCTCAATAAATAAAGGTATGCGCTGGGTGTTTTAAATTAACGTAACCACTCAATGATGCTGCGTGGAGGGGGAGGAGGAGAAGCACAACCCCCTGTATACGTCTGTCCTTAACAGCGCCAGCATAATGCGGAAGGCGAGGCTGCACGCTTGTACGGGTGCCTATCTAGTGTCCGCTGGATGACGAGCTAGCCGGAGCCCCGCCCTCCGCCAGCCTCACTGTATACGTCAGAGATTGCCAGGGGAGCGGGGACGGCGTGCAACGTCACAGGCGTCATGCGCTGCTGACTATTGCCCACAGAGGAGGTGGGGTGCAGACAGCACTCCAGCCCCTCCCAGAGGCCTTTTGCGTGTCTGCGAGGCCGCCATAGGAGTGGAGACCACGGTGTACAGTTGTATAAAGAAACTTGGACATTTCATTATTGTTCTTTAAAAAGAGAATAAAAGAAAAATGAACTTTGATGCACAATAAGGTGCCAGCCGGGACTTCAAAAACACACATTATAACCGATAATGCAGGTAATAGTGACATTATCTGTGCAGACAAATCTACATCTGTATGTCACATTCCTCATGGCTCTACATACAAAACAATATACTAATATAGAACCCAGCCTACAGACTATTGTTACTATTATTATTGTTAGTTCATGGTATGGCACGCAGGTTCCAAATATCTCCCCACACTCCATCTATAGGGGGCTCCACCTCATTTTTTGTTTTATGTAGTAAAGTCTGTATAAGGATAATGTAAGTCAATATTACACAATAACTGCCCATATAGGCAGTATTATTAATTTGTGAGCTATCCAGGCTATGAGGAAGCAGAGGATTAAAAAAAAAAAAATTATATCATAAGAAAGATATGTAGCTTATGGATTCATTCAGACCGAGATAACGGTGAGCCTGAAAGTGCTGTATCCACTGCGTCTCCCGCTGTAAGGTACGTTTTTATACATCCCCCCTCTTGTGGATTATTGTGAATTCTGTCTAATCCAACAACAGACATTTCTTTTGGATTTTGTCTGTGGGATTCTAAAAAGTGTCTACCTACCGGGGTTTTTGTATTACCTATTTTTATGTCGTAAGAATGCTCATAAATTCTTTTACGCAGCTCCCGGTTTGTTTTCCCTATGTAGAATCTATCACAGGTACACATCAGAGCATAAATAATGTTTGTGCTCTTACAGTTTATGAAATGTTTCAATTTATGGGCTGGTGACTTTACAGATTTTGTTTGTTATATATATTGACACATGCTACACGATTGACACTTGAAAGTTCCCACTGTATTACAGCAGAGTGGTCGTTTTATTTGCCGATAATGGCTTTGAACTAAGCGGTCTTTCAAATTTTTTTACCTCCAAAACACAAATCTAGGTTTATTAGGAATATGTTTGTTTAAAGTGAACCAACACCCAGGGGTGATCGGCTCGGGAATCTATAAGATGGGGTGAAACCCCCCCCAAAACCCAAAAAAAACCTGCCGCGCGCCCTGTAAGAGTGACGTGCGGGAGGTGGCGGCGGACGCGCTGTCTTGTCCGTCGCTGTCACCCGCTTGTCCGTCGGCGGGGATTGGACGGCGCGGTCACGTGGGAGCGTGGTGAGGTTTTTGGGGCTTTCTGGGGGGTTTCTTTCACAATATCTTTATTGAAAGATTCAGGTTGAACAGCATTATGATAATACAATAACATATCGTTACATATCGTTGATATCAACAGCATAATAATCACATATCTGAATCAGTGTTTTTACCATTTTTGTAACACTTATAACGAAGGGAGAAAAAAATCAACTGAATTATGGGTCTGACTCCATCCCCCGCCTGTCGAAGAGGGACGAAGCCCACCTGGTCCCGATGTACCAAGGAGCCCAAGAAATCATTAATCCTAGTGGCCCACATTTTTGAAAATAATTTAAGGTCGGTATTTAACAAAGAGATGGGTCTATAATTGCTCCACTGTTGATGGTCTTTCCCGGGCTTCGGGATCATAACCACATTTGCCTTCAGCATCTCGCTCTCAAATTGGTTTCCTTCCAGAACATAATTAAACAAGGTAGTCAAGGGGGGGACCACCTCCTGGGTAAGTTTTTTATAAAAGACCGCCGTCAGGCCATCAGGGCCAGGCCTCCTCCCTGATTTAAGGGTCCCAATAGCCGTCCGTACCTCCTCCTCAGTGATGGGGGCATCCATCCCCTGCCTCTGCTGCTCAGAAACCAATGGCAGTTCAATATTTTCAAAGAATGCTGTGGCTTTCCTGTGATCTAATCCCTGGGGGGGCCCATATAACTTAGATAACCCACTCCTGAATGTTTCCAGAATCTTTTCAGGGTTGGTAGTGAGTTGGCCTCCATTCATTTTCAACTTGATGGGGGGCATTGGAAAATCTTGACATCTAAGTTGAGATGCTAATAATGAGTTGGGCTTATTGCTACATGCATAATATCTTTGCCTTGACCATCTATATCGAGTTTCAGCCTGTTCAATCTGCACTTGATTTAAGGCCACCCTTGCCCTCTCCAATCTGACCTCCTCCTCCCTCCTGCCCGTATCCTTAAACCCCCTCGCAGCTTCAGAATATTCCCGCTCCAAGCGGGCCGACTGTGCTATTCTTTCCCTCTTTTTCTTTGAGGCCTGCCCCAAAAAGTGTCCCCTTATTACTGCTTTAAATGCCCCCCAGAGTGTCGCCGGGGATTGCACAGTGCCCATGTTGTGCTCAAAGTACTCCATTGCTACCTGCTTGGCTCCCTGGACCATGTCCTCTGAAGCCAAGAGGGATTCATTCAAAACCCACGGGGATGGTCCGGTTCGCATTACCAAGCCCGAGCAGACTATAAGGACCATGTCATGGTCTGTCCATGGCACAGGCTTTATCTCCGCCCGCCTAACCTGTGGCAACAGACCTCTTCCTACGAATATATGATCGATCCGAGAATGAAGATGGTGCGGGTGGGAATAGTGCGTGTAGTCCCGCTTCCCTGGATTTAGTTCACGCCAAGCGTCCACCATCTGCACTCCTTGGATTATGCTAAGAAAGGCTTTAGACTCCCCCAACACATGAGGAGAGGGCAAAGAGGACCTGTCGAGCCTATCTGGTAGCGTCAAATTTGAGTCCCCACACATTAGAATAGCTCCCTGCGCATAGGTCTTGAGCAATTCACACACCCTGGCCAGGAAACGGACCTGGCGACTATTAGGAGCATAATAACACAGCAATGTAACTGGCGTATCCTGCAAAGTCCCCACTAGCAGTAGGTACCTACCCTTGGGGTCTATCATTTGTTTAGAGCATGTGAAAGGAGAATTTCTGTGAAACGCTATTAATACCCCACAGTGCTTCTTTTCAGCTGTGGCCTGGTAAAACTGCGGGTATTTCGGGTGGAGGTACCTGGGCGAGGATGAGGACGAAAAATGTGTCTCCTGTAAGCACACCACGTCTGCCTTAAAGTGGACCAACACCCACGGGTGATCGGCCCGGGAATCTATAAGATTCCCGGGCCGATCACCCCCCACCCCGCGGGACATCCGAGATCGGGATGTCCCGCGGGGTGAAACCCCCCCAAACACCCCAAACTCCTTACCTTATCTTCGGCGGCGGCCGTCCGCCGCCGCCTCCCTCGCGCTCCTGTAGGCGTGCGCGTGCCCGCGCCGGCCGTCTGCGAATGGCCGGCGGGGGCGCGCGCACGCCGAAAGTGACGCGAGGGAGGCGGCGGCGGCGGCGGCTGCCGCTTAGACGTTCCTGATCCTCGCTTGTACGTCGGCGCTGGGAGCGGGGAGAGGTGTGTTTTTGGGGGGGTTAGGGGGGGTTTCACACAGCGGGGCACCCCGATCGGGGGTGCCCCACCGAAGTGGACCAAGACCCAGGATAGTCAAAATCCTGGGTGTTGGTCCACTTTAAGCGCAACAGAAGCTCTAAATGCCCTTGACCGCTTATTAGGGGAGTTGAGGCCTTGAGCATTAAGGGAGACCACTTTCACCGACATCTCTTGCCTTCAAGAACACTATAGTTGACATTATTAGTCATTTTCTGGGGAACAGCACCTCCCCGGGTACTAGGGCGGGGGGGAGGGGGAAAGACAGGGCCAAGGGGGGCTGGGATGGGGGGTAAACATAATAAGACAAGACAATACACACTATTAAGCACTATCCAAATATACACATAACAACCTACAGTATTAAAAACCATGTGTAGGCCGATAATAATCAGCCTATTGTGGAACAATCCACAATTAGCATACCACCAGGGTCGTGCCTCTGGGGGAATGCTAGGGGGTAGGCACGGTATATCCCCCGGGCCGGCGGGGCAGCTCAATCAATCATTTTCTTAACTGTACATAACAATCAATTTTCCACTAAGGCACTTGACTAGCAGACAGGGAGAAGCTTCATATCAGGAAGGGACTATCCCATCCTGCGACATACACGTGATCTGCCTCCAAAAGCCTGATCTCAGAATCAAATTGTACAAAGCAAGCCGGGCATAATGGGAAACTCAGGGCCCGCCCCCCACACCCCCACCGGCACTGCCGATCGGAGTGCCCGAGACAGGCCCCTCGCCCCCCACCCACCAAGCAGTGCAAATAGCTATCAACTAATCGTACATCTGACATTCAAGTAATTTAAGAAAATTTAAGAAATAGAAATGGCATTAATAAAAAGATTAAGCATATAAAACCACACAAATTTCACTTTCCCAATAGCTGGGAATGTCCAAAACTTCCACCCACAGAGAGGGTCACACCACCAAACCTCAGTAGTAGCTTGCTGGTCATCCCTCCGAAGTTGGCTAAAAAACCTGCGAGGACAAGTTCCTTAGGGCCTGCGACCGGTCGTTCCCCGATTTCCTCTGCTGTGAATCGTCCATCGTCGCGGCAGCATCTCTCCTTAGCTGTGAGTTTGTGGCCGAAACTGTAGGTAAGTCCTGGGAGACCTTAGATCCAGATAGGCCAAGCTGCAGTAATAGGTCCCTTAGTTCCTGGGGTTTCGCCGCTTGATGGATACGGCCGTTGTAAGGAAAGGACACCTTGAATGGAAAGCCCCATCGGTAGCTTATGTTGTGGGATCTGAGCATTTGCAAATAAGGTTTAAGGGCTCGCCGCTTAGCTATGGTGGATTGGGCAAGGTCCGCAAAAACTTGGTAGGAGTGACCCTGGAACTGCGTGAGGCCTTGTTCCCTCGCTGCTTTCACCACCGCCTCCTTGGTCTGGAAGTAGACAAACTTTACAATGATGTCCCTCGGGGGCCCATCAGGGCTGCGCCTGGTGAGGGCCCGGTGCGCTCGCTCCAGCTCCAGCCTTTCAAGTGGTATGGTAGGTGTCAGCTCTTGCAGTAACGCCATGATAGTACCTTGGGCGTCCTCCATCGACTCCGGGAGCCCCCGGAATCTGAGGTTGGAGCGGCGATTCCGGTTCTCCAGATCCTCTTGCATGTCCCTTAGAGCAGCGATTTCTTCATGCAAAATCTCCAATTCCTCCTCGTGGCCGTTCAGAACCGTGGTAACATCGGTTATATTGCTCTCTAAGGACGCAATTCTCTGCCCCTGCGCTTTCAGCTCCTTGATTAGCTGGGAGGTGCTCTTGGTGATTGCAGCCACCTCTTCCCGGATCACGGCTCTGATATGCTGTAATGAGGTATGATCCAACGCCATCTGCGGGCACTGGTCTTTCAGTTCAGAGGGAAATTGGGTTTGGCTGTCCCCCGAATCCAGGGAATCCTCTGAATGGGTCACCGAGGGGGCCGGGGCTCCCCCTTCCTCCTCACCTCGTGCTGCGCGTGCAGTGACTGGGTGTGCTGCGGCCGCCATCTTGCTTCCCGGCTGCAAGGCCCTGTGTGGCTTCGGCGGCCTTTGCTTGTTTCTGCGGGTCTGACGCATACTCCGACCGGAGGAGAGTCACCCCCCGATCCTCTCCCCGCTGTTTGCGCCACTTATCTGTGCTTTTCGCTGCGTTAAGCCGCCCCTTCAGGCCCGGGTTTGCGGAGCTCTAGCAGAGTGCGACCATCCGCCGGCTCCGCGCGCATGCGCCCCCCCTTTCTGGGGGGTTTCACACAGCGGGGCACCCCCAATCGGGGTGCCCCCTAAGTGGACCAAAACCCAGGATAGTCAAAATCCTGGGTGTTGGTCCACTTTAAGCAAGTGTCGTTTTGTAGCACGTGCCAATGTTTCCGAAAAATTTGTTTAATAAGATGATGATGGGTTGAAAATGTCAAAATCATAGAAAGGGAGAAATCTTTCTTGTTTATTCTGAGTTTGTATAACAATTCATCCCTGGGCCTGCTTTTGGCTCATTTGTATGCCTGTCGTAATACGGCTGTATTATAGCCTCTGTTGGATAGTCTCAAATAAATGCTGTTAGTGGCCTGTTGAAAGTCCACTTCAGAACTACAGTTACGGCGAGCCCTGATGTACTCGCCGTATGGGATGCTTTTTAACAAGGGTTTTGGATGGTATTGGAAGCCCCTAGCATTGTATTCGCAGCAGTGGGCTTTTCGGAAGAACTTAGCAGTCACTAGTCCCTCTTGGCTCAGTACAATTGTCAGATATAAAAAATTAATCGATGTTTGGCTGAACGCTACTGTAAATTTTAAATTTAGTTGATTTTTGTTGAGTTCTGAGACAAATTTCTGCAAATTATTTTGTGTGTTTGTCCAAATAAAGATAATGTCATCAATATATCTGTGCAACGTGGCACAGATATCCAGACAACTTGTCCTCAGCCCACACCCAACCCTCACCTTGGTACAGTTTATATATACCTCACTGGAAAACCCAGTTTTGAAGGGCAATATTTTACAAAAATACTTTAAACAAAAATAAGGATTTTTTTAACCCTTTTTAGCTTTAAATTTATTTCAGGTTACAAATGAAAACATGTTTTCTAAAATAATTTTAATTTAAGAAAACTTTTTACATTCATCTAACCTTCTCAGACTTTAAAATGAAAAATTCTGATTTCTGCTCCCTTAAAGTGGACCAAAACTCACCCTGGGGTCTGAGACTCTGAGGTATACTCTCTCTCCATAGGACATCCTGAACTGGGTTGCCCTGCTGTGTGAAACCTCCCAGGGCACCCTAAATTCTTACCTTTCCCCCAAGCCCATGGTGCATGCATGGCCAGCGCCTGCATCACTTGCATCCCTTCTCGATGTGCACAGCCTCGGCTGTGCAAGAGATGCTGCACACTGCTGTATTTCTATTCAGCTGCACATTAATATGCGTAGCAGGGTTAGGTGATTCGAGGAGCTGCCACTTCTGCGCCATGGGCTGGAGGAGCAGTGAGTCTGCCTTGCATTCTGGGGGGTTTCACACAACGGGGTCGGATGAGCAGCCGCGCATGTGCCATAGGACTGGGAAGAGGTGAGTTTCTTCGGGTGATCTAGGAGGTTTCATGCAGGGGGGAAAGAACCGAAAGCCAGGATAGTGAAAATCCTGGCTTTTGGTCCACTTTAAGTACTGTTGTACTTTGTGTCCTTTTGAATTCACCTTCATTATCACTTTGAAGTATGACAGGTTTCCTCTGAAATGTGTAATTTGCCTTTACTACATAGTCTTGTAATTTGTCAAGAACTTCACTCTTGTGTTGCATTAGATAAGTGACTGTGTACTTTTGAATAGTCACCTATAAACATCACTATGTACCTGTTGCCTCCAGGTGTAGGTGGGTTTAAGGGACCACATACATTCACACTGTGAACTAGGTCCAGTGGTCTTGAAGCTCTATTCTGACTGACTTTAGGAAGTGTTGCTATTCTAAGCAGACAGCACGTCCTGCTCCAGATATAGTCCTTACATGTGGGTATACCTCCGCCTTCAGTGCCGTGCACTGCAGAACATGAAGGAAACAAGCTCCTCCCGGCCCTACATATACCGGAGGACCTCCC
The DNA here is from genome assembly GCA_027917425.1 of Gastrophryne carolinensis. Taxonomy (NCBI): domain Eukaryota; kingdom Metazoa; phylum Chordata; class Amphibia; order Anura; family Microhylidae; genus Gastrophryne; species Gastrophryne carolinensis. The sequence goes on from CM051239.1 coordinate 122,524,691, forward strand.
ACAAATCCCCAGATTTCTCTGCAGTGCTTGAACTGCGAAGACATGAAGTATCATGCTCTCGCAGGCGAGCGGGGCTTACAACCCGAGGCCCTGCGGGACTATTTCCACCCGTCCTCGTTGTGAACTAATGCCTCCCAGCCTGGGCTGCGTTGGGTCGGGTGAAGGTAGGCAGCACCTAGTGTGCTTATGGAGCTAGACTCCACCGCAATCCCCCTCCATAGGGTAGGCGGTTAAGGCGTATGGTGAGCCTTCTATTGGATGCCCCTCCCGCACTAGTGCCCCTCGCCCGGTGTAGCGGTGAACCCAGTATATTGGATCACCTTCCTCCCTAGATTTCCCCGTTAGTGGGGGAAAAAAGAGGGGGGGGGGGGTCGTGTGTACGACGGCTAATCCTTGCCCTAATCACACTAGTCAACCATTGTCTTATTTGGTCCTTGGAGTCAGAGCTGCGCTTTACTCTCTGTTTCTGGGGATGATTCTGGATTCAGTTCAGTCAAGGATATTCCTTCCTCCACAGAAGGTGGAAGCTCTGACAACGCAGGTGAGGTCCCTGCTCTCGAGCCCTCATCCCTCTATCAGGCAGGGAATGCAGTTGGTGGGCTCGATGGTGGCAAGCTTCGAGGCGGTGCCCTTTGCCCAATTTCATTTGAGAACTCTGCAGCTTCACCTTCTGTCAGTTTGGAACAAGGACCCAGCGTCCTTGGACGAGATCTGGGTGCTTCCCTCCTCGGTCAGACAATCCCTGGCGTGGTGGATGGACCACAGGAACTTGACAAGGGGCAGATCCTTCCTGGCTCCCTCCTGGGAGACGGTCACAACGGATGCCAGTCTCTTGGGCTGGGGGGGATTCTGGAAGTCCCTGCGTTTCCAGGGGAGGTGGGGCCCTCAGGAGGCCCATCTACCCATCAATGTCCTGGAACTCAGGGCGGTCAGGTTGGTGCTGGAACAATTGACCCAGCACCTGAAGGGTCTGGCGATTCAGGTACGCTCAGACAACAGGACGGCGGTGGCCTACATCAATCATCAGGGAGGAACCCGGAGCAAGGGTGCTCTCCAGGAGGTGTCTCTGATTCTAACATGGGCAGAGACCAATGTTCAATGCATCTCGGCTGTTTACATTCCGGGGGCGGAAAATCTGCTAGCAGATGCCCTGAGCAGGGGGTCGTCCCGTCAGGGGGAGTGTTTCAGTCTCTGTGTCACCGTTGGGGTGTCCCAGACGTGGATCTGTTTGCGTCCCGTCACAATCACAAGCTACCGAGCTTTGTATCCCTGTGTCAGGATCCTCTGGCTCTGGCCACGGATGCCCTGTCAATGTCTTGGAAGGAGTTTCGGCTCCTCTATGCGTTTCCACCACTTCCCCTTCTGGGCAGAGTGCTACGCAAGATCGCTCTGGAAGGGGTAACCACTATTCTGGTGGCTCCAAGGTGGCCAAGAAGAGTGTGGTTCACAGACGTGGTTCAAATGGCAGTAGATCAGTACGATCTACCAAGGATTCCAGACCTCCTAACTCAGGGGTCTCTACGCCATCCCAATTTACTAACTCTGGCTTTGACGGCTTGGCTATTGAGACCACCATTTTAAAGGAAAAGGGTTTGTCCGCTTCTGTAGTGGCTACCATGGTCCAAGCCAGGAAGAAGACCTCTTCTGCCATATATTATAGGGTATGGCGTGCCTACATTGACTGGTGTGAATCCAGGTCTCTTCCCTGCAGGGAATTCTTAGTCTCCAGGGTGCTGGAGTTTTTACAACATGGTCTAGACTTAGGTCTGAAGCTTAGTACTTTGAAGGGCCAGGTTTCGGCCCTGTCTATCTTCTTTCAGAAGACCTTTGCCCAGCACTCTCTTATCAAGACTTTCTTTCAGGGGGTCACTCATGTGCACCCCCCCCCCCGGAAACCTATGGTTCCTGTTTGGGATCTGAATTTGGTTTTGTCGGCCCTGCAGGGTCCTCCTTTTGAGCCTATTCATGAAGCAGCTCTTGCTGTTCTCACGCTCAAGGTGGTCTTTCTGGTAGCCATTACCTCGGTTAGACGTGTGTCTGAGTTGGCTGCTTTGTCTATTCAGCCTCCCTACTTTGAGAGACACCGGGATAAGGTGGTGTTTCGCTTCAAGCCAGACTTTCTGCCTAAGGTTGTGTCTGCGTTTCATTTGAATCAAGATATTGTTCTTCCTTCCTTGTGCCCTAATCCTAGTAACCCTACATTCCCTGGATGTGGTTAGGTGTGTCAAGTCTTACCTGGTTACCACTCAGGCGTTTAGGAAGACGGATGGTCACTTGGTTGTGCCTCACGGGCCTAGGAAAGGTTTGGCTCCCGCCAAGTCTACCATCAGTAAATGGATTCTTCAGGCTGTGGTTCAAGCCTATACTACTAAGGGGAAGACTCCTCCCTTTCGTCTTACTGCTCATTCTACTAGAGCTGTTGGGGCTTCTTGGGCTTTTCAGCACCAGGCCTCTGTGGAGCAAGTTTGCAAGGCTGCTACTTGGTCTTCCGTTCATACCTTTACAAAGGTTTGAAGGGTTTTTAACCCTTAAAAACCCCCCAAAAATGGGGTCCTCCCCCCTCTGGGAGGGGGGACCCTATGTCATTTTTATTTTAATTAACCCCTTATGCTCTGTCGCCCAGCAGCTATTAAAGCCTTCCAGCAGGTGAGCAGAAGCCAGTGATTGGGAAGGGACACAGTGCAAGATGGATGGGAGGTAAGTATTAAAAAAAAAAAAAAAAAAAATTATAAAATATTTTTTACTCTGTGTGTGCGGTGTGTTTTTTTTTACACTTAACCCCTTGTGAACTGGTAAGGGGTCCAAGAGATCCCTATAACAGTTCACAAGGCTGGGGGCTGGCAAGTCACCTGTGGATAGCGGGTGACTTGCCATTAACCCCCGGCACCCCCATTACCTGCTTTACCAAAGCCTGGGGAGGGGCAGAAGAGCCCGTGGCCATGGGCTATGCGGGCTTGTACCCTGCAGGGCCAGGGGCCACGAAAGCTGGCCCCTGCGCCCTGTTCCTACAAGCCCTGCATAGCTGGTCCTGGGCTAGTTACTTTAGGTAAGGGGGACCCCATGTCGGGAGGGGGGGCTCTATGTAATTTTTTTTCTTGATTTAATCCTTTGTAGTGTGGATGGTAGTTGTATTTTATTTGTAAATGTTATAAAGTACTTGTTTCAGTTTGGGGGGGTCTCCTGGGCAGGAACGGGGGGCTACTGATAAATATGTGGTACCGTTCTAATCGGTAGAAATGGGGCTTTCTCATGCACATTTTTTATTTAAAATAAAGGAGACGATTTTCTAAAAAAAATGTATTTATTTGTTTTGCTTAATAATAATATTGTAAAAAACAGAATTAAATTTACAAACAAGACATTTCATGTTAAAGCCTAAACTCTGCTGCAAATATATATATATAATTTTCCTGAAAATTCCAGCAAAAATGGGGAAAAATGACCTGTCAACAGAGGGTGACAAAATCTTAAGTAGGCTGGCAATTAAAAGGGTTAAAAGTAGCTATGCATGTTGGGTATTGTTCTGTTCGGGGGACCTTGTGCTTTCAGACTTTTTCTTGTTTGCATATTTATATTTTAGGAAAAGGTGTTTTTTATTCAGCTTTTTTTTGAGGGAATAATTCCAGAAAGATGAGGGATTCATTCCAGAAAGATGAGCCCACTACAACAAGCTGGGTACGCTTAGAAAGCTAAACATGTACTTTCAGGGAATATATGGTTTATGGGGGATATTCCAAATGTAAAGGATTGTTTTGGTTGAAAAATCGCAAGGCGCGCACTTTGTCTGCAGAGCTGAAATTTTCAAGTAAAATTGCCGTTACGCACATGCTTTACTTTGGGGTGTTTGCCAACTCTTCCCTTGACAGTAGCTATGCATGTTGGGTATCGTTCTGTTAGGGGGACCTTGCTTTTTCAGATTAAACTTGTTTTTTCTAGTTTGTATATAGTTTTTTTAGGAAAATGTGGAAGATTACATTGAGGGATTACTTCCAGAAAACTGTGACCACATCAACAAGGCTGGTACACCTAGAAAGCTTGAGGTGTGTACTTCCAGAGAATATATAGTTTGTTGGGGGTATTTCAAATGTAAAGGGTTGTTTTTCTGGAAAAACTGCAAGGTGCGCATAGCACATATCGCAGTTGTATTTTATCTGAAAATCCCCTAAAGCTCTGTTTCAGTTTGGGGGAGTCTCCTGGGCAGGAAAGGGTATCTACCTATACATATGTGGTACTGCTGTAATCAGGAGAAATTGGGATTTCACATGCAATAAGATTTTTTTGACAAACTTACATTTTTTATTACAAAAAAACACTACAAATTGTAAAAAAATGATTTTTTAAAATGTTTTTTCACATATTTCACCCAAAAAAACCTAAAAAAATGACAAACAAGCCCAGACTATGCTGAAAAAAACAATATATAATTTTCCTGGGAAATCCCTGAAAATCCCTTCAAAAATCACATTTGAACATGGGGAGCGCAAAATAGTGCAAAATGGTCTGGCAACAGAGGGTGACAAAAACTCCAGGTAGGCTGGCACTTAAAGGGTTAATAGCAGTTCTGGTGTCAGTTACTGTGGAGTCATGCACAAGCTCCTTTCTTCCCCGATACTCATCTATGAGCCTGGTCTTTACAAATGCTACTGTCGGACCTGTCTCAGACAGTGTCTCCAGCACATTAATCAGTGCAGCATATGTATGGGGTAAGCTGCGCAACAAAATGACAGCGGTGTGACTGTTATTCTCACTAAATGATCTGAGTTTTTCGATTACCTCCTGCTTGCCATTTATGTGCTCCTGCATGTCCTGCTCTCTGCTAAGTCTCATTTTGTAAAGTTTCCTCAGTAGAAACAGCTTGCTGTTTAAACTAGATTTCTCATGCAGTCTTTTCAGTACACCCCACATGCCTTTCCCTGTATTCTCACTGCATATGTGAATAAGCTGATCGTCTACTAATTGCTAGCTTATGGTGGCCCGTGCCTGTCTGTTTTTCATGTTCCAGTCCTGATTATTGTCCTGTGACCTCTCTGTAGTGATAACCTTCTCTCATCTCTGGATAATAGTATTTCCACGTTAAACTTCCATAGCTAATAGGTGTCATTGTTTAGCTTGGCCACTAAGAGTTTAAGTTCTGAACTGCTGGCCATTATCTTTCTTTATTTATAACAGTCTTACTTTTATACAGGAGATGTCCCTGTGGAAGCTTCTTTATGTCGATCTCCACAACGGCCGCGCTGTCTCCCATTTTGGGTTTTGCTCTGCCTGGGCTGTGCCTGGTCAATGGGCTTCATCCCGTCGCTATAGCTTCATTTGGTCACTGTGACTTAATTTGGTCATTGGGTCCATAATCTGTTGCAGTGTGTGAGTGCTGGGTGCATCGGTGTCGTAATCCAGATAGATATTAGTGGTATAACAGGAACTGGCTTTACTGGAAAATGAATGTAGTAAGAGAATGTCACCTTACATGGTGCATAACTGAGAGAGGATCATAGAGCAACTGACTGCACAGGAAAGACAACATATCAGTAAGATGCATAGAGAAACTACAGTTATGGGTCACAGCGCCATCTAGTGTCATAACTTGTCATAGATGTAAACTGCAGTAAACCTAGCAAAAGTCACTCCAGCAATAGACTAGACTACTGGAAGTCTGTTGTATCTCCAACAAATAGATCAGGCAGCAAGAGGACCTCCCTACAATTGAAAAATGGTTAGGAGAGGTACAAAAGATTAGAGAAATGCAGGAACTCACAGTGTCTCTGTATAGTATAGAGCAGTAGTCCTCAAACTTCCTCCTCAAGGGCCGAGACAGGCCAGGTTTTGCAGCTCTCCATGCTACTCCACAGGTGAATTAACTGGTGCTCAGACAGAGCTATAGCCCTAATTATTACATCTGTGCATCAGCATAGAGAGCTGCAAAACCTGGCCTGTCTCGGCCCTTGAGTTGGAAGTTTGAAGACTACTGGTATAGAGGATCAATATTGGTTGAGACCTGAGGCATTCATCCTGATGTGTCTACCTGACTACTGAACATGGCATGGGTGGTTTGTACACATTTTTTCCTCTTTCGGATATCACTTATTGATGCATTTTGAGCCTTGGTTAATTATGTGCAGATGATTGCCACTATGTTTTTCTTTTCTCCGTTGTATAGCACTATAGTGCTTTAGCACCTTTATCACTTCATTAGCATTTTTTCTTGGCTCTTCTATGATATAGGCTTTTGATTGGATATTAGAGATATGTGTGGGTAATATATACAGTTTTGATTTGATTTATTGGCACCCTTTCCATTTTACTTAATTTTTTTTTTTATTCTTTAGACGCTTTAGACTAAACTTGTGAAATTCTCAGGCGTACGGTTTTTACTCCCCTCCAACTTTTTTTTTTGGTTTTAATTTGTATCTATCTACTTTGCTACGTTTATTAGCTCTATGCAAAAATAAAATGTATGTACATAATAATTATTTACTTGTGCAGCTTTTGTTAGGGTTAATCTTCGGTTAGTGGGGTGATATACATCTCCCCAAAACTATCCTCTTCTTCCTCAATATTGGCTTCTATAAGAATCTATAAGAACCCCCCCCCCCCCCGAGTCCCAATTAAAAGCGTACCTCTTACCTTCTCCCCGATCCAACGGAATATGCACGAGCTGCGGCCGCCGGAAGCTATACCTTTGGCCGGAAGTGAGCCTGCGGCAGGCAATGCTTGTCAACTGGTGCGGGCACACACTCTGCTCATCTTAACCAAAATTGTTAAGCACCCTAATTGGACAAGAGCCAGCACATGCAGTAGGACCAGGGAAAGGTGAGTTATAGTGGGGTGGGGGGGGGGTTCACACAGCGAGGCATCGACCAAAACCTGAGATAGTCAAATTTCTGGGTTTCGGTCCACTTTAAAGAATCAGCTAGATAAAGTATGTTCTTACAGTGGGACATGATGCATGGTTTGTAGTAGCAGTACAACAAGTTTTGTATAATGTATAGATCATAAATATACATAAAAATACATTCTACATATATGCTCAATAAATATCTCTTTAGTTAAAGGAGCACTATCGCGAAAAAATGGCCCAATTATAAAAATCCTTATAAATATGCTGGATGGAGGGAGGAGGGCTCACTTATACACCCAGCATCAGGAAATATACAGCCAGGCTTGTTTTTTTTATTTTAATGGAAGGAAAAGGACATCTGGGGTGACAGTCTTTGTCACCCCTCATAGACTAAACCTGTAACCCCTGGATTTTATTCCTACCAGGGGAAGAAAACCACAAGCTTGGCGGGAGTTTTATTTAGTTCAGGTGTATGAGTGACCCCTCCACTTATTAGCTAACGTGTTTATATGGATTTTTCATATTACACAATTTCGCAATAGTGCTCCTTTAAGATGAATCGCTATTGTTGATGGTTTGGGAGCATCACTTTCACCTTTACATGGCCACTTATGATGTGATGCCCAAGTGAAGATGGCAGCACTGTTTTGCTCTTTGTACAACCGATTTAGCAAATGAAGTGGCTGAGATATGAAATGCTGCACTGGCAGTGTGTACTGTTAATGATGCCTCACGCTTTGAAATGCAAAGAAGCTCCCCAACATCCCCCGCCTCGGGAAGAGAAGTAAATACCAGATGTCAGATGCCTCAATCCTGTATACAGCTTTAGAATCTGTTTTAGTATATTACAGTTTTTGTGTTATATTCTGCTATGTGTTATCCGGTGTTTGCATATGTTGTATAATCCATGCTTCAGTGCTCTACACCTTAACCAAAAGCAGGAATCTAGGGTTAGCTGAGGCACTTACTCTTACAGGTTTAGAAAACTAAAGCTTGCCTCTTTTCTGAGTACACTAAAATACAAAGTACCACCTGTTTGATGGGAAGTAAAAGGGTGTAGGTTACAACTTTGCTTCCAGCATAATCAAACCACTGCCCAAGTGTTGTAGACATAGGGTGCAATTGTAGCTGTTGCAATTAATTGCATTTAGAGGTGCCTAAAGTGATACCATTGCTCTGTTTCTTATAAACAAGCTCCATCCGTTTATTTAGGTCTTTGGACCCACATCCTTACTATGAAGCCCTTTTTTGGCTAAATATACTTGTTTAGCTAAGATGACCCATGTGACCAAGTTATGTTGCTTCTATATGTCTTCATCCACATACCCTAGCCATGCAGGCTTCCCTATTTGCTAAAGTAGCCAAGTAATGGAATATCTCTTAGTCACATCCTAGTGATACAGGCCTTTATTGGCTAAAGAGACCTACTTGACCTAGTAATAGATTTTCTGTAGGTTTTTGCTCCCACATATCAACAATACATGACTCTTTATTGACTAAAGTGGCTTTACTGGACAAAGTAATCAGCTTTTTGTAGGTATTCAAGCTCACATCCTGGTTCTACAGGACTCTCTTTTGTCTAAAGACATGAACATGGTTAGGTGATGAAGTTTCTTTAGGCCATATCTAGCCACTTGACCAGGTAAAGTCTCTGTAGAGCCTTGGTCTCACATCCTGCGATACATATATCTCCATTGGCTTAAGAGGTCCACTTGATCCGTTAATGGCGCATCTGTAGATTTTTTATCCCATCCTAGCCATGCAAGCCCCACCTTTTGGAGACCAGATAATGAAGCTGTCACGTATTGCTGTAGGTACTTCTGGTAGGCACCATTTTTTATCTAGGTTGACAATCAATGCTTCTTAGCCCCGCCTTCCGTGTCTGCAACTATAATTGTAAAGCACTCAAAGTCCATTAGATATTGTTTATCCACCCCTTTGCTTCCACCTCTGTGTTCAATTCAATAGCATTGTACATCTTGAAGTTCTTGGTATATAAATATTTTTTTTCAATCAACAGTTGCCTTGAAAAAAAAACCCTCCCTATTATAGGTTTTGCAGGATATTGAGCCTACAGTTTTGTTGGCTGAACTGAACACTCATGTAACCACAGTATATATTTGAATATATATAAGTACGGACCCAAATGCGGCAACTGAGGATACAGTAAGGAAAATTATCAGGAGAGACTTAAACTTATCAGGAGAGACTTAAAGAACTTAATTTGTACAGTCTGGAGGAAAGAAGGGAGAGGGGGGACATGATTGAGACCTTTAAATATGTGAAAGGATTGAATAAGGTTCAGGAGGGAAGTGTTTTTAAGAAGAAGCTTAATGATAGAACAAGGGGGGAAGATCAGGAGCAATGTTAGAAAATATAATTTTACAGAAAGAGTAGTAGATGCTTGGAACAAACTTCCAGCAGAGGTATTTGAAAAATCAACAGTCACTGAATTTAAACATACCTGGGATAAGCACACATCTATCCTAAGATGAAGAGTACATACAGTATACACATAAGGGCAGACTAGATGGACCGTATGGTCTCCTTCTGCCGTCAACCTTCTATGCTTCTATGAAAAGGCTCATCACTTGGACCCGTACTCTAAGAAATGTAATAAGCTTACATAGTATTTATTACAATGTGAGAGGAATGGAAGGGAGGGGGGATTTGTCTTATTTAGATGTAGGTACGCTTTAAAGAGACTGACCAGGGAAGTAAAAAAAAAACTAAAATAAATAAACCTTTTCTTTTTCCCCAAGCAGCTGTTTATAGGTATGAATTGGAAACATTTTATTGATTATTTTTTTCCTGTCTAGTTCCCTTTTGGAGAAATCTAGTATAATTGCGTGTTGGTCAGGGACGTACATACCATAGAGGCAGGGGAGGCTGCTGCTATCAGCCCCTCTGGAGAAGGAGGCACCGAGCAATCTGTCCCCCCCCCCCCCACCACCTTGCAGCATCTGTGGCAAAGTGCGCCGGGCCGACACTACCCATGCCAGGGGCCAGAGCTGTAAGTTCTGCAGTGTGGAACTAAGATGCCAGCACATTGTTTGTCTCCAGCACTCTATCTATAGAACACTTGGGGAAATAAGGTGCTGACATCTTAGTTTCACTCTATGGAACCTACAGCTCTGTCCCCTGTGCGCCCTGCAGACAGTGCAGCAACATTGCATATTGCTGTAGCGCCTTTGGATGAACCAGGCCTTACTAGGCCCCCTTGTCAATCATCCAGGGCACACACTGCCTAGAAGTCCTGGCAGACCACAGATGCCCCTATGTTTGTGAACCCCCAAAATTATCTAAAATCTGCCACGCCACATTTCCAGGCTCTACATCAATCAAACGTTGATTGCTGTGCATATTATTGTATTCACACAACTCTGAATTAATTAAAAGTTGAGCGCCTCCCCTGACCACTGCCTCATACTATGCACACAGTGCCTGGGGAGGCTGCCTTCATCAGATGGAGTGGTTTAAGGACATGTACTATGAGATCGAGGTAAGATTATGGGCATTCACAGGAATTGCATACTCGGGGATGCCCCTGAAGAGGGCTTTCCCCAGAGTATTTTCGACCCCAAGGCCAGCTGTCATGGGTTTCGGTCCACTTTAATGTTGGAGTGTCTTTTTTTGGGGGTTCACTATGAGTTTTGCTATGGGGCCCTGTGAAACTTATGTACGCCACTGCTGATTGTCATTGGATACAGGATATTAATAAAACAGAAAAGCTGTATGTCTCATAGGAGTGGTGACCAGTACAAAGCATGGAGCCCTTCGTTCCTAGTGACACCAATGGTTTTACTGTGCAGAGAAAACTTTCAAACAAGAATGAATATTTCTGTCTACAAGTGAACATGTTACAGATTTGTTCTTCAAATTCTGCGTCTTCTTGAGACTTGTGCGCCATCTAGTGATCATTTGTTGAAATGACAGCATAAAAGATTCTTGGAGATAAAAGTTGACTGCAACCCTGTGAAGTTGGCCAATTTTAAACCTCGGAACGTTCTGATTTGGGATCCCCCATCATCATTTTAAGAGAACTTTTTCTTGGGCATAATTTATTTATTTTTTTAAATAGACGGCACTGTTCAGTTCGGGGCAAGGGCGGTAACATCTGGTAACATCTGGTAAATCCGTGATCTATCGATTTGCTTTTGGGGGGCATTGGTTTGGGGGGCTGGTGTCTCTTGAGCAGAGAGGCTACCAGCTCCTTAGGGGTCGGGTGGTCTTTTTTAGCGGTCTATTTGAGTTTTTTGTTCCGGGGTGGGGGTGCAGTTTTGGTCTGGCCCACCAGGATACCGGGGAATAACCCTGTGTGTCCCTGAACTGACATTACCCATCATCTGGTGCTATAGAGTAATTATGTGTATCTTCTTATGGCAGGAGAGCTTATGTTATCCACCCGCACAATACAGCTTTATATCTATGTGCATAAGTCCTAAGAATTGGAAATCTGGGCCAGATCCCCCAGTCTGACAGTAGGGGGGGGCATCCTGCAGTTTTTCAAGGCTGACCCTGTATGCGCAGCCTCTGCTAAAGAGAAACCAAGAGACTGCTGTGGTGATGCATACTTCAAAGTTAAAAAGGAATCCCAAAATCGGGCAAAATACCCCTCCCTGGAGGAAGCCATATCTGGTCCACACTCCTGTTCTATCACGTTGCGCAACTGGAAGTGACCAATAATGGTTATGTGACAGTCATGTACATGGGGGGGGGGGGGGGGGGGCATAGAGAAGAACACCTGCTGTTTTTTTTTCTGATTTTGGGCCTCCTTTTAAAATCCATCCCAAATCGGGATTCTTCTGGGTGTAGTGGGGGCTGAGGGCTGAGTAAATCTCAAGTCATGTTCTGCTGGAGACAGTGCCATAACCTCTACTTAGTGAAGTTTGTACAGCAGATCTTCTATGTAGGATCACTTTAAAGTTAAAGCGGACCAAAACTCACATTTTTAACTAACATCCCTTGAATTGCTCCCCCCCATGAATAGTAACTCTTGCCTATTTTTACTGCTCCCACTTCACTGTAATCCCAGATAATGGCGCCTGTTGTAGCTGTAAAGCTCTGCCTCCTCCATTCATTGCCACTGCTGTGTGTGGAAAAGATACCCATGCAATGACTAATTACCTCCAATCCTACAGAGAGGGACAGCAAAAAACTGTGTTCCAGGGGGATTTGGTAAGTGAAACTATACATTTCTAGTTCTACACCCTAAGAGGAGAGTATCGGTAGGGGCTTTGGTCAAATGTATTTTATAAGTTCAGTTGGTTTGGTCCGCTTTAAAGAGGACCCCAGGTCAAACTGAGATTCTCTGCTGCCATGTGGGCAAGCAAGTTTAATTAACCCTTTCTGCTGTTATTCTGATGTTACTGTACAGCATCAGTGTGATACAGTCACATTGCTATTTTTCTTTTTGCCATCTCTAAAAGAAAGTTGAATGAACCATGCCTGCTGTTATTCTCTACTGCACAGCGTAAGTTTAAAAAAAGCACATTGCTATTTTTTATATTTTAACTACATTTTCATTTTACCTGTCTAGATTGATAAATAAATTATAATAAATCGACTATCATCTGTTACTGTGCAATCACCCACAAAGCACAGAAGCTTCCTGCAATGTAATTGCATCCTAATCTAATTTAATGGTTTCCAGGATTCTGCTGCCATGTGTAGTCCCTCCGCCATTGGAAAAAGTGGCATGAGACTGCTGCTATAATGTCAGCCTGATATTAGAAGTCCTGAAATAACCTGTGATGTAATTTTCTCTAGATGAGAGGGAATTGTCTGTGTGTTGCACAGCTCGGGGCTCCATGCTGCTGCGCCCGTAATGACAGTGCACAGCGGGGAGCTCGAATGCAAACAATTTCCTTCAAGCACCTGCCCATATCCAGGCAAAAACTCAAATCAGTTCATTTGTTTGAAAACACTGCTCATGGTAAGTGAGAACGTTCTATTCATTGAGAGCTTTGGAGAAAAATAAAGTAGTATTTCCTGGTAGTTCAGGAAGAGTAGATAAAAGCCAGAATAAAAAATACAATATGTACATTTTAGGAAAGACTGGAGAAAGTGAAGGATTTAAGATCAAATATTTTATCTGAGCATATTTAAAATGGACAAGAACCCAGGATTGGGCGTGGTTTCGACATGGCGGAGTGAAGACACGTTTTAGGAGAGCTCCCGATTAGCCCTGGTTGATATAGCTGATCTAACACCCCACGATTTGCCCCGTTCGGACGGATGGGGGGCAACAGGAAGAGGAAGACGGGGGGCAGCGTCAAGAGACCCCCTAAGCCCGCCATCGGCAGTTTATTCTAAGTATGTCACACACCCCGCTTCAAGATATCCATAACATGTGGGTAATACCAACCTGAAGGGGCGTTCCTGCAGAGATGATAGCAAAAAAGAAAGCCCCTTCCTGATCCATAAATACCTGGGACCTCCCACTCATCACCCAGTTTTTCCATCTCTGCAGATGGCGAGCAAGTCAGAAGATGATGGCTCCTCCTTGCACAGGGGGATTTCAGGTAGCCGGGATAATTCCCGGCCCGCTTTTCATTTATTTCCGTTTGGACCTTTTTTCCCCAGAACTCTATATGCTTCCCAGCCTCGGCTGAGGGTCCAGGCGAGGGTATATCGGCACCTTAGGTGCTCAGGAGCTATGCTCCACCGTGAGACCCTATATGAGAGGGTAGGCGGTTACTCCGGGTTGGTGACGCCGGTTTGGGATGCCCTGTCCCTTACTTAACATCCAATGGCCCTCCCAGGATCCCCTTCCATAGGTGGGGTTGGGGAGTGTGGGTCCCTTCTTAATTAATTCTTTTCACAGGACAGCATACTTTGAGTGTGTGTGTGTGAGTGTAGTAACTGTATTCACCGCCGCAGCCGTTTTACAGGGCCTGTGCGGTGCTGACCTGACTTCTTCCCCCCATCTTCCCTTCACTTTTATTAATGGCGGAGGTATTCACCTCACGCCATGTTACTGTGCTTCTGGGGGGGGGGCGGGTCCGGACCGTCGGCGGGGCCGGGGCTTGTCCCTCCCATTTTCACATGTGTTTGTGTGTGTGTGAGACGTGTTTTTTGTGTAACTGGCCGGGCCGGCGACCGCTCTTTGCTCTGCGGCGCCGGCCGGCTCTGGGCGCCATTGTCTTCTGAGGTGATTCACCTCACGCTGACTGGGGGGGCGGGGCCGGTGTGACGGCGCGTCACCGCTCCCCGCCCCCATCCTTCGCTGGCGCCACTGCGGAGCTCTGTGGAGAGGAGAAGGGGGGCGTTGCCCAGCCTCACGCGCGTCCCGCGCTGGCCACGCCCCCTTCTCCCTTTCTGGCTGCAGCTCTGGTGGATTCTGCCTCGGTCCTCACGGACGCCATTTCTGTCTATTGGTTTTGTAAGTGGCCTCTGGCCATTCTTCTTTTCTCACTGTATGGTTGATTTGATATGTCTTCATTAGCCTTATTAGTCCTTCTGTTCTGTCTTTCAGATGGTGGTTCAGGAGGTTCGCCAGTAGCATTTAGGGGGTCCCTCCTGATCCTTTATCACTGGGTTAATTTTTTGCCATAAATCCTCCCACTCGGGACATTAAAGGGGCATCCCGGGTTGTCTAACGGCGTAATTCCCTGGGTCATAGCGACTATTCATATAAAAAGTTCACCTTATGGAGGCATCCCCGGATACTGGGCTCGGGGCCCCTTCGGGGCATCCCCGAAAGTGTATGTTATGTGGGGTATCCATTTCTGGGGACGATGTACTTCTGTGTATACCATGTGCACAGCAGACCATCACGCGGCAGTCCGAACCACAGGCGTCTGGGTCAGCACCGCCGGCCGCTTCATCTCCACCTCCCGCCTTGACACGCACCCCGTGTGACGTCGTCATGGGCAGGGAGCTGCAATCTGAGATGTGCGCCAGATTGGCTAACCTTGAAAAAATTATCTCTGGCTCGGTCGCCCGTAAGGCTCCGACTAAGAGAAAGCATTTGTCGCCGGCTCCGCTGGTGGAGGACCAGGAGGATGTTAATAATCTGGATTGGTCTGATTATTCCCAGCTAGAGGAAGGGGAAGTTTATGACGATTCTGATTTTTCGGACGATGAGCAGTCCTTTGGCGCTGAAGCCGAGCTGGGTGACTTGGGGAGATCCTCTGATACTCCCCACGCTCTGGCTCTGATGTTAGAGGTATTGAATATTTCCCCTCCTGAGGAGGTGTCACAGCAGAAGGGTGAATTGTTTGAGGAATCCAGGCCGCGCTTGGAATTCCCTACACAAAGGCATTTTGACAAAATTATTGCCAAGGAATGGGACAGGCCGGCTCGGCTCCCTGGCATCCCTCAGGGATGGGATAGGAAATATCCCTTCCCTTCGGAGGCGGTTAAGCGCTGGGCATCTCCCCCTGAGGTGGATGCGCCGGTTTTGGGGTTGTCCAATTCCTCGGTTTTAAATAGACCTGATTGTTCCATTCTCAAGGATGGAGAGGATAAACGTATTGACCAGATGGCTTGTCATGGTTTTGCTAGCGTTGGGTCAGCCATGCGGCCCGTTTGCGCATCGGCACTAATGGTGTTGGCTGCCAGGTCCGTGGTTAGGGACCTGTTGACTTCTTCCGGGCTGCGTCCTGGTAGTGCTGAGTTCCTTAGCCTTAAACGGTGTGAGTTGTTTTTATCTTTTGTGTTGACAGCCTTGGATGACACTTTGATGTGTGGTAGAACGTCGGCGCTGCTGGTCACTATTTGGCGCTCGGTGTGGCTGCGCCAGTGGGCGGCAGATTTTATGTCCAAGAAGTCACTAACGGCTCTACCCTTTGTTGGATTACGGCTTTTTGGAGAGACATTGGACTCTGTTACCAAGGGTGGTAGGTTACCTCAACGCAAGAAACAACGCCGCCCCTTTCGGGGGGCGCCTTCCTTTATCCCCTCCTTTCGTGGGGCCAGATCTGGCAGGGGATTTGCATTCCCCTCTTCCAGAGGAGATTCTGGGAGCAGGGGCAGAGGACGTGCCCGTCCAGGATTCAGTTGGGGCTCTAAGCCCAAGCCGGCTGCCAAGCCGGCTCAGCAATAAGGGGGCGCCCTCACCCTTGCGGGTGGGGGGACGGCTGCGACTCTTCTCCCAGGTTTGGGATCAAGAGGTCTCGGACCGATGGATCCGGGAAGTGGTGTCTTCCGGTTACAAGCTGGAGTTCGAGCTCCGCCCCCCTTCCAGATTTTTCAGGTATCGGATGCCTTCAGAACCTCTAGCGGCGCAGGGGCTCCTGTTGGCAGTGCAGAACCTTCTGGACATGGCTGTCATTTGCCCAGTGCCTCCTTCGGATCAGGGCAGGGGTTTTTATTCCAATCTGTTCACGGTACCCAAGAAGGACGGATCGGTCCGACCCATCTTGGATCTGAAGTTTCTCAACAGGTTCATCCGGCCTCGGAAATTCCGCATGGAAACGCTGCGTTCGGCCATTCACTCTCTTCGTCAGGGAGACTTTCTGACGTCCATAGACATCAAGGATGCTTATTTACACGTTCCAATCTTTCCAGCACACCAGAGGTTTCTCAGGTTCGTGGTGGAGGATCGCCATTTTCAGTTTGTGGCACTCCCCTTCGGTCTCACCTCGGCTCCTCGGGTGTTCACCAAGGTGCTAGCGGGGGTGATGGCTCTGCTGAGGGTTCAGGGTATCCGCATTGTGCCCTACTTGGACGATCTTCTGATCATGGCCTCCTCTTTCAACCAAGCGGAGTTGGACACCAGAGTGGTGGTGTCCACCCTGGAGAGGTTCGGTTGGGTGGTCAACCACCCCAAGTCTTCTCTTTCTCCGTCCAGAGTAGTGACCTTTCTGGGAATGTCTCTGGACACTTCGCAGGCCAGGGTGTTTCTGCCCCAGGCCAAGATTCTTTTGATTCAGGAATTAGTTCGGCTTCTCTTGTCGGCCCCTCGTCCGGCCATCCGGCTAGGGATGAGGCTGGTGGGGTTAATGGTGGCCTCATTCGAGGCAGTTCCCTTTGCGCAGTTTCATACAAGGACGCTTCAGCTTCATCTGTTGAAGGTTTGGGACAAGTCCCCTCTATCGTGGGATCAGTCCTTCCTGATGACTCCCCGAGTTCGTCGATCCCTGCAATGGTGGCTGGGGTCGATCAATCTGTTGAAGGGCAGATCTTTTCTGGCTCCGCGTTGGGAAACAGTCACCACGGATGCCAGTCTGTCAGGTTGGGGGGGTGTTTGGAAGGACCTCCAGTTTCAGGGTCTGTGGGGCCCGCAGGAGGCTCACGAGCCCATCAATGTTCTGGAATTGAGAGCCATCAGGTTGGTTCTGTTTCGCTTGACTCTTCAGTTGCGGGGCCTGCCTGTTCAGGTCCGGTCGGACAACCGGGCGGCGGTTGCTTACATCAATCACCAGGGGGGGACTCGCAGCAGGAGTGCCCTCAGGGAAGTGTCTTTGATTCTGGACTGGGCGGAGAGCCACGTCCCGTGTATCTCAGCAGTCTACATTCCGGGAGTGGAGAACACGGAGGCGGACTCGCTGAGCAGGGCCTCCTCTCGTCAGGGGGAGTGGTCTCTCAGTCCCAAGGTGTTTCGTTCGATCTGTCTCAGGTGGGGGTTCCCAGCGGTGGACCTCTTTGCCTCTCGTCACAATCACAAGCTTCCAGTCTTTGTGTCTCTCTCGCAGGATCCTCTGGCTCTGGCAGTGGATGCCATGTCTCTGAACTGGAGGGATCTGGGGTTTCTTTACCTGTTCCCTCCGTTTCCAATGGTAGCCAGGGTGGTGCACAAGCTGGCCCTGGAGGGCGCGTCGGCGATTCTGGTGGCACCAAGGTGGCCAAGGCAGGTTTGGTTCGCAGACCTAGTAAGACTGGCAGAGGATCAGTTCGTTCTGCCTCTACTGCCGGACCTGCTCACTCAGGGTCGGCTGCGCTTTCCCAATTTACCTTCGCTGGCTTTGACGGCGTGGCTGCTGAAACCGCCATCTTGAAGGAGGAGGGTCTTTCTGACGCGGTGGTTCAGACTCTTATTAGCACCAGGAAGCGCTCTTCCTCTACTATTTACTATAGGACTTGGAGGTCCTATATTGACTGGTGTGAAGGTAGGTCTTTCTCTTGTCGGGAGTTCTCCATTTCCAGAATTCTGGAGTTTCTTCAACATGGTCTGGATCTGGGGCTTCAACTTAGTACCTTGAAGGGGCAGGTTTCTGCCCTGGCGGTGTTCTTTCAAAGGTCCTTTGTACTTCATCCCTTAGTCAAGACCTTTTTCCAAGGAGTTACGCATGTACGGCCTCCTAGGAAGCCTTTGGTTCCAGTTTGGGATTTGAACCTGGTTCTTTCTGCTCTTCAGGGTCCTCCGTTTGAGCCCTTGAATGAGGTTGCTTTGTCTTCACTTACTCAAAAGGTGGCCTTTTTGGTGGCTATCACTTCGGTTAGGTGTGTTTCTGAGTTGGCAGCTTTGTCCATTAAAGCTCCGTACTTTGAAAGGCACCAGGACAAGGTTGTCTTTCGTTTCAAGCCGGATTTTCTTCCTAAGGTGGTCTCTGCCTTTCATCTGAATCAGGACATTGTTCTGCCTTCTCTATGTCCTAATCCCAGCAATGACAAGGAAAGGGCGCTGCATTCCTTGGATGTGGTTCGTGTTGTGAAATATTATCTGGTGGTTACGTCTTCCTTTCGTAAGACTGATGCTTTTTTTGTGGTGCCCTTTGGACCTAGGAAAGGTTTGGCTCCTGCCAAATCTTCCATTAGTAAATGGATTCGTCAGGCCATCATTGGGGCCTATTCTGCCAAGGGGAGGAGTCCCCCTTTTCGTGTTACTGCTCATTCTCCTCGTGCGGTTGGAGCGTCCTGGGCTTTCCAGCACCAGGCCTCTGTTGAGCAAGTTTGTAAGGCCGCTACTTGGTCCTCTGTTCACACTTTTTCCAAGTTTTACAAGGTTGATGTTTGGGCCTCAGCGGATGCTGTTTTTGGCCGCAAAGTTCTGCAAGCTGTTGTGGTTTAAGTTGTGCATTGTTGCCTTGTTTTGGATCCCCGCCCTTTTTATGGACACTGCTATTGGATGTCCCACATGTTATGGATATCTTGAAGCGGGGTGTGTGACATACTTAGAATAATACCATTTTGTGAAATACTCACCTGTAAAATGGGTATTATAAGTATGTCACACACCCCGCTTCACCCGCCCTTCTTGTATTCGGGATCCTTTATATTGTGAACTTTGCGTTGTTTTGATTTATATTTGCCTCTTCCTGGTCCCTTACCTTACTGCTTCTATATACTGGGTGATGAGTGGGAGGTCCCAGGTATTTATGGATCAGGAAGGGGCTTTCTTTTTTGCTATCATCTCTGCAGGAACGCCCCTTCAGGTCGGTATTACCCACATGTTATGGATATCTTGAAGCGGGGTGTGTGACATACTTATAATACCCATTTTACAGGTGAGTATTTCACAAAATGGTATTTTTCCTGCCCAAAGCCCAGTCGGGGCCAGCGGGCCCTGCCAGCAAGATGGCGCCTGACCCACCACAGGCTAGTTGCAGTGGGCAGAGAAGCCATGCGGAACATGCGACGGAGTTTTCCCCAGACAAACCCCGGGGAGTGATCGACGCTAGCAAACAGCCGGGACCCACCTTGTGTGAAGACAGAGAGGCCGGTGACGCGGTGGACCGGAGCGCAGCCGAGGTCGGGGGATCGCCGCCCGGCGCGGTGCGGGGAGGCGCCCGCGAGGAACAAAGGAACGGTGGAGAGCGGAGGCGGCCGGCTGTTGCTGTGTCTCGGGGCGGCTCGGAGGAGGAAGCCTCGGGAAGCGACGTCAGCAGCAGCTCGGAGGTTAGCTGCGGGGGTGTGAGGAGGGGCTGCGGGGTGCGCGAGACAGGGACGGTGGCAGCCGCGCTGCAAAGACAGGAGGCAGGCGGCTGCTTGTCCCCCTGTGATGCCGGGCACGATCATGAGGCCGGAGGCGGGGGCGGGCTGGCCGCGCAGGGGGCTAATTCCCCGGTGGGCCCCCCCAGGAAGAGAGAGAGTGGAGGGAATAATAGGCAGCCAACATCCCCACACGAACCCAGATCACCAGCAGCCCTAAAGAGGAACTCCCCATGCAAAACCAGGGAGTGCAGGGACCCTGATCTGACGGCAGCTGCCACTACCCCTACGGGAAGACTGGTGAATGCGGAGATCCATTCTGCCCCGGCCAACACGTGGGATGGCCTCAGTCCTCATCTAGGGCACCCACAGAACTTTAAAGTTATTGATCTGGAATGGTCGTATGGGTCTGATACAGGCTCTGCAGGCGGCTCTTCATCTGGCCGGGGAAGGGGCGGAGTCCCAGAGGAGGTCGACTTGAGTCCCCCCCGACATATGGATGTTTCTCTCGCCGGCTCTCCACCGGGATCACCTCCAAGATTCCCTTCCACTGATCAATAGCCCGCAACCCCAACCATCGACCATAACCTCAGTGCTATTCTACAATACCTGCCGACGAAAACAGAGCTTAGAGCGGACCTGGAGGCGGTGGCCACCAGAATAGAGAGAGCGTTACGCAGGGAAATTGAAGATATACAGCAAAAATCGTCAGCCTTAGAAACCAAAGTTGCCACCCTTGAGGACTCTCGTGGGGACCATGAGGCTAGGTTGTCCAACCTAGAAAGAATGCAAGAAATACACCACCAACAAATGACTGAGCTGAGGCTTCAAGTAGACGACCAGGAAAATAGAAATAGGCGCAACAACATAAAGATCCGTGGCATCCCTGAGTCGGTCCGGACGGAGGCACTGCGTTCTTCAGCAACGGAACTATTCAACTCCCTGCTAGAGAGGCCACTAGATGCGGAAGTAATTATTGATCGGATCCACAGAGTGATGGGCCGCCCAGCCGGAGACCCACAAACCCCCAGAGACGTCCTGTGCAGGATCCATTTTTTCACTGTTAAGGAAGACATCCTGCGCAGGGCCTGGGAGAGAGGCAGATTAGAGTGGAGGGGCTCCCAGATCACGATACTACCTGACGTTTCGCGCCGCACTCTACAGATGAGAAGAATGCTCCGACCTCTGCTTGATAAGCTACGAGAAATAGGGGTCATCCGAGAAATAGGGGTCATCCGTTCCACCTCATAATCCGCAAGGATAATTCTGTTTTCACTCTGCGTAGCAAGGCGGACCTGCCCGGAATGTTTATCTTTTTGGGTCTGGAGGCCTTCCCGATCCCGGATTGGCTAGACTTCAACATGCCGCCCCCACTGCCACAGAGGGCTCCTAGACGTCCTCGGTGGATCCGGGAGCGAGGCGAGGACGCACCCGGGAGGAATCTGGACCGCCATCGTGGGCGGGGTGGAGGCGGGCCCCGGAGACACCCGGATCGCTAGATGTAGTTGAAGCTATGTCCTTTGTCTGCCTGCCCCCCCCTTCCTCCTTTTCCCCCTTAGTGGTTCTGGTTCTGACGTGTTTTTTTTTTCTACAGGTGGACTTACTAAGGGACACTGTGTATTCTTGGACTCTCTCGGATGCAGGGATGTGGGAGGCCTTACGGAACCGGGTTGTATGTTAAACACTATCGCGTCATAACAACTTTGTGCCCTACATCCCGTGTCCTGGTCATACCCCACTCCGGGGTGGGGGGCCCGTCCTCTCGGGGGTGGGGCTCTGCCCCTGGTGGGGGGGGGGGGCGGGGGCGGGGGACACGCGCGCTTGTGCGCCTCCCCGGAGCTCGGCCTCCCGATGGAAACATTATTTGCTTAAGTATACCTGTTTGTTCAATAATAATTGTTTTGCATTAGGAGTTAACATTGTCATGAGGGAGGTGGGGGCTATGCCGTGCAGGAGTTCGGGCCGATTTAGATGACAACTGCTTGCCTGTTAGACCGGGGGGGGAGGTGGGGTCGGATACATACCTAAATCCAGTGATGGGCTTATGGGAGCACGCTCCGCCCTGTGAAGCCACTTCTCCCAAATAGGTAGCCGCGCCATCCTGTGGGGTCTAGGCCTGCCAGGATCTGCATGGCAAGGGGTCTTAAACCCCGTTAGTTAGCACAATTTGCCTCCCCTATAGGGAGAGTTTCCTAAGGTTTCTAAAGTTAGATCTCTCCTGCCTTAAGCCGGGGGAGACAAGTTATTCCTTTCCGTTTGTCTCTCTGTCACCCCTTTCATTCTTCTTTCCACTTTCCCCTCTCTCTTGTTAGAGGACCCAACCCCGGCCCTAGGACACAGGTCACGGGGGTGCTGTCTGGAGCGCCGTTGTCCCATATAGTCGAGTGACCGCTCCGCGAACCACCTGACTCAGATGGCTGACCTAAAAATATGTACGTTCAACGCCAAGGGGCTCAATGTGCCTGAGAAAAGAGCAAAAATTATGTATGGTTTCCATAAGGAGAGGGTGGACGTGGTAATGCTTCAAGAGACACACTTCTGTTTGGGGAAGATGCCGGAGATCAGAAACAGATATTACGACAGATGGTTTCACAGCTCCAACCCCGAAAAGAAGTCCAAGGGAGTATCTATAGCCATACATAAGAACGTCCCCCTAGAACATCTGGAGGTTAAATTAGACCCAAAAGGTAGATTCTTATTTCTTAAATTTGTACTATGTGAAGCTAAATACACCCTGGCCAATTTATATCTGCCCAATCGAGGACAGGTGGAGGCAGGTCTGAGGATGTTACGAGCACTAGAGGCGTTCGCTGAGGGTACTTTGGTTGTCGGGGGAGACCTCAACCTAGCAATTGACCCGAGGGTGGACTCCTCCCAGGGCAGATCGGGGATTTCCCACTCTGCGCTTAACAAGCTCCGCAGAGCCCTCCAGGCCCTGCAGGTGGTTGATGCTTGGAGAGTGCTGCATGGGGGAGAAAAGGATTACACATTTTACTCACATACTCACAACACATATAGCCGACTAGATTATCTTTTCCTTAGCCACCATGCCCTCGCGAGGGATCCGGGGACCTCGATTGGGCAGATCCTCTGGTCTGATCATGCGCCTGTTTTTTTGACCCTCCCGATCCTAAATGCGACCCCAAGACAGTACACTTGGCGCCTCAATGACAACCTACTAAAGGATGTTGCTTGCTTGTCAGAAATTAAAGCCACCATGACCGGTTTTCATCTTGACCACTGTGGCGATGACACCCCACTGCCGATACAGTGGGAGGCGCTTAAGTGTGTGTTGCGTGGGATTTTTATTAAGCATGGAGCTAGGCTCAAGAGGGAACGGGCGCAGCAGATTAAGGCTACACTGGATAGGATAAACAAACTGGAGAGTGCACACAAGTCCTCCTCTAGTCATGCAGAGCTAAAAGAACTACTGGAAACCAGACAGAAGCTAAGAGGCTTGTACGACCAGTGTTACCTCAGATTCCGTGATAGATGTAGGGCGTATTTCTATGAACACTCGGATAAGAGCGGGAGGGCGTTGGCTCGGTCTTTGCACCCACGACAGGGCTGTACATTCATTCCCACCATTAGAACTGTGGGAGGTGTAGAGGTCCATAAAACCCAGTTAATTGCCAGTGAGTTCCAGACCTTCTACTCTGACCTATACAATATTAGAGAGCCGGCCGGCCGGCCGTGGGCTACGCCAGGACCCAACCGCTTTGACTGATAAATATATCGAGGAAACGGCCTTACCAACTATACCCTTGGAAGAACGTGAGACCCTAGAGGACCCCATCAGGCAGGAGGAGGTAACAGAGGCCATAGGGAAGACCCCAACAGGGAAAAGCCCAGGTCCTGATGGGTTTAACCCCCGGTTCTACAAAGTCATGGGTCCCCTGCTTGCCCCCTTCCTGGTGAAAGTGTTTAACTCCGTCTCTGGCTGTAATCCCTTCCCGAGACAGGCTCTGGAGGCGCATATTGCGGTTATCCCGAAGCCGGGCAAGGATGTAACCCTACCTGGCAACTATAGACCAATTTCATTAATGAACATAGATGTCAAAATATATGCCAAAATTATAGCCAATAGGATCCAGCCCTTACTCCCCTTATTAGTTAACAATGATCAAGTGGGGTTTGTCACGGGTAGGGAGGCTAGGGATAATGTTATCAAGACTATTTCCCTAATGCACTATGCTCAGACGCGAAAGATCCCTGCCTGTTTACTGGCGGTAGACGCGAAAAAAGCGTTCGATAGGGTACATTGGGGATTCCTGAGAGCCTCCCTAACCCAGGTGGGGATGGGTCCGGTAATGGTGGAGAGAATTATGGCCCTGTACCAGAACCCCACCGCTAGGGTTAAAATCAATGGAACTCTTTCGGAACCATTCAAGATCAGAAACGGCACTCGGCAGGGCTGCCCTTTGTCTCCTCTACTATATGTTTTAGTAATGGAACATCTTGCTAATGCACTGAGGGCTAACCCATCTATTAAAGGAATATCCTGTGGTGAAGAGGAATACAAGCTCTCCCTTTTTGCCGATGACCTGCTTTTATACATCACTTCCCCTCACATCTCCCTGCCCTCTATTATGGCAGAGTTTGACCGCTTCAGCTTAATTTGTAACTTCAAAGTGAACCTGTCTAAAACAGAGGTGTTGAACATTTCTCTGCCGGCGAAAACACGGCAATTAATGGAAGCGAACTTCCCCTTCAAATGGCAGACAGAATCAGTAAAGTACCTAGGGGTTAGGCTTCCCACTGATTTGGGGAAGCTATATGGACTAAATTACGCCCCACTCCTGAATACTACACTAAGCAACCTCCAGGCCTATGGGAAGAGGCAGCACTCGTGGCTAGGACGAATTAACATCTTGAAAATGGATGTGCTGCCCCGTTTTTTGTACGTGTTCCAGGCCCTGCCGATTGCCCCGGAGCGAGGGTTTTTTAAGATGTTACAGGCAGCCTTTTTTAAGTTTATTTGGAATAGCAAAAGACCCAGGGTGAGAAGGGACACATTGTGTAGACCCAGGTCTGAGGGGGGGCTGGGAGTCCCGGACCTCAAATTATATCACGCGGCGGCGGTCCTGGTGCGGCTCGTAGATTGGTTTCACCACAAGGAGAGCAAACGATGGGTGGCCCTTGAGAGAGACAT
Source organism: Gastrophryne carolinensis (assembly GCA_027917425.1). Taxonomy (NCBI): domain Eukaryota; kingdom Metazoa; phylum Chordata; class Amphibia; order Anura; family Microhylidae; genus Gastrophryne; species Gastrophryne carolinensis. The sequence goes on from CM051239.1 coordinate 122,549,494, forward strand.
CTCCCCACTTGGTCTGACGGCCTTGCCTTGGGTGGAGCCACCCCGACGCCCTAAGAAACAGGAACTCCCATACCTAGTCGGTCCCTTACTAGCCCTGTGGGATAGGATTATACAACAGAAAAGTATTTCACATAGACCGGGACCCCTAACCCCTCTATTTGACAACCCGGCATTTCCGGCGGGGGTGGGTACCCCAACGTTTCTGGTATGGAGCGCTTCCCAGGATGTAAGACTGGGGGACGTAGTTTCTGGGTCTGGCCTTCCCACTCACGCAAACCTCCAGGAACGTGGGGCGGGTGGGCGTGGATTGTCATGGTTCCTGTACGCCCAGCTGGAGGCCTTTGTTAACTCATTTACCCCCAGGCTCGTGTTGTCTCGCCCTCTTACGGCGCTGGAGAAGATCCTTAAAGTGGACCAACACCCAGGATTTTGACTATCCTGGGTTTTGGTCCACTTCACTTATAGATTCCCGGGCCGATCACCCATGGGTGACGGTCCACTTTAAGAACCCAACCCCCCCCACTCATGTCATCTCTGGCCTGTATAAGAGCCTCCAAGAGGGAGAAGAGCTTCCCCAGTTTTGTAGGAGGTGGGAGGTGGAACTGGGACAATCATTTGAAGCAAGTGAATGGGAGAAATCCTTTGCCCTAACTCATAAATTCTCTATGGCCTGTAGGGCCCAGGAGAAGAATTACAAAATCTTGTCCAGATGGTATAAATGCCCAGTGGACCTGATGCGGTTTGGGGGTGCGGAATCAGGGGAGTGCTGGAGGTGTAACAATGCCCCGGGGACGCTTACCCATATTTGGTGGGAATGCCCAGCGGTTAAGAATCTATGGGAAAAAGTGTTGGGGATCTTTAAATATTTGACACTAGAGAACATTCCCAACCTTCCTCAGGTGACCCTTCTTTCAATGCTCCGGGGATCAGTGGCAGCGGGGGGGAAGGGACTACTGAGACACCTGCTCACAGCGGCTAGGACTGTGATCCCTCGCCATTGGCGAACTAATGTTACCCCCTCCTTGCTAGAATGGTATGTGTTAGGGCTAGCGCTGCGGAGACGCCTCATGGCGCTTCCAGCCGTCCCTCTCCCGGGGCGAGAGCCGCGCTTTCCCCGCCGGGTCTCCCCTAGCCCGAGCGCTATGTCCCTTCCTGGCAGCGCCCCTCGCTTACCTGGTGTCCTGCCCTCCGTCCGGCGTGGCTGCCGGGGCCTGCGGGCGGCTCCCTCACTTCCTTCTTCCTCCTTGCCTCTCCTGCACGCACGTCCCCGGCCACTAGGGGGCGCGCGCCGCAATACTGTGGAATTTAAAGGGCCAGTGTATCCCTAATTGGTGTCCGGCCGTCCAATCCGGTAATATCACTTCCTTTTTATTCTGGCCAGCCCTTCCTCCCTTTGCCGGATTATCGGTGTGTTTCCGTGATTGTCTGTAGTTATATCTGTGGCTTTTTCGTGTATGACCTCGGCTTACCTTTTTGACCACGAACCTCCGCTGCCTGTCCCGACCTCGGTCTGTCTCTTCGTCTGTGAACCTCCGCTGCCTGTCCCGACCACGGCTTGTCTACTCGCTGCTGATCCCTCGCTGCCTGCCCTGAATCTGGCTACTCACCGTGACCATCGTTTATCTCTGCTGTACAATACCTCGGCAAATTGTGGAACTGTGCCGCCGTTGGGGGGTAGCGACCTGGGAGTCATCAGCCGCACAAGACCAACCTGCTTCGCGGCGGGCTCTGGTGAAAACCGGTGGCTCCTTAGACCCCGCTTCCCTGACGCGGTACTCACCAACAGTTCCGCAGTTCCAGTGGGTCCACGCTTCATTGGTTTCATCCGGTTGTAACAGTATAATCCGGCCATGGATCCCGCCGAGGTGCCATTGCCAGACGTCTCTGAACTACCTGCACTAGTCGCCATGCAGTCACGGCAGATCAATCAACTTACGGCCATGATGCAGCAACTTCTGTCTATGCAGCAACCGCAGACGCCACCGCCTGCTCCGGCTGTTCCACCACAGCTTCCGGTGGCTTCCTCCGCGAGGATTCGTCTCTCCCTGCCAGCTAAATTTGAAGGAGACGCAAGACTTTGCCGTGGGTTTCTTGCCCAATGTTCCCTGCACCTGGAGCTATTGGCTGACCAATTCCCTACTGAGCGCTCCAAGGTGGCCTTTATAATCAGCCTGCTCTCTGGGAAGGCCTTAGCCTGGGCTACCCCATTGTGGGACCGCAACGACCCCGTTACCCTCTTGGTACAAACTTTTGTGGATCAGTTTCGCCAGGTTTTTGAGGAACCTGCCCGGGCGTCTTCAGCCGAATCTGCCTTATTGAATCTGGTTCAAGGTGATCTGTCGGTGGGAGAATATGCCATTCGCTTCCGAACTTTGGCAGCCGAGCTAGCTTGGAACAATGAGGCTCTCTGTGCCTGCTTTAAGAAGGGTCTCTCTAGTAGGGTCAAGGATGTTCTTGCTGCCCGGGATCTCCCTACTTCTCTTTCTGAACTAATCCAACTTGCTACACGTATAGACATTCGTTTTACAGAGAGGCGTGATGAATTCCGCCAAGATTCTCTGCGTGCCAAGAGGGCATTCCGTTTGGCCCCTACGTTTCAGAACCCTCAGTCTACGCTTTCGTCTCCGTCTGAAGAAGTCATGCAAGTGGACCATACTCGCTTGACTCCCCAGGAAAGGTCGCGCCGGAGACTCGAAAGACTTTGTCTATACTGCGCCAGCCCAGAACATTTTTTGAAAAATTGCCCAATCCGCCCACCACGCCAGGGAAACGGGCACACCTAGAATCGTTTGGAGAGGCGTCTCTGGGTGTCTGTGCTTCCTCTCCTAGGTTCACTGTGCCGGCACAACTTCACTTGGGCTCCACTTCCGTCCTGAACTTACCGGCCTTCTTGGACTCTGGTTCGGCGGGCAACTTCATCGAGGCCTCCTTGGTCACTAAGTATGATATAGCTGTCTACCGTCTGGCCAAGCCACTATTTGTCGCGGCCGTTAATGGGGACAGATTGAACTGCATGGTGCGCTACCGCACCAAACCTCTACTTCTGAAGATCGGCCTCTTCCATCAGGAATCTCTGGAATTTTTCGTATTACCCCACTGTACCTCGCCGCTTCTCTTGGGGCTTCCCTGGCTCCAGCACCATAACCCTACCTTGGATTGGTCCACTGGGGACATCAAGTCCTGGGGCGCAACATGTGTTAAGAACTGCCTTACGTCTTTGCCAGTCCAAATTACAGCTCCCACGACTCCTTTACCGGGTCTACCTGAAGTTTATCGGTCTTTTTCCGTCGTATTTAGCAAGAGGCAAGCTGAGTCACTTCTGCCTCATCGCCCTTACGATTGCCCGATTGATCTTCTACCTGGCGCCACTCCTCCTCGCGGACGCATCTATCCGCTGTCTGTCCCTGAAACCCAAGCAATGTCGGAATACATTCGGGAGAATTTACAAAAGGGGTTCATTAGGAAATCCTCTTCCCCAGCTGGAGCGGGCTTCTTCTTTGTACAAAAAAAGGACGGGTCCCTTCGGCCCTGCATCGATTACCGGGGCCTCAATAAAATTACGGTAAAAAACCGTTACCCATTGCCCTTGATCTCCAAACTTTTTGATCGTCTTCGCGGAGCTAAGATTTTTTCAAAATTGGATCTGAGAGGCGCCTATAACTTAGTCCGCATTCGAGAGGGTGATGAATGGAAGATGGCCTTCAACACGCGAGACGGTCATTTTGAGTATCTCGTTATGCCCTTCGGCCTCTGCAATGCCCCCGCAGTTTTTCAGGAGTTCGTTAACGACATTTTTCGGGACCTGTTGTACACCTGTGTTGTGGTCTATCTTGACGACATTCTCATCTTCTCCTCGTCCATCGAAGAACATCATCAGCACGTCAGACAAGTCTTGTCTCGTTTACTGCAACACCATCTTTATGCTAAGCTCGAGAAATGCCTTTTTCATCAAACCGCATTACCTTTTTTGGGGTACATAGTTTCTGCTCAAGGTCTCCAGATGGATCCTGCCAAGTTAAAGGCGGTCCTTGAATGGCCTCGACCAGTCGGTCTTCGTGCAATCCAGCGATTCTTGGGGTTCGCGAACTATTACCGCCAGTTCATTTTACACTTTTCCACGACAGTAGCCCCCATCGTGGCCCTCACCAAAAAAGGAGCCAATCCCAAGGCATGGTCTCCGCAGGCTGAAGCAGCCTTTCTTGCATTAAAGAAGGCCTTCGCCTCGGCACCGGTACTTTCCAGACCTGACCCGTCTCGTCCTTTCGCTCTTGAGGTGGATGCCTCTTCCGTCGGAGCTGGAGCAGTACTTACGCAACGATCCTCGTCCGGCAAAGCTCGAACTTGCGGATTCTTTTCTAAAACCTTCTCTCCTGCCGAGAGGAATTACACCATTGGAGATAGAGAGCTATTAGCCATCAAATTGGCGCTGGAAGAATGGAGACATCTCCTCGAGGGATCTATCTTCCCAATTTCCATTTTTACTGACCACAAGAACCTCTCTTATCTGGAATCCGCACAACGCTTAAACCCTCGTCAGGCCCGTTGGTCACTCTTCTTTGCACGCTTTAATTTCCAGATCCACTTCCGTCCAGCTGCAAAAAACATCAGGGCAGACGCTCTCTCCCGTTCCTCGGATGTCTCGGATAAGGTCTCTTCTCCGCAGTTTATTATTCCACCCGATCGTCTGGTTCACTCTGCTCCCGCTGCTCTAGAATCAGGTCCTCCGGGGAGGACTTTCGTACCTGTCTCTCGTCGCCTTTTAATACTAAAATGGGGTCATGCCTCCCATACTGCTGGTCACCCTGGAATCAAGAAGACCTGCGCCATCATCTCCAGATACTACTGGTGGCCCACGTTAGCAAAAGATGCCGCAGAATTCGTACAAGCCTGCACCTCGTGCGCGCGCAACAAGACCCCTCGTCAACGTCCCGCAGGTCTTCTCCAACCACTTCCCATTCCGGACATCCCCTGGTCTCACATCGCCATGGATTTTATCACTGATCTTCCGCCTTCACAGGGCAATACCGTCATCTGGGTAGTGGTGGACCGATTTTCGAAGATGGCGCATTTCATTCCGTTGCCTGGATTACCTTCTGCTCCCCTATTGGCAAAGAATTTCCTTAAACACATCTTCCGTCTACATGGGCTCCCAACCCACATTGTCTCCGACAGGGGAGTTCAATTCGTATCGAAATTCTGGAGGGCTCTCTGTAATCAATTAAAGGTGAAATTGGACTTTTCTTCCTCGTATCATCCCCAATCCAATGGCCAAGTGGAGAGGGTAAATCAGACTTTGGGGCTGTATCTTCGCCATTTTGTTTCCACTCGCCAGGATGACTGGGTGGACCTGCTGCCCTGGGCAGAGTTTTCTTATAACTTTAAGGACTCTGAATCCACCGGAAAATCCCCTTTCTTTATAGTCTATGGTCGTCATCTCCTTCCTCCTCTGCCTTTACTAACGCCCTCCTCGGTACCTGCGGTCGATGACCTTTCGCACCAGTTTTCTTCCATCTGGCGTGAAACACAGCATTCACTGGAACAAGCCGTGTCTCGTATGAAAATCCAGGCTGATAAGAAGAGAAGGACTCCTCCTTTATACTCTCCGGGGGATAGGGTATGGCTTTCGGCCAAGTATATTCGTTTTAAAATCCCCAGTTACAAACTTGGTCCTCGCTTCTTGGGACCTTTTAAGATCCAACAACGTATCAACCCTGCCTGTTACAAGCTGCATCTGCCACCCTCTCTCCGCATAACCAATTCCTTCCATGTCTCTCTGCTCAAACCGGTGACTGTTAATCGTTTTTCCCCCAAGTTATTGGAACCTAAGCCAGTCGCAGGTACTGAAGATACCTTTACGGTCAAAGAGATACTTGCTTCGAAGATCTCCAGAGGAAGACGCTATTTCTTGGTGGATTGGGAGGGCTACGGCCCTGAGGAGAGATCCTGGGAACCGGAAGAAAACATCCTTGATCGGACCCTTATTTCGGACTTCCTTGGTCCTAAGAAGAGGGGGAGACCTAAGGGGGGGGTACTGTTAGGGCTAGCGCTGCGGAGACGCCTCATGGCGCTTCCAGCCGTCCCTCTCCCGGGGCGAGAGCCGCGCTTCCTCCCCGCGGCTTTCCCCGCCGGGTCTCCCCTAGCCCGAGCGCTATGTCCCTTCCTGGCAGCGCCCCTCGCTTACCTGGTGTCCTGCCCTCCGTCCGGCGTGGCTGCCGGGGCCTGCGGGCGGCTCCCTCACTTCCTTCTTCCTCCTTGCCTCTCCTGCGCGCACGTCCCCGGCCACTAGGGGGCGCGCGCCGCAATACTGTGGAATTTAAAGGGCCAGTGTATCCCTAATTGGTGTCCGGCCGTCCAATCCGGTAATATCACTTCCTTTTTATTCTGGCCAGCCCTTCCTCCCTTTGCCGGATTATCGGTGTGTTTCCGTGATTGTCTGTAGTTATATCTGTGGCTTTTTCGTGTATGACCTCGGCTTACCTTTTTGACCACGAACCTCCGCTGCCTGTCCCGACCTCGGTCTGTCTCTTCGTCTGTGAACCTCCGCTGCCTGTCCCGACCACGGCTTGTCTACTCGCTGCTGAACCCTCGCTGCCTGCCCTGAATCTGGCTACTCACCGTGACCATCGTTTATCTCTGCTGTACAATACCTCGGCAAATTGTGGAACTGTGCCGCCGTTGGGGGGTAGCGACCTGGGAGTCATCAGCCGCACAAGACCAACCTGCTTCGCGGCGGGCTCTGGTGAAAACCGGTGGCTCCTTAGACCCTGCTTCCCTGACGCGGTACTCACCAACAGTTCCGCAGTTCCAGTGGGTCCACGCTTCATTGGTTTCATCCGGTTGTAACAGTATGGAGAGGTGGAGAACATAAGAAGGATGGAGGAATTGGCGCTGGAGAGAACGGACGGAGGGAAGAGGGGGAGACCTAAGGGGGGGGTACTGTTAGGGCTAGCGCTGCGGAGACGCCTCATGGCGCTTCCAGCCGTCCCTCTCCCGGGGCGAGAGCCGCGCTTCCTCCCCGCGGCTTTCCCCGCCGGGTCTCCCCTAGCCCGAGCGCTATGTCCCTTTCTGGCAGCGCCCCTCGCTTACCTGGTGTCCTGCCCTCCGTCCGGCGTGGCTGCCGGGGCCTGCGGGCGGCTCCCTCACTTCCTTCTTCCTCCTTGCCTCTCCTGCGCGCACGTCCCCGGCCACTAGGGGGCGCGCGCCGCAATACTGTGGAATTTAAAGGGCCAGTGTATCCCTAATTGGTGTCCGGCCGTCCAATCCGGTAATATCACTTCCTTTTTATTCTGGCCAGCCCTTCCTCCCTTTGCCGGATTATCGGTGTGTTTCCGTGATTGTCTGTAGTTATATCTGTGGCTTTTTCGTGTATGACCTCGGCTTACCTTTTTGACCACGAACCTCCGCTGCCTGTCCCGACCTCGGTCTGTCTCTTCGTCTGTGAACCTCCGCTGCCTGTCCCGACCACGGCTTGTCTACTCGCTGCTGAACCCTCGCTGCCTGCCCTGAATCTGGCTACTCACCGTGACCATCGTTTATCTCTGCTGTACAATACCTCGGCAAATTGTGGAACTGTGCCGCCGTTGGGGGGTAGCGACCTGGGAGTCATCAGCCGCACAAGACCAACCTGCTTCGCGGCGGGCTCTGGTGAAAACCGGTGGCTCCTTAGACCCTGCTTCCCTGACGCGGTACTCACCAACAGTTCCGCAGTTCCAGTGGGTCCACGCTTCATTGGTTTCATCCGGTTGTAACAGTATGGAGAGGTGGAGAACATAAGAAGGATGGAGGAATTGGCGCTGGAGAGAACGGACGGTGGGGCTCAGAGGTACTTGGGCGCTTTGGGAAGTTTCTAAAAGAGCACCAGACTTTCAGGATCTCTTGAAGGACAATTAGTGGTCGATGGGTGGAGGGTGGGGGGGATGTTTAGGTGATGTATGGAAGTAGCGGTGGGGTCCGGGGGTCGGGCCCATCTTCTTAGTTTTCTTTGTCTTCTCCCCTTTCTCTTTCTGTCTTCTTTCTCTATCTTTGCCGCAAGCCCCTTGGGGCAAGTCGGCCCTCCTTTCCCTATTCTTTTCCTGGGAGGTGGGCGGGTGGCTGCAGCAATGCAGATCCGGGATATTTTGGGTGGGCCGTCTAGCGACCTGTGGGGTCTATAACACCCTTGGTTGAAGCTTGGCTCTTACACCGCCTGGTGCTGTCGTCCTCGTTTCGAGGACCCACCTGTGAGTACTTGTCATTGGGTCGCTGGATGGAAGATCCCAGGCCATTGGATAATAAGCACGGTCATAGAAAGCCCTGTGTTGTTGCAGTGTATGCCCTGTTTGCATCCCATTATCTGTAAATGTTTTTTTTTTTTTTTTTTTCTTTCTCTCTGTAAAATTTCCGTATATACTTGAAAATCTAATAAAAACTTATTGCACAAAAAAAAAGAACCCAGGATTTTTGCTCTCCCTGGTTTGGGTTCTTACCTCTGGGGCATCCAAAATCACTGAGTGAAACCCCCCAGGGGCTCATTATACATACCTCACCAGCGATCCTGCGGCTCTCCTCCAAACAGCTTTTTTTGGCCACGCATATAATTTGGCATCCAAAAAAACTGAATGGGAGCTTAGCTGCTTGTCATGATCAGGCACCCATGCATCTTCCTATGACTGCCCAGTCGTGCCTGTAATTCAGTTACGATGGGTATGGCTAGGCTGAGTGCCTAGCAAGCTTGGTTTTGCTGTGTCTTTTGTTCCATTGCTGATCCATCCATCTGGCCTTTGACCATCCTGCCTGTTTTGAGCTCCAACCTCAGTTTGGTCTTTGACCACGGAACCTGTCTTGGTCTTTAGGTACTTCTAATGACCTCCCTGCTCAGCATTTGGTCCGACCCTGCCTGCTCCTCCTTTTCATCCTTGGCGATCATGCTGATCTTTGTCCTGGCTCTCAACTCCTGGTTTGTTTCTAGACTCCGCTTCATATGCAGTTTTGGCCAATTACTCCATGCTAGAACAGCCATCCAGCTCTAGCTATCAGCCCCTCCTGGTGAAGCTGTCCAGTTGCACAGCTATGTGCCCAAGTTGTTTGGAGGTTGCCCTGCATTCTTACGCTAAGTCCTCGGGGCAAGCATGGCCGTGCAGGCATTACTAGCATCCCAGCGAATGATGGCCAGTCTAAAGACAGAAGCATCTGCAGATATTGGGTTGTTATAGGTCAGACAGTAGCCAGGTGTCCATCCAGGCATTGCACTCACATTCCCCACCACTATTAACCCCCCACAGCATTTAATAATGAGACCCTCCCTCTTTCCAACAACTCACATCACCAGAGGGCAGGTGCTCCCACACATAGCACTGGTTGTACATCATTGGTTGGGAACCCCTGCAGTAAATCATTACATATATACTCAACTATTAGCAGGTATTTAGGGGAATAGTTGTAACTCACAAGATAGCTTCCTTGGTTTAAAGCGCTCTGGCGTGGAGGCAGGGCGAGGGGGGCTACCAAAAAAAAAATACACAGTTTACCCTGACCATATTCAGTGCTTGCAGTGTGTTGAAGAAGAAATTCTCCCAACAAAACACGAGCAGAAAGAAAATTAGGCTAATTTACCAAAATGGGCCTGTTTTACATTTGTGTGCCGCATTTTGAAAACGCTGTATACAGAGCCAGCACGAAGGGCCCATGGACAGTGCAAGTAAAGTGGTTGTATTGTGGTGCAGTTCTGTACTCCCCTTCCACTGGCATCACACTCTAGCCTTTCCACCAGATAATTGACAGTTTACAAGGGGTGACAAATTCTGATTAACTTCATTAGTAGGGAATGGGAGTATTTGGCCTTGGCATTCTATTGGGCACCTTACCCTTTCTCCTCAGCAGAACGTTTCCTTTCCTTGATGCCCCCATGGCATCACACTAAGTCACTGCCATTTAACCCTGATATGACTTTCCTATATAAGTTTTTGGTCCCACCCCCTGGCCCCATTCTTTTTTCTCTGTCCTTCCAGATAGGACCTGGCTGCATGACTAAAAGTAAGTTCTGAAGTTCAGTACAGAGCTGTCAATCGGCGGCTTTTCACTGCACTTAAGCCACCAAGCACTACACTACTCCCCGCCCAGAATGGCAAAGCAGGGATTCCCAAGCAGCACGCACCCTCACAAGGGTGGCACAATGGACTCGAGGCTGAAGGTTTGCTAGTTGCAGGGGATCGAGAGACATTGTTGAAGTCACAGAAGCAATCTACAAATAAGACATATCAATGCGTGTGTAATAAATCCCTTAAATTTCTTCTTCTTTCTTTCTTTTCAGTGACATCAATTCATACAGGATGAAAATCTGTTTGTCATCCTCTTCGGTCTGAGAAGGGGTCTATCACCCTGAATTGTAAATTTGCTAAAGTATCATTATATTTTTTCATCTGCATCCAGCCCGTTTTGTTCTGGCTATTTATATACTATTAGTTTGACAACATGGAGGCACCAAGGAAAGCGGAAAATAGCATATTTACCTTTCCAGTAAATTTCCTTTGCCGGTGCATCTTTATATTGTCATGTGAACCCACCATAAATGGGAGGAGCTATTTACAAAAATGGGGCCAGAAGCTGGGACCAAAAATTCATAAGGAAGGGTCCTATCAGGGTTCACCGGCAGTGACTTAACCCTTAGTGTGACTAAGGGAAGTGCCAGGAAAGGAAAATTACTGGAAAGGTAAGTATACAATTTTCTACTTTTCCCACCTTGTATCATGGTACAAGGATCAGCTGTATGCTGGGTCTTTTATTGTTACATAGTTTGGACAGGTTACAGCCATCAGATAAAGAACAGGTACTTTCTGTCGATTCCCTATCCCCCACCACTTCCCAGCCGTTGATGTGGAGATTAACCTTGAATGGGATTTCCAGTGCCTTTCATTACAAGAAGCAGTGTCACATCTGAACAGCTTGACACACAAATCAGACGATGAATGTCCCTGTCCTGCAATATTATGTGTAAAGCACTGAGGGATTATAAGCATCAAACAAAAGATCAGATGTTGTAAAGCAAATATTAACAGGGCACAGCTGAATGAAAAAGATAATTAAATACATTTTAGATACCTGGATATGTCCTGTATGAATGCTGACCTTTACAAATACAACTTAGTTTCCCAATGTTCGACCGTGGTGTCCTGGGTGCTTGAAAAGCCTTGTCTTTTATACTTCACCTACCACCTCCCCTTACCCCGAGAGCTCATTCTACGTCATCTGTTTTAAGACATGTGCTCCTTCTAGTGTTTTCAACAAAATGGGTGTTGTTATAGGTGTATGGGGAGGTATCCCCATTGCTTATGCCCCTCTGTTGTAAAAATGGGTGTTCAGAGCCATCTTGGCATATAAAATGGCTGTTCGGGAACCATTAATAGGCTATAGTTGACCCATATCATGAGTTTATGCAAAATAATCAGTTTGCTGAGCTTTGCTAAAATGTATGAGAAGTTATGCTATTTCCTGTTATGCCATTTATATCTTGTTTATGATGCTTTCCTTGTTGGGTGTAGACATCTTGGTTTGGCAACCTTATCTCATTGTTGTCATCACTGACAGAAAATTGGCCATTCCAGGTTGGTGGAAATGACAAGGGGTATAAGAATAGGGAGTTTTTACAGTGCTGATTAGAAGCTCTCAAAGCAAGTATGGGACACTGTCCTTGCTGTGGATTCCCAATGGATTGTTCTCTAATCTGGCACCTTGTGGCTTCTCCGTAGCTGATTCTAAAGGGCCACGCCAGCCCCATTTTACAAATGTTAAAATACCCTCCGCCCTACCACCCTCTATTCATGCTGAAGGGGTGGTTCAAGTGAATGGGCGGACAGGAACTCACGCAACATGGGGAGAATCGCTGCCCTGCAGCCAGCCTGGCCTTCCGCAACCCTGCCCGGTTTCGCTGATGGATTCCATCTGCTGGTGTCTCTTCATATTTTACTTATTAATGCAGTGGCTGGAGTGGTCCTTTAAACAGATTACATGATGTCTTAATATGTTCTGTGGCAAAGTAAGTAAAGTATATTTGATTATATAGAAGTATTTAACCTTTGATCAAGAGTATATCTACATTGCATAATTGGAGCTGAGGATCCTTTGACTTCTGTGTGGAAATAACATAACCAGGCAGAAAAGTGACCAGCGGGCTGTGAGCGCCGTACATTGTCCCCTCATTTCTCTTTTATTAGAAACTCATTTCTTCCCTCCATGAAAGCACGATTGTTAGCACCCGCCTTGCACACAGATGGCCTTCTGTCTCCTTCTATCAAATCAGCACATCTTGCTGCATAATTTCCAGAAATGAATTTCAAGAATTAAAAATAATCAGCAGAAGCCGTACCCTAGGAAATGTCCTGCACATGGGAAACGCTCACCCCCTGACAGCCGCTAGCCATCAATGCAGCTCCTATTGTCTGACCATGTAAAAGGATGTGTTGGCTGTTCTAAATTTTATTTCCATTAAGAACCTAAAATAAAAGCACAATGATACATTAGTGTACTGCTTGTTTTAGCTTGAGAGTGGTAAAAAACAGCTTGTAGGGTGACTGGGGGTGTGGCTTGATCCACAGGGGTGTAGTTTAGGGTGTGGCTTTCTAAAAAAATAACTGATAAGGTCTGGATGCATTTAAGGCAGGGGTGTCAAACTCAAATACACAGTGGGTCAAAATTAAAACTTGGTTGCAGTCCAATTTTGATATTTATTGAAAAAATGTGTATCCAACTGTGCATGTGTGCAGCCAATCAGCGCACTCAGCTCCATTTGGCTTTTCGTAGCTGTCTTTTCTTAGCTGACAAGAGCTCTTGTTTGAATTGAGACAAGTCCTCTGCCGGCCGTATTTATCGGTGATCCTGGGGGGGGGGGGGGTTTCAGTGATTTGGGATGCCCGCGTAGCGAGGATCAGTCTTATAGAGTCCAGAGCCACTTTTGTTCCACTTTAATCGTCCAGCCCTGAAGTATTTTTGACTCCAAGGCCAGTCAAATACGTGGTTGGTACTCTTTAATGTAGCATGCCACTTTCAATGATGGGATAGGGTTTTCTGGCTTCCTTTACATCACGCAGTCACTTTTCACAATCAATGGTGGGCTGAACCAGCATGAAGTCATCCTGCGTAGAGGAGACGGCAGCTAGAACAGCCTGGTTGGAAGTTGCATTTACCAACAACTGGGGAAAGTACATCATCAAAGGGGTAGAGTTTTACATCAAAGCCCCGTCCTGCAATCTCACCGGCCACCAGGCTGCAATCTGGCAGTGCAATCCAGCCACTGGGCAGGCTTGTTTACTAGCCTCCTGGGCGGCATCGAGCAGCAAATATGTTGCCGTGCGACCTTTCCCTACAAAAAAATATCGGTCTTGTGGGGTGTGGTTCCAATGGAGGCGTAATCTTCAATCAATGCAGAGAAGTGTAGGTTGGAGCAAACAGATGAGGGAGACTAGGGAGGGAGTGAGAGAGGGCATGGGGCGGGGCATGGCTGAGAAGGGAATCGAGGAGGGGGTGAGCATCAAAGGCACATATAGCACACTTCCCTAGTGCTCTGCAAGGAAGGACTGGCCGGGACACCACCCCACCACCACCCTGCCCCCGCAAAAAATATCGGCCATTAAAAAAATAAAATATCAGTACTGCGATGATGCGAGAAATACCGGCTTTGTGATAAAATGCCAGCTGGGTGGCAACGCTATGTGCACCTGTGACCATCCTCGCCCTTTCACTCATAGATAACAGCGTGGGAAGGGACGGGCAGGGCCAAATTACACCAGAAGTCCAGATTTGGCCTGCGGGCCAGAGTTTAAGGTAATTTCTTCTCTACAGTGGAAATATGAGACCCTGACAAATTCCTACTGTAAATGAGGCCCAAATGGTACCATTATTATCTCAATGCCACCCCTTTTCTTTAAACTTTCATTAAGGTTTACCAAATGACCAAAAGCCATAAATTCACGTTGCCCCCGTCTGTCCTGTTTTTCACAGGGCATCCCGTCTAGTATACTCGCCTCACCAGCAGTCTCCCAGCATATGTGTGTGCTTATCCAATCAGCATTGTATACCGTGCATATGAATGAACCGCACAGAAAGCCCTCTTCTGGCTGTGCATGCACAGCTGCCAATTCTGCCAGCGGAGGAGCGTGCAGAGGATGGCAGGATGCCGTGGTTGCCAAAACAGGCTGTGCATGTCCTGTGGCTTTTTCAAATTGTAAAAAGGCCCTTAGAGTGTAAGTGTGACCACAAAACTTTAGAGGGGACCTCTGGCTATAGGAGTGGGCCAAGGATGATAAAGGGGGCCAGCATGTGCTAGCCTGCCAAGCCATTGTGGTCATGCTTCCAGGCCTATGCATGCTGGAAGCATTGAGGGTCAGGGATGGCCATGTCACCACCTTTGGAGCATGTTTACTTGAAATGCTGCAGAGAAACATTGGAGGGCAACTGTGATGTTAATGTGGAGATTCAACCATGTGTATGCCTAGGAAGGAGTTAATACGTAAGATGGAGATTTTAGGGAAAGCACATTACTATACTGTTTACTGAAATTCGAATGAGGCCTACAAACAAGCTTTAAGGTTTGGAGCGCTGAAACTAGCCTGGCTCAGGCTGCAGGACTATAAGGGTTTGAGCCTGGCAGTTATTTGTACTTTATTTTGTTTGCATTTGCCTGGAGCCTCCGCTTATTGTAGCTTGTTTAGCAGATGGTGGGTTATGATTGGATTATTTTGTAATTTGTCCTCCTTTAATCTCCATAATAGGTTAATGGGCCTAGCCTGTACTTATATGTGGCAGTGACCAGGAGTGGAGTGACTAAATGTGGTGGGGCCCCGGTGCAAACATTAAATGGGGTCCTTTCAAGGCACATACAGTGACCTTTTCTTTTCTTTTAACTCAATTGGATGCAGCTAAACAACTAAAGATTGAAAAGGCAATAAATTAGATAAACGGTGCTTCCTTTCTCTAATTGTAAGCACAAATATGATAAATAAGGTGGAGTAGCAACAATAATAGGACCTTTAGTCGCACCCCCTAATGTTACACCCCTGGTGACCAGTTTTGTAGTTATTGCTGATGTGTACATTTTCCACATGGGCCTAGCCAGCTTACTGCACATATGATCCTATAACTGTCACCTGAACCGTGTGAGATCCACACAAGAATCCCGCACCACACCCCCACCCTGAGCTGCGTCTTGCTAAACAAGCCATTATGCTGATCCCTGCTTCTCATGTTATGGTGATACCAAGAATAAAGCAAACAGTAATGCTGTATGGTGTGTGGGGGTTAGCTTTTTATGTGATAGAACAGGCGGGAAATATAACCAGGTTTCTCTTGCCAACTAAACTATTGCTCAGTGTAGGGTGGTTGTAGGCGTTCTTTTGGGTCACAGCCAGTGTCGGACTGAATCTCCAGTGGGCACCAGGCACTGACCCAGGGGCACCTTCAGGGCAGTAAAGGAGAGTTGGGACTATCATAGTGTTTCTTTTTGTTCTGTTTTGTGGGAATGTATTTTTTTATTAAGTTACTCTTGTAAGTTAATTAATAAACATTCCACTTTATATTGTGCAACAATATAATTGTGTTTTTCTGCTTGATTATGACTGGTCTTGCATTATTTCTATATAGCTAAGGAGATGTTCACACCTATCCAGTCGCATTTCCAGCATGCATTTTGCGGCAGGAAGGGCCTTTTCACACCAGGCTGTTTGCGTTGAATTAGAGTATAAATACTCCAATATGTCACAAATAGCCAGAAAATGCAGCACATTAAAGTGGACCAAAACCCAGGATAGTCAAAAGTTTTGGATGTAGTAGAGATGGGGTCCCGTGGGACGGAGTCGTACTCGTGCCTCGGGGGCGCCGCCCGTGACCGGGGGTTCACTGCATAGCTTTGGTCTGCCTCCTCCCCCTGCCCCTCCCCCCCTTGCCTTCCTCCCCCTCTTCCCCAGTCTCCCCCCTAGTGTGTCCCCCTCCCCTGACTCGGCACGCAGAAGTGGGTGAGACGGACCTCCAGGCTCCACAGCACCGAGGAGAGTGGCAATCACCTGTTGTCTTAACGATATAGGCAGTAGCCAACACATCGAGAGAATGCCTACCGCCCTCGGTGGTAGCCACAAAGTGCCGATTGTTTAGAGTAAGAATTGCTGTTCTGTGTTATTTCTGCAGGGCGTGCGGCCTGGCTTCCCCTGTCCCCTCCCCCCTATCTTTTCCGCCGTTCCTGTATTGTATTTGTTTGTTGGAATGTACTTATAAAAATGCTTAAATAAATAAAGAATATTAAAAAAAAAAAAAAATATCCTGGGTTTTGGTCCTTTCCCTGGAGGCACCCAGATCCATCACTGGCAGACTCTGATAGAACACGGGTGGATCATAAGCTGGGAGAAAATCCAACTGACACCAACTCAGTCTCTAACTTACCATGGAGCAGTTATTTGCACAATCTCCCTTTCAGAAGACAAAGTCCATACAATCTAAGCAACTATGAGCCAAACTCTTCAAAGTGAATGCACCATTGCCAGAAGGATGATGAAGATCCTGGGGACCCTAACTGCTACCATTCCAATGGGGAAGTAGGCCCTGTGGTGCACCAGGGTCCTTCAATAGTTCCTCAAGCAGTGGGATAACACCTCCCTCTCCCAGACCATCTGGATCAACGCCAGCATGAGAGAGGCTATGAATTGGTGAGCGCAGTTAGCAAACTTGCTAAGTTGTCACTACTTTACTCCTCCAATTTGTGTGGTGGTCACCACCGGTACTAGCTCCCATGGATGGGGAGCCACTTGCGGGAGCAGCCGTGTGAGGGACAAGTGGGACTTCAACCCTGGAGTGGTCTCCAACGTCCTGGAGATCATTAGGTTTCAAGAAACATCTGAAGGGCCGAGCTGTGATGCTTTAGATGGACAATGTAACAGCTTGTGCCTACATAAGAAAGCAAGGGGGGATGAGAAGCGCCTCCATGATGCAGGATGTCTCTTCTATATTAGAATGGGCTACGGTCCACTTGTCGCATATCTCAGCGACTCACATTCCGAGGAGGAAAAATCGGTTGGTGGATACTCGATATATATCGAGAAACACCCCGGACAGCAAGGAGTGGACCTTGAAGACCAGCATATTCAAGCAATTGACAAACAGATGGGGCCTGCCGTAGGTGGACCTGTTTGCAGCAGAAGGAAAAGACAAGGTCTGGAAATTCTTCAGCAGGTTCCCCTGTGCTAGTGAAGAGGAGACAGATGCGTTGACTCAGGAGGGTAAGTTCAGAATGGTGTATGCGTTCCCACCAATTCCACTAGTATTCAATTTCCTACAATGACTGTACTGGCCAATGAAACCTTGGTTTCCTCTGGTCCAACAGATGGCCCTCGACAGCCCCGTGTCTCTTCCACAAGACAAAGACCTTCTCCATCAAGGTCAGGAAATTCATCCCAATCCAGCTCGGATGAGTCTGACAGCTTCTCTTTTGAAAGGAGGTCATTGCTGAAGCATGGATGTCCAGTCAGAAGGATGAAAACACTGCTCAAAGCCCAGAAGCCAACTACTAACAAATTATACAGCAGGGTCTGGAAGAAGTTCAGAGGATTCCCTTGGAAAAAGCGGATATCGCCGGTGGATTTTGGAGCAGATCCTGGAGTTTCTCCAGCTTGGTCAGGACAAAGGCTTAAGCATGCGGACCCTGAAGGTTAAAGTTTCTGCTATCTTGGCCCTTGATAGGAGACAATGGACCATCTACTCATTAATGGCACAATTCTTTAAGGCAGTGATCCGGGTAAAACCTCCCAGAAAGTCTCTCTTTCACCAATAGGATCTTTGGAACAATCATTCTTTTTCTGAGTCATGAGTCCTTTGTGCCCCTCGATGAATGTTCCTTTTGGGATCTTACCCTTAAATCCGTCTTTGTTACACTGATCACATTAGCCGTGAGGGTCTTAGAAATCGGTGCCCTAGAGGTGGAAGATCCCTACACTCTCTTCTTTCCAGATAGGGTCGAGCTTCGACCCATGTTGGGCTTTATTCCTAAGGTTGCATAGGCATACCATGTAGAAAGAGAGCTACACCTACCCTCGTTTCACAAAGAGACAGATCCTATATCCATCCATCCCTTAGATATGGCCTCCTGTCTGAAAAGATATCTGGAATTGACCTGAGATTTCAGGAAAGAGAGAAACCTGTTCATGATTCCCTCTATAGAAGGGGTTACGCCTCTTCAAAAAAGACTGTTGCCTCCTAGATAGTGAGGATTATCAAAAGGGCTTACAAGGCAGAGGGGGTCACATATTCCCCAGGGAATTGAAGCTCATTCTAAAAGGGCTTTAAACGCTTCGACATCATACTACACAGGGGTATCTGTAGACCTGCGCCTCACCAGTCACATTCCTGAGACACTTTGAGGTGAAACTTGCATCCCCCTTTTCTCTACAGTTTGGTAGTAAGGCGTTCTTAGGAGGCTCATGTGAATGATGTTATTTTTTTTATCTCAATAAATCTTCAGCATCCCACCCTTGTTGCAGATAGTTATTTCCCTTAGTATGCTGCCATGGAGGCCCCAGAAAAAGGGAAAATTCATACTTACATTTTCGGTAACTTTCCTTTCCTGGCGCTACGGAACACTGCAAGGGGGCGTGGCTTAGTTTTTAAACACTTGATCCTATTTGGATTAATGGGAAGCATATTAACCCTTACCATGCCGCCATGGAGGCACCAGAGAAGGTAAATTACCAAATTTACCCTGGCCATTCACAAATGCCTGCCTGCTAGCGGGGATGTGGCTGCAGATACTCCGTTGGACCGGGAAGCAAGGTAAGTTTATAGGGCCACCTGGGGGGTTTCACACAGCGGGGCATCCCGATTTTGGATGAGAATCGATCGCCCCGTGAATCTTATAGATTCCCGGGCCGATTGCGGTGGGTTTTGGTCCACTTTAAGTCCTTTTACCATTTTTTGTTGCCTGTAAAGGCTGATTAGTGCAACGTTGAAAATAATGACTGATTAAATCACCAAACTTGAATGTTAACAACGCCTCCTTCCAGCATTGGGGCCTACAGACACAAGCCTTGTCATTTTGGCCTTGACCTTGAATCAGGAAGCCTTTGCTAAACATTCCAAGCTAACGTGAACAAGTCTTGCTGTTCTACCCAAGACAAAATAGTGTCTGTATTTCTGTACTGAATGTAGCCATAAGTATATTTCCACCCTCGAGAGACAGTGGAGAACTGATCCTGTATTCCTATTCTACTGCAGCTGTGAATCATCCCCAAAGCAGAGCGCTGAAAAAACGATTGATTATCTACACACATACAGTTCTTATCCAGGCACTTGGCAGAAGAATAAGAAGGAATTGTGAATGCAGATCAACATAGGCAGCTAAATGCTATTCTTGTTATTAATGAGTTATGTAGCTCCAGCATCTCTCCAGGCGATGGGCTAGGAAAGGCACGAAACACAAATATTAATAACATAAGACACAAATCCACTCATCCATGAGATTACATAAAAAGACAATTTTCAGATATGACCAACATTTGATTTCAAAAGCAGAAAAAAAGCAAAGAACCCCCCCCCCCCCCCCGCTCATTTCTTCTGTATTAGCTTCCGGCTTTCTTTTTCAACAAGATTTTATAATGCTTCTTATATTGAAATACCAGAGTATCATTGAGGTCAGGGGTTTTAATGATGGATGATGGTTCTGACTTTCTGAGTTCTCATCAATGTATCCCAAAAGAGGAACAACACATAGGAATTTCACTTTCCCGTGTGTTGGTCATCTCAGCAGGGTATATTGAATTAGAATGTCCCGCTGTGGGTATTTCCCCAGGCCGTAAAAACTCACCTTCCTGACAAGCTCGGCCGAAACGTACCACACTGATTGGCTGAGCGGGCTGCTTAACCAATCAGTGCGCTTGGTTTCACTAGGCTTCCTAAGCAGTCAAGCAGAGCCAAGTGCACCGACGGCCGCATCTTCCGCTCAGCTTCTAGCTGTGGTGTGCTTGTGTCACCAATTCAGAAAGGCCTAAAGCGTGTGCACACACAGCTAGAGGTGAGTAGGGATGCGGCAACAGCACCAAAACGCAGTGAGGGCTTTGGCGAAAGGTCAGTGGAATGGTGGATCGGGGGGGGGGTTTACCAATTCGGGATGCTCCAAGGAGTGAAACTCAGGCTTGGTGGTGGCCACTCCCACCCACCCCAGTTCAGATTGCCTATTGGCTGGTGCTGGGGACTTGCACAAGTCAACTGGCTGCATTCCCTGCTTTCATGCTGGTCCCCTGCCTGCTACAGGAGAGCCGGGGAAGCGGTGGCCGGCAAC
Organism: Gastrophryne carolinensis; assembly: GCA_027917425.1. NCBI lineage: Eukaryota > Metazoa > Chordata > Amphibia > Anura > Microhylidae > Gastrophryne > Gastrophryne carolinensis. Next base: position 122,569,778 of record CM051239.1, read on the forward strand.
TGCAGCGTGAGCCATCAGTAAAGGAGTATATCCATGACTCCGGGGGTTTCACACAGCAGAGCATCCCGCTATAGCAGGGGTACTCAACCACTTCTTGTAAAGGTCCATATACAGGTATTTGGTGAGAGGTGAAGGTCCGGGCGGGGGGTGGATAGTTAGAAATCAGCGCACTGGGACGGCTATAAATTCCGTAGGCAAAACCAAAAATGCTGGGATGGATGGGGCAGAGTTGAGGGGACAGGGATTGATGGGGCAGAGATGGCAGGACAGGAATGGATGGGGCTGAGCTGGGGCAGCGGGACAGGATTGGATGGGTGAAAAGGGCAGAGAAACAAAGTTTGTGTACCGTGCAATGCCTCTTCCCGCCTGTGCAGTACTCTATATTACAATGCTAGGCATCGGGCAGTCATGACAATGGCAGGGAAACTAAGCACTACATTGCCAATTAAGTAAAGTGGGGAAGCGCTGAGCACAGCAACACAAAAGCAACTGAGTGCAGGGCTGTCAGGGCAGGGGTCCAGAAATATGGCGTTGAGGTCCACATTCGGACCCTGGTCCGCCAGTTGAGTACTGCTGCGCTATAGGAAGCCCAGGGGTAGGCTAGATTCCAAGGCCATGCTGCATGGGTTTTGATGTGCTTTAAAGCAGACCAAAATCCAGTTTTGCTTTCCCCTCAGGCTTTGGTCCTCTTAACAGGGGCATTCCAATTTGGGATGCTCCTGTGTGTGAAACCCCCAGGATCGCTCACAAAGGCAGGCTTCTGGCCAATTAGAATAGATTGCGGTGCATATTTCTGCCAGGCAATCTATACTGAATGATGCATGCAACAACTGAACGATGCTGCCGCACCCCCTGTGCACCGTTGGAGCGATGTAGAGGTATGTTTCTACAGGGATCAGGAAAGATTTCACACAGGAAGGCATCCTAAATCGGGATGCCCTGGAGACAAGATACAGCAGGATCTTGGTCTCACCTATATCCTCTTTCACCTTTGTCCCACAGGCTTGCATTGTATGCATGTGTTTCTTATCCCACCTGTGAAAGTATCAAAGGGAAAAAATATTTAGGCAATGGGTATCAGGCGTACAGCTGATGGGGATATGTTTAGCTGCTGAAAGGAAAGCTGTCTGACTCTTTGCAAATAACTCAGTCTAGGTCCACTTTAATTCGCTCAAGCAATCGGCTAACTAAAAAAGGGAAGATATGAATGTTGCACAAAGCAAATGGCCAGCAGGTGGGTCAGTATAGCAGAATGCAAATGCCAGCAGGTGGGTCCGTGCACTGATCTTAATGTGATCGTATAGTATATATACCTCAACACAGATATTATTGATCTGTTATTGCCTAGATGCATGTTCTGAACCTCAATTACCATCATCCCATTGGCTGTACACACAAGCCTATGCGGGCGCCTCTCCCACCCATGAAAGGTTACCCTTTGTGATCAAACTGAATAATGTGATTGGTTAGCATTACCGTATGCCGCCAAAGCATTACAGGTCCCAGCCCAGCCCCTGAACCCCCTTCCATTGCTCCCAGCCCGGACGGGTGACAGGTGCACCAAGGACCAGTAACCAGGCCGTGACATCATCGCCCCGCCCTTCCTAAGCAAGCAAGTCACCGGTGTCCAACAAAAAGAGCTGCCAATGTGGGCGGGGATTGCGGAGAGTAGGCGTGGCCAGCAGCTGAGGGAGTGACGTAGCGTGCAGTGGTGCCGCCCGCTCTCCGTGTTGTAGTCGCTGCGGGATCCGGGATTGCGCCGGGCGGGCTGCGCTCCGAGCTCCGGTGAGTGACCCGGCGGTGGGAGGGCTTGTGGCGGGCGTGTGGGGATAGCGAGCGAGCGACCATAGGTGCGGGGTAGGGTGGAGGCGGGGCGGCGACAGGTTCCTGGCCCCGGGGGATGAAGGTGAGAGGGGAGCCGGCCAGCAACAGCCTGTGTCTCCCAGCCCGCTCTACACCTGCCGCTATACATTGTACATACATGGGTGTGTGCGAGCTCCCATTGCAGGAGACAGACACCCCACTGTGTGCCCATCTTCAGGTCACGTGACCTGTAGCCTTGTTGTGCTCAGCATGTGTCTGCAGGTATGTCTTATGTGAGCAATATGTCTCAATGCTGGGGCCCCTGATGCCACTGACATGCTGCATCTAGTATGGATGGACGCAAAGTATGTAGGGATGTGTGCACTGTTTGTATGACCAGTAAGTAGGGATGTGTGCACTGTTTGTATGACCAGTAAGTAGGGATGTGTGCACTGTTTGTATGACCAGTAAGTAGGGATGTGTGCAGTGTCTATATGACCAGTAAGTAGGGATGTGTGCAGTGTTTATATGACCAGTGAGTAGGGATGTGTGTAGTGTCTATATGACCAGTGAGTAGGGATGTGTGCAGTGTCTATATGACCAGTAAGTAGGGATGTGTGCAGTGTCTATATGACCAGTAAGTAGGGATGTGTGCAGTATTTGTATGACCAAAAAGTAGGGATGTGTGCAGTGTTTATATGACCAGTGAGTTGGGATGTGTGCAGTGTTTATATGACCAGTGAGTAGGGATGTGTGCAGTGTTTATATGACCAGTGAGTAGGGATGTGTGCAGTGTTTATATGACCAGTGAGTAGGGATGTGTGCAGTGTTTATATGACCAGTGAGTAGGGATGTGTGCAGTGTTTATATGACCAGTGAGTAGGGATGTGTGCAGTGTTTATATGACCAGTGAGTAGGGATGTGTGCAGTGTCTATATGACCAGTGAGTAGGGATGTGTGCAGTGTTTATATGACCAGTGAGTAGGGATGTGTGCAGTGTTTATATGACCAGTGAGTTGGGATGTGTGCAGTGTTTATATGACCAGTGAGTAGGGATGTGTGCAGTGTTTATATGACCAGTGAGTAGGGATGTGTGCAGTGTTTATATGACCAGTGAGTAGGGATGTGTGCAGTGTTTATATGACCAGTAAGTAGGGATTTTTGCAGTGTTTGTATGACCAGTAAGTAGGGATGTGTGCAGTGTTTGTATGACCAGTAAGTAGGGGTGTGTGCAGTGTTTGTATGACCAGTAAGTAGGGATGTGTGCAGTGTCTATATGACCAGTAAGTAGGGATGTGTGCAGTGTCTATATGACCAGTAAGTAGGGATGTGTGCAGTGTTTGTATGACCAAAAAGTAGGGATGTGTGCAGTGTTTATATGACCAGTGAGTAGGGATGTGTGCAGTGTTTATATGACCAGTGAGTAGGGATGTGTGCAGTGTTTATATGACCAGTGAGTAGGGATTTTTGCAGTGTTTGTATGACCAGTAAGTAGGGATGTGTGCAGTGTTTGTATGACCAGTAAGTAGGGGTGTGTGCAGTGTTTATATGACCAGTAAGTAGGGATGTGTGCAGTGTCTATATGACCAGTAAGTAGGGATGTGTGCAGTATTTGTATGACCAAAAAGTAGGGATGTGTGCAGTGTCTATATGACCAGTAAGTAGGGATGTGTGCAGTGTCTATATGACCAGTAAGTAGGGATGTGTGCAGTGTTTGTATGACCAAAAAGTAGGGATGTGTGCAGTGTTTATATGACCAGTGAGTAGGGATGTGTGCAGTGTTTATATGACCAGTGAGTAGGGATGTGTGCAGTGTTTATATGACCAGTAAGTAGGGATTTTTGCAGTGTTTGTATGACCAGTAAGTAGGGATGTGTGCAGTGTTTGTATGACCAGTAAGTAGGGGTGTGTGCAGTGTTTATATGACCAGTAAGTAGGGATGTGTGCAGTGTCTATATGACCAGTAAGTAGGGATGTGTGCAGTATTTGTATGACCAAAAAGTAGGGATGTGTGCAGTGTCTATATGACCAGTAAGTAGGGATGTGTGCAGTGTCTATATGACCAGTAAGTAGGGATGTGTGCAGTGTTTGTATGACCAAAAAGTAGGGATGTGTGCAGTGTTTATATGACCAGTGAGTAGGGATGTGTGCAGTGTTTATATGACCAGTGAGTAGGGATGTGTGCAGTGTTTATATGACCAGTGAGTAGGGATTTTTGCAGTGTTTGTATGACCAGTAAGTAGGGGTGTGTGCAGTGTTTATATGACCAGTAAGTAGGGATGTGTGCAGTGTCTATATGACCAGTAAGTAGGGATGTGTGCAGTATTTGTATGACCAAAAAGTAGGGATGTGTGCAGTGTCTATATGACCAGTAAGTAGGGATGTGTGCAGTGTCTATATGACCAGTAAGTAGGGATGTGTGCAGTGTTTGTATGACCAAAAAGTAGGGATGTGTGCAGTGTTTATATGACCAGTGAGTAGGGATGTGTGCAGTGTTTATATGACCAGTGAGTAGGGATGTGTGCAGTGTTTATATGACCAGTAAGTAGGGATTTTTGCAGTGTTTGTATGACCAGTAAGTAGGGATGTGTGCAGTGTTTGTATGACCAGTAAGTAGGGGTATGTGCAGTGTTTATATGACCAGTAAGTAGGGATGTGTGCAGTGTCTATATGACCAGTAAGTAGGGATGCGTGCAGTATTTGTATGACCAAAAAGTAGGGATGTGTGCAGTGTTTATATGACCAGTGAGTTGGGATGTGTGCAGTGTTTATATGACCAGTGAGTAGGGAAGTGTGCAGTGTTTATATGACCAGTGAGTAGGGATGTGTGCAGTGTTTATATGACCAGTAAGTAGGGATGTGTGCAGTGTTTATATGACCAGTAAGTAGGGATGTGTGCAGTGTTTATATGACCAGTGAGTAGGGAAGTGTGCAGTGTTTATATGACCAGTGAGTAGGGATGTGTGCAGTGTTTATATGACCAGTAAGTAGGGATGTGTGCAGTGTTTATATGACCAGTAAGTAGGGATGTGTGGAGTGTTTATATGACCAGTGAGTAGGGATGTGTGCAGTGTTTATATGACCGGTGAGTAGGGATGTGTGGAGTGTTTATATGACCAGTGAGTAGGGATGTGTGCAGTGTTTATATGACCAGTGAGTAGGGATGTGTGCAGTGTTTATATGTCCAGTGAGTAGGGATGTGATGCAGGTATGGATGTATCTGCAGAGGAGATGTGTGCATTGTGTATAGCTGTATACAGTGTGTGTATAGTAAGAATGGATGTATACTGTGTGTGGCTTTGCACAGTGTTTACATGGCAGTGTGTATGGATATTTGCAGTGCATATACATTTTTACAGCGTGTGCAGTTTGTATAGATGTGCACAGTATGTATAGTAAGAATGGATATATATACGTTGTGTATGCATGTGTACAGTGTTTACATGGCAGTGTGTATGAGTGTTTAGAGTGTCTATGGATTTATATAGTGTGTGCAGTTTGTATGGAGTATGTATTGTAAGAATGTATATATGCAGTGTGTATGAATTTGTGTTAAGTGTGCTTAGATATATACATTGCATAATGTTTAAAGATGTGTGTCTATAGATGTGTTTACAATGCATATGCGGTATGTGTAGTGCCCATGGAAGTATGACGTGTATAGTGCATTAGAAATGTGTGTTGTGTATGGAAGTGTAAAGTGCATGTTGTACATATGGTGTGTAGTGTGTATGGGGGTGTGATGTGTACAGTGTTTACAGAGGCAGGGATGCGTGTTTATATACAACCTGGATGTATACTGTCCTTGTTATGATGGGATGGATGTATGCAGTGTGTTTAGACATATATAGTATGTAAGGATGTGTGTATATAAATGTGTTTATGGTATGTATAGCGTTTGCATTGGCAGTGTGTATAATGCATGAGACATGTAGAGTGTGTGTGAAGGTGTACAGTGTGTGTGTGTATATATATATATATATATATATTTTACATTTGAAAAAAAACATATGTGCAGCAAGTTCACCCAAGGGTGTTGGGGTAGGGGAAGTTATTTTTTTTCTCATCCCAGCCATTACAGGGCATCACTAGTAGCAATGTGTGGGTTAATTTCAGCCGTAGACGGGGACTACAAGATAGAAAAATAAAAATCTCCTCCCGAATTACATAGGGCAGGCTGTGGCAGGATCTCCTCATTTCTTTCCTTGCAGTCGCAAGGGGCTGTCAAGATGTCTGGATTTTTTTTTTTTATTTACAGTGCGGAGAAGGGGCTTCGACTCTGCAGCATTCCTGGGGACCCCTTTAGATGCCTTAAGTCGGTTCCTTAGCCAATAGTGCGGGATTGTGCTTGGGTCTAGGTAAGCGCACCGGGGCTCGTCTGACTGCGTCTGAGCTCCGAGGATTAGGACCTCTCTACAGCAGGGTACCTGATCTCTGGGCCTTGCATGGTGGCCCTGCTTTGTGTCTCCCATTGAGCTCTGGTCCCTCTAAACCCTGGGTCATCTACCTCCCTGCAAGAGACACAGTCTGCCTTCCACATGTCTGCTTGGGGTGCCTGAGCTAGGTGGCCAGGTTCCCAGGCCACTGGCCTGCCTATTGGCTAACTCGGGAAGGGGATGGGACATCTGCGCCTGCGATGCCGGCGGAGGGGCGTGATTTCGGCCCACTCGGGCCTTACAGCTGAGGGCCGAGGAGGCTGCATTTGTGAGGTCCGCGGCTCAGCCCTCCTTCTCCTTTCTCACAGCACAAGGCATCATCTAATGCGGTGCCCAGAGGTCCCTACTGCATCCCCGGTTCGTCGCTTGGCAGTTCCTGCACTGCCTCCCTGTTCTCCTGGGCTGAGTATCGGATCCAGCATGGCTGTCGTCCCATGGTTTTCCCTGGTCAGATAGGGCTCCCTCTGGGAGCAAAGTGTTTTGCCCTGTACTGATTCCTTTAGGAGTCTGACATTGTTCTTGTTGCATGGTGGGGGTCTGGAAGCTGCTGCATGCTTGGCCGGTGGGTTGATTTCAGCTGCAGGGAAGTTGCTTTTCCGGTAGTGCAGGCAGGTGTGACCAGTAGTCGACAGGAAGGAGGGTGCGGGGGCCAGCGCTCCAGCTGTATTGCTTAGCAGTTAGAGCAGCCATTTTACCATGTCGGAGGCATTGGAGGCACCGGGGTTGGAGGCACCGGAAGAGGTGCTGCATGTGCCAAGTGCTCCTGACCTCGGACGAGGAACCCCTATGCATTGGGTGCACTAATGTCCTGAGCCTCCTTATGGCAGGTTCTCCGCCTTATTTGGATCTTCCAGTTTCCCCTGCAGCTTCAGGCTCGGAATCGTCAGAGCTGGATTCTCCCAGGTTTGGCCATTTCGACAGGCTGATGGCAAAGGAGGGGGATAAACTTCCATCTCTTCTACAGACTTCAGACACTGCAAAGATTTTTCGGGTAAGCAAAGGCCACGGGGAAACCTAGACTCCAAGGGGCAGGCCGGCCCAAGCCCTCTGAGGGTTGACCGGGTGCCCTCATCCAATCGGGTGGGGAGACAGCTTTTGCCGGTGTGGAGGGAACGGATATGTGACACCTGGGAGGTTGTTTCTTCTGGATACAGGATTGAGTTTAGGACCAGGCCTCCACACAGGTTTATCATGGAAAGGGCAGCGGCTCGCAAACGTGCAATAGATTTCTTGCTGGACCAGGTAGTTGTACCTATGTCCCCCTCTGAGCGGGGCTGTTGTTTATACTCAATACTATTTGTCATCCCCAAGGAGGACGGGTCTGATCCTGGATCTCTGGAATCTGAACTGTTCCGTTCGGGTGCCTAAGTTCCACATGGAATCTCTAAGGTCGGTCGTAATGCCGCTGCAATGGGGATTTTCTATGTTTTCTGAACATAAAGGATGCTAAGCTGCATGTCCCAATCTTCCTGGTCACCAACAATACCTGCACTTTGCGGTGGGTGCCCCACATTTCCAATTTGTGGCACTGCCGTTTGGACTTCCTACTGCCCTGCAAGTGTTTGTGAAGGTCTTGGCAGTGGTGATGGCACTCTTGTGGAGACAAGGTGTGAACATCACCCTAGACTTGAACGACTTGCTCATCCAAGCCCTCTGGCAGAGGCACTGCGGGATGATCAGACGCTTCTGTCCAAACTGGAACTTTTTCAGGTGGGTGATCAACTACACAAGTCCAAGGTGGTTCCCTCCATGGTGGCGACCTATCTAGGTATGACACTGAATACTCAATGAGCACGGGTCCTTCTTTGGTTACAGAGGTGCAAGGATCTTCAGGAGGCTTGGCTGACAGGCGAACATTCCATGATCAGGCAGGGTATGTGGCTTCTTGGCCTGATGGTGTCTATCACAGAGGTAGTTCTTTATGGCCAGTTCCACTCCAGGCCACTACAAATGCTGCACCTATCGAAATGGAGTAGGACTGTGCAAACGCTGGAGGGTGATTCTGCTGGTTCTCAGGCATTGGTCTGCCCAGCTCCGGGGCCGTCTGGTCAGGGTAAAGTCAGACAATTCCATGGCTGTGGCCTACATAAACCATCAGGGGTGTACCAGGAGCTGGCAGGTGTTCCAGGAAGTGAGTCACATAATGAGGTGGGTGGAAATTCACATTCCTTGCATCTCTACAGTTCACATTCTGGGGGTTGATTATCTATAGGCCGATTATTTGAGCAGGGAAATGGTGGACCAGGGGGAGTGGTTCCTTCACCAGGACGTGTTTCAAGCCTTCTGCGACCAGTGGGGCGTGCCTATATAGGCCGGAAGGAGCTAGTTTTTTTTTTCTATCTTGCAGTCCCCGCCTATGATTAATCCACACGTTGCTACTGGTGGTGCCCCAGGATGAAAGAGGACGAGAAAGGAAACTTACCAGTGAGTACACAGATCTCCCTTTCTTCCCGTACCAGAGCCTCAAGCTCCCCCACTTTACTTGCCAGACTTCTGCCATTTGTAAACATATACTTCCTATCTAGTTTGAGCTTTAGTATTAGCTTCTGCAGTAATGAATCCGCCTAATTTTTCACAGCTGGTTTGCATCACATGGATCTCCTTATCCATCATAGCAGTCCTTCCCCCTTCTAATTCTCCACCCCCCATCATATGCTGTCCCCTAAGTAACCTATCCTCCCTTTTGTTTTCTCTCTTGCCCCCCCCATCTCTAGTTTAACTACCCCTCCACCCCCTCTAGTATCCTCTTACCCAGCACTGTATCCCTCCTCCAGGTGCAAATTATCTGTAGAATACAGTTTGTACAGTCAGCCCAGTGCTCTAGGAACCCAAATCCTTCTGCTCTGCACCAGGACTTAAGCCATGTGTTTACCTCTCTAAGCTCTCGCTGTCCATGTGTAGGCAGTTTTCCAGAGAATACAACCTTGGAGGTCCTTCTCTTCAACGTTGTGCCTAAATCCTTAAATGTATTCTTAAAGGAGCACTATCGCGGAAAAATTACCCATTGATAAAAATCCATATAAATATGCTGGATGACCGGAGAAGGGGTCACTTATACACCCGGTAACCAGAAATATCCAGCCAGGCTTATTTCTTTTATTTTAATGGATGGAAGAGGAAATCAGGGGGTGACAGGCTCTGTCACCCGTCATAGACCAAACCTGTCACCCCTGGATTTTGTTCCTACCATGTGAGAATAAACCACAAGCTTGGCGGGAGTTTTATTCAGTTCGGCTGTTTGTGACCTCTCTTCTCGTTAGCTAACATGTTTATATGGATTTTTAACATTTTTCAATTTCGTGATATAGCTACTTTAGGGATCCTCCATCTACCACTAATTCTGTAATTGCTGACGACACAACAGCTAGGTCATCCCCAGCCCCTTCCACTGACATATCGACCCTTTCCACTACAAGCCGAACCCTGGCACCAAGGCGACAGCAAATCAGGGTGGTAGACCGTGCATGTTATGCGATAAGGATATGTCTGCAAAGTAGATGTGTATAATGTTTAATAATGCATACAGTGTGTAGGGATGTGTGCAGTGCATGTGATGGGGGTATATGTGTGTCCTGGGGGCTGTTTGCTGGCATCACTAGTGTTTTTGTTTAGTAATTTCTGCTATGCATCGGCTGTGCATCTGAAATTTCTCCTGTACACCATTGCTAGGTTCTAGCAATGTAGAGTGTAATTCAGATTTCTTATCATTTGAACCAGTTTCCTGGGGAAAGCAATAGTGGTTGCTATGGTCTTATTCCGTAGGAATTATATTTGGTGCTCTTTAGCTACGGCTGTGCTGTACAATAAGCCAGTTCCTGCCTGGCTGTGGCTCCAGCATGTGTGGTATGACAGGCTGCTGTGTGTGCTGTTGTTGTTCAGTGATCTCTGTATTTTGTATCTGAGGTGTGTACAGTAGAGTAATATGTACCTGCATGCTTTATGTGCCACACTGTGGGCCTGAAACAAGGACTGTGTGATTAAGATTGCACTTCTACTGGCTACAAAGCTTACACTTTGATGCACTGTTAAACAACTGTAGTGCTGCCGGTCAATCCAAAATGCATAATAAACCTCAAACTGAAATTCTTAAGGAGGACCAAAACCCACTTACACTTATTAACGGGCTAAAATCTCATCTCAGGAATCAATCCCACAGTGCATGCATGGGCCTTCGGCAACATCCCAGCACTCTCTACCTCTATCTGATATGTGCACCGCTGCAATTGAATCTGGATGGCTGGCACCAGGTGCGACCAGCAGAAAGTGTTGGCAGTCTATTTATTTAGAACATACAGCAGTGAATTATGATTAGGGGAGAGTCCACGCATGTTCCATGGGAGTGAATAGGCTTCACTTCAATGGACAGTGGTGAATCTGTGATGGGGGCCCTGGTGTCAGTATTAAATGGAGCCCTGTCAAGGCTGTATTTGAACTCAGTTGAATGCAGTTAGACAACTAAAGACTGAAACAGCAGAGACAAATGGTGCTTCCTTTCTCTAAATGATGGCAAGTGAGCACAGATATAACTAAGGTGGCTGAGCAACAATGATGGGGCCCCATCTGACCTTCACCCCCCTGAACCCTCTATAGTTACACCCCTGCCCATGGGCATCCCTAAATCCCTAATATCTCTCACCACCAGTGCCAGTATGAGAAGCGGGAAGGGGGTAGTGGCCTCAGTACACACATTGACTTCAGTGGGGCCTCTGTACCTGAGGAACTTCCATTGGGAGCGCTCCATACTGATGCCACACTTGCTTCTCACTCCAGAGCTGTAGGGGAGTGTTCCCAAAGTGGACTTCCCCTATCCTCTAATCCGCTCAGAGCGGCAAGCAAAGCTAAGTGGCGAGGGCACCGCTGGCCATACCCCTGCCAGCCTTTTCTGAATAGCTGCTACAGATAGAGGTGAGCATGCACTGTGGGGTCGATGGAAGGTAGAAAAAGTTTAAGGCTGGCCAGCCTGTTGTATTTTGATACGAGCGATGAAGTATTGTATTCAATAACCTACTAGCAGTAGATTTGGGAGTTGATTTTGGGTCGACCTTCAGCGTAAAAAGGTCCGACTATCTCACCTTTAATAATACCAGCCCATAGCAGTATCCTCACCCTCTAACCTACCTGATAGATCTTTCAAGACAGCACTGTCTCTGTAAGGTTTATTAAAGAAGTAGCCACAGGTGAGCACACATTTTCCTATGGCACATGTCCCTAGCCACCCCTTTGCTCCTTTGTATGGCAACAATCAATGAATTATTCTCTTGGAGCTGTAGGGTTAATTTTAAGAGGACCTTCAATCAAAACTGTCTGGAGATCTGTTCACCCTCGCTGCATTGGGGCATTCCATTTTAAAATGCATTCATCTGCGGAGCCCAAATTCAGACACCCCATACTCAATGCTTTGTTTCCTGGTAAACTTACAAATTACTGTGCTGCCTCCAGTATGGAAAATTTGGTGGCTGCCAGAGGTTACGCGAACGGCAGTATAGGCTACCCAGTTTCTGGTATTCAGGGGGAGGCCCCAGGATTATGTGCCTGAGTGGATTTCCAGTCAGTTTGATAGGAGGTGCACTTTAATAGTCCAGAGTTAATCTGCCTGGTTAGGCTCTGTAAATCTGTCCAGTTTGCAAAATCAAGTCCTGCGGTATGCTTATGCCCAGGAATTCCTTGAGAACTCATCCATCATTTGCCATTTGAAGGACACTGCCCCATCACAACCTTTGTTACATTGGCTGAAAACGCAACTTTCAGTGCCAGGCATGTTCCCTCTGCAAGGTGGAGTGCACCCAGCGGGACACAAACTCGAGACCCTGTACATTTTACTCAGTTGCTTGGGAGGGGAGGCAAAAGTTGAGTACTTTTTTTTTTTTTTTTTTTCTTCCTTTTTAGGTTCGAATTAGCACCAGTTGAGAAAGCGCTACGGCTGGTTGCACAGTAGCCTGATTGAGCGCAGAAGCCTTCTGGCGAGCGCCCCGCAATCGCAGTGTGTGAAGGACATTCAGGGCTAGCGCTGTTCACTCACATGGAGTGGGGTCACTAGAGAATCCACCCCCAGAACGCTGCTGGCAGAGCTTTTGCAGAGTGCTCTGCAAATGCCTGAAGCGTATGTGAAAGCACCTATAGGTTACTAAGAGCAGCTTTTCACAGGCTACTGCGGGGCGCTCCCCCAAAAGAGCAAGTGTTCCGCAATTGCACTGGTGTGAAACCAGTCTACTATTTTGGAGAGAAAACTGCCATTCACGTTCATTGGTGATTATTTGGTGAAGCCAGTGTTTTTTGCGGTGTGCTTTTCGGGATGCCCCCAGGGAGCTCATAAAAACTCACCTTCCCACGCTCCAATGGCACATGCGCAGGCTCTCGTCCAATGAGAACTGTCTGCTGTGACCATGTCATTCAGCGGGTGGCTCTCATTGTTAGAATTGGGATCGCGCACTGATGCATCCCTGGCTTTGTGCGCACAGTCCTGCCCTAGCCTATCTGAACGACTGGGGCAGGACCGCATGCACGATGCCGGGGATACAGCAGTGCGCACTCCCCATTCAACATTGTCTCCAAGTCTATTGGAGATGCCAAATTAGGTATTCATAGTAGGCGGGTCTCACTGGGTGAGAGCCTGTGCATGCGTCATTGGAGCCTGGGCAGGTGAGTTTTTATTGATGAACAGGGACGGGTTTCACACAGGGGGGCATCCTGATTCTGCAGGGCCGGCTTCACCAAATAATTAGCATCACCCTATCAGTCTAACATGGGAGTGATTCAGCAACCGGATGAAAATGTTCACCTGCTGAATCAGCCCAAGTGAATGGCAGTTTTGTCTCCTAAAATGCACAATGAAAGTGAATAGTTTTCTCGTGCTATGCTGAATCGACCCATTTATTTTGACCCAGACAGGACCTTTAAAGGAACCCTGTGGTGAGAAATATTGGGCATGTTGCCAGTTTCCCTTACCTCTAATCCTATAGCCTTCACCTCACTTAAACCGGACCTTCAGCGTGATTTAATGAAAAGCCCAAACTCTTAAAAATTGGTTCCCCAGCATCTAAAATTAATATATTTTAAGTTTTTAGTCACTAACTTATTATTCTTTCCCCCACTGGGCTGCAACTCTGTTCAGGAATTTAGGATACGGGCGCAGCCATCTTGACTCAGAAGCATCACACTTACTGAGGAGAGGAGAGTGGGATAAGGTACAGGGGGCGGGTTATAGCAGTGCTTTGCTCATACAGAGGGTCAGGTAAAGGTCAGTAGTCCCAGAATGCAGAGCAGCACAGTCAGGAGGCACTTCCTGTTTGCAGGCTGCCTGATAAGATGGCGGCTTCCATAAGCAGCCATCTTGGATGTTTAAAGGCTTCTAACATGCAGTAGGTGCAGGTAGGATGATTTTTAATGTGAGCAATCTGTATGTACAGGGTGTGGGAAACGTATAGGATAGACTCTTATTCAGAGTGAAGGCCCGCTTTAAGTCTCAAACATAATTTCAGTTTTTTTAGGGGGTCAGCAGGCAATGTTAGAACCAATATCATTGACTTGTTTGAGACCCCACTTGGAAATCTTGCTTCATTTACGCTTTGCCCATCTAAGACAGGTAGATAAAGTCCACTTTCGATCGCCTATTTGAAAGTGTAGATTTTTTTGTGTCAAAATAATGTTCTCAAGGTTTTGAGTGGTTCTAGAATTTCTACATTTTTTTCTTATGTCAGCAAATGTGTGTTTTATGGAAGCTGTTTTTCCTACCTGCAATCTATATTATTGGATGCCTAAGGGCCCATAGAGACTTGAAACGCATTATGGCTGCTGTGACTTTTTTATTTTGCTGTGCATATTGTATTTTTAATGGATTATAAATAAAGCTGGAATTATTATGAAACCTGTGCTGACATCCCCTCTATTTTACTGCAATCCGTTGCTATTGGCAACTATACACCAAGTACCACTTGTGAACCTTCCAATTTTTTGTCTCTGCCCCTATCCCTTTAGATTGTAAGCTCGCAAGGGCAAGGCTCCCTTTGCTATTGTCTCTTGTTCTTACATTTGGGTTGAACTTTGTTTATAATGATCCCTGTGCAGTATGTTTTACCTTGTCTGTAATTATACCTTGTACAGCGCTACGGAAGATGATGGCGCAATATAAATACAAAAAACAGTAATAATAAATTACTACCAAAATAAATACACACTTTACAAAATGCCATTGAAAGTGGACTTTCCCTTTAATGTAGTGGAAACTTCTTGGGTCTCCCCACTATGCCAGCTATCATGGTAAAAGTAATGTTTAGAAGCCATCTGTAGGTAAACATTTGAATATTCATGTATGTTTACCCACTCTCTAGTCTGCTATTTTTCTATTTACGCTCTGTTTCTCTGGGTAAGCTGTATATATCATGCTGGAACGATATTGAAGGAAGCGACTAAGCTCCCTTTAACTACAAATTCTGCATCTCTTGGGACCGTTGATATTCTCTCTCTGCTGAGAGTGTTTGGTAACAAAATCCACATAATGTCAGGCTTGGGAGAACATATGATTGGGGAAGCCTGGGAGGCAGCTCCTTGCTGACCTGACCATGGTGCTGCAAAACTGAGGGAGGATCACAGAGGGTGTGAAATAGATGCCCTTTAATTCCAGGGCCAGGGCACTTCTGTTCTACATCGGCATGTGCTACAGTGTGAAGTAGTTATCTGGCTCATAGACGTCTGTGTTCATTACATGTTAGCTGTCGAGTAAGGGAGGGGTTGCAAAAGGTTAATTTCTCACATACTGACAGGTCTACTTTTACATGGTCATTGCTGCTGCCTCATAGGCCGGGCTTTAGAGATCCTCAGATGAGATAAAAATTATTAATAAATCTAATAAATAAGTTGGAGGAATAAAAATGGGACCCTGACCTTAAGGGCCCTGGTGCGGTCGCAGTCATTTCATCCCCCTAAAGTTACGCCCTGTTTCTTTAGCACACCCCCAGAGCTTCCCAGTTTAGCATACTCCACTACTTAACATTCCCTGTTAAATTGGTCCAAATTATGCTCCTAGCCCGCTCTACCATGCCGCTTTTGCATTCCATGTGAAAACTGGCGGCCAATGGTTGCATTCCAAATTTACGATAGTCGGGTGGATAGACTGCTTTGAGTGCTTTAAAGTGGACCTAAACACATGATTTTCAATTGTTCCTGGGGTTTTCCAACTTGGGATTCCGTGCTTTGTGAAACCCCCTGGATTTCCCTAGAAACGTACCTTTTTGCTGGTCCCACGGCACATGTGAAGGCTCTTTTCCCATCAGTGCTGTATGCTGTGCATATTAAACCAGACCTTCAGCATGATTAAATGGAAAACCCAAACCCTTAAACATCTATTCCTCAGCATCTAATTAATATACTTTACATTTTTAGTCGCTTATTATTCTTTCCCCCATGGGCTGCAACTCTGTTCAGGACTCTAGGATATGGGCACCGCCATCTTGACTCAGAAGCATCACATACTGAGGACAGGAGAGCAGGATAAAGTATAGGGGGGTGGGGGTTATAGCTGTGCTTTGCACAGACAGAGCAGAGCTGGTGTCAGGAAAAGGACAGCAATCCCAGAATGCAGAGCGACACAGAAGACATTTCCTGTCTGCAGGCTGCCTGGTGCTCTATGGGCCGCCATCTTGGATGTTTAAAAGCTCATAACATGCAGTAGATACAGGTAGGATGACTTTTAATGCGAGCAATCTGTATGTACAGGGTGTGGGAAACATATAAGATATGCTCTTATTCAGGGTGAAGGTCCGCTTTAATATTCCTTGTTAAATTGGCCCAAATACACTCCTTGTCCCGCTTTACCATACTGCTCTTGCGTTCCATGTGAAAACTGGCGGCCAATGGATGCATCCCAAATTTAGGATAGTCTGGTGGATAGACTGTTTTGAGTGCTTTAAAGTGGACCCAAGCACATCATTTTCAATTGTCTCTGGGTTTTTTCAATTAGAGATTCCCGGCTTTGTGAAACCCCCTGGATTTCCCTAAAAACTTACTTTTTTTTGCACACGCACAGGCTCTTTGCCCATCAGTGCTGTATGCTGTGCATATTAATGCATGACATACAGCTTTGTTTGGACCAGAGAAGACAAGAAGCGACAAAAGAGGGAATAGTACTGCCTGTGGTATGAGGGATGGGGAATTAGTTAAAAAAAAAAAGGGGGGGGGGTTTGGTCCACTTTAAAGAAGATCCCTGAGGAAACAGCAGAACAGAATTTAGCATGTCGTGATTTGCCCCATCATTCATAGATGCATTGCTGTATCCTTCATAGTAGGTTCTTTCTCCCTCCCAAAAACTCAACTCAACTATAAAAATGTAGTCATGGCAGCAGGAAACAATGTATGATTGGGAAAGAGAGATCCACATTTTCGTAGATGAGAAGTCTCATACAGATATGGAAATGCTGATATGCAGTTTCATTTACTTTGGTAGTGCACTGGCATCAGTCACTTATTCCCTCAGCACTCCCATGACTGACCCATTCGATAGTCTGGATTTCCTGATAAAGGAAGTGAAAACCTCAGACGGGACTTATTTCTGCTGGGCTCTAGGGATACTGCCACCTTCCACTGGTTGCAGAGTAAACTTTCTGGCTGGACCTGATCTTCTCTACAATCGGAGAGTGAGGTCATCTGGTTATTAAAGTGGAGGTATGTATAATGGCCAACCTGGATGCCGTGCTGTGTGATACCCTGCCGACCATCTGTTATACATACCTCGTCTGCAGTACAGACGTGGCTCTGCTCAATTCAGCTTCTTTGAAAGTGCATAAAAATGAGCGGATAAAGAATCATAATGGCAACCAGTCTCGATCAGTGGTGGCACCCTCTGCATCCCTCTATGGCTGTGTTGACTCCCCTAGCATCTTAGGTCCTGAAGCCATCTTGAAGTGAATGAGTGGCAGGTCTATCACCCAATCCCATGCAGCAGTGTGACTGAGTCCAACTATCACTCAGGTCTACCGCTTGCGGGAATCTGGAGGATTGTGGTGATTTCAGTTGTTTTTTACCAACCAAATTGGTTACAAAAAAGCCTGGAGTTCCCCTTTAAAGAGAAACAACACATGGGAATTTCACTTTTCCATGTTGTTTTTCCTCGCGAATTGGGATGCCCCACTGTGTGTAACCCCCATACCATCCTTTTGCTTACACGACGCAGACTCTGACAAGAGCGAAAGCTCTGCTTGGCTGCATGGGCAGGCCACCGAGTAGTGCCGGAGTGCGCCGCCACATGCATCCCCCGCTCACCTTATAGCCGTGGCATGCCCATGCAAACCTATTCAGAAAGCAATTTGGGTCAGCACGAAAGGCACAACTCAAACTATATTTGAAATTAAATCTGTATAATATGATTGGTTTAACCTTGCATCTGTGCAAGATTCTATTGGTATTAGCCATAGATGGATTGGGTTTAACCTTGCATCTGGGCAAGATTCTATTGATATTAGCCATAGATAGATTGGGTTTAACCTTGCATCTGGGCAAGATTCTATTGGTATTAGCCATAGATAGATTGGGTATTCTATACTGATAAAATGATAACATTGAATTAATTCCCACGTTTTCGTACTATTCATTGGGGTTTTATTGTACTTATTCACATTGGGGTTATTTGGATGAAAGTATGTAGGACTATGTATTTATTTATCATTACACTATGAATGAGGTTTTAGGTATACTTTAATAGTGCTTTACTGGGGGGTTCTCCATCTTTGTGAATATTATTTGGAAATGGGCTCTGACCCTACTTTCTGTGAATGTTATTTGCCTGTAATTGCCCTGCACCCTCAGTTTATTAGTGTCAGGTAGATATTTAAGCCAGATGCCTAGGATAATATCAGTGACAATCTTTGATTTTATGGTTGTAGTGTTGTATATGATGATTTTAAATTTGCAACCCATAAAATGTATACAGATTTAATATCATTGTTTAGCGGTGCCCGCCTTTTGTGTTTTGCAACCCATTCAGAAAGGCCAGGCACGTGCATGGCTAGAGGTGAGTGGGGATGCTTCTGCAGCGCAGAGATGCAGCAAGGGCTGCAGGAGAAGGTGAGTAAAACTGGCGATCGGGGGATGGGGTTTCACACAGCTGAGTATCCCAATACGAGATGACCCCATGAGTGGAACTTGGACAGCCCTGGAGTCATTTAGACTATAGGGCCTCCAATGTTCCTCTTTAAGAAATGTCATCACTGAACTGGTTTACAACTTCTTAGTGTGAGCGTAGCCTACTATGCAACACTGTTACACATGCATAGTGCTTTGGTCACCATAGACCTCTATTGTCCTGTTCCCTGTTCTGACATTGCATTAAAATGCGTCTTGCAACGTTTTCCTAATGCATTGTACAACACAGGACATTTATACACAAACCTCATTATATATATATATATATATATATATATATATATATATATATATATATATATATATATATATATATTCTGCGTCATTAAAAATCAGTAATCAGTTTATTGTTCGCCAAGTACATTACATTCAAAGATATTGCTTTGACATCTGAAGCTGCTGCATTTGCTCAAAAAGGGGGGGACATGAACCAGGGATTTGCATTTATACAATAAGAAAGTTTTTAATAGTTGATACCTATCAACTATTAAAAGGAAATAAAAGTTTGAACAAAAATTTAATTTTGTGTGACGTGAACACCAGCGTTCCAGTGGACTCCCTTACTACTTTAGTTAAAAGGAAGGTCCACTTTCAATGTCAAGGCAAAAGGATGTCCTCAATGTGTTGAGCTTATAAAATATTTTATTTCCTTTTTCCAATGTTGGCAAATGTGTGTTTTTATGGAAGCAATTCTTACTACCGCAAATCTTTTGCTACTGGCAATGTACACCAAGAAAAGAAAGGTGAGTCCTGTACACACAGAACAGACTCTCTTCTGCCTTCGTGTACATAGTAACATAGTAGTAACATAGTATGTAAGGCTGAATAAAGACTTTAATCCATCCAGTTCAGCCTAATTATCTCCTTCCATTGGTCTAGTAGCCATAGCTGGAAATGTTATTACATGCCAGGAAGGCATAAAGAACACCTTTGAACGTTTTTACTGTATCCTTCATTCCTACCTCCTCTATACCTATATCTACCTATATCTTGGTGTACAGTTGCCAAAAGCAACAGATTGCAGATAGTGAAAACTGCTTCCATAAAACCCACATTTGCTAACATAAGAAAAAGTAAATAAAATATTAGATAAGCTCAGCACCTTGAGGAGATTGTTTTGGCTCACAAAAATATACACTTTCAAAATATCTATTGCAAGTGGACATTAAAGCAGAACAAAATTGTGCGCATGATGCAGGGGATGCGGCAGCATGCGCAGGGGCTCTCATTGGATGATGGTCCGCACATGTGCCCTTGCAGCATGGCAAGGTGAGTTTTTATGGACAATCTGGGCGGCTACACACAAAGCAAAGCATCCCGGTTTGGAATACCCCGGAGAGAAAAGCCAGCGCCGGCCCTGTATTTTTCAAGACCAGCCAATGGTGGGTTTTGTTCCGCCCTAGGAGTATGCCTAAACCCCGTATCAGCTGCCAGTATATCAATGGTATAAGCTTTTCATAAAAAAGAAAGGTCCTAAAGGAAGTTCATAAAGGTGCTTAAAGCGGACCTTCACCCTGAATAAGAGCATATCTTATATGTATTCCAAGTATGTCACACCCCACTTCCAATATTCATGACATATGGGTTATAACCAGTAGAGGGCGAACTTCTGCAGAGATGACAGGAAAAAAAGGAGCCCCTCCCAGTCCATAGATACCTGGGACCTCCCACACATTACCCAGTAATCGTCTCTGCAGGACGGCGAGCAAGTCAGAAGATGGCTGTGTTCTTACTTGCAGGTAAGCCGGGTTCACAACCGGCCAACTTTGTCCTTATTTCTGCCCGGACCTTTTTTAATTAATCCCCTATGCTTCCCAGCCTTGGCTGTAGGTCCGGGTGAGGGTAGGCTACACCTCAGCAGCTGTAATTATGGGAGCCATGCTCCCCCCGTGAGACCCCATATTAAGGGGTAGGCAGTATCCAGGTTTGGTGATCCTGGTTCGGGATGCCCCATCCCTGTTGTCCCTTTTCTACCATGTAGTATGGGATCCCCCCTCTTCGGGTCTCCCTGTTCCCCTCAACTAGGAGGGGGGCGGCCCCTTTTCACTTTTGCTAATTTTGTCAGTGTGTGCGTCTGTACTGTTCACAGTATGCATTGCGGATCTTCCTTGGCCGAACGTTGGGGGGCCATTGCGGCTGGGAGAGCTTCTCCCCCTCCTATCTGCTCGGGCAGGGGGCGGGGCCAGGTGATCGGCGCGCTCGCGGCGGCCCGCCCCCCTGTTCTGGCGCCATTGTGGAGCCCAGCCACTTGCTGGTATCCGTGTTCCTCGTCTGATTGGGAAGGGGACGGGGCCAGGTGCGGCGCGCTGGACAGCCCTTCTTCTCCCTCTTGTCCTTGTGACTGCGTGGACTGACTCCATTCCTCGGGCTCTGAGTGCCCTGCGGGGCTTTATTTATACATTGCTTTGCCTGTTATGTGCCCCATTATTATGCGGTGGGGCGGTTTTCGTGCTATATTTATATATATATTAGACATGTTTATATTGCTTGTGTGTGTGGCTTTGCTTGTCATGTGCCTTTCTTATGGGGTCTCTTCTCATTGTGTCTTTCAGGAGGACTCCCTATCCGCATAATAAAAGGGGGTTCTCCCGGTCCTAGGGTCCCTTGGATAAATTGGGGTCTTACAAATCCTCCCACTAGGGACTTGAAGGGGCATTCCGGGTAGCTTAATTAGTGTAATTCCCTCTGGTCCTTGCGGCTACCATTAAAATCACCATATGGAGGCTTCCCAGGATACCGGGCTCGGGCTCCCTTCGGGGCAATCCCGGCAGTGTGTGGGTTGTGGTGTATCTCTTGCGGGGGATAATGTACTGGTTTGCATACCATGTGCTCAGCAGGCCATAACGCGGCAGTCGGGGTCCCAGGCGCCTGGGTCAGTGCCGCCGGTCTCGTCACCTACCCCACCCTGCCTTATCCGTACCCCAAGTGACACCGTCATTAGCGGTGAGTCGCAATCTGATGTGTGTGCTAGATTGGCCAACATCGAGAAATTGATTTCTAGCTCTACGGCCAGAAAGGCCCGGCTAAGAGGAGACATTTGTCACCGGCGCGCCGGTTCTGGGTTTTGAGGATTATGGTTTCCTTGACGGGTCTGACTATTCCCCACTTGAGGAGGGGGAATTGTTTGCTGAATCTGATACTGAGGATCAGCAGTTTTTGGATGCTGATGCTGGGCAGGAGCATGGGGATGCCGTGGATACCCCCAGGATTCTGGCCCATTTATTTGAGGTGCTGGGTATTTCTCGATTGGAGTTCCCAAAAGAAGCATTTTGACAATCTGATTCTTAAAGAATGGGAAAGGTCTAGCCGGCTTCCCTGTGTTCCTCAGGGATGGAATAGGAAGTATCCCTTTCCGGTGGACGCGGTCAAGCGCTGGTCGCCCCCTCCCGAAGTCGATGCGCCCGTTCTGGGATTGTCCAACACATCTGTTGTGCACTCTCCAGACGCCACCATGCTAAAGGATGGTGAGGACCGACTTATTGATCAAATGGCATGTCATGCCTTTGCCAGCGTAGGTTCGGCCTTGTGGCCTGTTTGTGCTTCGGCGCTCGCCATTGTGGCTACCAGGTCTGTGATTAGGGGCCTGTTGAGTGGTTCCCAGCTTGACACGGCTAGTGATGAATTTGCAGCACTTTCGCGGTGTGAATTGTTCATGACCTTTGTCTTATCAGCCTTGGATGACACAATATGCATGTGTAGCAGAGCCTCGGCGTTGCTTGTGGCTATACGCCAATCAGTCTGGTTGCGCCAGTGGGCGGCTGACATTGCGGCTAAGAAGTCACTTACAGGGCTACCCTTCTTGGGTATGAGGCTTTTTGGAGATAAATTGGATTCGGTAGCGAAAGGAGGAAGGCTACCACAACGTAAGAAGCAGCGTCGCTCCTTTCGGGGGGCAGGCTCCTTTAATCCTTCCTTTCGCGGTGCCAGAGCAGGCAGAGGAGCTACCTACTCTACCTTCAGAGGTGACTCCTGGGGCAGAGGCAGAGGATGGGCCCGTCCAGGACCTGCCTGGGGTCCCAAGCCAGCTCAGCATTGAGGGTGGGGGGACGGCTACGGCACTTCATCCAGGTCTGGGCCCGGGAGGTCACAGACAAATTGATCTTGGAAGTGGTCTCTTCCGGGTACAAACTGGAGTTCGAGTACCGGCCTTCTCCCAGATTCATCTGTTCTCGGGTTCCCTCGGAGCCCCGGGCTGCGCAGGGGCTCCTGTTGGCAGTGCAAAATCTTCTGGACATGGAAGTCATATGCCCGGTGCCCTTCTCGGAGAGAGCCTGTGGCTACTATTCCAACCTTTTCACGGTACCCTAAAAGGATGGCTCCTTAAGACCCATTCTGGATCTGAAGCTTCTCAACAGGTTCATCAGAACCAAGAAGTTCCGCATGGAGACTCTGCGCTCAGCCATCAATTCTCTTTGTCAGGGGGACTTCATGGCGTCCATAGACATCGAGGATGCTTATCTCCATATACCGATCTTCCCAGCACACCAGAGATTTCTCAGGTTTGTGGTGGGAGATCAGCATTTTCAGTTTGTGGCTCTTCCGTTCGGACTGACCTCGGCACCACGGGTGTTCACCAAGGTGCTGGCGGGGATTATGGGCCTTCTCAGAGCCCAGGGTATTCACATTGTGCCGTATCTGGACGACCATCTCATTACGGCATCCTCTCTGACAGGCGGAGCTAGACACCAGGACGGTGGTGACAACGCTGGGGAGGTTCGGCTGGGTGATCAACCACCCCAAGTCGTCTTTCTCCCCATCACCCCTGGTTCGGCAGTCTCTTCAGTGGTGGCTGGAACCAATGAATCTTCTGAGGGGCAGGTCTTTTCTGACCCCTTGTTGGGAGACGGTCGCCACGGATGCCAGCCTGTCGGGCTGGGAGGGTTTCTGGAAGGAACATCAGTTCCAGGGTCTGTGGGGTCCTCGGGAGGCTCACACCCCCATCAATGTCTTGGAGCTGAGAGCTATTCGGCTGGTACTGTCGCGCTTGACGCATCACCTCCAGGGTTTACCGGTTCAGGTTCGATCGGACTGTGGTCGCTTACATCAATCACCAAGGAGGTACTCGCAGCAGGGGTGTCTTCAGGGAAGTTTCTCTTATTCTTGCATGGGCGGAGAGCAATGTCCCATGCATCTCAACAGTGTACATTCCGGGAGTGGAAAACATGGAGGCGGACTCCCTGAGCAGGGGATCCACTCGCCGAGGGGAATGGTCTCTCGACCACCTGGTATTCCGGTCCCTTTGTCACAAGTGGGGGATTCCGGAGGTGGATCTCTTTGCCTCACGTCACAATCACAAGCTTCCTGCATTTGTGTCTCTGTCTCAGGATCCTCTGGCCCTGGCAGCGGACGCCATGTCTCTTGCCTGGAGGGATCTGGGGTTCCTGTACCTGTTTCCCCCCTTCTCCATGGTAGGCAAGGTGGTGCGTAAGCTGTCCCAAGAGGGTGCGCCAGCAATTTTGGTGGCCCCAAGGTGGCCAAGACAGTTTTGGTTCGCAGACGTCGTACGGCTGGTGGTAGATCAGTACAGATTGCCTCTGTTTCCGGATCTGATCACTCAAGGTCAACTTTGTTACCCCAATTTACAAACGCTGGCTTTGACGGCGTGGCTGCTGAAACCTCCATTCTAAAGGAAGGTTTGTCTGATGCTGTGATTCAGACACTTGTCAGGGTTAGGAAGGGATCTTCCTCTAACATCTACTACAGGACTTGGAGGTCCTATATTGATTGGTGTGAGGCTAGGGCCTTGCCTTGCAGGGTGTTTTCGATTCCTAGGATTTTGGATTTTCTTCAACACGGTCTGGACTTGGGGTTCCAGCTTAGTACCTTTGAAAGGGCAGGTCTCTGCCCTGGCGGTCTTTTTTCAAAGGTCCTTTGCTCTTCATCCTTTGGTTAAGACTTTTTTCCAGGGGGTCACTCGTGTGGCCCCCTCGAAAGCCTTTGTTGCCTGTTTGGGATTTGAATTTGGTTCTGTCGGCCCTCCAGGGGCCTCCCTTTGAGCCGGTGCAGGATGTTGCACTTTCTCTGCTCACTCAAAAGGTTGCCTTTCTGGTGGCTATTACCTCTGTTAGACGTGTCTCTGAGTTGGCGGCTCTGTCGATTCAGGCTCCTTACTTTGAAAGACACCAGGACAAGGTGGTCTTTGGCTTTAAGCCAGATTTCCTTCCTAAGGTGGTTTCTGCCTTCCATCTCAATCAGGATGTGGTTCTTCCTTCCTTGTGTCCTAGGCCTAGCAATGACAAGGAGAGGGTCCTGCACTCTTTGGATGTGGTTCGTTGTGTGAAGTACTGTTTGGTGGCTACTTCTCCCTTTCGTAAGATGGACGCCTTGTTCGTGGTGCCCTCCGGGCCCAGGAAAGGTTTGGCGCCTGCCAAGTCTACCATTAGTAAATGGATATGTCAGGCCATTGTTGGGGCCTATACTGCCAAGGGGAAGGTTCCTCCTTTTCAGATCGCTGCTCATTCTACTCGTGCTGTTGGGGCTTCCTGGGATTTTCAGCACCAGGCCTCTGTTGAACAAGTTTGTAAGGCTGCTACCTGGTCTTCTGTTCATGCTTTTTCCAAGTTTTAGAAGGTTGATGTGCGGGCCTCAGCGGATGCTGTTTTTGGCCGCAAGGTTCTGCAAGCTGCAGTGGTTTAAATTTGTGCGTTATTGCCTTTTTTGGGATCCCCCACCTTTGTTGGACACTGCTATTGGATGTCCCATATGTCATGAATATTGGAAGCGGGGTGTGTGACATACTTGGAATAATACCATTTTGTGATTACTCACCTGTAAAATGGGTATTATAAGTATGTCACACTCATCCCGCCCTTATTGTATTCTGGATCCTTTATATGGTGAACCTTTTATTGTTTATATTTTTTTGTATTTGGCTCTTCCTGGTCCCCTTACTGCTTTACTATACTGGGTAATGTGTGGGAGGTCCCAGGTATTTATGGACCGGGAGGGGCTTCTTTTTTTGCTTTCATCTCTGCAGAAGTTCGCCCTCTACTGGTTATAACCCATATGCCATGAATATTGGAAGCGGGTTGTGTGACATACTTATAATACCCATTTTACAGGTGAGTAATCACAAAATGGTATTTTCCCACACCCTGTACATACAGATTGCTCACAAATCATCCTCCCCGCATCTACTGCATGTTATGAGCCTTTAAGCATCTAAGATGCGGCGCATGGAGCATCAGACAGCCTGCAAACAGGAAGTGTCTTCTGACTGTGTCTTGCATTCTGGGATTGCTGTCCTTTCCCTGACCCCAGCTCTACTCTGTCTGTGCAAAGCACCGCTATAACCCCAACCCCTGTACTTTATCCCGCTCTCCTCGGTATGTGTGATGCCTCTGAGTCAAGCCTGTATCCTAGAGTCCTGAACAGAGTTTCAGAAAAGAATAATAAGTGACTAAAAACTTAAAATATATTAATTTTAGATGCTGGGGAATAGTTTTTAAGGGGTTGGGCTTGTCATTAAATCATGCTGAAGGTCTGGTTTAAAGTCCACCAAACTCTGCAAAAAATCCCCCCTCCCGCACTAGCTGGTCAGACTGAGTATAGAAGCTAATACACAAAAAAAAAAAAAAGACAAGACCTTGTGGTGGCCTTTTGCACTGATCCCATCAGCTAGCAATTGGCTCTGGTGCTGCTGGGTAAAGCATCCCCTCCCTTGTGCGAGGCTCGCAGGATGTGACCAATGACATGGTGTTTCTGCCAAAGTTCCTTTTAAACACAAAGCTTTGTCACTGGCTGATCGGTGGCTCATCCCAGGATCTGACAGTGAGGAATGGCCAGGTTATGTTGGAAGCCCGGGTTTCCATTGTTTGGTTAAGCTAATTTTATGATAACAATTATTCTGCAATCAGACATTGTTATTGTTGGCCTGTCTGGATTTGGTTTATCTATTTGTCTGTCTCTGCTGCTGTGCGGGGCTCTACCTCAGCTCATAGCTCCAGTAGATTGTCTCTTGTAGGTGATGATGCCTTTACGGACTGCTTACTGTAATTCTCTTTTCTTAAAGTGATCCTTCACCTGGCCTTATTACAGATCATGGCTGAAGCTCATGCTGTAGCTACGCCTTTGTGAATCATTTGTGTAATCATTTATTGTTTTCAACAGCCTGTCTTCTAATTATATAGACATTCTGTGCCACACCTCTGAATTAAACAATTGAGTGTGGAGACATCCAAACTCCTTTTTACAGTGGCACAAAACACCCTTGCGCACACTAAATGATTCTGTGGTTCTTCCTTTCCGGACATAAGGGGTGTCTGAAATATTGCGATACTTGACAGAATAAATTTTGTCTGTCGACGATACTAGAATCGATTTTTTTTTTTTTTTTTTTTTTTTTTCTTTCTAGTATCGATTCTGACTTCTGCCCGCTACGGGGTAACTTGCCCCTCGTTCGAATTGGCTGGCCTTCGATCCCCCCAGGGCTCTTCAGTATTCAGGAGAGAGGCCGACAGGCCCTCTCCCCCTGCTTCCTGATGAGTCCCGCCATCTTCACGACTAGCCTAACCACTTTGGGGACAGGGGGCTTCAACCCCACAGGCGTCATCTCGGCTCCCATCGGTTCAGCTGTCAGATGCGGTAATCGGTGGGCAGAGGAGGGCGGGGCAGGAGATCCTCTGATCTCCTGCCTCCCCCCTCACCTGGCCAGCAATCACTGCATCTGTCATCGGATCGGCGAGGGACACATGAGCAGACATTTTCTCTGTGGATTTTTTTTTTTTTTTTTTTTTTACTGTACCCCTATACCAGTTCACAAGGCTCTGGGTCTGGCAAGTCATCTGCGGATTGCCATTAACCCCGAGCCCCCCCATTACCTGACCCTGGGGGGGCAGAAGAGCCTGTGGCCATTGGGCTATGCTGGCTTGTAGCCTGCAGGGCCAGGAACCACCAATGCTGTGCCCTGTTCTACAAGTCCCCCTTAGCTGATCCCTGGCTGGTTATGCTGGGTAAGGGGGACCTCACACCTTTAACCCTTAAAATTCAAAATTAAATGGGGTCCTGAGATGAAGTCCAGCAATGTCCTTGCGCTATCGCAGCATACTGGCTACTTTGAATGTCCTCTGTGTTCGTTACATTGACTGTAGCACGATCGCTCGATTCATGTCAATGGGGGGCATGGCCAGTCACTGTTACTAATGTGAAAGGGCTGCCGTTATACCCCAAAGACTTGGACACCATGGGACTCAATCTCAGGAGCCAGTTAGTTTTATACTACCGGACTAGGACAGATCATCTGCGGAAGACCAGAAAGTGTTTTTCAAGAGGAACAGCCCTTGGGGATTTTCATAATTCACAGATTTGGGGTGCCCTACTGAGTGAAGAGTCCTGGGTCCCTTTATTTACTCATTTCCATTGAGCTTTATTGAGCTGCTCTGATGCTTCCCATCAACTATGTCAGCCACTCGGAGATTGAACACGGGTCAGTCGGGGCTGCTACCACATCCCCCGCATGCACCATGGGATCACTGGCGAGGTGATTATACTAAGCAATCGTGAAGTTCACACAGTGGGCTGTCCCTAATTTGGATGCTTCAGGGAAAGGGAATCTTATCTCCTCGGAGTCCTTTAGACACCAGGGAAGCAAGTGATTCTCTTTAACTTGCCACTGCTTTCCATAGATTCTGCAGCCTCCCTCCTCTTTCCAGCTTTTCTTGCAGCTTGGCACGCTCCTGTCATGGTTTGTGTTTAATCTGCAGACATTCTGATCATTGTTCCACATTCTTCTGTTCTTTTGAGGATGTCGCAGTTTATTATTTCTCTTGTGTTTTTCTCTGGGATGTTGCCTTGGGCGCTGTCTGTCAGCGAGTGGCATGCCAGTGATGAGTATCCGGCTCTGTATGTCACATTTGAAGGCCTCTCAGTTATAGATATTCATTTGCTACCCCCCTCTAACCCCAATATACAAAGATAAATCATTATGATAACAAAGAATCCTGCTCTGTATTGCTTACACTAAGCTTAAACCGGACCTTCACCCTGAATATGTTTCCCACGATGCTGTACATACAGATTGCCCACATAAAATATCATCTTACCTGAATCTCCTGCATTTGCTGGGCCTTTAAACATCCAAGATGGCGGGTCTTGGAGTTTCAGGCTGCCTGCAAACAGGAAGTGTCTTCTGACTGTGCCGCTCTGCATTCTGGGATTGCTGACCTTTTCCTGACCCCAGCTCTGCTCTGTCTGTGCAAAGCACAGCTATAACCCCACCCCTGCACTTTTGACTCCTCTCCTCAGTATGTGATGCTACTGAGCCAAGATGGCGGCACCCATATTGAGTTGCAGGCCAGTGGGGGAAAGAATAAAAAGTGATTTAAAAAAATTAAATATATTTTTTAGTTTGGGAATAGTTTTTTAATCTTGAATCAGTAGCATCAGTGGCTGGTGTCAGGGAAAGGACAGCAATCCCAGAATGCAGAGCGACACAGTCCGACGACACTACCTGCTTTCAGGCTGCCTGATGCTCCATGAGACGCCATCTTGGATGTTTAAAGGCTCATAACATGCAATAGATGCAGGTAGGATGATCTTTAATGTATGTACAGGGTGTGGGAAACCTATAAGATATGCTCTTATTCAGGGTGAAAGTCCGCTTTAAGGGAAACTTAAATCTTCTTTTGGCTGTCCTCTTCCTTCTAACACTATTTTCAATAAACTCTAATTTCTCCCAGCATGAGATTGCGAGGAAGGGGGAGGAGGAGGGCTTAAAAAACTGTTTAAAGCCATTATAGATTGAGTTGTTTTGGGGGGTTGTGGACCAAAACATTTTTTCACAAAATGGGTGGTGTTTCAGGGCACAGGGATCTATCCAATTTGCCTGTGCCTCCCTGAGAAATCTCGCCTTTCTCTTTGGGAAAATCCTGCGCTGTTGACTGGCTGCTGTGGCACGGTTGAAGGATGGCCAGTCCTTTTTTTATTGTCTTTGATTATTATTTGATTTGCCAATCATTTGGCAGCTCTTTTGGGGCTGCATATATTTTCATCAGATAGTTCTCTGCCTTTCATCTAATTTGTTACATTCTCTGCTGCAGAGTAAACACAGCTAACTGGCCATTACATTGTAATACACTGTAACAAATTTTTTTATCATACAGTGTATCACAATGTTACACAGCTGTGTCTATTTTGCAGAAGAAAATGTAACAAATTATTCAGCAGAGAGGCCAAGGACTGTGTTATGAAAATATATACAACCTACTGCCAGAAGAGCTGGCAAATGATACTGTACTTGCCTTTTAAGTTTACAAAGCAGCTTTGAAGTGGACTAAAACCCAGCGCAGTAGATTCCCAGGCCGATCGATTCCCTCCCCCGCTGTGTGAAACCCCCCAGGTCGCCCCATACACGTAACCTTGCTTCCCGGTCCAATGACGCATGAATGAGCTGCGGCCATGTCCCCGCTATCCCTCTAGCAGGGCGTACCCACTCCAGGCATTTGTAAATGGGGGATGCGGCTGCCAGTGTGCTCGGAGCAGCTGGCCTTAGACGCTGGCTTAGACGGCGTGATGTCAGCGCTGATTGGACGAGCGGCCACGCATGTAAGTACCTTACCAGCGTTCCCACGGCACAATTGCCTTGGCTCTCCTTCAATTGGCTTCTTTGGAAGTGCATATTAAAGTGCAATGAAACCCAGGATTTTCTCCATCCTGGGTTATGGTCCCTGCCCTGGGTGCATCCGGTATGCATGGTATATGTTAGCATTTGGTTTCCTCTGAGTTGCTAAAGTGGACATGGTTTTCCTGGTCTTTACTAAAGCCCTTTGGTATAGTTGCTTGATAGAAAACCCTGAATCCTTCCACTGATGGGGGCGAGCTCCCTTTCCCCCTACAAAAAAAATAGAAAAATCAGACCTATGTAATGACTCCAGATGAGTATGCTGCCAGTAACCCTCCAGCTAGACTGTGATCCTCTCATCTGAAGAGGCTGAATTAGAGAAGCATGTGTTAAACCTGTGAGCTCAGGAATGTGGAACGTTGTCTTAGCCTCAGCCAATCAGATGATTATCTGTCCAGGGTCCGAAGGCCTCTGCTCTGTACACCAATCACCCCACTTCGGTGTTCTAGAGAAAATGTTTTCTTTAAAACACAAAGTTATAAACAAAATGGAAAATGTATTAGATAAGTTCAGCTCCTCGAGGACATCATTTTGGCACACACCAATGCCATTAAAATTGAAATGACCCTTTAAAATGGACCAAAACCCACCCTGGAGTCTGAGACTCCAGGGCAGGCTTATTCCCTCTCCCCAGGGCCCCCAGCTTCAGGATGCCCTGCTGTGTAAAACTCTTGCTATACCTTAAGCAGGGGGGCGGCCGTGGGGTTGTAGCCTCCGGTGCGCTCGGCTAGTCTCCGCTGGAGCCGAGTCTTAGACAATTGAACATCAGCACATTGAGTGCGCTAATTGGACGAGAGGCCTCACATATACTGAGGAAAGGTCAGTTTTGCTGGGCCAACTGGGGAGTTTCACATAGTGGGGCATACTGCATCGTGGTGCCCTGGGGGCAAGTACCAAAACCCGGGATAGTCAAAATCCTGGGTTTTCGTCTATTTTAAAGGAGCACTATCATGAAACTGGCAGGGCTCCAACGTCCACAAAGTAGCCTACCTCCCACCCAGATAGGGGCAGAAGACCACAGCAGCCAGCCAGCACATTTCTCACAAAAAGGGTTTCATACATATAGAATTTGATGAAGAAATTGTAATAGGCATTGGAGTGAGCCCACATCTATCCTCTGATTAAAGAGAGCATACACCTATAAGGGCCACAAGGTCTGGCTCCTTCTGCTGTTGTCAACCTTCTAGGTTACTATCTAGTAGGGGTGTCAGAAGAATGGATTCTGTCAAGTATCGCAATATTTCATTAGGCGATACCAGAATCGATTCTTTCTCTCTAGTATTGATTTTGACCCCCTTCGCTACAGTGAAAGAAAAGTAAAAAAAAAAAAAAAACTTGGGGTCCTCTGACCCCTCGTTCGATTCAGCCAGCTCTGCTCTTCACTTGGGAGGCTTCTGACCCCCCCCCCCTTGGGGCTCTTCAGTCTTCAGGAGAGAGACCAGACGGCCCTCTCCCCCTGCCTTCCCAATGGGGGCTGCCATCTTCACGACTTTGGGGACGGGCGGATGATGTCACCCCTGCAGGTGTCATACCGGCTCCCTGTGGGTCAGATGCTATGATCGCTGGCAAGAGAAGGAAAGAGGCAGGAGGTCCTCTGATCTCATGCCTCCCCCTCCAGCGATCACTGGGGGGGTGGGTTAACACTTAAAATTCCCCCCAAAAATTGCCACCCCCGGTAAGGGGGACCCCATGTCATTTTTTTTAAAATTAAAAAAATAAAAATTGGTTTAAAAAAATCACAATATATCGTCTTTGAGACAGAATCCTGGATTTTTATCATATCGTCATACATGTATCGCCAATTCAGATTCTTGCCAATTCACACCCCTACTATCTAGCATGTGTATACAGATTTTTAATGTTTTCCCAATAGTGCTCCTTTTAAGCTTTTATTTTCTAGCTTTGTTTCTTTTCTTGTGCAACTCACTGTTGTTGGACTGAGAGAGGCAATAGGATAACGCATAACTAAGGCAAGTTGTAACAACCGCGAGAATTAAAATCGCTTTTTCGTCTAGGGGTCACTTTTGGGTTCTTATTGATCCTAAGAGAGCCTTTGTGATTCTGTGCAGAGATCCTTTCCATTTTCATTAGCGGACGGTCACTGAATGCAGAATGTGTTGACTGTCTGGGATAGAAGTGCCTCTAACACTATCCAGGCGCCACTGATGTATTAGACTGGAGACACCTGAGGGGAAATGGACTACAGAGAGAGGTGCCAAGTACAAAACTTCTTCTTCTCTGAAGTCAGAGAGGCTGCCGTCCTGTCCAGAGGTAGTGACAGGCCTTATGCAATCATGAATATCTCTTTCATGCTCTCCACGTCTCACTTCATTTGACGGCTTTGCTGTTACTGAAGCAGTTCCAGCAGTTAATAGTAATTTTTTGATCATTTGCCTCTGCTTTTCCCAACAAGGCGCATGTTGTCATGGGTGCCAGGGTCACATGGTTCAGAGAATCCATGTTACATTAGGCATCTAGTGGCGTTGGTGACTTTCACGCACTCATTACAGTTTCCTTTTGAAGTGGGCATCCATGACATCTTTCGGCTGGCGCATCTCCGCAACTGACGTGCCGCTGAACCGGAGCATTACACAGAATACATATCCAGCAGACAGCTCTGTGCTACTGTGTGGGATTAGTGGACATCAGAACACAATAGAAAGCCCTTCGACTTGCCCCATCTGCTTAGGGGTGGGCTAGGAGAACAATTAGTATTGAAGGGATGGGGATGAATAGCAGAACATCTGTCTGAGATTAGTGACATTGAACCATTTAGCAGAGATAATTTTTATTGTAGAGGTTTACAACATGGGATGGCCCAGCCATTCAATAACGAATAGAGAACAGCGTGAATTAGAAAGAACCGGCAGTGCTGGCGTTGTCTGACATCTGCCCATCTATAGCCATATTCATCGCTGTCGACTGCATTTGTTGTGTACTCTTATTGCGTGTCTTCATGTTTGTGTCTATTTGTTCAACAGAGCAACGTTACATAATGAAAAAACGGGTTACCCCAGATTCTCGCTGTGGCTGAGAAAACTACTAGGTCAGTGATGGTTAGACTAGTAACTTACCTTCTACAAATGAAAGACTCCTGCTTGGCAAAACATAAAACAAAGCTATACATTTATATCCTGATGGCAAATGGTTCTGGTCTGGATCTTCTAGACTTAAAGGTCCTCTAGGTAGGGCTTTACGTAGGCAAAGTGCATAAACTCACCTTATCATGGCTGCCCTCTCACTTCCTGTCAGAACACAGCTGCTTCTGAAAATAGAAACCGTGCAAAGAGCAGTTGCACACACCCCTGAATTCCTTTTGCCATAGACCACCAATAATAGGGCTAAGCTGGTGGTCTAATGCTCTACATCCTCAGACTGTGGACACTGGGCGAGAGGAAGAACAGCCAGGGTGATGAGAGTGCCTGTTTTACAGACCCCACCCATTACACAGATTATTATGTGGCATCACAAAGAGGCCCACATATTTCATAAGATGAAACTCTGATACATTGATATCTGGGCCATTTCTTCTTCAATTTAAAAACGTAGAACAGTTTAGTACAGTGCCAAACATAGGCCGACACAATGGTCTAACATTTGCCTTCGGTATCCTGTTAAAGTGTATATCCAGCCTCGGGTCACTGTCTCCGCTCTGCCTCCTTCCCCTGGTGCTGAGGCAGGACGGGGGGTTATGAAGAAACAACGTCTCACTGGGATCCCACGCCATTCCCATATGCACAGGCGGCTGCCGTACAGCATTGCATTGGAGCAGTGGACAGTGAATTGCGTGACGTGACCAAAGGTGTATAAAGCGCTAGCCATGCATTGCCTGAAGTGCAACAGGCCAGCATTACAACCTGACCATATTCCTATACCATGCATATCTAAGCCTCTGCTGGACATTGGCCTGGAACCCCCTTTTAAAGCCAAGACAAATATTTGCTTGATAAACTTTGTGAAATGGATATCAAACAACACTGTGTAGATAGTCAGCTTCCTGCCAAGGAACACCTCCTGGGTTTGGATATTAGCGGCAAGATTTTCTCTTAACCCAATGTCAGCACAAAGGCTCTGAATTATTTAGCACTATTGGTCCCGTCTAGGTTTTTACACTAATTTGTCTTTGTTGGCAAGGGGATTTTTTTGTGATTTTGTCAGAAACACAACGTTCATTCTCTGCTACTCAGGCTAAGCAGTTGTCTTTTACAGTGATAAAATAAAAAAAAAAAATGGCAATAAATAGGGCTAAATTTCAAATGAGTTGATTTCCTAGAAGCATCCTGATTTGTTATTCACTGCAGTGAATGCAAAAAGTGGATGTCACCAGAGGCCCATGGAATAGCTGTTTCACACTGTGGGCCATCCAAAATTGGATTGGATCCTAGAGACCCTTTGGCCAGAGAAGCATCTGGCTGTAAAATTTTGAGCTGAGCTATAGGAGAAGATGACATGAGTTTTCCAGGATACCTAGTTCTCTTCGTCAGGCATGTTGTAATAGGGACCATAAAAATTGTAGTCCTTTTTATACTTTTATTTACTCAAAAAAAGTGTATAACAAAAGTTGTTGGGAAAAAACCCAAAACGTTATAAAAGCATCAGGAGATTAGGTCAGTTAGAGCAGGCCATTTACCATAAGCTAAGTCATAAAATGCTAATTTGTCATACTTGAAGAGGTCACATTAAATCTTGGCCACAAGAGACAGTTTCTATGGCCTTAAATGGATGCAGGAGGTATCTGGAAGGGGGGCCTTATCACCCATCTAACCGTTCACTTCTTATTTCACTTTTCGCTGCCTCCTCTCCTGGCAGCAGAATGAAGTTCTGCCTCTGCCCTGTCACATGGGCACTGAGTCCTGGCCTGCCCTACCCCTCCACTGTGCATGCTCTGCTCAATTTGGCTAACTTATTCAATTTTTAAAAATGGAAAACCGTTTAGGACCGTAAAAATTACCTTTCCTACAGTAGCATTTTAAAGTGGAACAAAGCCCAATGAGGCTGGCCCTGGACTATAAGATTCCAGGGCTGGCCTCCCCCCCCTGGGGCATCCCAAATCAGGATGCCCCTCTGTGTTAAAGTGGACCAAAACCCAGGATTTTGACTATTCTGGGTTTTGGTTCTTCCCCGATCGAGGATGCCCCGCTGTCTGAAACCCCCCAGATCGCCAAGCTCAACTCACACCTTCACGAACCCTGCTAGAGGTATAGCGGGGATTCGGCTCGCACATGCGCCGTTGGACTGGGAAGCAAGATAAGTGAATGGGGTGATTTTTGATGCCCCGGGGGGAGGGAATAGATCAGTCTGGGAATCTTATAGGCTCCTGGGCCGATTGCGCTGGGTTTTGGTCCACTTAAAAGATGAACTAAAGTTAAGTTAGCAAATGTCCCTTCCTCGTTCTTTGTCAGAAAATGACAACCAACCATGACCTTTGGCAGCCATTCAGGGTTGATGCTCAAACCTACCATACAATGAATGAAGATATGGTAAGCATTAGTTGAATGCACATACATTCAGCTCCGTTATTCAGACATATTGGGATATAAAACTTTATCTGCGGGTCTCCACACTTGCTACAACTGGAAATTCATCAGCCAGGCCTAAACAGCAAGTTTGGGTCGGACCACCAATCTCATCAGGAGCATGAACAAGCTGCTGGGTTGAAACTGAAACCCAGCAGTGCTGGAAGTTTTTTTTTTTTTTTTTTCTTTTTTTTTTTTTTGTGCTTACCTTTTTTCCCACTTTTTTCTTTTTTTCTCTTCTTTCAGTAGCATGAGACTACAATGTGCATAGAACCGATCCCTTTGCCTCGGGATTGTTGTGATGTGTTTCCTGTTATTCACATGTACTCCCTCAAAGATTTGATTAGCAAATGACGCTGCATAGTTGTGGGGTTAATTACTGCTTTATTTTGTTACTTGGCATCGAACAAAATCAAGTGGAGACAAGTTAGACTTAAATAAAATGGCATACCACACCTAGTATAGATATAAGGAAATCTGCTCTCAGTAGCATATGTATCCTTTTTAAGAAAAAGATGCAAAACCGACATTGTTGGCATTGCAGCATTCCACCTCTTTCCCTAAATGGTCTTGTTCTTCTCTGCCCTGCTCTCCATCTATGCAATATCCAGCTATGTTTTAATAGCCCATGTATCCATCCTCCTCAAATCAGTATTCAGTAGATACCCATTTTTACGCAAAGAAAGCCTGGAGACTGTGGATAGGTTTCTTAAAGTGGACCAAAACCCAAGATAGTTAATAGTTTTGACTATCCTGGGTTTTGGTCCTTTCCTCGTGGGCACCCCGATGTGTGAAACCTCCGCCAGGACCACCGAATGGACTCGCCTCTTCCTGGTCCAACGGCGCGTCTAAGAGCAAAAATCAATTTTTGATTGTTGATGGGTTTTAATTAATGTTGAATTTTTTAAAATGTATTTTGATTGTGTATGTACAGCAAAACGGATATAATGACATTATCAATAAATAATACAGTTTTTGGAGCCAGGCTTGGTACTAGCTACTACTAATATATTATATTATTGAAGACATTGAAATTATAAAGGAACTGCTAAGAGGAGGAAAGGGAATGACAAGTCGAATGGTGCCAAAGTTGCAGACTGGAATGCATGCATGTAAGGGTTAGGGGAAACTGCCCCCCACCACAGAACATTAAAGTGGACCGTAACTCAGTATTTCCTCATTATAGTACCAATTTGGGATACCCCTATGTATAAAACCACCTGGTTTGTCCCGCATATGCCTGGATCTAACAATCTTATGATGCATGCACAAGCTCTTCTCCAATCCTCATTCATTGCCGTGCAAATTAATGCCCCGTAATGATTCATGAATGGAAAAAATGCCGGGTGCGTCCTGTTGGCCTCGTGCAGTGGAAAGGGGGGTTTGGGGAGTGCCAGGGGAGGGTCGCGCATGCCCTGTGGAATTGCTGTATCGGGGTAATTAAAGGGCAGATTGCGGGGGGAGGGTTCACACAGCGGGAGATCTTTCGCGTCTTTTTTTTTTATGCTATGCGGTGTCCTTTCAGCTTGGGGTTTCTGTAACCTCCCAGTTATATCACTGGGGCACCAGGCAAGCACATGTAGGTTATAAATGACCCCTTGCTGTGACTCTGTTCCTTCCATTAGACGATGCATTGCTGTTGGACCAATGCATTATGGACTGGTTACAGACCTATGAATACGCCTATTTAAAACACAGAGAATACCTAGGCTATACGCACTTTATTGTGCACTTCTCAGCACAGTGTATAGCTCTCTGTAAGCTTCTGCTTAGTAGCTGTGGGCGATATACCTCCTTTATCTTGAAGGTTTTTCTACTTGAGCTGTATCATGTAGCTTCACACACATGCCTCTGTGACAGATGATCTTATCCTTTTCTCTGGTAATTGAAATTCTGGGGCCAGAACTCCAGTTACATAGTGGGCTGCCATGGTTACATTATGCATTTATGCTAAATTGGTTCTTTTGTAAGAATCAACAAAGCCATCCACCTTCGCAGTCCATTTAAAACCCTTTTTTTTTCTTAATCAACAGGAATAACCATTCTCCCTCAATTCTCATATTAAAGAGAAAGCTAAATTAAGAGAAAATTAAGTCTAAAAACCCTTCCTCTATTTTTACGCTGTATAGGGCATGCTGATACTCGCCACCTCTGCGGCTGTGATTGCAACAAAAGAGCAATCACCGGTGGCCATTCAGATTAGCTGGACGCTGGCCTGCCTGGCAAACTTGGACAGTCACTGGCAGTGTTTGCTGGAATGCCAAAGGGGTGAGTATCATATGCCAGGCTGTACAATGCAGCAGGGCATACAGATTGGCTATATAGTATAGATCACTGGTCCCCAATCTGTGGCTCGGAAGCCACGTGTGCCTCTAGCACCCTAGCTGCCTGAGATTTATGTGTTGATTAGGTGGGTAAACGTTCCAGATTACCTGTATTTCCGGCTTCCCTTGGCACAATCTTGAGACTCCAAAATGAGTGTTGTGGCCGAAGTTGCAGGCAAACCAATGGGTAAGGCAACACATCTGCCATTTACCCTTTTAGAGATTTAGAATCTGCTTCTATAGGGTAAGGGAGATTTGCACCAAATGTGGTTCGAGACTGTGTCTGGGATAAATTTGGCTCCCAAATTAAGAAATTAACTTGGGGAGCCCTGGTATAGAGAAAGGAAAGACATTTAGACTTTGCTAGCATCTAAAATTAATATATTTCACGTTTTTGGTCCCTTCTTATTCTTTCCCCCACTGGGCTGCAAATCTGTTCAGGACTTTAGGATACGGGCGCCGCCCATCTTGCCTCAGAAGCATCACATACTGAGGAGAGGGGGCAGAAGTACAGGGGGTGGGCTGGGGTCAGGAAAAAGACAGCAATCCCAGAAAGCAGAGCGGCACAGTCAGAAGACACTTCCTGTTTGCAGGCTGCCTGAGACTCAATAAGCCATGTTGTTTAAAGGCTCATAAAATGCAGTAGATGCAGGTAGAATTATTTTTACTGTGGGCAATCTGTATGTAAATGGTGGGGTAAACATACAAGATAGGCTATTATTTAGGGTGAAGGTCTAGTTTAAAAAGTTGTCTAAAAAGTGGACCAGCAGTCATAAATGACTGCAACTATTTTTTGGCAGTTGGTTTGCAGAATGAAATAATGGTTTGGCCTGCCATGGAGTCTAAAAGCTGGCCTTCCCTGCTGTGTGAAGCCTGCCTAGGTTGCCTCAAAACTCACCTTTGCCCTGGCTTCCACAGGGAGGTAAATAATGCTGGCCGCATCCCAGTATTCTGCACCCAGTCCCTCAGATAGGAGGGGGATGAGAGCGCTCCGCAGTTGATAGGGAACTAGGGGTGTGGCGGCTCCCTCTCCCTATTCTTGAGCTCTGTGTCTAAACGGAGCCGTATGCCGGACATTAATATGCACAGCTGATTGGAAAAGAGCCCACACATGCGTCGTGGGGCCAAAAAGAAATACGTTTTTATGAGCAATTCAGGGGGGTGGAAGGCAGTTACACATAACGGGGCATCCCAAATTGGGATGTCCCAAGGGCAAGTATCAAAACCTGTATAGTGAAAATAATGGAGTTTGCTCTGTTTTTGTTCCGCTTTAAGAGAATTGTTGTGGACTTTCAAAACAATACGGGCTGGGCAAAAGAAAAGGAGGGATTCACCCCCCTAGCTTCAGCTTCTCTGCCATCCAGTGCTCTGAAATTTTACTGGTTTCAGAGCTTGGGACACGACTCATAAAGAGATGCCTGGCACTCCTTTGCTACCCAGAATCCAGCATAATCCCCTTATGTTTCTGACCCTGGGCAGCCATCTTGGCAATTCTGCACAGAAAACAAAGGGAATCCACTGTACCACCTAAGCCTCAATGGCATTGCAGCAGCAGAAGGGAAGGTTGCTAACAGATTGGACGTCTTTCTGCAATGTGATCTTCAAGCTCCAATGCAGTTTTGGTAGGTTGTGTCTAGCCATGTCATTACAGGTATTTCTGCCAGGGCTGCGTGCTGTGGCAGGTCGTCATTTATGTGCAGTGAACACTTTCTGCGGGTAGAGGTTGATTTGGGACACTGCACGCGACTGTTTAGCGACATTCCTGAAAACCTGCGCAGCAACATGAGGCAGCATAACTGTCTTTATCAGGAGGGCTCAGATATACTGTGTAGGAGGAGACACCCGTTTTGACTTGGTATTTAAAATATGCCACTGTTGTATGAGAGTTCTATGTGTCCACATTTACATTCAGTTTCTAATAGTTGAATTTGTGATAAGACATTCATCTGTGGTAAATAGATTTTTGTAAACTTGTTGTTTCTAGAGATATTCTTTTTAAGTTACATAGTTAATACAGTTGAAAAAAGACATGTCCATCAAGTTCAATCAAGGGTGTTGGGATAGGGGAAGTTATGTTATATATATATATTTTTTTTTTTACCGATAACTGCTAATAGTAACTGTTATTTTCTTCTAAATAAGCATCTAATCCTTTTTTGAAGCTGTCAGTGGTTGATGCTGTAGCAAGCTTCTGTGAGAGCATATTCCACAGATTTTCCAGATTTGTCGCTTCCGAAGATTGAATTCGGAGATTGTCTTTAGAGAGGATTTTACCTCAAATAGTATTTACCCATATTTTTTTGTATTGTCCATTTATATATTTATACAAGTTAATAATGTTCCCCTCAGTCTCCTCTAAACAGATTTAATTCTCGTTATCTTTCCTCTTATTAGTTTGGTGGCTCTCCTCTGCACCCTTTCCAAAGTCAGAGCGTTCTTTCTATGAGCTGGTGCCCAGAACTGGATGGCATATTCCAGGTGAGGGCACACCAGTGCATGATAATATCTTGGGGCCTTGGAAGCAGCTGCTTAACATTGCGTGCTGTTACTTAGCCTGTGATCTACCAGTACTTCCAGATCCTTCTCAACAAGTGATTCTCCCAGTTTTACTCCTCTGGGGACATATGTGGCCTGGTTATCAGACCCTAAGTGCATGACTTTTTTCACATTTTTCCACACTGAACTCAATTTTCCATGTGGATGCCCAGACACTCAAAGTGTCCAAATCATCTTGAAGCTTATGAACATATTCAATAGACTGCTCTGTGCTACATATCGTTGTGTCATCTGGAAAAATAGAGGCAGTGCATTTATTTCCATCTTCTATGTTCATAAACAAGTTGAATAATAGTGGGCCCAACACTGAACTGTGGGGTACACCATTACAACCGGTAACCATTCAGAGTAGGTATCATTAACCACAAATCTCTGCAGATGATCCTTCAGCCAGTTTTCAATCCAGTTCCAAACTATATTTTTGCCCTCACAGACAGAAAATCTGTCTTACAGTTTGTTAAATACAACTATTTTGTATTGTATATCTGCCCCCTGGACAATTGGTGTTGCCTGCAGAGGGAGACAATTCTGGAGGAGCACATGTGGCTTATAACGGCGGTGAGAGCTGTTTACTGGTTGCTACTTGTAAAGCGGTTTTTAACTTGTGCATTGTGAGTGTTTTTATTTAATTCATTAAATTCTAGTGATGCTGCACTAGATTTTCGTTTATTCTTTATTCACATTTCTTGTGGAGATTGTTCGGGATTAAGTAAATGTTGGATACAGCTATTTGGCTTTTTAAAGTGACAGCTGCCTATTTATTGATTCATCTATAACCCCTGAAATATATGGGCATATTTGAATCTACTGGTATTGTATCTTGTCAATTTCTGGTAAGAGTCTATTGTGTATGGTGGTGGAAGACGCATGCACTGTGCGATCACGTTATTGATTAATCATCATTGGATTTTTTTGAGAAGCTCTGTGTGTTGATTTTCTTTTAGGTATTTGGACTTGTGGGACTAAGTTTCATACGTTGAGCTTTACTTCAATAGTCACAAGCGCGGTATTGTTTGTTTTTTTTATATTAACAACTATATTGTGGTCACTGTTACCAAGAATTTCGTGGACTGTTACCGTCCCTATCAGGTCATCATCATTTGATATTACCAGATCCAAAAGAGCATCACTCCTAGTAGGTGCCTCCATAAACTGATTCATATAGTTATCTTGTAGCAAGCCGAGGAATGCTCTCCCCCTTGTAGTAGAAGCAGAAGCATGGCTCCATTCGATACCTGGGTAGTTGAGGTCCGTCCATCACCGATGTACTTGCCTGTGACTCCCGCTCTGTTTATGCAGCTGACCCTTTTTGAGGGCCTGTAGATTACAACCAATGGTATTTTAACATTGTTTACATAGCCCTGCACTTCTACCCACAAGGGATTCTACATCCACATAATCTTCTTCTAGTATCCCCTCATTAAGATATGCTTTGAATTCTTGCTTTACTTAAATAGGAAGTCCACATGACAGTCCAGTCATGTGTGGAATCCAGCCATGTCTCATCCACACCAATAACATCAGTATTTTCTTCCAGTACCAGAGGCTCAAGCTCCCCTATTTTACTTGCCAGACGTCTGGTATTTGTGAACATACAATTTAAGTTTCTGTCTAGTTTGACACATTGAGCTTTAATATTCGCTTCTCACCAATGGAGTCACCGGCCGGTAGTCAGCACCTCACTGTTCATTCATGGAGCCG
Organism: Gastrophryne carolinensis; assembly: GCA_027917425.1. Taxonomy (NCBI): domain Eukaryota; kingdom Metazoa; phylum Chordata; class Amphibia; order Anura; family Microhylidae; genus Gastrophryne; species Gastrophryne carolinensis. The sequence goes on from CM051239.1 coordinate 122,611,863, forward strand.
CAGATTCCCCCTCTTCATGAACTTGGAAGTGGCTTGCAGAAGCAGCTGCACAGGTGACATCAGTCGGCTGCATGGACATCCGGACCTGCACTGGAATGGTGAGTAAGTCCTCTGGACTTTTTTTTTTTTTAGACTGTTGGTCCACTTTAAATCTGTTTTCAAGTAGGGTTTCCTGTTTTTATTTCTCGTGGCCTAGAAGAGCTCCACAGTTCCCTTCTGGTGAGTAGTTGACATTCACCTCTGGGTATTCATATATTATGTCACCTTATTAGTTGAGAATACTGTCAAAAAAAAAAAAAACATTAGGATTGTATTGTTTGGCAGTTACCTTAAAGTGGTAGCTTGGTCTGGGTTTATATTACATCTGCATTAAAGGCAATGCAGAAACTAGCCATTCATTTTTGAAGGGTCAGATTTCCTGACCTGCATGTGTGTAGAGAAAGGATAATAAAACTGTTAATTGTGTTCTAAAATTAACGCAGAAAGGATAACCCTGATGCTCCGGCCCATCTGCTGTCCATAAGATAACAGTTGAGGAAGGGATGGCTTTTCAGGTGCTGGATCACACAATGGTGAGGATGAATATGAAATCACTAAATCATTATATATTGTTTTCCTTTTTTGGCGTTCTGATCAGTAAAGCAGGCCTGGAATCTCAACAAAAGGAAATCTATTATCTGACTAAAACTAAAAGTCCAGTCAACTCTTAGTTACCCATGAATGTTTGTCGATTTCCTAAAATTTTGTTTAAGGTTTGGATATACTTGAAGATGATCTGTACATTAGAGAGTTTGTACAGCCAAATATGTAAAAAAAAAACTACTGTACTCTCATTTTATCCAGACTGGTGAAAGACCTACCAAGAAATAATTTACTGCAATGGAGGGGTTGTGCTTGCATGCTACCTTGGCACTATATGGGGGGCGCACCAATGCTTGTTTATGCTGAGAATGATAGCCGCTCCTTGATCTCTTGAATATTTTATGAATTATGAATAACTAAAATCCAGGGCTACAGAAAATGGGCTGGACTACAGAACCAGCCACTTTTTAGCAGCTCACCACAGTGAATATTCTGCAGGGACAAGAACAATTACTATTTTTACACTTGGCCTGAACAATCGCTTTGAAGAGGCCACTCCATGCCAGGGAGGATCCTGGTCCAAATCTAACCTACTACCCTGTGAGTGATGGTCATTGTTCCCCAACAGAGCGCCATCCAGTTGAGGACAGGTTATGGCTACACACATGTGGCAACCACTCCTACTCCAGTAAGAGGCCAGCAGCACTGTGTGACTTTTCTGCTGTCTCCCACCCCATGAGATACATTTGAGGTTCACAGGAAGTGGGCGTAGGTGGGTTAAGGTCACTGCAGACCTAAACCATAACTGATACAGGGTGTCCTTTAAGAGTTTGGGTCCATTTTATTTATTTTTTTTTTTTTGGGTGCAGAGATTATCTCCTGGTAAAGTTGATACATTTGCCAGTGAGGTAGAGACCGGATACAGGTTAGTAAATAACTCACCAGATGGCCACTTAAAGTGATTGGAAAGTTGAAATTAATGAAAGATAAGCTACTGATTTTTTTTTTTTTTTTAAGTGGCTTCAGTGCTGTCCTTCCTCTCCAGTCTGCTTCCTTGGTGAGGAAAATCACCTCCTCATTCTAGTTTCCTTCCCCACCCCAGCAGTGTGGTCCACCAAACAATCAGGAACGGAAACACCCCCACTCCCTGCCCAGACGTCCCCCCCCCCCCCCCCCCCCTCTGCCCACCTGCAGCATCTCTCACCCCCCTTATCTGATCACACTATGTGCTGGCAATAATAACTCCACAATGCACTTATTTTTTTTTTCTACTATGATCTAGAGCGGTCTTGGGAACACGCATTTTAAAAACGTCCGTTATGAATATATAAAGCACACAGGGTGCTTATATCACATCACTTTTGCCACACCGACTATTTCTCAATGTTTCTCTGCCTCTCTGATGCTCTACTACTTTTACAAATAACGTAGGAAATACAGGGTCTTTTTGAAAACGAATTGAAGTTTGAAACAGCGCAACATGTAGTCCGAGGCAATAGGACAACGTTGTTCCATGTCCTGACAAACGGGCTTGCCTTTAATCTCTTCCTTCTCTTCTCTTCTTCCTTGAATGAGGTGAAGTGATGTCCAGGAGCGACCTGCAGAAAGTAATCTAGCTATAAAGAATACCATAAATATGCTATAGGACACTGCTGACTGATGGGCAGGGTCATGAGAAATCCCTTTAAAGTGGACCAAAACCCAGGATTCTGACTATCCTGGATTTTGATCCTTTCCCCCGGGGCACCATGATCAGGGGTGCCCCGCTACATGAAATCCCCCAGATTGCCTAAGGCAACTCACCTCTTCCCCGTCCAATCAGCAGTCTCAGAGCCGCTGACGTCACGTCATATAAGGCTTTGTATAAGAGCAGTGGCTTTGTGTGCGCTGGCGACCGCATCCTCTGCTTCCCTCTAACAGGGGCCCTGGGGGAGTGGGGCATCATGATTTTGGATGCCCGGGGGGGGGGGGGGGGTAAAAGATTCCTGGGCCAATCGGCGTGGGTTTTGTTCCACTTTAAACAACTAGCCATTCATAGTGAAGACTCCTTACCATGAAAAAAAAGCTTTGTTTCCCCCCTCCTCTACTTGTGATATCTTTGGATTTTGTATTGGTAATAGATTCAGGTTTCTGCTTTGGCCAGTCTTCTCAGCTACTGGTATTTCATAGAACACTTTTATTTGACTGATTCAGCAAAGTGATATTTTTGTGGTGAAAAAAAAAAAAGGAATAATGTTTTTTTTTTCCTTGTTTCATTTCAGCACCGTTTTTAACGGTGTTTGTTGCCAGTCTATAACCAAGCTCCTTCATTTGGGTGTATTTCTATTGAAGCTACAGTAACAGTGTAGTTCTGGGTGACTGAGATATAAGTGGCTGTCATTTGGCCCTGCTATACTATGCTAATGATGATGCCTCCTCTGCAGGCGCCGCTGTGACACAATTATAGGAATAATTACACTGACTTCTTCAATACTAGAAGGCGTGTGTCACTTCTGTGACAGTTAGGGATGATGTAACAACTACAGTGGATATGAAAGGTCTACACACTCATATTAAAATGCCAGTAGTTTTTCAAAATCCTACCGTCTCATGAAAAGTCCAAACCGGTAAACTATTCCCCAGCATCTAAAATTAATAGATTTTATGTTTTTAGTCGCTTACTTTTTACTTACTACGCTTCAACTCTGTTCAGGACTCTAGGATACGGACGCCACCATCTTGCCTCAGAAGCATCACATACTGAGGAGAGGGGGCAAAAGTGCAGGGGGCGGGGTTATAGCTGTTCTTTGCACAGACAGATCAGGGCTGGGGGTCAGTAAAAGGACAGCAATCCCAAAATGAAGACACTTCTGATTGCAGGTAGCCTGAGACTCCATGGGCCGCCATTTTGGATGTTTAAAGGCTCAGAAAATGCAGTAGGTGCAGGTAGGATGATTTTTAATGTGGGGGAAACATGTAAGATAGACTCTTATTCAGGGTAAAGGTCCGGTTTAATGGTGTGCAGATTTAGGCAACCACAATATCATCTAACTTTTTTTCACCTAAAATGATGCAGGTGGTTTTTCAGTTGAGTCGTGCAGCTTATGGGTGAGGATCGAGGCTAAAGGTAAGAATTGCAGGCATTCTTGGGGTTTATGTGCTGGGGGGCTCCAGCATTCTGGATGGCCCCCCAGCCTCTCTTTTATAGCTGTGGTACCAATACCCGCACAGCTGTTGGTCCGCTTTTTAGAACATTTTCAGCCTTCTATTCACTGCAATGGAAAGGGGGGTATGAAGACCTAACATGCCCCTTCCCTTTGCGGTGAATAAGGGGGGGGGCATGCCAGCTAACAGTGACTGATGGTGGGGGGCATCTCCGCATCTGAGAAGATGAAAGAGACGCGCAATTGTGTGTGCAGTGTAGGCCGTGGATCCACCTATCGGGTAAGATCTGCTGCATCAGATTATCAGTCTGCATGGGACACATGATGCGTATAGCGTTTCTGGTTTTTGGCTAAAATTTGTCTTTTTAATGTCTACTTTATATAAACAATAATATACACCAATAATGCCAGTACCTAAAGAAAGCAAATAACTCCAGTCTGTTCAGGAGCAGAACGCATCCACCTTGTCACAAGGCAGTTTGCTGTGACAGCCATTTAACTATCCAAGGCAATGACCTGGTCACATTCCAGACATATTGGAATGTAGGATTGGGGGGGGGCAGTTGTTGTTACTCATTAATAAATAGCTTTGTCACAACACCCACTATCCTCCCTGGTGGTGTCACTCACATGTTTATGTCGCCAGACTTTTTGGAATTCTGTCACTCGGCAGCAGTTTGGCATCTGTAGGGGCTGCTGCTCCTTTTGCAATAAAATGTGGCACAGAGATACACAGGAAGAGAGCACAAGCCATGCCGTGCTGACTCCAGAATGTGAATCTGATGGACACTATTTGTGCTAATAATGCCCGGTTTGTACTTCAGGGGTGCACAACCTTTTTTGGTCTAAGGGCCACAATGTCGTCTTGTTCCACTTCAAGGTTACTGCAGAAAAGCTGTGGCCTTATAGCATTAAATATGCCTTTATGTAAATGCAAAGGTGACTGGGCCATGAGAGAGGTGGGTGAGGGCAAGAAGACATGAGATGGGAAGAAGTTTTCAGGGATCAGGCAGGAAATGGTGGTGATGTGGGCTGAGGGGAGGTTGGCAACGGTAGGCAGAGGTGATGCGGACAGGTTGTGAATTCTTGGGTACAGGCAGGAGAGGATTCATCCACAGCACACAAGCTCAACCTGTGGCCCTCAGGGCCATCTGATGTGGCCCCTCACCTGCTGTGAGAAAAGTGGTGTGTGTGTAAAGGAAGTTCTATAGGGATACAGTAAGGATGGGAAGTTGCATAGATAGTGATTTGGGGGGGCGCACTGGTAAATAGAAGTGACAGCGGTGGCTTGGCGGAACACATTGACCTAAATTGTATAACACTACACTAACACTCCAACAATTATTCAGTATTAGTTTTCCTATATTATTTGTATACTTAGCATTGGTGAGACTTTAGATGAGTGAGTATTGGGAACATGTTTAAGGCATGAGACTGATGGGGGAGGGCTATAATTAAGGGACCCATATATTCAGAGATACTAGCCAATCAGCATGTGTATTGCCAGCATGTGGGGATTGTTACATTCATTGTGGCCCGCGACCAGTTTACAAATCACTTAAAGCGGAATAAAACCCACCAGCCACCTGCCTGGATTTTCTCTGTATCAGGATGCCTCCCAGGAAGCCCCAAAAAACTCACCTCGCCACTCTCCGACAGCGAATGTGTGGGTTCTGTGCCCCCTGCTATGACCACGTCATTCGGTAGGCTGCTCTCATTGTTTACAATGGGGAGTGCGCGCTGCTGCATCTCCGGTTTCATGCGCATGTTCCTGTCCAAACCATTCAAATAGACTGAGGCAGGACCTTGCTCAGGGCTGGAGATGCAGGGGATGCGGCAGCGTGCAATTCCCATTGATTAGAATGAGAGCTGTCTGCTGAATGATGTTGCCATAACAGGCGGCTCTCATTGGACAAGAGCCCGTGCATGCGAGGAGAGTTTTTTGGGGTTTCACCCAGTGGGTCAGCCTACTTCGGAATGCTCTGGGGCACAAAACAAAACCCGGGAAAGTCAAATTCATGAGTTTTTCTCCGCTTTAAGTGTCCTGCATTTTTTAAAAGGTTGAGTACCCTTGACCTGCAGTTATGGTTGGAAGGAAGTCTGTATGAATAGGCATTGGATGTCCGGTCCCTTGCCAGAAACTAGCTCCCGTAAATTCTGTTGCTGCACGTCAGTGGATTCTTCTGGAGCTTGTTCTAGCACATCAAACGGCCCTCTCTCTCCAAACTTGTCATAATGGGGGTTTTAATGCTTACCTGAAGTTCTAGGACTGGATTCTGTCTTTTGCTATGTATTCTGTATGAATGCAGCTGAACCTAGACCTAACCATATCTCCAGGTCCTGAATGCAGCTGAACCTAGACCTAACCATATCTCCAGGTCCTGAATGCAGCTGAACCTAGACCTAACCATATCTCCAGGTCCTGAATGCAGCTGAACCTAGACCTAACCATATCTCCAGGTCCTGAATGCAGCTGAACCTAGACCTAACCATATCTCCAGGTCCTGAATGCAGCTGAACCTAGACCTAACCATATCTCCAGGTCCTGAATGCAGCTGAACCTAGACCTAACCATATCTCCAGGTCCTGAATGCAGCTGAACCTAGACCTAACCATATCTCCAGGTCCTGAATGCAGCTGAACCTAGACCTAACCATATCTCCAGGTCCTGAATGCAGCTGAACCTAGACCTAACCTGGCCACACATGCGTTGTAGGACCGGGAAGAGGAGTTTGTTTGCGTGAGCTGGTGGGTTTCGCACACCGGTGCCCTGGGGGCAAGGACCAAGACTCAGGATAGTCAAAATCCTGGGTTTTGGTCCACTTTAAATTCAGGTGGTGTACTTTGTAGTGCTAAACATTAAACATAATTAAAAAAATAATTTAAAAAAATTGTGTTAAGCTTCCTGGTAATTGTTGCATTAGAAAATTGTATTGTGCCCACAATTAATGTTATCATTTAATGTAGTCCGAAATTCCATAGTCAAAGTAATACTATATAATGGCTAACTCAACGGCCTGAAAAGGCAAGCTTCAGGCATATTACAACTCTGCCACTGACAATTGTTCTTCTACTGCCACACCTAAATAATGGTAAACATAAAAAGTTTGAGATTTGACAGAATGGTCAGGGGCATTGTTGCCTAATGTAGGAGGGCAATTTATCTCTGCTTTCTTCCATCCAGCACCGGCCATAGAAGAGAGAAATAGGTTGCTGGGAGCAGTGGAACCAGTCCATGCTGGAGCCAGGGGTAATGAGCCGCAGAGGCACAGAAGCAGCGAGCAGATTTGCATCGCTATAAACAGCGAATGGAAACTGGCCGGGTAGCGTGCATCTGTCGCACAGCAGAAGTGCTGGCAGCCACCCGCTAATTATAGTATGTGTGACACCGACTGTGATAGCGAGCCACAGATAGAGATGTGCAACACTGGGGGCATGGGGCTTTATTTAACCCTGTGATGTGTGCTCTGTCATATTTATAACAGGCCACTGGGATGTATCCATTAACATAGCAATAATCTCTATAGCTTCTGGTACTAAAGAGGACCAAAACCCATTAAAAGCAGCTCTATCATGAGTCTCAATAGTAAAAATCAGCAAGTAAATGCTAGATTGCAAGAGGACTGGTTACTTATACATTTCACCTCAAAATATTGTCACCAAACTTTCTTTTTCTTTTACTGGAAGATGGATTAGGGTGACAGAGCTGTGAGTGCACCATTCTGCTTCTACAGAGGAGATCTGCTCAACTCTAATGGCCTGTCTTCCCAGTCAGCATATGCTGGAATAATGGCGTCTAGCTATTGCAGTTCTGCTGATGTATATAGATACATAGAAACATAGAAGGTTGACAGCAGAAGGAGACCATACCGTCCATCTACTCTGCCCTTATGTATATACTGTATGTTCTCTATCTTAGGATAGTTGTTTGCCTACACCAGGCTTAACACGATGTTTAAATTCACTGTCGTTTTTCAACTACCTCTGCTGGAAGTTTGTTCCAAGCATCTACTACTCTTTCTGTAAAATAATATTTTCTAACATTGCTCCTGATCTTCCCTCCGACTAGCTTCAGGTTGTGCCCCCTTGTTCTATCATTAAGTTTCTTCTTAAAAACCTTATTTAACATATTTAAAGGTCTCAATCAATACATTAACCCCTTGATGTGATGCTTTGGGTAGATATTACAGTGGTTAATGTACTGCTTTGCACAGTCTGGCTCAAGTAAAAAAACAGGTTTCAGATGTTCTCCTTTGTAAAAGTTGAATGGTATGTTCAAAAACCCCTTACCTTGTTTTCTTCCTTCTGGTAAAGGAAGACCGCAAACGTGGCCGGACTTTGCTCATGCTGATGGTCAAACGAAGCCCTCCCCTCGCTGTCTAGCATGTTGCTACAAATTTATTAAAAAAACTATTAGACAATTTTGCGATCATTAAAGTGGATGGAGAGGCATTTTTTTGTCCCCGCCCCAGTGGCTCGGCGGCGACCCGGTTTTCTACTGTCCAACCACACCCTGCTGAACTTTTGAGATCTCCGATTGGCTGATCTCAGAAGTTATGAGGTGCAGCCGGCTGGCCACATCCCTGGCATTCTGTTCAGGCGCACACCTGTGCCCAGTTACACGGAAGCTGGAGGCCTAGTAAAGGTAAGTCTACCGGCGATCTGTGGGGGTCACACAGGAGAATAGCTGCTGGCCCTGGAATCTAAAACCCATGCATGGCCGCATGGATTTTAATCCAATTTAAAGATGCTTTGCTGGCACTTAAGAACAATGCACCCTGCAGGCATTTCTTGCGTTTAGACACTTACCAGGTCTCTGATCCATGTCCCGCGTCGCTCTCCTTTCACCACTCTTGTACGAGCAACTAGCAATGGAACGCTCCGCGGCATTCATCTCAGGAACTATGGCATGCCACCCGCCATAGTTCCTGAAACAATGGCGCAGGTCCATCAGGTGTTAAATGGACAAGTGTGGCTTGAAGATATAGACGGCTGCGGGGGACTGGGGTCAGGTTATCCAGTGTTTGAGAGCTGGACTGTCGGCTGCGGGGGATTAAAGAGGAACAACGGAGGCCCTGGAGTCTTAGAGACTCCATGGCCGTGGCCGCATCCCTACTCACACTCTAGCTTTGTACTAGGCCTTTACGAATGGGCACGCCACAGCTAGAAACTGAGCAGGGGATGCGGCCGAGTGAAATTGAGCACACTGATTGGCTGAGTGTGTCGTTCAGATCGACAAGATCTGTTCCGGCTGCGTCTGTAGTGTGGGAACACCAGGGAGGCGACCTGGGGGGGGGGGGGATACACACAGTGGTCTCTCCTAGCGTGTTTCAATATTTATATATTTATAAATATGTGCTTTTCTGTCATTTAACTTAGTTTTTTACCCTCTTTATATTTTCACTTTGTCCAGCGGCATGGAAGATGATGGCACTATAAATAAACCATAATAATCTCGCGGTGCATGTGCAGGTTGCAGCCGCATCCCCAGTTTCCCTGCAGCTGATGTGTGTACTAATTCAGGTATTTTTCTGATGTTAAACATTTTAGTAAAGCTAAATGGAGCAAGACCCCGGAAGCCTGCCCATGTGCTATGGGATTACTGGATAGGTTTTTACTGCAATCTGGTAGATTTCACAAAGCAGAGCATCCCTAGTCAGGATTCCCCACTGGAGAGGAACAGTCACCTGGTTATTGTTCCTCTTTATTACGAAACTCCAGTCTCTGAATCGGCCCCCGCCCCCCCCTGCACTCCCAAGGGCCCTACTGCACAAGCATAAAAAAGAGGCCCAGATTTGGGCAAATCTCTATCCGGAGAAGTTCTCCTGGACATGAATACCAGCAGCCAATTGTATTGAGCCAGTGTGCTTTAAACTGGACCTTCACTCTAAATAAGAGTCTATTTTGTATATTTTGCCCTACTCTGCACATGCAGATTGCTTACATTAATATTCATCCTACCTGCAGCTACTGCCTTTTCTGAGCTTTTAAACATCAAAGATGGCGGCACATGGAGTTTAAGGCTGCCTGCAAACAGGAAGTGTCTTCTAACTGTGCTGCTCTGCATTCTGGGATTGCTCTCCTTTTCCTGGCCCCAGCTCTGCTCTGTCTGTGCAAAGCACAGCTATAACCCCGCCCCCTGCACTTTTCCCCCTGCTCCTCTCCTCAGTATGTGATGCTTCTGAGGCAAGATGGCTGCGCCAGTATTCTGGAGTCCTGAAGCGACTTCAAACTTCAAATATCTTAATTTTAAATGCTGAGGAATAGTTTTTTAAGGATTTGGCCTTTTCATTAACCCTTCTATTGCCAGCCACGTAAATTTTACGTGGCTGCCTCTCCAACCGTTAAACGCCAGCCACGTAAAATTTACGTGCCTGACTTTCCCCATTGATAAAATAAAAAGTATAAAAAAAATCACTTACCTGACCCCTTGTTTGATCCGGCCGGGTCTCCTCTTCAGCCAGAGGGGCTCCGATAGCTGATTGGGGCTCCTCCGGCTGCAGGGGAGGGCCCGGAATAGGGTGCCCCCCCCCCGTTTCAGCAGCCGCCGGGATTTGCATGCAAAAAAAAAAAAAATGACGTCACCGCCGGGTGTCATCGGGGCACCCGGCAATTCAGCTCTCAGATGCCGGTGACGGCTGGACAGGGAAGGAGGGAGGTAGGCGATCCTCCGATCGCCTGCCTCCCCCCTCCTCTGCCCAGCCGTCACTGACATCAGATCGCCGTGGGACACAGGAGATGAAGATCGGAGGTGAGTAAACTGAAAATTTTTTTTAATAAAGTGTTTTGAAAAAAGTGTCTGTCTTTTTTTTTACTTTTAACCCTTTGTGAACTGGTAAGGGGTCCATGTGACCACTATACCAGTTCACAGGGCTCGGGGGGTCTGGCAAGTCACCTGCAACTAGCGGGTGACTTGCCATTAACACCTGGCCCCCCAAATTACCTGCCTCCCCAAAGCCCAGGGGGGGGGGGCAGAAGAGCCGTGGCCCTAGGCTATGATGGCTTGTAGCCGCAGGGCCAGGGGCCACTAAAGCTGGCCCCTGCGCCCTGTTCTACAAGCCCCCATAGCTGGTCACAGGCTGGTTACGCTGGGTAGGGGGGACCTCACGACATTTTTTTTTTTGGATTTTTAAGGGTTTTAACCCTTAAAAAAAAATGGGGTCCCCCTCCCTGGGAAGGGGGACCCCATGTCATTTTTTTTTTAATTAACCCTTTGTTACCTGTAACCCAGTAGGTATAAAAGGCTTCCAGCAGCAGCAGAAGAGCAGAAGCCTAAGTGATCAGCGTGGGACACAGGGATGGATCGGAGGTAAGTATTAAAAAAAATATTAAAAAACATTTATTATTTTTTAATAAAGATATTTTTAAAAAGTGTGTCTTTGTCTTTTTTTTTTTTTTACTTACCTGCCTCCCCAGAGCCCAGGGGGGGCAGAAGAGCCGTGGCCCTAGGCTATGCCGGCTTGTAGCCTGTTGGCATGTTGGGTATTGTTCTGTTCGGGGCATGTTGCTTTTTCAGATTTTCTGGTTTGCATATAGTTTTTTTTAGGAAAATGTGGTTTTGATTCTGCTTTTTTATTCATTTTTAAGGAAACCCTGTGCAACCAAAGAATCCATTGAGGGATTACTTCCAGAAAACTGCACCCATGTCAACAAGCCTGGTACGCCTAGAAAGCCTGAGGTGTGTACTTCTAGGGAATATATAGTTTGTGGGGGGTATTTCAAATGTAAAGGGTTGTTTTTCTTTTTTTTTAACTCCAAGCTTCTAAACATTTAAATAATGAATGATTCATTCAGTGATTTTGGACTTGGTGATGCAATATGCATAAGATAGGGGAATGTGGCTGCTTGCTGTAATTGTATGTCTGGTAAAGCAGCAGGGCAGACATATAATTATAGCCGGTGCACAAGATCTATATGGGGTGGCGATCTGCCAGTTGCCTTATTGTACCAGTATAACAATGATACATTTCTGGAGCAGATTATCCAGCGCATGCCAACAATCCGCCCCAGCCTGTCCCTTTTCTAAAGAGAAGATTGTGTGTTTATCATGACAGAGATTTCCTTTCATTTGCATATATAGAGACGCTGAGCCATGTTCATGTAACAACTGCATTCTGCCTCCTTGTGACTCCCTTCCACCTGAGTTGATAATGTGTTTAAAGGAAAACTACATTTTTTGACAGGTTTTTGGTGTTCTGCCTTATAGTTTTCTTCCTTTTGGAATGTAAAATAAACATTTGTGTTAGGACTGTGCCCCCATACCTGTGATTTATTGATCAGCCTTCCAAGTTTTGTATATTCCTGTGGTTCTGTTTTGCTGAAGTGTAAACGGCTTGACTAATGCACTTATTATAGCTTTTGCCTAATAAACCCACAACCGTTCCGCTGTAACAGGTGAGCTCATCAATATCTTTGGCAATATCAAGCAGCAGCAATGACCTCCCCTAGTGAGAACACTTCCGGTAACCCATTAGCTACTAGAACACAAGATTGAGATCTGACGTAGAGCAGAAGGTGTTAAACCTGTGAGTTCAGGAGTGGGGAGTTTAATCTCTGCCTCGGCCAATCAGATGTTTACCAAGCCTGAGTCAAATAGGTCTCTGCCACGTATCACACCAGTTCATGTACGCTGATACAGTAAACACATTGTTGCCAGAAGAAAACAGAGTTGCAAACCAAGAAAATAAGTTAACAGATGAGATCGGCTCCTTGAGGACACCTTTTGGCACACTAATGAAAACATTTAAAAATGCCATTGAAAGTGGACATTTCCTTTAAATAATTTGTCAAATGCCTGGTGTGCTCTCTAACTAAAGATTGGAGAACAAGCTACTTGGGGAGTAATCTGTTACTGGCTAAATAAAATAGTCAAAAATAGACCAATAGGTCAGGGAGTTAGTCCTTTTAAGAACAGAAGGTTTTTACATGGCGCACATACAGACCCGCCGAATTAGATGGTTTGCATGGCTCCACCTACTCACTAATGCTTAGTGAGTAGCAATGCATCTCTCAAATGCCTAGAAAGAGTGGATGTGTGATACTTGAGTATGGTTTCTAATTGTTACACAGCCCTCACTTATACTTATGGATATGTGTTACGGACGAGTGGCCCTCGTTGGCACAAGACTGGAAGTAATTGGTATATTTTTTATAGAAACAAACTAAGGGGCAGATTTACTACCAGGGGTTTCTAGGGGAGGGCGATGGGGGGGGGGGGGTGCTTTTACCCCAGCCATTCCGTTTTTGCATCCTAGTGATGCAGACCATAACACAAGGCCCATCATCCCTCCCATATTATGCTCAGTTATGAGGAGATGGCACTGCCTGGCACATACCTGTATGGGATATCGGCAACAACCGGCATCTGTAGTAAGGGGGGCACATGTCCCTGCCTCCTCCTTTCTTGGTGTCGTCCTAAGCTAATCTCAGCCTACTAGGGCAGCAGAGAGGCTCTTTTTAGAATCCTCCTTCTTGTGACTGACGTCACTGGAGGGGAGGGGAATCCCCAGGCTAGGCTTTGCTTGGGCAGGTGGCCAGAGATAATGTATCCAGCATTTAGGGGTACCGACCAGAGGGCTTTTAAACCTGTTCCAACTCATCACAAACTTTTAAGCCCTTAAAATAATCATCTTTACTTTTTTTTTTTCTTAGCCATCACCTAGGTTCAGACATTTTTCCATAGAGGATTTTGGTACACTTTAAAGGGATTTTTAGGAAGAAGGTTAAAAAAAAAAAAAAACCTCTTGACTCTTCTGTGCTCTGTGCCCTGAATAAGGAAATAATTTCCTTATCTGCCCCTTCAGCGATACCCTGCTGATGCAAGCCACCAATACTAGCTCGAGGAACTAGTCCACACCACACCTCCTCTGCGTTGTTTGAATGGCACTCCCACAGCAAACCCCTTCCTCTTTCCTCCCCACCCAGCCTCCTCCTAGCAAGCATTCTCGCTCCAAGCACCATGGTCTAACAATTGCCTTTGCCTGAAATATCACATTAAGATGATTTATTGTAAATACAAAAAATTACTGTAGCATTTTGTAATCTAGATGCTTTCATCCAGATATGTTGTTCCAGATTTATATTGCTAATTTAATCATCTTATGAAATCTAAGCACAAAATGTATTGCTTAATATGCTACACCACTTTTAGACAGAACTGTACTGGCATCGCTTCTGCTAGTGCTTTAGATTAATAGTCTATTAAGTGAGCAGACACAGCAGCAATCCTCTCTCTTAAAGAATATAGTTTCCATGGCTCTGACAAGTCTAGGGTGAGGTTTTTGTTTAAACGGCTCATATATATGATGAGATGACAAATTAGAGGTACTGTGGCTGAGTCTTATTTTTTCACTGTAAATAGACAGACATAGAAAAGTGATTCTCTTAAACTGGACCAAAATCCAGGATAGTCAAAATCCTGGGTTTTGGTCTTTTTCACCTTGGCAACCTGATCGGGGGTGCCCCGCTGTGTGAAACCCCCCCAGATCGCCCGAAGAAACTCGCCTCTTAACGGTCCTACGGCACATGCGCAGCTGCTCGTCCAATCAGCGAGCTCGGAGCCGCTGACGTCACGCTATCTAAGACGGCGTCTAAGGCCAGCAACTCCGAGCGCGCTGGCTGCTGCATTCCCTTTTTCCCTGTAACACGGAGCGTGTCCGTGCCGGCCATTTACAAATGGCTGGCACGCGCTCTGCTAGAGGGTTAGCAGGGATGAGGCCCGTGCATGCGCCGTTGGACCGGGAAGTAAGGTAAATGAACGAGGCGACCTGGGGGGTTTCACACAGCGGGGCATCCCAATTTCGGATGCCCCTGGCGGAATCAATCAGCCCGGGAATCTTATAGATTTCCGGGCCGATCGAGCTGGGTTTTGGTCCACTTTAAAGATGGGCACAAATCCTCCCTCGAGTCTATATGGAAGAATGGGATGCCCCCACTGTGTGACCCTCTCCTCCACGGATTTCCCAATTACTGAACACTTCCGGAGCCCTCTGCACCAAGGCCGCATCCAGCAGAGTTCGCATTCTACAGATTTTCTTGCTGCAATAAGCTCCTGGGGGATGAGATCCTGGGGGAAACACACAGCGGGGCATCCCAAACACATATGCCACATCAGAGAGGAGTAAAATCCAAGAGGATGTGTATCGTGAAATTGATTAAAATTAAAGGAGCAGTATCATGAAATTTGCATTAAAAAAGATAAATAATTAAATAGCCACACAATAGCTTATAACGTGTATAAATAATCTGGCGATAGAAAAAGGAAAAAATATATGCCTTTCATTTAAATTGTATAATGACAATGGCTCAGTCCATTTGCTGAATAGGGGGATCTGCTGGGTTGTATTTAGTGAGCTGCTTCATTTAGCCCACTGGTCTCCTAGCAACACTTTACCTCAGAGGCTGACACTGTAATCAGTGGTAACGGCTGTGTGTGTGTGAGGTGCTGCTTTTGTTATGAGACCAGGTGACTGTGTGAAATGTGTAAAATCTATACAAAATAAACTGACTGAAATTCTTCTTTGAATAACTGTGCAGGAAAAATCTAATCCTTCTTTGTGGCTTACCAACTGACTGGCACCCCTCCAATCTATCCTGAACTCTGCTGCTCGCCTCATCCATCTCTCCTCTCGCTCCTCCAGTTCTGCGCCTCTCTGCCAATCCCTACACTGGCTGCCATTCCCACAGCGAATCCTGTTCAACTTCCTCTAACTCTCGCATACAAAGCTCTCTCCAACCAGGCCCCTCCCTACATCTCATCTCTAATCCAACAGTATCAACCTAGACGCAGCCTCCGCTCTTCTGCCGACCTTCTCCTGTCCTCCACCCTGGTCACCTCCTCTCACGCCCGCCTCCAGGACTTCTCACGTGCAACTTCAATGTTCTGGAATGCCCTCCCGCACCCAATCCGCCACTCCACAACCCTCAAAACCTTCAAAGGCGCTCTTAAAACTCACTTATTCAGACAAGCATATAATCTGGCCTAACCAATCTTCTAAAGGGCGCATGCCACAAAGCTCAATACTGACTGTTTGTGATCCTTCCCCCTCGTCTTCACCCCTCTTCATTTAGACTGTAAGCTGGCAAGGGCAGGGCTCTCTCCCCTATTGTATCTTGTACTCAGAATATCCATTGTCAACTCTGTAAAACTGCATTTGCAATAGTATATGTACCGTATGTTTCTACCCTGTCTGTAATTACTACTTTGTAAAGCGCTACGGAAGATGGCACTATATAAATAAACAATAATAATAATAATCTAAAGGTATTAAAGTGGAACAAAACCCTGAGTGGCCGACCCTGAAGTCTATAAGACCCGGCCATTGACCTTGCCACTGTGTGAAACGACCCCTGGATAACCACAGATCCCCCCCATTTTTCTGGCGCGCTCATGCAGATAGTCAATTAGACAGGCCGGGCGGCCAGGAAGGTTACTGCTCAGGCTCCCCATCTGCGTGCAAACAGAGCTGATTGGATGAGAGCCCGTGCATGCACTGTGGGACAGGGAAAGGTACGTTTTCACAGGCGAACTTGGGGATTTCACATATCAGGGCATCCCAAGTCGGGATGCCCCTAGGGGCACAAAACAAACCTCCAGCTAGTGAAAATCCTGGGTTGGGCTTTGCTCAAAACACACAAAGCTGAAAGAAATATCATATGGAAAAATGAAAAATAAGAATATGAAAGAGAAAATGGTAAACTGAAAGATTCTGCAGCAGAGCCAACATGAAGGGAAAACTGTCAAAATCAGCTAAATGACTTCTAGAGCTTTTCTCTCTGTTTTAGATATATAAGTTCTGGTCAGGCAATGTTGCAATGTTATCTGATGCTGGACGGCTGCCAGCACTGAACAGCTGATACTTTGATACATTGTTTCACCCCTCTCCTCAGCGTGGAACAGGCCAGAGTGTCGGCCGACACTCAGAAGACATAAACATGAGCTATTAGTCTCCAGCTGCTAAACACACACATCATTTTTTTCTACATTTGTAATTCTTACTCCAACACTTACCTACATTCAAAGTACCATTTAAATATAAGTCACCAAGAAAAATTCGCGATACTGCTCCTTTAAGAATACATATAAACACGTCGGCTAATGAGAGGAGGGGGCACTTACACTCCCAAACTAAAATAAACTCCTGCCAAGCTTGTTGTTTATTCTCTAATGGTAGGAATAAAATCCAGAGGTGATAGGTTCTGTCCTTCCTGATACATTAAACCTGTCACCTCTGATTTCCTCTTCCTTCCATTAAAATGAAAAAAAAAACAAGCCTGGCTGGATATCTCTTCATTCCAGATATATAAGTGACCCCTCCTCCTGCCACCCAGCATATTTATATGGATTTTTATCTTTTAGGAAACAAGACATTTTAATAGCTAAGGGTAAAAACAAATAATGCTTACCTACCATGCTGCTGATTCATCCTACTGTGCTGCTTAAAGTGGACCAACACCCACCGCTGATCGGCCTGGGAATCTATAAGATTCCCGGGCCGATCAGCTCCCTGCCTGCGGGGCATCCCAATCGGTGGTGCCCCGCTGTGTGAACCCCCCCAGGACGCCCGCAAATCCTACCTGTTCCTCGTTTTAATCGGGGTGCCCAGCGGAAGTGGACCGACACCCAGGATAGTGAAAATCCTGGGTGTTGGTCCACTTTAATAAAGCTGTTGTAGCTTTTTCCCTTTTCTGTAGTCACGGATTTTTCTTTATTTCTGCAGGACCACTTCTCTGATAAGTGGTTAGAACACCTCTCTTGCATTGCCTCCTTTCAATGCCATTAGTCCAGGACCACTCAAGTCATTTTTTCCCTTGGTGCTCCTAGAACAAGTGAACACGGCAAGCCACAGTGGTCTCGCAACCATCTCTGACCAAATGCCACTCTGCCTTTAATGGGGGCTTTTGCACCCTGTCTATTACTTGGTTCTTGTGGGGGGAAGGGGGGGTATTAGTGCAGATTTGATTCAGAATATTTTCCGAATCCTAGATGCGTCTTATATGTAACAGGTTTGTTGTAACTGAAATAATCAGCATTTAATACTAGTAACATAGTAACATAGTAACATAGTATGTAAGACTGAATAAAGTCTTTAGTCCATCCAGTTCAGCCTGTTTATCTCCTTCCAGTGGTCTAGTAGCCATAGCTGGAAATGTTATAACATGCCAGAAAGGCATCCAGGCCACTTTTGAAAGTTTTAACTGTATCCTTCATTCCTACCTCCTCTGGCAGCGAGTTCCATAGTCTCACTGCTCTTACAGAGAAGAATCCCCTCCTATGTCGGTGGAAAAAGCACCTTTCCTCTAACCTTACTGGATGCCTCCGGGTTATGGTTACACTCCGGAGTATAAATAGATTGTGGGACAGATCCTTGTATTGACCCTAATATATTTATACATAGTTATCATACCTCAAGCGTCTTTTTTTCTAAACTAAATAAACTTTGACAATCTTTCCGGGTACTCTAGCCCCCGCACTCCTTTGATTAACTTTGTTGCCCTCCTTTGAACGTGCTCTAGTTCTGATATGTCCTTTTTAAGCACAGGTGCCCAGAACTGTACACCGTATTCCATATGGGGTCTGACCAGTGACTTGTACAGGAGTAAAATTATGCTCTGGTCATGGGCACCTATGCCCCTCTTGATGCACCCCATGTTCCTGTTTGCTTTGGCAACTATAGTTGAGCTTATTGTTAACGAAAACCCCTAGGTCCTATTCCATTGTTGTTTTTCCAAGTGTTTCTTTATTTAGTCTGTAATCATGACACAGATTTCTCCTTTCAATATGCATAACCTTACATTTATCTGTGTTAAACTTAATTTGTCATTTAACTGCCCATGCTTCCATGTTTTGTTTTAATTACTTTGCACAGCTTAGTATCATGTGCAAAGACTGAGACTTTACTGTTTAATCCGTACCCAATGTCATTAATATATATATTTTGAAGAGAATTGGTCCCAGAACTGACCCTTGTGGTACTCCACTAGTAACAGTGCCCCAATCTGAGTGTGTACCAATTTCATTTACCACCCTGCCTCTCTGATTGGTGGGACTACATAGGCTTTCATTTACCACCCTGCATATCTAATAGGTGGGGCATATAGGCTTGCATTTACCACCCGTCCTCTCTGATTGGTGGGACACGTATGCTTTCATTTACCACCCTGCCTCTCTGATAATTGGAGCACATAGGCTTTCATTTACCACCCTGCCTCTCTTATAGGTGGAACACATAGGCTTTTATTTACCAGGTGTTCCTTACACAGATTTGTTAGTTAGAATAACAGCTCAAGTCATGGGATATAAATTATAATATATAAATACAATTCTTATCAGTCCCTCTTATGTTATTTTATATATAAGAAAGAGAGGAATCTACAGCCCTGTCTATAAATTCTGGGCCAACAATTAAGCAGAATCTGCTGACCTTTCAGACTTCCCCAAATATAATTGTAGAGACGGACGCTACAAAGTGCCTGCACGTGTCTGTTATTAGTCAAGTCCTCTTCTATTGACATATATATATCAATCCGTCTGCAGTAGAGTTTTTTTCTCCTGAGTGGCTTTATATTAAGCTATTCCTATTACACAGGCTTATTTATGAAACACTATTATGTGGTAAGCTGATGCTGTGACCGGCCTGGGCTCATATGTGAATATTTAGCATAGAGCTGTCCTGTGTTTGGAAGATCAGATAACGCCACTATGCAGAGTAGTTCATAAGGGGCAAATGATAAGTATGTGGCTCAGCTTGACTCCGATAAAATGCAGGAATATTCTTCTGTTTTTAGCATGTACTTTTTATAGATATTATTTTTATTATACAAGCGTATGGGATAATGCCCGAGTATAAAAATGCCCTGCTGCTGGAGTGTTTTGAAGTATGTCCAACCAGGCAGCAAGTTGTTAAAGCCGACCAAAACCCATGATTTTTACTTGCCCACAGGGCAACCACAAAAAGGTACCTTCCTTATTTAAAAAGCTTTTGTTGCTGATATATACTGTTTAAATGTTTAACTTTTTTACATACAGAGGGAGAGTGGGCATGGCCATGCAGTGCAGTGGGAATGTAATGCCATGCTTGTGCACAAGCTCAGAGGGAGCTAGGGGCACATGAGGTGGTTATATTTGTTGACCTTCACAGAACAGCCAAGAGGGAGAAATCAGACACTTGAGGGCTGATTTGGCACTGTGAGAATATTCTTGATATACAGTACGTCCTGCTCCACATATAATACTTACTATCGGGTATTACTCCGCCAGATGGCGCTGGACTGCAGAGACATAGAAAATAGGCTCCTCCCGGCCCCTCAAATACCCAGGGACCTCCCAGAAATCCCCAGATTTTCTCTGCCTTCTGGACTGCTAAGGACGAGAAATGTCTCTCTACTCGCAGGTGAGCGGGGCTATTAGCCTGCGGCCCTGTAGGATTATTCCCACCCGTTCCATTAGTACTATGCCTCCCAGCCTTGGCTGCACTGGTCGGGTGACGGTAGGCAGCACTGCTGTTAGGTGCTTGGGAGCGCTGCTCCACCGCAATCCCTCACCAAAGGGTAGGCGGTTCAGGCTTATGGTGAGCCTCTATGGGATGCCCCTCCTGCACTATTGCCCCTTGCCCCTGCCTATCGGTGGGCCCTATTTAAGTGGCCGCTGTCCTCCCTCATTCTCCTTGTAGCCTTTGGGGGGAAAGAGGGGGGGGTGTCGGTGTGTATGCTATGCATTTACGTGTTTTAACCTTATACTTTATTTCATTCTGCCTTGTGTCAGCCGCCGCACTGTCTTGCCTTTCTATGACTGTATTTAAAATTGCCGACGCGCGCCTTTTCTGTCACTATGTTCCGCGCTTGGCGGCGGCGTTACCTCCGGCGCGTCGTCATTGGCTGCTTGTCACGTCCTGGTTTCGCGCTCTTCGGGGGGGCGGAGCCCGTCTATGGCGCGTTCCGCGTCATTGCTGATACCGGCCTGCCCCTCGAGGTGTACAGACGCCATCTTTGTCTACTTGGCTGGCTTATGCGCGACGGACCTCTACCTACCGCGGTCCATAAGTGCCCTCGCGGGCGGTTTTATTATCTATTTTTTTATTACAGTCTGCTTACGGCCTCCTTTTTATTATGTCTTTCAGGCTGGGCGAATCCATTGGCCTCTCCCGGCCCTCTATTAGTTGATAACTTGTTAGGCCTAGTGTAATTACTGCCACTTCCCTAGCGGTTATTGGGGCATCCAGGGTTGCTGTATAGCTGGCTCCTCCTGGGGCCCCAAGATTAAGTCCTCTCCCAAGCCCCCTCAGGCATGATGGGGCGCCCTCACCCATCCGGGTGGGGGGACGGCTGCAGCACTTTGCTCACATCTGGAGGCTTCATGTATCAGACCGGTGGATTCAGGAGGTAGTGTCCTCCGGTTACAAGATAGTTCCCCCCCCCCCCAAGATTCATCAGATCCTGGATTCCTCAGGACCCTGTGTCAGCTCAGGAGCTTGTGCAAGCTGTGCAAGGCCTCCTGGAGCTGGGGGTCATCTTCAAGGTCCCCTTAAGAGAAAAAGGCAAGGGCTTCTTTTCCAACCTATTCACAGTACCCAAAAAAGATGGGTCACTCAGGCCCATCCTGGACTTGAAGAGCCTCAACAAATTTGTCAGGAGCAGGCGCTTTCGCATGGAAACCCTGCGCTCTGCCATCAGTTCCCTGCGCCCAGGGGATTTCATGACTTCTGTGGACATCAAAGATGCTTACCTTCATGTCCTTGTATTTCCAGGTCATCAAAGGTTCCTCAGGTTCGCTCTGGAGGACCAACACTACCAGTTTGTGGCGTTGCCCTTTGGTCTAACCTCAGCTCCCAGGGTGTTCACCAACTTGCTGGCGGGCGTGATGTCTCTGCTCAGGTTTCAGGGCGTCTGTGTGCTGCTTTATCTGGACGACATTCTCATCACATCCCAATCTCTACATCAGGCAGAATTGGATACTCAACTGGTGGTGTCCACTCTGGAGTCCTTTGGATGGGTGATCAACCACCCCAAGACTGTCCCCCTCGTTGGTGACTCCCTTCCTAGGAATGAATCTGGATACAGTTCAGGCAAGGATTTTCCTTCCTCAACAGAAGGTGGACAGTCTGATTGCACAGGTCCAGTTTCTGCTGTCATCATCCCTCCATCAGGCAGGGAATGCAGCTGGTGGGCCTGATGGTGGCATGCTTCGAGGCGGTCCCTTATGCTCCGTTCCACCTGAGGCCTCTGCAACTCCATCTCTTGTCAGTGTGGGACAAGGACCCAGCGTCCCTGGACAGGGTCTGTGTGCTTTCCCCCCTGGTCAGGAGGTCCCTTTTGTGGTGGATGGACTCAAGGAACCTGTTGGGGGGCAGATCCTTTCTTACCCCTTCCTGGGAGACAGTCACAACGGATGCCAGTCTGTCAGGTTGGGGGGGGGGGGGGTTCTGGAAGTCCCTGCTGTTCCAGGGGAGGTGGGGCCCTCAGGAGGCCCACACACCTATCAAATTCTTGGAGCTGCGGGCAATCAGATTAGTCCTGGCTCAGTTGACTACTCATCTTCGGGGGCCTGCCTGTTCAGGTGCACTCAGACAATCAGACGACAGTTGCCTACATCAATCATCAAGGCGGGACCCGGAGCAAGGGGGCCCTCCAGGAAGTGTCTCTAATCCTGACCTGGGTGGAGTCCAATGTCCCCTGCATTTCAGCTGTGTACATCCCGGGGGTGGAAAATCTGGCAGACTCTCTGAGCAGGGGACCTCTTGCCAGGGAGAGTGGTCCCTGTGCAACAGGGTGTTTCAATCTCTTTGTCACCGTTGGGGACAACCAGATGGGGACCTGTTTGCGTCCCGTCACAACCACAAGCTCCCGGCCTTTGTCTCCCTGTCCCAGGATCCTCTGGCCTTGACCATGGATGCCCTAGCAATGTCATGGCAGGGCTTTCAGCTCCTGTATGTCTTTCCTCCATTCCCTCTGTTGGGCAGGGTTCTGCGCAAGATTGCTCTGGAAGGGGTACCAGCAATTCTGGTGGCCCCCAGGTGGCCAAGAAGAGTGTGGTTTGCAGATGTGGTGCAGCTGGCAGTGGATCAGTACGTTCTACCCATGGTGCCAGACCTGCTCACTCAGGGCTCCCTGCGCTATCCCAATTTACAAACTCTGGCTTTGACAGCCTGGCTGCTGAAACCTCCATCTTGATGGATAAGGGGCTGTCTACCTCAGTGGTTGATACCATGATAAAGGCTAGGAAGAAGTCTTCTTCTTCCATTTACTACAGGGTTTGGCATGCCTACATTGACTGGTGTGAGTCTAGGTCTCTTCCCTGTCGTGTGTTCTCTATTCCCAGGATTCTGGAGTTCCTTCAGCATGGGTTGGACATGGGGCTCCAACTAAGTACTCTGAAGGGGCAGGTCTCTGCCCTGGCTGTTTTATTCCAGAAGTCCTTTGCTCAGCACCCTCTGATCAGGACTTTTTTCCGGGGGGTCACTCTTGTGCATCCCCCACGTAAGCCTATGGTGCTTGTTTGGGATTTGAACTTGGTTTTGTCAGCCTTGCAGGGTGCTCCCTTTGAACCTGTGCAGAATGCTTCCCTGGCCGTCCTTACTCTCAAGGTTGTCTTTCTGGTGGCTATCACTTCTGTTAGGCATGTATCTGAGTTGCCGGCGCTTTCCATTCACCCCCCTACTATGAGAGACACCAGGACAAGGTGGTGTTTTGTTTCAAGCCTGATTTTCTGCCTAAGATGGTGTCTGCATTTCATTTGAATCAGGTCATTGTTCTTCCTTCATTGTGCCCTAATCCTAGTAATGCTAAGGAGAGGGTTTTGCATTCCTTGGATGTGGTTAGGTGTCTGAAGTACTATCTGGTGGCTACTGCACCTTTCAGAAAAACTGATGCTCTTTTTGTGGTCCCTTCTGGTCCTGGGAAGGGTTTGGCTCCTGCCAAATCTACTATCAGCAAATTGATCCGTCAGGCTGTTATTCAGGCCTACTCTGCCAAGGGGAAGAATCCTTCTTTCCGCCTTACTGCTCATTCTACGCATGCCATTGGTGCCTCTTGGGCTTTTCAGCATCAAGCTTCTGTTGAACAAGTTTGCAAGGCCGCTACTTGATCTTCTGTTCATACCTTTTCAAAGTTTTACAAGGTTGATGTTAGGGCCTCAGCTGATGCTGTTTTTGGCCGCAAGGTTTTGCAGGCGGCAGTGGTTTAAACTGTCTGCTGCTACCTTTTCTTGGGGATCCCACCCTACTGCACATGCTATTGGACACTGCTATTGGATTTCCCGATAGTAAGTATATGTGGAGCAGGACGTACTGTATACTAAGAATACAATTCTGTGAATACTCACCTGTAGAATTGATATTATGAGTATACAGTACGTCCTGCTCCACCCCACCCTTGGTTTTGCATTATCTTGGATCCCCTGTATGGTGATTGTTATCATTGTTATAGTTTCCAGTTTGGGTTGTTTTATTCTCCCGGCTTCTCGTTAACTGCTTTTCAATGCTGGGGATTTGTGGGAGGTCCCTTGGTATTTGAGGGGCCGGGAGGAGCCTATTTTCGATATCTCTGCAGTCCAGCGCCATCTGGCGGAGTAATACCCGAGTAATATGTGGAGTAGGACATACTGTATACTCATAATATCAATTCTACAGCCCTTGGATCGTGCTTCAAGCTGCACATAAGGACCAAAGACAGCTAAACAACACTCACTTAAACCAGACCAACACCCAATTTTTCTGTAACGGGTGTTGGGCCAGATGACAGAACATAAAACAAGCTCGGGGGGGATCCAGTATGCTTGAGGCCCGTCGCACATACCTCCCCCAGAACGCCCAATATGCTTACCTTCACCTCGAGCCAGCGCCAGAAAAGGAGTCTCGTGATTGACCTCCGGACGGCCACTTGGGCCATAGACGCGTCCTTGGCGCCTGCCATCAGAATGACCCTGCCACGTGCGTACCAGCAGCCAGTCCTGGGACTTTTTTTGGCTCTCTAAAGGTGAAGATAAGAATATTGGGTATTCTGGGGGGGTTATGTGTGGGGGGGGCTCCAGCATTCTGGATGCCCCCCCAGCTTGTTTTTATGTTCTGTCAGCAGGACCAACACTCGCTGACCTTTTAATGCCTGAATGAGGAGTCGTAAATTATGACTTGATACATTTTTGTAAACGGAAATTGAACTATACAACAGGAAATCTTCTTGGGTGTCTGAGACCAGCTTTAGACTCCATTTGTGCCAAATTACACGTCTCGTTCATTGCAGTGATGCTAATTATTTAAGTGATTGGATAACACCACACAGCAAATGCATTGAATCTTTACAAAAAGTCCTGCATTGCAGCTGGTCTGCTGTAGCCTTTAATTGAGGGAATGTGTATCATCCTTTGAGGGAATGTGTATCATCCTTTGTACTCAGGTGTAAAGAGGAGCTGTTGACATTGGGTGCATGGTGAGATGTGATTGGCGAATTGTACCCTTTTAATGAACGTCAGTCTTGTTTGAAAAAGGTGCCCCCTTGATCTTTCTCCATATATATCTCCCATATATATTTTTGCTGAAGGAAAGGCTAGCAAATGTAGTTGATCAGCTGCTTGTACAAATACTGGTGGAGTTTAAATGATTGCTGTGGGCTGGACATCTGTAACTTCCTTTATAATTGTATCTTCTTTCTTTTTCATTCACCATGCCATTTTCACAAAATGGGTGTTGTTCAGGGTACAGGGAGGCATCCTGAATATAGATGCCCCCTGCGTGTTACAGCGACAAGCGACAAACAGGAGAAATTTTAACTTTCTCTTTGATACCCCCCCTCCCCCCCTCAGAGAAATCGAGCACTGTGAGCACTGCGGTCACATGACCACACGGCCAATCACAGCACTTGATTTTTCCAGGGCATAAGATTAATCCTGTTTGTTGCCGTTAAGGTGCAGGGGGGCACCTGCAATTGTGATGCCTCCTTGTGCTCTGAACAACCATTTTGTGAAATTCTTCTTTAAACTAGAAGCCTACAGCATTGCCTGATTTACTTGGGTGAGGGGAGAGGGTTTTGTTTTGCTTTAAGTTTTATTGTGGCCCTTTGAAGTGGAACAATAAGACAATGCATGCCTAAGACCTAAAAAAGTTGCGTACCCCTGGTATATACAGTGAGATGTGCGATAGATTTGAAAAAAGGCATTACTGTCTTTTTAGTGTGGCAGGATGCAGTGTGTGACTCCAGGGCTGCCTGACTCCCACCGAATTGGGATGCCCTGCTGTGTGAAACCCTCCACTCACCTCCCCTCTCTGCGTTTCAGCCACATCAACGCTCACCTCTAGCTGACTGTGTACCCACACCAGACCTTTCAGACTTGGCGGTGCATGCACGCCCCCCATGTAGAAAGTGAGCGGGGATGCAGCCGGCAACACGCTCTGCTGGGCTTCATTGCAGCTAGCAAAGCTAAATGGAGCCGAGCAAAATTGAGAAATCTCACACAAACTCACACAAACTCCCAATTTGATCTCTAATTCCCTCACTCAATTCCCTTAAGTGGGGGGGGGGCACAATTTTCGGCTATGTACAACCAGAATAATAGTCTTAAGGTGTTTAGTAATTCTTCTGTTGCAATGCACAAATCTCTCTGAACATTCATATGAATGTAGTAACACCATAGGCAGCTACCTTTTATCACTTCTTTCATTCCAGGGTGTCATGCTTGCCCTGTCTGTTTTTCACGATTTTGGCTAATGGTGCCTCTGTCATTTGTTACTATAAAACTGAAAACTTGGCTTCAATCTGGGGGAAGATGTTTTTTCCTTCCTCCTGGGTGGGTGTGTCATACTGTTTTTAAATAACTGGAATGGAAAGCATGGCCAGAAGTATATATAGACTGGGAGGAGCTACGTTTTTTTTTTTTTTTTAAATCTTGGAGTCCCGTTGAGAGTTAACGCACAAATATTTGAATTGGTGATACCCTGGAGTGGAAGAAGAGAGAAAACAAATTTACATGGGATTCACAGAATTGTATTTTTTTTGTGGCATACTCTGGAGCCACTTATCTGTGTGGAAAGCACATCCAACCGATTTGGGTATAAATCCATCCCTGCAAAGGTTCACATAGCTTTGAACAGTGTTAAGGCATAGGAAGGGCAAAAGCTGAGAGCTCTGCAACTTATTCAGCTACTGGCTGGATTTTGAGAGGTGTACTTAAAAAAGCAGCATGGGCCATGTGACTCAACCTAGGTAAAGTAATAATATAAAAATAATAGGTACACAGTCCTTTCCTGTCAGGTGGGACAGGCCCACCCGCTGCCTTCCTGATCGTTCTCTTGAGGCGGAAGGCAGGAGGATTCACAAGGATGATTGCTTCCATCTAGATACAGAATGCAAAAATGCGGTTCTCATGTGTTGCACATGTGGTTTGCGAACCGCTGCTTTGTAGCTCGTGTGTGGTCTAGTAGACCAGAGCACTTGTGGAGGTCTAACAGGCTGTTGAGTCTGGGTTCTGGAATAAATGGTACCAAGTGTTATAGTCCATGCATAGTGTTGTGTAGGCTGAGAAGTGTGTTGGCTTATCTTTCTTGGCAATTTACATTACTGTACTCTGTTTCCCAGCATCCTCTGGCTTGGGCTGTGTGAAGGAGAAACGGACATGCCAGTATGCTTTTCTACCTAGTGGATCCAGCCATTTAAGGGGGATCGGCTCATGAATGGCAAGTCTTTCAAGTCGACTGATCACCAGGGTTTTCGCTATTTTGGCGGTACATTTGCACTGTGTAAAACCCCCAGATCGCCCACACAAAACACCTTTCCATCATTATGCACATCATCTGTTTTGCACAGAACGCTGGCATAGGGAGCAGACACATACCTCGTCTCTTTGCAGTTGGTGGCGTGCTCCCTCCCCCAGCCTATTTGAATGGCTGAGAGCAGGAGGCCAGGGATGTAGCCGTGGCCCAAGAACACAATGTGGGAACACCAGAGCGGTAAGTGATTGCAGGCTTGCAAGGGGGGGGGGGTGTCTCACACTGAGGAATCCTGGAACAGGATGTCCCGGGTTGTCTCACACTGAGGAATCCTGAAACAGGATGTCCCGGGGCCGGACAGCCTTGGAGGCTTCCAGACTCTAGTGCCGGCATTCAAAGTGATGGGTCCACATTAAGAGTCGGGGATACGCACGCACATTGTGTATTCATTTTTAGGTGTGCTTCCCAATCAGGGCAAATGTCTGCACTGGGCGTACCCAGGCTGGTGCCAGGGCCCCTTCACCTTGGAAGGTCTCACCTCATTCCTTCTTTCCTGGGCAGCCCCTCTGCAGATCGTAGGGCTGCGAAGTAACCAGGACTAAGGTTGGTCAGCTAGGGGCAGATTGGCCATTGGAAGATCCATTCATTCTTTCTTTCTAACAGTGCTTCTATTCTTCTTTTTTTTTCATTCTTTCCTTCTATTATTTTTTTTTGTCATTCCTTTTTTCTTTCAGTCCTTCTTTTTTTCCTTCCATCTCCTTTTTTTTCTCCCATTCCTTCATTCTCTTGTCCGTTTTTTTTGTTCCTGTCATTCATTCTATGCTTTTGTTCTTTCTTTTTTTATATTTGTTTTTCCATCTATTCTTCCTTTTTTCATTCTATTGTATATTTTGTTCTTTAAGTCTTTCTTTCTGTCCTTTTTTGTATTCTCTATGATTCCTTTTTAATTATTTTTTTCTTTCCATTCCTTGGCAATGTTCACAATACATGCAACTTCATCATCATTTATGGAGTGTCCTACCACACCGCAAGGTGCCCACTGTGACTCTATCGCCCCAAGGGCCTGCATAAACCTGCAGCTGGTCCTGCTCCCGATCATCTTTTACTGGTGAATGAAGCTTTCCAGTTTGGGGACCCCTGTGCTTAAAGTGGACCAACAGTCAAATATGACTTAAACCAGACCAACACAACAGACAGTGTTCATATTCATCCCTCCCCCAGCCAATTTAGATTGCGGCACATAAAAATTATTTTAACTTTCTCCAAATCCTGCTGTGGTTCACGTGACATCTGGTGGCCAATCAGAGGAGCGCATTTTGGCCAAGGATCGGGGTGTTGCAGGGGGTTATTGCACAGGGGGATCCAGCAATCTGCATGCCCCCCCCCCCCCCCCCCAAGTCTGTCTATGCGGCCCTGCACCTGTTCACTAGGAAACTGGTGTGGAACCCCTTTAAAAGTGAAAACACCTAGACAGCAGACTGCTCTGGCCCACTGTTCTTTGTCCTTGCAACAGGGGCAAGGTCAGGCACACTTACAAGTTGAGCTGTGGTTGTGACGCCACCCCCTGCTATCATGGTAGTGTGGAAGCTTGGTGGGCCTTGCCATTCTGGCTTCAGCACATACGCTTTACAGTGGCACTTTGTTCCTGTCCCTCTATTGTCAGCATCAGCCTAATATGAGCAATAAAATACATCTGGAGAGCTTTCTGTACATTGGCCCATTTATAAATATGTATTTATGGCTTGTAGTCGTGCTGCTACCTGGAAATTATTCAATTTTCCATCCCACTGAGCAACATGAGAAATGACATTCACTTAAATAGCAAGGAATAATTTCATTTATGAGAGTGACAGTCTTCCCTATGAATTCATTTGCTGTTTTTCAGCAACCTGATGCCTGCCTCTTAACAAAAATTGAGTCACTAATGCGAATCCGAGGAAAGGCTATTTTCCCTATTTTGTATCTTTTGGTGTTTTATGCAGTCACTTTTTCTATGAAAATGTATTTTCTAAGTGAAGACCAGGTATATTTGGGTGCAAGGCAGTTTCTATGTAAAATTGTTGTCGCTTAGTGCAGGAAGGAAAAAAAAATCTGCCCCCTCTCCACCCATTCTATGGTGCTCCTGCTGCTGTCCTATACTTGTATGTGCCATGCTGAGCCTCTTAGCAGCAGACACTGCCCACTCCCCATAGTTGAACCCACTAAGGGAGTATAAGGGGCCTGGCTCATCTGCATGAAATCTGCAGATGGCTGGGATAATGGCGCCCCCAATGGCCTTGGCGCCCAGGGCCATCCCCGTGGCAATTTCCCAACTGCTAGATCTTCTGCAACAGGGTCCCCTGCAGCACCCCAATTCTCCAGCACTGGCTTTAGCGGCTTGGCTGTTGAGACCAGCGTATTGGAGGAGAGGAGTTTGTCCGCCGCAGTAATTCGGACCTTGATTTAATCACGGAAACAGTCATTCTGTAGAATTTACTACAGGACTTCTGTAGTAGTTTCTTTCAGCAAGGCCTGCATGCTGGCCTACAGCCCAGCACCCTTAAGACCAGGTCTCAGCCTTGTCCATTCTTTTCCAATGCACAATTGTGGAGCATAGGTTAATCTGCACTTTCTGCGCATGTTCGGTCTCCGCAGTGGTCGATAGTCCCGACCTGGGATGTCAATCTGGTCCTATCAGCACTTCAGGGGTCCCCCTTAGAACCCTGGACCTGCTAACCATTATGCGTGATTTCTATATTGTGGAAAAGGGAAAAAAACCTTCATAAAATCTTGAACTTCAAGGCTTCGTATCTCATTTTTTAGCTATTATTGGTTATTTGTGATCCACCTGCATTTTGATTTTTGTATTAGGTGTGTTAGGACAGTCTGGGTCTGATAAACTAGGTTAAATCCAAATATGGAGACAGACTAATGATTATTAAAGCTTTTCCCCAGATCGACTTTGAGAAAAGGATTAAATAGTGAAAATGCTGAAATCTACTGATGGAAGATTATCTGCAGCTTAGTATACTTTACCTTACCGGACGGCTCTAAGAAGACAGGTTCCTCATCTACTGTCTGCTGCCTTTGGTGTCACTTCTTCTCTGCTGCAGGCAACTTCTCCAGGGGCAGCCCGCACTGCTGCCAACCAGTAGATGTTTAAATCATCCAGTAATAATAAGAAGGGATCCAACTCTAAATGTATTGTGTCCCCCCAGCTAGACTTTTTGGATTACCAGATTTAGCACTGGAGGAGTGCATAAAGTATAAAAGCGAACATAAACTTTAGATATTTACTCTCACTGCCAGTGAATAGCCAATTCGAGTTTTCATTCTGGTGGTGTGTGATTCACGGCTGGATTTACAGGATTTATGCATCCAAACTACCCAGGAGAATTTGACAAAGAGACTTATACATTTATATTTAATATTTATTCAATTCATTTTTAGTATATTTCTAAAGTTGTTTTTTAGATTGCTCTGCTGTCTAAGACATTGTATTATTGATGTTTTAAGGGACTGAGCACCTAAAGATTAGCCTTTAGTCAACATTTAGTAGTAGTAGACTAGTCTTGAGTCAACATTTAGTCGTTGTCGTAGTTTTAATTTATTCTAAGTATGTCACACACCCCGCTTCAAGACATTCATTACACTTGGGTATACTGACCTGTAGATGGCGATCTTGCAGAGATGTCAATAAAAAAAGGTAAGACCCTCCCGGCCCATAAATACCTGGGACATCCCACTCATTCCCCAGTCTTCCATCTCCGCAGTGGCGAGCAAGTCAGAAGATGATGTCTCCTCCTTGCAGGTAGCCGGGATGACTCCCGGCCTTCTATTCCTGCCCGGATCCCCTTATTTAAATTACTTGCCTCCCAGCCTAGGCTGCTGGTCCGGGCAAAGGTAGTTGGCACCCCTGGTGCTTAGGAGCCGTGAGACCCCATAACAAGGGGTAGGCGGCTTTCCGGTTTGGGATGCCCCATGCCTTGGCCCTACCCTGGCATGTATTCTCCCTCTCCCGGATACCCTCGGGGGGGGGGGGGGGGCGGGTCCCTTCGGGATTACTCGCATTTTTGTGTGTGTGCTTTTATTATTTGACTGGCGCCGGCCTCCGGCGTGCTGCAATGGCGGCGGTGAGCGTCCATGAGGGCTTCTTCTCCTCCGGGTGGGGTGGGGCCGGGCGCGCGCGCCTATGGCCCGCCCCTGTGCTGCGGGTGCGTTTTCATGTCCCGGCTTCTGGCCGGGAGAGACGGGGGAGGGGCGAGGCCAGGTGCGAACAGCGCCCGCCCTCCCTCCTCCTACTGCACACTGCGCGTCTTCTCTGTGCCTGGCGTGCGGTACTGAAGGTCGGGTGAGTGGCCGGATGGCCATCAGATTCATCTGTCTTTAACTCTTTATACATTCTAGCATGGTCTGAGCGTGTGCTTGTGTTTTGTGTGGCAGGTGGACCATTGATCATATTACAGGGGGGTTCTCCCGGTCCAGGGTCCCTGGTTAAAATTTAGCTGGCTTAAAATCCTCCCACTCGGGACTTAAAGGGGCATCCCGGGTTGCATTATTGCGTAATTCCCTCGGAGCATTATATATATATATATATATATATATATATATATATATATATATATATATATATATATATATATATTAAAAAAATCACCATATGGAGGCTTCCCCGGATACTGGGCTCGTGCCCCCCTCGGGGCAATCCAGGCTGTGTTTGGGGTGTGGGGTATCCCTTTTGGGGGATGATGTACTTCTATGTGTACCCTGTGCGCAGCGGTCTATTACGCGGCAGACCGGGTCTCAGGCGTCCGGTTCTGCTCCGCCAGTCTCCTCTCCGTCTCCCCCTCGCTTGACACTTACCCCGTGTGACGTGGTCATTGGCGGGGAGTCGCAATCTGAGGCGTGTGCCAGATTGACCAATCTTGAAAAATTGTTTTCCAGTGCCGTTGCTAAAAAGGCCACGGCAAAGAGAAAACATTTGTATACGGCCGCGCAGGGCCTTGATAGGGAGGATTTTGACTCCCTGGATTGGTCTGATTGTTCCCCACGTGAGGAAGGGATGCTGTATGAGGAGTCTGAGGGCTCCGATGATCAGCAGTTTGTGGGCGCTGATACAGAGCAGGGCCAGAGGGACTCCTTGGATACCTCTAGGGTCCTGGCTCATATGTTTGAGGTCTTGGCTATTTCTCCCCCCGAGGCGGCTCCTCCGCTGAAGGGGGAGTTCTTTGAACTAAGCCACGCTTGGAATTTCCTTATCAAAAGCATTTTGATGGTATCATTCTTAAGGAATGGGAGAGGCC
This sequence comes from Gastrophryne carolinensis, assembly GCA_027917425.1. Taxonomy (NCBI): domain Eukaryota; kingdom Metazoa; phylum Chordata; class Amphibia; order Anura; family Microhylidae; genus Gastrophryne; species Gastrophryne carolinensis. Next base: position 122,644,563 of record CM051239.1, read on the forward strand.
GACTCTGCTTCCGGGTGTCCCACCGGGTTGGGACAGGAAATATCCCTTTCCGGCGGACGCGGTGAAGCACTGGTCGTCTCCCCCCGAGGTGGATGCTCCTGTTTTGGGGTTGTCCAGCTCCTCAGTCCTCCATTCTCTGAAGTGCACTACTCTCAAGGATGGTGAGGATAAACGCATTGACCAGATGGCTTGTTATGGTTTTGCCAGTGTTGGATCGGCCTTGCGGACGGTTTGTGCTTCTGCGCTTTTATTGGTAGCTGCCAGGTCGGTTGTTAGAGGACTGTTGGCCTCTTCCAGGCTTGACCCGGCTAGTGAGGAGTTTGCCGACCTTAAGCGCTGTGAGTTATTTTTGTCCTTTGTGCTGTCCGCCTTGGACGACACATTGGTGATGTGTAGCAGAGCTGCGGCCCTGCTTGTGGCTATCCGGTGGTCGGTTTGGCTACGCCAGTGGGCGGCTGATTTTGTGTCCAAAAAGTCGCTTACGGCCCTTCCCTTTGTGGGGTTGCGGCTCTTTGGAGAGAGATTGGATTCGGTGGCAAAGGGAGGTAAGTTACCTCAGCGTAAAAAGCAGCGTCGCTCCTTTCGGGGGGCGGCTTCCTTCTCTCAGTCCTTTCGTGGGGCTAGAGTCGGCAGGGGTTCGGCTTTCCCCTTGTCCAGAAGTGATTCCTGGACCAGGGCCCGTTCAGGACACAGTTGGGGCTCCAAGCCTAGAGCCGCTGCCAAGCCGGCTCAGCAATGAGGGGGCGCCCTCACCCTTGCGGGTGGGGGGACGGCTGCTACTCTTCTCCCAGGTTTGGGTCCAAGAGGTCTCGGACAGGTGGATTCAGGAAGCGATGTCTTCCGGTTACAAGCTGGAGTTCGAGTTCCGGCCCCCTCCCAGATTCTTCAGTTCTCGGGTGCCGTCGGATCCTCTGGCCACCCAGGGGCTTCGGGCGGCAGTAGCAAGTCTTTTGGACATGGCTGTCATCTGTCCGGTGCCCCACTCAGACCGGGGCCTGGGCTTCTATTCCAATTTGTTCACGGTGCCCAAGAAGGACGGATCCGTTCATCCCATTCTGGATCTGAAGTTGCTCAACAGGTTCGTTCATCCCCGGAAGTTCCGTATGGAAACTCTGCGCTCAGCCATCCACTGACTTCGTCAGGGGGACTTCATGACGTCCATAGACATCAAGGATGCTTACCTGCATATTCCAATATATCCGGCACACCAAAAATTCCTCAGGTTTGTCGTGGACAATCGACATTTTCAGTTTGTGGCTCTTCCGTTTCGCCTTACCTCGGCTCCAAGGGTTTTTACCAAGGTGTTGGCAGGAGTGATGGCCATCTTCAGAGCCAGGGGTATCCACATCGTGCCCTATCTGGACGATCTTCTCATCATGGCGTCTTCTCTCAGTCAGGCGCAGCTGGATACCAGGACAGTGGTGTCCACTCTGGAGAGTTTCGGTTGGGTGATCAACTATCCCAAGTCCTGCCTCACTCCCTCCGGGGTGGTGGAGTTCCTGGGAATGTCTCTGGATACTTCTCAGGCCAGGGTGTTCCTCCCCCGAGCCAAGGTTCTTCTGATTCAGGAATTGACTCGGCGTCTCCTATCCATTCCCCGACCGTCCATCCGGCTAGGGATGCGACTGGTGGGATTGATGGTGGCATCGTTCGAGGCGGTTCCCTTTGCCCAGTTTCACACAAGGACGCTCCAGCTCCATCTCTTGGCGGCCTGGGACGGGTCCCCGTTGTCATTGGATCAGTCCTTTCTGATGTCCCCCCAGGTGCGGCGTTCCCTTCGGTGGTGGCTGAAACCGAGCAATCTGACGAGGGGCAGGTCTTTTCTGACCCCTCGTTGGGAGACTGTCACCACGGATGCCAGCCGGTCAGGTTGGGGGGGATTTTGGAAGGATCTTCGGTTTCAGGGGCTGTGGGGGCCTCAGGAGGCTCACGATCCCATCAATGTTCTGGAGCTGAGAGCCATCAGGTTGGTTCTGGTTCGCTTGACTCATCAGTTACGGGGACTACCGGTTCAAGTTCGGTCGGACAATTGGACGGTGGTCGCCTACATCAATCACCAGGGAGGGACTCGCAGCAGGCGTGCCTTCAGGGAAGTGTCTTTGATTCTGGATTGGGCAGAGGGCAATGTCCCATGCATCTCGGCAGTGTACATTCCGGGAGTGGAGAACACGGAGGCGGACTCCCTGAGCAGGGGGTCATCTCGCCGGGGGGGAATGGTCGCTCTGCCCCCAGGTTTTTCGGTCGCTTTGCCTCCAGTGGGGGACTCCGGAGGTGGACTTCTATGCCTCTCGTCACAATCACAAGCTTCCGGCATTTGTGTCTCTCTCGCGGGATCCGCTGGCTCTGGCAGCGGATGCCATGTCTCTGAACTGGAGGGATCTGGGGTTTCTATACCTGTTCCCTCCGTTTCCCATGGTGGGCAAGGTGGTGCGCAAGCTGGCCCTAGAGGGTGCGTCAGCAATCCTGGTGGCTCCAAGGTGGCCAAGACAGGTTTGGTTCGCAGACGTGGTAAGGTTGGCAGAGGATCAGTTAGTTCTGCCCTTTCTGCCGGATCTACTCTCTCAGGGTCCCCTGCTCTACCCCAATTTACCAACGCTGGCTTTGACGGCGTGGCTGCTGAAACCTCCATCTTGAAGGAGGAAGGTCTTTCTGATGCTGTCATTCAGACTCTGGTTAGGGCTAGAAAGAAGTCTTCCTCTGCCATCTACTATAGGATTTGGAGGTCTTATATTGCTTGGTTTGAGGTCAGGGCCTTGCCTTGCAGGGCGTTTTCTATCCCTAGGATCTTGGAATTTTTGCAACATGGTCTGGACCTAGGTTTGAAGCTTAGTACGCTGAAAGGGCATGTTTCTGCCTTGGCGGTTTTCTTTCAAAAGTCTTTTGCTCTTCATCCTCTGGTTAAGACCTTTTTCTGGGGGGTTACGCATGTGCGTTCTCCTAGGAAGCCTTTGCTTCCAGTTTGGGATTTGAATTTGGTTTTGTCTGCCTTGCAGGGTCCTCCTTTTGAACCTTTGCAGGATATTGCACTTTCTACGCTTACTCAGAAGGTTGTTTTTCTGGCTGCCATCACTTTGTGTATCGGAGTTGGCAGTCTTGTCCATTAAGGCCCCTTTCTTTGAGAGGCATCAGGACAAGGTTGTTTTCCGCTTCAAGCCAGATTTCCTTCCTAAGGTGGTCTCGGCTTTTCATCTTAATCAGGATATTGTTCTACCCTCCTTGTGTCCTAAGCCTAGCGATGACAAGGAGAGGGTTTTGCATTCTTTGGATGTGGTTCGCTGTGTGAAGTACTATTTGGTGGCTACTTCTTCTTTTCGTAGGACTGACGCCCTTTTTGTGGTGCCCTCTGGGTCTAGGAAGGGTTTGGCTCCTGCCAAGTCTTCCATTAGTAAATGGATTCGCCAGGCCATTGTTGGGGCCTATTCTGCTAAGGGGAAGATTCCCCCTTTTCGTGTTACTGCTCATTCTACTCGTGCTGTTGGGGCGTCCTGGGCCTTCCAGCACCAGGCTTCTGTTGAGAAAGTTTGTAAGGCTGCTATTTGGTCTTCGGTTCACACTTTTTCCAAGTTTTACAAGGTTGATGTTCGTGCCTCAGCGGATGCTGTTTTTGGCCGCAAAGTTCTGCAAGCTGCAGTGGTTTAAGTTTGTGCCTTGTTTTTTTTGGATCCCTGCCCTTTATGGACACTGCTATTGGATGTCCCAAGTGTAATGAATGTCTTGAAGCAGGGTGTGTGACATACCATACCATTTTGTGAATACTCACCTGTAAAATGTGTATTATAAGTGTGCCACACACCCCGCTTCACCCTGCCCTTTGGTATTCTGGATCCTTTATATGGTGAACCTTAGTTTTAATTGGCTTTCCTGGTCCCTTGATCTTACTGCTATCTTTATACTGGGGAATGATTGGGAGGTCCCAGGTATTTATGGGCCAGGAGGGTCTTACCTTTTTTTATCATCTCTGCAAGATCGCCATCTACAGGTCAGTATACCCAAGTGTAATGAATGTCTTGAAGCGGGGTGTGTGACATACTTAGAATACCCATTTTACAGGTGAGTATTCACAAAATGGTATTTTTTTTTTATTTTACATTAAATTGACAGGGTTCATCTATATTTATTGATGGGGTATGGAGTATGTATTGTTTTATATCTATAAACTTTAGCAAACACAGTATCAAGAGTGCTATCTAGGCGACCAAGTGAGTGCTATCAATGTGACCAAGTATTTAAGTAGCAATGTGCCAGCATATCACAAAATATGTTCTGCACTTCAGTGTTATATGTGGTCATGTATACATCATTTGCAAAGCTTTTTTTAATGTCTTGATTGTACAGACTGCGCTAGCTTAAAGTCTTGTTTTTTTTTCTCTTTAGGTGGAGATCCAGAATGTCTGATTTGTTGTAAGCATCCCAGTGGTGGTTCACATTTACTGTAAAACAATTCAGGTAAGGGTTGTGTTAAAGCAATGTCAAAGTAGAGTCATGTTTACCGACCACCTCCGTATAAGGACTTATTTGTGTCTCCTAATTCTACTATATATCTTCTCTCCTCTTTGGCGCTAGCTTTGTAAGTCAGTGAACGTGTGTGTTTTGTTGGCGCCAAATGCAGAGGTAAAGCATATGTAAATTGGCAAAATACTAGTGCAGTGGCTATATTGGACTATAGGCACAGCTGGAATGTGTCTCCTTACCACTTATGGACACCTATGGCTGATTCAGAAACAGAGCCTGTATATTTGAACCAATAGAGGAATTAGGCCCCCACTACTATGGCCCCTGTAATTAAACCTTGCCATCTTATTAAAAAAAAATTATTATTTCCAACATTAAAATCAAGATATGCCAAAAGGCATTATCCAAATCACATGTAATACATTAGAGAAGATAGACCATATCATAGCATTAGATTAATTGCATTGCATTCACACCATTTATTCTTAGACTTAATGTACTATTTCCTCAAGGTGAAGTGGGCGGACATGTTTCGCCTGTATACGTTTTTTCCATGCCCTATGTTTGAGGAAAAAGATGATTACAGGCATATATCATACTATTCTTATACAGATAATTGAAGACTTGTTTTAAATTAAGTAAAATTCAGTTATAAATGGCAAGTGCTCACAAAAGAAAAGGGCAAAATGGGCCCCCCAAAAAGCTGAAATTTAGGTAGATTCCAGTTGATGCAGAAGGGCCTGGTGCCCCTCAGCATGGGCCTGGTGGATTACCAGCTCCTATGTTTGGTGCGTGGGGCTGGTTAGCTTTTAGTTTGGGGTGTTTAAGGATGCCAGCAGGCGTTACATATCTGGAGTGCAAGGTGGGTACATGTCCCCCCCAGATTCTGTTTTGGCATCCAGCCAAACGTAATGACAGTTGACGGGGGGAACAGAGCTTTTATACCACAGAGGTGGAGCCCCTGGAAGAGACACGGATCTTTAGCGAAGGGCATAGAGGTTGATAAGCTGCAGGACCAGGGCCAGCCCATTCAGTCCCAGAGCTCTTGGGTACCAGTCCATATGCCTGCTGCCTGGGCTGGTTTGCTTAGGAAGGAGTGCCATTTTTTAAAAGAAATAAAAAAAAATAATTACAAAAATACCCTAAAAAAAGATTTCCTGTATGTCTCTGGCCGGAGTAAAGAACCTCTCAAAAGCCTCTCAAAAATGTAAAAACACACACTGAATCATTTGACGTTTACTTTTTTTTTTTTTTTTTTTCATGAGTGAGTTTTTGGATAAGAGATATGCTCAAATTAAACCCTACAACCCGAGAGGTCCCCCGGGAGGTACAGTGTGTTACATTATGGAAGTACATCATGGTTTTATAGGGTTTAATTTGAACAACTTAATATTTGTATAGCCAGGGATATTGTTTTGGTAACTTATTTCTTTATATCTATATACACATTTGTCATAATGATCTTATTTATACCCTATATAGGGTTTTATGATGAATCTCTCTACTTGATATATTTATTGAGATGTATATACAGTCTGCATGGAAGTAATTGATATTTAAATGCATTCTCGTTTGGTGTTGAATCAATGCTATTGAGTCACTACATACAGGTGTTAAAGTGCCCATAAGAATTATGGCCAGACTTCAGTACATTGCGATTCCTTGCAGAGACGCACTTAATTTGGCCAGGTGTAAAACAAGCACTTAAAGCCCAACATCTTTCAATGGGATTTTTGAAAAAGTAATTTTTTTTTGCCACAAGGATGCCCTCAAGGCGCTGTGCTGATCTAGTATTTTTTTTATTAGGTTTGCAAATGTGTGTTTTAGGGAAGCTGTTTTCATCTGCAATATTTTGCTATTGGCAAACGTACATCAATATCTACAACAAGAGAGCATTGAACCCTGCACACCCATAATGCTGCTGGGTATGTGTAAGATTGAGTGAGCTCCCTCGTCACAGCAGTGGCCATAGCAGCAGGTGTTCTGTGTATACAGGACTCACTTCTCTCTTCTTGTAGGTGTGCATTTGCCAATAGCAACATATTGCAGACAGTGAAAACTGCTTCCATAAAACACACATTTGCTTACATAGTGATGCACCATCCCCAGTATTTGACTTGGGGCACAGATAAGTCATACAATTAATCAGACAGAGATTTGGGGGGGGGAGAGAGAGGTGATGGGGCAGGTTAAAGGGACACTCTAGGCAAATTGCATAAACAATTACTCCGTAGCTCACCTCCTCATTGCTGCCCTCCCTTCCTGTCAGAACGCAGCTGCTCCTGGAACTAGCAGCAAGGCAAAGAAAAGTGTCACTCCTTATGCATTCCTTTGCCATAGACCGACAGTGATACATCTTGCCTGGTGGCCTGTTTTGTTAATTTCTTTTACCCTGGACGCCGGCCGTATCTCTGTGGTTGTAGTTGTAATTTGGAGTAAGACAATCCCTGCACCATTGCACTGGTATGTATGAAATTATTCTAACCAATGCATTAGTTGCATTAAATGCACATAATAAAATCTTATTGTCATTTTTGTCTATTGTCTGCCTTATGTTAAATACAAAATGTGCTTATAGTATACAATATATATTTCAATGCATATATGTATATATAGTAACACAATAGCACAATATTGGGCTGTTACAGACCCAGTCAGCTATGCTGATTATTATGCAGCATCACAGATCCAAGGCCACGCCAGCTTCAGAAAGAAAATCGTAATATGAAACTGTAAACCTTAATATCTCAGCCATTTCTTTTTCAATTTAAAAACAGAAAACAGAGTGCAATTGCCTTTGCCTACAGAGGGCTGTTAAATATAACAGAAAAAACTGAAGCTCATATCTGAAATTATATATATCGCGAAAAAATGGCCCAATGATAAAAATTCATATAATTATGCTGGATGGCAGGGGGAGGGATCACTTATACACCCAGCATCAAGAAGTATCCAGCCAGGCTTGTTTTTCTTTCTTTTACAAATATTTTATTAAAGTACTCCATATGCCTGAGAAATGTTGTTTTTGGTCTCGTAGGAGTAGCTAGGCTTTCTGGCACCTGGAGCAAAGATTCCAAATGGCACCCCCCACCTGTTCTCAGGCCCTCCTTTGGCGCCCCCTGGACCTGCTGCACCTGGGGCAAGTGCCCCCCTTGCCCCCCCCCTAGCTACGCCCCTGCTCGTAGCTGCTCTGTCTTTATTATGGTGGCCAAAACATCACTATGGCGTATTAAGATTGGTGATTGCTGATCTTCCTCCAGTGCATCCTGGTCTTGATTACCTGTCTGGTTGTGTGGCTGAGCAGTTATCATGTGGCTCTTGGGTGTGACGCAAAGCATTTCTTTAGGGAGATTCAGATGTATATACATAGGTAGTTTGTTTTGCCTTCCTTACCTGTCCTAGTATGCTATTCTAAGTGTGTCATACACCCCGCTCCTACCATTCATGACATCAGGGTAGTCTCCAGTAGAAGGCGAACTTCTGCAGAGATGAATGCAAAAAAGCCCCCCCCCCCCCCGTCCATAAATACCTGGGACCTCCCACTAATCCCCCTAGTTCCTTTTCTGCAAGAGCGACGAGCAAGTCAGAAGATGAAGACTTCTATTCCTTGCAGGTAAGCCGGGCTCACGCCCGGGCCATTCTTGCCCCTATTCCTGCCTGGACCTTATTCCATTGTCCCGTATGAGCCTCCCAGCCTTGGCTGTAGGTCCTGGTGAGGTTAGGCAACACCTTTGTAGGTGTTTAAGGAGCATTGCTCCTCCGTGAGACCCCATTGCAAGGGGTAGGCGGTGTCCGGGTTGGTGACCCCGGTTTGGGATGCCCTGTCCCTTCTGGCGTATCCGTCCACCAGACTCTGGTTCCGGATCCCCCACCTTCCAGGTCTCTTCCTTAACCCTCCAGCTGGGGGGGGGGGGCAGGCTTGTCCCTCACATTTCTTTATTGTGTGGGTGCTTACAGTGTGTGTGTGTGCGCATGTTGCGCTGTACCGTCTCTTTGCTGTGCAGCGTTTAGAAGGGGAGCTTCTCCCCCTCAGGCTGCGTGTCGGGGGGGCCGGACCGGGCCCTCGGCGCGGCCGCTGCCCGACCCTCCCCCTCGTTTTGGCGCCTTGCTGAGGCTCAGCCCACGGCCTGGATCCGCGTTGCTGGACTTGCGGGAGGGGGGCGTGGCCTAACGAGCACGCGTTCTGCGCTGACCCGCCCCTCTTCTTCTCTTCACTCCCTCCAGGCAAGGCTGTTCTGGGCTCAGGTGGCCATCTTGTTGATGCTGCAGACTCCGCTGTTTTGTGAGTGCCCTGTGGGCCCCCTCTCTTCCTGTTATGGCAACACCCCTCTCCGTAGGTGGCTGCGCTGTCCTTTTTGTACATATTGTATATATAGATGTATCTATATTGATATATATATATTATAGTATTAGGTAATGTATGAGTGTTGGCTGATGGTCCCCTTTCATTTGTGTCTTTCAGGAGGACTCCCTGTGTTCTGCATGTTAGGGGGTTCTCCCGGTCCTAGGGTCCCTAGCTTTAAATTACACCTTTTCCAAATCCTCCCACTGGGACTTTAAAGGGGCATCCCAGGGTTGCTTACCGGCTTAATTCCCTTGGGTCATTGCGACTACCCCAAAATATCACCATATGGAGGCTCCGCAGGATACTGGGCTTGGGCTTCCTTCGGGACAATCACGGCCGTGTGTGGGTTGTGGGGTATCCCTTATGGGGGAAAATGTGCTAATTTGTATTCCATGTGCACAAAAGCCCATATCGCGGCAGTCTGCTTCCCCGGCTTCTGGGTCAGCACCGCCCGCTTCATCGCCTACCTCTCCCCGTCTTATCCGTACTCCAAGTGACATCGTCACTAGTGGGGAGTCGCACTCTGATGTTTGCTCGCCTGGCCAGCATTGAGAGATTTCTTTCCGGCGCAGTGGGCAAAAAGGCCCATGCCAAGAAGAGACATTTATCGCCGGTATGGCCGGCTTTGGATTTTGATGAGGAGTGGCCGGATTATTCCCCGTTAGAGGAGGGGGAGTTTGAGGAATCAGAATCTGACGATGTGCAGTTGTGTGATAATGGTGTTGGGCAGGCGCTGGGGGATGCCATTGACACTTCTAAAGTTCTGGCCCATCTCCTGGAGGTTTTGGACATTGCCCCACCGGAGGCGGCCCCTCTCAAAAAAGGGGAATTTTTCGGGTCCTCTAAGCCCCGCTTGGAGTTTCCTACGCAAAGTCATTTGGATGCATTGATCCTTAGGGAATGGGAGAAACCGAGTCGGCTTCCCGGCGTTCCTCAGGGATGGGATAGGAAGTATCCCTTCCCAGTTGATGCGGTAAAGCGCTGGTCTTCCCCTCCCGAGGTCGATGCGCCTGTTTTGGGGTTGTCCAACACCTCTGTGGTCCACACCCCTGATGCCACTACCCTCAAAGATGGTGAGGATAAGCGCATTGATCAGTTGGCTTGCCATGCCTTTGCCAGTGTGGGTTCAGCCTTACGGCCTGTGTGTGCATCCACGCTAGCGGCTGTGGCTAATAGATCCGTAGTCAGGGCGTTTTTAAATGGTGCCCATTTTGATCCGGCCAGCGCTGAGTTCGCTGCCCTGAAAAGATGTGAATTGTTTATGGATTTTGTCTTGGCTGCTATGGAAGACACTATTGTTATGTGTAGTAGAACTTCGGCCTTATTGGTGGCCATGCGCCGATCAGTCTGGCTTCACCAGTGGGCGGTAGACTTTGCAGCCAAGAAATCGCTCACCGCTCTTCCCTTCCTGGGTACGCAGCTGTTTGGAGATAAGTTGGATGCGGTGGCTAAGGGTGGTAAGCTACCCCAGCGTAAGAAGCAGCGTCGCTCCTTTCATGGGGGCGAGCTCCTTCAACCCTTCCTTTCGAGGTGCCAGAGCCATCAGAGGTTTCGCCTACTCAGGCGTCAGAGGTTCCTCCTGGGGCAGAGGCAGAGGACAGCCCGTCCAGCATCTGCCTGGGGCTCCAAACCTAAGCCCCCTGCCAAACCAACTCAGCAATGAGGGGGCACCCTCACCCGTACGGGTGGGGGGACGGCTGCGGCTCTTCTTCCAGGAATGGGCCCAGGAGGTCACAGACAGATGGATTCTGGAAGTGGTCTTGTCCGGGTACAAGCTGGAGTTCGAGTACTGGCCCCCTCCAAGGTTCTTAAGGTCTCGGGTGCCCACGGACTCTCAGGCTGCACAGGGGCTCCTGTTGGCAGTCCAAAATCTTCAGGACATGGGAGTCATATGTCCTGTGCCTTCCTCGGAGAGAGGCAGGGGCTACTAATCCAATCTTTTCACGGTCCCCAAAAAGGATGGATCCATAAGACCCATTCTGGATCTAAAAATTCTCAACAGGTTCATCAGAACCAAGAAGTTTCGCATGGAGACTTTGCGCTCTGCCATTGGTTCCCTTTGTCAAGGGGATTTTATGACGTCCATAGACATCAAGGATGCTTACCTGCATGTTCCAATCTTCCCAGCGCACCAGAGATTTCTTAGGTTTGTGGTGGAGGATCTTCATTTTCAGTTTGTGGCCCTCCTGTACGGGCTGACCTCAGCACCAAGGGTTTTCACCAAGGTTCTGGCGGGCATAATGGCCCTGTTCAGGGCATTCACATTGTGCCGTATCTGGACGACCTGCTGATTTCAGCTTCTTCCTTCCGTCAGGCGGAACTGGACACCAAGACTGTGGTGTCGACTCTGGAGAGGTTCGGATGGTTGATCAACCACCCCAAATCCTCTCTTTCTCCTTCCAGGGAGATTTCATTCCTGGGCATGAATCTGGATACCACTCAGGCCAGAGTGTTTCTACATTGACCCAAGGTGCAGGGGTTTTCAGGATCTGATTCGCCTTCTTCTGGCCATTCGTTGCCCCTCTATCCGGATGGGGATGAAACTGGTAGGTTTGATGGTGGCGTCCGAAGCAGTCCCCTTTGCCCAGTTCCACATGAGGTCGCTCCAGCTTCACCTGTTGTTGCATTGGGACAGATGTCCGCAGTCCTTGGATCAGTCCTTCCGGATTTCTCCCAATCTGTTAAGGGGCAGGTCTTTTCTGGCCCCTTGTTGGGAAACGGTGACCACGGATGCCAGCCTTTCGGCTGGGGAGGTTTCTGGAAGAGTCATCAGTTCAGGGGGTTGTGGGGTCCTCAGGAGGCTCACACCCCCCTCAATGTCCTAGAGCTCAGAACCATCCGGCTTGTTCTGTCAAGGCTGACACCTCACTTACAGGGCTTGCTGGTTCAGGTTCGATCAGACAATCGAACGGCGGTGGCCTACATCAATCACCAAGGAGGGACTCGCAGCAGGAGTGCCCTCAGGGAAGTCTCTCTGATCTTGACTTGGGCGGAGAGCAATGTCCCTTGCATTTTGGCAGTTTACATTCCGGGAGTGGAGAACACGGAGGCGGATGCCCTGAGCAGGGGCTTCTCTCGCCGAGGGGAGTGGTCTCTCAATCTTGGGATTTTTCGGTCCCTGTGTCACAAGTGGGGGACTCCGGAGGTGGATCACTTTGCCTCACGGCACAATCACAAGCTTCCATCATTTGTGTCTCTATCTCAGGATCCTCTGGCTCTGGCGGTGGATGCCTTGTCTCTTGCCTGGAGGGATCTGGGGTTCCTGTATCTGTTTCCCCCCTTCTCCATGGTGAGCAAGGTAGTTTGCAAGCTGGTCCTGGAGGGGGCGCCAGCAATTCTGGTGGCCCCAATGTGGCCAAGACAGGTTTGGTACGCAGACGTCGTAAGACTGACGGTAGAGCAGCTCAGGATGCCCCTGGTTCCGGACCTGATATCTCAGGGTCAACTACTTTACCCCAATTTACAAAACGCTGGCTTTGACGGCTTGGCTGCTGAAACCTTCATTCTGAAGGAGGAAGGTTTGTCTGAGGCTGTCGTTCAGACTTTGATTAGAGCTATAGGTATTTACTATAGGACTTGGCGTTCCTATATTGACTGGTGTGAGGCTAGGGCCTTACCTTGCAGGGTGTTTTCGATTCCTAGGATTTTGGAGTTTTTACAACACTTTCTGGATCAGGGTTTCCAGCTCACTACTTTGAAGGGTCAGGTTTCTGCCCTGGCTGTCTTTTTTCAAAGGTCTTTTGCTTTGCATCATCTGGTCAAGACCTTTTTCCAAGGGGTCACTCATGTTCGGCCCCCTAGAAAGTCTTTGGTTCCCATTTGGGACCTAAATTTGGTTCTGTCGGCCCTCCAGGGGCCTCCTTTTTAACAGATGCAGGATGTGGCTCTTTCTGTGCTCACTCAAAAGGTTGCCTTTTTGGTGGCTATTATCTCTGTTCGGCGTGTCTGAGTTGGCAGCTCTGTCTATTCAGGCCCCTTACTTTGAGAGACACCAGGATTAGGTGGTTATTCGCTTTAAACCAGATTTCCTTCCTAAGGTGGTTTCTGCTTTCCATCTCAATCAGGATGTAGTTCTCCCTTCCTTGTGTCCTAAGCTAGCAATGACAAGGAGAGGGTTTCGCACTCTTTGGATGTGGTTCGTTGTGTGAAGTACTATTTGGTTGCTACTTCTCCTTTTTGTAAGACGGACCCCTTGCTTGTGGTGCCTTCCGGGCCCAGAAAAGGTTTGGCGCCCGCCAAGTCTACCATTAGTAAATGGATACGCCAGGCCATTGTTGGGGCCTATTCTGCTAAGGGGAGGACTCCCCCTTTTAAGATCACTGTGCATTCTACTCTTGCTGTTGGTGCGTCCTGGGCTTTTCAGCACCAGGCTTCTGTTGAACAAGTTTGTAAGGCTGCTACTTGGTCTTCCGTTCATACTTTTTCCAAGTTTTACAAGGTTGATGTGCGGGCCTCAGCGGATGCCGCAAGGTTCTGCAAGCTGCAGTGGTTTAACTAAGTTGGTGCATTTTTTTTCCTGTTTTTTTTGTCGGTTCCCACCCATGACGGACACTGCTATTGGATGTCCCAGATGACATGAATGGTGGAAGCGGGGTGTATGACACACTTAGGATTAATACCATTTTGTGAGTACTCACCTTTAAAATGGGTATTATGAGTGTGTCATACACCCCGCTTCACCCCACCCTTGTTGTATTCCGGATCCTTTATATGGTGAACCTTTTTTATTTTTGTTGTTATATTGGTTCTTCCTGGTCCTCTTACTGCTATCATACACTGGGGGATTAGTGGTAGGTCCCAGGTATTTATGGACCGGGAGGAGCTTCTTTTTTGCATTCATCTCTGCAGAAGTTCGCCCCCTACTGGAGACTACCCAGATGTCATGAATGGTGGAAGCGGGGTGTATGACACACTCATAATACCCATTTTAAAGGTGAGTACTCACAAAATGGTATTTTCCTATGCCAAACTATCTTATCTCTCTATTCTTAATGACAGGGACAACCTGACTAAAATTTAATGAGAAAACAGTCTCCTAAAATATTAAATGTTTGCTACATCTCAGGCAATTATGTCTTCAGGTAATGAATAAGAATACGTTTCAGAAATACTTGTACGGACTATGGCAGCTTCTTAAGCCCAAGTCTCTCAGCCAGTAGGAATACTTGTTGGCAACCTGTATGTGTGCAGGCATTATCACTCTCGGAATCCTGGGAATTCTTCCCACTCCTTAATGTTCCCTAGAGTAACTGGCAGAGACACAGTCCTGTCTATTGGAAGCTATTTCCATCCACTCTGAAGTGTTGGCAGAGGCCTCCCTGCCCATGTGCATGTAGGATTAAAATTTATTTTCAAGTCTTGCCATGTATTTTCTCGAGCACACTTGTAAAGCTCTGCAGCATGGTGGCTCCACATAACTGTTTAATAATAGACCTTCCAGATGTCTGGGGCTGTCATCCATAGGGCTACTTTGGGCTGATGCCACTGTCCTTGTCATTGGTGTCTATCACCAATAGCAGGATTATGATCGGACTTGTGCAATTCCTAAATATTAAAGCTTAAAGCCCCACTTTAGCCAAAGCCCTTTCTTGTTCTGAATGCAGTAGAAAAATCTTAGTTACTTTAATGCTGACTTACAGTACATACAATACAATCGAGTCCTGAGCATGTTGCACTATATTCTACCACCTCTAACATGCTGGCTTTTTGCCTGACGGAGGACCCAAAAACCTTCGAATTTGTAGAAGTGCCATCTTCCTCTGTGTGCACTGGGGGTTCTGGATTCTCATTTGAGAGGAGATCTGGCCTAGGATAGGTATTAAAGAGGGGGGCAGCCACTTAGACCAATTTATTACTAACCTGGAAGGTGCAATTACAATACAGAAATGTTAACAGGACCACAGCACTTGAACATGTTGGCTTGCAAATTCCTATAACCTGTCTGTAAATCTGGTTAAAATCAGAGGACTCAGTTGGCACACATCGGAAGAGATATTCTAAAGCTGCACCACTAAACGCCTGGTGTGTAGGTGCAGTCCTAACTTTAATCTATGACAGCCCTCTTTGGGACATATAATGCAATGGATAAATTGGGAGCAGCTTACCTGAGGTTGTCTTATACTTGGAGTGCAGCACATGAGGTGGAAGGGTTGAAAACCTTCCTATGGGGAAGCTGCTGCAGCTTAAGACCCACCCTATGTGCTTGCACAAAATACATTATACAAAGAAGAGGTGGCAGCCACTCGGAGCCATTTTTAAATAACCTGGAAGGTGCACGTGAGCAGGACAACTCAACCCTGTTAGCTTGCAAACAAACTTATTCCCAGTATGTGTCACACCCCGCTTCCGAATATTCATGACACTTGGGTAACTGTCCTGTAGAGGGCGATCTTGCAGAGATGACATGAAAAAAAGGAACCCCTCCTGGTCCATAAATACCTGGGACCTCCCACCATTCCCCAGTCTTTCATCTCTGCAGTCGGCGAGCAAGTCAGAAGATGGTTGTCTCCTCCTTGCAGGTAGCCGGGGTAACCCCCCAGACTTTTATTTCTATTGCTGCCAGAACCTTTTTTTAATTTAAACTATAGCAGTATGTCCAGGCAATGGTAGGTTGCACCTTATGGTGGGGACACAGGTGGGGAGTCGCAATCTGATGTATGTGCCAGACTGGCTAATATTGAGAAATGTATTTCTGGGTCTGTTGCCAGAAAGGCCTCGGCTAAGCGAAAGCATTTGTCTCCAGCCGCGCCGGCCTTTGAGTTTGATGATTATGATTTCCTTGACTGGTCTGATTATTCCCCGCTAGAAGGGGGGAATTATTTGAGGATTCTGAGGGTTCTGACAATCAGCAGTTTGTTGGTGCTGATACTGAGCAAGGGCAGGGGGATGCTGTGGATACCCCAAAGGTCTTGGCTCACCTTTTTGAGGTACTGGCAATTTCTCCTCCTGAGGAGGCCGCTCCTCAAAAAGGGGAATTCTTTGGGACTTCCAAGCCGCGCCTGGAGTTCCCAAAACAAAAGCATTTTGATGGCATTATTCTTAAGGAATGGGAGAAGCCTACTCGGCTTCCAGGTATTCCTCAAGGTTGGGAAGGAATGGGAGAAGCCTACTCGGCTTCCAGGTATTCCTCAAGGTTGGGATAAAAAGCATCCCTTTCCAGTGGACTTAGTAAAACGGTGGTTGTCCCCTCCCGAGGTGGATGCCACGGTGCTCTGGTTATCCAATACTTCTATTTTGCATTCTCCTGGCTCCACCACTCTCAAAGATGGTGAGAATAAACGCATTGATCAGATGGCTTGCCACGCGTTTTCTAGTGTCGGTTCAGCCTTGCGGCCTGTTTGTGCTTTGGCGCTTTTGGCAGTGGCTACTAGGTCTTTGGTTAGAGACCTGTTGAGTACCTCCAGGCTTGACCCGGCTAGTGATGAGTTCGCCGCCCTTAAGTGGTGTGAATTGTTTAT
This sequence comes from Gastrophryne carolinensis, assembly GCA_027917425.1. NCBI lineage: Eukaryota > Metazoa > Chordata > Amphibia > Anura > Microhylidae > Gastrophryne > Gastrophryne carolinensis. The sequence goes on from CM051239.1 coordinate 122,660,817, forward strand.
GTCCTTTGTGCTTGCCGCCTTGGATGACACCATGGTCATGTGTGGTAGAACCTCGGCCTTGCTTGTAGCTATTCGGTGGTCAGTATGGTTGCGCCAGTGGGTGGCTGATTTTGTGGCCAAAAAGTTGCTTACAGCACTTCCCTTTTTGGGATTGCGGCTCTTTGGAGAAAGATTAGATTCTGTCATGAAAGGAGGGAAGTTACCTCAGCGTAAGAGGCAACGTCGTCCCGTTCGGGGGGGGGGGGGGGGCTCCTTTAACCCTTCCTTTCGTGGTGCCAGAACTGGCAGAGTTTTGGCCTTCTCTACCCTCAGATGTGATTCCTGGAGTAGAGGCAGAGGTCGTGCCCATCCAGGTGACAATTGGAGTTCCAAGCCCGCTGCTAAGCCAGCTCAGCAATGAGGGGGCGCCCTCACCCTTGCGGGTGGGGGGGGGGGCGGATGCGGCACTTCTTCCAGGTCTGGGACCAGGAGGTCTCAGACAAAGTTTTGTCTTCCGGTTACAAGCTGGAATTTGAGATCCAGCCCCCTCCCAGATTCTTCAGGTCTCGAGTGCCTTCGGATCCACTGGCCGCACAGGGGCTCCGGGCGGCAGTAAGTTATCTGCTGGACATGGCTGTCATTTGCCCAGTGCCTTTCACAGAAAGGGGCTTGGGATTCTATTCCAATCTATTCACGGTGCCCAAGATGGACGGCTCAGTTCGACCCATTTTGGATTTGAAGTTCCTCAATCGGTTTATCCGCTTCAAGAAGTTTCGCATGGAAACCTTGCGGTCAGCCGTCGATTCTCTTCGTCAGGGGGACTTCATGACGTCCTTAGACATCAGGGATGCTTATCTGCATGTACCTATCTTCCTGGCACACCAGAGATTCCTCAGGTTCGGGGTGGAAGATCAGCATTTTCAGTTTGTGGCCCTTCCATTCGGGCTTACCTCGGCTCCGAGGGTGTTCACCAAGGTATTGGCGGGGGTGATGGCCCTCCTCAGAGTCCAGGGCATTTGCATTGTACCATACCTGGACGACCTTCTCATTTTGGCTTCCAGAGTGGTGGTATCCACGCTGGAGAGGTTAGATTGGGTGATCAACTATCCCAAGTCCTCCCTTTCCCCGTCCAGGGAGGTTTCGTTTCTGGGCATGACTCTGGATACCTTTCAGGCCCAAGATTCTTCTGATCCAAGATTTGATTCGGCTTATGCTTTCCAATCCTCGCCCGTCTATCCGGCTAGGGATGAGATTGGTAGGTCTGATGGTGGCTTCCTTCGAGGTAGTCCCTTTTGCCCAGTTTCACATGAGGACGCTTCAGCTCCATCTTCTAGCGACTTGGGACAAGTGTCCGCTGTCATTGGATCAGTCTTGTCTGCTGTCTCCCCGGGCTCAGCAGTCCCTTCAGTGGTGGCTAGTGTCAAGCAATCTGTTGAAGGGCAGATCCTTTCTGACCCCTTGTTGGGAAACGGTCACCACGGACGCCAGCCTGTCGGGCTGGGGGGGGCTTCTGGAGGGAACATCAGTTCCAGGGGTTATGGGGGCCTCGGGAGGCTCATACCCCTATCAACGTTTTGGAGCTACGGACCATTTGGTTGGTTCTGTCTCGCTTGACTCTTCTATTGCAGGGATTGCCAGTTCAAGTCCAATCGGACGGCAGTCGCTTACATCAATCACCAAGGAGGGACTCGCAGCAGGAGTGCCCTGAGCAGGAAATCCTCTCGCCGAGGAGAATGGTCTCTCAGTTCCAAGGTATTCCAGTCCCTTTGTCACAAGTGGGGGACTCCGGAGGTGGATCTTTTTGCCTCTCGTCACAGTCACAAGCTTCCTGCCTTTGTGTCTCTGTCTCAGGATCCTCTGGCCCTGGCAGTGGATGCCATGTCCCTGGCTTGGAGGGAACTGGGGTTTCTGTACCTGTTCCCCCCTTTCTCCATGGTGGGCAAAGTGGTGCGCAGGCTCACTCTAGAAGGGGCACCAGCAATTCTGGTGGCTCCAAGGTGGCCAAGACGAGTGTGCTTCGCAGACGTCGTGCGGCTGGCAGTAGATCAGTTTTATCTGCCTCTTCTTCCGGATCTTATCACCCAGGGTCAGCTACGCTACCCCAATTTACCAACGCTGGCTTTGACGGCGTGGCTGCTGAAACCTCCATCTTAAAGGAGGAAGGTCTTTCTGATGCGGTGGTTCAGACTCTTGTTAGAGCTAGGAAGAGATCTTCCTCGAACGTCTACTATAGGACTTGGAGATCTTATACTAACTGGTGCGAGGCTAGGGCCTTGCCTTGTAGGGTGTTTTCTATTCCCAGAATTCTGGAGTTTCTTCAACATGATCTGGACTCGGGGTTCCAGCTTAGTACTTTCAAAGGCGGTTTTCTTTCAAAGGTCTTTTGCCCTTCATCCCCTGGTTAAGACATTTTTCCAGGGGGTTACTCATGTGCGGCCTCCTAGAAAGCCTTTGATGCCGGTTTGGGATTTAAACTTGGTTCTGTCGGCTCTCCAGGGGCCCCCTTTTGAGCCGGTGCATGATATTGCTCTTTCTCTGCTCACTCAGAAAGTTGCCTTTTTGGTGGCTATTACCTCTGTTCGGCGTGTCTCTGAGTTGGCGGCCTTGTCTATTCAGGCTCCTTACTTTGAGAGGCACCTGGACAAGGTAGTTTTCCGCTTTAAGCCGGATTTCCTTCCTAAGGTGGTTTCGGTCTTCCACCTCAATCAGGATGTAGTTCTCCCTTCCTTGTGTCCTAAGCCTAGTAATGACAAGGAGAGGACCTTACATTCTTTGGATGTGGGTCGATGTGTGAAATATTATTTGGTGGCTACTTCTCCTTTTCGTAAGACTGACGCCGTTTTCGTGGTGCCCTCCGGGCCCAGGAAAGGTCCCATTAGTAAATGGATTCGACAGGCCATTGTTGGGGCCTATTCTGCCAAGGGGAGGGTTCCCCCTTTTCGTGTTACTGCTCATTCTACTCGTGCTGTTGGAGCATCTTGGGCTTTTCAGCATCAGGCTTCTGTTGAACAAGTTTGTAAGGCTGCTACTTGGTCTTCTGTTCATACTTTTTCCAACCAAGTTTTATAAGGTTGATGTGCGGGCCTCAGCGGATGCTGTTTTTGGCTGCAAAGTTCTGCAAGCTGCAGTAGTTTAAGTTTGCATTATTGCCTTTTTGGGATCCCCACCCATTATGGGCACTGCTATTGGATGTCCCAAGTGTCATGAATATTCGGAAGCGGGGTGTGTGATATACTGGGAATAATACCATTTTGTGATTACTCACCTGTAAAATGGATATTACAAGTATGTCACACACCCCGCTTCATCCCGCCCTTTTTTGGTTTTCTGGGATCCTTTATATGGTGAACCTTTTTCTTTGCTGTTTACTTTTGGCTCTTCCTGGTCCCTTTACTGCTGTCTTATACTGGGGAATGGTGGGAGGTCCCAGGTATTTATGGACCGGGAGGGGTTCCTTTTTTTTCATGTCATCACTGCAAGATCACCCTCTACAGGACAGTTACCCATGTGTCATGAATATTCGGAAGCGGGGTGTGTGACATACTTGTAATTTGTCAGGTGAGTAATCACAAAATGGTATTATAATCTTTCTCTAAATTTGGTTAAAAACAGTAATCTTGGTCTGCACACATCTGAATTATGCTAAAGCTACACCACCAAACGTCAGGAAGCCTACCTCTAATCTATGGGAGTCCTCATTGGGACACACAATGCAATAGATATATTGGGAACAGTTTAACTGAAGAGATATTGTTTGCTGTGGGGTCATGGGAGAGGGTTCTTTAAGCATACAGCGGTCCTATACCCACCTGAGGGTAAACTTCCTTAGGTGGGTAAACGTCCCAGGGTTGCTTTTACACCCCTTTAGCTGAACAATCAATTTGCTCATATCTTTCCACACTATACCAAAACAAAGCTCCATCTTACCATCTTTACTAAAATATCAAGAAAGTGAGGATAGATCTACTCAGTGGAATCACAGGCCACAGGCCAAGAGGTGTGTGTGTGTGTGACTTAACCCTCGCCCCCCCAAAAAAACAACAAATTGTTGACTGGATCTCTATTTTCATAGAAAATTTGGATTTTCCTGCCTTCACTGGATCAGATCATTGATTGATTCTTTGTTACATAGTCTTCAAGCTGGACAGATGTTGTGATGGTGTTGCCATAAGTATTACTAGGAAACCACCTTTTAACTCCTCATTGAAACATTTATTTGGGGACTCTGTTATTCTAGCCTGAGCACCTCCAGTTGCAGTTGCTTTTTTTATTTTCAATTGAAGGCCCATCCAAGCCAGACTTGAACACCCAAAGACAATGTAAATGCAATTGTATTTCTTATTTATAAGGACACTGAAGTCAAAAACACGAAGTACACAAAGATACAACAGTTTTTTTTTAAATATGGAGGGCTAACATAACTTCCAAATTCATGTGGGCAAATAAAGAAATAAACCCTTGGTGGGCAAACCATTATTAAGCAGCACACTAATCAGTCATCTGCCAGCCATAATACACAAGTGCCGTTACACTACAAACGTCTACATAATATTACATACCCATAATCAAGTCTTGTCGATAAAGGCAGTTAAAGTTCCAAGCTTAAGGTGGAAAAGTGAATGTGCAAGTGCAATAAATGTGTAAATAAATACACAGAGAAATGCAATTCTACCAAATGTATAGATTGGAGTAAATATCACAATATAAAGTGCTAAGCTAAAAAGAAACCTGTCGGGGACAAGTGCTGCAGCCCGTAGGAGATGAGGAGGGCTGTGTTAGCCGACACCTGCACGCTCCGTGGTTCCCTACGCTACTGCTAAGGGTAGATGTTGTAATTTAGAAGTTAGTCACACCCTTGTTCTTTAATCTTTTTGGCAGCGCACTTATTTTGTATTTCAGTCAGACCCTTGTTAGAGAATAGAGATTCCCCTTTTTGTATTTAGAAAAGTCTTTACAGTTATCCTGGCTGGGTGGGGTCTGATTGGAAAAGAAGAAAAGCAATAATAGTCACTAAGTCCTGGGGGGTTTATACATGCGCTGCTATTTCACATTTTCCCTATATCCAGTCCAGCTCGTCCCAGTGATGGCATGTGGTATTCCGTCCCTAGGGGGCGCTTGACTGCAAGATCAAAGATTTAGCTCCTCCCGGTCCCCTATAAAGGCAGGTGTCCCTCTATCATTCTCCTGTTGTTCATCTTGCAGTCTTGGCTGCAGAAGATCGTTTGACATTCCTCTCAGATAATGGCAGCAGAGCGGGGCCACCTAGCCTGTCGGCAGCTGCGGGCCCTATTTCCACGGATCCCTTCTGACCCACTCCTGCCTCCCAGCCTCTGGCTGCTACGGGATCATGACGGTAGGGTGAACCCCGGGGTCTGTTGGCGTCCGGCAGAGCTTGGCTCTGGGCCGCAAACCCTATACTAAACGATAGCCGGCCACAGGCTTATGGTGAGCCACTTTATCTCTTTTGTAATGTACCCTCCCTGCCCACAAGCTTTATTGGTATGTTGTGTTTTACTGTGTTGGTGATTGTTCACTTCGGCTCCTCGCTGGCTCAGCTGGGCCATATGAAGCTCTCTGCATACTCACCACCCTTGCTCTCTCGTCGTCGCTGGCTGCGGGTTTGCTGCACCGCCTCTAGTGCGGCACTGTCTGTGACGCTGGGCGTGGTGGGCCACGTTTGTCTCCGCGGCCATTGCTCCTTCTGGGCAGCGTTGGAAGGGGGTGGGCATGTCGGAGGGGGCGGAGCCTGACGTCGACGTGTGTCTGCGTCATCACGTCCGACCTGAGCCGCACCCCCCTCGAAGATCCTTCTCGAGCGGGCCTGCGCGCTGGTGCTGCTGGGGCCTGCTGGATGCTGCGGAGCCTGGCCTTTTTTCCTGCTGCTGCTGCTCTGGGGGGATCTCGCTCGTCATCGGAGGCTGCGCTGTCCCTCTATCGGTGTCGTGAGTCCCTCCTTTCTTCTGGCTGTATATTATGACCAATTGCATCTTGTTTATTCTGATATTGGGCATTTCTCCCCCTCTCTTGTATAGGTCGTGGGTTTGAGGTTGAGGGTTGTGGTTCCTCCCGGTCCCCCTTTTTATTAAGAGGGATCACCTTATAGGTTTGGGCCATTAGTGTCTTGTAATCTTACTGATTTTGACCATTTTTAATCGCCATGCATCAGTGGATAGTGAGCTGGGGGCCACTTTTGGGCAGGAAAGGCTCTGCCCCTTGTGCGGATTCAGCACTGTTTGTACCACTTGCGTCAGAGGCATTATTTTGGACCATGAACGGGCGGGCGTGCCTGCGGCCTCTTCGGACCCTCAGCTGCTGCACTCAGCCCCCAGTGAGGGGGGGGGCCAGCAGGGGGTCTCATGCTGAGTTGGCGCATAGGCTGGCCAATCTCGAGAGACAGATCTCGCGGATCGCCGTCCGGCACCTCGAGCCCGTTTACTCGGATAATGACGATCTCTTTGATGATCTGGGCTCTGTGGAGGAAGGTGAGTTGCCAGATGATTCATGCTCCACTGTGGATTATTCGGCTGGCGATGATTGATGATGAGTTTGTCTGGTTCTTCCTCGGACGAGGATGCGTGGCTCCCGGATGATACGGAGAAATTGCTTACCTCAGTGTTCGAGACACTGCACATTGTTCCTCCCAGAGCGGCTAAGAGGAAGCAGGGAGATTTGTTTAGGCCCGAAAGACAAAGGCGGGTCTTCCCGGATCAGGCCCATTTTTCTAACATGATTTTCAAGGAATGGGAGAGGCCTAACAAGTTACCGTCGGTTCATTAAGGCCTGGAAAGGCGGTACCCCTTCCCTGATGAGCTGGTTCGGCTTTGGTCTCGCCCTCCCGAAGTGGATCCCCCTGTGTCTGGGTTGTCCAACACTACAATTATGCCTTCACCTGATACTGCTTCCTTACGTGACCATGCTGACAAGCGCATGGATCAGCTGGTCTGCCATGCATTCACCTTTGCTGGTGCCCTTTTGCGCCCTGTGTGTGCCTCGCGATTGTCTCTCTAGCCATCAGAAAGAACGTGAGACACCTTGTGGATAGAGCTAAGGCTCGCAAGCGGGCGGAGGAGTGTAAAGAACTCAAGGCCTGCTTGGGTTTCATTGGCTTTGTTGCTTCTGCCATGGACGATGGGGTCCAGCTCGGTGCCAGGATTTCAGCCCTGCTTGTTGCCCTCGGCCGCTCACTCTGGCTGCAACAATGGTCGGCTGATGCGGCTGCCAAGAAGTCGTTTACGAGTATCCCCTTTGTGGGGCACAGGCTGTTTGGGGAACGCCTGGACCTTTTGGTCAAGGATGGCAGACTCTCCCAGAGATGGAAGCCTGCTCGGTCCTTTTCAGAATCCCTCTGCCTATTGCCCCATTCGGGGAGAAAGAGGCTCTTCATTTCCAGGTGGCCGCAAATATACCTGGGGTAGAGGTAGGTCCCGCGGCCGACCCAATCCCTCCTGGGGAACCAAGTCCAAGCCCCCTGCCAAGTCCCCTCAGGCATGAGGGGGCGCCCTCACCCATCCGGGTGGGGGAACGGCTTCTGCTGTTTGCTCAGATCTGGAGGCGGCGCGTCTTGGATTGGTGGATGTGGTGCATTGGTGGTAGTGTCCTCCAGTTACAAAATAGAGCTGGCAGTCAGGACGCCCACAAAATCCCTCCGTTCACGGATATCCCGAGACCCACTAAAAGCACAGGGTTTGAGAATGGCCGTGCAACACCTTCTGCGGTTAGGTGTGATTTGCCCTGTACCTCGGCAGGAATGGGGGCAAGATTTTTACTCCAACCTGTTCACGGTTCCCAAGAAGGACGGAACGTTAAGATCAATCCTGGACCTGAAGGGTCTCAACAGGTTTGTAAGAGTCAGACATTTCCGCATGGAGACCTTACGGTCGGTGGTGAGATCGATTCGTCCCGGCGACTTCATGGCCACGGTGGACATCAGGGATGCTTATCTGCACGTCCCAATTTTCCAGGGGCATCAGAAGTTTCTGAGGTTTGCTCTGGAGGATCGGCATTACCAGTTTGTGGCACTTCCATTCGGGATTTCCTCAGCCCCCCGCATATTCACCAAGGTGCTGGCGGGCATCATGGCTATCTTGAGGAACCAGGACATTCGTGTGCTGCTCTATCTGGACGACTTGCTGATTGTGGCACAGTCTTTTCAGCAGGCCGAGAGCGATACTCGGACGGTGTTGTCAACCATGGAGGCCTTCAGCTGGGTAGTCAATTACCCAGAGTCATTTATCAAACCCTGAACAGTGAGATCCTTCCTGGGAATGACGATAGACACTGCTCAGGTCAAGGTTTTTCTGCCACAGAAGAAAGTCTTCAGATGCAGGTGCGGGCCTTGATGTCTTGTCGGCGGCCATCAATTCGTCTGGGGATTAGATTGGTGGGCTTAATGGTATCTTGCTTCGAGGCAGTGCCCTTCGCCCAATTTCACATGAGACCTCTTCAATTGAACCTGCTGACCGGCTTGAATCGGATGCAGGAATCTCTGGAACAGGAATTTTCGCTGTCCCGCCTGGCCAGGCAGTCCCTCTTGTGGTGGTTGTACTCCCGGAACCTGCTGGTGGGCAAGTCCTTTCTGACTCCCCATTGGGAGATAGTTACCACGGATGCCAGTCTGACAGGCTGGGGTGGAGTTTGGCAGACGCAGAAGATCCAGGGTCAGTGGGGTACGCAGGAGAACCACTTACCCATCAATCTCCTGGAGCTGAGAGCGATCTGGTTGGTGCTTCTTTGCTTGACTCCCCATTTAAGGGGTCGTGCGATCCAGGTTCGCTCGGACAATCAGACGGCTGCCACCTACGTCAATTACCAGGGCGGGACGCGGAGCAAGAGAGCTCTCAAGGAGGTGACCCAGATTCTGTCTTGGGCAGAGGAGAATGTTCCCTGTATCTCGGTGGTCTACATTGCCGGAATATGGGGGAATGGTCTCTCAGCAGCGAGACCTTTCATGCTCTGTGTCGCCGCTGGGGTCAGCTGGACGTGGATCTGTTTGCGTCCAGACACAATCACAAACTTCCAAGGTTCTTCTCCCTCTCAAGAGATCCTCTGGCCATTGCCACAGACATTTCTTAATGCATTCCCTCCATTTCCACTCCTGGGCAGATTTCTGCGCAGGATAGCCCAGGAAGGGGTACCAACCATCCTGGTGGCTCCTCGCTGGCCGAGAAGGAGTTGGTTTGTGGACATAGTTCAAATGTCAGTAGATCGCTACATCTTGCCCGACATCCCAGGGCTTTTCACACAGAGGTCGCTGCGGCACTCCAATTTACGGACGCTGGCTTTGACGGCCTGGCTATTGAAACCTCAATCCTGACGGAGAAGGGGCTGTCGTCCACGGAAGAAGTTTTCTTCCATGATATACTACAGAGTTTGGCACGCTTATATTGCTTGGTGTGAGACCAAGAGTTTCCCTTGCCGCACTTTTTCTATTTCTAGGATTCTGGGGTTTTTGCAACATGGCTTAGACTTGGGTCTCCAGCTGAGCACCCTCAAGGGCCAGGTCTCGGCCTTAGCCATCTTTTTCCAGAGATCCATTGCCAACCATAGGTTGATCAAGACCTTTTTCCAGGGAGTCACCCATGTCCGGCCACCGCGTAAGTCAGTATTACCTGTGTGGGACTTTAATTTAGTACTTTCTGTTCTTCAGGGTCCTCCCTTCGAACCATTGTGCGATGCTGCATTACCTATTTTGACTCTCAAAGTGTTCTTTTTGGTAGCGATCACCTCGTGCGTCGTGTGTCAGAGCTGGCCGCGCTTTGTACGAAACCTCCTTATTTTGAGCGGCATAGGGATAAGGTGGTTTTTCGCTTTAAACCTGATTTTTTGCCTAAGGTCGTTTCTCCTTTTCACCTTAATGAGGAAGTTGTCTTACCTTCCTTGTATCCAGCACCAACTAATTCCAAAGAAAGGACCCTCCATGCCTTGGATGTGGTCAGAGCCATAAAGTATTACCTGGCTGCGACTGAATCCTTCAGGAAATCAGGTTTGCTCTTTGTCCTAACAGAGGGCTCTAGGAAAGGTTTGCCACCAGCCAAGTCCAATCTCAGTAAGTGGATCAGACAGGCGGTGGTGCAAGCATATTCTGCCAAGGGGAAGGAACCCCCTTTTCGAATCACAGCTCATTCTACCAGAGCTATTGGTGCCTCTTGGGCTTTTCAGCACCAGACATTGGTTGAACAAGTTTGTAAGGCCGCCACTTGGTCTTCTGTTCCAAGGTGGATATCGGGGCCTCAGCTGACGCTGTTTTTGGCGGAAAGGTGCTTCAGGTGTAGTGAAATGATCTACATGCTGTTCCGCACTGGGGATCCCGCCCAAATGGACACTGCTTTTGGATGTCCCACGTCATCACTGGGACGACCTGGACTGGATATAGGGAAAAATACAATTCTGTGAAACTCACCTGTAGAATTGTTTTTGATTATATCCAGTCCAGGTCGTCCCACCCCGCCCTTGTGTTCATTGTTTCCTGTTGCCTGTTATAGTGATCACCCATTGGACATTGTTTTCATAAATTTTGTTCGAGAGAGTACAAGCTGAAGCTATGTGAAGTAACATGGTTTCTTGGGCCTCCCGGCCAGTCCTCTTATTTTGTCTACTGCTTTTTAACCACTGGAGAATGATAGAGGGACACCTGCCTTTATAGGGGGCTGGGAGGAGCTACATCTTTGATCTTGCAGTCAAGCGCTCCCTAGGGGCAGAATATGCACATGTCATTACTGGGACGACCTGGACTGGATATAATCAAAAATAATTCTACAGGTGAGTTTCACAGAATTGTATTTTTGTAACCTTTGCTTTAAAGTAAACAAGGATAATGGGCTGAAGTGCATGCAGCTTCTCTTTAAAATAGCCTCTCATCTAATCTCCTTTCTGTCACTGCTGACTGTGTAGGTTGTGTTTCATATTTATTTGATGTGATGGCAACCTATTAATTCAGTTGCTTATAAGCAAAGCACTCACAGTGGAAATGACACTCTTTGTGATAACCGCTTGCTGCGTCTCTGCAACCTGACTAGTCCAGTCCTGAGCATAAAATATATGTGTTGTAATTGTCCTGAATATCCAATGCGGCACCTTGGGTACTAAATGTGCTGGGAGGGCAACCAGATTATTCTTATATTAGTAGCCTAACTCCAGCCTAGTGGTCGTAGACTGATGGAAACAGTGAGCCTAAATCCTCCTAATGGAGTAACAGGCAATAGAGTGCATTTTAAATTGGTTCTAACCTATCACATCTTTATCCAAAACAAAATGGACGGTGGCCATTTCACCCAATTACTTACCTGCTCTTCTTGTGCAGCAGCTACTTATACATAACCGCTTCCCACTGGTCTTGACTGCGATACACACTCTGGACAGAACCTGTTGCTATAGCAACATGTACTGGCACTTAAAGCAGTCCTTCACTCTGAATAAGAGTGTATCTTATATGTTTCCCACACCCTGTACATACAAATTGCCCACATTAAAATGGAGGCTGAGGAATTTTTTTACCTGGCCGGCTATACCCCCCTGGAAGAGGGGGTATCTGATCTGATGAACAGCCTAAGGGTTATGCTGATTCTGGCTCTGACCCATGGGCTCCAGATGATACTGACAGGCTTTTGGCTCACATTTTTGAAGTACTTTCTATCTGTCCTCCTGCCGCGGCTCCTCGGCAGCAGGGGGAGTTGTTTCACACTGCTAAGCCACGTTTGGAGTTTCCTGAGCAAACTCACTTTAACCCTTTAAGTGCCAGCCTACCTTGATTTTTTGTCACACTCTGTTGCCAGACTACTTTTCACGTTTTTGCGCTACACATGTTCAACCTTGATTTTTGAAGGGATTTCCAGGGATTTTCCAGGAAAATTATATATTGTTTTTTTCAGCAGTCTGGGCTTCAACATGAAATGTTGGCCTTTTTTTTAGTGTATTCTCAATTCTTTTGGGTGAAATATGTGGAAAAAAAAAAAAAAATCTTATATTTTACAATTTGTAGTGTTTTATTGTGATAAAAAATGTAAGTTTGTTAATAAAATATTATTGCGTGTGAAAGCCCTATTTCTCCTGGTTACAACGGTGCCACAATTGTATTGGTATACACCCTTTCCTGCCCAGGAAACTCCCCCAAACTGAAACAGCAGTTTAGGAGATTTCAGATAGGATACAACTATGCAAGGATAGCTCAGGAAGGGGTGCCAGCAATCCTGGTGGCCCCCGTTGGCCAAGAAGAGTGTTGTTCGCAGACAACGTACAACTAGCCGTAGATCAGTACGCCCTGCCCAAGGATCCAGACCCGCTCACTCAGGGGCGGCTACGCTACCCAAATTTACAAACGCTGGCTTTAACAGCCTGGCTGCTGAAACCTCCATCTTAATGGAAAAGGGGCTGCCTGCCTCTGTTAGCACCATGATCAGGGCTAGGAAAAAGTCCTCTTCTTCCATCTACTATAGGGTTTGGCGTACCTACATTGACTGGTGTGAGTCTAAATCTCTTCCCTGTCATGTGTTTTCTATTCCTAGGATTCTGGAATTTCTCCCACATGGTTTGGATCTGGGGCTTCAACTCAGCACTCTGAAAGGTCATGTTTCTGCCTTGGCTGTTTTCTTCCAGAGATCTTTTGCTCAGCATCATCTGGTCAAGACTTTTTTCCAGGAGGTTACTCATGTGCGTCCCCCTACGTAAGCCTATGTTACCAGTCTGGGACTTGAACTTGGTCCTATCTGCCTTGCAGGGGTGTCCTTTTGAGCATGTGCATGAGACTGCTTTGTCCATTCTAAGGTAGTCTTTTTGGTGGCTATCACTTCTGTTAGGCGTGTTTCTGAGTTGGCGGTGCTTTCCATCAAGCCCCCTTACTTTGAGAGACACCAGGACAAGGTGGTGTTTCGCTTTAAACCAGATTTTCTACCTAAAGTTGTCTGCTTTTCATCTCAATCAGGACATTGTTCTGCCTTCTCTGTGCCCTAATCCTAGTAACCCTAAGGAGAGGGCTCTACATTCCTTGGATGTGGTCAGGAACCTGAAGTTCTATTTGGTGGCTACTGAGCCCTTCAGGAAGACTGATGCTCTTTTTGTGGTCCCTTCTGGTCCTAAGAAGGGTCTGGCTCCAGCTAAGTCTACCATCAGCAAGTGGATCCGTCATGCTGTGTTTCAGGCCTATTCTGCTAAAGGTTAGAATCCTTCCTTCCGCCTTACTGCTCATTCCACTCGTGCTATTGGTGCCTCTTGGGCTTTTCAGCACCAGGCTTCTGTTGAACAAGTTTGCAAGGCCGCTACTTGGTCTTCTGTTCATACCTTTTCTAAGTTTTACAAGGTTGATGTTCGGGCTTCAGCTGATGCTGCTTTTGGCTGCAAAATTCTGTAGGCGTCAGTGGTTTAATCTGCATGTTGTTGCTTTTTGGGGATCCCACCCTACCTTACGGACACTGCTATTGGATGTCCCAAACATAAGGAATTATCTCTGGAGCAGGACGTGCTGTATACTTAGAATAATACAATTCTGTGATCACTCACCTGTAGAATTGTTATCATTATTCTTAGGACCTCTGTATTGTGATTGTTATCATTGTTTAAATTGTTTGATTATGGTTATAATTCTCCCGGCTTCTTGCTAACGGCTTGTCAATACTGGGGAATTTGTGGGAGGTCCCTGGTATATAAGGGGTCGGGAGGAGCCACTTTTTTGCTGTCTCTGCAGTCCAGCGCCATCTTGTGGATGTATTACCCAAACGTAAGTAATTATGTCTGGAGCAGGACGTGCTGTATACTCATAATACCAATTCTACAGGTGAGTAATCACAGAATTGTATTTTTTCGATGCTGGGGAATCGTTTCTTTAAGGGTTTGGGCTTTTCATTGAATCATGGTGAAGGTCCGGTTTAAAACTACCTTTTACACAGTACTTTTAGATCTCTGTAGGTCATGCTGCATGTTGGCACTACCTGGTATTTAAGGACTGGTGCTTCGTACATGTGCACTTGTGAATGTATAAGCTTTTTCTCAAGGACCATGCTCTCTGAATGGTTTGCACACGTAGGTTAGTTTTTGAATTTGTGCAGTACCTCTGGGTATTCTGCTATATTTGGCAGTTTTGCATCTCAGTACCTAGGGATCTATTATCTGTCTACTCTCTGAGGAAGCAGCATGGCTGCTGCAAGTGTGTTAGTATGTGAATATTGATGGTGGTGTTTTTGCTGCTTACACCTGAGCTCTGGCTCCTGCACATCGGCCACCGGGGGAGGGGGGCGATTGAGGAGCGGCAGGCAAGTTAAATGAACTCTGCTGCTGCCCCTGCTTTGACTCAGGTGTGTGGGCGCGCTGGCCAGAGAAGCGGTGGCAGCAGCAAGAACAGGCACAGCATGCAGTGTTCAGTTACCCTTCCCTCTCCCTGCCTGCCGGTTCTCCTCAGCTGGCCTCCCAGTGGTTGCGGCACAGGAAGCGAGGCTCATGCAAGTTTACTTTTTTTTTTCTCTCCAGCGTCCAGGGGTTGGGGGGGGTTGATTCTGCCACACTGCATATGGGAGTAGGATAGGAGGAATGCCACACTGCATATGGGAGTAGGAAAGGAGGAATGCCGCACTGCCTGTGGTAATGGGATGGGGGGGAATGTCAGACTGCCTATTGGAATGGGATGGGGGGAATGCCACAGTGCTTTTGGGGAATGGAATGGGGGGAATGCCACATTGTTTATGGGGAATAGGATGGGGGTATTAGATGATTTTACAGTCTATAAAGGTATATCTTTCTATGGAATAGTTCTGAAGTCGTCATTTTACATACTGTAATATCGTTTTTTCATGTTCTTGGAGCATTAAATCAAACGTAACCCTTAAAGTGGGAAATGTGTACTACTTCAGCCACATTGTTGACATAATGTGGCTGAAGTAGTCATGATAATTATTTAGTGAAGCAAGTTTAACTTTAGGTCTGGTATGCTTCTGGATGTGAAATAAAACTCAAATCTGAATGAGCTTTTTTAATTTATTTAATTTTTAGGGCAGGCAAGTTTTGAGCATATCACATAGGGTGCTGTTTTCAGATTTAAAGAAATGATCCTTATCGTTTTGGAAAAATTATGTACCTGCAAAATGCCCCTTTGCAGCTACAGCATTTTTTTTAAATCAAACAAAATATAAATTTTTGTTTAAAAAGCCAATAGCTGGGTCACATCTATTTGCCCGTTTTGGTAACAAGCTAGAATTCAGCTACAACTGTCACGGTGAATGGGCTGTTTCCCCAATGTGGGAGCTGCCTACCTAGGGGCCAACCCCTGAAATATATAGAGGTATGGGCAGTCTGCCAGTCTGCTTGTGTTTTTAATCTCAAAGGATTTTCTCTTCTTGTTTCAAATTACAGGCAGCCAACAGAAGGCTTTGTGGAAGTCTAATTAAATTAGTCTAGCTAATTAATTGATGCCAAAGGTCAAAGTTTTAAGCTTTTTCAGAACACACTTTCTGCCCATCTGCAATGTATAACAGATTGATATAGCGGGGAACACAAGATACAAAACTTTAGTTTTTTTTGCATTGCTTTTAGCCTCTATTAACTTAAATTTAAGGGGAACCATTGTATTTTTTACTGGCTATATCGTTTTTATAATAAAAACATAAAAATACCTCTTTATATATTGCTTAATTTGTTGAGCATGATGTGGTTTTTGATATGGCTGCACAATTGCAGCTCTCCTGCCACCAAGCCCTAAGATGGAGATAGATTCTTTTCCTGTTTAGGTAGATGTTCTTTTTTGAGCAGTGCGATCTGTCTAAATAGAGCTCCAGCTACTGCCATTTATGCAAGCTTCCCTGCCTCTGCTGCACCTTAAATAGGATTCACCCGATGGCCTTATGTTTAGTTTCAGACAGACCAACTTACACTTTAGGGTTCAGTGGTCCACAATGAAAGAGGTCGTTAAAGGACCAAACCCTGATAGTTTTGCCCGACCCTAGAGTCTAATATATTCCCAATCTGCCCTGGGTTTGCCAATAACTTACCTCTTCTTTCAATCTCACAGTGCATGTGTCGCTCGGCCGCAGCATCTTGGCTCTCCATTTTCTGTATTAGCTGGCCTGCAGGCAACATGATGGCTACTGGGTAGTTGGTCAGCTACTTCCAGGGCTCTAATGTAGATTGGAACAACAGCAGGTCCCTTAAAGGGATTGTCCAGGAAAAAAAAAACAGCATGCTTCATGTCATGACCACGGCCCCACCTTGGAAAGCAGTGAACCTTTGGATTACTCATTCACCTTCAGACCTTTTGTGCACTGGTGAGACACTCCCACTCCTCACCCCCCGGGATCCACCTTAATGTTTTCCTTCTAACTAAATATTAAGGGTCTTCTAAATTTCTGTGTGCACCCTATAAAACCAAGCACTGCTGTGCTATTTGGCTCCTAACCCAAGTTCTCTGGATCTCAGCAGCTGAGTGCCTGGTAATAACGGGAAACCCATGTACACAGACAATATGATTTTTAGGTTCCAATAATTTGGTCAGTTTATGACTAATGTGCACAGCGGCTTCATAATTTTTTTTTTTTTTTTTAATCTTTGTTACATTTTTCCCCATGCGGTATCATGAACTAAATAGGTCTCCTCCCATACTTCATTCTATCAAGTGCTTTTTTGTTTGTCTAAAGTCCTTAATTTTATACCCTTAGATTGCTGTTGTATTTAGTAATTTTTTAGTAGTTTTTTAAAGAAAAATCTTTGTTTTTTTGCTCTTTAATACTGGCCCCAGCTTGTCCTGAATTATACTTCGAAGTATGCTAGCCAGCACAGGCTCAAGGAAGGGGTTTCTTGTTAGCTTAGATGTGGCCCAAGCGTTTCTATTCTAGGTGTGAACAGTACCAGCTACACTTGATGAACCTGGTTAAGGCTTGCATTGAAATTAGGTATTTGGTTTATGGACATGAACAGGTCATAACTAGAACCCCCCCCCATCCTGTAAGATACTTACCGGATTATGCAATGACAGTGAAAGGCGAGGCACTGTGACTGATTGGTGGCACTTTGTCATGGAGGCTGCTGGAGACTAGGATGAGGCCTTGACCATGTTTCGGCCCAGACCCTTCTCTGTAAGTTATAAAGGAGTTAAATTCCCATTTTTCTGTGTTAATGTTTGTAGAAAACAAGATGTATAACCTTGACAAACTATCTCCCCCGATGGAGCACAGAGATAATCTTTAGAAACCATTCACTCCTGCATAACTCATACGCCACAATACATCATTTGCAACATTAAAGCACCATCTATGCTTTGATGCACACAATTATTTATAGATTTGTACATACACTAGACCATCAATATTTTCTGACGGGCGACAGCTCCTCTCATGTACCAATAGGTGGGTCTTGTCTAAGATGAGCAAGGCTTATTAATCATTCCTCAGGCGTCCTTGAGTCTGCCCTTTACACTTATAGACAATTTTCAGGCAAATAAAAAAAATAGCTAAACTCACCTTTTCTCCCACGCAGACCATCACTCCTAGACCAGGGCAGCAGCGCTCACCTGAAAGGCTGGCTGCAGGTCCCTTGCCGCGTGGCACCTTGCGCGGTGCAGCTCTCTCCCCAGGCTTCTCTTTCTGTATCACTCAGTCGTGGCATCGTCCCCGTCATCAGTTGCTTTCTGTGTAGAAATCACATATTTTTTCTGTTATATGGAAGACACAGGGGTTCTTTTTATTTCACTGTTAAGTTATGTTCACAACCTTCAGGAGAACAGACACTTGATAAAGCAGTTCTTTTCTGGGTAGATAAGCCCCCCTCATGGGACTCCTCTGTTTCAATTGTCTCAAAGAGAATGGACATGATGCAGGTCAGTTTCTTTGCTGATATGACATTTCTAATGTCATATTCATCATATACAGGACCTTCTTAAAAAATTAGCATATAGTGCTAAAGTTCATTATTTTCCATAA
Organism: Gastrophryne carolinensis; assembly: GCA_027917425.1. Lineage (NCBI taxonomy): Eukaryota > Metazoa > Chordata > Amphibia > Anura > Microhylidae > Gastrophryne > Gastrophryne carolinensis. The sequence continues at coordinate 122,678,687 of CM051239.1, forward strand.
TGAAATGATAAAAATTAAACTTTCATATATTTGAGATTCATTGCACACCAACTGAAATTTTTCAGGTCTTTTTTTGTTTTAATACTGATGATTTTGCCATACAGCTCATGAAACCCCCAAAATCCTATCTAAAAAAAATTAGCATATTTCATCCGACCAATAAAAGAAAAGTGTTTTTAATTAAAAAAAAAGTCAACCTTCAAATAATTATGTTCAGTTATGCACTCAATATTTGGTCGGGAATCCTTTTGCAGAAATGACTGCTTCAATGCGGCGTGGCATGGAGGCAATCAGCCTGTGGCACTGCTGAGGTGTTATGGAGGCCCCATGATGCTTCGATAGCGGCCTTAAGCTCATCCAGAGTGTTGGGTCTTGCATCTCTCAACTTTCTCTTCACAATATTCCACAGATTCTCTATGGGGTTCAGGTCAGGAGAGTTGGCAGGCCAATTGAGCACAGTAATACCATGGTCAGTAAACCATTTACCAGTGGTTTTGGCACTGTGAGCAGGTGCCAGGTCGTGCTGAAAAATGCAAACTTCATCTCCATAAAGCTTTTCAGCCGATGGAAGCATGAAGTGCTCCAAAATCTCCTGATAGCTAGCTGCATTGACCCTGCCCTTTATAAAACACAGTCGACCAATACCAGCAGCTGACATGGCACCCCAGACCATCACTGACTGTGGGTACTTGACACTGAACTTCAGGCATTTGGGCATTTCTTTCTCCCCAGTCTTCCTCCAGACTTTGGCACCTTGATTTCCGAATGACATGCTTTCATCAGAAAAAAGTACTTGGGACCACTGAGCAACAGTCCAGTGCTGCTTCTCTGTAGCCCAGGTCAGGCGCTTCTGCCGCTGTTTCTGCTTCAAAAGTGGCTTGACCTGGGGAATGCGGCACCTGTAGCCCATTTCCTGCACACGCCTGTGCACGGTGACTCTGGATGTTTCTACTCCAGACTCAGTTCACTGCTTCCGCAGGTCCCTTAAGGTCTGGAATCGGTCCTTCTCCACAATCTTCCTCAGGGTCCGGTCACCTCTTCTCGTTGTGCAGCGTTTTTTGCCTCATTTTTTCCTTCCCACAGACTTCCCATTGAGGTGCCTTGATACAGCACTCTGGGAACAGCCTATTTGTTCAGAAATTTCTTTCTGGGTCTTACCCTCTTGCTTGAGGGTGTCAATGATGGCCTTCTGGACAGCAGTCAGGTCGGCAGTCTTACCCATGATGGCGGTATGGAGTAATGAGCCAGGCTGGGCTTTTTTAAAAGCCTCAGGAATCTTTTGCAGGTGTTTAGAGTTAATTAGTTGATTCAGATGATTAGGTTAATAGCTCGTTTAGAGAACCTTTTCATGATATGCTAATTTTTTTAGATGGGATTTTGGGGTTTTCATGAGCTGTATGGCAAAATCATCAGTATTAAAACAAAAAAAGACCTGAAAAATTGTTGGTGTGCAATGAATCTCAAATATATGAAAGTTTAATTTTTATCATTTCATTATGGAAAATAATGAATTTTAGCACTATATGCTAATTTTTTGAGAAGGACCTGTAATCTTTGCTTTTAATCTTTCTTTTATGCTATCTGTGCCTTGAATTGCTTCTGTGGGAGGCTATGCCACAGATTTATAGTTCCTATAGTAAAAAATTATTGTCGCCTCCGAAGATTGAATTTCTTTTTTTTCCAGTCAAAGGAAATGCCCCCTTGTCTTTAGAGAGGATTTTACCTGAAATAGTGTTTCCCCATATTTTTTGTATTACCCATTTATATATTTATACAGGTTAATCTCCCCCTCAGTCGTCTCCTCTCAAGACAAATAGATTTAACCCTTTAAACACCAGCCACGTAAAATTTACGTGGCTGCCTCTCCTGCAGTTAACTGCCAGCCACGTAAATTTTACGTGCCTGACTTTCCCCACTAATAGTAAAAAAAGTTTTAAAAAAAGTCACTTACCTGACCCCTCGTTTGATTTAGCCGGGTCTCCTCTTCAAGATGGTCGTCTCCGATTGTTCATCGGACGTCCTCCGGCTGCAGGGGAGGGCCCGGAATAGGGTGCCCCCCCCCCCCATTTCAGCTGCCTCCGGCTTTTCCTGTAAAAAAAAAATAAATAAAAAACGACATTTACTTACCTGCGTGTGCGCTGGCTCCCGCCGACCCTCCTCTATGACGTCATCCCGGTCCAGATCACCGGCTTCAGCTCTCTCAGCTGTCAGATGCCGGTGATCGGTGCCCGGGGAAGGAGCTGGCAGGAGATCCTCTGATCTCCTGGCTCCCTCTTCTCTGGATGCCGATCACCGGCATCTGTCATCAGAGCGGCGATGATAAAACCATTTTGTCTTTTGTGTCTTTTTTCAGTTAACCCTTTGTGAGCTGGTAAGGGGTCTTGTAGCTGTACCGGCTCACAAGGCTCTGGGTATGGCAAGTCACCTGCGGCGAGCGGGTGACTTGCCAAAACCCCCAGCCCCCCATTACCTGCCTCCCCAAAGGCCGGAGGGGGGGCAGAAGGGCCCAGGCCACTATGGCTATGTGGGCTAGTAGCCTGCAGGGCCAGGAGCCACCAGCGCTGGCCCCTGCGCCCTGTTCTACAAGCCCCCATAGCTGGCCTGGGTCAGTAACGCTGGGTAGGGGGGACCCTACGTAATTTTTTTGGGGATTTTTAGGGGTTTTTAACCCTTAAATTTCCCCCCAAAAATGGGGTCCCCCCCCTGGGAGGGGGGACCCTATGTCAATTTTTTTTTAAATTAACCCCTTATGTCCTGTCGCCCAGCTGGTAATAAATGCTTCCAGCATTTTGTGGTGTGTTTTTTTTTTTTTTAAGTGGACCAACACCCAGGATTTGGACTATCCTGGGTATTGGTCCTTTTCCCCCCCCGATCACCCACAATAACTCACCTCACCCGGAGACGTCTAAGCTCAGCCGCTCTGAGCGCGCTAGCGGGTGCATCCCCCACTTCCCTCTAACAGGGAGCGTAAATAGCCGGCGCGGGCACGCGCCCTACTAGAGGGATAGCGGGGATGCGGCCCGCGCATGCGCTGTAGGACCGGGATTCAAGTAAGTGGTAGCGGGTGTTCCGTGGGGTGTGACACAGAGGGGCATCCCGATTTTGGATGCCCCAGGGGGAGGAAATAGAACGGTCTGGGAATCTTATAGATTCCCGGGCCGATCAGCCCTGGGTGTTGGTCCACTTTAACCCATTGTGAACTTGTAAGGAGTCCATGAAACCCCTATACCAGTTCACAAGGCTGGGGGGCTGTCAAGTCACCTGCGGCGAGCGGGGGGGGCAGAAGGGCCCGGGCTGATTTAGGAGGTGCGGGCTTATACCTGGCAGGGTGGGGGGCCACCAAAGCTGGCCCTGCGCCCCCGGTTCTACAAGCCCTGCATAGCTGATCCCCGGGCTGGTTATGCTGGGTAGGGGGGACCCCATGTCATTTTTTATGGGAATTTTAAGGGGTTTCCAACCCTTAAAATAAAAAAAATGGGGATTACCCCCCCCCCCCTCTTGGAAGGGGAACCCCACGCCAATTTCTTTTCTTGATTTAACCCTTTATAGTGTGGATTGTAGTTGTATTTTATTTTTACATGTTATAAAGTGTTTTTTCAGTTTGGGGGGGCTACCGATACATATGTGGTACCGTTGTAATCGGGAGAAATGGGGCTTTCACATGCAATATGGTTTTCTTTAAAAAAAAAAAAAGGTTTTATTTGAAATAAAGGAGACAATTTTCTAAAAAATATTTTTTTTCATGTTAAAGCCTAAACTCTGCCGCAAAAATAAAATATATAATTTTCCTGGAAATTCCTGCAAAAATCACAGTTAAGCATAGCGCAAAATGGTGAAAAATGACCCGTCAAGAGAGGGTGACAAAACCTCAAGTAGGCTGGCAGTTAAAAGGGTTAATAGAACCTATGCATGTTGGGTATCGTTCTGCTCGGGGGACCTTGCGCTTTCAGATTTAGCTTGTTTTTTTTTGTTTGCATATTGATATTTTAGGAAAACTCATTTTTTATTCTGCTTTATTATACATTTTTTAAGGAAACCCTGTGCGACCAAAGAATTCTTTGAGGGATTACTTTCAGAAAGATGGGCCCACTACAACATACTGGGTACGCTTAGAAAGCTTATCATGTGTACTTTCAGGAATGTATGGTTTGTGGGGGGTATTCCAGATGTAAAGGGTTTTTTTTGGAAGAAAAAACGCAAGGTGCGCACTTTGTCTGCAGAGTTGAAATTTTCAAGCAAAATTACCATTGTGCATATGCTTTACTTTTTGGTGTTTGGCAACTCTTCTTTTAACAGTAGCTATGCATGTTGGGTATCGTTCTGTTCGGGGGATGTTGCTTTTTCAGATTAACTTGTTTTTTCTTGTTTGCGTATATTTTTTTTTTAGGAAAATGTGGCTTTGATCCTGGTTTTTTTAAATCCTTTTTTAGGGAAGCTCTGTGTAACCAAAGAATACATTGAGGGAGAACTTCCAGAAAACTGTGGCAACATCAACAAGCATGGTACGCATAGAAAGCTTGAAGTGTGTATTTCCAGAGAATATATCGTTTGTGGGGGGTATTTCAAATGTAAAGGGTTGTTTTTATTAAAAAACTGCAAGGTGCACATAGCGCTTAGCATAGCTGTATTTGATCTAAAAATCTCTTAAAGTGCTGTTTCAGTTTGAGGGAGTCTCCTGGGCAGGAAAGGGTGTCTACCAATACATATGTGGTACCGTTGTAACTGGGAGAAATTGGGATTTCACACGCAATAAGATTTTATTGACAAACTTACATTTTTTATTAAAAAAAACTACAAATTGTAAAAAATAGATTTTTTAAATTTTTTTGCACATATTTCACCCCAAAATATTAAAAAAACACTTGAAAAATGACAAACAAGACATTTCATGTTAAAGCTCAGACTCTGCTGAAAAAAACAATATATAATTTTCCTGGGAAATCCATGGAAATCCCTTCAAAAATCACAATTGAACAAGGGGAGCGCAAAATAGTGCAAAATGGTCTGGCAACAAAGGGTGACAAAAACTCCAGGTAGGCTGGCGGTTAAAGGGTTAATGCTTTTTCATAACTAAGATTTTTTTATTCCTCTTATCAGTTTGGTGGCTCTCCTCTGCACCCTTTCCATAGTCAGAGCGTCCTTTCTATAAACTGGTGCCCAGAACTGGACGTCATTTTCCAGGTGAGGGCACACCAGTGCCTTGTAAAGAGGCAAAATTACACCCCTATCCTGTGATTCCATGCCTCTGTTTATTTTTTTTAATACATTTTTATTTATGCATTTTAAGTTGTAACATACATATACATATGCAATCATCCCCTCGTGGAGAGGAATCTAACATTAACATAGCCTATACGTACAACACAACAGATAAGGGAAAAGCCATATACACATAGATAATTATACTAACCTAAATTGCACACACATACACACACCCACACACGCACACACATCCATTCAGATGCACACACACCCGCCTGCTACTGGCATCATTTCTTAATAGGAGGTAGGTATCATGAGGTCTAAGGGATAGAGGCAGATAAATAACCAAGCATTTAGCTGTTCCTAGTCATTGATGGAATTAGAGGCATTAAGCCAAGCTCCCCATACGCGTTCGAATTTATTTGGGCACCCCCTGGCCTCGTAGGTCATCTTATATAGGACTAGCCTCCCATTTACTAGACTTTTCCAGCCTGATAGGGTCGGTGCACTCGGGTGTTTCCAGTTCAGTAGGATACATTTCCTTGCGTAGAACATTAACAGCCGCAGTAGGACCTTTTGGGGGCCATCATCTAGCATGGGTTCAACAATACTTAACAAACATAGGGCAGCTGCTTTTGTGATTGGCAAGCCTACGGACACATATATAAGATTGAATACCTCCTCCCAAAATGACGAGATCACCTGGCATTCCCAAATCATGTGCACCAGAGTGCCTGGCCCGGTACCGCACCTAGGACAGATGTCTGAATCTAGCAGGCCCATCCTCTTAAGTCTAACCGGAGTCAAATAGACCTGGTGGAGCCACTTAGCCTGAATCAGTCTGTCTCTCGAGTCTATGACTGAGGAGTACAGATTGTCTACTGCTTCCTCCCATTCATCCTGTTCCAAGTTCGGGATCCGTGTCCTCCATTTCTCCAGTGCCCTGTCCAGAGGGGAGGGAAGCCCCAAGAGGAGGGTACAATACAATATTGAAGTGGGCTTATTTAGATCAATGGACCTTACCAAAGTCTCAACTGTTGTTTCCACTAATTGCAGTCCCTCCAAGGGAATCTGACGCCGAAGAGCATGTCGGAGCTGCAGGTATCTGAAGAATTCCCTTGGAGACAGCGCAAACGCCTGGCATAACTGTTCATATGACATCAGTGCCCCTCCCGAGATTACCTGTGATAGCAATGTAATTCCTCTCCTCTTCCAGAAAATTGTATCTGGGAGGGACATCAATTCAGGTAGTCTGGGGTTATCCCAAAGAGGTGTATTAGGGGACCATACTAGGGGAGGACGAGAAGAATCCAATGTATCGTGCACCCGCTGCCATACGTGCAGAGTGGTCCTTATACACGTAGTGGCGCGCGGGAGACCTTTCGCTCCTCTATATACCAAAGTCTGCAGGAGAACCATAGAACCCAGCAAGGAGGTTTCCAGGGAGGTCACCAGGTTAACTGCAGAGGGGTTCATCCACCAAGTAACATATACTAATTGGGCAGCATAAAAATATAGTAACATGTGCGGCACCGCTAGGCCCCCAGTTTTCAAAGGCGCTCTGAGAATAGATCTGTTCATCTTGGGGGGAGAGACCCCCCAGATGAAATTAAATAGTATGGAGTCCAAGAGCCGGAAATGGGAGGCCGGTAACACAATGGGCGACGCTTGATACATGTACAGAAATTTAGGGAGGAAAACCATTTTGAACATGTTGCTACGACCAATCACTGAAAGGGGGAGAGTCGCCCTCCTCCTAAGGGCACCGATCACGGGACATATATTTAATTCAATATATTTAGAGGGGTCCCCATGTATAGTGACCCCCAGATATTTAAACTGGTCCACTACTTGGAGTGACGAGCTTGGAGAGATCTGGGTGTCCTCTGGCCTGTCCACCAAGTACAAGCTAGACTTTTCCCAATTGACCCTTAAACCAGAGAACCGCCCAAATTTGGCTATTATGCTCAGTAGGGCCTCTAGTGAACCATTGGCATCCGCCAGATAGACCAGGGTGTCGTCTGCATACATGGAGACTTTTTCAACGGTGCCTCCCAGTCGCCACCCCTGAATCTCTAGGGAGTCTCTAATTAGCGATGCCAGGGGTTCAATCACAAGTGCAAACAACAAGGGAGAGAGGGGACATCCCTGGCGCGTACCCCGATGTAATGCGAATTCAGTCGTTGTGATCCCATTCACTCTCACCCTTGCCTTGGGGTTCTTATAGAGCAGCTGTACATACTTAATATAAGTTGGGGGGAGGCCAAACTTAACCAAAACAGCCCACAAATATGGCCACTCCATGGAGTCAAAGGCCTTTTCGTTATCTAGCGAGATAACCACCCTGCTTCCAGCGTTGTCATGCCGGATTTGCAAATTGCTAAATAATCTCCTCAGATTAATACCTGTTGTCCGGCCTGGCGAAAAACCCGACTGGTCAGCCCCTATGAGTGAAAGAATTACAGTATTTAATCGATTTGCTAGAACCTTGGCGAGAATCTTAGCATCCTGATTTAGCAGAGAAATTGGCCTGTACGAGGCACAGGAGTCCCTGGGTTTCTCCTCTTTATATATTAGTGTGATAGTTGCCTGTGCAAAGGTCTCAGGGAGTGTCTCCGAGTGCAGAGCCTTAGAGAAGACCTCCAGCAGCCTCGACGCCAAAACCGAACAGCTCTTTTTGTAGCACTCCCGAGGGCAGACCATCAGGCCCGGGGGCCTTTCGGTTAGACATCAGGGAAATTGCCTTTTCAATCTCAGCACATGTTATGGGGCCATCCAGCGTTGCGCTATCTGCCTCAGATAGGGATGGGAGGTTTATGGAATCGAGAAAGGCCGCCAAGTCTACCAGATCATATCGTACCCTAGAGGAGTACAAACAGCTATAATAGTCAAGGAATTGCTTGGAGATCCCCTCCGAGTCTGTTATAAATTGGGCCTGACTCGTGATGCCTGCTATGTGTGTTTGCGGGCACTCTGCTCTTGAGAGATATGCCAGAGTTCTCCCATTCTTATCCCCTTTTTCAAATACGATCTGCTGTTTTAAAGTGGACCAACACCCTGAGGTGATCGGCCCGGGAATCTATAAGATTCCCGGGCCGATCACCTCACACACCGCGGGACATCCGAGATCGGGATGTCCCGCGGAGTGTAAACCCCCCAAAACCCCGGAAAAACCTTACCTCTCCAGCTGCTGCTTCCGCCGCCGCCGCCTCACTCGCACTCCTCTAGACGCGCCCGCGCCGGCCGTCTCTGAATGGCCGGCGCGGGCGCGCACACGTCAAGAGTGACGCGCACACGTCAAGAGTGGCGCACGGGAGGCGCCGACGGGCAAGCTGCTTGTCTGTCGCTGTCAATCAGCTTGTCCGTCGGCGGTGAGGTAAGTTTTTTGGGGCTTTCTGGGGGGTTTCACACAGCGGGGCACCCCCGATTGGGGTGCCCCGGGGAAGTGGACCAATACCCAGGATAGTCAAAATCCTGGGTGTTGGTCCACTTTAACAGTAGCACCTTTCTCGTAGAGTCAGTTAATGCCAGACTATATTCTCTCTGGAGTGATTTAACTAAGTCGTGATCAGCAGAAGTCGTTGATGGCACAAATTTCTCCTCAGCCTTAGCCATCCTCTCTTCTAATTCTCTAACGGACCTCCCCCTTTTTACCCTGGCCGTCTTTATGGCGCTAATAGCACTACCCCTAACAACCGCCTTAAACGCATCCCAGCGTGTATTAATTGAGGTTTCTCCCCCATTACATTGCCAATATCCCTCCTGGTCTTTTTCAAGTACACTGCAGACTTCCTCATCCTGCAGCCAAAGGGGATTAAGAACCCATCTTAGCCCAATCTGGTCCCTGGACATACGTACCGTCACCATTAGTGGCGAGGGGTCCGAGATACCCCGTGGCAAGTACTCGCAGGCCACCACCCTAGATAGAAGACACCCAGATGCAAAAGCTAGGTCAATGCGGGAGAGCGACTTGTGGGGAATAGAATGACAGGAGAATGCTCTATCATGTTTCCATCTCCATAGTTCAGTCAACCCCAGGGTATCCGCCCACGTTGCCAGCGGGGTAGTCGGGCCTACCCCTGGAGTTAACCGATCCAGAGATCTGTCCAGAATCATATTGAAGTCGCCCAAAAGCATTAAAGGGTCAGGCGGGAAGGTGGCCAATCTGTTCATGACCTCTTGAAGAACTCTTGCATCAAAGGGGGGTGGGATGTATAAACCTACTATCAAAACACTGATATCATATATTTTCGCATGCACAATAACAAATCGACCCTTAGGGTCAGAACAGACCGATATGAGAGCAAAAGGGAGATGCTTAGCCACCAGTACCGATACCCCCCCCCTGGCATAACTAGAGTAATGGGAGTGAAACAGATGTGCAATCCATGGTCTTTTGATTGATATCGACTTCTGACCCAACAAGTGGGTCTCTTGCAAAATTATTATAATAGGGTTGTGACGCTTCAAGAATTGAAGTACTGAAGACCTCTTTATACGGTCATTGAGACCCCGCACATTCCATGAGATTACTTTACACTCCATATGACCATATATAGTAGATATTTATACCAAGAAAATATTGAACATCCCAGTACCTCACAACCTTCCCTAGGACCTCGTGACAGCAGGCCAAGACATTCGCGCTAACACACACCATACACCGCACACACACACAATTTACAATCAAGAAAGGAAAGGGGGTGGGGAAACATTAACAGTAACATTACCTTAACCTTAAGGGTCTAACAAGCGCTATATCAGCGTAACAATTCCCTAACCCACCCGGCTCTACCTAATCCCAACTGTGCTGAGCTTAATCCCCCGTAACCTTGTGAACAATCAACACCGGTTTAACTGTAGTGCTAATGGGACGCAGTCTCTGGAGGCAGTCACATAGAGGGTTAACATAGGATAAGTGGTCCCTGTGAAATCCAGTTATCTTATCTCAAAGGGGGTAGGGGCAGGAAAATCAGGGGTGGATAACAAGGGCTGATGGGTGTTGGGGAGGGAAAGGGGGAACTAGGAACCCGAACACAGTACCACCTCCGCGAGAAAGTCTCCAACCCTCTCATGCCGGGCCCCCCACAAATAGCAGCAGTATCATCTAGTCAACCAGACAAGGTGGTAGAAGGTGCACCACCAAACCAAATCTCCAATGAGGGTTTCAATAAGGCTCATCAGTACCCAGTATAGCGTTGCTCCCGCTAGACCAGGAATAGGCCGCAGGGGGTGAGTCTATCCAGTCGCTGGCCTCCTCCGCCGTGTGGAAGAATTTAGTGGTAGCTCCATCCTGGACTCGCAACTTAGCGGGAAATAGCATGGCTTACCTAATATTTTTCGCCCAGAGGCGCGCCCTCACCTCATTGAAGGAATGGCGCTGCTTCTGCACTTCCGATGTAAAGTCCAGAAAGAAGGACAGTCTTGCACCATCAAATAGAACATCTCTCCGTTTCCGTGCCGCCATTAGTACAGTGTCCCGATCTCTAAAGTTAAGCAGTTTTAGGATGAAGGGGCGGGGAGGGGCTCCTGGTGGTGGGGGCCTAAATGGGATCCGATGCACCCTTTCAACCACGAAGAAGGGGGAGAGGCCCTCTGGCGCCAACACATTTTTAATGAGGTTTTCCGCAAAATGTTCAGGAGCCTCCCCTTCTGCCCTCTCTGGTATCCCGATTATTCTAATGTTGTTGCGTCGACAGCGGTTCTCAGAGTCCTCCGCCTACTCCGTAAGAGTTTTCACTTGGCGTCTCAGAGATTCCACCACAGCAGTGACAGTCGATAGCCCATCCTCCGTTTCCCCAATTCTTCTTTCTGACTCCTGCGCTCTATCCTTCATTTTGTCTAGGTCATGCTTAAAGTAATTGAGCTGCTCTTGCAGATTATCAAGTTTGGCAGTTAGGACACTTTGACAATTAGTGATGGCTGCCATTATTGCAGCATTATCAGGACCAGAGACAGGAGAAACAGGACGTTCAGCCGGGGATTCTGCCATGGTTTGCGTGCCACTATTCAGGAGCACAGGACGCCTCTTCTTGCCTTCATATAGAGATGGCAGCTGTTTATTATATCACACTTTCCCCACACTTGCTCTCTGGGGCGTATAAATGGCTGATGCGCTCAAGAGATGCAGAGTATATGTAGCCTCACAGAGCACCAGCTTCCAGCTCTCAGAGAAAGTGTGCCTCTTCTCAGACCTTCACATATACAGGTCCTTCTCAAAAAATTAGCATATAGTGCTAAAGTTCATTATTTTCCATAATGAAATGATAAAAAATAAACGTTCATATATTTGAGATTCATTGCACACCAACTGAAATTTTTCAGGTCTTTTTTTGTTTTAATACTGATGATTTTGCCATACAGCTCATGAAAACCCCAAAATCCTATCTCAAAAAATTAGCATATCATGAAAAGGTTCTCTAAACGAGCTATTAACCAAATCATGTGAATCAACTTATTAACTCTAAACACCTGCAAAAGATTCCTGAGGCTTTTAAAAAAGCCCAGCCTGGTTCATTACTCGAAACCGCCATCATGGGTAAGACTGCCGACCTGACTGCTGTCCAGAGGGTAAGACCCAGAAAGAAATTTCTGAACAAATAGGCTGTTCCCAGAGTGCTGTATCAAGGCACCTCAATGGGAAGTCTGTGGGAAGGAAAAAATGTGGCAGAAAACGCTGCACAACGAGAAGAGGTGACCGGACCCTGAGGAAGATTGTGGAGAAGGACCGTTTCCAGACCTTGGGGGACCTGCAGAAGCAGTGGACCGAGTCTGGAGTAGAATCATCCAGAGCCACCGTGCACAGGCGTGTGCAGGAAATGGGCTACAGGTGGCGCATTCCCCAGGTCAAGCCACTTTTGAACCAGAAACAGCGGCAGAAGCGCCTGACCTGGGCCACAGAGAAGCAGCATTGGACTGTTGCTCAGTGGTCCCAAGAACTTTTTTCTGATGAAAGCAAATTTTGCATGTCATTCGGAAATCAAGGTGCCAGAGTCTGGAGGAAGACTGGGGAGAAGGAAATTCCAAAATGCCTGAAGTCCAGTGTCAAGTCCCCACAGTCAGTGATGGTCTGGGGTGCCATGTCAGCTGCTGGTGTTGGTCGACTGTGTTTTATAAAGGGCAGGGTCAATGCAGCTAGCTATCAGGAGATTTTGGAGCACTTCATGCTTCCATCGGCTGAAAAGCTTTATGGAGATGAAGTTTGCATTTTTCAGCACGACCTGGCACCTGCTCACAGTGCCAAAACCACTGGTAAATGGTTTACTGACCATGGTATTACTGTGCTCAATTGGCCTGCCAACTCTCCAGACCTGAACCCCATAGAGAATCTGTGGAATATTGTGAAGAGAAGGTTGAGAGACGCAAGACCCAACACTCTGGATGAGCTTAAGGCCGCTATCGAAGCATCATGGGCCTCCATAACACCTCAGCAGTGCCACAGGCTGATTGCCTCCATGCCACGCCGCATTGAAGCAGTCATTTCTGCAAAAGGATTCCCGACCAAATATTGAGTGCATAACTGAACATAATTATTTGAAGGTTGACTTTTTTTTTTATTAAAAACACTTTCATGAGCTGTATGGCAAAATCATCAGTATTAAAACAAAAAAATACCTGAAAAATTTCAGTTGGTGTGCAATGAATCTCAAATATATGAAAGTTTAATTTTTATCATTTCATTATGGAAAATAATGAACTTTAGCACTATATGCTAATTTTTTGAGAAGGACCTGTATATAAGGAAGTGTACTGCAAGGAGATTTTTGCCCACACCTGCTTCACTGTCTCCTCTAGTCCCCAGCCCAGGGTCAGCTAGAAGAGCCTAGCCCCGGATCAGCATTGAGGACAAGGCGGCCTCACCAGCCCGAGCAGCAGCCAGAGCCCAGGCTGCAGCAACAGGAGGGGGGGAAAAGGGGGCTGCGGCACGGTCGCAGCACAGGACAGGAGCCAGTCGAACAGCGGCGGAGGGAGCCAGCCGCCGACCGGCAGATAGGAGGTGCTGCGCCGGAGGTGACAGCCATGGCCAAGGCGAGGGGAGAGCCGGGGAGGATATGTCAGGGGCCCGTCTTGTAGGAGGAGGAGACCGGCGTCGGCAGGCGAGAGGAGCCGATCGCCGAGCAGCAGACGCCGCTGCAGCTTGTGTCCGCCGACAGGTCCGGCTCAGGTCTTCTTCACAGGTCGTCTCTGGCAGATGGGGACCACGGCACGTCACCCCTCCAGGCGTTGGCAGCGTTCGCACAGTGGGGAGGATCAGCCAGCATACACACCAAGGTGAGTCGCCTCCACTCACCCAAGATGGCGGGGGTCACCACACGTGGGAATTCCCAGGTCTCGCAGAGGGCCCAGCAGACAGATCTTATATCCGCAGTAGTTGACAGGAGGGTCCGGGGAGGTAGAAAGTGCAGGGTCCCAATGAATTTTTTTAGGATTTGCTCTGGATTTCAGGGGTTTTCCAGGATTTTGCAGGAGCCCTCGTGCCTCACGTCTGCTCAGTTCAGCTACATAGCCACGCCCCCCCATGCCTCTGTTTATGCATGATAATATCTTGGTGGCCTTGGAAGCAGCTGCTTGGCATTGCATGCTGTTATTTAGTCTGTGATCTACCAGTACCTCCAGATCCTTCTCAACAAGTGATTCTCCCAGTTTTACTCCCCCAAGGACATATGTGGCCTTCTGGTTATTAGACCCCAAGTGCATGACACATTGAACTTTATTTGCCAAGTGGATGCCCAGACACGCAAAGTGTCCAAGACAGCTTGAAGCTTGTGAACATCTTCAATAGACTGCACTGTGCATATATTTAAAAAAATGTTTAAGGATTTTTTTGCTTTCTTTCACTACATCTGTCATTTTGTACTTTTGTCAACCTTATTTCTTTCTTACATGCTTTATTTACTAATTTATACTTTTCAAGGGTTGCAGCTGAGAGCTCAGCCTTGTCATGTTTAAATGCCCTTTTCTTGTTCTTTATTGCCCTTTTAACCGTCGGTGTCATGAGGGGTTTAATTTTAGCCGCTTATATTTGTTGCCCATAGGAATATATTTTTGGTACTCATAACTGCTTTAAAGCACTCCTATTTGGCATCTGTATCCTTATTCCTCAACAGATGCTCCCTGTCTATGTCCTGGAGTGCAACTCTGAGGCTGGGGAAGTTGGCTTTCCTAAAATTCAGTGTTTTTGCCCTCCTAGACAGAAAATCTTTGTTACGGTTTATGTTAAATACAACTGTATTGTGGTTACTGTTACCAAGACTTTCACAGACTGTTACCGTCTCTATCAGATCATTTGATATTATCAGATCCAAAAGAGCATCACCCCCTAGTAGGTGCCTCCATGAACTGATTGATATAGTTATCTTGTAGCAAGCTGAGGAATGATCTCCCCTAGTAGAAGCAGAACCATGTCTCCAGTCAATACCTGGGTAGTTGGAAGTCTCCCATCACCACCACTGTACCAGCCTAAGACGTCTGATTATGCAGCTGACACCCTTATTTCCTCATTTATCTTTATAGATTACACCAAATTGTATTTTAACATTGTTTACATCGCCCTGCACTTCTACCCACAAGGATTCTACATCCTCGCAATCTTCTGCTAGTATCCTCTCATTAATATATGCTTTGAATTCTTGCTTTAAATAGAGACACAAGCCTAATACAAACACAAGGGGTGCCCCAACCCCAAGAGGGGGTATAACCAGAGACTAACAAAGGCACTCTATTAATTTTAATTCATATCAAGTTTATTGAAATATCATAATTTCATATCAGAACGCATTAAAAACAGTTAAAAACATATAACACATATGTAAACTGCCATAAAATGAGGGGCTAGGGGGTTAAATTCTAATGTGCCCAGTGTGGGAAACTAAACAATTAATATTACTATATTTCCTAATCAATTCATAAAGTGTCAAGTGCTTCCAAAGTGCATCAAATCCCAATATATATACAAACATAACAATGCAAAAAATTGCTGACATAGAGGTAGGTGCAAATCACAGACAAAATACATAGAATATTAGCATTTTACTTGCCAAACAAAGTGCCATGTGTGGACCAACCACTGGGACCCCCGAAATCCCTGCAACGCGTTTCGTGACCTAAAGTCACTTCTTCAGGCAGAGGCTCTAGGCACTCTGCCTAGAGACATAAGCCGCCGCATTTCCTATTTGCTCTGTCTTTCTGAAAGAGAGCAAAACCCTGAAGATTGACGGTCCAGTCATGTGTCTAATCCAGCCATGTCTCTGCCACACCAATAACAACAATATTTTCTTGCTGTACCAGAGCCTCAAGCTCCCCCACTTAACTTGCCAAACGTCTGGCACTTGTGAACATACAGCTTTAGTATTCGCTTCTGCAGTAATGTGCCCGCCTAATATTTCAAGTATGTCACACACCCCGCTTCCACTATTCATGACATATGGGTTATGGTCCAGTAGAGGGCGACCTTCTGCAGAGATGAAAGCAAAAAAGAAGCCCCTCCCGGTCCATAAATACCTGGGACCTCCCACACATTCCCCAGTTTTTTCTCTGCAGGATGGCGAGCAAGTCAGAAGATGTATGCTGCTCTTCCTTGCAGGTAAGCCGGGCTTGCACCCGGCCATTTTTTGCCCTATTTCTGCCCGGACCTTTATATTTTAAGCCCTTTACTAGCCTCCCAGCCTTGGCTGCAGGTCCGGGTGAGGGTAGGAATCACCTTCATAGGTGCCTAGGGAGCCATGCTCCCCCGTGAGACCCCACACAGGGGGGTAGGCGGTATCCGGGTTGGTGATCCCGGTTTGGGATGCCCTGTCCCCATTTACTTCCCTTACACTTTACGGTGAAGGGTTCTCCCCCTTCCGGGTCCCCTCCACTAACCCTCCGGGGGGGGGGGATGACTTTGTTCTGCTATTTTTTTTCACTTGACGTGTGTGTGAGTGTGCTTGTGTGCTTATCACGTTGCCGCCTTGCGCGCTGCATGCAGTCTGGGGAGCTTCTCCCCCTCAGGCTGAGTCTGTAAGGGGGCGGGGCCGGGCACTCGCGTTGCCGCGGCCCGCCCCCTTCTGTTTTGGCGCCATTGCGGGCCCATCTTCTGGCTGGGAACCACATTGCTGGACTCGGAGGGAAGGGGGCCAGGCACGGCGCGCGATCTGTGCTGGCCCGCCCCTTCTTCTCCCTCCCTCTCTCTCTCCCTCTGGAGCTGTGGATTAGCTGGACGCCATTTTCTGTGTCTGTGAGTGCCCTGCCGGGCTTCCCCCCGTTCTCACTAGGCTTAATGCTCCAGTAGCGCTTGAGGCAGCGCTGGCCTCTCTGCTTTTTATGTTCCCTTTACATGTTTTTTATTATGCAGTTGTGTGTGTGCATGTGCTTATGGACATCCTTTGTGTCTTTCAGGAGGACTCCCTGTGCAAATTGCTTAAAAGGGGGTTCTCCCGGTCCTAGGGTCCCTAGCAAAAATTTGGGGCAATTATAAATCTTCCCACTTGGGACTTAAAGGGACATCCCGGGTTGCTTACCAGCGTAATTCCCTCAGGTCATTGTGACTACCTTAAAAGCACTATATGGAGGCTCCACAGGATACCGAGCTCGGGGTCCCTTTGGGACAATGCCGGCTATTTGTGGGTTGTGGGGTATCCCTTATGCGGGAGAATGTACTTATTTGCATACCATGTGCACAACAGGCCATAACGCGGCAATCGGGACCCCAGGCGTCTGGGTCAGTGCCGCCCACATCTCCTACCCCACCCCACATCATCCGTACCCCAAGTGACACGGTCATTAGTGGGGAGTCGCACTCGGATGTATGTGCCAGACTGGCCAACCTCGAGAAAATTATTTCTAGCTCAGTGGGCAGAAAGGCCACTGCTAAGAAAAGGCATCTGTCACTGGCTACGCCGGTAATTGATTTTGATGATTATGACTCTCCTGACTGGACAGATTATTCCCCGCTTGAGGAGGGGGAATTGTTTGAGCAATCTGAGACTGAGGAATTGCAGTTCTTTGATTCTGATGCCGGGCAGGCGCTGGGGGATGCTGTGGATACCCCCAAGGTCCTGACCCATCTGTTAGAGGTTCTGGATATTTCCCCACCAGTGGAGGCCCCTCCAAAGAAGGGGGAATTCTTTGGGTTCTCTAAGCCCAGCTTGGAGTTTCCAAATCAGGATCATTTTGACAGCATGATTCTTAGAGAATGGGAGAAGCCGAGTCGCCTTCACGGTGTTCCTCAGGGATGGGATAGGAAGTATCCCTTTCCGGTGGATGCGGTGAAGCGCTGGTCTTCCCCTCCCGAGGTTGACGCACCCATTTTAGGATTGTCCAACACCTCCGTTGTACATACTCCTGACGCCACTACCCTTAAGGATGGCGAGGACAAGCGCATTGATCAGATGGCATGTCATGCCTTTGCCAGTGTGGGTTCTGCCTTGCGGCCTGTCTGTGCATCGGCACTCGTGGCTGTGGCCACCAGGTCGGAGATCAGGGACATGTTAAATGGGTCCCAGCTCAACCCGGACAGCGTTGAATTCACAACCCTGTAGAAGGGGTGAATTGTTCATGAATTTTGTTTTGTCGGCTATGTACGACACTATTACCATGTGTAGTAGAACTTGGTGGCCATGCGCCGATCGGTCTGGCTGCGCCAGTGGGCGGCGGACATTGCGGCCAAGAAGTCACTTACAGCTTTGCCCTTTTTGGGAACGCGGCTGTTTGGAGACAAATTGGATTCTGTGGCGAAGGGTGGAAAGCTACCTCAGCGTAAGAAGCTGCGTCGCTCCTTTCGGGGGGCAAGCTCCTTTTAATCCTTCCTTTCGCGGTGCCAGAGGGGGCAGGGGTCTTGCCTACTCTGGCTTTAGAGGTGATTCCTGGAACAGAGGTAGAGGACGTGCCCGTACGGCCTCTACCTGGGGTTCCAGGCCCAAGCCCGCTGCCAAGCCAGCTCAACAATGAGGAGGCGCCCTCACCCTTGCGGGTGGGGGGACGGCTGCAGCTCTTCTTCCAGGTCTGGGCCCAGGAGGTCACAGACAAGTGGATATTGGAAGTGGTCTCGTCTGGGTACAAACTGGAGTTCGAGTCCCGGCCTCCTCCCAGATTCCTAAGGTCTCGTGTGCCATCGGATCCTCGGGGGCTCCTGTTGGCTGTAAAGAATCTTCTGGACATGGCGGTCATATGCCCGGTGCCTCTGTCAGAGAGAGGCCGGGGCTATTATTCCAACCTCTTCACGGTTCCCAAAAAGGATTGCTCCATAAGACCCATCCTAGATTTGAAGCTTCTCAACAGGTTCATCAGAACCAAGAAGTTCCGCATGGAGACTCTGCGTTCAGCCATCGGTTCCCTTTGTCAGGGGGATTTCATGACGTCCATAGACATCAAGGATGCTTACCTTCATGTACCAATTTTCCCAGCACACCAGAGATTTCTCAGGTTCGTGGTGGGAGATCAGCATTTTCAGTTTGTGGCCCTCCCGTTCGGGCTGACCTCGGCACCGAGGGTGTTTACCAAGGTTCTGGTGGGCATAATGGCCCTGCTCAGAGCCCAGGGCATTCGCATTGTTCCGTATTTGGACGACCTACTCATTACAGCTTCTTCCCTCTGCCAGGCGGAGTTGGACACCAGGACGGTGGTGGCGACGCTGGAAAGGTTTGGATGGGTGATCAACCACCCCAAGTCTTCTCTCTTCCCGTCAAAGGAGATCTCCTTTCTGGGCATGAATCTGGATACCATTCAGGCCAGAGGGTTCCTACCCCAGCCAAAGGTGCAGAGGGTTCAGGAACTGATACGTGTTCTCCTGACCAACCCTCGCCCTTCCATTTGGCTAGGGATGACTCTGGTGGGTTTGATGATGGCCTCCTTCGAGGCAGTCCCCTTTGCTCAATTCCACATGAGGTTGCTACAACTCCATCTATTGCTGAAATGGGACAGATATCCACAGTCCTTGGATCAGTCATTTCTGATGTCTCCCATGGTTCGGCAGTTCCTTCAGTGGTGGCTGGAATCAAGCAATCTGATGAGGGGCAGATCGTTCCTGGCCCCTCGTTGGGAGACGGTTACCACGGATGCCAGCCTGTCGGGCTGGGGAGGTTTCTGGAAAGATCATCAGTTCCAGGGGTTGTGGGGTCCTCAGGAGGCTCACAACCCCATCAATGTTTTGGAGCTCAGAGCTATCCGCTTGGTTCTGTTGCGTCTGACACTTCACCTACAGGGTTTACCGGTTCAGGTTCGATCAGACAATCGTACTGCGGTAGCTTACATCAATCACCAAGGAGGGACTCGCAGCAGGAGTGCCCTCAGGGAAGTCTCTCTGATTCTGACATGGGTGGAGAGCAATGTTCCTCGCATCTCGGCAGTATACATTCCGGGAGTGGAGAACACGGAGGAGGACTCCCTGAGCAGGGGATTCTCTCGCCGAGGGGAATGGTCTCTCAACCACAAGGTGTTTCGGGCCCTGTGTCACAAGTGGGGGACTCCGGAGGTGGATCTCTTTGCCTCTCGGCACAATCACAAGCTTCCAACCTTTGTATCTCTGTCTCAGGATCCTCTGGCCCTGGCAGTGGATGCCTTGTCCCTTGCCTGGAGGGATCTGGGGTTTCTGTACCTGTTTCCCCCATTCTCCATGGTGGGCAAGGTAGTGCGCAAGCTGGCGCTAGAGGGGGCACCAGCAATTCTAGTGGCCCCAATGTGGCCAAGACAGGTTTGGTTCGCAGACGTCGTGAGATTGGCGGTAGATCAGTACAGGCTGCCCCTGTCTCCAGATCTGATCTCTCAGGGTCAAATACATTACCCCAATTTACAAACGCTTGCTTTGACGGCGTGGCTTCTGAAACCTTCATCCTGAGGGAGGAAGGTTTGTCTGAGGCGGTTATTCAAACCTTGATTAGAGCTAGGAAGAGGTCTTCCTCTACCATTTACTTATAGAAATTGGTGGTCCTATATTGACTGCTGTGAGGCTAGGGCCTTACCTTGCAGGGTGTTTTCGATTCCTAGGATTTTGGAGTTTCTTCAACACGGTCTGGATCTGGGGTTCCAGCTCAGTACTTTGAAGGGTCAGGTTTCTGCCCTGGCTGTCTTTTTTTCAAAGGTCTTTTGCTTTGCATCATCTGGTTAAGACTTTTTTCCAAGGGGTCACTCATGTTCGGCCCCCTAGAAAGCCTTTGGTTCCCGTTTGGGACCTAAATTTGGTTCTGTCGGCCCTCCAGGGGCCTCCCTTTGAGCCGATGTAGGATGTGGCACTTTCTGTGCTCACTCAAAAGGTTGCCTTTTTGGTGGCTATTACCTCTGTTCGGCGTGTCTGAGTTGGCAGCTCTGTCTATTCAGGCCCCTTACTTTGAGAGACACCAGGACAAGGTGTTTTTTTGTTTTAAACCAGATTTCCTTCCTAAGGTGGTTTCTGCTTTCCATCTTAATCAGGATGTAGTTCTACCTTCCTTGTGTCCTAAGCCTAGCAATGACAAGGAGAGGGTTTTGCACTCTTTGGATGTGGTTCGTTGTGTGTGAAGTACTATTTGGTTGCTACTTCTCCTTTTCGTAAGACGGACGCCTTGTTCGTGTTGCCTTCTGGGCCCAGAAAAGGTTTTGCGCCCGCCAAGTCTACCATTAGTAAATGGATACGTCAGGCCATTGTTGGGGCCTATTTCGCTAAGGGGAGGGTTCCTCCTTTTAAGATCACTGCTCATTCTACTCGTGCTGTTGGTGCGTCCTGGGCTTTTCAGCACCAGGCTTCTGTTGAACAAGTTTGTAAGGCTGCTACTTGGTCTTCCGTTCATACTTTTTCCAAGTTTTATAAGGTTGATGTGCGGGCCTCAGCGGATGCTGTTTTTGGCCGCAAGGTTCTGCAAGCTGCAGTGGTTTAAATTGGTGCATTTTCTTGCTGTATTTGGATCCCCACCCATGACGGACACCACTATTAGATGTCCCATATGTCATGAATAGTGAAAGCGGGGTGTGTGACATACTTGGAATAATACCATTTTGTGATTACTCACCTTTTAAAATGGGTATTATAAGTATATGTCACACACCCCGCTTCATCCCGCCCTTTGGTATTCTGGATCCTTTATATGGTGAACCTTTTATTAAGAATGTTTTATTGTCTCTTCCTGGTCCCCTTACTGCTGTCATATACTGGGGAATGTGTGGGAGGTCCCAGGTATTTATGGACCGGGAGGGGCTTCTTTTTTGCTTTCATCTCTGCAGAAGTTCGCCCTCTACTGGACCATAACCCATATGTCATGAATAGTGGAAGCGGGGTGTGTGACATACTTATAATACCCATTTTAAAGGTGAGTAATCACAAAATGGTATTTTTTCACTGCTGGTTTGCAACACCTGGCTATCCTTATCCATCATAGCACCCTACCTGCAGTCCCAACCACACGTTCACTAGCTGGACTGTTCTCACGGCTGTTGGGGGGGGGGGGGGGGTGTATCTGCTAGTGCTGCCATTTCTGAGACTGACACATCATTACCCAACTTGGCAATTTTGCTAGTGTGCACAGGCACGTGTATGGCCTTCCTTTTCTGCGCTCCCTTTCTACTCTATCTACGTTTACCCAGCTACTTATCTGCTCCTCCTGACCCATTACTCCACCCAATCTCGCTCAGTGTTGCATTTTGCTACTACCTCTTTTATTATGTACGCCACTTTTCTGAAGAAATGGAGAGGTAAAAACCTTACAAATATGGCTAGGGGTCTGTTTTAAACAGAGAGCTCAGACAAAACGGTCCCTGTTTAGGTAATAACAACTGAAATGTTCAGTTCATCTGTGCTTGGTGCTGTTGGTCTTGGCATACATATCCCTGAAATGGGAACTGAGATCTTAGTAGACTCTCCCCATGTTTACACAGAAAACAGCACTACCTGTTCCCAGCCCTGCCTCTTATGATGATAGGTTTATTGAGGTGACACTAATCACATAACACACTGCTTTTCCAGCAAGACAAATACAAATAGAAACTGGAGTTTAAATTATAACATTGTTCTCAGTTATGAAATTGTACTGACACATTGTTTAAGTGAGACGGAGAAAGCTGAAATGTTCATCTCAAGGTAAATGCTGTAATGAGTCCCTGTGGTGCAATAGAACTGTTGAAGCATTCTCAGAGATTTATTGGAAGACTTATGGCGCCCTCTTCTGTATGGAGCCTTTCAAGTCTAAGGGAGCTAATTTAGTCTTTATGTTTTAGTATTCTTACTGTTTACTCCACCTCCTACAGTTTTATATCACTTAACCAATTAGGCTACGTTCATACCTGTCCGGTAAGTGTTTGCGGCGTGCATTTATGCAGCAGTGTTAGCGGTAGGGATTTAATTTTGTTTGCATATTTTGTTTGCGTTCACGCTTTCACCTGTTAGAATAACAATTCTTTTTCTTGCTCCTGCACCCTGCCTTCCTGTGTATTGAATCCAGTTAAAATCTATGGTGCATGTTTTAGCACATGAAATATGAACATGCGTTTGCGGCACCATTGACTTTTGCGTCCCACATGCAGCAGGCATGGCTTTTTGCAGATATAGAGGTGCCATTGTTGGATTTCCTTTGCGGTACTGCAGCATCTACCACAAACACAGAAATGCTTGCGCCACTGGACAGGTGTGAACGATGGCTTAATTGGATATTAAATATTGGTTTTATTTCCAACACAATGGGAAATATTAGCTTGTGCTGTCTCATAGCTGAGCTATGCAAAAGAAGAAGCGCCAGGACCAGTCTTCGGTAGGAAAGTGAAGGGATTTTTCATGAAAAAGGTTAAAAAAAAATTAAATAAACCGCTGCTTGTCTTGCCAAGCGTTCATCCAGCGCTGTACCTCCTCTCAGGTCTACGCCCTGAATGAGGAAATTTATTTCTTCACCTGCACCTCCAGCACCACCCTGCTGATGTGGACCAGCATCACAGCTCCAAGGGCTGCACCCACATGCTTCTGAAGATAAATCAGAAGGTAAAACTGTAAACCTTGATATCTCATCCATCTCTACTTCAATTTAAAAACTGAAAACCTTTTAGGACATTGCTAAACGTAGCCTGACACAATGGTCTAACAATTGCCTTTGCCTGAAATATCACTTTAAAAATTCTTCCTCCACCTTATAATAGTAGCACTAGGTTATATGCAGTGCCCTTAGAATTAACATTTTTTTCTCTTATCCAATTGGTTCATTGACACTATACTTGGGGGGAAGTAAGGTGTCTAACGAGCAGCAGTATGCTCCTAAACACTTGGCAGTTGTCTCTGTGACAGGAGTGTGATAAGGCAAAAACGGATGCTGACACATCGTCCTTCCTCTGGAAAATCCGGGTAATGAGGCAGGAGATTACCTCAATACGAGATGCCCAAAAGAGTTTGCTCACTTGTGCTTTGGGCGGCCCCTTCCAGGTTAATGTTAAGCCTGAGCCAGGTAAACTGGTTGAAGAGGACCTATCCTCACATGACATTCTGGATGAAGAAATCCAGGTGAAAGGAGAGCCAGAGTTTTCCAACAAATTGTCTGAAGAGTTAGAGAAGTTGATGGATGTTATGTATGAAATTCAGCCCCCATGTTCAAGATGAAATGTATAAAACGTTTTTGGGGAAAATGTTCAAAGTTTTTCCCATACACTCGGATGGAGGTTATTAAGTCTGAATGGGAAAACCCAGAGACAAAAATGTTCATGCCCAACTCATTAAAAAGGTAATTCCCATTTTAATGAGAGAGACATGAAACCATGGAGCAAGTGCCCTAGGCTTCACTGGGTCAGATGTCCAGAGCAGCAGATTTAAAAGGGCACTATTGCGAAAAATGGCCCAATGATAAAAATCAGTATACATTTTCTGGATGGCGGGAGGAGCAGTCATTTACACAACTGGCATAAAAAAATATCCAGCCAGGCTTTCTTTTTTTATTTTGATGTAAGGTAGAGAACATCTGGGGTGACTGTCACCCCTGATGGACTAAATCTGTCAGCCCTGGATTTTATTCCTACTATGAGTGAATAAACCACAAGCTTGGCAGGAGTTTTATTAAGTTCAGGGGTATAAGAGACCCCTCCTCTCATTA
The DNA here is from genome assembly GCA_027917425.1 of Gastrophryne carolinensis. Lineage (NCBI taxonomy): Eukaryota > Metazoa > Chordata > Amphibia > Anura > Microhylidae > Gastrophryne > Gastrophryne carolinensis. The sequence continues at coordinate 122,702,899 of CM051239.1, forward strand.
GACGACGTGTTTGTTTGGATTTTTGATATTAAACAATTTCGTGATAGTGCTCTTTTAAGTTTTGATAGCATGAGTGCATTACGCGATCTCTAGCATTTGATGGTATTCTCAGAAGCATGGCTGTATGGATTCTTTTTCCCTTTATACCTGGTGGGACTCCAGGGCTAGCCCACCTATAGGTCCACAAAACTAGTTGCACACTCCTATATTCATGAATCCAATTTTATTAAAGACATAGAGTACATACATAAAATCCTACATACTAACAATACTACATACACACGGTTAAAAAACATATAATAAAAACCCAAGAAGTGGGGAGGAACTTGGGGCTGTAATTTTGGCCAATCAATTATTAATTCAAGTAAACATCCAAATATTAATCCAATAAAAACATCATTATGTGCAATGGCGCTTATAAAAAGTGCAATGTGCATAAGGTGCCTAGTACCTAATATATGAATGTGTCCTATCCAAAGTGCAGGGGTACTGCTAAGAACTTGCAGTTAAAAGATTGTGACAATAAAGCGTGTATCTCATACAAACCAGAAAACTCTGAAATAAAGTGCAATGTGCAAAACAAAAATCGTGCATCTGTTCTAATGCTAACCTCTACAGTGCCTAAATCAGATCAGATAAGCGCCATCCACAAACAATGTTATAATCATTATGCAGTACATCCATATAAGATCAATGTATACGAACCCCGGCCAAGCCCACTGTCCTCCCCACTTACCTCACCGACGCGCTGCGTGGTCCTCCACCACTTCGCTAGGGCTTCGATGGCTGTATGGATTAATAATCTCAAGGGTTACATGGAGAATAAAGTGCCTGGCCTTCCTTCCTAAGAGCAGTTTCCTTCCTTTCTAATGCTTCAGAGGAGATCATTAGTTCTACAGCGAAATTATCAGCCTTAATTTCCTGTGCCAGAAGGGCCCAAACTTGGTCTGGAGATAATGTTTCTAAGGCCAAGCTTTGTGACATCCCGTTTCTGGGTAATCTCCTCTTTGGAGAAGAGTTAGATGCTATCCTGGCCAGGTCAATCAAGTAGGGAAAAAGTTTCCCACGAGAAGGCAGAATTTTAACTTCCACAGTAATAACAGAGGTAGAGCTGCATTCTGCATAACTCAACCTAAGCAGAATGAACCTAAGAAACGTTGGTCTTAGCCTAGGCCCCAAAAGAGGTTTAGCATACTTCAGAGGGACCTAAGCCACAGTCCTGACAACGAACTCCCAGTAGGGGGAACACTTTCAGGTTCATAGCCGCCTGGAAAACAGTCACCTAAAATCAATTTGTGCTACAAACACTAGAGAAGGGTTATCAGTTAGAATTTTTATCCCTCCCCCAGTCATCGTTTTTAGTGACCAAGCTTCCAAGGGACCCCAAGAAGAGAGAAGCATTCCCTCTTGTTCTGCAGAAAAACATGATAGAAACAGGTGTTCTCCACTTTTTTTCTGGTTTAGAAGCCATCAGAAAAATATTCATTCGATACAAAATGTTCAGAATGGAATTAATTTACTTGGTCAGGAGCATGTTTATAGAGGATGTCCTATTGGTGAACCTAGATCTACAGGATGCCTAATTACATGTTCCCATTCTGAACGCACACCGCATATATCTGAGGTTTGCGGTTCAGTTAGACCAAGAAATCCTTCATTACCAGTACACTGCCATTCTGCCTCTCCGCATATCCGAGAATTTTTTCACAAAAATTCTGGCAGAACCGATAGTTACCTCAGACAAAAGGGAATCATGGTGATGCCCTATTTAGACAACCTTCTGCTGTTAAATAAATCAAGGGCAGCACTCCTATTAGATCTAGAAATTACCTTGTCCCCTACTATAGAGCTTGGGGTGGGTAATCAATCTAGAAAATCCACCCTAATACCCAGTCAGCAATGCAAGTTTCTGGGGTTCAGCATAGACAGCACTCAACGGAAGATTTTTCTACCACAAAAAAAAGTGGACAGAATCAGAGCAGAAACTCAAAGATTAATCGCAGCCCCCTAGGTCTCCATAAGGGGAGGTCATGAAAATTCTGGGTCTTGTGACTTAAGAAATTCCTGCCGGACCATGGACTCGGCTACGCACAAGAACATTGCAGGGATTTCTTCGGTGGAACAAGCAACAAAGCTCATCGAACCAGGCTAGATCCAGAGGTCCTAGGGAAATGAAGAGAATGGAGACAAACCAACCCAGTAATGATCACAACAGATGCAAGCAGTTGGGGTTGGGGAACCCACTTGGAAGTCACCAGGTGCAGGGAACGTGGCCAAATGCCTTGGCAGCCAGGTCCTTGAATTTTAGAACTCATGGCGGTCAAGTAGGCACTGGCACATTTTTGGCCACTCATAGCAGACAGGGATGTTCAGATGAGGTCAGACAATGCGTCCACGGTAGCTTATCTAAACCACCAGGATGGGACTAGATCCTTAACTGGCTTAGCAGCTTCCAAGTCCACTATAGTCAGATGGATACAAGACTATTGCACAAGCATATTATACTAGGGGGTTTCTCCCCCAGAGGTGTCTGCCCATTCTACACAAGCTATGTCAGCATCCTGGGCGGAGAGGACTGGTGTTGCTTTGGATGAGAAATTCAAAGCAACAATGTGAGCTTCAATCCACACCTTTCTTAAACATCATAGATCTACTATCTGCAAAACATCAGGCCTTCGATAGAAGAGTACTACTTGCAGCTTCCCACCCCTAAGGAATAATTACTTGCCTAATCCTTTCTGTGTGGTCATGCTGAAGGATGACTTGGAAAACTATCATTAGACTTAACGGTAACAGAGTTTTTCATTCAGCATGCCTACCTATTACCCACTCATAGTCCAATGGTTATTTAGGTTACATTACAAAATCTGAGGTGGGGCTTTTAACCTCTGTTTCAGTTTGTGTTTCCTCCCAGGGGGTGGAGCCTCTCTCTCCATGTGGTCATGCTGAAGGATTCCTAAAAAAAATTCCGTTACTGGTAAGTCTGTGTTTTTTTTTCCAAGTATACGGCACGTCCTGTTCCAGAAAATTCCTTACACTTGGGATATCCACCACAAGTCGGCGCAGTGGACTGCAGAAAGATTTGTGGCCACTCCCGGCCCCATAAATAGCCAAGTACCTCAATTTCCAGTTTAGTTCTGCAGTCTGGACTGCCAAGATAGTAGATGGCTCTCTACTGCGCAGGGAGCGGCTTTTCAAGCCTATGGCCCTGCAGGCTTATTTCCACCCGTTCCGGACCCACTGCCTCCCAGCCACGGCTGACTGGTTTGGGTGAAGGTAGGACAGCTCTAGGGTCAGGTGCTGAAGGAGCGCTGCTCCGGGTAGCAAGACCCTGTACCAAAGGGTAGTCGGCGACAGGCTTTTTTATGGTGAGCCTCTTTGGGATGCCCCAGCCCTAAATCTTGGGTTCCTTTTTAATCTCCCCCTTCCCTCCCTTTCCCTAGAGGTTGTCGGAACCCCCTCGCTATGGCCCGTGCGGCTGGCAGGGGGTGCCCGGGGGAGTCCGTTATTGTGTGTGTGCTTTTAATGTTGCGTTTATTGCTATGGTGTGCGTGGGGGGCCGTTTGTACGGCGCTCCGCGGGTGTTGGTGCTTTTTTACTATGTCTTTTGGCTTCAGTCATGGCGCCGGTGCCCCACGTGATCTCAGTTTCGCGTTCTTCAGGGGGGCGGGAACTCTAGATACTGCTGCCGGCGGCATTTTGTGGCCTCGTCCTTGCGGTGCTGCGACGTGGTCTGGCTGTTCTGCTTCTGTCCGCTTGGTCCGTGAGTCCCTTACGGGGGGGTTTTATATGGATTTACTATGTATGCGCTGGGGATGCTTATATTCCTAGTATGTCACACACCCCACTTCCAAATATTCATGACACTTGGGAACCCGGCCTGTAGAGGGCGATCTTGCAGAGATGACATGGAAAAAGGAGCCCCTCCTGGTCCATAAGTACTGGGTTCCTCCCACTATTCCTCAGTCTTTTCGTCTCTGCAGTCGGCGAAGCATTCAGAAGATGACTCTCCTTCAAGCTGCAGGTAGCCGGGTTTGCTTTTTTTCTCTTTCTGTCTGAAACTCTTTAAACCTGTTTAGTTATATTGTATGCCTCCCAGCCCTGGCTGTATGGTTCAGGCAAAGGTGGAACACACCTTCTGGTGTATACAGGAGTTTTACTCCTCCGTGAGACCCAAATGTGGGTAGGCAGTTTCCGGGTTGGTGTTCCCGGCATGGGATGCCCCTGTCCCTTTATAATCCCCTTGTGCCTTATGGGTGCATTTCTATCCTCTCCCCTTTAGTTCTCCTTTACCCTGCTGCCCTGGTGGGGTAAAAAGGAGGGGGGGGGCGTTATCTGGGCTTATTTGTCACCATGCACACAAATAATAATAAAAAAATAAAAAGATATATAAAATCTTTATTTCATATATATTGTTATGTATGTTTATTATACTGTTTAATAGGATATGTTTTATTTAGATTTTCCTATCTCTGTCTAGGCAGCATTCTTTTTTGCTTACCTTTTAAAGCTTTGTTTCTGGCTGTGTTCAGATTTGAATTTCCCTCCATTCTTGGTCATGTGATTCTGGGGGTGGGCGGGGCTTACGCACACAGCATCATTTCATTCCCAGAGCACCTTGGTGTGCTCTCTTTGTCTGCCTGGCTCCTGCTGCTTCCCTATGGTCTTCCCTCATTGTGCGAGCTGATTTCCTGGTGCTGTGAGTACCCCTCAGCTTGCTGAAGGGAGTTTCTGCCATTTTTTTCATGCTTGTGACAAACAGGTGACTGTTTTCTTTGTAGGTGGAAACTCTTTATTTTAAAGGGGTTTCTCCTGGTCTTTAGCCCTTAAAGCCTTATTTGGGGGTCCATTTGTGTTAATATCCTCCCACTTGGGACTATTTAAAGGGGCATCCCTGGTAGCAGTTGCGTAAATCCCATATATACTTGGCGACTATAATCAATTATAGTATAATACTAAACACCATATGGAGGCATCTCAGGACAACGGGCATGCAGTTCCCTCTGTACAGACTCGGCAGTGTTTTGGATGTGGGGCATCCCTTGTTGATAACGCAATTCTTTGCGTCCCTTGTGCTCAATTAACTATTATGCAGCAAACTGGGGCCCAGGCTTCGGCGTCTGCGGCTTCTGCCTTATCTCCTACTCCGCCATGTCTTGTCCGTACCCCCAGTGATATTGTGGGTGGTGAGTCGCATTCTGATTTATGTGCCAGATTGGCTCATCTTGAAAAATTAATGTCTAGCTCCATGGCCAAGAAGGCCTCAGCTAAAAGGAAACATTTGACTCAGGCCGTTCCGGTAAGTGAGTTGGATAATTGTGAAATGCTTTATTGGTCTGATACTTCTCAGTTAGAAGAGGGATAATTATATGAGGATTCAGATGTTTCTGATGAACAGCAATTTGTTGGTACTGTGATTGAGCAGGGAGATGCTAGTGTTGTGGATACCCCAAAGGCTCTTGCTCAGTTATTTGAGGTTTTGGTTATTACTCCTCCTGAAGTAGTCCCTCCTCAAAAAGGGGAATTCTTTGGAGTCTCTAAACCTCGTTTAGAATTTCCAAATCAAAAGCATTTTGATGAAATTATTCTTAAAGAATGGGAGAAGTCTGCGCGGCTTCCTGGCATTCCCTTGGGCTGGGACAAGAAATATCCCTTCCCAGCTGATACTGTAAAGCGTTGGTCATCACCACCTGTGGTGGATGCCCCTGTGCTTAATTTATCCAATTCTTCTGTGTTGCATTCTCCTGACTCCACTACACTTAAAGATGGAGCGGATAAGCGTATTGATCAAATGGCGTGCCACGCTTTTTCCAGTGTGGGCTCGGCCTTGCTGCCTGTTGGTGCTTCAGCACTCACGACAGTGGCTATTAGGTTTTTTGTGAGAGACCTAATGAATTACTCAGGGCTTGATCCGGCCTCTGATGAGTACGCCGCTCTTAAGCGATGTGAGATGTTTGCATCTTTTGTACTTTCTGCCTTAGATGATCTCATGTGCAGCAGAACCTCTGCCTTGTTAATCGCCATTTGGCGGTCAGTATGGTTGCGGCAGTGGGCAGCTGATATTGTAGCAAAGAAATCGCTTACAGCGCTCCCTTTGTGGGATTGCGCCTCTTTGGAGAAAAATTGGATTCTGTCACTAAAGGAGGTAAATTACCTCAGCGAAACAACGTCGTTCCTTTCGTGGAGTGGCCTCTTTTAACCCTTCCTTTTGGGGGTCTAGATCCGTTAGAGGATCGGCTCCATTTGAAAGAAGGCCTTTCTGATGTGGTTATTCAGACTCTTATTAGAGCTAGGAAGAAGTCTTCCTCTGTCATTTATTATAGGACTTGGAGGTCCTATATTGATTGGTGTGAATCCAGGGCTTTGCCCTGTAGAGTATTTTCTATTCCTAGAATTCTGGAATATCTGCAACGAGGTCTGCATATGGGTTTCCATATTAGTACTTTGAAAGGGCAAGTCTCTGCCTTGGCTATTTTCTTTCAAAGATCGTTTGCTCTTCATCCTTTGGTTAAGACCTTTTTCCAAGGAGTCGCGCATGTTCGGCCTCCCAGAAATCCTATACTTCCTGGTTGGGACCTTAACCTGGTGCTTTCAGCTATGCAGGCTGCTCCCTTTGAGCCTTTGCAGGATATTCCTCTTCCTATTCTTACTCAGAAGGTTGCCTTTTTGGTTGCTATTACTTCTGTCCGCCGAGTTTCTGAACTGGCGGCTTTGTCTATTCTAGCTCCTTATTTTGAGAGGCATCAAGATAAGGTTGTTTTCCGTTTTAAACCGGATTTCCTTCCTAAGGTGGTGTCTGCTTTCCACCTAAATCAGGATATAGTTCTTCCTTCCTTGTGTCCTAAACCTAGTAACGACAAGGAAAGGGTCTTACATTCTTTGGATGTAGTTCGTTGTGTTAAGTATTATTTAGTTACTACTTCGGCCTACCGCAAGACGGATGCCTTTTCTGTTGTGCCTTCTGGGCCCAAGAAGGGTTTTGCTCCTGCCAAATCTTCCCTTAGTAAGTGGATACGTCAGGCCATCTTTGGGGCCTATATGGCTAAGGGGAGGGTTCCCCCTTTTCGTGTCACCGCTCATTCTACTCGAGCTATTGGAGCTTCCTGGGCTTTTCAGCACCAGGCTTCTGTTGAACAAGTTTGCAAGGCTGCGACTTGGTCTTCTGTGCATACTTTTTCTAAGTTTTACAAGGTTGATGTGCGGGCCTCAGCGGATGCTGCTTTTGGCCTCAAAATTCTGCAAGCTGCAGTAATTTAAGTTATGCATTATTCCTTGGGGATCCCCATTATAGACACTATTGGATGTCCCAAGTGTCATGAATATTTGGAAGTGGAGAGTGTGACATACTAGGAATAATACCATTTTGTGAGTACTCGCCTGTAAAATGGTTATTACGAGTATGTCACACACCACACTTCCCCCGCCCTTTTTTGTTCTAAGGGATCCTTTTATATGGTGATTATTATTTTCAAACTATTTTTCAATTATTGAATATAATTTGCTCTTCCTGGTTCTTCACTGCTTTTTAACCCTTTAAGTGCTAGCCTACCTGGAGTTTTTGTCACCCTTTGTTGCCAGACTATTCTGCACTATTATGCACTCCCCATGTTCAAATGTGATTTTTGAAGGGATTTCCCAGGAAAATTATATATTGTTTTTTTCAGTCTGGGCTTTAACATGAAATGTCTTGTTTGTCATTTTTTAGGTGTATTCTCAATATTTTTGGGTGAAATATGTGCAAAAAAATATATATATATTTTTTACAATTTGTATTTTTTTTTGTAATAAAAAATGTAAGTTTGTCAATAAAATCTTATTGCGTGTGAAATCCCAATTTCTCCCGGCTACAGCGATACCACATATGTATAGGTAGACACCCTTTCCTGCCCAGGAGACTCCCCCAAACTGAAACAGCGCTTTAGGGGATTTTCAGATAAAATACAACTATGCTATGCAATATGCGCACCTTGCAGTTTTTCCAGAAAAACAACCCTTTACATTTGAAATACCCCCTCCAAACTATATATTCCCTAGAAGTACACACCTCAGGCTTTCTAGGTGTACCAGGCTTGTTGATGTGGCCATAGTTTTCTGGAAGTAATCCCTCAATGGATTCTTTGGTTGCAAAAAGTTTCCCTAAAAAGATAAAAAAGCAGAATCAAAGCCACATTTTCCTAAAAAAACTATATACAAACAAGAAAAAACAAGTTTAATCTGAAAACGCAACATCCTCCGAACATAACGATACCCAACATGCATTGCTACTGTCAAGGGAAGAGTTGCCAAATACCCCAAAGTAAAGCATGTGCGTAACGGTAATTTTACTTGAAAATTTCAGCTCTGCAGACAAAGTGCGCACCTTGCAATTTTTCAAGCAAAACAACCCTTTACATTTGAAATACCCCCAACAAACTATATATTCTCTGGAAGTACACATGTTAAGCTTTCTAAGCGTACCCAGCTTGTTCTAGTGGGCTCATCTTTCTGGAATTATTTCCTCAAAGAATTCTTTGGTTGCGCAGGGTTTCCCTAAAAAAATTATAAAAAAGCTGAATAAAAAACAGCTTTTCCTAAAATATAAATATGCAAACCAGAAAAAAACAAGCTAAGTCTGAAAGCGCAAGGTCCCCCGAACAGAACAATACCCAACATGCATAGCTACTTTTAACCCTTTTAATTGCCAGCCTACTTGAGATTTTGTCACCCTCTGTTGACAGGTCATTTTTCCCCATTTTGCGCCATGTTTTGCGCCATGTTTTGCGCCATTTTTGCTGGAACTTTCAAGAAAATGATATATATATTTTTTTGCAGCAGAGTTTAGGCTTTAACATGAAATGTCTTGTTTGTAAATTTTATTTTATTTTTTTACAATATTAAGTAAATAAAATAAATAAATAATTTTTTTTAGAAAATTGACTCCTTTATTTTAAATAAAAAATTTATTTTATTAAGGAAAACCATATTGCATGTGTGAGCTCCATTTCTACCAATTAGAACTGTACCACATATTTATCGGTAGCCCCCCGTTCCTGCCCAGGAGACCCCCTAACTGAAACAAGTACTTTATAACATTCACAAATAAAATACGAATAATGGACCCCTTACCAGTTCACAAGGGGTTAAATGTAAAAAAAAAACAGACACACACAGAAAAAAAAATATTAATTTACCTCCCATCCATCCTGGAGCACTGTGTCCCTCGGGCGATCACTGGCTTCTGCTCACCTGCTGGAAGCCTTTTATAGCTGCTGGGTGACAGAACACAAAGGGTTAATAAAAAAAAAAAAGACATAGGGTCCCTCCTCCGGGGGGGCTTGTAGGAACAAGGCGCAGGGGCCAGCTTTTGTGGCCCCTGGCCCTGCAGGCTACAAGCCCGCATAGCCCGTGGGCCCGGGCTCTTCCGCCCCCCCCCTGGCCTTTGGGGAGGCAGGTAATGGGGGTGCCGGGGGTTAATGGCAAGTCAGCCGCTAGCGCAGGTGACTCGCCATCCCCCCAGCCTTGTGAACTGGTATAGGGGTCATGGACCCCTTACCAGTTCACAAGGGGTTAAAAGTAAAAAATAATGACACAGACACATAAGAAAAAAATCTTTTTTTTTTTTTTTACTGTACTCGCCTCCGATCCGGCGTCCCTCGCCGCTGTCATGTTACTGACAGATGCCGGTGGTGATCGGCGCAGGGTGGGTGACAGGCGAGGGGGCTCCGATCGGAGCCTCCTCGCCTGACACCCGCCCTGCTCCGATCACCACCGGCATCTGACAGATGCCGGAGCTCGGGGGTGGGTATAGGAGGAGCGGGATGACGTCATCCCGCTCCTCCCACAATGCGCGGTGCTAGGGGACGGCCACCATTACAAGAGGTGAGGACCCGGAAGAGGGTCCTCACCTGAAGCCTGCGCAGCCCAGGGGGGGGATCGGACCCCCCCCCCGGTGAAGAGGAGACCCAGGGAGAAAGCTCGGGCGCGGAGGTGAGTAAATTACAGTTTGTTTTTTTTGTTTTTTTTTTACAGGGGCGATGTCAGCGCTGGAAACGGGGGGGGGGGGGGGGGCAGCTGGTTTCGGGCCCCCTCCTGAAGACTGAGTACGACGGGGGGGGGATCGGATGCCCCCCCCCCCCAGGAAGAGGGGACCCCAAGCTTCACGGGGATACCAGAGGTTTTTTTTCTATTTTTTAACTGTTAGGGGGAAATGCCAGGCACGTAGTTTCTTAACGGTAGGAGAAGCAACCACGTAGAAACTACGTGCTTGCCATTTAAAGGGTTAAAAAGACTGAGGAATAGTGGGAGGAACCCACTACTTATGGACCAGGAGGGTCTCCTTTTTCCATGTCATCTCTGAAAGATCGCCCTCTACAGGCCAGGTTCCCAAGTCATGAATATTTGGAAGTGGGGTGTGTGACATACTCGTAATAACCATTTTACAGGTGAGTACTCACAAAATGGTATTTTTGTGCTTGTTGTGTCTTGCAGGCGGGTCACTTTGACTGTGGTTCTCTCATTGCCAATCTCCCAACTTCCCTAGCGGGTTTTAGGGGGCATACCACTAAGGGTGGCTATAGTTAGCTGTGTCCCTGTACTGGCTTGCGCCTGTATCAAAAATCACCATATAGAGGCTTCCGGGGATAATGTGCTTGAGGTTCCTTCGGGACAAGCCCAATTGTGTATTGTGTGTGGGGTATCCCCTGTGAGTGACGGTGTCGGGGTATGTGTGCCCTGCGCCCAGCAGGTACTTGCGCTACAGCCTGGGGCGTCTGCTACGGGCCCTGGTGCTGCGCTCCCTTCGCTTCGCCTACAACCCCACGTTTGCATTTGACTCCCAGTGAGGGGCACACTAGCGGGGAGTCACAATATGACTTGGCTGCATGGATGGCCAGCATTGAAAAGCATTTTGCTGGGTCAGCCCTGTGTAATGCTGCTGCCAAGAAGCGGCATTTATCTCCCCCTGCTTCCCTCTTTCCTGTTGAGGATGAGGGACCTTACTCATTGTCTGGCCTTTACCCCCTTGAGGAGGGGGAGTTGTTCTCTGATTCAGAAACCTCTGAGGATTCTCCTTTTGGAGAAGACCCATGGTCCTCAGATGACACTGACAGGTTATTGACTCACATTTTTGAAGTGCTTTGTATTTCCCCTCCTGCCGTGGCTCCACAGTAGCAGGGTGAGCTTTTCCATACTGTTAAACCTCGTTTGGAGTTCCCTGAACAGAGTCACTTTAATAATCAGGTGCTCAAAGAGTGGGAACGGCCTAATAAACTTCCTGGGTGCCCAAGAGTTGGGACAGGGGGTATCCCTTTCCTGCTGATGTAATTAAGCGTTGGTCATGTCCTCCCGAGGTGGACGCGCCTGTTTTAGGGTTGTCTAATACATCTGTCATGCATTCTCCTGACACTACTACCCTGCGGGATGGTGAGAACCGGCGCATGGACCAGCTGTCCTGTCATGCTTTTGCCTGTGTGGGGACTGCGCTGCGCCCAGTTTGTGCCTCTGCCATAATGGTTATTGCTATTAAAGGGCTGCTTAAACCGGACCTTCACCATGATTTAATGAAAAGCCCAAACTCTTAAAAAACAATTCCTCAGCATCTAAAATTAATATATTTTACATGTTTAGTCACTAATTTATTATACTTTTCCCCACTGGGCTGCAACTCTGTTCGGGAATTTAGGATACGGGCGCCGCCATCTTGACTCAGAAGCATCACACTTACTGAGGAGAGGAGAGTGGGATAAGGTACAGGGGGGTGGGTTATAGCTGTGCTTTGCTCAGACAGAGCAGAGCTGGGGTCAGGGAAAGGTCAGCAGTCCCAGAATGCAGAGCAGCACAGTCACTTCCTGTTTGCAGGCACTTCCTGTTTGCAGGCTGCCTGCAAAAATGGCAGCTTCCATAAGCCGCCATCTTGGATGTTTAAAGGCTTATAAAATGCAGTAGATGCAGGTAGGATGATTTTTAATGTGAGCAATCTGTATGTACAAGGTGTGGGAAACATATAAGATAGACTCTTATTTAGAGTGAAGGTCCGCTTTAAGTGTCTCTTAGATGGGACCTCTGATGACACGGGAGGAGAGGATTATAGATCTCTTCTGCTTTGCTATGAATTTGTTGCATATATTCTTGCTGCCATGGATGATGCCATTAGAATGTGTACTAGGACCTCTGCCCTTCTGGTGGCTATACGACGCTCTGTCTGGGTACGTCAGTGGGTAGCTGATAATGCTGCTAAGAAGGCTCTCACTGTGTTTCCTTTTAAGGGGCTGCGGCTCTTTGGTGAACGCTTGGACCTGTTTGCCAGGGGCGGTAGGTTATCACAACGTAGGAAGCCATCTCGGCCCTTTCGGGGGACTGGTGCCTCTCTCCCCTCCTTCCGCGCTTCCAGGGCTGGTCGAGGAGTTTCCTTTGCTGGAGCACACGGAGACTATTGGGGCAGGGGTAGAGGACGTGGCCGGCCTGGCCTCTCATGCTCAAATCCTCCCCCAAGCCTCCTCAGGCATGAGGAGGAGGCTCAAAACCCCCTGTCAGCTCAGGGCTTGCGGTCCCAAACCTTCTGGAGTTGGGGGTCATCTGCCCTGTGCCTCTCAGGGAAAGGGGCAGAGGCTTCTACTCCCAATCTATTCACTGTTCCCAAAAAGGATGGGTCCCTCAGGCCCATACTGGATTTAAAGCACCTCAACAACAAGTTTGTCATTTTCAAGAATTTTCGCATGGAGACCCTACGCTCAGCAGTCAATACTCTGCGCCCGGGCGACTTCATGACATCCGTAGACATCAAAGACGCTAACCTTCATGTACCAATTTTCCCAGGTCATCAGAAATTTCTCAGGTTTGCTCTGGAGGATCAGCACTACCAATTTGCGGCCTTACCTTACGGTATCACCTCTGCTTCCAGGGTATTCACCAAGGTGCTGGCGGATGTGATGGCTCATGTGATGGCTCTGTTGAGATCTCAGGGCATTCGCATCCTTCCTAATTTGGACGACATTCTGATCTCGTCCCAGTCCTTCCATCAGGCAGAACTGGATACCCAGATGGTGGTGTCCACACTAGAATCCTTCGGCTGGGTGATCAACCATCCCAAGTCTTTTCTGTTCCCGTCGCTGGTGAGGTCCTTTCTGGGCATGACTCTGGATACATCTCAGGTCAAGATTTTTCTCCCTCAACAGAAGGTGGAGAGTCTTCAAGCTCACGCCGTTTCTTCTTTCTTGTCCTCATCCCTCCATCCGGCAGGGGATGCATCTGGTGGGCCTGATGGTGTCTTGCTTCGAGGCGGTACCCTATGCTCAGTTTCACATGAGACCTCTGCAGCTTCACCTCTTATCAGTGTGGGATGGGGACCCTGTGTCCTTGGATCAGGTGTTTGCTCTGTCCCCCCTGGCCAGACGGTCCCTCTCGTGGTGGCTGGACTCAAGGAACCTCTTGATGGGCAGAACCTTTCTGTCCCCTTGCTGGGACTGTCACCACAGATGCCAGTCTGACAGGTTGGGAGGGCTTCTGGAAGTCCTTGAAATTCCAGGGTCAGTGGGGCCCCCAGGAGGCCCATACTCCTATCAACATTCTGGAACTGAGGGCGGTAAGGTTGGTTCTCGCCCAATTGACCCCTCACCTTCGGGGTCGGGCTGTTCAGATCCACTCGGACAACCAGACGGCGGTTGCCTACATCAATCATCAGGGAGGGACCTGGAGCAAGAGGGCCCTCAAGAAAGTGTCTCTGATACTGTCATGGGCGGAGGAGAATATTCCCTGCATCTCGGCAGTGTACATCCCGGGGGTGGAAAATCTGGAGGTGGACTCTGTGAGCAGGGGGACTTCTCGTCTGGGAGAATGGTCCCTCAGCAGCAGGGTGTTTCGCTCCCTTTGCCATCGCTGGGGTCAGCCGGATGTGGATCTGTTTGCGTCCCGTTACAATCACAAGCTTCCACTCTTAGTCTCTCTGTCCCAGGACCTTCTGGCCTTAGCCATGGATGCACTAGCAATGTCTTGGAAGAGCTTTCGGATCCTCTGTGTTCCCTCCGTTTCCTCTGCTGGGAAGGGTCCTGCGCAAGATAGCCCAGGAAGGGGTGCCAACTATCCTGGTGGCTCCCTGTTGGCCAAGAAGGGTGTGGTTCGCAGACATTGTGCAGCTGGCAGTAGATCAATACTTCCTGCCCAAGGTTCCAGTTTACAAACGCTGGCTTTAACTGCCTGGCTGCTGAGACCTCCATTTTGATGGAAAAGGGGCTGCCTGCCTCTGTTGTCACTACCATGATTCGGGCTAGGAAGAAGTCCTCGTCCTTTATCTACTATAGGGTATGGCATGCTTACATTGCCTGGTGTGAGTCTAAGTCTCTTCCCTGTCGGGTGTTTTCTATTCCCAGGATCCTGGAATTCTTGTTGCATGGTTTGAATTTGGGCCTTCAACTTAGTACTTTCAAGGGACATGTTTCAGCCTTGGCTATTTTCTTCCAAAGATCGTTTGCCAACCACCATTTGGTTAAGACTTTTTTCCAGGGGGTTACTCATGTGCGCCCGCCACGTAAGCCTATGTTACCAGTCTGGGATTTGAATTTGGTTTTATCTGCTTTGCAGGGTCCTCCTTTTGAGCCTCTACATGAGGCTGCTTTGCCTATTTTGACCCTTAAGGTAGCCTTTTTGGTGGCTATCACTTCTGTTAGGCGTGTTTCTGAGTTGGCGACGCTTTCTATTAAACCTCCTTACTTTGAGCGACACCAGGACAAGGTGGTGTTTCGGTATAAGCCAGATTTCCTGCCTAAGTGTCTGCATTTCATCTCAATCAGGACATTGTTTTGCCTTCATTGTGTCCTAATCCTGCTAATTCCAAGGAGTGGACTCTGCATTCCTTGGATGTGGTCAGGGTTCTGAAGTTTTATTTGGTAGCTACTGAATCATTCAGGAAGACTGATGCTCTTTTTGTTCTCCCTTCTGGACCTAGGAAGGGTTTGCCTCCAGCAAGTGGATCCGTCAGGCGGTGGTGCAAGCCTATTCTGCTAATCGAAAGGAACCTCCCTTCCGCCTTACTGCTCATTCCACTCGTGCTATTGGTGCCTCCTGGGCCTTTCAGCACCAGGCTTCTGTTGAACAAATTTGTAAGGCCGCTACTTGGTCTTCTGTTCATACTTTTTCTAAGTTTAGTACAGGGTTGATGGGTTTGGGATGCCCCAGGGGAAGGCCAGCCCTGCAGTCTTTTAGATTCCAGGAGCGGGTTTTGTTTAGCTTTAATTTAATGTTTGAACATTTGAATGGTGTTAAAGACTCCTGCAATACCTTAATTTTACCTGTAGATGTCAGAATTGTTCTATCGGAAGAATTCAGGCAAAACATAAATGTTGCAATTTACGCATTTTTAGCTTTTTCTCATGAGTTTGTGTAGCATCCAATCAAATTCAGCCTTGTCCTGGAAAATGACAAATGGAGTAAACGTATTTTCATTTAATTTTGTTTACGAGCTGTGATGCAAATGAATGGCATGAATTTTGTTTCTTTTTTTGGTCCTTTTTCCCTTTGTCCCACTTCTATACTGTATTCATTATAAAGGAAATCTGTACTTTACTACCCAGAGTTGCTGAATGTAGATACACCTGCTCTGGAGTGATTTGCATAGTAAAGTACTACCACTTTCCTTGTCTTTTCATAAAATAGACACGCGGTAAGAGCAGCAAGGTAACTGTCGTTACTGGCCACCATCTGGCTATTGTAGTTGCCTGAACATCCTTCTTTAATGCTTACACACTTGAAATACATTACACATACATTTGTACATATGTTCATGGTCACTGTTGTTAAGAAAGGCCTTCCTATTAGTGACAGAGTGGCGATGCATTTCAAATTTCGAGTCATTTCTGTCTGGAGGTCCACTTTAGAGTCCTAGCAAAGCAAGCAAGGTGGTTCCATGCAGATCAAGCTTAAAGTGGATTTAAACCAGGCCTAGCATCTATAAGATGCAAGCACCGTTTAAACAACCATCCGAGTTACCCTAATGTTTTGACGTGCCAACCGCGCATGCACGGACAGTGACTAATCGCAAGCGTGGCTAGACCTCCTTTCAGTTTTTCCAGCCGAACGTTAATATGCACAGCTACAGATGCTGATTGGAGGAGAGCAGCACCATGAGAACGCCATCTCCATGTGCCTCTCTTCCATTTCCTGCAATGCAGGGTAAACACCATAACAGAGCTTCAAATGTTACCCTCCTTTCAATTTCACTTCAGAACCACCAAAAAAAGTGTACAACGGCCACTCTGTCCCTTGATGCTGTCAGCGGGAGTGTGTCTCACAGGCTGCAGAGGTCCCACAGCTGTCTCTGACCATGGCAGAGCATGCGTATAACTTGTAAACCTGTGCTATGACATGCCTTTCCTAGCTCACCAATGACCCAGAAACCAAAGAAATTGGCTTGGAATATATACATTATTACATATAATCAGAGATTTTGAGATGAGATGCTTTGAAATGGCTGCTTCTGCATTGTTCCCAAGTGGGGTAAGGTGGTAGGAAGTTAGTGTGTGTCTGGAAGGGCACCTTACCTGTGCCTCAAAATCTGAGGTGATCAGGTTTTCTAGCCATGGTTCATACTTGGTCACAGAGCGAACCCGCTGACCCATTAATGTTCTACTAAAGGCAAGCGCAAATGTCCCATTGTCTTCGGCTACACATTGCACTGTTCTTAAAGCGGTCCTTCACTCTGAATAAGAGTCTATCTTATATATTTCCCACACCCTGTACATACAGATTGCTCACATTAAAAATCATCCTACCTGCATCTACTGCATGTTAGAAGCCTTTAACATCCAAGATGGCGGCTCATGTAACATCAGGCAGCCTGCAAACAGGAAGTGCCTTCTGACTATGCTGCTCTGCATTCTGGGATTGCTGACCTTTTCTTGACCCCAGATCTGCTCTGTCTGAGCAAAGCACAGCTATAAACCGCCCCCCTGTAATTTATCCTGCTCTCCTCTCCTCAGTAAGTGTGATGCCTCTTGAGTCAAGATGGCGGCGCCCGTATCCTAAAGTCCTGAACAGAGTTGCAGCCCAGTGGCGGGAAAGAATAATAAGTACAGGTCCTTCTCAAAAAATTAGCATATAGTGCTAAAGTTCATTATTTTCCATAAGGAAATGATAAAAAACTTTCATATATTTGAGATTCATTGCACACCAACTGAAATTTTTTGCAGGTCTTTTTGTTCTAATACTGATGATTTTGCCATACAGCTCATGAAAACCCCAAAATCCTATCTCAAAAAATTAGCATATTTCATCCGACCAATAAAAGAAAAGTGTTTTTAATAAAAAAAAAGTCAACCTTCAAATAATTATGTTCAGTTATGCACTCAATACTTGGTCGGGAATCCTTTTGCAGAAATGACTGCTTCAATGCGGCGTGGCATGGAGGCAATCACCCTGTGGCACTGCTGAGGTGTTATGGAGGCCGATGATGCTTCAATAGCGGCCTTAAGCTCAACCAGAGTGTTGGGTCTTGCGTCTCTCAACTTTCTCTTCACAATATTCCACAGATTCTCTATGGGGTTCAGGTCAGGAGAGTTGGCAGGCCAATTGAGCACAGTAATACCATGGTCAGTAAACCATTTACCAGTGGTTTTGGCACTGTGAGCAGGTGCCAGGTCGTGCTGAAAAATGCAAACTTCAACTCCATAAAGCTTTTCAGCCGATGGAAGCATGAAGTGCTCCAAAATCTCCTGATAGCTAGCTGCATTGACCCTGCCCTTTATAAAACACAGTCGACCAACACCAGCAGCTGACATGGCACCCCAGACCATCACTGACTGTGGGTACTTGACACTGGACTTCAGGCATTTTGGCATTTCCTTCTCCCCAGTCTTCCTCCAGACTCTGGCACCTTGATTTAAAAAATGACATGCAAAATTTGCTTTCATCAGAAAAAAGTTCTTGGGACCACTGAGCAGGCTCTTCTGCCGCTGTTTCTGGTTCAAAAGTGGCTTGACCTGGGGAATGCGGCACCTGTAGCCCATCTCCTGCACACGCCTGTGCACGGTGGCTCTGGATGTTTCTACTCCAGACTCAGTCCACTGCTTCCGCAGGTCCCCCAAGGTCTGGAATCGGTCCTTCTCCACAATCTTCCTCAGGGTCCGGTCACCTCTTCTCGTTGTGCAGCGTTTTCTGACACATTTTTTCCTTCCCACAGACTTCCCATTGAGGTGCCTTGATACAGCACTCTGGGAACAGCCTATTTGTTCAGAAATTTCTTTCTGGGTCTTACCCTCTTGCTTGAGGGTGTCAATGATGGCCTTCTGGACAGCAGTCAGGTCGTCAGTCTTGCCCATGATGGCGGTTTGGAGTAATGAACCAGGCTGGACTTTTTTAAAAGCCTCAGGAATCTTTTGCAGGTGTTTAGAGTTATTTAGTTGATTCAGATGATTAGGTTAATAGCTCGTTTAGAGAACCTTTTCATGATATGCTAATTTTTTGAGATAGGATTTGGGGGTTTTCATGAGCTGTATGGCAAAATCATCAGTATTAAAACAGTACAAAAAAAAAGTCCTGAAAAATTTCAGTTGGTGTGCAATGAATCTCAAATATATGCAAGTTTAATTTTTATCATTTCATTATGGAAAATAATTAACTTTAGCACTATATGCTAATTTTTTGAGAAGGACCTGTAAGTGACTAAAAACTTAATATATATTAACTTTAGTTTATTAAGGGTTTGGGCTTTTCAATAAATCATGGTGAAGGTCCAGTTTAAAGATTTGGGTGCCTGGGGGAAAGGACCAAAATCCGGGATAGTCAAAATTTGTCTTCTTCCAGGTCCTATGGCATATGTGCGCCCGCACGTCCAATCAGCGCGCTCGGAGCAGCTGATGTCACGCCGTCTAAGGCTTTGCCTAAGAGCAGCGGCTTTGAGCGTGCTGATGGCTGCATCCTCCACTACCCTCTAACAGGGAGTGTGCCTCACATGCCCTGCTAGAGGGACACCGGGGATGCGGCCGTGGCTCGCACTTGCACTGTTGGTCCAGGAGACAAGGTAAGTGAATGAGGCGACCTGGGGGGTTCCACACAATTTTGGATGCCCCTTTGGGGTAATCAATCGGCGTGGTCGTTTTGGTCCACTTTAACTTCAATCCGTTTTCAAAAAGACTGTGCAGTTCCTAAGTTAAGTATTAGAGCATTGGAGATTCATAGAAAACATAAAGAGAAACCGTGTGTGTGGCAACATTGATGTGATGTAAGCACACTGTGATGAATGTGAAAGGAGGGCAGAGATTCAAAGCTGTAGAGAGAGGCAGCTAATCAGGACCTCGGGGCAGAGAGTGGGAGGAGTTCCCATTTTTGGTCCACTGAAGGTTGATTGATGGACCAGGTCAGCGGGGTGGGGACAGAAAGCTGAATGAGTGAAGTGATTTTCCTAACTAAGGAGACAGAAGAGAAAGTACAATGCTCGAGCCACTCCATGATAGTTAAGCTACTGATATTTATTTTTTAACTTTTGACTTGGCAATTGCTTTAACTTAAATCGGGGCCAGAAGGGCCAATAGACGGCACTGGAGTTTGGGACCAGGTACTGTTTTTTTTTTTTTTTTTATTTGTTAACCTGCATCCTGCTCCTGATCATATTAGACTGGACTTTTGCTTTAACTGATCTGATCTGGGAAAAGTCCACCAAAGTGTACTGTACTGATCTCTTGCCCGGATACTCCACTGGTGGTGGAGATTTAGCGGGGCCAGGCAATTTGGCAGAGATGCTTGACCTAGTTGAAATGAGCCATTGTCCCTTCCACTCCCCCACCCTTTTCCTTTCTAAACAACAGAATAATATAAGTGGGGTTGAGGTCTTTTTTTTTTTTTTTGTGTCTCTTTGTGTTCTTCTGTGTAAAATGTTGAAACTTTATCCTAGTAGCAGATGACTCCCTGGTCAGAACTTTTTCCCTGGCTTTCAAGAGACATATACATTTTGTTACCATTTTGATTCATGTTTATTCCTACGTGCCAATAAAACCAGTGAATATATGTTGAGAAGTGGCTGACAGAAGCGGTAATGTGAAGATCACTCGGTTAGTTGACTGTAGACTGTACCAGGCCTTCCCATCTGCTCCAGTCATTGATGGTTTGAACGCCATATAGTTTTCATGGCTGATGTACATTTATAGATTTTCCAGATCTAAATTGCTAAAAATTATAGGCAGGATATCGATGCCTTTAGTGTCCTTACAGATTTAGGATTTTGGCTTAGTTAATATGGTCTAGACTAAGATGTAAGTTATTGTCATTAGGTAGACATACGGCTAAGCTGTGTATATGTCTGTGTATGGACGATTATGGCTGAGGGCCACAACAGTATATCAGTTGGCTAATGTTTTCGAATAAAAACATTTTAAAGATGCAACAGGTGGAAATACTACTTTACCCGCTTGCAACTTTTCCTAATTTTTAGGGCAAATGCCAAACACCCAGATTTTCACACACCAAATAAGCTGGAACAGGAAAGTATCTGTTTCCCAAAAGTCACAACACTCCAACCATTTGCCAGGTGCCATGTGAGACACTCTGAAGTTAACTGGAAAAAGATTCTAGGATCAAGTTTCGTAATAATCTATTTAAAATAACCTAAACATGGCACATAAAGGTATCAGACCAGCTTAGCGTTTCCATTTGCTCATGTCTTTTAACCCTTCATCTGAATTGTAAGCAATCCAGGACTGGTGCAGTAGTCCATATTACTAGCTGCCTATTATTGGTTCTTCAAACGGTCAAAATGTACTTTATTAAACATGTCTATGTCTGATCCAGACATTTTCAGTATTGCATCACACATTCTCCATAGCAATAAGAGATTTCCATCTCTTGTAGAACAGGTGCTACACTTTCAGTTGTGGCTAAAGTACACTAGGCCTACTCTTTTAAAAGTACCCAAACTATTAAAAACAGATGTAATGTCTTTGAAATCCATATCCTGAGAGCCGAGATGCACCAGCAGGATCGCCATTGCTGGCAGCCCCTGTAATTGTGGATTTAGGACAAATAGACGAGGATTTGTATAAGTGGTTCTGTTCACTCCAACTGGCCAAGTAGGTGACTGGGCTGCTAAATACTTACTGCTGATTCCTTTATGTTTTCTTAGATGTGATTCAATTCTTCATCCAGTCAGTTAAAAGAAAACACTACATTGCTTGGAGGCTATTCAGAAACCTGCTGCTTTTGATTTCCTACATGAGGGCCACTGCTTTAAGTACTTGGCTCTAGCTGAACAGCAACAGTTCTGTAGTTTAGAGGCTGCCAAGCATTGCCCTGATATTTTTCTTTTAAAAGGCTTTGTGTGTCTGAACCTATGGGGCATTGGGGCGTTCCACAGCTTCAGACTTTGTATAACAAGCTCTGGCTGTTTCAGACAACTCCAAAATCCTAAATATTGACGTCTTCATTGGATTATTACCTCTGTTTTGATTGTTGACCTGCAGATCACTAGTTACAGTTTTGTTCACATTTGTCTCCTGGTAAAGGTTCTTGTGGGAGTTTTGTTTTTCACAGAAATGCAATATGGTTCTCCAGGGTGTTCATAGACTCCTCAGTAGGCCATTCAGCCTATCTTTTCTTGGGTTAGTTTGACACTGCTTAGAGAATTGCCAAAGCCCTGCATCAACATGACTTTGAATGTTCTAAATTCACCCTTATACTTGCCCTGTGTGCTGCAAGCGGATATAAACAGAGGAGCTTCATTTACATATTTAATCTGACGTTTCCAATTCAGCTCTGGGTATAACTTTCCTTTAGTTTTAGACTGAACTAATACATCATTTTCGCCAACTTTAAGGATTTTTTTTTTTTTGCTTTGGACACTATTTTAGGCCTGTAACACCTCCAAGTATGTCCTGTTTTATAACCACAGACCTAAAATGAGGTCAGCTCTACTCAATGGAGTCAAAAATGGTAGCAAAGATGTAGAACTCTTGTGGTTGAAGCACAAAGACCGTGACCGCTTTTGGTTTATGTACTGTAAGTAGGGCAATGGACATCTCTGGATGTTGAGTTTTTATTATAGAAATAAATTCTCTCACTTTAACCAGAAGGTAGTTAATCAAATGCCTGGATTCCGCTGCCCACAATTAAAGGTTTGGAGCAAAGATGCTTTCCAATATGAAATACTGTCTTTAGTAAATGGGGTCCAAAGTAGAGACTAAGCTGGTAAGATTGATATGAAGTTTGCTCAAACTACTTGGAGATCATTTTGTTAGCAGCATGTTACAAGTGTAACTCCACATTCATTCATGTCCCCTTTGATTATGTTACTATTCCTACTAGCTGTGTGTTCCACACTGAACACTAGATGTCACAGTTACAACAGGAGCCTGAGAGGTTACTAGGGGCCTGGTGGAAATTCAACTATGTATCACTGCATTTAAAATATCACTGTTTCCACATAGTATATGCCAGAAAAAATCTGATACAGTGTGATATATAGAAGCAAGGAACAACTGGAATAATGAAATTTCAAAACGAAGTCTTTTTAAAGGTTGGTTGTAACAATTCTGCGGGGTATTGTAAATGCCTCAGGTGCACTTGATACCTCTGTTACGTTCCTGGCGTCCACATAGAGTTTTTATGGAAAGATGGATTGAAGTTCAATTTAAGAATATTCGGTAATCCCTCTCAGGACACACTGTAACAGCTGCTATTTCTGCGATGCAGCAAATCGATTCCATACAGCAGTCACTAATACTTGCGACTGGCTTCTGATACGAAATTCCAGAGGGTACTCGCCTGGCGTGGCCAAAGAAAACAGCATCATCGGTGCAAATATGTAGCTTCATTTGCAGCCCTTGAAATACAGTCACTATGGTCCAGAACTATATTAATGTTTCGTTAGTCAGTATTTCATCAGCTCTTTCCTTTGCATCTGACAGGGAACTCATTATATGTGCTTTATGGCTAAAATGAAAGGAAAACTTCATTCCGAGCCCAGTCTTTTATGCTAGGCATACACATTGCAATTTTTTGTGTTCAATGTTTAAATTTATTTTTTTTTAAATAAATGCGAGCTGAACCATCATGTCAGCAAAACAAATGCACGTTTAAATGAATGCTGATATGTAAGTGCCTGGCAAATAGAACTGTCAACGGTGAATGCAATAATCCAGTTTACATCTAGTACAATAAAAAAGCGAAATATCTGCCTTATCTTTTATGTAAAAAAAAGACAACTTTGATTGTTAAAGTAGGGTGCAGCCATTGGCAGGTCATCATCAAGAAGAAAAGGGCGACAGCACTCAAACCCTTAGATCATTCAACAGTAATAGAAAAAATAGCCAAACTTTTTGGGGCAGCATAATTTTTGTCGACACATAATGCAAGACAACAAAGGGTTAATGTGACACATTTCATATTCCCACTGGACATCCTGAAACGTATTAGTGATATAGAATATAGACTAAATACTTTGATAAACCAATGCAACATAATAGTCTGGACTCTGCACCCCTCAAGGCTGCACCATTATCCTTAAAAGGAATTTCCAGGCTTAGTGTAAAATCAAAGCATTGTTTCCTTACTTACTATTCATCTGATGTATCCATAGCTAAATAAAGCTATTGTCGCTAAGGTAACCCCCCACATGCATTTGTATGCCTTTCACATGTGGGACAGGCTACTAACTGTGGTGAAAAATGATTCCTGTTTTATACTAGAAGTTTACTGCTGCTCGGTCATGAATACGACTTTTGTAATAGCAATACAAGTCTGCTTTATAGAGAAACACTGGCAACTGCAGGCATGTCTATAGAACAAGAAACTTATTTCATACCAACAATTGGCTACTGTGATTACAGATTAGAATTCAACTTTTGGGGAGGAAAAATTATGCTGTTTTAGGGTCGTCCTAATCTGTAAAATGCATCACCCAAGATTATACAGTTGCCACTACAGTCCCAGGCTGGCGGCCCACCACATCACCACTAGTAGGGTAATGCTAGGCATACACATGTCCATCTACTTGTTAAGAGGCATATCTTCGGCCACCCACCCAATTGCGTTGAAATATTGCTGTTGCTAAGAGTTGGCACATGGGCTTCCCAATTCAGTTTTTTTTAAAAGTGGTTCTGCCATACTGCATATTACTTACTCGCATCGGTCCACTGGATTTTCTGGTAAAAGTGGATACATTTTGAAAAGTAACGTTTAGAACCCTTATCCATCCAGTGAAGGGTTATACTGACACACACATTCACACCCCACCAATATTAAAATGTTGTTTATAAATTGCTGTCCTATTGCAATACCGCATATGTAAAAAAGCATTGTTCAGAAGTGCAACTGAACATCAGTGAATGAAACTCCGAGACCGACACCCAAGCGGTTTGTCCGGTGCCCAATTTTTTTTGTGATTGATTGAAAGCAAACCCTGCTAACAATGTTCCAGCATCCAGCGGAAAGCCTTCCCAGAAGAGGCTGCTCTACCAAAGGGAGGATCAACTTCATGTTAATGGTTTCAGAATAAGATGTTGTACATATTGCATTTCTGGATCCATTTGGAGATTGCAATAATGGTGCTGAAAAACATTAGCCAAATTTTGTGAGGTTTGTTTGTTCATTTGACAAAAGGTTAGGTAGGGTGAGTGATTTTTTTAATACAGATGGTTGCTGCCGAAGTGCTGTTTTGAGAAGTGTAAATATCTATAAAGTTATTAGTTTAGTAACATATTAGTAATAGCATTATTACTGAGTGCTAATGATAAATAGTGCAGATATGCAGTGTCCTGTCTCTTTAAAATCCTACTGCAAAATATATTTAATGTACATAAGTATTGAATGTCAGGTTCAAAAGACATAAGGGCCAGGTGCTTGCATGCAAGAAGTCATCCAGATTTGGAATGCCCTGTGTGTCAAACCCAGTATCCCTGGCTTCTCTGTAGCTGTGGCACATTCCCATGCCTGGCCATTCAGATAGGCTTGAGCTGAAGCCCTCGCCAGTCCACAGAAAAGCTGAGGATGGGGCCAACGGGCTGGGCACATCAGCCAGCATTCTTAAGAGCAGTCAATTGGCGGTGGAAAAACATGTTTTTTTTTAAATCATGCCCTAAATGAGTAACTTGGGTAGGGGGGTAAAGAGTTTTGTGCTGCTTTAAGCCTGTTGTATTTTTTACAGAAGGGGTGGACAGCACCAGTATACATAGTATAATCTGCTATTTCAAAGTATCTGAGAGGCATAGTGGAATTCATGTAAAATGAGAGCCCTAACAATTTCTTTAAATATTTTGAATGATGATTGACTAATAAATTGAGCCAAATGGCTTCCTTTAATTATTGTAAACATATTTTAGAATTTAATATGCCTGTTTTGTTTTGTTATGCTGTCATGGGTGCATGCCTCTTCATATGCCTTCTCCCCCTGTTCCCTGCTTTGGTTTTGGGTCTTTCTCTCCTACCTCTAACCCCCCTCCCCTCAGTGGGGTTGAATTGCTGTGAACGACCAGGAAAAAAGTGGTCCAGAATCCCATCTGCACTTGTCATACACTTGTCAAACCTCTTTTCTCCACCACTAGCTTAGCTACAGTACTGTTGCTCTCACTCCAGCAGTCCACCATTAGCATGGTACATCCTGGTTATTAAGTACATCCCTTAATGGGATGTGTGTACAAGGTATCTAGTCGTTGGGGTTCTTAGCTGGAGGGAAGTCAGTTGCCTAAATCTCCTTTATATTATCTAGTATAGACAAATGGTTCCGGTGTTGCATTGAGGGAACGGACAGAAAAATGATGCTCGCAGGAGCATTCCTGAACCGCGAGTCCAGAGTCTACATGTGCATTGGTTGACACCATGTTTAGCTCCACTCTGGAATCCACCCACGTTTCCTGGGCTACAGGTGCACCCAAACTGCTGCCTTTCTAGCTCTAGCCTCCTGACAAGCAAGTGCTCAGACTTGCTGTCTCAGAGCCTTTCCAAGCATCCTAGTTTTCAGTCGTTGGCTTTGATGGCATGGCTGGCAGTTGATGCCAGTGTGTTAAAGAAAAGGGGCCTTTTCCATCAGTTGAGCAAACCCTTTTGCTGCTTTTTCTAAGGTTTACAAAATATATTGGAGAGCCTAATTATGTGGGTAGAAGTTCAATGGGCTCTCCCAGAACCTGTTCTGTTTATATGATCTTGACATTCCTACAATTGTTAAGTACTCTGAGAGGACATATTCTAGCCTAGTCCGTCCATTTCCAGGGGCCATTTTTCAAGACCTTTATGCAGATTTTCATTCATCTGACTTTACAGCCTAAGCCTCCCTTGGATTTTTGGGATCGAAAACTAGTGCTCTCATACCTTGCTGTTTTCTCCCAGATCTCAATTTGTTGGCTGTGTTTGTGTTTTGCAGAAGGGTAGCCTTTCTAAGGTTTTAGAGTTGATCTCTCTAAATCCCACCCACCCGGTACTCCGCTGTAAGTTTTTTGTATGAACTTATGTTTCTGTCTGAAGGTGGGCTTGGGTTTTCATGGTCAATTTGTCCAGACCCCTCTGATACCCCCTATACCCTGTTTGCTTAAGCAAATACATTTTCATTGTTCTATGTTTCTATCACTTTAGATATTAAAGCTAGGCATTTTTTTTCTTCCCTTCTCCCCCCCAATGAAATGTGGCATGGCCTTCCATGATCCTGATTGTCAGGATGGGTGTGCACTCTACATGGGGCATTAGTGTGCAAATCTTGTAAGTAGACATATTTTTCTTGTTTCTGTTGGGGGACAACTCAAACCCTGGTACCTAAGGATGGGGGATGCTGGCAGCTGGTGTGAATTTAGACTGGGTACTTGCTTTAGGTTGCCTAATTCCATATCATGGTTGGTATTGCTTTGGACATCCCAACCTTGGATGAGTACTTGTGCCCCCACTTTCAATATTAAAAGTAAAAATGAGTAGGGCCCCTAATATATTTAGCAGTCAATACAAAGAACATCA
Source organism: Gastrophryne carolinensis (assembly GCA_027917425.1). NCBI lineage: Eukaryota > Metazoa > Chordata > Amphibia > Anura > Microhylidae > Gastrophryne > Gastrophryne carolinensis. The sequence goes on from CM051239.1 coordinate 122,729,788, forward strand.
TATAGCTGGAAATGCTGACATATAATTTGAGAGCTTTATTCTTTTTCCATTCTTGGATTAACCATGGCAGTGTCTGTAGCTGCCTTGTATAGTACAGGGCAGTTGTGAAGCACTGAAACAGACTTCAGCTTGCAATGAGGAAATTACCTGGAATTCCCTTTATATTTATTTGGGACAGTTCCATGTTAAGAAAACTAGACCCACAAGGAGATGGTTTATCATGCATGAAAGGATTTAAGTAGTCTCCCAGGACTTTTAATCCCATCAGATCCGAAAGAATGGTGCTTTGAAGCCACCATTTCTAAATATTCTTATGTGCCAAATCTCCAGCCATATTTGAAAATCTGGAAAAACTCTTGGAATATTGGAGGCAAGTAAACTTCACAAACATTCAACTACTGTAAAATGTAGTGTGCATTTATTATATATTTTAAGTTACTATTTAATATGAATCATACAATTTTGTCCTTTTGACCTGTAACTTTGTCCATCTTTCACTTGTAAGTCTCACAACCAAAGGCTGTTTTGATAAGTGACACCTCCAAGGGCTGTTTTGTGTTTGTGAAGTGTGACATTGTGCAATGGTTTAACTGTAGGCAATATGTAGACTTTGAAGTAATGTTTGCATTGTTTCAAACCTGTAGAGAGATTAAACACAGATGTATAAATATTCATTTTACTACATGTTCCCCCATTATTTCTCCTTTATGAGGCCATAATGCCCCATCTAACATTTGTCAAATTTGACGATGAAAGCAAAAGCAGGGTTACTTTCCAACATAAAAATAGTTGCATAGAGCAAATGCCGTTTGCGGCACGGCGCGCTTCCACTCGTACACTGTGTCCTTGGCGAGTCTTGTGTTTTTCTGGACCTCAGATCCGTGTTGTGTAGACCTGACAAAGGACAGAAGCCTTGTTGCCCTCCAATGGTTACTGGTGGATTTTTTAACGTTTGCAATGCGTATTCTTTCCAGACTGAGTCATTGCATTGTCATAGCTAGGACTTTTTATAGGAATATTTAGGGAATCACAAGAATGAATCACAGGCTTAGTCGATGTAAATGTGGTTCTTTCCTTGTTGTGTGGCCAAATCAAGTGTTCATTGAGTTTCCTGGTTTCCTCCCTCATTCCAGCTGTAATTATTGAAGACAGTTTTAAATGCTCAGAGGTTTGGTTTTTTTGCATGATGTCATGTAACACATTCAGTGCTGTGAAGACTCAGTTTTTTTATGCTTGAAAGAACTAGCAGAGCTATCAGCACACTCTCTAGTAATGGATATTGTTCTGCTACTTTGGCCCATTACATAGTGCCTTGTGTTGTGCTGCAGAGCCCCAACTAGCTGTAATTTGTGTGACACATGACCAGTCTTCTGAATTGTTTTTTGAAATTCCAGAATCTTAATGTTGCTTCACATGTAAGTACAAATAATAAAGCAATAATAACACATTTATAGACCATATTTCTAACTCTGGCGAGCAGCTAATTAACAAGGAACACAGAGCAAAGCCATGAAGATGACGTGTTGTTGCCTGGTCATACCTAAAGTTCGACATTCTGTGTTCTGCTTTTACACCAGTATATGAAGTTATAGTTTCAAAATGTGGCTCATTTCTCACGTTCTTACAAATTATGCATTTTAGCTCAATTCTATTTAGCATAATAAAATGTGTAATTATTAGACTACTTTACTGCCAGAGAGACCAAAAACTTCAAAATGAGAAAATGTTTATAAAGAAACTGTTGCACACAATCACAGTAATGTCAGAGCACTCTCATTGCCAGCACAGTCACAGACCTTTAAATCTTTGCTTGAAGATTGCATTTATTTACAGACCCTATAAGCAATAATAAAGGAGTATAGCCAGTCATCGGCTAAAAAAGATCCATCCCTTCGGTTAATCAGAAAGTTTTCCTGGCTTTAAATAACAAACTGTAGCTAAGCGACAACAAACTTGCCAGAGGGGTCCTGCACCTGGCCTAGTCTGTACAAGCTTGGCATCCTTTCCCAGTAACTTCAGTCCTGAACCAGTAGCCCCAAGAGATCACAAATTGACTCTTGGCAGCTCCATTTGGTAGTCTGTTCTTTTTCTCTCTGAGTCCAGTTTGGAGACCGATAGGGAAATGCTTGGCCTATCTCATTCATCTGTTTTACTGGTAACATTTGAGACCTGGACCATGTTTGTTAGAAAAGTTTTCCAAATGTGTTTTCCCACAATAGTTTAGGGAATTATACTTCCAGTTTTGATTTCCAATTAAAACGTCTAATGTGGCTAGGCTGGGATCATGCTTGATAGCAATGCAGTAGAGAAGCAATTCTTGAACAGTGTATTCAGGTTGGCCCGCAACAATAAGTTATATTTGTTAATAAAAGTGCCTAAAGGGACTGTAAACCCAATTGCAATAACCAGGCAGCAAGCAGATCACCTGATTGCCTGTCCCATGTGCCTATCCTCTGTTTTCTGCAGTGCTTGGTAGATGCCACAGCAAGGCGCCATAGTTTGCTCACCTTTCAAAGTCATTCCTCCTGGACCACACAAAAAGTGGTCTGACAGCTGGTCCTGTCCCTTGGTTCTCTCATCATGAGTGAGCACATCTAGTAACATTGGCCTTGTGGCTTACTCAGACCACAGCAGACCAAAGCTGTGTCATGTTGTGCCCTTCCCAGCTTAGCCAGGACCTGGAATTGACAGTGAAGAAAGTGGCTTAGCCTAAAATACCTAAGGTATTTGCATGTAATCAGAGATTTTGAGCTTGTTGAGATGCCTCTTTACCTACCTACCTACTTTAAGCGGCTGGCCATTCCCTGGGAAGGAAATTCCCCCATACTCCACTTACTGCAATTGGTTGTCATGTAAGTCCTGGGATATATGCAGGGTTGTTCCATGGTAGGGCAAGCATAGTGTTTGCCCTGGGCACCAAGGCCATTGAAGGCGCTTTTATCCCAGTTATCCTGTTTTCTGCAGATGAGTCAGGGTCACTGTTGCTGCTGCAGGCCATAAGATAGGCCATATTGGGCTCAGTCATGGGAAAAGGACATTGCCTGCTGATAAGGAAGAGGCAGAGCATTGCACATACCTGTATGGGACAGCAGCAGCACCATACGATAGGATCCTGCACTGAGTGCTATTTTGCCTAGAAACTGCTCTGCCATCTACAAAGCCTCTATGAATACAGGTAAAATTATTTTAGCCCTGATAGTGGTAGCATAACTTTCTTTTTTGTTCAGGCCATATTTAGGGATCCTGAACTTGATCAACCATTAACCTCATTCCCTTTAGAGGTAAATGCTTGTTTAGGGAAAATTTGGAGTGCACTATTAGAAGAATATTTAAAAGGAATTTCCTTTCAATGATTCCCGTCTTTCTACAGCAGGTGCTTGACCTGGCCCTTCTGGACTCCTTTTGAACCACCTAGGCAGAGCCTGAGGGACTCCCTGCCAGCTCTGGAGATGCCGGCACCTCCCATAGGGGAGAACAAATTTGTGCATCTACATTTGTATGTAACCACCTACTGCTAAGTCTAACCTTCTCCCTCCACTGTATAGGGTGACCTTGTTGTCCTTCTGCACCTATGGGTGAGTGGTATATTGGATCAGCAATTTCTGATGCTGCCTGTCTTTCATGTGTAGAGCCAGTGGGCCCAGCATCATGGTATTCATGCCCATTCGCCAAGGTCTAGCTGTGGTTCTACTGGCCAGTGGGCCATACTGAGCTCACCTATTGAAAGCGGGGCTTGGTGTTTATATTTGCACACCATGCCACGTTGGCACAACTTACAGTGCTCCACCCTGGACTAGACCTTTATTCACTGGCGCTTTGTTACCGACTTGTTCTTTCCATGCACTACAATAGAGGGGGTGTGTCAAGCTTCGGCACATCCCTTCCATTGCAATGACTGGAGAGGGCCTTGTACTCCTGTGACTACAGCTGGCAGTGTGGTATGCACAAGCTGTGGCGCAAGCTGGGATCCAGCGATCAGGTAAGTTGCTGATCACTGGGCTGGAACCAATCGGCTACATGGGACAAAAGGTGAGTACCCTCTCCTTTGATTGCTCAATCATTTTAACAATTTAACACTAGGTAAAATGGTTTTGCCACAATTTTTTATGCTATTTCCATGGAGCGCGGGGTCAGATCCATTAAATTAAATTCCATGAAAGTGAATTTCATCACAAAAAACGATTTCCACTGAATTTCAGTCCTGCCACAAAATGACTTGCTTAATATGATTTCAGTGATCATGTTCTTGTTTCAGGAGAAAGTGTTTAATGAGGACAAGGCAGCTGATGTCACGCTATCATGTTGATTTAAAGTGGACCAGCCATCAAAAATGACTTAAACCAGAACAATGTAGCAAACAGTGCACATATGTATCCCTCCGCAGGGCAATTTAGATTGCTGCACATAAAAATGAATTTACCTTTTTCTAACTCATACTATGGTAAAATTTAAAAACAAAATGGTGGCTCATGGATCTGCAGGCCGCCTGCAACCATGAGGAGCTGCTGGGTTTCCAGTTACTGTGCAATTGTTAGTTATGTCAGTTTAATTCAGGCAGCAACATGGCTCAGATGCTGGGAAGGAAGCTCCATAATTGCTGCTACCACTATAAATTTGTTGAGGCAGCGTTTCAGCTTTGAGTGGATGCAGAAAAAATGTAAGTGCTGACAATGCTTCAGTATCATGTGTGCAGATGGGGCAAGGGAGTTTGAGTAATTTTTTTTTTCCAACTCTTCCAGGCTGTTGGTACTTGAAATAACGGTCAGCTGTTACCTCTAAGGACACACATAACCTTGATTGCTTTGAATCAAAAGGGCTTTACAGGCTTTGCTGCTTGTAAGGTGGGGGCCCTAAATCAATATTTTATTGGATCATCAAGAACTTCAAGGAGAGAGACTTGCTGTTAAGAAGGCCTCAGGGCACCCTAGAGAGTACAGCAAGTGTCAAGACCACATCCAAAAGTGGATACAGCTGCAGGATCAGCTCAATACCTGTGCAAGGCTTGCCCAGGAATTGCAGCAGGGGGCTGTGAGCATGACTACATGCACAGTGAGGTAAAGGCTTGTGGAGGCTGGCCTGGTGTCAAAAGGGGCAGCAAAGCCAGATCTCTACAAGTAAAATACCAAGAACAGACTGGCTTTCTGTAGAAATTACAGGGATTGACTGCAAAGGACTGGGGACTGTGTCAAGTCAACAATAACAAGCACGCTGAACATTTTTTTTATCCAAGGGAGTAAGCGCACTTAGTTTTGCCTAACAAAACGGCTTTTAATAGTATCTAAACATCTTCCAAGAGCAAATTCTCCCAATAATTCAGGAGCAATTTGTTGATGAACAATGCTTTTTACAGCATGATGTTGCACCAGAATATTGAAAATGTGAAATCATTGAAACTTCTGACTAAAAGCTCCAAAAAACAAAAGTGGCTTTTCTCTACACCACCACCATTTCTTTTTATACATCTTTTTATACGAGTAGGTTGTACCAGACCCTGTTGGTCTCTGCTTGATGCTGTCGACTCTTCTCTCATTGTAATGTGTTGCACTACCCCATTTTTTTTGTTATTTGAACATTTCTGAAGCTAAATAAAACATTTTTTAAAGTTAAAAAATACATACAATTTCTCCCCTTCAGTCATGTTCTCCTCTGCTTGCTCTAACCAGCAATGTAATTATTTAAGGAGGAAGTGTTTTCAGCCAATGCAAATGCTTAATTCAGTCAAGCTGGGGAACCTGATTAAAAAGGAGTACACCTCAAATCCAGGGAGGGAGAGCAGTGATGGTGCTCAAATGAGAATTCACTTGGTTTGTGGTTCTGATTCAACCCTAATATCTGTGAGGCAGCATTTCAGCTTTGATTAGATGCAAGAGGAAATGTAAGTGTTAACAGTGATTCAGAATCATGCATGCAGATGGGGCAAGTGAGTTTTGGGTGTTTTTTTTTTCTCACTTGTGCAAGGCTCTTGGTCCGCTTTAAGATTGGTTTGCAGACAGAAAATAAAATGGGCTCCTACATTTAACCACCATATTTATGACATATTATCTGGTTGCAGTTCTATCAGTTGTACCCACTGCACCATAGGATTGGTTTACTCTGTTTCTCCGGGGCTTCTCCAGGTTTGTTATTATCTATAAAGTATTTTTACATTCTGATACATGGATTAGAACCAGTTTGTGATTCTCAAGGCATGAGGGACAACTATGCTCTGGAACTTCTCAAGCGCAGCATTTTCACAGTTTGAGTCCTCAAGAGACCTAGGAAACCTTTGGTGATTTTACTTCCCATGGTTTACAGAAAACTGAATGATTTGTTTAGGGTAGACTGACCCTTTAAACAGTACAGTCTTGCTTGACTTGTGCCTTCATATAGGCTGAACCATGAAGTCTCTTTAACTGACTCTCCCCAGACATACTGTACACGTTTGAGTAGTGTATATTACATGTCTGCTGTTTGCTTTGTCAGGCGTTAATGTAAGACTCCCATCAGGGGGTGTTATTTTAACCTGTCGCTTGTAGCATAGTGCAATTTTTAAATGTCGTCTTAAATTATGGACTTAATGGAGCTAATGTATGAAACAATCCAGCCTTTGAAGCAAAATGAATCATTCATTTAGAGTGATGGTAAATTTGCTTGCCTTTGACGTCCCCACATTGAAATGATAAATCGGGCTTTCTTCTGAACGTCCAAAGAACAAGATAAAATTGATCAGCAGACAAGGCTAATTCAGCTCACCCTTACATTCCTTATTTTTCACTTTGTCTGATCCATCCAGCCACACGTTATTTTTGATTCAAGTACCTTGACCCAAGGGAGATGGATTTTACAGCACACTTACTTCAACCTGATAATTGGCTACTTCATTAGCTAGTGATGTGTTTTCTATAGTAGTTATAGAATCTAAATGTAATAAAGATTTCTGACATGGTTAAAGAGCTGCAATTTACAGCATAACAAGTGTCTTTATTGTACAAATTATGTCTGTGTTTTTTCTAGGGGAGAACGCCGGGTCTACATAAATTGTGCTGGACAACTTGACCTCCGTTGCTTCTACAACAAAATCCTACCGTTTGGCTGCCGATCTGTGTTCCTTCTGTGCTGTGATATTGATACCCTACAGCCATGCCAGCTTTGTCGACTGGAGCTGGGAGTGACACAGGTAAGCGAGGATGGCAAAATCACCCTTTGGAATTTGAGTCAAACATTGCATTGGTTATGCAGGAGGTCTGTGTGCTATAGAGTATTACTACTATTGCTGATGCAGTGTCTTTAGAGCATGTCATAAAATGGTCCTGCATTTCATGGCCTAAGAACTATGCTGCCTAAAGCGCCCACACACTCCGCTTGTTGTGCAGTGCTGCACTTGTGTCGACCACACATAGTCTAGAACAGAGGTCCCCAAACTTTTTTCTTAACGAGTACCCTTTCCCTTTGATAAGTATCTCAAGTACCACAAATGGGCTGTTGGTTATTCAAAACCTTGTTAAAAAACACACAAAACAGCAATTTAAAGTGCACACAAATACACAGAAGAAGAAAATCCAAGAACATTGCAATTCCCTTTGCAGTGTGATTCCAATTCAGTAGATGTAAACTGGTCGTCTTTTTTTCTGCAACAACACTGCTGGCAAGGCATTAGGCTATTGCCGTAATTGCCTATGTGAAATGGTCCAACATCCCCGCTGTACCCATCAGACATGAATAGCTTCCTGCTGTGGATGCAGGGCAGAGTGATTTTCGGAATTAGCTGCACTCTACTTGGTCAAAAAACCCAGATTCATTCCTGCTGACTCCATCTTGCACACCCCCATGCCAGCAGCCACTTAGGTGGAAAACAGGGGGCTCTAAGATTTAAGGCATAGTAGAGAGAAAGGCATTAATACCCTAAAGAGAGGGTGGTGTTAAATATGCCCCCACAACCAGCAGTAAAAATGGGGGGAAAGCGGGGGGGGGGGGTAAAAATGGACAATAGATGCAGTAAGAATACAGAAATGATTAAAGATGACACATCATTAAAATATAGCTAACTAAGGGCCACATAAATGAATGTGACAGACTGCAGAGCTATGTTAAAGAAGAGCCGGCTGCTAATACAGAAATAGAGCAAATCTAAAATTCAGCCCCTCAAGATAATGAAAACAGTAAATTAGCTGTGGAACATTAGAAGGGCTGATTCAACACCGTGAGAATTTGAATTTCGCACCATTTTTTTGCAAGAGTATGCAAATTTGCATGCTAACTTTCAGTGCTGCAATTCAGCGCCATTTTTCCTTTGCAAATGTGTATATGCTTATGCATGTCGGCAGATATTTCTACATGCAAACATTTTCTTGCATGCAAGAGCATGTTCGCATAATTCAGCAGGGTCACCTGACCTTTCCCATAGGGGGAAAAAAGGTGTCAAGAAATGCGGAAATTACTCTCAACCATTTACCTGGTAAGTGTGGGCTTTTCTCATGTGAAAATAGATTCTTCCACGTGTATGTTGTGCTGCTAAAACTGGACCTTCACCATAATTTATTGAAAAAGCCCATACCCTTAAAAAAACTATTCCCCAGCATCTAAAATTAATATATATATATATATTTTTTTTTTTTTAATTCTTTATTTAGTTTTCCAATACAGGATAGTCAAGTATTACAGAAAAAAGCAAGACAATATAAGGCAAGTACAATAGGGAGATATAAACAGTCGTAGGGCTGGGTGTTACATATGAGGTTATCCCCATGTCTGACTGTTTGACGTTCTCCAGGGGAGCCTTCTGCTTCAGTAATGACTCGGGAGGTCTAGGCTCCGCGAGGAGCGCCCAGGGGCAGCTCCCCGGAGGACCCCGGTCCCCCGAATGACTTGTCTTCTATTCGTGTACTGATAAAGTCAATGTGCCGGGTCTACATCTCAATTTGAAATATATCTGCGTATTATAAGCAATCCTCATCTAGTGGAATGAGGGCGCTGGATTTCAGCTCCAATAGCTCTATGTGTCAGGGGATAGTTGATCGTGTGTCATTGATATCGTCCAGCTTATTGAGGGGAAAGAGTGTATAGAGGGTGGAAGGAAAGGGGGGGGGGGGGGGAATAAAGTACGGGTATAAGGAGAGGGTGGGGGGGGGACAGGAGCGGGGGGGAGGGAAAGAAGAAGGGGGGAGTCACATTCGCGTCCCCTCGCGCCCGGGGAAGTCTGGCAACTGCGGCGTCGGGGTCGTATGCTTATTTAGGCCGGATCACCATCAGGCGATGGGCCCTAAGGGGCCGAGGGGGAGGCAGGGCGAGCCGCCGGAGACCGGAACACGTACCACGGCGTCCAAAGCAAGCGGGTCTTCTCTTCGTTATCCTGGACTACAGCTGTCAGTTCCTCCATTTCTCCTATTCTATCTACTTCTCGGGCCCAGTCTTCTTCTGTTGGAACATATTCAGTTTTCCAATATCTGGGAATTATCGTTTTGGCAGCATTCAGGAGATGTCTCAGTATCGATTTTTTATATGTCGCTACACTATCGCTGGTGTGGTGCAGCAACATGAGGGCCGGGCAGCACAGGATCCGTGATCCTATGATCTTACCTATAGTCGCTGTTATTTTCCTCCAAAAGGTTGTGATTTTGGGGCATGTCCACAAGATATGTAATAGCGTTCCCTCCTCTGCCTTACATCTCCAGCATAGAGGTGAGGAGCTCGGGAACATCGTGGCCAGTCGTTTGGGGGTGTAGTACCATCTAGATAAGTACTTATAGTTCGTTTCTTGTACCTGGGATGAGATCGAAGATTTCTGGGTGAGCAGAAATATCTTTTCCCACTCCTCCTTCGTGAATTCCCTTCCCAGGTCCCTCTCCCAATCTCTGCAGAAGGGGGGCAGTGTCTCACGTTCCCCACTCAGGAGTTGGTATATCCGGGATATCACCCTTGTTGGTGGATCTCCCTGTGTTGCCAGGAATTCGAACTGTGTGAGGTCTCGGCCTAGAGAGTGTTTCGGCCCTACTCGTTGTAGGAAATGTTGAAAGAGAAGCAGCTGCCAGGGGTCCAAGTGCGGGCAGTCCCAGCGAGTCCTAAGCTCCTCAATGCTACACCAGTCCTGTCCTCTCACCAGGTCCCTCCCCCGAATCGCTCCCAAGTCTCCCACCCCCCCCCCCGGCCCGCAGCCTCCGGCAAGTGGGTAATGCTGGGTTCCCAGTGACTGGGATCAGAGGTGATGGCCAGGGCGAGACTTCTTCACTCCTCCTGGTCGCATCCCAAACACTCAGGGTGGCCTTTATCAGTAGGTTAGATCCGCTCCAACGGTTTGAGGTCTCCGTTGCCCATGGTATCTCTCTCAGCGGGACATCTGTACAGTTATCCTCTATGTCAACCCACTTCTTTCCCCTCGCATTTCTCCCCCAATCCACTATCCTCTGCAGATGCGCCGCCTGCCAGTACCTTTTTAGATTCGGGAGTGCTAGTCCTCCCCTTGCTCTTGGCTGTTGCAGTAGGTCAAGGCGGGTTCTTGGTTTCTTGTTGCTCCAGATGAATTTCAGAATCAGGGAATTGAGGTTCTTAAAGTAGTTGGTTGGTATAGGACATGGGAGGGTTTGGAACAAATATAAGATTCTCGGGAGGATCGTCATCTTTATGGCGCTTATCCTACCCAGCCACGTAAGCGTAAGGGAATCCCATCCTGCCAGGTCTGCTTTAATCTTATTAAGCATAGGTATAAAGTTATATCTGAAAACATCCTCTATGTCCTTCGGGATATTTGTACCCAAGTAAGTCAGCGTAGGTGTGGACCACCTGAAGGGAAAGGAGGACCTAATGGGGGACACCACTGTTTCTGGTAGTCCGATATTGAGTGCCTCAGACTTGTCGAAGTTGATCTTAAACTTCGAGATACTTCCAAAGATGTCGAATTCTTTCATAAGGTTTGGGAGTCCCACCACAGGGTTGGAGATGAAGAACAGGAGATCGTCCGCGTACGCCGCAATTTTATGTTCCACCTCTCCCACCCGAAACCCTCTCAGGTTCAAGTTCTTCCTTATGTGTCTTAGGAAAGGTTCCACCACTAGGGCGAAAATGAGGGGGGATAACGGACACCCCTGTCTGGTCCCATTCGAAATCCGAAAGGGCTGAGAGAGGTGGCCGTTTACTTTCACCCTCGCATGCGGTTCAGAGTATATTCTCAATATGTACTCCAGCGCTCTCCCACGAAGTCCAATATATTTCAGTACCTCAAAAGCGTATTGCCAGTTCACCCGGTCGAACGCTTTCTCGGCATCCGTGGACAATAGCATCATCGGGGAGTTATCTGTTCGTGACCGATGTATGAGATTTAGGGTTCTAATCGTGTTGTCCCTGGCCTCCCTGCCAGGGATGAATCCACACTGGTCCTCCTCAACTAATCCAGGTAAATAGACAGCCATTCGGTTCGCAAGTATTTTCGTAAACAGTTTGAGGTCAACATTCAGTAGAGATATGGGACGATAACTTTTACAGCTCAATGGGTCTTTCCCGGGTTTGTGGATCACTGTGACGTGTGCCTCTAATGCTTCTTAAAATTAATATATTTTAAGTTTTTAGTCACTTATTATTCTTTCCCCAACTGGGCTGCAACTCTGTTCAGGACTTTAGGATATGGGAGCCGCCATCTTGATTCAGAAGCATCACACTTAGGAGAGGAGAGTGCGATAAAGTACAGGGGGGCGAGTTATAGCTGTGCTTTGCTCAGACAGAGCAGAGCTGGGGTCAGGAGAAGGTCAGCAATCCCAGAATGCAAAGCAGCACAGTCAGAAGGCACTTCCTGTTTGCAGGCTGCCTGTTGTTCCATGAGCCGCCATCTTGGATGTTTAAAGGCTCATAACATTCAGTAGATGCAGGTAGGATGATTTTTAATGTGAGCAATCTGTATGTACAGGGTGTGGGAAACATATAAGATAGACTCTTATTCAAAGTGAAGGACAGCTTTAAATTACCTAATAGGTAAGTAGCTACAGGACAAAAAACTTTCAAAAGAACAACCAAATGGACTAGGCACACATTGCAAGCAAGGACACTTTTTACCCAAACACGTGCTTACATGCAAATGCACATCTGCAACCAACCTTTGTGTGTGTGTATTTTCTTTCCAATCCATTACAGGCTGTCCAGATAGTAATCACGGACGGGTAGCTCCGCCCCAAAGGGGGCATGGACTGCAAGATCAGATATCTGGCTCCTCCCGGCCCCCTATGAAGGCAGCTGCCTCTCAACCCAGGGCCAGTTCACTTCTTGCAGTGGACTGCACAAGATCGCTTACACACTCTTAGGATTTAGCAGCAGAGCGGGGCCCCCTAGCCTGTCGGCCGGCTGCAGGACCCTATTTCCGCGGATTCCTCTGACCCATGCTTGCCTCCCAGCTTTTGGCTGCTTTTGGGATCCGTGTACTGTAGGGTGAAATGCCGGGGTCTGGGGCGTTTTGGCAGAGCACATGGCTTTGGGCTGAAGGCTTTCTTACAAAAAGCAGGTCGGCCGCAGGTGTCTTATGGTGAACCTGCGAGAAACCACTGTATTTTCTCATATATACCCTCCCTTCTTCCGCATGCTTTATTGTTTTATGTATTATGTGTGCAGGCTTGGTGCTACTTACGGTGCAGAGCTCCGTCGCCATAGCACGCTACGGCGAGGAGCGGCCCGCTGCCGCTCCTCCCGCATACTTACCTCCCTTGTTCCCTGGCCGTGCGGAGGTACCTGGCAGGGGCGCAGCCGCATGCGGGCAGGTGTGCCCCGCGGGCTCCTCGCGAGTAGGGGGGTGGCGGTGGCAGGCGACGCTTGCGGTGCCCCTACTAGCCTGCTCTATGCTGACGGGGCGGGGGGCGGAGTCACGAGCTGCGGCGCACAGGCTGGCCATCGCAACAGTGACGCTCCCCCATCCGGAATCTTCTGGAACGCGCGCGCTCTGCGTGTTGCTGTGGCGCAGCTGGAAATATCCCTCGTGCATTGAGCTGCTACTCGTGTCTCCATAGCGCTGCTCAGCGCGGTCGTGAGACTTCTCTTCTCCCTGTTATTTCTTGTTAAAGAGGAAGAGGGGGAAATGCTTATATCTTGTATAATATTTTATTGGTCAATGTTATGTTTACATGTATTTGCCTATAATATGTTTATATGTTATATATGGCGGTATGGGTCATATTGTAATTATTGTCTTTCTCTTTTTGATTTTAGACTGTGGGCTGAAGGTTGAGGGTTGTGGTTTCTCCCGGTCCCCATTGTTAAAAAAGGGGGATCGGCTAATAGGCTTAGGCCATTAGTGTCTATTTAGCCTTTTACGAATATTTTATATTCAAAATCACCATATTGGAGGCATCAGGGGATAGTGAGCCGGGCACCCTGCTTGGGCAAGACAAGCTCTGCCCCTTGTGCAGACGGAATCCCTTTGGGGATTTAGCACAATTTTTTCCATTGCGCCAGGTCTTGAGTGGAACAGGACAAGATCAGCGTCGTCACTGCGCAAGGAGGATGCGCACATGCGTGTGGGAAGCCATGTTTAGGGCTGTCACTTCCGCCCCTAGTCATGCGTCAGCTCCGGCTTCTCCGGATCCTCCGCTGCTGCGGTCAGCCCCTAGAAAAGGGGGAGACAGCAGGGGGACACGCTTTGATTTTGCACACAGGCTGGCTAGCCTCGAGATACATGTCTCATTGGCAGCCCCTAAAAAGGCCTCGAGTAAGAAGCGGTGCTGGGAGCCGGTTTACTCAGACGAAGATTGTATGCTTCCTTTGGTTCCGCGGAGGACAGGGAGTTGGCAGATGAGCCACTCTCGGAAGGTGAGTTGCCCTCCGGTGGAGAAGACAGCAACTCTGGTTATTCCTCGGATAAGGATTCCTGCTTTCCAGCTGATACGGAGAGCTTGCTTTCCTCTTGTTTTTGACACATTGTTCCTCCCAATATGGCCCTAAGAAAGGAGGATGATTGGTTTTGGCCTGAGCAGCGGGTTCTCCTGAACAGCCGCATTTTTCTCTAACTTGGTGCGTAAGGTGTGGGAAAGACCCACAAGCTGCCGTTGGTTCCTAAGGGCTTGGAGACACGGTATCCTTCCCCTGCCGAGTTGATTAATTATGGCCGCATCCTCCCAAGATGGACCCTCCGGTTTTCCGTTCTGTCCAACACCTCTATTATGCATCACCTGACAATGCTTCGTTAGGAGACCCTGCGGATAAAATCAGGGATCTGTTGGCTTGCCATGATTTTGCCTGGTGGGTTCCCTCTTACGCCCTGCGTGTGCCACGGCAATTGTTTCCCTAACCACGAGAAAAAATGGCTACGCAGCTTGTGGCTAAGGCTAAGTCTTTTGGACGGCCTCTGGATTACAAGGAACTCTGAGCCTGTTTTTGGCCTTCACCGGCTTTGTTGTTACTACCATGGGTGATGTAGTCAGGCTGGGTGCCGAGACTTCGGCTTTGCTTCTAGCATTACGCCGCTCGCTGGTTGCAGCGGTGGTCGGCCGATGTGGCCGCCAAATACATATTTACCCTTGTGGGGAGTTGGCTGTTTGGGGAGCGGCTGGACCAGTAGGTCGAAGCTGGTAAACTCTTAGGGGGGGAAGAGGTTCTTCCTTCCAGTGCCGCAGAGATGCTTGGGGCAGAGGTAGATCCCGCAATTGGCCCAATCCCGCCTGGGGAGCTAAGCCCAATCCTCCAGCCAAACCTACACAGGTATGAAGGGGCGCCCTCACCCGTTGGGGTGGGGGGACGGCTACTGCTGTCTGCTCCAATCTGGAGGCGTCTTGTCTCGGAACTTTGGATTCAGGAGGCGGTGCCGTCAGTTTTTCAAGGTCAAGCTGGCAGTCAGACCGCACACAAAACTTCTATGGTCAAGGGCATACCGAAACCTGCTAGAGGCTGAGGCTTAAGAGCCGCTGTTCAGCACCTCCTGCGGCTACAGGTGATTGCCATGTGCCCTGACCGGAGCGGAGTCAGGGATTTTACTCCAACCTATTCACGGTTTCAAGAAGGACGGATCGAACCTGGACCTGAAGGGCCTCAGCAGTTTTATAAAGCTCTGACATTAGGCATGTAAATATTGCGGCCGGCGGTGAGGTCGCCTTGGCTAGGCGACTTTATGGCTATGGTGGACATCAGGGACGCGTATCTACACATCCCTATTTTTCCGAGTCATCGCAGATTTTGAGGTAGGCATGGAGGGTCAGCGTTCCAGTTGTGGCACTTCCCTTCGACATATCCTCAGCTCACAGAGTGTTCACCAAGGTGCTGGCAAGCATCATGGCTATCCGGAGGGGGCAGGGTATTCGGTATTACCCTATCTG
This sequence comes from Gastrophryne carolinensis, assembly GCA_027917425.1. Classification (NCBI taxonomy): domain Eukaryota; kingdom Metazoa; phylum Chordata; class Amphibia; order Anura; family Microhylidae; genus Gastrophryne; species Gastrophryne carolinensis. Next base: position 122,745,045 of record CM051239.1, read on the forward strand.
CAACCTTCTGATCTCGGCCCAGTCCCTTCAGGAGGCCGAGAGCGACTCCCGAACCGTGCTGCCAGCTCTGGAAGCCTTCGGTTTGGTGATCAACTACCCATTCACTCTGTCAACAGTGAGATCCTTCCTGGGGATGTTCCTAGACACTGTTCAAGTCAAGGTCTTTCTGCCACAGTAGAAGGGCTTGTGTCTCCAGACACAGGTACAGGCTTGCTGGCTTGTCAACATCCATAGGATGAGATTGGTGGGCCTTATGGTGGCTTGCTTCGAAGCAGTGCCCTCTGCTCATTTCCACATGAGGCCTCTTCAGCTGAACCTACTAGCCAGCTGGGATTAGTCCCCAGAATCCCTGGACCAAGGGTTTGTGCTCCCCCCCCCCCCCGGCCAGCCCTTCCCTCTTGTGGTGGTTGGATCCTCGGCATCGGCTGGTAGGCAGGTCCCTTCGGCCTCCCCATCGGGAGATAGTTGCCTGGGAGGCATTTGGCAGACCCAGAAGATCCAGGGTCAGCAGGGTCCGAGAGAGAACCGGTTGCCCATAGATCTCTTGGAACTGAGAGCAATTTGATTTGTTCTCCTATATCTGAACCCCATTTAAGGGGCCAGGCGGTTCAGGTCCACTTGGACAATCGGGTGGCTGTATCCTACATCATCCACCAGGGCAGTACTCGGAGCAAGCGATCCCTCAAGGAGCTGAGCTAAGCCGGATTCTGAGTTGGGCAGAGAGGAACGTTCCCTGCATCTCTGCGGTTTACATCCCGGGGGTGGAGAGCCAGGAGGCTCCCTGAGCAGGAGGTCCTTGCGTCTGGGGGAATGGTCTCTCAGCAGGAAGGCCTTTTTCAAGCTCTATGCCTCCACTGGAGTCAACCGGACGTGGACCCTTGCATCCAGACACAATCACAAGCTTCCAGGCTTCGTATCTCTCTCAAGAGACCCTCTGGCCATAGCAACAGATGCCCTGGCGATTCCCTGGACAGGGTTCAATCTTCTGTATGTTGTTCCTCCGGTTCCACTCCTTGACCGAGTACTACGCAAGATAGTCCAGGAGGTACCAACCATCCTGGTGGCTCCTCTGGAGAAGGAGGAGTTGGTTTGCGGACATAGTAAGGATGTCAACAGATCACTGCATCATGCCCGAAGTTCCGGACCTTCTCACACAGGGGTCGCTTCGGCACCCGAATTTACGGACGCTGGCTTTGATGACCTGGCTTGAGACCTCCATCCTGACGGAGAAGGGTTTATTGGACACGGTTATTCACACCATGATTCAGGCATGGAAGACCTCTTCCATGGTTACTACAGAGTTTGACGTGCCTTTTGCGGGTGAGGCCACGGTTCCTTGCCGGAGATATTCTGTTTCTAGAACTCTAGAGTTCTGCGATATGGCCTAGACTTGGGCCTTCACTTGAGCATCCTCAATGGCCAGGTCTCGGACCTATCCATGTTTTTCCAGAAGACTATTGCCAATGATAGATTGATTAGATCCCTTTTTCCGGCGGTCACTCTTGTCCGCCCACCGTGAGAACCAGTGTTACCAGTGTGGGACCTAAATCTGGTATTATCGGCTCTCCAGGGTGCCCCCTTCGAGCCTTTGAATGGCGCTACATCGACTATGCTGGCGCTCCAACTGATCTTCTGGTAGCGATCACCTCTGTGCATTGAGTGTCGGACTTAGCCGCATTATGTATGAGGCCACCTTATTTTGAATTGCACAGAGACAATGTGTTTTTTTTTTTAGCCCTGATTTTTTACCTTAAGTAGTTTCTCCTTTTCACCTTAATGAGGAAGTTATCTTACCTTCCTTGTGTCCGGCACCGGCTAATCCCAAAAAACGGACTCTCCATGCTTTGGATGTGGTTAGAGCCATAGGGTATTTCCTAGCTGCGACTGAATCCTTCAGGAAACCGGATTTGCCTTTTGTCTTGACGAAAGGCTCTAGAAGGGGATTGCCACCGGTCAAGTCCACACTCAGTAAGTGGGTTAGACAGGCGGTGGTACAACCCTATTCTGCCAAGGGGAAAGAACCCCCTTTTCGGTTCCCAGTTCATTCTATTAGAGCCATTGGTGCTTCTTGGGCCTTTCAGCATCAGGTCTCGATGGAACAGGTTTGTAAGGTTGCCACTTGGTCTTCAGTTCATACTTTTACTAGGTGGATGTCAGGGCCTCAGCTGACACTGTTTTTGGACGAAAGGTGCTTCAGGCGGTAGTGAAATGAACTACCGGCTGTTCCGCACTGGGGAACCCGCCCATATGGACACTGCTTTTGGATGTCCCAATCGTGATTACTATCTGGACGGCCTGGAATGGATTGGAAAGAAAAAGGCAAGTCTGTGATACTCACCTGTAGAATTGCTTTTATTTCCGATCCATTCCAGGCTGACCACCCCGCCCTAGAGGTTTATTATGTCCTGCATGCCTGTTAATGGTGATTGAACCATTATTGCTCATAGGACACTACTTATACAAATTGAGTTTTTAACTTCGAGAGAGTACAAGCGGAGGCTATGTGAAGTCTCCTATGTTTTGGACCTCCTGGCCTGCCTCTTTCTATTGTGTACTGCTTTTGAATTACTGGCCCTGGGTTGAGAGGCAGCTGCCTTTATAGGGGGCCGGGAGGAGCCAGATCTCTGATCTTGCAGTCCACGCCCCCTTTGGGGCGGAGCTACCCAATCGTGATTACTATCTGGACGGCCTGGAATGGATCGGAAATAAAAGCAATTCTACAGGCGAGTATCACAGAATTGCCTTTTTTCTATTTATTCTATTTTATTTTGATTGTACATAAGGGGGATTTATTCAGCACCCGGAGAAAAAGTGTGCTACCTTTTAGGAGATAAAACTGCCATTCACTTGAATGTAATTGATCGTTTCCTCTCCAAAAAAAAAAAATGCACTTTTTCACCTGGTGCGAAATCCTATTGCAAGGGAAGTGTGGGGTGTATAGGTTAGCTAGGTACATTCTGCATTCCAAGGGGAATGTTGGATACATTTATGGGGACACCTGGGTGACTACAGAAGGAACACAGGTGGGTGAGTACTGATAAAGGTACCATACAATAGCAGTTTAAAAGACCACTAGAAAAGCTAAAACAGAAATAACAATTTAAAGATATGCATTAAATAATTAAAAAAGGGTGAAAGCAAAGACAAGTGTTTATTGGCATAAATAACACATATATTACAATAAAATCAAATAAAGACAACATAAACAAAAATCTAAAAGCAGTAAATACATTTGCTTTTTGCATATATGCTTATAAATTCGCTTACAATAGAAAACATGTATCTATTTGCACAAATTTGTGCAAATAAGATACATGCTCTCTCTTGTAAGCAGATATGTAAGCATCCACAAGCATCTGTGCAAATAGCTACATGCTTTCTCTTGTAAGAAGATAGCATCCTTAAGCATCCATGCATGTATATATTGGCACAGATCTGCCTTTTTAGTAGCCATTTGTTGCTGGCTACTACTTGTTGGCATGTAAGCATGCTCTCGCATCAAATCACAGGTTTCTCATTCACGGAATAGATTTGACTTCACTGCTGAATAGAACATGCATCCGAACTTAAGCTGCATGCGATTTTATATTCGCATCATAAGAATATATATTTGCATGGTGTTGAATCAACCTTTTAGTCTCTTACCAATAATGCCTCCATAAGAGGCTCCTATCCGGTGCTCATTTCAGCTCTCCCACCATCGGATATGGCCTTCCCCTTCTCTGGTAGCAGCAAGAAAAGGAAATACAGCACTCTAGAATATACTTCCTCAGCCATATAATTTAATTTGACCATTATTAATTCTGACAATTACACTAAAGAGCCACTAGGTGGTGCCAACCCCAAATGCATTGGGATTTCAATACACAATACAGTATTTACAGTCATACTATAAATTTAAAGTGGACCAATCACTGCTGTCGACAGTCCTGGAATCTAAAAGACTTCAGGTCCGCTTCACAGTGTGAACTCCCCTGCTGTGGCCTGTAAACCCCTTACATTTCTTCTGGTCTCTTGCCTTAATCGCAGGCCGCAGTGACATCCATGCAGCTGTGCACTTCTGCACTCCAGCAATTAGGTAGGTAAGCAGGTAGGCTGGTCGCAGGAGGCCACACACTCCACAGGGAAGCCAGTGAGTCTAGAGCAATGGCTTTATGCCCTTCATTGGTAAGCTTAGCTTAAAGAGCTGATTGGATGAGAGCCCTGTGTATGTGCTACTACGTGCCTTTTTTCTCCTTCGTTTAACTGCCAAGCACATAGATTCTACATGCCTGTCATTTCCCCTCTGTCCGGGGTCCAGCCCCGGGGGGTCACTTCTTCTCCCAGGGGGGGGTGGCTCCCCCCCATGTCTTTAATGGTGCAGAGAAAACCCGTTCTCTGTGTCGTGCTCTGGCTTCTGACCTTTTGCTTGCCACTACAGGGAGAGGCCTTTTATACTGGCGAGTGAGATGAAGTAAGCACACTCAGCTGATATAAAAAGTGAGCAGAAGTTGGAGTGTTGGGCGGAAGCCGGGTGCAGGGGCAGAGCGAACCAATCTGCTGCCCGGCTTTCGCCAATCAGTTCCAATTCCAGTTGAAGATAAATGGTGTGGATCAGGGGCAACTCCCCAAATCCCAATGGGCGCAGAAGAGCCCACGACCCTTATGGCAGCCTTCAAGGCCAGCGGCTCACCCCTCTAGTTCCCCCTCCTAGTCTACCAGCCAACATATCTGATGCCCGGGCTGGTTTTACTGGAGAGGGGGGACCCCATTCCAGAGATCCGTGGAGCCGCTAAAGCCCAGATCAAGCCTCAGAAACCGGCAGACTGCCGCTTTGCAACCGGAACCCTGGGAGAGAGAAGCAGCAAAGATGGCACCAACCACGAGGGGAGCCGCGCCGAGAGAGAGACACAGGCAAATGGGATCCGCTCGCCCTGCCAGCCACTGTGCTCCCCCTGGCCCTCTAGAGCCAGATCCCCCATCAGGCTCAGACCGATTATCGCCCCCACGTCGCCCCTGTTTTCTTTGGATGGAATAATGGTAAGCTGAATCCCTCCATCACTCTTATTAATAAAACATCCAGTAAGGTGGACTTTCTGCAAACTAAATTAGAGGATGATGACCTGGAGTATAGGTCTTGCCGGGGCAACTTTAGGATCAAGGGCAACTCTGAATCCTTCACAGATGTGCTTAATTTGGTCAAAGAGCTGATTTAAGTGGACCAACACCCAGGCGGAATCTTATAGATTCCCGGACTGATCCAATCCCTCCCCACGGAGCATCCAAAATCGGGATGCCCCGCTGTGTGAACCCCCCCCCCAGGACGCCCAGAAACCTTACCTGGATCCTGATCCAACGGCGCATGTGCGGGACGCACCTCGGGCTTCTCTCTAGAAGGGCGCGTGCCCGCGCCAGCCATTTGTGAATGGCCGGCGTGGGCGTGCTCCCTGTTAGAGGGAAGCGCGAGATGCGGCCGCCAGCATGCTCGGAGCCGCTGTGGTAAGATGTCTGATTGACCCGCATACCACAGCGGCTCCGAGCAAGAGGCTGCGCATGCGCCGTAGGAGCGGGGTGAGGTGAGTTTTTACACGCGATCGGGAGGGTTTCACATAGCGGGGCACCCCCGATTGGGGTGCCCTGTGGAAGTGGACCCAAGACCCAGGATAGTCAAAATGGTCGGACCATGCTGTGGTCTTATGCGTGCTACAAGATCTCTGGTTCAAGCCTGATAACAGATCCTAGCATTTAAACAAATCTATTTTTGACGAGATGAGATCTCCATTACTATTAAGCACTTGTTACCTCCGTGGTCATTAACGGTTTGCCCATAAGGCTAAAGTTAGAGGCCAACTTATACAATTTTCTAGCTGTCTTAAGAGACGGACCATGGGGGAGATTCAATCTAAGTGCGCCCAACTAGACTTGCTGGTTAAAGAACATAAGAAAAGCCCTCTGTTCTCCTATTAAAGCAAACTGACAAGCTCAGATTGGAAACTAACCTCCTTTGGACTACATGGGCAGAGAAAGACATGCAGTGGAACAGGTTTAAATACTATTCTGGAGGTGAAGAACATGGTTCGTTTCTTGCCAGAAGACTAGCCCCTAGACTCCAAGCCCTTCTTGATCCCCAAAATTAGATGCCATGACGGCTCTTTTACACAAAACCTTTCAAAGGTTATCCAAGAATTCTAGCGATTCATCTCCTTGTTATTTGACTGCCCACCTAAACTAGAAGCCCATAAAGCAGATCATTTATTTGCCGGAATATCACTGATCCCAATCACTGAAACACAACCATCGCTTATGGATGGGGACATCACTTTGGAAGAAATTGAAGCTGATGGTAAGATATTATGTCCCTCAAAGGCCCCTGAACTTGTTGGCTTTAAAAGAGTGTATTATAAAAAATGTTGCAATATCTTGTGAACTTGGACAAATGGTTTATTAGCATTACACGGGGGTTTCAAACTCCAATGGAGGCCTTGTGGGGAAAAATAACAGTAATTCCTAAGCTTGGGAAGGACCCCCCTCAAACTGCGCCAGCTACAGGCCCATCTTGTTAATCAACACAGACCTGAAGTTCCTCACCAAGATCATTGCAACATGCCTAAACACTTTCCTTAGTGTCATCATTGACAAAGACCAAGTGGGCAGGCCTAGACCAAATATGCAGGGCTTTGAATCTGATTCATGTGGCCAAGAACAGTCGTATTGCAGGGAAATTGGAAGAGATTATGCTTTTGTCCATTTACCTACAAAAAGCATTTGATTCTGTGTCATGGGATCATTATATTATAGAGAGGAAGGGGTTTGGCCAAGGCTTCATTTCCATCTTAAAGGCAATATACATCACCCTGAAAGTGTCTGTAGTAATCGGAGGATTTCAGATTGATAGGTTTGACATTTAAAAGGGTGCTAGACAAGGCTGTCCCCTGTTGCCAGCTCTGTTCCCAGTTGCCGTAGAGCCGTTAGCTGACTTGCTTAGAACGAACTTTGGCATAATGGCGATTGATGTTGGGGGTAGATACCACAAATGTGCATTATTTGTGGATGATCTATTGTTCACGATAATTGGTATCTAGATTACAATCGCAGTTTAAATTTTAATGGGATCCCAACTAACTGTTGTACCTGGGTATAACCCTCAAGGCTAATATTGGGTATCTATACAAAGCTAACTACGCCCCCTTGCCTAGAAAACTTCAGGATGCACTGGAGAAAGGGCTCTATTACCCGTCTGGGTTTGGCCACATAGCGGTGGTCAAAATGAATCTACTGCCTAAATTGGTGTATTATTTTAGGTCCCTTCCAATTCCGATTCTTGGGCAAATTTCCCCTCTTGACCTTTTGTTATGGGGCTCACGGAAAGTCAGACCATTCCATATTCCATTCTCTCCACATCTGAGGCAAAGTCAATCGGCCGATCAAGCTCCATTCAACCTTCAGCCCGCTAACCAGGGTCTCAAGAGGTGTACAGATCAAAGGCTGGTTAGAGTCGCGGACCTCTAGCTCTCACTTTAGGGAATCTCTGGGTACCCCATATTTCATTTAATTCTTCAGAATTATGCGAAGAGGGGAATGGGGGAGGGTCCCACAGACTTCGAGAAAATCAGCTTGAAAATCCTATATGAACCAGATCTAATCTCCAAACTATATAACACACCTGTGTTAGCAGATTATAAACTACCCTACATGATATCCTGAGAGAGAGAGTGACCTGGGCGAGTCCTTATCAGCTGAAGAATAGTACTCCATCTCAAGTGGAGCATCTAAGGGTCTGATCAATACTGCAGTAATCAAATCAAACTATAAAATGATACTAAAATGGTATCTACTTCCGCTCCAGTTGCCTAGGTCTCATCCACGTTGACATGTTACACATCTGGTGGCTATGTCCCTGAGCCAGAATGTTCTGGTCGCATGTCACCTGTGTTACAAAAATGGTGTTGGGCTTGGATTTGATTCTGAACCCTAGGAATATGCTTCTTGGAGAACCAATCCCCAACATGAAGAAGTATGCTCAGCTCCATATCATATTTCTCGCAGCCAAGATAGCCATAACCATGTCTTGGAAAAAACAATCCATTGATAGGTCTGCAGTTATACATAAACCTGCCTGGTTCATGCTGAATGAGCAACTTCATTCAGTCACCAGCAATAGACTACTGCAATTAGAGGGTTTGGCACCCTTGGGTTGCAAATAGACAGTTAAGTACTAATTGATGTTGCACTTTGTACATGGGGCGCGTGGGCAAGACCAGCCGAACCTGAACCATTACATATATACACACAAACACACACACACTCCTGGCCCAGATATGCAACTTAGCATCTTTTTTAGCTGTGCGAAAGTTTGAATAATTTGCACAGCTAAAAATGATGCTGTGTTTCACTGAGGGCAGAAAATCAAGACATTTGATACTAAACACTGCCAGAACCATTGTGGAGACAAACCTTCCAGAGTCTTTCTTTTCTTTGTTCATTTTGCCTTTTTTGATTTTTGAGTCTTGAATCCTTTCTTCTTCCTTTATTTGTCCTCTCCCTTTGCCTTGGACATCAGGGCCGGCTGGGCTGCGTTTTCCAAAAGACCCTATAGCTATATTTAAAAGCATTAGCGCATAGGAGATTCATAGAGTATATATAGTGTGGCAATATGCACACTGTGTGCTGAGCATATTCATAATGGGCCATGCTTGGATAAGTGTGCTGAGAGTCACAACTTGTACATAAAGGTGGATCATAGAGAGACATGCTGCAGGCAGAGAGATTGTCTGCACCGTTAGCAGCTAGTGTGCATGGATAAAAATGGGTGCTGGGTGTGCAAGCAAACAAAGGAAACTGCTGAAATACAGGGTGGGCAGGCTGTTGATTGCTGGCAACCTTATCAAAGACTGGAGCCAGACATCTAAATGCAGAGAGAGGAAGGCTGCAGAGGTTTCAGAGCTGCAGAGAAAAGGAGGGAGGAGTTTCCATTCTCTGCCCACTGAAGGTTGATTGAAGGACCAGGTCAGTCGGCTGGTGATTGAAAGCTGAATAAGGAAGAGATTTCATAACTGACATAAAAAACAGGTAAGCTAATGAAACAAAAGGAATGAGGGCCCTGCTCACAAGCTTACAATCTAAGAGCAGAAGAGGGGTGATGCATAAGGTAATAAGTGCTTTATACTATGGCCATCTTAGAAAAACATGACGGTTTCTAGAAGCTGTATGGGGCAGCCACAAGCTGATTTAGTGCATAAACTATCATTTAGCAACTCATGTCATCATGGCTGCCCTCACTGTTTCTGTCAGAACACAATGGCTCCTGGTAGTAGAAACAAGGCCAAGGGTAGTGGCACACCCCCTGAATTACTTTGACATAGACCAGCAATCATAGGGTTCGACTGGTGGTCTTTAGCTCAGCAAGAACGAGCACACTAGTAGCACGCCATTACAGCCAGCTCCCATTCCACCTCTCTGTCCCAATCTCCTCCTCCCTGCATGTGCAAGGCTGTCCTAATTAGCATATGAATAGATGCTGTGCTTCATTCACATTTCAGTAACTGCCACCTATTGAGCATTTTAATCCCTCGTGCTATATGCTTATGGTTGAGACTAGGTGTCACAATAACCACATTAGAACAAGACAATAGAGCCTGCCTTTCACCAGTAATCCTCATACTGTGAACACTGGTAGAGTGGGAGAACAGCCAGGGTGATGAGAATGCCTTTGTCTGAAGCAATATATTGTGCACTTAGAGACCCTGCCTATTTTGCTGATTACAATGCGGCATCTCAAAGCCAAGGGCCATGCCCGCATATTTCAAAAGAGAAATCGTAAAACCGTAAACCTTGATATCTCGGCCATTCATTCTACAATTCAAAAACAGAAATGTAGCCCGACCAATGTTTGCCCGATGTATCCCTTTAAACCAGACTGATAGCTTTGTACAGTTAAAAAAGAAAACTGTTCTCGGACAACCCTTGTCCCTTACTCTGTTCCTGTCTTGTACTGTTTATATGTTGCAAATTAAAAACAGCATATTAAAAAAAAAAAAAACTCCACAAAACGAATTGTCCCATCTGCATGCATGATACTGATCATTGTCAACACTTGCATTTGCTCCTACCTCCTCCCAAAACTTAAATGTCGCCTAACTGATTTTCTTCTGGTCGTCACCATCTTGAAACACCTAGGGGATTTCCTTTTTTCTCACTCTTACCTGATATAACCCACAATGTAAAAAGGCAGGAAACCCAGTGGCACTTCCTCCTTGCAGGTCACTCCATAGGATGCTATTGAGAGAGAAAATGGACCAAGGCAGGTGTTAGAAAAAGGTAAATTAAGTTTCATGTGCTGCAGTATGAGTTGTGCTGGGGGGGATGCATATGAGCACTATTTCTTTTAAGGGTGTTGAACTGGTTTAAGAGTTAAACTGGATGTTTTAACAATTAAGTCCATTAAAAATAATAATGCATTATTTATGCTTATACGGATCTTTTATGCTACTAGCAGCTAGGGATAATTATGACTGTATACGGATATAATTGGAGCCTTGATAGCTGAATGTTCTGTAATGTGGACTCTTGGTGTTCTTCTACACTATAATACATCAATAAAACATTTTATAAAATAATATTAAATTAGTTCCTATTCAGACCTACACTTGTTTGGAGTATAAAATGTTTGTCTAAGAGCAGAAGGGTAAGAGTTACATTTCTAACATTTCTAAAGTATAACTAAATTTGGTTTCAATTATAAAAAACACAATTTATTTACATTCATTTTATGCAGGGACATTTCTGGAATGCCCCCGGGCCCTGCTGATTTATCAAGTTCATATAGCGATTAGGTCTGCTCCTTAGAAAATAAAATTAGGTAACACTGACATACTTTTGACCAAGTGGAAAAATGTAAGCATTGCTGTGTCCTTTTTATAAACACTATTAAACTTTACAGTGTTGTTCTGGGCTCAGGATCTATGTTCTCCGGCGTTTAATACCCCCAGGATGTAGTAAAAGGATTTTTGCCCGACTTGAATTTTGGTCCATCTTAGACTAATACAGACAAAATATTAAATGAAAATACACTGGGTTGTGTTTTATAAGGTAGCTGTTTGCTTTATGCATTCGGATAGAGGTCTTGCTTTCAACCTTGTCGAAGTGATGTAACTCGTGGCCCATATTTTTAATCATTTAACAGCACTTTATAGCTTCCACAGACCTGCTCTAATAATGAAGCTATGAGGGATATGACAAGAATGGCGATATTGGATTTCTCTAGACTAACAGTAAATTTTTCCACTCTGATGTCAAGAATGTGGAGCATCTGGAAAGTGCAGCGTGAGTGAATGAATGGCTCACTGGAGGAAGACTTTTTGCTGGATTTCAGCATTCTTTGCAAAAGGAACAAGTGCTTTCATAGAGTTCTTAATACTCTAGTGAAATGTTTTGGTTCAACACACTCCTAGGTGTATGGGAGATTTTTTTAACGTTTTTTTAACCTCCATCTTTTTGATATGGTCTGCACACCCCTAGTGATTTTACAAAATTGAACAAAGTTTGTGTTTCTTTCATCACAGCTGCTAGCATTTATCATCCCATGCATGTAGAATCAATGCTGCAAAACACTGCATCACCTATGACTGGTCAACTGTGTGTTCTCAAACCATTTTTCCTTCTATGTGCACAAGATAAAGATTCAAGAAATACAAAAAAAATGATTTTGCTTGGGTGGTGTTCTTCCCCAGCAGGGCATCTAGCTTTGGGATGCCCACTGGGTGTGCCCCCCATGGATCACCCGTCAACTGACCTCAGCCAATCATTCCATTCAGATTTCATTTGCTGCACAGTCCAGTGGGGCAAATGAAAATGGAATGAGCGGCGCCAAAACTGTGCCACTAGTACAGAAAGGCCTGGCGTGGGTGTGCCCACGTCAAGGGGTATCCTGGGACTATGGCTGTGGTGCGGGCACCATGGCCTGCTGAGTAAATTTGGGAATCTGGAGGGTCTCACATAGCAGTCATCCTAATTTGGGATGCCCCATAACGAGTTATAGCAACCCCCCTAAGAGTCGTATAGGCTCAAAGGGGCTGTTGCTTCTCTTTAAAAGCTCTGGTGCTGTCCTCCCCCCCCCCCCCCCCCCCCTTCACTTTTTTCGTCTGGATTTGGCCCATAAAATTGGGCATGTCAGTGTTCCAATGTAAAATATTCCACTGGCTAGGCAGTCAGAACTGGAGCCAAACTTGTGTAAGCAGATGTCCGGTTCCAGCAGAGGGATTTGGATCTCCAGTGGCATACAGTGTTGACCCTCTCTGCCTCAACTGGGGTGAATACAATGGGGCTGATTTAGCACTGTAAGAATTTTTTTTTCTCACTTCACTGCTGATTCAGCCCTACAGTGTTTATAAATATTAGGCAATTATTGATAATCTACAGTGCTTTCAGTCAATCCAACATGTTAATAAACCTCAAACTTAATAAAGGTTTAAAAAAAAAAAAGTAAAAGTTAGGTTTTGAGCTTGATTCGGTTCTTAGAAGAATACTGTGCATAATTATTGGCCAGAATTATTATGTAACTAAATGAAAAACCCATTATTTTCCCATCGTGCTTATCTGTTTTCCAAACTATGGTGTTGCTATCCGCTTGCGCGCCGAGATTTTGTGGCAGTAGCATGTACACTAGTGATTTCTGTAGGAATGATTGAGCTGGTGTGAAAGTAGCCAAAAGTAGCCACAACGTAAAGTTTCCGATATTTCCAAAACAAAAATCGATGACTAATGTAGTCATCCTTCTTTTCAGTGTCAATCATAAACCTTATATTCATAGTTTCTTAATCTATTAACAGGTAAAGTTTGGTTCAGCAGCAACAACAGCGTTCCAGTGACTGTTCAGAGAGGTTTACAGTTTTCCTTCCCTGTAAATCTGTGTACGAAGGACCTACAATTTCTCAATATGGTTTAGGTATAGTGAGGAAGGTGGACATATAATTATTCTTATTATGCTCATTATTTCATAATATTTCATAAGCGCTTTACTAGCTAACCATGCAATTGAGTACTTCTGTGCATGTCTGGAGGCACTGTCCTACTTAAAAAGCATGTTTGTTTTTTTTTTTTGCTGTACCACTGCTTGATGAAAAAAATGGCAGTAGATTTAGTAGTTTATTTTGATCCCACCCTTAAAGCGGATCAATGCTTTCCGCGGTGAGGGTGCTTGCGGCCGCCAGCGTTGCTGCAAGAATGACAGTCTGGGGGGCATCCAGAATGCTGGAGCCCCACTCCACACATAGCCCCCCAAGGTGCACTTAAACCTTACCTTAACCTCGCCCCCCCTCAGGAAATCCAGCCCTGCAATTGGCTGCCCAGCGCTAACTTGGGCAGTGACTGCACCGCGATTGGCTGCCTGATGCTTACGTGGGCAGGACATTCAGTGTCTGGAACGTCATTGCCCACGTGAGCACCAGGCGGCCAATCACACTGCTGGATTCCTGGTGGGGTCCGAGGATAAGGTAAAGATTACAGTCGTTCTGGGGGGGGTAATGTGTGGGGGCTCCAGCATTCTGGATGCCCCCTCCAGACTGGCATTTTTCAGTGGCTCCTAAAAGCCTGGCTGGGATTTTGTTTTTCCTGGGTTTTGGTCTTTGCCCTTGGTGCACTCTGATTCAGGGTGGCCTTCTATGTGGAACCACCCAGGTTGCCCAGTAAAATTTGCCTTTTACCGGTCCTACAGCACATGCATGGGCTTTCTTCCAATCTGCGGCGAGACTAGTTGAAGGGAGCAGAGCTGCAGCATCCCTGCTGCCCTTTAACTTGGAGTGTGCCCGTGCTGCCAACTCACAAATGCCTGGTGTCGGCTAGCTGCTAAAGGTATAGCGAACGGCAGCTGCAGCTCATGCTTTTTTAGGGGACTGGAGGGGATTAATTCCTTGGGGGAGGGGCACCCCTGGTATCCTATAGATAACAAAATGGTGCCCTGTGCTTGTTACTTATCCAGCAATGGACCTATACATCGTTTACATCAACAGTTACTCCCATCTTGTCAGTCTATAAAACCAGTCTTCAGATATTTCTTGGGCCAGTCTTGACTCAACTTGGGTCGTATTCAGCGCTAGTCTGATTCCCTTACTTTGGCCAAGTTTCCAGTGAGGTTGCAGTTCTGAAATATGACGACAATGGAGACATAATGGGTTCCTGCTCCCTTCACCGTTGACTCTTCTCACATTTTTGGCAGTTCATTTGCATATTTTTCTCCCCAACACGTTTCCTGCGACCCTGGTTGGCAATTTGCAACCAAACATTGGTTATTGGTTTTGTGACCACGCCATCAGTGTTTTTTCAAAAATCGGTTAAATATATTTTTTAGGCCAATTATTCCTGCGAAAAACAAGCTGCCTAGTAATTATGCATAACTTGATATAGGCTCTTGTTCTCCTTAAGCTACACCCTTCCTCATTACACAAATAAACATCACCTGGAATGCTTTCATCCAGTAAGAATTCAGTTTAAAGTTGGAAAATATGCATCAAAATACTTACCTAATAATTATGCACAGTATATGTACTTTTGTCACGCTTGTTCCTCCTAAATGCCTTGGATTAATGGGATGAAATCAGAGTATTTAAAAAAAAAATTAAATGTTAAATTTAACTATATGTCCCTTTGGTCTTCAGGTCCTCTATTTCCTGGTAGGCATGAATGATATGTGAATGAAAAATGATATTTTCTAATATCGCTCCTGATCCTCCCTCCTACTAGCTTTAAGTTGTGTCCCCTTGTTCTATCATCAAGTTTCTGATTAAAAATCCTTCCGTCCTGAACCTTATTAAACATCCATATTTGGATCATAGGCAGCAAAAAAGAACGGCCCATAAAATCCTTTTTTGCTTAAAGCGGACCTTCAGCGTGATTTAATAAAAAGCCCAAACCCTTAAAAAAAACTAATTAATATATTTTAAGTTTTCAGTCATTTACTTATTATTCTTTCCCCCACTGTGCTGCAATTCTGTTCAGGACTCTAGGATACGGGCGCCGCCATCTTGACTCAGAAGCATCACATACTGAGGGGAGGAGAGCAGGATAAAGTACAAGGGGTGGGGTTATAGCTGTGCTTTGCACAGGCAGAGCAGAGCTGGGGTCGGGGGAAGGGCAGCAATCCCAAAATGCAGAGCGAAACAGTCAGAAGACACTTCCTGTTTGCAGGCTGCCTGATGCTCTATGAGATGCCATCTTGGATGTTTAAAGGCTCATAACATGCAGTAAATCCAAGTAGGAGAATATTTAATGTGGGCAATCTGTATGTACAGGGTGGGGGAAACTTATAAGATAGACTATTATTCAGGGTGAAGGTCTGCTTTAAAGAATAGTAGATGCTTGGAACAAACTTCTAGCAGAGGTAGTTGAAAATTCAACAGCAAGTGAATTTGGGATAAGGCATAAGCACACATCTATCAGAGTACATACAGTATACATATAAGGGCGGACTAGATGGACCATATGGTCGTCTTCTGCTGGAAACCTTCTATGGTTTGCCCTACTTTCTGTCAGTGGTTTCCAAATTGGATCGGATATATATCGGGATCTACCATGCATGGAACTGGAACCAGAGGACTATCACTGGTACAGGGACCTTACATATCATCATCCTTTAGTCTCGGTGACATGTCGACCAACAGTCTTACAACAATTTACTCTCTCCCACTCCCCTCCTTTGAGCCTGATTGGAAGGGATAAGAAGAAAAATGGCTTACCTGCTAGGCGCCCAATCCCACGCTTCACTTTGGCTGTCCATGGTGAAGTGGTTGTAGAGACTATGAATGACTCCAATTACTGGATCCCTAGGTTTCCTACTTCTGCAGTGATTCGGTAATTAGGCAGTCATTCACCCTCTCTGTAGCAGTCCTATTGGGGCTTACTGGGGGGTGGGGAATGGGAGGGGTGGTCAAAGCAGACTGGATGTCCACTTCAAATGGGCCTTATCCTTTCTCTGTTATAAAAATGTATTGGCTGGAGTTTTCAACAGAATGCAACCCTGAGCACTTTTTGTGAACATTGTTTAAAGGGAAAACCCACTTTTGATGTTATTTTTGAAAGGTGTATATTTTTGTGTGGCAAAACTATGGCAAAAATATACACTTTTAAGCATTCCATCGAAAGTGGACTTTCCCTTTAAGGTCTGTATATTAAAGCTACATAAATTTAAGAACGCTTGGAAAAAAGTTGCATGGCTCGCTTTCCCTTTAATTTGAACACATATGCTGACATGTAAAAATGTATATATGAAAGGTTTGACAGTCCACATTATTACAGGTCAGCGAATGTGTGTGTATTCCCATGTATCTGCCAGAAGTCATTCTACTTTGTGTCTTTTGAGGAGCACATGAAACATTTATCTTGCTAAGCTGATCTGCATTCTTTCCTACAGTCCATAGCGACTTTGGGTTCATGGTCAGTTTAGAGCGATTTTGGCCATTCTATGTAATTCATACTGGAGCTGTATGGTTTTTATTTTCATATTCTTCAGACACATGCTTCTATTAGCAAGTTGTTTTTTAAGGCATCTCACTGGACTTGTTTAGGATATGCTGATTTTTACCTCCTGGAAAATAATTTATTTTATTTTGGAAGTGATTTGGAATGAAACATCCTCATTGGCCACTATATTTCATGTCTGCTAATGTCCATGTTATGATGGATTGCTGTTAGCAGTGTTTCATTTACTACCAGCGCCTTACTGGAAGATATTAACAGTTCACATAGTTTCGGCAGCCCAAAGTCAAACTTACACTTATGTTCTTACCTGGAACATAATTTCAGAATCCTCTTTCTTTTCTTAAACTTGCTTAAAAAAATTACAAGGAACAGTGTTAACTGCTGAATGCATGGTCATAATACTTATAAGAAATTACATTACTTCTAGGAAAGGTGCATCTTACACATACATATATAAATAAGCCTTATACATAATAGGCTTTCAGGATATCTCCACAAGCATTGTCACAGGTTATAATAGAAATGTTAATTTTAACACCATGAAACCACAGTTTCAGTTATATTTTAATTGATAACATATAACTTGCCTTGTATGATTACATTTTGCAGTGCAGACCTGGCCTGTTGCATCATCATCTGTCTCCACTCTCCCACAGAGGTTTGTCAAGTTTAATGCACAGAAATCCATGTGTGGCCTTAACTTCTGTACACTATCCCCTTTCCATTCATATGAACAGGCCCTGCCAATATTTTTCCCTTTGGAGATTCGTATAGAAGTCTAGGTTTGTATTTCTATGAGATATGATCATGCTGTATATAGAAGAGCAGTTGGCCGCTTACATTTCAGGGAAGAAGCTAACCACAGGGAGCCATTACACTGCGGCACATTTCTCTTTCCACACCTGAGCTGCAACAGGAGGACTCTGGTTCTCAAAACTCTCAGTAAATGAAGGGCTTCCTAGGTTTGCTGAAAAGAATTCAAGAAATCCTAATTGCGGTTTAGAAAAATACCTATGGGGTATTTATTAGTAAGTGGGGAAAAATTACTACCTCATGCCTAGAGGTTAAACTGACCAACAGCCTGGTACTGTTTCAAAGGTAGCGGCCATTTTGGAGCGCCATGCTGCTGACATAACTAACCATGCACAGTAACAGGAAGCCCAGTAGCACTTCCTGTTTGCAGGTGGACTGCAAATTTAGAGTCGCCATTTTGTTTCTAAAGTGTAATACAGCAGGCGTTAGAAAAAGGTAAATTAATTTTTCTGTGTAGCATAATTTGCTATGGAGAAGGATGCATATGAGCACTGTTTGTTGTCTTGGTCTGGTTTAAGTATTTTTTGACTGTTGGTCTGCTGTAAGGGAGTTGAATTGTGAAATTGTATAGAGCTAAATGCTGACAGGAGGGGCCACTTATACACCCAAACTGAATAAAGCCAAGCTTGTTTTTTTCCCTGGTCAGAATAAAATCCAGGGGTGACATGTTTGAATGTATCAGGGGAGACAGAACTTACCCCCCCCCCCATTCCTGTTCCTTTCATATAAAAAAAAAAAGAAAAAACAAGCCTGGCAGGATATTTCTTAATTCTGGGCATATACGTGATCCTTCCTCCCACCATTTATTTGCCAAAAGCCCTGTTCTGTTTATTCAGCTTTCAGACGCAGGCCAAGTGAACATATATATTTTACTTAATTATGTAAATTGGGGTAAAAATTATGTAAAAAAGAAATAAACAATATTTACAGCTTTCCTTTGGGGTAACCTTTAACGTGATTACTTTATAGTACAACCCAGATTAGTTGAAGCCATTTATAATTTTTTTATGAACAGGTAATATATAGCAATAAATACAATTTATTCAAAACTACAAACCTTGTAAATTATTGTGCCATGGAATAATAGCGGTGTTCTTCTATGTTGTGCTTAGAACTGTTAATAATATTCTTAGGACTACACGCAGATGCCCGAGCAGAACAATGTAGGTTTTAGCAGAATACATTTTTACAATCTTGAACTAATATGTAGGTTTCTCTAAACCAAAAACAAAATTATTTTGTTTATTATTAGACAGCATTCCCTACCTTCCAGTCCCAAAAAGTCCTGCCTTGTAGGCTCCCTTATTGATTGGCAGTGGACGAGTAATGCCATTGTCCACCCCTTGTATGCATGGAGTTGGAGTGCGCTTTAGGTTTCAGAGCTGATGGGTCAAGAGCAATGTAGCCCACAGCTTGCAGGTTAAAAATTAGGTTTAGTAAATTCCTCCCCTAAACCACCCCTCTGATGATCAGCGATTTAAACTGTTTGAGAGGATTTAACCCCATGAAGATGCTGTGGAATAGCTGCTCTTGTAGAATTACATGGGGCAGTCCTCTTATTACACACCTGACAGTCCTGCTTACACATGATTATGAGGGGGGGGGGGGGGGGGCTGTGCCAGCTGCAATTCACAAGAAACCGAGAAATATGCCTCAGAAACACCAGAATGCTTGTCTATCATTTTCTGCACACACTAAAACAGCTGCTGGAGAAATTGTGAGAGGGGGAATTTTAGATTGGTTTCTTCTTGTTATGGCAATCTTGCAACAGCCGCAGAACACTCAAACCGTGTATGTATCCAAAATGTATTTGAGGGATTTCTGCTATGAGCAGGGCAACTATGATTCATTAAAGCAGATGGTATTCTACTTCTGGCTAAAAATAAGGGATGATTGCACCATGATTTCAGAAGAACACTCAGGTGTAAATCAAGATGGCAGCTCTCATGTAGTTCAAGAGTGCAGAATCTGCATGCTATTCCAGAGTATATAAACACGGGGGAAAAGCTCTCTCAAATAGCTTACAGTACGTCACTGATTGCCAGAGGGGGGCTTTAGGGTAACAATTTACTAAGCTTTAAAGTGGACTGATCACCGTAAATTTTCACTATCCTGGTAATTGTTCCTTTTCCCCAGGGGCACTTAGTCGGCCTACCCTGGAGTCTTTTAGAATGTGCTTATAAAATAGGTTTAAACCAACAGTTTGGCTTCTAAAACAAGATAAAGGAGAAACAAAGCAGGTGAAGGTTATGTTGAACTATGTTTGGAATAGCTGTAAAGGGGGAAATCCAAGAGAATTGAGGAAAGGCTAGAACATGTTTGCTTTACTTTGTTACCTTTTAGAGTCAATTCTACTAGCTAACATTAGAGGTGTTGTGTTTATAAGCGGGTCTGGTGCGCAGCCTTGTTTCAGATCTGTATATTACAGACCACATAATGACATGCGTCTGATGACATTTACCTTATTTCACGGTCTGATCACTTTAACACATCCCACAGGGCTCTGCATGGCATTACACTGAAATTAATTAGCTCCTCATGGTACTGTAAAACTAATCCCCTAAAAATTGAGCGGGTCCTGGACTGAAATGTTCCATCACTTGAACTTTGCAGTTGTCTTGGTAAGCATAGTCATTACCTTGACATCATGGTAAATCCCAGGCAGGTTGAATTATGCTGTTTGTTTAATAACAGTTTTTTCACACATGGCTTGTTTCACCTCAGTGGTTTGGATAATGATCTGAAGTGCTTGAAACTTTTATTAAATTACCTCTTCTTTGTTGGTTTCATGTACAAAAATGGAGATGCGTTGCAGTATTATGGAAATGAGTTAACTAAAACTTCTGGTTTGCATCAAAGAGAATGTGGGTAGGACTCACCTGTCACTGTGGTATGGGAAACTAATTGGATATACTCTTCCTGCTAGAGCATGCACCCTATTGGTCTTTTGCGGACTTTTCTTCAGACTTAACCTCCCTACCTGGATATACTGCATTTTTTCCATTTCATACTTTAGTCTGACCACACAGAGAGAAGGCTCCACCCCTTGGGAGGAAACACAAACTGAACAGAGTTTAAAAGCCCCACTCTGTCCTGCCCACCTCAGTTCTTTGTGTTTCCTCTCTGGGGGAACCACTGGACAGAGTGTGTCTGAAGACTGTGAGTCTACAGCCAATTTCTTTATTTTAACAGAACAATTTCCTTGTACTTCTCTGATCGAAAGAAACCTCCTAGTATGTAATATGTACCTGGCAAAATAAACATTCTGATTCCTCTGTCAGAGGTTTATTCTAAGCATCAGCTATTCTTTCATTAAAGTATTAATTTCTGACATTGCTCTTGATTTTCCCTCCATCCAGCTTATGTTCCATTGCTCTAAAACTCCTTGTCATTGGTGGTGTCAGGGCTGCCAGGAAATGGTCTTTAGCAAGAAACAGGGTGCAGCCAAACAGAGGAGCTCCAGGTCTGAGGTACTTAAACCAGACCAACACCTGTTTTTTCTTTAACGGGTGTTGGTCCTGCTGTCTGTTCATCACAACAAGCTTGGGGGGGAGGGCATCCAGATTGCTGGAACCCCCTTCGCAGGTAACCTCCCAGACCGCATGTTGTACTCATACTCACATGTTGTACCTTCATACTCATGCAGGGAAAGGAGTACCATGATTGGCCGGCAGGTGGTCAGCGCAAAGGACGCAACTATGGCCCACGTGACAACCCGCCGCTGGATCGTAATAAACGTGAGTATAACGGGTGGTCTGGGAGGTTATCTGCGAGGTGGGCTCCAGCATTCTGGATGCCCCCCCCCCCGAGCTTGTTGTGATGAACAGACAGCGGGACCAACACCTGTTACATGAAAAAGCAGTGTTTGTCCGGTTTAAAGCGGACCAAAACCCACTAAACGTGTGCAATACATTTGGCCAAAGCTCCAGCTAATGCTCCTTTCTTAGGGTGTAGAACTAGAAATGGCTATTTCCACTTTTCATATTGTCCTGGCGTCCTAACTGAGATGGCAGGCAATCAGTCATTGCATAGATGTGGCAATGACATTGTTGCCACACACAACAGTAGCAATGAATGGAGGAGGCGGAGCTTTACAGCTAAATCAAGCTGCATTATCTAAAATTAAAGGTAAGTAGGAACAGTGGAAATTAGCAAAAGGTTGTCTTCATAGGGGGAGCAATTCAGGGGAAACTGGATTCAACTGGAATAAATTTTAAGGTGTCCTTCAATTGTCTCCCCTCTCCTGAATCAGCATATCAGACACTAAGACCATGCGCATGCAAAAGCAGAAATGCCTGTATGTGTGATGGTCAGAACTCAGGCAGGCCCAGGTAATTGGTGTACATGCAACTGGACGCCCACCACCTTCCTGTATAAAACTGCGGCCAGATTAGTGGCTCCACTATCCCACTTGTGACCACGACTTAAACCTTCACCTCACTCCTTTACCTATGATCCTGACCTTGGTTCTCCTGATTGCAGCGTTGTCTGATCCTAAGGTACCCCGCCTCATGTGCCTTGCTTTCTCTTGGGAGAACAACCCTGGTTGTGCCTGCAGCCCAGACTGACCCTCCATTTAGGGGTCAACGTTGAAAACTAGGCCTGTCAGTAGACTGATATCCCTAAGAAGAGGTGGACCAAAAGCCAGGACTATCCTGGGTTTTGGTCCTTTTCCATCGGGGGTGCCCTGCTGTGTTAATCCCCCAGATTGCCCACCCAACTCACCTCCTCCCAGACGTAAGGCGCATGCATGGCCGCTCGTCCAATCGGTGTACTCGGAGACGCTGATGTCACGTCATCTAAGCTTCTTCTGTGGCCAGTGGCTCGTGCATGCACCGTTGGACCGGGAAACAAGGTAAATGTATGAGGCGACCTGGGAGGTTTCACACAGCGGAGCATCCAAAATCGGGAGAAGATTCCCAAGCAGATCGGCGTGGGTTTTGTTCCACTTTAAATTGCCTTTGGCTGTCTATTGTTTGCCTTATGTGATATATAAAAATGTGGTTATAGTGTACGGTATGTATTCATTTAATAAATATATAATATATATATATACACACACACAATATCGGGCTCCTGCAGACCCTGCCTAATATGCTAAATATTATGCAGCAATACAGATCCAAGGGCCACTCCCACTTGCTTCAGAAGGGCATTATAATGTGAAACTGTAAACCTCGATATCTTGTCTATTTCTTCTTTAATTTAAAAATCACAGCAATTGCAGAGCTCAGCAGCATCCTTTATTTACTGTCAGTCATCATTTTTATTCCCAGTGAATAGTTTTAAATATACCAACTGCATTTTTTCAGTTTTGAAAGTAGAGAAAAAAAACCCTGCATATTTTCAGATTTCGCAGCCCACCAGACCTGCTAGAGAGTAGGCCAAAAAATATACATCGTAAAAGGGAAAGAGAAAAAAAATCCGGAAAGCTTTCCAATGACATAAAACCCTGGAATGTAAGGTAACGTTCTAGGGAAATTCAATGTAATATGTGTTGGAAAGCTTGTGAGCAGTGTTTTATTTCCCCTTCAATTAAAAAAGTCTGTAATTTAACTGGGAAGAATATATGAACAGGAACACCAGTGCTGGTCCAGTGGATTATGGGTTTTCTTTCTAAAACTACTGTGTATATATATCACAAGAAGAATGACCCTCATTTAGCTACACCATGCAATAAGCTTAGGCGCAGAATTGTAAGCATAGTACATTTTGCCCTGAAGTGCACTATACCCTAAGCCAGTCCAGCATCAAGGGCAAATGGCACCTAATGAATGTCTGGCAATTGCATTCAACTAAATATACTTAGCTGTCTACAAGAAACATTTTTTAATGACATAAGGTGATTAAATAAAAATTCCATACATACGGCATTTTTTTATCTTCACTTTAATCTTCACTTTAACCCTTCTAATGCCAGCTACATAAAATTTACGTAGCTGTCTCCTGTCGTTAACTGCCAGCTACATAGATTTAGATGTCACCCTGCTGACGTCATCCTGCTCCTGGCGGTACAGCTATCGGATACGATGATCGCTGGCCGGATCAGC
Organism: Gastrophryne carolinensis; assembly: GCA_027917425.1. NCBI lineage: Eukaryota > Metazoa > Chordata > Amphibia > Anura > Microhylidae > Gastrophryne > Gastrophryne carolinensis. The sequence continues at coordinate 122,768,357 of CM051239.1, forward strand.
GAAGGACAGAGAAGCTGATGATCAGAGGGGAGTAAGTCATTTTCTCTTTTTTTTTTTTTTTTTTCTCCTTACAGTTAACTCTTTGTGAACTGGTAGTTGTACTACCTGATTTGAGGGGGGCATTTCAAATGTAAAGAGTTGTTTTGGTTGGAAAAACACAAGGTGCGCACTATGTCTGCAGAGCTGAAATGTTCAAATGAAATTACCGTTATGCGCATACTTTACTTTGTGGTGTTTGGCAACTCTTCCCTCGACAGCATCTATGCAAGTTGGGTATTGTTCTGTTCGGGGAACCTTGCTCTTTTAACTGAGGAAAATTGGGCTTTTACATGCAATGAGATTTCATTGAAAAGCGTATTTAAAAAAGCAGTACAAATTGTAAAAAACTGATTTTTTTTGCACATATTTGGCCCAAAAATATTGAATAACAAATGACAAACAAGACATTTCATGTTAAAGCCCAGACTCTGCTGAAAATAACAATATAAATCCCGTAAAAAAATCACATTTGAACATATGTAGCGTAAAATAGTAAAAAATGGTCTGGCAAAAGAGGGTGACAAAAACTCTGGGTAGGCTGGAAGGGCTTGACCAGTCAAACTGTTATCAATTGACACTCTTCTCGCTTAGTGATAGGCTAGAAAGGAGCCAGGAAATCCCAGCCCACCCTTTTGCAATGCACACAGCAGGCTTGCAGTACCCAGCCCTACCACTCCCATCACAGAGGACAGCACAACATGAATAGGAAGCTTTATTTTATAATTGACCTGGCAATGTAGCTTTGTTTTCAAAAATTAGAACATTGCCATGTGCATCACTACACAATGGGAATACTTTTGAGTGTGCCTGGACAATCACTTGCTTCTTACGGTGCTTCAGTTGTTTTCACAGTGATATACTAGTCTTGCATCCATGCTGGGGATAACCTGGGTTTGTTGTGTCTACACTCCGTAGGTCTACATTTCTGTGTAATTGTCCATGCTACATTCAGGCATCAATCACTCAAAATGTTCCATAGATTAAACAGACCCTCCGACAGCTACTAAATTTGAAACTCTGGCTCGGTAATAACAAGAGGGCCTCAGTCCCAGATGTTCCCCATCCAATGATGATAATGAAATGACTGACAGGTCGAGTATAATTCTACATCATGTCCAGCTGAATGGATGAGAGGAGACAATAATCCAAGTCATTTGCAATAGGGAGATTTGGAATCCACTATACCATGTCAAACTGATTCCAAACAGATGCCAGGAAAGTGCAGATCATTTGGAGCTATTTACCGGTCTCTTTGTATGTACAGTTTATACATACTGGGCAATATGGATGAAATAAATATTTATCTCCTTTTGCAGAAAATTTAATTTTATGATCTCTATAAACAGGAACAAAGTAGTAGATGGCTCAGTAGTGATTTTTGGAGTCTTATTCCTGGGTCTTATGCCCACCTGTATTTTGGTGTTATGCAAGATGTGTATTTTGGTTACAGAGTTTCAGCAAATTTGCATTTGTCATTATATTTTCATTTTTTAAATATCTGTGTCATGTAAACTGGTTCAAGTAATTGTCCAGACATAAACATAAAAAATGCTACACTCATTTTTAAGATGATTGCTCCTAGTCCAACTCTGACACTTAGCGGATAGCCAGCTGCGATTGTCCGCCACTTACATAGTACTGACGATCGGCCGCCCTGCACCATCCATAACAGGAAGTGGCGCACTCCCTCTATTCACTTCAATGCCTTCTTGAAAAAACTGCTCTTTTGCAGTGAATGGACGGGGTGTGCCATAGTTCATGTGATGGATGTTGCGGGGTGGTCCATCGGCAATACTATGGAAGTGGCAGACTGTCAGACCAGGTTGCGCGCGACTTCAATTAATTGGTCGGTGTCAGAGTGCTGGACTAGAGACAGTGCCTAGCAAACTGAGTTAAGTGACTGATTACTGGTGCTAAATACAGGGATAAACTTGAGCAAAACCTTTTTCGGTCTGTTTTGAGACTGGGATGGAGGTTCACCTTCCAGTAGAACAATGATCCAACCACTCGAGCGTTGTTTTTTCAGTATTTTGGAACATGTAAATGTATTAAATTGGACTAGTCAAAGCCCAGACCTTGATCCAGTTGAGAATCTGTGTTCAAACTTGCTATCCAAAATGAACTGCAGCTGTAACTGCTGCAAGAGGTGTCTCTACAAAGTACTAACTTTGTGGAGGGGGGGGGGGGGGTAGTTATGTACACTGAATTTTGCTGATATTTCCCCCTTCGTCCTTCAGGAGAGCCACGGAGAGAGCTGGCTCCTCCCCCTATAGGGGAAACACAACTGGAACAAGTTTAAAAGCCCCACTCCTCCCCCCAGTCCTCAGTATTGTGTTTTTCTCCTTAGGAGGACGACTGCTGGAACAACAGGCAGTTTATTTTATTGTTTTCTTGTTTTTACACCCCAGGAGACCATGGAGAGGAGATTGCCTTTAATCCTATCCTATTCTCCTATACCCCTGTCCTATGTGTTTTTTGCTGCCCAATAAAAAAAAGCTCAGTTGTAGGCAAGTTCTTTAAATGTTATGATGACGCTTCAAACACGTTGTAATTGCAGAATTTGGTTTCTAAACCAAACAAGGATACGTAGTCCAATAGAGAGGGCAATAACCCACCCAAAGACAGCCAGGCTTGTATCCTATAAATGCCTGTAAATCACCCTTGCAAATGCTGCAATATTGCAAGTGACCATGGAACAATGTATCTGTTTTATTTGCAGCTGGACTTCCATATTCATAGGCATGTTAATTGACATTAACAGTTTCATTCAGTAGACATATTGACTAACCATCTTGTGATAATTTTTACAGGATCCGGTGTCCTTTTAATGACAGGCTTGTAAGCCCTTTTGTCAGGCTTAGTTGTGCGAGTGCCAGTATGGCCACCAGGGCCACAGCTCTTCTTGGCAAATAGCGATGCATATTTATTTTCTTGTTTGGCATAAATAAATAAATATATTTGAGTTTTTACAAGGTAAAAAGACTTTTCTTTGCCTTCAAGGGACCCACTGTCTCACATTCTGGGTTTATAAACACAATTTCGAAAGCTACTTGCGATAAAGATCTCTTCTTTGACCTCGACAAACAGGAATAACTGGAGAGTATGTGTTTATGTATTACCAAAAGGACATTTATGGTCCATGCCATCAGAACAGTGTGTTTTTATAGTGTAGAATTATATTTTTAATGGCACATAGAGGGCTGTGAATGTTTGACCATGACCTATCGTCAATAAAATATTTGTATTAGTATGCAAATTTTCAGCAGCATATCATGTTACTTTTTGGTTCAGCATCTTGTAAATCTGATGTTCTAATGAACAAAAAGGGATTCAAACTAAAAATAATAGCAGGGGCATGTAGAAAGGATCCCTTGAGATGGCCATGTTTTTGTAGACAGCAGACAGTAGAAAAAAAGCAGGTTTGTCCTCTTTACCCCTAGTAATCCCACTGGAAAATTAAACATGTGCAATGAATTGATAGCGGCTCATTCCGTTTGAGTTCCCTGTAGAGGGCTCACGCAGTCAGTGCGGCTACATTCTTGGACTGCAGCTTGAAAGTTCGTGCATATGATGGATAGCCTACGCTGCATGCTACTGTGGAACAATGTGCTACTGTTTGCTTTGTATGCTTGCTTAAGTACACCTTTAATGACGAGGCACTTTGGTACATTGGGATAAAATGATTAATTGAAATTAGATTAAAAATAAAACATTTTATAAAAAACAAAAAAGTTAACAACAATATTTTATATCTTAAGGTTATTTTCATTCTTCTCCTCTGTATTGTTAATTTCTTGACTGGTACTGTGGAACATATGTATTTTTATTAGGCATTTAAAAATGCTGCTTTTAATTGAGCTATAAATTAAAAAAAAAAAGTTTTATTCAGAGAAAGTGTAGTCATAGTTCGGAGGACCACCCCACATTATTTCTGGAAGTTGTCCTGCATGATGAGTCATTTAATTCATTGGCTAGCCTTGGTGGAAATGGAAAAGTGATTAATTCACAAAGTATGTTGTTTAAAATAAAAAATAAATATGCTTATTTTGTTGTTCGGTTTAAAAAATAGATGTGTGCTTTTAACAATAGATTTTTTTCCTTATTTATTCATTTGCATTTTTTTTTACTTTAAGGTTCTTGTTGAGTTACCTTTCCTAGCAAGCTATTCTACAAAGCCGTTAACTTGAATTAATGAGATTACATTTTCTGTTTTATTTTCGTTTTATAGGTCTGTATGAGCTCTTGGCTACACTGCCGGCCCAGCTGCAGCCACATGTGGACAGCCAGGAAGACCTGACCTTCCTTTGGGATATGTTTGGTGAAAAAAGTCTCCATTCACTGGTAAAGGTAAGCTATAACGGATTATGGTTTGATGGCCTTAGAGCTTCTGAGACCCTGCCATATTGTAAAAGAGAAATGGTAAATTTGTATTTCTCAGATCTGCTGTGATAGTGGCAAGCATAGCTTTCTTTTCAAAATGTTAAATGCAGAATAAAAAAGACTGGGTTACTGTTGTTCCCAGTTCTTAAAGTTCTCTGGCCTACTGAGTGAGGGGCGTTGTTTAAAGTGGACCAACACCCAGGATTTTCACTATCCTGGGTGTTGGTCCACTTCCGCGGGGCACCCCGACCGCTGTGTGAAACCCCCCAGAAAGCCCCAAAAACTCACCTGACCCCGCTCCCACGTGACTCGCTCTACCAATCACCGTCGACAGACAAGGTGAGAGCGCCCGCCACTGCCTCTCGCGCGTCCCTCTTACAGGGTGCGCGCCCTGCTAGAGGGATGTGCGAGAGGCGGTGGCGGCCCGCGCATGCGCCGTTGGAACGAGGAACAGGTAGGATTTGTGGGCGTCCTGGGGGGTTTCACAGCAGGTCGTGGCTACATCCCTGACAAGGTGCATTAACCCTTTAAAAGCACGTAGTTTCTACGTGGTTGCTTCTCCTACCCTTAAGTGCCAAGCACGTAGAAACTACGTGCCTGGCATTTCCCCCTAACAGTTAAAAAATAGAAAAAAAACCCCACTTACCTCTGGTATCCCCGTGAAGCTTGGTGTCCTCTCTTCCTGGGGGGGGCATCCGATCCCCCTCCCCCCCCCCCCGTCGTCCTCCGTCTTCAGGAGGGGGCCCGAAACCAGCCGCACCCCCCCCCCCCCCCCCCGTTTCCAGCACTGACAATTGCCGCTGTAAAAAAAAACAAAAAACTGTCATTTACTCACCTCCGCGCCCGATCCTTCTGCCTGGGTCTCCTCTTCACCAGGGGGGGGGGTCCGATTTCCCCCCCCCCCCCCGGGCTGCGCAGGCTTCAGGTGAGGACCCTCTTCCGGCCCATTGTGGGAGGAGCGGGATGACGTCCTATACCCCCTCCGAGCTCCGGCATCTGTCAGATGCCGGTGGTGATCGGAGCAGGGCGGGTGTCAGGCGAGGAGGCTCCGATCGGAGCCCCCTCGCCTGTCACCCGCCCTGCGCCGATCACTACCAGCATCTGTCAGCAACATGACAGCGGCGCGGGACGCCGGATCGGAGGTGAGTACAGTAAAAAAAAAAAAAAAAAAGATTTTTTTCTTATGTGTCAGTGTCTTATTTTTTACATTTAACCCCTTGTGAACTGGTAAGGGGTCCATGGCCCCTATACCAGTTCACAAGGCTGGGGGGATGGCAAGTCACCTGTGCTAGCAGGTGGCTTGCCATTAACCCCCGGCACCCCCATTACCTGCCTCCCCAAAGGCCAGGGGGGGGCAGCAGAGCCCGGGCCCACAGGCTATGCGGGCTTGTAGCCTGCAGGGCCAGGGGCCACAAAAGCTGGCCCCTGCGCCCTGTTCCTACAAGCCCTGCATAAATGGTCCCGGGCTGGTTACTTTGGGTAAGGGGGACCCCACGTCAATTTTTTTTTTTGATTTTTAAGGGTTTTTAACCCTTAAAAAAAAAAAAAAAAAAAAAACGGGGTCCCCCTCCCCTGGGAGGGGGGACCCTATGTCATTTTTTTTCTCGATTTAACCCTTTGTAGTGTGGATGGTATTTGTATTTTATTTGTGAATGTTATAAAGTACTTGTTTCAGTTAGAGGGGTCTCCTGGGCAGGAACAGGGGGCTACCGATAAATATGTGGTACCGTTCTAATCGGTAGAAATGGGGCTTTCACATGCAATATGCTTTTCCTTAATAAAATCCATTTTTTATTTAAAATAAAGGAGTCCATTTTCTAAAAAAAAAATTTTATTTTTTTTTTTTACTTAATAATATTGTAAAAAAAAATAAAATTTACAAACAAGACATTTCATGTTAAAGCCTAAACTCTGCTGCAAAAAAATGTATAATTTTCCTGAAAGTTCAACATAGCGCAAAATGGGGAAAAATGACCTGTCAACAGAGGGTGACAAAATCTCAAGTAGGCTGGCAATTAAAAGGGTTAATAGTACCTATGCATGTTGGGTATTGTTCTGTTCGGGGGACCTTGCACTTTCAGACTTAGCTTGTTTTTTCTGGTTTGCATATTTATATTTTAGGAAAAGGTGCTTTTTATTCAGCTTTTTTATAAATTTTTTAGGGAAACCCTGCGCAAACAAAGAATTCTTTGAGGTAATAATTCCAGAAAGATGAGCCCACTAGAACAAGCTGGGTACGCTTAGAAAGCTAAACGTGTGTACTTTCAGGGAATATATGGTTTATGGGGGATATTCCAAATGTAAAGGGTTGTTTTGGTTGAAAAATCGCAAGGTGCGCACTTTGTCTGCAGAGCTGAAATTTTCAAGCAAAATTACCGTTACGCACATGCTTTACTTTGGGGGGTTTGGCAACTCTTCCACTGCCAGTAGCTATGCATGTTTGGCATCGTTCTGTTCGGAGGATGTTGCTTTTTCAGATTAAACTTGTTTTTTCTTGTTTGTATATAGTTTTTTTAGGAAAATGTGGCTTTGATTCTGCTTTTTTATCCGTTTTTTAGGGAAACTCTTTGCAACCAAAGAATCCATTGAGGGATTACTTCCAGAAAACTATGGTCACATCAACGAGCCTGGTACACCTAGAAAGCTTGAGGTGTTTACTTCCAGAGAATATATAGTTGTTTGGGGGTATTTCAAATGTAAAGGGTTGTTATACACCTAAAAAATGACAAACAAGACATTTCATGTTAAAGCCCAGACTCTGCTGAAAAAAACAATATATAATTTTCCTGTGAAATCCCTTCAAAAATCACACTTGAACATGGGGAGCGCATAATTGTGCAAAATGGTCTGGCAACAGTGTGTGACAAAAACTCCAGGTAGGCTGGCACTTAAAGGGTTAATATTGTATTTCACTTTACAAAAATGTATCTTTAATTAGGACCCACCAACACAACTTTGCATGGCGCCCCCAAAAAAAGCCCCACTCTCCCCGGACATATGTTGGATTTGTTGATTGAGGGAAAGTGTTGTTTAAAATTTCTGGTCAGTATGCAGGGCAATGGGAAGTGTTGAGGCTAGGTAGTTAGGAGGACTGGATCTGGGCTGGATTAAGTATAAGTTTAGGTAGCTATTGGCCTTAAATGGCTTTAAGGGGTAGTAAGGTGCTATTTGTATCATTTTGATGACTCTGTGATGCTTAACATATTTCCCCAGTGATGTAAACAAATTTCCAGTGTTGCTTAATGTGGAAATGTATAAACAAATGTATATTTTCACTATTTTGATTTCACTCAAAATTCAATACTCTTTTTGATACCTGACAACTGGTGTATGGTAGAATAGTTAGAAAGCTGAGATCAGCTCAGCACCTTTAGGACATCATTTTGCCACACAAAAATATACACTTTTTCAAAAATTCAATCGAAAGTGGACTTACTCTTTAAGCCTTAATGGCTGCCCTGGATTTGTTGAACTTTGTTTAAAAAGTTTTGTGAGCCTAGTCTATCCATAGACACACATTTTTATAGTATTATCACAATAATTGCTTAGAGACACTAAAGGCAACTAGCCGGGCCCCCTCCCTTGGAGCTTTGTTGATACTGCATATATGAACTCACCAGCCCCCCCAGTGGTGGCCACATCAGGGCTGCCCAGTTTCAGCATGCCCAGCTGGCTCATGCACAGCTGTGTGGACATGCCAGAACTGCATAATCTTGCTGTGGACATTGGGTGCTCTAACATCGCGGTTCTCCTCCGGTCGCTCGCACTGCAACATTATTCCTAGTATGTCACACCCCCACTTCCCGATATCCATAACACTTGGGAACCCGCCTGTAGAGGGCGATCTTGCAGAGATGACATGGAAAAAAGGAGCCCCTCCTGGTCCATAAGTACTGGGTTCCTCCCACTATTCCTCAGTCTTTTCGTCTCTGCAGTCGGCGAAGCATTCAGAAGATGACTCTCCTTCAAGCTGCAGGTAGCCGTGCTTGCTCCCGGCCCTTTTTTCTCTATTTCTGTCTGAAATTTTTAAAACCTGTTTGGTTATATTGTATGCCTCCCAGCCCTGGCTGTATGGTTCAGGCAAAGGTAGATACATACACCTTTGGTGTATACAGGAGTTTTTACTCCTCCGTGAGACCCAGATTTGGGTAGGCGGCTTCCGGGTTGGTGTGTCCCGATGTGGGATGCCCTTGTCCCTTTAAAATCTCCTTGTACCTGATGGGTGCATTTCTACCCTCTCCCCTTTTAGTTCTCCTTTAACCCTGCTGGGGTAAAAAGGAGGGGGGGGAAAGGGGGGGGCGTATTTGTCACCATGCACACAAAAAAAAAAAAAAAGAAAGGAAAATAAGTCTTTATTTCTTATGTTTTACTACTATTACTATACTATTTAATAGGAAATGTTTTATTTAGATTTTCCTATCTCTGTCTAGGCAGCATTTTTTGCTTACCTATTAAAGCTCTTTGTTTCTAGCTGTGTTCAGATTTGAATTTTCCCTCCATTTTTGGCCATGTGATCCTGGAAGTGGGCGGGGCTTGGCATGCCTTTATCTAGAGAGCACCTGATATGCTCTGTTTGACTTCCTGTTTCCTTATCTCATGAGGTGAGCTTATCGCATGGGCTGTGAGTACCCTTCAGCTTGGCTGAAGGGAGTTTTATTTCTGTCTTCTATTTATATTGTGTGCATTTGGTGACTGTTTTGTTTTCTGTAGGTGGAAACTCCTTATTTAAAAAGGGGTTTCTCCTGGTCCTTATAGAAAGAGAAAAAAAAAAAAAAAAAAAAAAAAATATATATATATATATATATATATATATATATATATATATATCCTTAAGCCTTATTTGGGGGTCCATTTGTGTTTCAATCCTCCCACTTGGGACTATTTAAAGGGGCATCCCGGGTAGCAATTGCGTAAATCCCATATATACTTGCCGACTATAATCAATTATAGTATAATACTAAACACCATATGGAGGCATTCCAGCATAATGGACATGCAATTCCCTCTGCACAGACTCGGCAATGTTTTGGATGTGGGGCATCCCTTGTTGGGATAACGCAATTCTTTATGTCCCTTCTGCACAATTAACTATTATGCAGCAAACTGATGCCCAGGCTTCAGGGCCTGCGGCTAATGCCTCATCTCCTACTCTGCCATGTCTTGTCCGTACCCCCAATGATATTGTCATGGGTGGTGAGTCGCATGCTGATTTATGTGCCAGATTGGCTCATCTTGAAAGATTAATGTCTACTCTGTGCCTCAGCTAAAAGCACTTGACTCATGCCGCTCCGGCAGGTGAGTCAGACAATTGTGAATTGCTTGATTGGTCTGATCCTTCTCAGTTAGAAGAAGGAGAATTATATGAGGAATCAGATGTTTCTGATGAACAGCAATTTGTTGGTACTGAGATTGAGCAGGGTGAAGCAAGTGTTGTGGATACCCCAAAAGCTCTTGCTCAGTTATTTGAGGTTTTGATTATTACTTCTCCTGAATTAGTCCCTCCTTAAAAAGGGGAATTCTTTGGAGCCTCTAAACCTCGTTAGAATTCCCAGATCAAAAGCATTTTTTATGATATTCTTAAAGAATCGGGGAAGCCTGCGCGGCTTCATGGCATTTCCTTGGTCTGGGACAAGAAATATCCCTTCCCAGCTGATACTGTTAAGCGTTGGTCATCACCACCTGTGCCCACTGCTCTGGGCATGTGTACACTCACTGCGCGGATGGGTTAAATGCGGAGGACAAATTCCTATGTGTGCGCAAGCATACAATGGCCATCTATGCATTAATATTTAATTAATTAATGGAGAGACTGGATTTTTAATAGATACTCTGCTCATGGGTGGATGCCCCTGTGCTTAATTTATCCAATTCCTCTGTGTTGCATTCTCCTGACTCCACTACACTTAAGATGGAGAGGATAAGCGTATTGATCAAATGGCGTACCACGCAAGAAATCGCTTACAGCGCTCCCTTTTGTGGGATTGCGCAACTTTGGAGAAAAAATTGGATTCTGTCACTAAAGGATGTAAATTACCTCAGTGTAAGAAACAACGTCGTTCCTTTCGTGGAATGGCCTCTTTTAACCCTTTCGGGGGTCTAGATCCGGTAGAGGATCGGCCTTTTCTGCCCCTAGAGGGAATGCATGGAATAGAGTTAAGGGACGTGGCTGTCCAAAACCAAATCTGCCACTAAGCCTGCTCAACAATGAGGGGACGCCCTCACCCTTATGGGTGGGGGGACGGCTGCGGTTCTTCTTCCAGGTCTGGGTTCAGGAGGTATCAGACAATTGGGTTCTGGAAGTAGTCTCTTCCAGTTTACAGACTGGAATTCGAGTCCCGGCCTCCTCCCAGATTTTTCATGTCCCGGATGCCAGCAGATCCGGCAATTGCGCAGAGACTGCGGGCAGCAGTAGCGAATCTGTTAAACATGGCTGTTATCGGCCTAGTGCCTCCAGCGGAAAGGGGTTTTGGGGTTTTACTCCAACCTATTCACGGTACCCAAAAAGGACGGCTCTGTTCCGCCTATCCTAGACCTAAGGAGACTCAATCAATTTATCCGTTCCAGAAAATTCCGCATGGAGTCTCTGCGATCAACGATCGATGCTCTCCGTCAGGAGGACTTCATGACATTCATAGACATCAAGGATGCTTATTTGCACGTTCCTATTTTCCGGGTCACCAGAGATTTCTCAGGTTCTCGATAGAAGACCAGCATTATCATTTTGTGGCCCTGCCATTTGGCCTTACCTCGGCCCCAAGGGTCTTTACCAGGATGCTGGCAGGAGTGATGGCTATATTCAGGGTCCAGGGCATCCGCATTGTGCCTTTTCTGGACGATCTTCTTATCGCGGCCTCCTCCCTCGAACAATCAGAGTTGGACACCAAGATGGTGGTCTCTACGCTAGAGGGGTTCAGATGGGTAATAAGTTACCCCAAATCCTCTCTCTGTCCGTCCAGGGAAATTCCCTTCCTGGGCCTGATTCTGGAATGGTTATGATTCAAGACTTGATTCTAATATTCTTGTTCAACCCTCGTCAGTCTATCTGTCTAGGGATGAGACTAGTGGGATTGATGGTAGCTGCATTCGAGGCAGTCCTGTTTGCCCAGTTTCACATAAGGACGCTTCAGCTCTTCCTCTTGGCAAAGTGGGACAGGTGCCCACTATCATTAAATCAGACTTGTCTGTTGTCTCCCCACGTTTGCAGTCCCTTCAGTGGTGGTTAATATCGCACAACCTCCAGAAGGGCAAGTCATTTCTGACTCCTCGTTGGGAACTGGTTACCACGGATGCCAGCCTGGTGGGCTGGGGGTGCTTCTGGAAGAAGCATCAGTTCCAAGGTTTGTGGGGGCCTCAGGAGGCTCATTCTCCAATCAATGTATTAGAGCTTCGGGCCATACGTCTTGTGTACTTCGACTGACCCATTTCTTACAGGGTCTGCCAGTTCAGATTCGGTCAGACAACCGAACAGCTGTTGCATACATCAATCACCAGGGAGGGACTCGCAGTTGGGGTGCCCTCCGGGAAGTGTCTCTGATCCTTCAGTGGGCAGAGATCAATGTTCCTTGCATATCAGCAGTTTACATTCCGGGGATAGAGAATGTGGAGGCAGACTCCCTGAGCAGGGGATGTTCTCGCCAGGGAGAATGGTCTCTCAATCCAAGGGTCTTTTCAGTTCCTCTGTCACAAGTGGGGGACTCCACGGTTGGACCTGTTTGCTTCTCGTCACAATCAAAAGCTGCCAGCTTTTGTGTCTCTATCCCAGGATCCTCTGGCAGTGGCAGCGGATGCCATGTCTCTAGCCTGGAAGGATCTGGGGTTCCTATATCTGTTTCCCCCATTCTCCATGATCAGCAAGGTGGTGCGCAAGCTAGCACTGGAGGAGGCGCCAGCAATTCTGGTGGCGCCAGGGTGGCCAAGATGTCTGTGGTACGCAGACGTCGTAAGGCTGGCAGTGGATCGGTTCCATCTGCCTCTTCTTCCAGATCTCATCTCTCAGGGTCAACTTTGTCACCCCAATTTACAAACGCTGGCTTTGGCGGCATGGCTGCTGAAGTCTCCATCTTGAAAGAAGAAGGTCTTTCTGATGTGGTTATTCAGACTCTTATTAGAGCTAGGAAGAAGTCTTCCTCTGTCATTTATTACAGGACTTGGAGGTCCTATATGGATTGGTGTGAATCCAGGGCTTTGCCCTGTAGAGTGTTTTCTATTCCTAGAAATTCTGGAATATCTGCAACGAGGTCTGGATATGGGATTCCAGATTAGTACTTTGAAAGGGCAAGTCTCTGCCCTGGCAATTTTCTTTCAAAGATCGTTTGCTCTTCATCCTTGGGTTAAGACCTTTTTCGAAGGAGTCGCGCATGTGCGGCCTCTCAGAAAGCCTTTACTTCCTGTTTGGGATCTTAATTTGGTGCTTTCGGCTATGCAAGCTGCTCCCTTTGAGCCATTGCAGGATATTCTTTTTCCTATTCTTACTCGGAAGGTTGCCTTTTTGATTGCTATTACTTCTGTTCGCCGAGTTTCTGAACTGGCGGCTTTGTCTATTCAAGACCCTTATTTTGAGAGGCATCAAGATAAGGTTGTTTTCCATTTTAAACTGGATTTCCTTCCTAGGTGGTGTCTGCTTTCCACCTAAATCAGGATATAGTTCTTCCATCCTTGTGTCCTAAACCTAGTAACGACAAGGATAGGGTCTTACATTCTTTGGATGTAGTTCGTTGTGTTAAGTATTATTTAGTTACTACCTCGGCCTTCCACAAGACAGATGCCTTTTTTGTTGTGCCTTCTGGGCCCAAGAAGGGTTTTGCTCCTGCCAAAGCTTCCCTTAGTAAGTGGATACGTCAGGTTATCATTGGGGCCTATATGGCTAGGGGTAAGGTTCCCCCTTTTCGTGTCACTGCTCATTCTACTCGTGCTATTGGAGCCTCTTGGGCTTCTCAGCACTAAGCGTCTGTTGAACAAGTCTGCAAGGCTGCGACTTGGTCTTCTGTGCATACTTTTTCTAAGTTTTACAAGGTTGATGTGCGGGCTGTTTTTGGCCGCAAAGTTCAGCAAGCTGCAGTAATTTAAGTTATGCATTATTCCTTTGGGATCCCCACCCATTATAGACACTGCTATTGGATGTCCCAAGTGTTATGGATATCGGGAAGTGGGGGGTGTGACATACTAGGAATAATACCATTTTGTGAGATACTCACCTGTAAAATGGTTATTACGAGTATGTCACACACCCCACTTCCCCCGCCCTTTTTTGTTCGAGGGATCCCTTTATATGGTGATTATTATTATTATTTCCATATAATTTTACAATTATTGAATATAATTGGCTCTTCCTGGTTCTTCACTGCTGTTTAAAAAGACTGAGGAATAGTGGGAGGAACCCAGTACTTATGGACCAGGAGGGGCTCCTTTTTTCCATGTCATCTCTGCAAGATCGCTCTCTACAGGCCGGGTTCCCAAGTGTTATGGATATCGGGAAGTGGGGTGTGTGACATACTCGTAATAACCATTTTTCAGGTGAGTATCTCACAAAATGGTATTTTTGGCCGGGATTAAGCGGCAAGTACCGCTAACATCGCGGTTCTCCTCCAGCCGCTTTCAGTGGAAGATTTTCGGCCGGGCGAAGTGCCGAGTACCGCTGAGATTGCGGTTCTTCTCCAGGCGCCTTTAATGGAAGACAACAGACAATCGGATGGCGGTGGTATATGTCAACCACCATGGGGGGAACCTGAAGCACTCATGGAAGTGAGCTGGTTTTTACATTGGCCCGAGAAACAGGTTTCATGCATTTCGGCTGTACACATACCTGGAGTGGACAACTTGCAGGCCTATTATCACAGCAGAGCGGTCCTGCATCAGAGGGAAGGGTCTCTTAGAGGGTTTTTTCAATCCCTATGCAGGTGCTGGGGGATTACGGACATAGATCTCTTGTGCTTCACGACACAATCGGAAGGTTACAAGGTTTGTGGGTTTGTCTCGGTCCAGGGATCCTCTAACTATAGCAACAGATGTCCTGACTCTTCAGGGGTCAGTATTCAAGCTTCTTTATGCATTCCCTCCGATTCCACTCCTAGGGCGAGTACTAAAAAAGATAGCTCACGAGGCAGTCCCAACCATTCTGGTAGCTCATCGGTGGCCAAGAAGAAGCTGGTTCTCAGACATAGTAAGGATGTCAGAAGGCAACTCGTGGAGGTCACCCGACGATCCAGATCTTCTCACACAGGGGCCTCTAAGGCATCCCAATTCACATGTTCTGGCTTGGACGGCATGGCTATTCAATCAATATCTTGGCAGAAAGGGGGTTCTTCTGACATAGTCATGCAGACTATGATTCAGGCCAGGAAAAGCCTTCATCAGTGATCTACTATAGAGTCTGGCAAGCATTATCGCTTGGTGCGAATCCAGAAGGTTCGCTGGTAGAATTTTTTCTGTTCCCAGAATATTTGATTTTTTGGCAGAAAGGTCTTGATGAAGGTTTTCAATTGAGTACTATTAAAGGGACAGATATCTGCTTTATCTATCTTTTTATTCAGAAACCCATTGCTGTGAATAAATGTATCAAAGCTTTTTGTATAGGGAGTCGCTCATGTGCGGCCTCCTCTTAAGCCACTTCTGCCGGTTTGGGACCTGAACCTGAACTTTTATCAGCTCTTTATCAGGGTCCTCCTTTTGAACCACTGGCAGATGCGTCATTACGCTTATTGACTCTTAAGGTTATCTTTTTTAGTGGCAATAACCTCAGTAAGGAAGGTTTCTGAATTAGCAGCTTATCAGTTAAGTCTCCTTATTTAGTGTTAAAGAAGGACAAGGTTGTCTTCTGCTTTAAACAGGATGTTCTTCCTAAGGTGGTTTCCATCTTAATGAAGAGGTGAATTCCTTATGTATTACTCCAGTGTCCGATAGAGAAAGGATTCTACATTGCTGGATGTAGGGAAAAGCACTAAGATACCATCTCACTACTACACAATCTTTCCATAGGTCAGACCTGAGGGTCCACGGAAAGGTCTTCCACCATCTAAGTCTACCATCAGCGATGGATTAGACAGGCAGTGGTAAGAGCCTATATTCCCTAAGGGGAAGGATTCTTCTTTTAGGACTACTGCTCATTTGACAAGAGCTATTGGAGCTTCTTGGGCTTTTTAGCATCAAGCTTCAATAGAACAAGTATGCAAAGCTGCTACTTGGTTTTCAGCTCATACATTTACCAAATTCTATAAGGTACAGCCTTTGGTAGGAAGGAATTACATACAGTGGTAATTAAATGGTTTTGGAATGTCTTATTCCTGAAAGGAATAAGGGTTTTTGGAATGTCTTATTCCTGAAAGGAATAAGGGTTTTTGGAATGTCTTATTCCTGAAAGGAATAAGGGTTTCTTTGCAATGTCTTATTCTTGAAAGGAATAAGGTTTGGGGATCCCACCCAAATTCGGGTACTGCTTTTGGAGGTCCCATTCGTCTCTGAATTAAGCCTGATGGCCTGAGGTAAAATGGAAGAGAAAAGAAAATTCTGTGAGTACTCACCTGTAGAATTAATTTCTCTTCCATTATTACTTCAGGACATCAGACCCTCCCTGTCTGCTAGGTTACTATGGCCATGTCTTGGATGCCTAGTTTTAGTGGAGTGGTAAATATGTAAATGGGTGCTGTAAATAATGATCAGCGTAAAATAAAAAAAATGTAACAGAGAGGAGTCTTGTGTTTTGGCTCCAGCCTTTTGTTTCCAACAGGATAGGTATGCCTCCCGGGCGGCTGGTTCTACTGCTTTTCAATTAAACTGAGGTGCAAGCCAGCCAGGTGGATATAGGCCCGGGAGGTGGAGACACACCTTTGTTCTTGCAGACCACACCCTTCGAGAGAGGTTAACCCATTCGTCTCTGAATTAAGTCTGATGTCCTGAAGTAATAATGGAAGAGAAATTAATTCTACAGGTGAGTACTCACAGAATTTTCTTTTCTCTTCCATTTTACTTCAGGCCATCAGGCTTAATTCAGAGACGAATGGGACCTCCAAAAGCAGTACCCGAATTTGGGTGGGATCCCCAAACCTTATTCCTTTCAAGTGAAAGTAAATAATAATTAAAAAAAGAATATTAGACAAATATTTATCTTTCTGTAGCTCACAGGTGTTGAATGATAGTTGGCCTTTACAAGGTGCAAGGCAGTACACAGTGATGGCACAGAACCTTATTTTTACCCCTAATGGGGCCCTAAGGTCGCTATAGCTGAAAATATACAGGGCATGGCTTCAAATCTATTTTGTAACTACTCCCTATCTATCTCATTGATTCTAATGTCAGTGATAATCATTTTTTTACAATATTTGCTTTGTCATAACTCCTAAATCTGTAAAACTGAGGACCTAAAGCTTCCAAAAATGGAAATATATATAAGCACTATGTAAACTATTGTTTCTAGTGATTGAAAACTGCAGAACTTCCTTCCATTACCGCTTCCCAACTAATCAAGGATATTTACTTTTTCCTTCTTTCGTTACTTCTCTGTTCCTTTGCGAATGTATTTAGTTCTGAATCAACCTGTATACCTTAATCTGTCATTTGCCCTGCAATTGATGGGTTAACATGTCACCACCAACAGGGAAAATGCATTCAACATGCACAAATGTTTGTTTGCCATTTGGATGAATATCTAAAGCCTTTAGAACAGAACATTGCCGACTTCTTTTGTATGGTTACCATTAAGAACTTGGATTTAAGCTTAAATAAACAAATGTTCGCAGAGAAAAATTATAAGGAATATATATGTATTTTTCAGGTCCCACATGGCAGTGGTTCAGTAGCCACATTAATTTAAAATAATTTCCTTTAACAAAATCAACTGAAATTCTAGTAAGTTGTTTCATTTGATGGCTCTATTCCATTAAAATACTGTTTCCAAAGATTTGGGAACACTGAGGAAACACAGGGGAATGTCCTAAGGCATTTTTCAAAATGTCTCTGTCATTTAGTGGGGGTGGCTCAATAAAAGTTACATAATGCTGGGTTCTGTATGGTTCTGTATATGAAACGCTGCGGGCAGCATGGACTGACCAGTTTTGACAGTATTTTCGTTTTGGAAGTTTGTTCCTCAGCAATGATCCACCATATAGAGGGATGAGAGTTTCTTCTCCCACCAAGATGGCCAGGCAAAATCATAAGAGGCCTTCCCATGGATTTCTCTCCTTTGTTTCTGTATATTGTGGTGGGGGGAGGGGAGAGTTAATGGTAGAGATTTTTCAGGGCAAAAGGTTGAAAAATAAGCCGCATCTTACCTTGCCATGTGTTCCTCCAGTTCTGTGCCTCCTCTCAGCTCTGAGTCTTGAGTGAGAAAGAAATACTTCATCTGCCCTTTCAGTGTCACCCTGCCAGTGTGGGCCTCTAATACTAGCCTGAGGAGCTAGACCACGCACCCTTCTGTATTGATGGCTTGAATGACACTCTCTGAGCTGCCATTTAAGCCCTGCTAACTTGTCTTAGCAATCACTCTTGCTTCCAGTACTGCCCGAGCCAATATGCTGATTGTTATTCATCATCTCAGCTCCAAGGGCCACACTCACATGCTTTAGAAGAGGAATGGGGTAACATTGTAAACCTTGATATCTTGGCCATTTGTTCTTCAATTTAAAAATGGAAAACCATTTAGAACATTGCCAAATGTAGCCTGACACAATAGTCTAACAATTGGCTATGCCTGAAATATCACTTTAAAGTAAAAGTACTTTAATTTAAACCGGACCAACAGCCTGGCACAAAACAAAACTCTTTTGCCCCATCTGCATGCATGATACTGAAGCATTGACAGCACTTACATTTGCTCCGGCATCCACTCAAAGCTGAAATACCTCCTCACCAATTTTCTAGTGGTAGCGGCCTTTCTGGAGCTTCTACTCCCAGCATCTCTGATATACTGCTGCCTGGACAATGCACAGTACCAGGATATCCAGCAGCACTTCCTGTTTGCCTGAAGATGCCACCACAGCAGGAGTAAATGAGTTTTTATGTGCAGCAATGGATGGCTGCATATGAGCACTGTTTGTTGTGTTGGTGTAATTTTAGTCATTTTTGACTGTTGGTTCACTTTAAGTGTTCCCTATCTTTTTGTCCTCTGCTTGCTTGCGGGATCCCTTGCCACAATGAGGGGTCACAGGCTAGACTGTGGTGTGAGTAGTATGCAGCCCTGTAATGAAACCCAGTGTTTGTAATCAGTGATCTGACCATATACATTTTAATACAAAGTGTATGATCAGTCATTCCTAGGAAGGACTTATCCTCTCAGGCCCTAGTTTTTGTTAAACTGTAGTAGATATTTCATGATTTATATGGCCTGGATCTGAAGCACACCTAAGGCTTTCTTTCAAAAGTAGGTCCTTGCTCCTTGGCCCAGGGCTCTGCCAAGACACAAAACAAAGAAGAATTGTCATCTTAAGTGGTTTCAGACCAGAATAATGCAGTTTCCTTTCATTTTGGTCAGTTCACCAATCGGGCTTACCTCTGATTCAGGAGAGGAGCAAGTGGATAAGGTACAGTTAGCATCCATGGCCGATCGACTATAAGTAATTTGGCCAGGAAGGTTTTAAAACTGAATGTATTTCCTCATTATTTGTTGGGCAGGTCTGCATGAGCAACCAGTCAATATCATAAGCAAGATAAGCTTTAAGGCATGTGTGGGGAGAGGTTCCTATGGCAGACCACCCTAATTCTGTACTGGAGAAAGTGTTTCCTATCTGCCCACCAGAAAGCCAGGATCAATAAGGAGACAGCTGATATATATCTGGAAGTCCTACAAAGGAGTAACAAAACAAAAAAACTGCACTTTCTCTCCCACGCAGCAGCTTTAGCATTGTCCATCACTCGGATGAACATATTGTTTTTTTCTGCAGAGTCTGGGCTTTAACATGAAATGTCTTGTTTATAATTTTTAGGTGTATTCTCAATATTTTTGGGTGGAATATGTGCAAAAAAAAAACTTTTTTTTTTACTATTTGTCGTGTTTTTTTTGTAATAAAAAATTTACATTTGTTAATAAAATATTATTGCGTGTAAAATCCAAATTTTTCCCGGTTACAGCAGTACCACATATGTATTGGTAGACACCCTTTCCTGCCCAGTAGACCAAACTAAAACAGCGCTTTAGGAGATTTTCTGATTAAATACAACTGTGCTAGACGCTATGCGCACATTGCAGGTTAGCAATAAAAACAACCCTTTACATTTGAAATACCCCCCACAAAATATATTCTCTGGAAATATACACCTCAAGCTTTCTAGGCATACCAGGCTTGTTGACATGGGTGCAGTTTTCTGGAAGTAATCCCTCAATGAATCTGTGAACTGCCTTTACGCTTGAGATCTGCAAGGCTGCCCTGTTGCCGTGGACAGCCCCCTCAGTTGCTGCGTATCCTCCAACACAGGGTTCCCCTTTGTGTTATTCCCAGGCAGGCTCCTCAGTGTTTTCCTCCACTCCTGTTTCTTCTCAGCCAATTTCATCACACCCTCAGGACGGACGAGAGTGAGGGCTTTGTTTTCTCAGATAAGAACTCCTTAAACGAGGGGTTTGGAGGCAATGGTTCAGAGGAGGAGAGAATCCTGAAAAGAACCAGAAACAAAGTGTCTGAAGAAACTATGGCCCTATTAGTAAATATTTAAGACACTGTGAATATCCCTAACAATGAGCTGACCTTTTCCGCACAGGACTCTGTTTTTCATAAATTTATGGGGAGGAAGGAAAGGTCTTTCCCTGTGCTTCCCTCCTTTCCAAACCTAATTAAAAGGAGTGGCAATTTCCAGAGAATAAGATCCTCCTTACTAATTCCATTAAACACAAAATTCCCTTTGAGCATAAAGCATGTGAACCCTGGTCCAAATGTCCAAAATTAGATGCCTCCTTGGCAAAGGTCTCTAGGTCTTCCAACCTCCTTTTCCAGGGCTCTGGCACTTTAAAGGGATCCCATGGATAGACTTTATAAGCCAGCACTAGCATCAGATTTTGTCGCCAGGAATCTAGGGGTTTGGCTCCAGAACCTCAAAGGGTATATTGAAAGCGACACACTCAAACAATCGGTTTTAGAGACTCTGCTGTTTTATGTTCAGAGCTATTTCCTTCTCATAGGATGCCTCAGAATTGAGCCTCGGCAAAGACTACTGCCCTAGTCAATTCCGCCAGAAGAGTCATATGGTTAAAAACATGGCAAGGGGACCTAGCATCTAAGGCCAAGCTATGTGAAATCTCTTTCGACAGGAACCTTTGTTTGGGTCAGAATTAGATGCTACCCTCTCCCGATCTTCAGAAAGGTCTGGGAAATTTCCCATCAGACCAAAAAAGTCCAAAGCAAAGCTCCACAGGGACAAAAGCATACATTTTCCCAACAGGGTAGGTTGGCTGGCCCAAAAAAGCACTGGGGTTTGCATAAGGGGGGGGGGGGGTCGCAAGTCAAATCTGATTTGTAAATCCCCACCTCTCCCTGGCATGCCCTGTTCCGGACCCGGATCCTCAAGTAGGGGGAACTTTCTTCTCGGTCACTTAGCAATGCATAACCTCAAATCTTTTCGTTCTGCAAGTGATTTTCCAGGGGTATCAGTTGGAACTCTGTTCCAAGCCCCTGGAGAAGTTCTTGGTTTCAAAAATGCTTTAAGATCCCAGGAAAAGGGAGGCTTTTTCCCCCTAGTGATACAGGAATTACTTTGCAAGAGAGTACCAAGGCCTCAGCAGAAAACCGGTTACTATTCCCTTGTCTCCTTGGTTCTGAAACCCTCGGGTACCTTCAGAATGATCCTCAACCTGAATTCCTGGATCACTTCATTGTTTACAAAAAGTTCAGAATGGAGTGAATAAGAGGTTTAGAAAAACTCCCATGGGAATAAGGCACCCTCCTGTTATAAATGATTAGCTGGTTATGGAGGGAATTACTTAGGCTGGCCACCTCTACCTCCACACATAAAACCTCGCTCAGAATTGTATAAAATTACTCAAAATGTATTCATTCTAATTTAATTTAAAAATATTTATTTTACAATTACCATGATACATTTTAAAATTGCTGTAATTTTTTCATGCCGTCTGATGATGGTACTTTTTAATTTTATTTAAAAAACGTGAACATGTTTCTCTTATGTGCTTTGTCAACACCTCTAAAAATATATCCAAAGATAGAAAGTTTAGGAATATGTCATATTGTTTGGTATATATTAAGAATTCTATTTTTATGGAAATAAAATATATAATTTACCTTATCGCCATATTTTTATCATTCGTTTGTTGTCCAATAACAGCATAGCTTGTCTCGAATATATTTTAGTACCTGTTGCCATCACCATACTATACTTTCAAATTAGGGTTCAATCTACATCTGCTATGAGAGACTCTGCTGTGGATCAACATCCTTCCGACCCGATTGATCCAATTTCATCTGAGAGCCCACGCTCTTGCAATTTTAAGGGCTATTTTTTAATTATTGTTATGTGTTGGAAGGTTATATAGGACCCTTACAGCCTACTACTTTTGTATTTTAGACCAAGCCCTCTAAGGAAGTGTCCAAGACTAAAACTGGCTCCAAGTCTAAGGATAAAAGTAGGAGATGCCTGGTATATGAAATGGGGCTGTCATAAGACAGAACATTTGCATCAATATCTCCGGGAAGCGAGGCTAACTTTAGGTTTGCCTTGACAATTTATTTTGGATACCTGTATAAGGAGATCACTTCTCACTCAACAACCAAAACAAAAGGAGTTGTGATTAAACAGGTTTACAGGTGAGGTGCAGACTTGGGGTGTGGTAAAGATGTCTGTTTACAAAATTGTTAATAATGACTTCCAACTGTGTATACCAAAAATAGAAGCAGGTGAGGTTCTCCGTCTTAGGGTGGAGATACATAGAGAGCTTGGAGAGCAACATTCTGCAAAGCCCCTGAGTAACTGCTCCATTGCAACACTCAACAGGTACAGGTAGGTGCACTTTCTTGAGTAACTTAGTCATGCTAAAGATTCAGTGAAGCAATTTCAACTCTGGATGCACATTTGCACGTGAACTGCAACCTGAATCTCGATGAGCTTTTTAATTTTAAAACACAACTAAATATATATTTTTTTTCAGGTTAGGTACATGTTTTTTTCAGGGAGGTGAGAATAACTTTTTTAAAGTTTGGAAAAAACAGCACCCTTTGGGGGATGCAGAAATAAATTACAAAATCTTTAGCATAGCCCATAGGGTGCTGTTTCACCTCTCTTATAAAAATGCCCCATCACATGGGCAGGTGTCTTTTTTAAGGAAGAACTAGGACAAAAGTTTTTATTGCACCTTTTCATGTGAAAATGAAAAAGCTTACAGAGATTCGGGCTGCAAGTCACACCTAAATGTTCGCTCAGAGTTGAACTTGCTTCAGTAAATCTTTAGCATGACCCCCAGTGTTCAGGTATTCAACAGATATCATAACAAATTATTTGAATTACCCCCTAAGCTGAAGTGAAAAAAATGAGACTCGTTGAAGAACAATGCTACAGGATTAAAAAACATAACCTAGGTATTTTAAAACTGACTTATGCCCATTTATGAAAAATAGGCTGTTGGTTGCCAGACGAAAGGGGCTTCCGGGCTTCCCCTCACGCATGGGAGCGGACTTGTGACTGGAGGGTGGCAGGTTCGAATCCCGTTCCTGGGACATGACTGAAGTGCTCTTGAGCAAGGCACCTAACCCCCCAACCACTCCCCGGGCGCCGTAATTAGGGAAGCCCACCACTCTGGGCATGTGTACACTCATTTCAGGGATGGGTTAAATGCGTAAAACGAATTCCTATGGGTGTGCAAGCATACAATGGCGATCTATGCATTATTTATTTTTATTTATTTATACCCCACCCTGCAAACCCTTGTTTCTATAAAGGAGAATCCAGACCATGTGACTGTCAGGGGGCTGAATTTTGTTGGGAGAGCGCAGTGCAGGTAAGTGTAACTGGGGTTTGCGACTACAGCAGTCAGTATGCGCCTCATCGTCTAGCAGATGTGGGTCAATTCAGGAGGGACTGCTTGTAAACCAAAAAAATATACAGCTATTTTAGGCATCATTGAGTAATTTACTTACAAGTTACAATTGGTTGCTTACAAACTGTAACAGGGTGCTTTACTGACAGGTTCTCATAGGACTGTTTACTCTCTGAAATATGGCAAGTTATACCTGACCTCTACACGTATTCGATTACCCTCGCTGTACAACCAGATGCCCTTCTGCACACCTGTCCTGCTGGAAACCCGTACTAACCTCTTCCCCATTCCCTGCCCCACTTGCCCGCCAGCAGCCTAGTGATGGGCTGTAGGCTAGTGAGTGCTACACTTTAGGGGGACAGGGAAGAGTTGAAAATGGGCTGCTCTGTCTTGGGCTTCCAGACAGGAGCATGCATAGCAGAGCACCCCAAATCCGATCTCCCCTATGCGGTCTAAAGGCCCCTTTAAATTTCCTCCATTGGTAATGCTATCAGTATCAAATCTGACCTAATTGAAATCTTTAGATTGCCTTTTTTTCTGATATTGAGAAAAGTTCTGTGGAGATGCAGACTTTAGTTTGTAAAGCAGAAATATCAATTGGCATATACATGCTGTTTTGTCAGAGGGTCAAATGAGACACTATATTGCTTTAGTAAGTTTTGGAAATTACCTTCTATCATGACATGATCACAAAATAAAAGTGGACCAACAGTATTAATGTTTTAATCCTCACCCACTAACCCCCCGCGACTCTCATGCTCTGGATTTTAACATAATGAATTTACGATTTGGTAGAAACGAAGACTGCTTTTGTCCCCCTCAAAAAAAACACAATAGGCGCCGCCATCTTTGTACACCTAGAAGCTGAGTTTTATCTCTGCCTCCCCGAGTGCTCTTCCAAATGCCACACCTATGTTGACATCTGTCAGTCCGCAACTGCGTGTACCTAGGCGACTTGTGGGCTGGTCGGCGGTTGTAGGTGTCGGGTGATTAGCTGTGTTGCATACACAGCTCAGAATAAAGGCGTGTGCCGAGGCAGTGGGGGTTATCGCTCCTGCTACCTTGGCGTGCACCTTTATATGAGATGTATATGCAACACAACTAATTGCCTGACCGTCATCCCCCAACAACCAGCCCGCAAGTCTCCCAGGTACATGTGGTTGCAGTCTGTCAGCTGGGGATACTGGCTGTCAGCATGGAATCCGCAGCACAGGAATGCAAGAGTAAAGAGACAAAGCTGCAAGATTAAGAAGGCGGAAGCTTTAAATAGGTTTTTGTTTATTTCACAGCACAGCATGGGCTAGGGTGTTGTGAACATGTATTTGGTTTACACTGTTGGTCCACTTTAAATAATTTCACTTTCTGCTTGAAAGCTGAACAGTAAACTAATTGATATATAATTAACCAGACTGGACTGTTGAAAGCATTTTAACTACTCCCGTGTGTATATATTTTTAGGAGGAAGTAAGCGATGAAACATTGTCAGATTGCTAATTTATATCTTTATTTTCTCCACCATATTGAAAGGATATTATTTACATCACTCTGGCTTTGTGCATGCAGTCTGTGGTTAGCAGTTAAATGTGTTCTCTATCTCAGTATATCTCCTAGGGTTAGATGTCAAGTAATCCTATGTTAAAAAGAAAACGAAATAGATAGAATTACATCTGAGTATAAGGCACATTGTTAGCCTGTGTGTTTTCTTAATGTTAAGTGTCGTCTCTTGGGTAAGGTTCAGTCAAAAAGTATTTTTTAAAAAGTTATTCATGAACTCTGCTCCTTCCCATGAGTGCAGTTACACACAAACTGTACAACTTCTAGCTTCTGGAAGTTGCAAGGTGATCGTTTTACTTTTAGGTTTGTTTTACTGTTTTAACTAGACTGTGTGTTTTCTTAATCAATTAGGGAAAAAAGGTCATTTTAAGTTTATTTAAAGGGTATTGTGGACAGTGAACGGGTACCACAGAAAATGAAACTAGTTTGTGGCCCCACTCTGCAACCCAGCAACAGTGCCCAGGTTGCTCTGAGTGAAAGCACATGTACTGATGCTATTGACAGTCTGCATTCCAGGAGTGATACAAATTAGCCAGGGATGTGGCATGCCATATTTGTTAACCTGACTGTGGACAAGCTTTGTCAGTTGTCATTATGTATCTGAGCATTCTTGACTTGTAGTCCTGATTAAGGCCTTGAGCTGTCTTAAAGCGGACCTTCACCCTGAATAAGAGTCTATCTTATATGTCTCCCGCACCCTGTACATAACAGATTGCCCACATTAAAAATCATCCTACCTGCATCTACTGCATATTTTGAGCCTTTAAACATCCAAGATGGCGGCTCATGGAACATCAGGCAGCCTGCAAACAGGAAGTGCCTTCTGACTGCGTTGCTCTGCATTCTGGGATCGCTGACCTTTTCCTGACCCCAGCTCTGCTCTGTCTGAGCAAAGCACAGCTATAACCCGCCCCCCTGAATTTTATCCCACTTTCCTCTCCTCAGTAAGTGTGATGTTAATGAGTCAAGATGGCGGCAGAGTTGCAGCCCAGTGGGGGAAAGAATAATAAGTGACTAAAAACTTAAAATATATTAATTTTAGATGCTTGGGAATCATTTTATAAGGGTTTGGGCTTTTCGATAAATCATGGTGAAGGTCCAGTTTAAATCTCAGCTTTGTTTTAGAGGCCTTTGGCCACAAAGTCCTTTTTTGAAGTGGAGTCAATGCTATAATTGAACTTCCACTTTAAGTAGGTATTCATGTGCCTCCACAATACAGCAAATTTACAGTATGGGCCAATAGATTTAAACTTGGTATTGTCCGTTATACAGGCTTCTGCCTGCTAACCCCTAGGCCACAGATCCTCTATCGCACATGTGTCAAACTCAAGGCCTGCGGCCGGATGTGGGTGGCGGTTAGGTGGCACCCCATCTATCCGGCCCAGTCATTGAAGCACATCTTAGCGCCTCTATGTGGCACTGCTGAGTGATGTTCTCATACTCTGTACTCCACTTTGGAGCTTGGTACAGCCTTTAATCCTGCCCCTAGGTGCGGTACCAATAAAAGCCTTGGGTGCATGCCTTATTTACGTTCTGAGGGAGAAGAGAGTAGTGACCTGTTCTGGACAAAGCACCATATTCTCTGCCCTATAAGATGCAGTCCCACCCCCAAAAGTGTGTGTGGGGAGGTGTGATTCGGCCACATTGCCTATGAAAATAGAATGGGGGGGAATGCCACACTGCCTGTGGGGAATGGTATGAGAGGAATGCCATACTGCCTATGGGGAATGGGATTGAGAGATTGCCACACTGACTATGGGGAATGGAATTGGGAGAATATCACAATACCTAGGGGGAATGGGCTGGGGAAGAATGCCACGCTGCCTATAAGGAATGGGAGGGGGGATGCCACACTTCCTATGGGAAATGGGATGGTGGGAATGCCACACTGCCTATGGGGGTGATGAGGGGGCATGCCACACTGTCTATAATGGGGAATGGTATGGGGGAATGCCACACTGCCTATGTGGATTGGGAAAGAGGAATGACACACTTTCTAATGGGTAATCGGGGGGTAGATGCCACTTTGCCTGTAATGGGGGGGGGGGAATGCCTATTTATTTCTTGGGGGGACCATTTGGTTCAGAATATTTTTTTCTTGTTTTCCTCCTCCAAGTCCAAGTCTTATGGGCGGGTGCGTCTTATGGGCGGGTGCGTCTTATGGGCGGGTGCGTCTTATGGGCGGGTGCGTCTTATGGGCGGGTGCGTCTTTTGGGTGGGTGCGTCTTATTGAGTCAAAAATAGAGTAATTCTCTGTCTGCATCTGTTCTTGACAAAATAGTTTAGCATCTGTCATGGGCAATATTATTCTGCCAGTGGCCTGGGCAATATAATTCTGTGCCAGTATGTGTCCTGGGCAAAATAATTTTGCATGTGTCCTGGGCAAAATTAATTTGTGCCTGTAACCATTCTTTTGAATACATTTGTTTTGTGTTTGTTATTAGCCAGCACTTTGAAGGAGTTTTATGACAACTTCGTTCTCTCTCCCGGTTTGCTCTTTTTAAGTCCTAGTATGGCAGTGATGCTGAATCCTTGGAAGGAGAGGCACAGATTCTTCCCATTCTGTTTCACATTCCGCATTATACCTATACCAATAACCATTATCATCTGCTCTACTGGGAGACTTAGGTCCACTCATATATCCAGCACACTGGCCAGGCCAGGTTCTGCTGGGTGCTTTCCCTACCTTCCGCCTCAGGGGCTCTCTCTTGACAACCATGGGATTTAAGGGGTTCTCTGCCTGACATTTGTTTTCTAAAATGGGGTACTGTCTTTAAATATCCCATCTGTACTGATCTTCTAGGGAAAGGTCCAGCCCCCACCATGCTTGCGATCCCTTCTGGATCTTCCCTTCCAGCTAAGGGCTGAATGGAGCGGAGTGCACTACTGGGGGGCGTATCTGTGCTGGCCACTCACAAATGCCTGGCGTGGGCACACACCTTGCTAAAGGTATATCGGATGTGTACACTCCATTGGATTGGGTCCAGGTAGGTTTTACTGGGGGATTCGGGGGTTTCACACATCACACACCAAATCAGGATGTCCCAGGTAGTGGGACTCAGGCGTTCTTATAGACTCCAGGACTGCTTTTGAAATCCTTGAGTCGATGATAAGTGTCTACAGGATTAACATCTTATCAAACAAATATAATTTGGCTCTTGGCCTAAAACATCAATGAAATGTGTTGTGCACAAATCGTATGATCGAAATGCTAGTGAAGTAAATCAAAATGTTTCTTGTTCTCTGTGTTCTCTTGCTCTAAGGAACGGATTATGCCAGACATTCGAATGACTGGTAAATGCTTTTAACCAAAATGTCAATACTTTCAAAGAGTATAATTTGTACAAGCTTCATTTCTAGATTATTTGCAAGATAGTTTTAGAGTTTTGTAATGTAGTAGCTGTTTTTGAGACATTGGCTAATGCTTACTGTATGAAGTATTGTCTGCTGTTTGTTATGAAAGAAAATATTGTCCCTGAATCATGGCTGTATAATATAGACTTGTAGTCTAAATGATGACTTTTTGATAGGTATGTGTCCCACTCAGTAATGGATTTGTATTAAACTAAAATGCTGTTTCATTTCCATTAGGGAATAGTTGTCTTGGACTGAGCTTGCTGTATATTCATAAAGATATTTGCCTCTCATCTGAAACACTTTATCAGTTGACGTATTGTTCTTCTAAAAGAGTTGCTAAATGTCCTTTTATAAATACGCAAGTTTTATTTATTTAGATATATGACCTGGATGAATGTAAACCTTTAGTTAAGAAATGCTTGTGACCTTTTTAACTTCATTCTTTACCAATGATTTTAGGCAACTGCTATAGCAACGTCTGTTTTACCTGGATGAACACTTTGTAAAAGGGCTGCCATACCTAGGTTAACGAAAAAACAGAAGTACAGCCTAACAGAATAAGTTTTACAGCACATAGAAGACTTAACGACATGAGGTTGAACTGCCTTGTAGCAGCTTAAAAACTTAGGCCATAGGCTTAGGTCCACAAAAACAAAAAATGGACTACTCAGAAAATAGTTATTGTATTCTGGTGTGTGGCATGTTTGTTTTGTCACGGATATTGAGAAATGTATCAGTTGTTGACTAGTCACATTGTTAATCCTGCAATTTTATCCTCTTTTGGTGGTTTCCCCCATAGTAGCTATTATGATTGTTACTTTAAAATGTTTTTTTACAAAAACCCTTTATTAAAATGTGGTTACTCTATAACGATCCTTTTATTTCCTCACTATTATATTCATTTTAGAAATTATGTCCAAAATGTGCCCTGATCTCCTAGTGAAAAGCTGTGTAGCTTACTCAATGCCTCTGTATGCTGTGACCATATCCATGCAAGGAGAACACATGTATACTCCTGACACTGTTACCACTGAGGCCTGAGTACACATTTTAAGCAGGAGATTCAGCTGAATACAAGCCAGGGGATACAGAACTCTATTAAAAAGGGAGTTAGGAATTCTGCTCACGCATCCCGAATTTACATGCCCATCACGTTAATAGGCTCAGCACCAAATCAGACAGAACTTCTTTTCAATATCATGTGCCTTTGCTGGATGCCCTGGTGGCCCATGCTAGTGGCCAATCAGGTTGGCCTGCCAGGTGGTGTTGGCATCCAGAGAACCTCATTGCCCAGCGGCAGTCACCTGGGGAACGAACATGGACCAAGTGAGTATTTCTGCTTTGCTTTTCTGTTAATGTGGTGGCCATACTGATGGGGATCCGACGGGTCAGTGGACGTGGACCTTCAGTTATTGTTAACTGATGGTCCACTTTTAGTAGTTGCTGTACTTGTTGGAGGTCTCGGGGCTTTTGGGAATATAGACGCCACAGAAACTGGAAGAACATACCTGGTCAGTAGCATGTTAGTAACCCAAGATTCCTGATGATTACTGTATGTTCCATGAAGGATAGCTTGAAGCTTAAAGTGGACCAACACCCAGCAGGATCCAATCCCTCCCCGCGGGGCATCCAAAATTGGGATGCCCCGCTGTGTGAAACCCCCCAGGATGCCTGCAAACCTTATCTGAACCCAGCGGCGCATGCGCGGGCGCATCTCACGCTTCTCTCTAGCAGGGCACGAGATGTGGCCACCAGCGTGCTCGGAGCCGTCGCTTAGACATGCATAGCCGCGCTGATTGGACGAGCGGCCGTGCATGCGCCGGGGGATTTCACATAGCGGGGTGCCCCGGGGAAGTGGACCAAAACCCAGCATAGTCAAAATCCTGTCCAAAGTCCTCCAGACAGCATATGGGGGCTCTGGGAGGCAGGGGGGCAGCATACAAGGTAGTGACTGGAAGGGGCAGAGGCCTGACTTACATCAAAAACAGCGCAGAGGAACTGGTGGGGACCCGTGGCAATACAACTTTGCACAGCAGTAGAGAGCACTTAAGAGTGCAGTACATGCGATTTACCTGTGTTTCCTATAGACTTCTGTGGGTTGCATTGCATTTGAGCTATGGAAAAACCATAGCCCCCCAACTGCTCCCTGGGCGCCGTATCTATATGGTGTCACATGTTTACATCTATATGCAGCGATCAGTGACTATACCAGGTTAGCTAGATATTTGTTAATATAGTGAGTTCAAGAATTTGCTGAGGGTTAATTGGTAAAGTTTGCAAGCTGTATGTGAGTTATTACTTTATTTAACAGGGAAGCTCCTGAACGTGCTGTCCTGCCACAGACCAGTTCAGCTGTCATTTCCTGAGGTTTGGTAGCACGCAGAATTTCCAAATAAGGCCTTGATACCTTCCTTGAGAGACAGGGTCCATGGCAATGTCATGCTTATTTATAACCACAGGAATTATCATTTGTTGTTGCTCTTTCCACTTGAATATCACTGCGTAATCCAGTTGTCAACATTTCATGCATATAATGTTCTTGTCATAAATTACTACCGCTCTTTGAATTTTTTTCCAAGACTGGTCCTTTTTGGGCCAGAATGCAAAATACCTTGGTGTGTTTTTGTTAAGGGAGTTTTGGAAACATCAGAGAAATCAAAGAAATAGTACAGCAGTCTGCCTGCTTTTCTGCATATGTCCAGTCCATCGTTACATAATGTTAGAACACTGTGTTCACAATTGAATGATCCTGATGTTCAGCAGAAGCTTTGCAGAGATCAAAGTCTCTGAATGGACCTGACGTACAGGAGAAGGTTAAGTGTACCTAATATGAGAATGGATGTGTGCAGCATTATGAGGATTAGGTGTTGTCTAGATTTTTTTTTTTTATTTATTTCTGTCTCATGAATTTATTGGCTTTAACTATACATTGCTTTATGGTTGTAATTTTAAATAAAGTGGTCTAACAGAAGTGTGCATGGCTTTTTGAGATCATAAATACAAGATGGATTAGGTGATGTGAAGAGATAGAAGGAAAATCTGATATAGTTGCCAAGCCTATCTTGTGCTCTGCGTCTTTTGTATGTTAATTTCTTATGTGTCATGTTGTCTATCTGTCTAATGGTGTTTATAGGACTACACATATTCCAATATCCTGGCCGGAATGGTTTGGCTGAGTGGCCAGAAGTCACCCTCCATGTGCCAGTCAGGACTATTACCTCTTTGGGTATTTTCTGTCAGGCTGAGGGCAGGTATCCAGAAGATCCTCTCCAATTCATCACCACAGTCGACCGTGTGCCTGTCCTTAAACGGGATATTAAGACCGTTTAAGGACAGTGGTTAGACCGGTTGGCTCTGCTTTCTGTCTGTTTTCGGGGGCTCACAGCGAACTTCCTGTCTTTTCAGCTCTGGACCCAGGGGGCTGAGGGGCCAGCTGATAATGGTTCAGTTTAACAATGCCTGCCTACATCAGTGAAGGCGAATCTTTTAGAGACCGGGTGGAGCAGATTAGGGTTGGGAGGTCATGGTATGCATAGCACCCAGCGCACAGGTTAGTGGATGGAGGGAATCGCCGCTGGTGTAACAGCCAGCATTTTACACAGCCCACTTCCCTGAATGCTCTCCAAAAGCAACCAACTGCTTGCATGCCTGCAGAAAGAGCTCTGCTTGCTGTTTGTGGCACACATGCCTTGGCAGATGCAATGTGTATTCCTCAATGGGCACAAAAGCACATGCCTGGGCCCTGTTAATGTAAGTATTCAGTGGTGTAACTAAATGTGATGGGGTCACATCTGGTTGGCAACAAAAGGACCAGTTATTCACAGATTGTAAGCATAAAGGTGGACAAGCTGTGGAGACTACAGCTATGTTTACATCTCAAGTAGCTGGAACCACTGTGCACCAAATACTTGTCTTTAATTATAAATGGAGGGTGTCTCCTCGTCTTTTTTTTTTTTTGTATGTGTCCCTTTTGAGTAAGTTGCTTCTAACAAAATTCAAAATTACAATCCAAAATACAATTCAAAATAAATGGTATTAGTGGAGGTTCCTGAACTTAAATTATTACTATTCATTTTGTTCAATTGCACTCTTCCTAACGTTGCAAAATTCCTGTACAGTTAAAACGGAACTATAGTCAAAAATGACGCATCACCACCAATAAAACACCAAAAAAAACAACGTGCCTGGATACTCACTTCCTCCGGCAAGAGGATTTCCTGGGTGCTCCACTACGCCCTTCATTTGTATTTGTGTATTGTACAATTGTCATAAAGTGCCAGACCTACTTTAAAGACCTAAGCTCTCATTTGTCAATTGATAACCCATTGTACTAGTAAGGTATGGCTTTCAGTATCCCACTGTTGTCTTAAATAACTATAATCTGCACAAGAATAAAAAGTGTTGCCTTCCCTCCACATCTATAGGCACAGCTTTCTCTGTCATGTCTGGAAAATATTCTTCATATAAAGTCTCGAAGTCTTGAATGTATGGCTGGCACACAGAGCAGACTGCTCCCTGTACTATGTGTAAATATCCACAGGATGCTAAGCATGTATTTGGCACAGACCTGTGTTATATATTTCCTGGCTCCTAATGCCCTATAATGGCCGCCTTCTGCCATCTGTTTCCCTCTTTCTGCGGACATTTAGTGAAACCTGTGTGGCTTTCGGATCAGAAATGTATTTATTGGTGAAGTTTATTAGATGTTTGTCACACCTGTAATGTGTCTGGATCAGGTTAGGTTGGGAAGCAACCATTCTTTTATTTTTTTAAAAGCTTCATTCTTCATGCAGCTAAGGTTCTGTAGCTTGGATATACAGAATATGCACTTCAGCTTTGGCAGAGTACCCAGCCAGACCTTTATAGACAGAGGTGGGTATGAGATCCAATGTGTTATAATTGGCATATATGAATGTATCTTATGCACCCTCTCAAGACACCACATGGCCTTTAAAATTTTACTGGTCTGACTACTTTTTTATTTTTAAATAAATCTCATATGGATTTAGAATTGTGCCCTGGTAAAAGTTAGCAGGATAAAATAAATTTTTTCAAATGTCAACTTGCTGTTAAATGGAACTTAACTTTGCTTTTGAGTAAAGTACAGGAAAATGTTTTGGTATGATGCCAATAAAAAAAAAAATGATCATGATTTCTAGGACGTTTCTACACTACACTGCAATCTTAAATCAAAAACACTTCAATACATAACAAATTTAATGGAAATAAGCGAATGCCCCACCACTGAGTAGTAACACAGAAATCACATTTGTATTTCGATCACGATTAGGTGTCCACCAAAATGTCACTATGCAAAAATAGATTAGTGATGTAGTCAACCAATAGATCCATGAGCCCTATTGGCTGAAAAGTGAGGCATATAACTTGCTTTTAGCATTGCCAGCTTTATGGGAGGGCAAAACAGAAGCAGCACATGGCACTGTTTTGAGAGGGGACAATGGGGACAGTATGTCGTCAGAAGGAAAAAGGTGTCAAGCAGAGACGAGCACTGACCGCACCAACCAATTAAATCACAAATAGTGTGCTAAACTGTGCAGGGTAAAACAGAAAAATCTGCTGAAGACATAAAACAAAGACGGGGGATCTCACGTTACCCCCCTTAAGCCCTACAGAACCAGAAGCACCACTACCAATACTCAACGATGTAAAAAGGATCATAAAGTTTATTGAGCCATATATCTACATATATACATAAACAATACTACAAAATACATCTAAAAATATTTAAAAAACATATAAATGACAATGCTAACACTGAGGAGGGGGGGTGGAGACAGCAAACTGTCACCGCTGCTCTAAAAATAAATAAATACAAGATCTGCCCAAAACCAGTACCATAAATCCCATTAATCAACAAAAATTAATTAAAACAAATATCCCTCATCAGGTGTATATACATTGTGAATGAGCTACTAAACGTGATAAGCATAAACTATTTACAATTAGATGGAATAATACAATGTGCCCACAAAAACACAGAACAAATCCCTTTGCAATATAAATAATGAATACAACTCTTCAAAGCTAAATTATGATCCTACCTATAGTTGAAGTGAGGACCCACCAGGTGAGAATGGCAGACAACAATAATGAAACAAAGTAAACTGACACTCACATAACCAGAGCAGACTCACATGAACAAGCCCCCGCCACTACCCTCACTCCTCACCACCAACGCGTTTCGTGGCGTCACCACATCACTTTCTCAAGGTGTGTCAGATGGAAAAAGGTACTTTTGGTCTGGTTAGACCAAAAATCAGCTACTTTAGCCAAACCCTGTACATCATCATTAACACACCAGCAAGCATGATTGTGGCACAGTTATGATGTGGTGATGCTTCACTACTTCATGTCCTTGGAGACGTCAATCCGCTCTGCTCTCCATTCAACTGCAATGGACCGTCCTGCGCTATTCATTACATAAGCTATGGCACACCCCTCCCTGGTGTGGGCGGTCCATTGACGGTTGCACGCAGTCTGATGATGTGATGAAAGCTGGCAGCGCGCACTGTTAAACCCTCCAGTTTGCCCAAAATGACTCGCCTCTCCCGGGGCCCGCGTCACATGCACTAGCACTCTTCCAATCACAGCTGTTTACCGTGCATATTAATTTTTTTTCAAACTGCTCTTGTTTATGGCAGTTGGCGTAAGATTAGCTGCACCCCCTGCAGGGCATGTGTTCCTGCCCCCAGCCTATCTGAATGCAAGCGCACATCCCAAAGATGCAGGGGAAGTGGCCGCTGGTGTTTACATTGGCGAGGGAGCCCGGAAGGAGATGAGTTTTTGGACGCTTGGGGGGGATCCACACAGCAGGGCATCCCGATCTGTGGAGGGGGGTGCCTGCATCTAAAAGATTTCAGGGCTGTTCCTTGAGGGTTTTATTTCCCTTTAACTTATATCCCTCTCATCCCACAGGCAGTACCTTTTTGGTGGTCTTCCAGCAATTCGAAATTGAAATCCCAGCTTGCCGTTGGTTTGAGTTGCAAGGCCATTGATGTAATGCATTATGTTGTTCTCAAATCCTACAGAGATTGGTCCTCCTTCATTATGTATAACATACCAAGACCCAGGAATTTAGACTTTAGGCCCACTTTAAGTTTAGTAATCAGACTGAGAATAAGTAATGCATTTATTTATTTTAACATTCGTGTTAGATGTCAAATCGCATAAACGGTTATTGTAACACCCCAAAGAGCAAAAACAGTATGCAGCTACTTGGACAGTAGTTTATACCTCACACCATCACAGGTGCCCCTAAAGATTCTTACCTGACTCCAGGGTTGGCCAACCAAGTGCTCCTGCTGCATTCCAATTAGGAATGCCCCACTGTGTGAACACCCGTGCAGGCCTGCAGTCATCTACCTTTCTTGTGCTCACACACTGTGATCACAGGTCAGGCCTGCAGCTGAGGCGCTCTTCCATGCCCAGTCATTCAGGCAGGCTGGTGGGGGGGACAAAGCAGGGAGACTAAGGATGCTCCCAATGCTCCCAAAACAGCGTTTTGTGCCGTTAGTATGCGGAAATGTGAGTTGTGTAGACTGTCTAGGGGGTTTCACACAGTGGAGAATCCCAAATCAGGATGCCCTGACCTATGACGGGGAAAGTAAAAACAAAAAAAAATTAAACTTACCTTTTGTTCCCCAACAGCTCCTCTGACAGGCTTCCCAAGGCAAACTTTTTGTTCCCTCCTGCTCAATTTCGTGATGTTACCATTATAATACATTTGTATTGGTCATATCCTTACGTCATTGTTTTCTCATATAATTTCTTTGGTGAGTGACCAGACATTGAGTTTAGGTGTTGCATATTGTGTCAAATACTTCAAATCGGAAAAGACATGCCTTGCTAAACCTAAAAACAAAATGTGATGGCATAACATATATACCATCTAAAATCTGTACAGCCTTCTAAGAGCAGAGTACATGCTGTGACTATTCCTTATAGTAAGCACTAGGTGGCGACACATTACCAAAGCAATGCAATTTCTTGTTCACACTCTCCACATCACAAGCAGGCTGTCCCGAAGCTCTGTTGTATGCAAATAGGATACGCAATAACGCTTTCCTCTGTTGCATAATGTCCTTTTCTATCGAGTATAATCTTAACCTCTAATCTTCTCAGATTTTGGTGCCCATGGTTTTGTATTTGGATCTAAGTATCCCCATGTAATATTTCAGTTGTTTAGTGTAACCATTTCACATTCTTTCTCTCACTTCTGGTAACCAGAAGCAACCACAATGCTTTTATTTATGCTCAGAACTGACACAACTCCAGTGGGATCACTTGATGTGGGTGTGAATCATACTAGGTCTTCTTTTCAGGGAAATAGGAGATATATATATATATATATATAACTGTCCACGGTGTTGATTTCTCATGGTCCTGTTTGTGTACTGATAGTGAGCTGGCATGTGTTGCTTCTCATAGAATTTATAAATGGTCAAACCACAGTGCATCACCTGCTGACACTTAACATTGGAGTGGGCTTCCTTGTATTGGATGTTTTTTTGGATTTGTGACTATCCTGGGCATGGTGAAACCCCCCCAGATCGACCATAATTACTCGCCTCTTCCCAGTCCATTTTTTTTTTTTTGGCAGCCTAGCCTGGCCGTCAAGCGCATATGCAAGGTGTTGGGTGCCTTCCTGGAAAGCCACCAGCCAATAAATGCATTTGTTTCCGGGACCAGGTGAAAGTTTTTATTTTTTCTTTAACCCGTTGTCCTGCCTCAGTGCTGGAAGAGGGGTACAGGGGAGAGATACTACAAAATAGATTGCTCTCCAGCCAAAATAGCTGTAGAGTTTTTTGAAGAGTTATGCTGGGTTTACACAAGCAGATAAATTGCTTGTTTGCTCAGAGGTTGAACGACCAGACTAATCTTCTGCGTTTGAATGACTGTGTTATCTAATTTTTTGTGGGCTAATTCTGTTTCCACATTCCAACAGTCGTGCGACGAACGAGAAATTTTTGATCTGCCATCATGATATGACGGGTGACTGATGAAGCAATTCTCATTCACTGTTTGATCGCAGTGACTGTTTTCACAGAATGTTTATCACTTTAGTGATTTCTCATTCAATAATCGCTTCATGTAAACGGGGCAATAGAATTAGTGGCAAAAGCGTGTTCTTGATTTTGTATAGTGACAAATGAGGAAATGCATGGAGAAGACATTTTGAAGACTTAGGGTTTAGGTTAGGATTAGAGGAGAGTTAAGCCTGGGCCTACAACTCAATTCCGTCACATCTTACATCCTTTCAAGCTATGACTCCTTGGTACAAAGGGGAACTTGATGCTTGAGCTCCTTATGTTGACAGTCCAACAGATGCTGGCTGTAGCATACTATCGAAGAAACTTTCAGCAGCTAGCAGTGTTGCAGACATTCCTCGAAAAGGTGTGGGTCCCTGACCTGACTATAACTGGTGTGCATAACAGACATTGTTGCAATTCCTAGTTCTTGCTAGCATGTCTGTTGTACAGCCTACTAGTGCTCAGCCTGCTTCTGCAGTTTTTTCCACAACAGCCTTCAGAATGTTCAGGGCTTTCCTA
Organism: Gastrophryne carolinensis; assembly: GCA_027917425.1. NCBI lineage: Eukaryota > Metazoa > Chordata > Amphibia > Anura > Microhylidae > Gastrophryne > Gastrophryne carolinensis. Next base: position 122,806,220 of record CM051239.1, read on the forward strand.
CAGAGCTCCATTATGTTTGCTTAACATGGACTTACTGTATCGGATAGCACTGAGCTTTATAGCATCCTGAAACTGCTCCCTCTGAACTGAGATAAATGTGTAGACAGAATTTTTATCTTTGATTTGGGCACTGGTCCCCAAATCATCAATATAAAGCCAAAATAATGTTTTTTTCATTATTTCGAACACTTTGTCTTGCTAGCTGCAGCATATTCTAAATGGTGTTGCCCTCTATTGTGATATAGAAGCAGGATGTAAGGATTTCTGTTTTATCATTTCTGCAGTGTGAACATAGAGGCAACGTTTCGGGGGTCACATGGGATTCAGTCTATGATATAGACACATGATCACAAGAGCACAGATCTGGCCACAGCATGCTTCAGCATTGTAGCCTGGGGAATGATCTGCATCTGCACTCATTTGTTGGCTGTAGCCTGTGCTTCTGTTTTTGAAAATGAGACATCCCTTTCATCTGCATCTATGATTTACTAAGCTCAATGTTCACTGACATTACGTAACAGATATTTCATCATTCCCCCTACAAGAGCATTGTTACATTTTCCCCTTCTGCAGTGACACAAGACACATCTGAAACTGATCAAGGCTCAGAATTTAAGTGTTGTCTCCTGAGAGGTGACAGCTCCAACCTTCAGAAAAAATGTTCTGTACTCGCTGTCATAAAATCTGGCTGATCCGAGTTGTGAAATCAAAGAGGGAAATCAGACCCAATACTGACAGCCTGTTCCCTTATGTTCTAATAGTTCCGTGTTATTACTGATAAAAATATCTAAAAAACACTGCCACTTCTTTAAAATCCTTACAATTTACCTCAAAATTAAAATTCTTTTGTAATCCTAATACACAACTTTGATCTGATGGATACGTTAGTTATAAAAAGTCCTCCCTTCAATGGTTTCATGTTTGTCATAGAACTTTAAAACATTTAACTGTTAGGAAAGGAGGTTCTGCTTCTGGTCCCTTATGTCGCAAAAGCCTAATATATGCATGGCTCATATAGTAGACTGCTGGCGGGAGGATATGCTTAACCTAGACGCCCTCTCTGGGAAATACTTTGCTGATACTTTGCAACCTGATAGGTTGTCCTATAGGTTTTCTCTATATTACTGTGATTTTAAGTAGTTAATAATGGTGGAGTACAGAGTCAGCATGGTCGCAATTTGCATTGCTTAATAGCAATGACTATTTAACAAGCGAGAGCAGCAAAGGGGAGGGAGGCAAGACTGAAGCCGGAGCCTGAGACATGTTCATTGAGTTCAGAAGGAAGATCAGACTGTCACGGTTCAGGAGTTGGTTGCCTAAGCACCCCTCTGGTTGGCTATCAGATTGGACAATTTACCTACATTTACACATCGGAAGGTATAGCTCCTCCCACTTTTATTACTGTGTGTTTATATAGGCGGTGTCTGCCTGGAATCTGGACACTATTTAAAGGAACAGTCCAGGTGCAGCAAGGAGTTTACCTGAGACTCATGTGCCTCTCGTTGAAGATGATGATGCAGGTCCCCGGAACTTGCTCCTTGTTCCTTTCCATTCTTCCATGACCACTTTCTAATCCCCATTACCACCCCTATCCCTTAGTGCTCCCATTAAGCCACAGTGGTCACGGATGCGGAGTTTGCTCATGCAGAGAGTGCTGAGGGGCAGGTGGGTGTTCAACCACTTTGGTAATGTGGTGGTGGAAAAATAAGTAAACTTTGGAAAACCTGTTAAATCTGCTGCAGGAAATGGAGTAGAGGCACATGGGACAAGCTTCAGGAGAGCTCGTTGCTGCCCCATTATTGCCATTGACTGGACTGTCACTTTAAAGTTGTTAATCCAGGTTACATGTACTGTAGTCAAAAAAAGTTGCTCCAGTCTACATATTTGCCTTCATATGTAATAAATGGCTATTTTTTTTTTTACAAGTGTGCTTGTATAATGATTTCTTGACGCCTTGCTGTTCAGCATCAGAGGATATTTTGATGTCAGGACTATTAAATTTTATGCCGCCATCTTCCTTGTGCTCTTTGCCTCTGAGCAGTAAATATGTACAGAGCACACAGAGCTCTGTTTTTTTTCTTTTCAGTATTGAAGCCCAGTACTGGAGCACAGGGAAGGTAATTTTCATTGCCCAAATGTATTCTTTAACTTTGGGTTTTCAGCAGTCAGACATACCAGATTAGTCATTATAATTTACTTTTACTTAGTCCGTAGGTCTGCTTGTACTGAGTGTACATCCTCCATCATCCTTAATAGAGTTGCAGAGTTAGATGATTGCAAGGGCTAACTAAGTAATGTGTGACTAGTCTTTGTGTAGTGGTGTCCATGTAGACATCACAAAAAGTATTTACTTATAAGTATGTTAAGGAAGAACCTCCTTGCCCTTTGCAGAACCCAGATCTGATCCCTATTCAACACCTTTTAGAAACCTCTATAAAGAGTGAATACTGCTACTGTGGCATACCATAGCCATAGTCATGTTAAACAGGAAGTCCAAAAAAGACTTTACTTCCTCTACTTGTCTCAATTACTGGCAGCACAGGGCATCTCAGATCAAGGTGCCCTGTGCGAGACCAGGCTTACCTATACCGCTTTCACACAGCACACAGTGATGTGCTAAGCTGATGTGCTAAGCTCGCACATCAAATCTAAATGGTCACTGGTTTGGCTGCCATTATGGTAAGCAGAGCCGAATTAGGTTCAGTGGAGCCCCAGATACTTTAGATTTCTTTAGAATAATAGTCCAGCCAAGTAACTGGTGGTTGTCTGGCACCCGCCTACTTACAGGAATGTCAGGTTGAGTCCCTTGTGCGGATGCGTGCTGCTCGGGAACACCTGCTTTGTCATTCTGAGTGGGGGGATAGTGTAGTCACCCAGCTTGTCACAGAAAACAGTTCCCTGCATTGAGCTGCTAGCGGCTGCGTTTGGTGGCTTATGTGCCACGAGTGGCTGCCGTTTGACAGCTCTGGGCCCAACCACCCACCCCTGTAGCATTGCTGATGGCAGCTTTGCTGCTCTAGATTCTATGTCCTGTGGTGGCTTTGGCTTGCAATAACAGAAAAAAAGCTTGCCCAGGCTTGGGGGGGTCCCCCACGGCTGCTGATAGCTTTCCGGCCCTTCTGACCAAAGCCTGAAAAGCCTCCTGGACCAGACCATAACCCAAAATTTGGTGGAGACCCCTTTTGCAGGTCAAGTGGTGTAGGACCCAAGGCGCATGCTCCCCCCCCTTATAATCCGGCCCTGATGGTAAGTGGTATGCATTGGCTTCCCTGGTATTGTGCTTGGGGGCCTGCTCAATGGGGGTCCCAATCATTCACTCTACAAATGTTATTTTATCTTTAATAGTTGTTGGAGTAAGTGCTAGAGCCATGCAACAAGTAGGTTCCAGATGTTGGGTGTGCACATTAGTCTTCATGCAGTGGCTAAATGTATGCTGCTATTCAAATATTTAGCTTTGTTTCTCATATATTATTGTTTCTTTAAAGGAGCAGTTACTGTGCTGTTAAATTCATACTTTGGTTTCAAGTTTAATATTCCCATTTAGATGTATAACACACTGTTAAGAAGGAAAACAAATGTTATCATTATTGGATCAATACTCTGACCAATGAGCCAGATGACATATTTCACACTCCGTCTCATTTATTTTCTTCTCACAATTCTTGAAAAAGAACTTTCATGTTGGCTGTTTTGTTCTCCTATTTTTAGGCAGTCGGTCACCTTAGCATGAGCCTGCCAAAGTCAATGCCTGTTGCCATTCCAATCAAATAGTATAGGTATGAATAGTCTAGGGTAGCATAGCATGCTGGAGCTCATATATTTAACCACTGGAGTCACTATCAATATGCTGGTTGAAGGGACTGTCCTAACTGAAAACGGACCAGCAGTCAAAAATGAATTTAATCACACCAATAAACAAACAGTGTTCATATAAATCCCTCTCCAGGGCAATTTAGATTGCTGCACATAAAAAAAATAATTTATCTTTTTCTAGGCCTACTGGGATAAATTTTAAAAACAAGATGGCCGCTCATGGGCTTGCAGGCCACATGCAAACAGCAAGTGCTTCCTGTTACTGTATTTGTATCTGCATTTCAGTTATATCAGTTGGGAGAAGAAGCTCCAAAATGGCAGCTATCTTTCTTTTCCAACTGTGCCAGGCTGTTGGTCCAGTTGAAAAAGCTTTGATTCACTGAATGCACCAATTCAGGTCTGCCCTCTATATATTTCAGTGATGATTTTCCTTATAGCTCAATGTTGTGGCCAATAGCGTAGCCTGAGTTCTATTCTTAAGTTACATAAATATAAAGATATAAATGGGTGCAGGTTTTGCTTAAAATTTAAAAGTACCTCATATTGCTTAAAGCCAGGTGCACAAATAACCTGTCTAGTCAAAAGTCAGAGGGAAGAGCTTTTCATTGAAAGGGTGACACATTTAAAGACAGAAACATTACCCGAGGTCAGATTTGCTTTTAGTTAAGTTTTTTCTGCAGTATTTGAAATCTGTGATGAATTAGCTTGTTGGTTTGTTAAAGTGGAACAGGCTCCAGGGTCGGCTGAGTAGGTGCCCATCAGGATGCCCCACTGTGGGAACTCCCTGCAGTGGCCAGCAAACCCCTTCTTTTTACATTCCTTTTAACAAGTGCTCTAGAAATGCTTTTTTTCTTTCATTTTTGAGTCTGAGCATAGAAAAAATATTTGCTTAAAGTGGACCGTCACCCAGGGGTGATCGGCCTGGGAATCTATAAGATTCCTGGGCCGATCACCTCCCTCACATCCCGATCTCGGATGTCCCGCGGTGAGGGAACCCCCCAAAAACTTACCTTGCCTCCCGCGCGCCCCTCTAGACGTGCCCGCGCCGGCCGTTTGTGAATGGCCGTCGCGGGCGCGCGCACTGTCAGAGGGGCGCGCAGGAGGCGGCGGCGGACGCGCTGTGTTGTCTGCCGCTGTCACCCGCTTGTCCGTCGACGGTGATTGGTCAGCGCGGCCACGTGGGAGCATGGTGAGGTGAGTTTTGGGGGCTTTCTGGGGGGTTTCAAACAGCGGGGCACCCTTAATCGGGGTGTCCCCCTGAAGTGGACCAAAACCCAGGATAGTCAAAATCCTGGGTGTTGGTCCACTTTAAGTACCAGGTGCTGGTTAGGTTAATTCTTAGTGTGTGTATATGAACTGCTCATTTCAAGTGGATTTGGTAGGCATTGGCATTTATTATTGCACAGCCAAGGACACCATTTTGGGGACATAATGTACCATCTAAATGCAGCCAGTTTCTATAGTTTTAGATAGAGCGAGTATGGCCACTTTCATTCATGGATCGCTTGCTTATATTGTCTGAATCGAAAAGTCTGTGACACACTATCTGGATATTATAGTTTGTTTACTGCATGATTACACCCATCAATCTGTTTTTTAAATAAAAGAGAAAAACTAGAGTGAGACCCCCAAGGAGGCTTCGCGGGCACTAAAAAGGGGGCATAATGCCTACTAAATAGTATTGTGTTGTCTGGAATATAGCTTTATACTACACTAAGATTCTTGCACTTCTGCACTTACATACCCACAACCATCTTCTCCTTAGCCCCAAAGCTGGGACAGGTTAAATAAAGGCATGTAAGAGGAGAGGGACTCTGTCAGATCACACAAGGGCACTTTTATGATGGTCTATCACATCGGTTCTCAACCTGTGGGTCGGGACCCCGGCGGGGGTCGTACGACCAAAACACAGGGGTCGCCTAAAGCCATCGGAAAATACATATTTCCGATGGCTTTAGCCACTGAGAAATCACGCTACCGTCTGCAGCAGCGCTATTCAGCTGGAACGCACGCCGTTATGGATGCGCGTTCCAAACTGAATGTCGTGACGTGATTGCATCATCTGTCCGTGGCCTAAGGGGCGGGGGAAGCGGGGGGAACGCTCCACAGTCTATAGCAGCGCATTACGTGTGTCCGGCGCTTGCTGACATCATCATTGGGCGGACGCAGCAAGCGCCGGAGGACAGAAGCCTAGGAGGCGGAGAGGCAAGAGAGCCTGTGAGACAGCCTGCTGGTGTACAAAAGGTTAATTATGTAAAAACAGTACACACACAATACACACAATACTGTGTAAGTGTAAGGTGCTTTGTGTGTAATCATTACACAGTACACAAAGCACCATACATTTACACAGTGTGAACTACATCGGTCTTATACTATAAGAGACCACTATAAGATGTAGTTCACACTGTTCCCCAATGTATAATTATCTCCCATATCTCCCACTATTTTCCCATATTCTGAATGAGGAAACTGCTGAAATCAGCGGTTTCCACCTCTGAATCCGCCTCCTATTGACTTAATTGTGAGTGCGGCGGATTTTGTGGAAGAGAGCTCCCAAGAATCTCGAGTTACCACACAATCCGCCGCAGCCTCCTATTAACTTCAATAAGAGATGGAGAAATGACAGTTTCCGACACATGCTATGCCATGGTGAAATGGTATTTATTGGAATTAGTAATAAATATATCTCAACATATAATTAAATATTGTTTTTGTGATTAATCACTATTTTGTTTGATTTGTAGCAATGAGAATACATAATAATGCATATCAGATATTTACATTCCAAACCATAACTGTAGCAAAATTACAGTTTTGAAGTAGCCACCAAAATTATTTTTTGGTTTGGGGTCACCTCAACATGAGGAACTGTATTGTGGGGTCACGGCATTAGAAAGGTTGAGAACCACTGGTCTATCATATGATCATTTAAGAGTGTAAATGTAGAAGGACAAGGAGAGGGTTCAGAGTGCAGTATAGGTCATGTCATGAATTCACATCATGCTGACACTTATTCCAAAAGTTAGCTTGACATAAATGTATTGACATTTTTTTTCCATATTTGCCTGGAATCTGACTTTAGGTTACTGCGCTTTTAAAAGGACACCACGGTCATTTAAAGTTCATAATGTGTAGATACATTTATACTGCTCTGTCCACTAAACCGAAATACATCTGTTGCTACAAGAGGATCTTTATTAAATACCTAACAAGAAAGCGAGAATCGGAAGCAAATCCGGAAATACTCCACCTCGTTTAATCCTGTGTTCCTGCAGCTTGCGCCATCCTCGGTTAATGACGCAATGTAATACAGTATCCAGAAGCCGCTGCACTGTGTAACAAACAATGTAAGCAGTACACCTGGTTTTCCAGCAATTCCAATTGACATAGCAGACATCTTTTGATTGTTACTTTATCCTCTGCGTTTGAAAAAGCAATTTGCCTGTTTTGCTGTAACAGGAGTCGGGACGTGTCTTTCTGAATGAAAGGGTCTCATTTGACATTTGCATTAAAATCTAACAAATCCTACCCAGCTGAAAAAATGTTTCCAGGAAAGTTTGTGGCATGAGTGTAATAATGTGCAAGTCAAGCTGAGACCGATATATATATATATATATATATATATATATATATATATATATATATATATAGTAAAAGTTAATATTCCTGCTCATGTGTTAACGCTGCATGTGACATGTGACACCAAGCCAGTCATGCTAGGGACACTTGAAAACTCATAGGGCCAGGGTTTGGCCACACAACAGCTTCAGTGTGGTAAGCTGCACTGCCCAGCCTTGGAGTGTTTGGAAAAGTCCACAGAAGTGGACTTTTCTAATAACGTGAATCCCTTACCACAACATCAGGTAGGTCTCTGTTGGAATCCATAGGTCTGGTCTGCTTCTAGAAGATGTCAAAAATGCCCCCCCCCCCCCCCGTGTGAAACCCCTGGGGTCACAATGCTGTAGCTAGCAGTGGACACATCCCTGTAGCTGCGGTGCACTGGCTCGCTCAGCTATTCAAATGGACTGGGGGCGGGAGCCCTTCCACACTTCAGGGAAACCAGGGATGCGTCAGCAGGCATTCTTAAGATCAGCGATCTGAAAAATGTGACTGGATTCAACAGTGGGAAAAAAAAAAGGTAGGGTCGCTCGGGCCCCAGCAGGGGTTTTGTGCTGCTTTAACCCTTTAAAGCGGTCCTTCACTCTGAATAAGAGTCTATCTTATATGTTTCCCACACCCTGCGCACACAGATTGCTCACATTAAAAATCATCGTACCTGCATCTACTGCATGTTATGAGCCTTTAAATATCCAAGATGGCAGCTCATGGAACATCAGGCAGCCTGCAAACAGGAAGTGCCTTCTGACTGTGCTACTCTGCATTCTGGGACTGCTGGCCTTTTCCTGACCCCAGCTCTGCTTTGTCTGAGCAAAGCACATCTATAACCCGTCCCCCTGTACTTTATCCCACTCTCCTCTCCTCAGTAAGTGCGATGCTTCTGAGTCAAGACGGCGGCACCTGTATCCTAAAGTCCTTAACAGAGTTGCAGCCCAGTGGGGGAAAGAATATTAAGTGACTAAAAGCTTAAAATATATTAATTGTAGATGCTGGGGAATCATTTTTTATGGGTTTGGGCGTTTCAATAAATCATAGTGAAGGTCCGGTTCAAGTGCCAAACCCATACACCCTGCTAGTGTAAAAGAAATTGAAAAAAAAACTCACCTGACCCCTTGTTTGAATCGGCCAGATTACCCCCTGGGGTTCTTCTGGCTTCAGGAGGTGGCCCTAAATAGCCCCCCCATGTACTTCGGCTGCTGATGCTAACTGTAGAAAAAAAAGACATTTACTCACCTCTGTGCACGATCCCGCCCCCCCCCCACGGGTCTCCTCTTCACCTCTGATTGCCCCCCCCCCCCCCCCCGGGCTCTTCCACGGTTAAGAGAGTGCCTAAAAGTAGCCCACTACCCTGCCTCCACATCGTCGCCGCTAGCCCCACCTCTTGTGGGCGGGGCAGATGACATCAACCCTGTGACATCATCCCTTTCCTGGCTCTGAACTGTTGGATGCCGAGGCAGATCGCCGGAAGGTGGTTGAAGGGCTAGAGGACTGTGGTCCTCTGCCAAAGCTGGCACCTACATCCTGTTCTACAAGCTCCAATAGCTGGTCCCTGGGCTGGTTATGTTGGCTAGGGGGGACCCTATGTGTTTTTTTTTTTTTTTTTTTATTATCTCTTTGTTACCTGTCACCCAGCAGGTATAAAAGGCTTCCAGCAAGCAACAGGAGAGGAGTAGCCAAAGTGATCAGCGTGGGACACAGTGCTCCAGAATGCACGGGAGGTAAGTATTCCAAAAAAATATAATATTTTTTCTGTGTCCGTTGTAGCATGTAGTCTTCAGGGTGGGGGGGGGGGGGGCACCGAGGCTGGTCACTGAGCCCTGTTCTACAAACCCCCATAGCTGGTCCCCGGGCTGGTTATGCTGGGTAAGGGGGACCTCAGACCATTTTTTGCCAATTTTTTAAGGGTTTTTATCCCTTAATATTCCCCAAAAATGAGGTCCCACTCCTGGAAGAGGGATCCCACTGCAAATTCTTTTTTTGATTTAACCCTTTATAGTGTGGATAGTAGTTGTACTTCTATACAGGTGAAAAAGCATATCTTACCAGTAGATAATCCTAACAATCAAATTAATTTACAATTACAATACATGTCACAATTTTGTTCCAAGATTCTACTGAGTAGAACCTCCCCACTTAAATGCCAGCAGCTGCTGTACATCCTATAGTGCTAAATAGAAGGAGGCGATGAGCCGATATCCTGCTATGGAGGGAGGTACTAAGATCCCAAGCCAATGACAGGCCACACCCTTTGATGGCCTTTATTAAGTGATATCAAGAGGTAGTATGTTACATTTGAAGACCAAGGGCAGTTTATTGCATTTTTAACAGTTTTGACATTTGAAGTGGGATAGAGAGGCAAGTTATTTGACTTCTCTTTCTGCTTGGAGAGAAGAGTCACCCTAAGCGCAGGAATCCTGAAAAAAAAATATTCAGTGGATAGGAGCCATATATGGCTATATATATGGAAAATATATGGTTTATTACTTTGTGGTAAGGCATGCAAAATATGTTTAAATGACTAAACTGAACTTGGTTGGTTGTTTGCATGTACGAAATATTAGGTGCTGACAATAAAAATATTTTAAGCTAGAGTTCCTCTGTAAATTGCTGAAACATTACTCTGTCAAGAGTCCTAACAAACTTTATCTTCCATGGTGTAACCTGTATCTCGCTGACACCTCTATCATTGGATTTTTTTTCTTCAGTCCTGCATTACTTTATGCAGAGCACTTTCATCTTCCAACTTTCTGCTTTTATTCCTTGGTTGGAAATAATGAAAAGGCAGAATGAAGCCGCGAGAATAAAGGTATTGAAGTGTTTTCTAGAAGCAATAAGGAGTGGGATTAATACCCAATTATTTCACATTGTGTAGAGCTGATTGGAAAGCTCTTTATGGCTGCTGACGCTGGTGGCGTTACAAGTTTTCCTGGCAGGTTCTGGTAATGTAATCACTTTAATACAATGCTGTCATCTTCAGCTTGCATTTCTTGTAATAAGCTTCAATGTGCCAGACATTAGTAAGTCTGTATATAGGCCACCAACATTATTTCACGAAATAAAAAATTGATAACTAGAAAACTAAAATACAGATTTTTTTTTAGTTGTTTGGCCAGGTCATGTTCACTATACTGGTTCTGGTGTTTTTAATTGTGTGCTAAAATAAATGTAAGACACCATTAATATTTAGGTCACATTCATCTATAAAATGTTTGTAGTGGCCTGCTTTTTTGTCCCCTCCCAACATCCAAATATAATCTCCAAAGGTTGTTCTGTCATTCCTAACAAGGAGGCTTACCGTCATGTCCTTATCTTTCCTAGTCCCTAAAAATATTGTAGATTTACACTAAAGTGTGGTGCTCCCCATTGGGTTGACCACCTCTTTGTGTTCATCCAGATCCTATTGATGCTCATGGATTATCTAGAACCCATACATGGCTGAAGACGGCCTTTTCTGAAGTTCACGTTGATTGTACCCATGTGACTATTTTGAACATGGACGTAGAAACAGTTGTGGCTAGGAGTTACCTTCCAGTTTAGAAATGTATACATCCGAGGGACACAGCTGGAGAACTTCAGGCCCTCAGTTCACACCTCTAGCCCCTCCCCGAGGCTCTTTTGCTTAATGATGGCCTGCAAGGAAGTGGTTCTCTTCACCCTTTGCCAGTTCAGAGTAAGAGGAGAGTGTAAGAGTAAGTGTAAAAAAAAAAAAACTACACAGTATAAAAAAAAATAACTTTATTAATCTTAATTACATCATACTTACCTTCACCAGTCCTCTGTCCAGTGCTGCATCTCTTAAATTTATACCGATGGGGAGTCTTATTGGCCCTCCACCTGCATTTGAGAAGGAACAAGGTTCCCCTCCTATAATCCTGGCAGGGATGAGTGGCTTATTATTTTGAGAGACAAGCCCCCTCTTGAATCTCCCACACGTGACTAACATGTCACAGAAGGGGAATGGGCATGGAGGGGGTTTCCTGGGAAACTAAAACTTCCATGCCCCTCCCTTCCTGTGACTTATATAGTCACATAGGTGAAATCCTAGAGAGGCTCTGCCTCTCAAAATAAAAGGTGCCCCCCCACCCAAAACTCATTACCCACACTGGGTAGCAAGGTTGAAGGAACGGGTGCCCTTTTGTCCCCCCCCCCCCCCCGTTCTCCAGGGGGGGTGCTGTCACTATCGATGTCTGCAAGTGCCATGCCATGTTTTTTTTCACTGACTTGGGGTCCATTTTTACTACAAATTGTGAAAACCTATTTCGAACATTGTAAGGAATGCACAGCAATTTCAGTTCCCTTTTGACTTACCAACAAATTTCAAATATGCCATCTAACATGACCAGTAGAAATCTAGCTTGTGTGTCTATGAATTTGGTATATATAAAAAAAAAATCACAAAAAGTAGATATGCAATATGCAATCACCAGTCATATATCATTTACCTATTCAATCTTAAAATGTGCATTTTCTGAAATGACATGGTTTGCTTTTTATTGCATTTTCTGGCATGTAGTAGTTTATGGTTACCTCATTGTCTGTATGGCAAATCACACTTTGTAACATGAGAAAATACACAACCTCCCAGAATAAATAAACCTGTTGCGAACACTGAAATATTGGAAGTGAAACTGCTTGGAAATAAAATAATGGCACGTTTCCTAGGTAAAGTGGTAATCTCATGGACAACGTAGAGCCATAAAGTGTTGGAGCCTCAGACCTACTCTTGGAAATTATTTCTTTTGCAATATGGTGGCATGGCCCAAAGTGCACTTCTTCTCTGCATTATTCCAAGACTCAATCAGCATAGCACACATTCTTTCCACCTGACTTCATCTATAACACTTCAGCAGGCGCTAGTGATAAATGGGACGTGGTACACTACCCATGGAAGAACCTTATCTTGTGATTCAAGTCCTTGAGGGTGGTAGTACCACCTTATTCTAAATCATGTTTTAAAATTGTCTATAAACAGGGGTGGCTTGCTTAGTAAGGATAGTCTACCTTATTTTAATTAAGTGTTTTAATGTTTTAAATCTGTTCTTGCATAACTTAAAGCAGATGAAAAGTCGAAAATGACTCAAACCAGACCAACACAACAAACAGTGCTCATATGCATCCCTCCTCAGGGCAATTTAGATTGCTGCACATAAAAAATGAGTTTACCTTTTTCCAAATCCTACTCTGATAAATTTTAAAATCAAAATGTTGCTGTGCATTGTCAGTTATGTCGGTTGAATATAGGCAGCAGCACGACTGAGATGCTTGGAACGGAAGCTCCAAAATGGCCGCTACCTTTCTTTTCCAACTGTGGTCTCTAGGCTGTTGGTCCGGTTTAAGTCTATAGTGGTGGAGCTGTTTATTGCACATAAAGGTTCCTGGAGAGACCTACATGACACTTGAATAAAATATCAGTTAATAATTGTGTGCATGTAAGATTTTAAAATGCCTTTTATATATGTTTCAGACAAAACTGCCAATTTACTTTTACCTTTTCCCTGCTGTGTCAGTTCATATTTTATCTAGACATGGTTTTGTAATGGTTCTGATCAGCACCCTTCTTACTTTTTATATACAATACCAATTCCACACTGCATAGTCAAGCCTGACATACAATTAAAGTCTCTGCCCAGACGTGTGCTAATCTTCTTCCCCAATCCCTTGTGGGAACAGAGTAAAACTGTGCCATTTCCTAGAATCTCAATACCTCTGATTATGAATCAATACCTTATATATTCTAAGCAAAGCCACTGGCATTCCTGGGCATGGGAAGGGAATATCTCGTCACAGCTTATTAAGTCCCACTCATGCTCTGCTATGGTCGAAGTAAGCTTTGTGTCCTATGTGACTTTTCCTGCTCTCTCACTGTGTGAAAGCCAAGAGCAGGGACATACATAGCCCTCAAGCCCATAACAGTCCCCTATCAGCCACACCCCACCGGCCTGGGGGCAAGTGCCTGCACTGCTTCTATGGTATGTATGCCCCTGGCCAAGGGCCTGGGTGCCATGCGACCACCCTGGAGCGTGACCCGGGAGAATTTGGATGGAAAGCAGAGGCAAACTTTGGAGCCCTTCTACAGCTTCTACCGAGGGCAGCAGGAATGGAGAAGAGGCTTGCTAAGTGTGTGGATCCCTTGTGGGGGGATCCAGCTGTGATTACCACCATGTGAACTACAAACTGGGATTCCCCTAGGAACCCTAGTGACTGTATCAAAAGTCAAATATACATTTTGGTCCATTTTAGTACTTGCATAACCATCTGTTACTGTCCACAAGATGTGTGTGTGTATATATATATATATATATATATATATATATATATATATATATATTAACAATATATGGAGTTGGTTTTGTAGTTTGTCCAGTTTCGGTATTTAATCTGTGCAGTCTTTTTTGCTGAGGATATTGTGAATGGCATAGTAGCATGTTTTCTTGACAACACTAAAATAAGTCAAATGATTAACACAGGCATAGCAGTAATGTGTTTATCACACAGGTGCAAAATCTACATGCACATTCACATTTAGCTCATTACTCAATCCCACAGCACATGCCTCCAGTGGCACACACCCTTGCCCATGCATTTGTCCCTTTGTTTTATGTTGTGTCTGAACTAGAGATTCTATAAATTTTACCTTAAAATATACTCAGCCTAAAATGATACTGCGGGTTGTATCACATTAAGAATAATATAACAAGAAGCTTATTTCCTACACATCACACCAATACAAAGACACAATCTACTTTAGGGATAGAACCATATAAGGCGTGATGTAGCTGACTAAAAAAATACAGATTCAAGGGTACAAGAGTGCTTTCTCAAAACAAAGTGTTTACTTGGAACATACAGATTAAGAACAGTCGATTATACTTCTTATTATGTATTTTTACCTAATTCAGTGTTCTTATTGTTAGTGAGCCATGCAAACCATCTAGTCTTTGTAATATCTCAAGCACCCAGAAAAAGTTGCCTGGGTGTGTGGTGAGTATATCTTTTGATATTCACACAGCCGTTAGTTCCTATGGCCATCACTTCCAGCCTTCACATGACTACATTTAGGAATTTATGGCTGTGTAAATATTAGGAGATAAGCATTGTATGTGCCATACAAATTCTTCATTATGCCAAATCAAGTTTAGTATAGTAGAGCTGCCAAAAGGTCACCAGTGGGAGGATGGCGCCTGTTGCTGGATAATGATGACAGAGGTAAGTATAGTGTACATTTAGAATAATAAAATGCTTTTTTTCCATTCACTACTAAGTTGTCCGGGGGACCCCCTATACTACTTCAATGGGTAGGACAGGGCGGCAAGTTTACTGCTGCCATGATGGGTGACTGGGACTGTTACCCCCTACCCCCCCCCCCTGCCCCATTTGAATTGATGTATGCCAGATGGTTTGCTACCCAAGGGTTTCTAATAAATCCCGATTGCCGCTGTGAATAGCTGCTAAAGATACGTGGTTGCCTGCACTAGGCGGACACAACCACGTGACTGTGACAGATTTTGCAAAGGGACTGAGGAGAAAGGTAAGATTTCTCCTGTTCAACTTTTGTTGAAAATGGATTTAACAGTAATTCTGAGGATTTGTCAAACTACATTAAATTAAATGCCTTATCCCAGAATCAACCACAGCAGGTGTGAAGCATGTCACCCACATTTTAGCTTTTTGAAATGTTTGTCAGTATGTATAAAGGTAGTCAAACTGCATTATTGTATAACTTTCCTGGCAGACATATTCTTTCTTTCATGATTCATTTTCTTTTCCTCTCATCTCCAGATTCATGAAAAACTTCACTATTATGAGAAGGAGAACCCACAGCCTATCATACACAGTGCCACAGCCTTGGCAGAAGATGTAAGTATGCGGTCTTTGTCCCATGCATTCTTGTACTTCCAACACATCCTAACACAAGCATGTGTAACTCATTCCCAGGACAGAAACCCTACACCTCCGAACATGCTTCACAACATGCTGTCAACACTGGCCACTTGCTGACATTGCCTTAATTTGTGTTCCTAGCCATGCAGCAGAAACACTGCACCTTGGTATGCCAGGATGTAGAAGCTCTGTTATGAAAATTACATGTTGCAATCCCACAGAGGAGGCCTGAGAGCCGCCACTTGCCAGAATTTGGAGAGTCACAGACAAGACGAGTTTCTTACAATAATAGACAAATGAGACGTCTGGGCTGCTGACAGCAGAAGAAAAATGGCAGTTAATACAACAGAAATGAGGGATATAAAATACAGTGGGGGGTTGTCAGAGCGAAAAGTGTAGGCCGGGAACGATGATTCATGTCCTCCTGCTTTCCAAACTGTTGTCATAATTGAGTAACAGCGTTCAGCGATCGACCTGATTGAGAAGTCAATTTCCGGCTTTTTTTATTTGATTAGAAAGCAAAAAAATGTACTTGCTCTTTTGAGATTTCATGTGAGATAGAGAAAATATGTTCTTTGGGTTTAAGGTCCCTGTGCATTGACTTTATAGAGAGAGCGTTGGTGGTAATGGAGGTAATGTGTTGTTGATTTGCTTTTACATTATTAGACATGGAAGGAATTATACTGCCGAAGATATGTATTAAAGCTTCTGTAAAAAAAAAAAAAATGGTCCAGGTCAGTCTGCAGTCTTTCTGCCTTCAAGTACCACTGGTTGGGAACCCCTGCTATAGCGGGGACTGGAACTATGGGGTTTAAAGTCCCTGCGTGCCTTTATCTGTATTGAACAACCAGTCAAAGTCCAGGCTCGGGGTAATCCCCCCTGCTACCCTCCCCTGGAGTGTTAGGTGGAGGTCCAGCTCCGTTGTACCGGGTTCATGTGGCTGCCCATACAGACACTAAACGTCATCTCTCGCTTTGTGTGTGTATTCAAGGAATGGGCTAGACGGACATGGCCGCGCAATGAGATGGCAGTTTCCAGGACCTGGAGCTCCAGGAGAACGTGGATCAGCACCAGGTGATATTGGCAGGGTGGGGGAATATCCTGAGCCTGGACTTTTGCTTTATGAGCTTCTGTAGTTGTAATTTTGGCATATTTTGTATATATATATATATATATATATATATATATATAATTTATATTTTCAGCCCATGTATATTAGATACAGATATAGATACTTATTCACAGCATGAAGGTATTGCTTATGACTCTGCACATCCCCTGTTTCGCTGTGGACTGGGCGTTCCCGCACACCTAGCCTTTGTTTATGGCAAGGTGCGGAAGCGCACACAGCTGCAGGGATGCTTCCATAGCCCAGGATCACGGCGAGGGACTGGCGGAACGGTAATGGGTTTAGGGCGATCTGGAAGTTTCACACAGTGGGGAATTCAAAATCAGGATGCCCCAAAGGCATCTAGTCGGCCTGCCCGGAAGTCTTTTATACTCCTGGGCCGACCTCGGCAGTGATTGGTCCACTTTAAACCAGGTCCAGTGCTGAGCAAGATTTGGGCATTTAAAATATAATCAAGCCTTCCCTGACCTGAACAGCCACCCATTCACCTGCCAGTAATGGAGCTTACCTGTCCAAAACCACCCTCCCAGCTGTAATTGAGTTATTAGTATGACATTCAGTGCTGTAGCAGTGGGGGTGCTGCACACTGATTAGCTGATTTAGCAGTCAGTTTCCCTGCAGATGCCACAGAACAGTCAGGTAAATTGTGTTCATGCTCATCAGGTAAAATTGTTTTTGTCTTTTAAACGCCTATCTGGCAATTGCGTACAATTCACCAAACTTCCGCTTTAAACCCACACAGCTGATTAACCCTGATTTTGATTTTCCATACTCTCCTGTTTAGAAGACTTGGGAATGCAATGTACATGCATGTCATGCAGTCTTCTAGTTGCTTTTCACCGTTTGCCAGAGCTAACTGGACAGATCATTGCATGCTTATGTCACAGTGGATGATTCCTGTCCATCATGGTGACTGCTCTCCCAGCTGTGGCAATGACTTCTACTTTGGGGGTGTGAAGTGGCCTCAAAGGGAATTCTGTCCCACACTTAGTGAGTGTGTCCACTTTAACATTTCAGATGTGCACAGGTTAATTATTTCATACCCCCCCCCCTCCATCCCTTTGAATTACAGAGCGCAGTAATAGCCATGTGGTATATGGCAATGGACAAAGTCCCTGAGATCTGGCCTTGGCTTTTGGCTGCTTGACATGTGCATAGCATCCAGAAGTGTTATATATACATTGAAGTGCTTTTAGATTGAATAATTCACCACAGCGCTGACTATCTTGGAATCAGTTTACAATCTCCCATCGGAGTATTTTGGCAAGTATCTGGCAGTATTTAGAGAGAGCAGTGATGATCCAATAGAGGATTAAAAAACAAAACATTATGTACATTAGTGAGCATAAAACATAGCAAAAACAAAACCCCTTCTCCCAGATGACGACTTTGCACATCTTCTGTTACATGTTCTTAAACCAACATTGAAAAGTGCTGAAGACTGAGAATTCGGAGCACAAATTGGCTTGAATCGGAGCTCCTGGTTGTCCTCATGGAAATCACTGTTCCTATAGCTAAAGCCTAACCGCTGACATTTTTGTTTTATGGACCTTGTTAACCCCCTGATGTCGTCTATGGGCACTGAAACATTCTCTCCTAGGCTGATGAGTGTAAGGGGAGTGGAAGAGAAAGATTCCTTGTTTATTAGACATTTAGAAAAGTAATACATAGATTTTTTTCTTCTGGCATATAGCAACATACCCGTTCCTTTACTAGAGACCTTAGACACAGAACTTTGAATTTTAGAAATCCTGAGTAATCTGCAATCAAGTAAATTTATGGTTATGTTCCACTTGCGGTTCTGCTTGTGGTTTTATCTCAAGCCTTCTGATTTTTTATTATTTTTTTTTTTTTTTAAATCCTTGTTTGAGAAGCATACGGGATCCCTATGACAAAACAGAACAAGAAACATGCAGATTGCTTCTAGTGTTTCTGACCTATTATTGCGCTATACAGCATGAAACTGAATAGACTGTTCATACATATATGGGAACATGTCTTTTGAAGGTTTTTATTCATCCTAGTCATGGTGTATATGCAGTGCTAATGCTACTTGACTTTATCATGGTCATGGTATATCTGCAGTTCTAATATGATTTGACTTCCCAGAAATGTTTACTTTGCATTTTTCTATTTCCAATAGTGTTATTGCTAAAAATAAATTACAAACATTCACAAAGTACATATAACAAAAAATGGCTATTTAAAATATGTACAGATTATGTACAGAACTAATATTTACATCTATATATAATCCAAGGCGACCAAGTGTTAATAAATGTGAGATGTTTATCTATTTTTATTTTTAATTCACCATTATCCCGGATATCCTGTTAAATATTTCCCAAAATTCCAGACTGGCCCACGTAACCTCAATCTATTGTTTTGTAGCAATAAAGATGAAGGTCAATATGGTAATATTAGATATTTAGCTGAAATATGTTTTTATCCAGCAGGGCCTTCCATTGATCATGGCTTGATGTTGATGATGAAACAGAGTGTTAATTAGATCTGATAGACCTGGTCACAAAGGTTCCTCATTATTGGGCATTCCCCAAAAATCTGCAACTCTTTGCCCTCCACTCTACATCCCCTAAAACAATCAAATGTTTTAGAAGAGTTAAACTTGTTTATTCTGTATGGGACTAGGTACCAAAGGAACAACATTGTGTAACTGTTTTGCAGACCAATAACATTTATCAAACTCTTAGAGGCAGAAGACCTAATTCTGAACCACTTATGAATAGGAAGATTTTCGCCGAGGTCTACTTCCTGTTTAGTCATATAGGGATTTTTACCCAGTGTAGAGGTCAAAGTACGTAATATAAAAAGGATAAAATTTCAGGGGCTAGGGAAGCTTCCAAACTTTTTTTTTTAGAAGTTAGTAAGGATCTAGGATTCCTAGTCCTACTATTATATAAATGTATATAATTTTGAAGATATCTAGTCTGCTATTCATCATTCCAAAAAACTCCCAAGTCTCATGCACAACCCTCAGTAATAGACCAGGTGCTACCAGAGTAAATGTTATACAGATGGACAATTCTTTTTAAGCTATTAACCCTTCTATTGCCAGCCACGTAAATTTTACGTGGCTGCCTCTCCAACCGTTAAACGCCAGCCACGTAAAATTTACGTGCCTGACTTTCCCCAGTAATAAAATAAAAAGTATTAAAAAAAAATCACTTACCTGACCCCTTGTCCGGCCGGGTCTCCTCTTCAGCCAGAGGGGCTCCGATTGCTGATTGGGGCTCCTCCGGCTGCAGGGGAGGGCCCCGAATAGGGTGCCCCCCCCCCCGTTTCAGCAGCCGCCGGGATTTGCCTGTAAAAAAAAAAAAAAAAAAAAAAGACAGTTACTCACCTCTGCTCCCGCCGCCTCTCCTCTTCATGGGGGGGGGCTCCGATCACCCCCCCCCGCTCTTCCGTCTTCTGGCGGGGGCATAACAGCCCTCCTCCCTTTGTGTCTTCCGATGGCGGCCGCCATCTTGGATTCTGGCCCCGCACCTTCGGGGCGGGGCCAATGACGTCACCGCCGGGTGTCATCGGGGCACCCGGCAGTTCAGTTCTCAGATGCCGGTGACTGCTGGACAGAGCAGGAGGGAGGTAGGCGATCCTCCGATCGCCTGCCTCCCCCCTCCTCTGCCCAGCCGTCACTGACAGCAGATCGCCGCGGGACACAGAAGATGAAGATCGGAGGTGAGTAAAGTAAAAAAATTTTTTTTTTTTTAAATAAAGTGTTTTGAAAAAAAAGTGTCTCTTTTTTTTTTTTTTTTTTTTTTTTTTTTTTTTACTTTTAACCCTTTGTGAACTGGTAAGGGGTCCATGTGACCCCTATACCAGTTCACAGGGCTCGGGGGTCTGGCAAGTCACCTGCAACTAGCGGGTGACTTGCCATTAACCCCTGGCCCCCCAAATTACCTGCCTCCTCAAAGCCCAGGGGGGGCAGAAGAGCCGTGGCCCTAGGCTATGACGGCTTGTAGCCGCAGGGCCAGGGGCCACTAAAGCTGGCCCCTGCGCCCTGTTCTACAAGCCCCCATAGCTGGTCACAGGCTGGTTATGCTGGGTAGGGGGGACCTCACGCCATTTTTCTTTTGGATTTTTAAGGGTTTTAACCCTTAAAAAATCCAAAAAAAAATGGGGTCCCCCTCCCTGGGAGGGGGGGGGGACCCTGTCATTTTTTTTTTAATTAACCCTTTGTTACCTGTAACCCAGTAGGTATAAAAGGCTTCCAGCAGCAGAAGGAGAGCAGAAGCCTAAGTGATCATCATGGGACACAGGGATGGATCGGAGGTAAGTATTAAAAAAAAATATTAAAAAAACATTTATTTTTTTTTTAATAAAGATATTTTTAAAAAGTGTGTCTTTGCCTTTTTTTTTACTTTTAACCCTTTGTGAACTGCTAAGGGGTCCATGTGACCCTTATACCAGTTCACAAGGCTCGGTGGGTCTGGCAAGTCACCTGCGGCTAGCGGGTGACTTGCCATTAACCCCTGAGCCCCCCAAATTACCTGCCTCCCCAAAGCTGAGGGGGGGGCAGAAGAGCCGTGGCCCTAGGCTATGCCGGCTTGTAGCCTGCAGGGCCAGGGGCCACTAAAGCTGGCCCCTGCGCTTTGTTCTACAAGCCCCCATAGCTGGTCACAGGCTGGTTACGCTGGGTAGGGGGGGACCTCACGCCATTTTTTGGGGGAGATTTTTAAGGGTTTTAACCCTTAAAAATCCCCCCAAAAAATGCGGTCCCCCTCCCTGGGAGGGGGGGCCCTATGTCATTTTTTTTTAAATTAACCAACCCTATGTTACCTGTAACCCAGTAGGTATAAAAGGCTTCCAGCAGCAGCAGGAGAGCAGAAGCCTGATTAGCGTGGGACACAGGGATTGATGGGAGGTAAGTATTAAAAAAAAAAAAATAATTAAAAAAATGTATTCTTTTTTAATAAAGTTATTTTTAAAGTGTGTTTCTGTGTGTTTTTTTTTACTTTTAACCCTTAGTGAACTGGTAAGGGATCTACGAGACCCCTATACCAGTTCACAAGGCTCTGGGTCTGGCAAGTCACCTGCGGCTAGTGGGTGACTTGTCATTAACCCGAGACCCCCCATTACCTGCCTCCCCAAAAAAACCTTAAAATTCCCCCAAGAAATGGTGTCTCCCCCCCCCCCGTGCAAGGGGACCCCACACCAATTTTTTTTTATTTAACCCTTTATTATGTGGATAGTAGTTGTATTTTATTTGTAAATGTTATAAAGTGCTCTTTTCAGTTTAGGGGATCACCTGGACAGGAACGGGGGGCTACCGATACATATGTGGTAATCATGAGAAATGGGGCTTTCACATGCAATATGGTTTTCTTTAATAAAATAAATGTTTTTGTTTAAAATAAAGGAGACAATTTAAAAAAAATATATATTTTTTTATTTTTTTTACTTATTTACTTAACAATATATAAAAAAAAAGTAGAAAAAATACAAACAAGACATTTCATGTTAAAGCCTAAACTCTGCCACAAAAAGAAAATATGCCATTTTCTTGGAAATTTCTGCAAAAATCACAGTTAAACATCACACAAAATGGTGAAAAATATCCTGTCAGCAGCGGGTGACAAAATCTCAAGTAGGCTGGCAGTTAAAAGGTTACAGGTACCTATGCATGTTGGGTATTGTTCTGCTCGGGGGACCTTGCGCTTTCAGATTTACCTGGTTTTTTCTTATTTGCATATTGATATTTTAGGAAAAGGTGTTTTTTATTCTGCTTTTTTATACATTTTTTTGTGAAACCCTGTGCAACCTAAGAATTCTTCGAGATATTACTTCCAGAAAGATGAGCCCACTACAACAAGCTGGGTACGCTTATAAAGCTTAACATATGTACTTTCAGGGAATATATGGTTTATCAGGGATATTCCAAATGTAAAGGGTTGTTTTGGTAGAAAAAGCACAAGGTGCGCACTTTGTCTGCAGAGCTGAAATTTTGAAGTAAAACTACCGCTATGTGCATGCTTTACTTTGGTGTGTTTGGCAAAGCCCAGTGCATCAACAGCATGAGAAGTTTTCTGGATTATCAAAACTTAAACCAAAATTTGGATTGGCCCATAAGTTAATTAAAGGGGTATTGGAGACATTGTTACTTGAGTATTTGTCTATACTACAATCCTAGAAAGAAAGGGTGTTTTTCACAGGAAGAAGGGAAGGAGGTGGAATGTGTGTACCAATAATATGGTGTAAACAAAAAAATGAAACTTCTATGCAATAGATTTTTGGGAAAGGGAGGTGGAGCATTGGAGCTGGACAGCAAGGAATGGTAAGCGCAATGATAACAGTTTTGTACTACTGTATTTCTATAGTCACAAGATGCCAGTCAGTAGGTTGGTTTGACTTTGTTGAGGCATGAATGCAAATATCTTGGAACTGTTGCCTTAAATATAACTGGAAATACTGACGATTCATTGGGAATTTTTTTGTTATAGACTCTGATTTGGTAACAGAGATACTTAAAGGAGCGCTAAATTGTGTAATATTAAAAATCCATATAAACACATTGGCTAATGAGAGGAGGGGTCATGTATACCGAACTGGATAAAATTCCCACCCGGCTTGTGGTTTATTCTCTCATGGTAGAAATAAAATCCAAAGGTGACAGGTTTAGTCTAATAGGGGTGACAGAGCCTGTCACCCCGGATGTCCTTTTCCTTCCATTAAACGAAAGATGAGCAAGCCTGGCTGGATATTTCCCGATGGCGGGTGTATAAGTGAGCCCTCCTCCCGCCATCCAGCAAATTTATATGGATTTTTATAACTGGGCCATTTTTCGTTAGAGTGCTCCTTTTAAAAGGTAACATTTTTAAACAGTTAATTTACTGTCCTGCAGTTTGCCTAGTTCGTCTTCCTCTTTATCTCGTGAGTGTTGTCTAATAAAATGTCCTGCAGTTCGCTTAGTTCCTCTTCCCTCTTTATCCCCCAGCCCCCGATGTGAAACTTTCCTTGATTAAGACCAAGCTAGTAGAAGCCTGGCACAGCAAGAACAAGACACTTCCTGTCATCTGAAGCAGCACCTTTACTCATCAGTGTGGATTGATGTCCGCTGGTTTTCAAGCTGGTCTGGAGGCCCCCGGTGTTAGACACCTGGTTAAGGGAGTTTAACACATTGGGTTTCAAGATCTGCTATAATGCTAATGAAATGTCATTACTACTCACCAATTAAATAGTGTTAAGTGTTAGTAGTGTTAATTAAGTGTCCCTGGCTATATATCATTAGATTAAATAAAATAGATTGCCAACAACCCCAACCCATGGGAATCGCGATTTTGGATGCTCTGCTATCTGTCTCCTGTGAAACCTGAACTCGGTCCAATTACTCAACCCTCCACAGTAAAGCAAGGGAATGTGGCAATGGCAGCCATTATGTCTACCCGATCCATCATCAACCAATCAGGTTCACCATACATATATGCACACGCCTGTCTGAAAACACATAAGGGTGTAGGAGAATCATGGAGGCATTGGTCATGTAAATATTTCTGCATTATTTTGTGCTTCACAGGGAAAGGGAAGTACCATTCTACTTACACAGAAAGGACTGTTTGACTCCACTGGACTATCTCCTGAGCTAACACTTGCTAGAATTATTTATTGCTGCTGCAGATCTCTTATTGTGTGTTGATGCTTTTATCCATCATGTTCAAGGTGGTTGTCCCCTGTAAATGTGAAATAGTACATTCAAAAACTTGCCTTTTAGCATAAAGACAAAAAGCTTGGTGATGTTTTTTTTCACACATGTAACCCTTTCTCTCGCTTACTTACTGCTGTTTAAATGGATTTTTAATATTTAAGGAATAGAGCTCTTTTTTGAAAAAAAAAAACTTAACAAGGGTTAAACTGTATGATGATCTCCTTAAATGATTGTAATCATTGGGAAGCTTTTGAAGTATTCGCTTCCAAGAAGATAAAGTACCTGCCATCCCATCTCCCACAGCATGTAGCAGACATATCTGCATAAGCTGGCAGTCATGAGTGGCCTCGCGTGACCCTGTTACATTACGGAGCTAATTACCATGTGTTTGTAAACGACATCAGACATGCACTTTTCCACATTCTGGGTATAGTCCCCTAAACAGCATCTCCTCTGTGGCTTATTGGAAGCATTGCTGATTTTCTCACCTCGATCACAAGCAGTTCTTTACTTTAAACAGACAGTGTCAAGGTGTGATCTGTCACACAAGCAGTTCTTTGTTTGCATGCAAAGAGCCATGCCCCAGTATGAAATTGTATGACTTTTCCCCCCTGTAGTCATAAATTAGAACATGATCTGACCATTGCGCTGCCATATGTGATTATTCATCTAAGGGTATAGAATTGAATTGGGTCCTCCGAGGCCTGGAGCAGTGATTAATTGTCTATTTACTCTCATGCTGCTTTCCTTGTAGGGACACTGGAAAGTATTCAGTAATAACATAAATTGGAGGGTAAGGCTACCCCTGACACCCCCTCCTCGCCACATCCCTGGCTTGTACTCATGGTGTCATTTCTGTCTCTTTTACAGCTGACTGAAGAATTGCAGAGCAAGCCGACAAACACAGAGATCCGAGAACTGCTGAAGCTCCTGTCAAAGCCAAACATTAAGGTGAGGACATGTTTCACCTGCAGATCGGACACAGAGCGACCATTCGCTGCAAATAGAGCATAAAATAAAAATAATTATTTATTTGAAAGTAGAATTTACATTCTTTTGAGGTGCTGTGTGTGCTTTTATGGATGAACTGAAATAGTTATGATTGCTTCATCCCAGAAAATATATGATTGATGGACTGTAAACCTTAAATTATAGTGTTGTAACAACTTCGAGAAAGAAAGAAGCGGTAAGCTAGTTTTGCTTTCCATGTGTGAGTTGGCCTGGCTGGGCCACCTAAGGTAAATGAAAGATATAAGCCTGGGGTTGATGATAGACCCTGATATATATATATATATATATATATATATATATATATATATATATATATATATAATATTATAGCACCTGTTGTTTACCCCCGGTCGGGACAGTCATGATCGTAAGATGTAGTAGTTATAATTAGGTGTCAAATTACCTGTTATGTAAAAGTTAAACTGAAATGTAAAACGGAGAAACCGTCTGACTTACTGTTACTGACATTGATCTGCCTCCACATTAATTATCATGTCTTTGCATGCTCCACTCCATTTTATGCATTGTACTGGGCACAACATGGCTTTGCTTTGCACACCCCTATTTCGCACTGGATGGAGTGGATGTACACCTTCACTGTGAATGACACGAAGCGGACAGGAGTGTGTGTGAACACATCTCAAAAAATCTGCACCAGATTGGCTGGGTGTTGCTGTGGGGGAGAAACGTAACAGTGAGCCAGAGCAGGTAAGGAAGCTCTCTCGCCACATAGTCCCTAATATCTGTCATTCGGTACTTCCGAGGCAGTGGCACAAGGGGGCTCGGCACAAGATGTCTCTGCCACCTCTATGGAATGTACGCCGGCGGCACCAGAGCTTCTTTGTTGCTTACTCAGCCATGTTACCTTCCTCCTCCACGTTGGCTTCTCCTGTCTTGTCCAGCTGTGCCATGCTCTGCCTCACCACCCATGCCACTCCTCCCTTCACACCCAGCAGACACGCACTCCCAGCCAGTTGTCTGCCCCATGTGGGAAGGGTTGCCCATCAGGGCTATGTATGCCTCAGTGGTAAGTTTTAAAGAAAACTATTTCAAACTGTATTTATGATTTCTTTAACTTTTTTGTAAACTGGTAAGGGGTCCAAGGGAAGTGAAATCAAATCTAGTTTTCCCCCAAACTAGAAAAAAAGGGTGAGGATTCTCTTTATTCTATTGTCCCTTTTATAGTCAGCCTTAAGGTACTTTCCAGGCAGATTAAAAAGAAACACCATTCACCAGCTTACATCACCTTTCCTCTCCCTTCCTGTAACCCCACAGCAGCATGGTGACCGCCTGCATTGTGGTGATTAGGTGTTAAAGTATGCTGATATAAACTCGCTGCCTGCTATTGTACTGGAAAAGCGGCCAAGTGCACTGGCTCTAGATTTAAAAATGAATAAAAATGTCAAAATACTTTTTCTCTGCTTTAGGAGGCTTGTTTTCACTATATCCAGTCCAGGTCGTCCCAGAAGTGATGACAATTGGTTATTCAGCCCCCAGGGGGCGCTCGACTGCAAGATCAAAAGCGGTCGTGCCTCCCGGCCCCCTATAAAAACAGGTGTCTCACTATGATTTCCCAGTGTTCATCTTGCAGTCTGGCTGCTGAAGATCGTTGGATACTCTCTCCTGGATATTGCAGCTGAGCGGGGCCTCCTAGCCCGTCGGCCACTGCGGACCCTATTCCCACTGATCCCGTGGACCCACTATTGCCTCCCTGCCACAGCTGTCGGGACTGTGACGGTAGGGAGAACGCCAGGGTCAGTCGTCTTGACAGAGCTAGGCTCTGGCCCGCAGACCCTGTCTGAAGTGTAGCCGACCATAGGCTGATGGTGAGCCTATGGGGGGGGGGAACCACTTATGCCCTCGTTATTCCCTCTCCCCCACAAGCTTTATTATTATTTTGTGTGTGTGTGATTTGTCACTTTACTTTTTTCTTGCGCTGGCCATACTTACCTCCCTCGAGTTGTCTCTTCCTGCTCCCTCTCCCCTCCATCTTGGGCCATTACGCTGTGAGGGGGGGGAGGGGGGGTCGGACGCTGCTCGGCGGCCTCTCCTGAGCCCGTGGGCCTTTGTCTCCGGCGCAGAGTGTGTACGCGGGCTGCGCGCTGTGTGGGGGCCCCTCCCTGGGCTGCCCTGCGGCATGTCTTTGCTTCTTGGAGGTTGGCCTCCATCTTGTCTGGCGCTGTGAGGAGGCTGGCGCTGTGTTCACACCGTGGGGGGGGGGGGGCAGGGCAGCATTATGATGCTTTTCACGTCACTGCCAGTGCGGCCCGCCCCTCGAGGAACGCGCGGAGCTGCTGCCGGGGCCATCTTGCTGCTTCTCCTGCCTTGCTGCTGCTTCTGCCTTGCTGTCTGGGACCCCTCCGGTGTATTCATCACTGTCAGTTTCATGAGTCCCTTTGTTTTTTCTGTTTTATTTTATTACTGTTATGCGCATGTGCTGCAGGATGCTTATGGCCCCTTATCTTTTTGTGTCCTGCAGGTCAGGCCCTTATAGATTGTGAGTTGGGGTTCCTCCCGGTCGGGGCCAGGGTCTCGGCCCTGCTTGTTGCGCTTCGCCCGGTTGCGGCAATAGTCGGCTGATGCCGCGGCCAAAAAGTCGCTCACCAGTATCCCCTTCGTGGGCCACAGATTGTTCGGGGAGCACCTGGACCTCCTGGTCAAGGACGGAAGACTCCCTCAGCGACAGAAGCCTGCGCGGCCCTTTCGGGGCTCATCTGCTTATCGCTCCTTTCGAGGAGGAAGAGGCTCTTCATTTTCAGGTACTCGCGAAGATTCCTAGGGACGAGGTAGGTCCCGCAGCCGACCCAATCCCTCCTGGGGATCCAAGTCCAAGCCCCCTGCCAAGGCCTCTCAGGCATGAGGAGGCTCCCTCACCCATCCGGGTGGGGGGACGGCTTCTGCTATTTGCTCATATATGGAGACAGCATGTCTCGGATAGGTGGATTCAGGAGGTGGTGTCCTCCAGTTACAAAATAGAGCTGGCAGTCATGCCGCCCTCAAGATTTCTTCAGTCGCGGATATTCCAGAACCTATTGAAGGCACAGGGCCTACGAATTCCCGTCCAACACCTTCTGTGGTTAGGTGTGATTTGTCCTGTACCTCGTCAGGAACAGGGTCAAGGCTTTTACTCCAATCTGTTCACGGTGCCCAAGAAGGACAGAACGCTGAGACCTATCCTGGACCTGAAGGGTCTCAACAGGTTTGTCAGACATTTCCACATGGAGACCTTACGGTCCGCGGTGAGCTCGCCTCGACCCGGCGACTTTATGACCACGGTGGACATCAGGGATGCTTATTTGCACATTACGATATTCCTGGGGCATCAGAAGTTCCTGAGGTTTGCGCTGGAGGATCAGCATTATCAGTTTGTGGCGCTGCCGTTTGGGATATCCTCAGCCCCCCATGTGTTCACCAAGGTGCTGGCGGGCGTCATGGCTATCCTAAGGAACCAGGGCATTCGCATGCTGCCTTATCTGGATGATTTACTGATTGCGGCTCAGTCCCTTCAGCAGGCCGAGAGCAACACCCGGACGGTGTTATCCACTCTCGAGGATTTCGGATGGGTAGTCAATTACCCCAAGTCTTCTATCACTCCCTCGATGGTGAGGTCCTTCCTGGGCATGACGTTAGACACCTCTCAGGTCAAGGTATTCCTGCCACAGCAGAAGGTGGTGGGCCTCCAGACGCAGGTGCAGGCCTTGCTGTCTTGTCAGCGACCATCGATCAGTCTAGGGATGAAACTTTTGGGCCTTATGGTGTCATGCTTCGAGGCAGTTCCCTTTGCCCAGTTCCACATGAGACCTCTTCAATTGAATCTGTTGACCGGTTGGGACCGGACGCAGGAATCGCTGGAACAGGAGCTTTCACTGTCTCCCCTGGCCAGACAGTCCCTCTTGTGGTGGCTGGACTCCAGAAACCTGATGGTAGGCAAGTTCTTTCTGACTCCCCGGTTGGAGACCGTTACCACAGACACCAGTCTGACTGGCTGGGGAGGTTTTTGGCAAACGCAGAAGATTCAGGGTCAGTGGGGTCCGCAGGAGAACCACTTGCCCATAAATCTCCTGGAGCTGAGAGCAATCCGGTTGGTGCTTCTTCGCTTGACTCACCATTTAAGGGGTCGTGCGATCCAGGTTCGCTCGGACAATCAGACGGCTGTCGCCTACGTCAGTCACCAGGGCGGGACTCGGAGCAAGCGAGCCCTCAAGGAGGTGACCCAGATTCTGACTTGGGCAGAGGAGAATGTTCCCTGCATCTCGGCGGCGCACTGGGGATCCCGCCCTAATGGACACTGCTTTGGGATGTCCCAATTGTCATCACTTCTGGGACAACCTGGACTGGATATAGTGAAAAATACAATTCTGTGAAACTCACCTGTAGAATTGTTTTTGAATATATCCAGTCCAGGTCGTCCCACCCCGCCCTTGTTAATTATCTTTTGTTTGCCTGTTTATGGTGATTACCATTTTATATTGGACAGTTTTCCTTATGGTTTTTGTTGGAGAGAGTACAAGCTGAAGCTATGTGAAGTAACATGGTTTCTTGGCCTCCCAGCCTGTCTCTTTTCTTACTGCTTTTTAACCACTGGGAAATTGTAGTGAGACACCTGCTTTTATAGGGGGCCGGGAGGAGCGACAGCTTTTGATCTTGCAGTCGAGCACTCCCGGGGACTGAATACCCAATTGTCATCACTTCTGGGACGACCTGGACTGGATATATTCAAAAACAATTCTACAGGTGAGTTTCACAGAATTGTATTTTTAACCCCCCCCCCCCCCAAATAGTAATGTGCCCCTCAAAGTACTCTCTGCTGCATTTCCTACCCTCTGGGAAATCCTTACTTGGAATGCCACACTGCACAAATGCCTAAAGAATGCTGCTCACCACCTGAAGGTGATAACCAAATAGAGCCACACATGCCATGTAGACAGCAGGCACATGATCAGTCTAGTGCACACACAGGGTACTGCAAGGAGGTACATTTTTTTCTGCTTGTTTTACATGGAATTCCTGGGGCAAATTGGCAGACAGACCTAAATTAGGATGCCTGTATGTATGCCTGGATGTATGAAGGAAACAACTGCCCTGTGGAATGCTCATGGATAAAGGTTGGGCTTCTCGAAAGGTCCATTTGAGAATAAAGCGTCTGTGTCAGGCCACTTATTTTCAGGATTATAGCATTTCTCATATGCTAAGGGGAGAGGAAATATTTCATGAAAACTCCTGCCTCTTTGTAGGTCCCACGAAAACCTAGGCAGGACCTCCAGTCTTAGGTTATATGTAACAAACAAGCGTTTTTTTTTTTTTTGTCTGCCACCCAGGTGCATGTGCATCTGTCTCCAACATGAGGCACCCTCCAAGGCACTGGCACTGCCTGGCAACCATGCTCTATTTACACTGACTGCAGAGGACATAGGTTACAGCCCTGCACATCCTGGCAGGAGTAAAACCAACATAATTAATGTTGATGGATAACCTGCCTTACAATATGCTATTGTTAAAGAGCCCTTTCACACACTTGTAAAAGTTATTTGGACCTTTTAGTTTAGTTCATATAGGAAGACCTTGAGCTATTTTGAAGCATTGTTTCCCAATAGTATACAAGAGTATATCAACTTTAAACTTTGGTCCAGTTTAAAGTCTTTCTAAAGATACCCTGCTTTAGCTGTATATATGATGTTAATAAATTGAGCACAATGTTATCCAACAGAAAGGGTCAGTGAGTTCTCGTATGTCAATGTGCTTGGAGAGCCAATCTTTAACTGTTTACCCCATTATTTATAGACGTGTAACCAAAGCTTTCAATCCAGTAATCTCCATGCCTGTGTGAGGCTGCTCTGATAATTGACACTTACTGGGCATTTGGGTCTCTCAGTAGTGCGGCATAGCAAGTATGATCATTGTATCTCCCTCTAAAATAGTTATAAAGTTCAATCTTTTTTATGTCTTGTGTTTTAAAGTGGACCAACACCCAGGATTTTGACTATCCTGGGTGTTGGTCCACTTAGGTGGGGCACCCCGATCGGGGGTGCCCCGCTGTGTGAAACCCCCCCGATCGCCGCAAAAACAGCGCTCAGAGCCGCTCTGGTATGCGCGCCCAAAGCTGCTTTGACGCGCATACCAGAGCGCTGTCATTGGCTGCGTCTCTCGCTTCCCTCTACCAGGGAGCGCGCCTGCGGCGGCCATTCACAAAACGGCCGGCGCGGGAGCGCGCCCTGCTAGAGGGAAGCGAGAGACGCGGCCGCGTCTCGCGCATGCGCCGTTGGATCGCCGGTAAGGTAAGGATTGTGGGCCTCCTGGGGGGTTCCTCCCCGCGGGACATCCCGATTTCGGATGCCCCGCGGGGAGGGATCTGATCGGTCCGGGAATCTTATAGATTCCCGGGCCGATCCCCCCTGGGTGTTGGTCCACTTTAAGGATCCAGTTACAAACAATTTATTGTGATCTTAATGGTGAATCTAAGTGTTCAGGAAGCAGGCTGTGCTGCATGGTAATGTATTTTACTTAGCTGAAATAATACTGGGATAAAAACAACCACATGTATTTGCATGTACAAGAGGAGTTTCATTTAAAGAAGATAAGTAATGCAGAAAAATCTGAGATCCAAAGGTATTTAACAAAGCAACCAGGCCCATGATCCTCCGCTAAAGGTACCCTAGCCCTACTGTGCTTTCTGATTTTATCCTGAGCTTATTTTCAGCGAATTTACAGTGGATTGACCCAACTGGAACTTGGATTTCCCCTTTATCTTGGGGTAGATGCATACATAGCTAGGATGCTCCAGGACCCAGCACATGGGTTGCAAGGATACTTTCCTCGAGAAGTGCCTGCAACATTGCCTCTAACTGGCCATTGGTAGCTCTGCTAGGTTGGTCTTTGGTCCCACCCTGATTTGTCTAGGCCATTAGACACTGGATGTCTGGTCAGCTTTTTTATCAGAGCATCACTGCACACTGGAAATACAGCAGTAAAAGCCCTAGCCCTTGTCACTGTTATAAGCTATTACCCCTTCACCCCCTTCATGGTCTGGGACATGCAACCCTCGTCTCCAGTCCCATTACCTTTTTTTGTGACAGCACAGCTCCTCCCTTGGATAGATAATTTAGAATAAAGTTGCATGGAGGGTCTGCTGTACATCCCAAATGTGTAGAATGATGATTAGAAATCCAACAACCCTAGCAAATATAACATATAATTTAAACAGCAATTTAAAAGTTCAGGATGAATGAGTGTGCACAAGTATGGTTCCTGCTGTGTGACGTGTTTCACTTAAAGCCACATCCATTCTCCTGAAAGTTATCGCAGTTGAAACCTTTTTGCGCCCAAATATGCAGGAAAAGACAGAAATACATACGTTTTATTTACTTTGTTTGGTATAGGGTTGCTGAATTTTTAACTATCTTTCTCTTCAGAACATGGAGTTTCTATAGTATGCTATGGTTCACCCCTGCAGACATTGGAGGTGATTTTCATCTTCTCTGCATCTTCCCTAAGTATGTTTAATGCAATGAAACAGAGCTTTCAATAGGGTTTTTCTATACATGTCCTCTCCATAGTCTTTACTATCTTGCCTCAGTGGCGCTTCACTATGTGGCCCAGGTTGTGCTGAAAGCCTAAAGGCTTGTGATGATGCTTCTTCACTAAAAAGGTTATGCACTGCCCCTCTGGTGGCTTCTCCTGACAGAAAGTTTCACCTTCTCATGGTCCTCATCTGCTAGTAAATCATCTGAAATGGTTGTGTGTGTGCTTTAAATATTTGTTGTTCCTGTCCTCTCATCCAGATTTCTTTAAAGTAGACCAAAATCTGGGATTTTCACTATCCCAAGTTTTGGTGTCCCCCCCCCCCCCCCCAGGACACCCCTGTTTTGGGTGCCCCCACCGTGTGAAACCCCCCAGAACGCTGAGCTATCTCTCCATGAGATGAGTTATTTTTAGATTGTTACATGCTTCTAGAACTCCATTCTGTGCAGGGAGAAATGGTAGATGGCACTTTGGTAAGTGCCTGGATCAGTGAAGCTGACTCAACTCTGTCAGGGTTTTGATTTTCCCTTGCCAGAAATGAACAGAACCCTTGCTGAATTTGCTCCTGCTTGAACTTTGTGTGCACAAGGGGAGCAGGCTTTGTTGCACCCGATTAGCCACAGCAAGTTCTCTTGTATCCCTTTGTTGCTTCCCTGCAAGTTTTCAGGGTGTCTCATGAATTTCGCTAGTCTCCAGTTTCTGCTGCATGATCTTCTCGCAGCCAGTCCATTCTTTTTGTGCCTTTTCCATGCTAAATTTTGAAGGTTAGATTGCAATCTAAAGGGCTCTTCTTTTCCACACTCTCATACACTGTTTTCACTCATTGCTGTACACTCTGATCCACTTTCTGCAACATAGGATAAGCCATGCTTAAAACCTTCACTGCTGAAGTGACATAAGGATGGTATATCAGAAATTGGGCGATAAAGCTGCTAATAAAACTGTTTTTTCTTCCAATCTATTCCATACACTCCTTACTCCTGGGTTTCCTCCTCCTTGCTGATCACGTGACTGCAAGAAAGAAAACAGGCGTGGCCCTCCCGGCCCATAAGTAGCAGCTGCCCCTAATCAGATCAGTTTTCTTTCTTGCAGTGGCAAGATGACTGACTGAAGATTCAGGTAGCTCTCAAGGTTTTGGCAGCAAGCGAGGGACTGAACCCTGTCTGCTCTCTGCAGAGCCTTATTCCCACGGATCCCTCAAGACCCAAGTTTATGCCTCCACAGCATTGGCTGTTTTGGGGTCCGTGAAGGTAAGGTGGAAGCGCCGGGGTCTTGGGGCGCTTACAGAGTGTATATGCTCTGGGCTGCAGGCTTTTTTGAAAAGTAAGTCAGCCGCAGGTTTTTCTCTGGAGTACCTGCTGAGGAATGTTTTTTATTTTTTACCCAACCCTTCCTTCTTCCAGTTAGGTAGGTTTTTTTATTATAAAAAAAAAAAAAAGATAAATTAAAAAAAAAAATAAAAACATTTATGTATGGCTTTAAGGGACGTGGCTGGCGTCACGCAAGGATTAGGATGGCTTCCGGGGGTTCCGCTGGTTTATTCATATTGCTGCCTCATGGCAAGCTGATTTTGCCGTTGTTTGCACTAAGCTATGATATATATATATTATGTGTTTCATCATTTCTCTTGTATAGCGGTAAAGAGAAGAGCAGTGGTGGTGAGTGGACATCGCCATTATCTTTTTTATATCAATTTTTTTGATTAATTGCATTATCAATTTCATATTTCAGTTAGTATATTATTTATATTGAAACATAGAAACATAGAAGGTTGACGGCAGAAGGAGACCATACGGTCCATCTAGTCTGCCCTTAATGTACTCTTTATCTTAGGATAGATGTGTGCTTATCCCAGGCATGTTTAAATTCAGTGATTGTTGATTTTTCAACTACCTCTGCTGGAAGTTTGTTCCAAGCATCTACTACTTTCTGTGAAATATTTTCTAATATTGCTCCTGATCTTCCCCCCGACTAGCTTCAGGTTGTGCCCCATTGTTCTATCATTAAGTGCTATTGTTATAACATTAAGTGTTATTGTTATTATATACGGTATATTTTAATATTTTACTAAATGTATGAATATTTTTTATTATAATGATTGTCAGTTTTTATCAGTTAAAAAAAAAAAAAAAGAGGGAGATTAATGCTCTTTTTTTTCTTCTGTTTTGTTTTTTAGAATTGTGGGGTTTTTTTTAGGGTTGTGGTTCCTCCCGGTCCCTTTTGGGATTGGTTTTAGGCTTAGGGCCTTTTAGGTCTGATTGCCAAATTTAAAAAAAAAAAAAAAAAAAAAAACACCATGAGGGAGGCATCAGGGGATAGTGATTCGGGCATCCCATCTGAGCAGGGCGGGCTCTGCCCCTTATGTAAGCAGGATCCCCTGGGTAGTTTCAGCACGGTTTGTTCCGCTTGCGCAATGAGAATTGGTTAGACCATAATAGAGCGGCGGCTCAGGTCTTAGTCCAGTTATTACTGGTGTGAGCACAACGGCTCACCCATCCCTTCCTTCCCCTGGAAGGGGGAGGCAGCGAGGCACAGTCAGATGTGGTGCACAGGTTGGATAACCTGGAGAGACAGTTATCCTTGGTTATTCCAAAGAAGGCCACTTGTAAGAGGAGGCATTGGAACCTGTTGCAGAGGAAAGAGATTTATTTGCCTCTTTTGGAGAGTGGGAGGAAGAAGAGTATATAGATGAGCAGCTCTCAGAAGGCGAGTTACGCTCTGGTGAGGAAGATAGTAACTCTATTTTTTTTTTTTTTTTTCTTCTGATGAGGACCCCCTCCTCGCAGGCGAAACACAGTCTGCTCTTTTCGGTTTTTGAAACTTGGAATATCACTCTCTCCCATATTGTATCTTGTACTCAGAATATCCACTGTCAAATCTGTAAAACTGCGTTTGAAATAGTGTATGTACTGTATGTTCTACCCTGTCTGTAATTACTGCTTTGTATAGCGCTACGGAAGATGATGGCGCTATATAAATGAATAATAATAATATCACCCCTCCTGAGGCAAAAAGAGGGAAGGATGATCTGTTTAAGTCAGTAAGGCAAAGGCAGGTGTTCCCGGAGCAGCTGCACTTTTCTAAAATGGCTTTAAAGGAATGGGAAAATCCTAACAAATTACCGGCTGTTCCTAGGGTACTAGACTCTAGGTATCCCTTTCCGGCGGACATGATTAAGCTTTGGTCTTACCCACCTGAGGTGGATTCTCCAGTAGCAGGCTTGTCTAATACTTCCATCATGCCGTCTGCTACTATGGGATCTTTAAGAGATCCCACGAAGAGACGAATGGATCAATTGGCCCGCCATGCTTTTGCTATGAAAGGATCCTTTCTATGTCCTGTTTGTGCCATGGCCTTTGTGTCCCTGGCTTCAAACCACGCCTGTTTTCTTTCTTGGCTTGTGGTCTTGCGCCGTTCCTTATGGCAAAGACAATGATTGGCGGTTGCCGCCACTAAGAAAGCTCTTATAGGTCTACCTTTTTTAGGGAGCAGATTTTTTGGAGAAAAACTGGACGGTATGGTGAAGGATGGCAAAATGCCTCAGAGGAAGAGGACGACTCGGCCTTTTCAGAGGACTTCATCATATCGACTCTTTTGGACTGGCAGAGGGGCCTTTCGTCCTTGCTCCCGTTGAGTTTTTGAGGTAGAGGCATAGCACGTAATAGTGCAGGAGGGGCCTGGAGAAGTGGGCCTTATCCTCCAGCCAAGCCCACTCCAGCATGAGGAGGCGCCCTCACCCGAGCGGGTGGGGGGACGGCTTTTGCATTTTGCTCATATCTGGAGGCGCCGCGTAAGGGATCTGTGGATCCAAGAGGTAGTGTCCTCAGGTTACAAAATCGAGTTTGCAGCCAGACCGCCCGCAAGGTTCCTTCGGTCAGGGGCATCCCGGAACCAGTCAAAGTTAGATGCCCTGAAGTCTGCTGTTCGGCACCTCCTTCAAAAAGTGGTGATTTGTCGAGTACCCCTTTTTAGGAAGAAGGTCAGGGGTTTTATTCCAACCTTTTTACAATCCCCAAAAAGGACGGGTCGATTTGTCCCATTTTTGATCTGAAGGATCTCAACAGATATATCCGCGTGAAGCATTTCCGCATGGAGACGTTGAGGTCAGCTTTAACAGTAGTTCGACCCGGGGATCTTATGACTACCATAGACATAAGGGACGCGTATCTGCATGTGCCAATTTTTTCGGGACATCAAAGATTCCTGAGGTTTGCCCTGGAAGACAAGCATTTCCAGTTTGTGGCACTCCCATTCGGGATATCATCAACTCCAAGAGTATTCACCAAGGGTTTGGCAGGTCTCATGGCAATTTTCAGGAGCCAGGGGATTTGTATTGTCCCCTATTTGGACGATCTTCTAATATCAGCCGGATCGCAGCAGCAGATCCTGAAGGACACGCAGATGGTCCGATCGACTCTGGAGGAATTCGGCTGGGTGATTAATTACCCGAAGTCTCATATCACTCCGGCGCCAGTAAGGAACTTCTTAGGTATGATTCTGGACACTGTCCAAGTCAAAGTGTATCTACCAGGACAGAAGGCCCGACTAATCCAAGATCAGATAGAGTGCTTCCTGGCTTGCCGGCAGCCGACCATTCGGCTGGGTATGAGGTTGTTAGGCCTGATGGTAGCCTGCTTCGAGGCGGTACCTTTTGCCCAGTTTCACATGAGGCCCCTTCAGTGGAATCTGTTGGCAAGCTGGGATCAAGCCCCACAGTCGCTGGATCAAGTCTTTGTACTAACGCCCTCTGCAAGACCACCTTCTGTGGTGGATGGACCCTCTTGTCTTGCCTGTCTGTAGGCAGATCCTTCTTGACCCCACAGTGGCAGATCGTTGCCATGGATGCCAGTCTCACAGGATGGGGCGGCGTTTGGCAATCTCAGAAAGTCCAGGGTCAGTGGGGGCCGAAAGAGAATCAGCTTCCCATAAATGTATTAGAATTAAGAGCCATCGAGTTAGTGCTTCAGTATCTGACCCCCTGCTTGAAGGGGCAGGCAGTCCAGGTCCAGTCGGACAACCGGACGGCGGTAGCCTATATCAATCATCAGGGGGGTACCCGGAGCAAGGGTGCTCTACTGGAGGTAAGCCGGATTCTGATCTGGGCAGAGGAAAGTGTTCCCTGCATCTCGGCAGTTTACATCCCGGGGATAGAAAATCAGGAGATGACGCTCTGAGCAGGAAGGTCCTGTGCCGGGGGGAATGGTCCCTCAGTCGGAAGGTTTTCCAAGCCCTTGTCGGTGCTGGGGGCGCCCGGAAGTGGATCTCTTTGCGTCCAGACACAATCACAAGCGGCCAAAATTCATGTCCCTGTCAAGGGACCCTCTGGCCATAGCCACGGACGCCCTCTCAGTCCCTTGGACAAGGTTCAAGCTTCTGTACATTTTCCCCCGTTTCCGCTTCTGAGTCGAGTGCTAAGAAGGATAATTCAGGAAGGAGTACCCACCATTCTAGTAGCTCCTCATTGGCCAAGAAGAAGTTGGTTACATAACAAGGATGGCGGTAGACCAATGGCGTCTACCGGTCGAGCCAGATCTTCTCACTCAGGGGGCGTTTCGGCACCCGAATTTACAGATGCTGGCTTTGACGGCTTGGCTATTGAGATAGCGGTCCTAGCAGAGAGAGGATTATCAGCTAAGGTCATTCATACCATGATCCAGGCCCGGAAGAAGTCGTCTTCCATGATTTATTACAGGGTCTGGCGGGCATTCATATCCTGGTGTGAGGCTAGGAAATGTTCATGCAGAACGTATTCAATTTCCAGAGTTCTAGAATTTCTTCAGGATGGCTTAGAAATGGGCCTACGATTAAGTACCCTAAAAGGGCAGGTATCGGCCTTATCTATTTTTTTCCAGAGGTCTATCGCTTGTAATAGATTCATTAAAACTTTTTTTCAGGGAGTCACTCATGTCCGTCCACCGCGCAAGTCTATATTACCGGTGTGGGACTTGAATTTGGTGTTGACGGCTCTACAGGGCGCTCCCTTTGAACCTATGATTGACGCTCTAATGAGCATCTTGACACTTAAAGTAATTTTTTTAGTGGCACTTACTTCTGTGCGGCGTATTCGGGCCGACGGCCACACCACACTGAATGCGCCCGATCTCGTCTGATCTCGGAAGCTAAGCAGGGTCGGGCCTGGTCAGTACTTGGATGGGAGACCGCATGGGAATACCGGGTGCCGTAGGCTTAAAAAAAAAAAAAAAAAAAAAAAAAAAAAAAAGTTAGCCGCCTTATGTTTGAAGTCTCCTTATTTTGAGTTACATAGAGACAAGGTAGTTTTTCTTTTTAAGCCTGATTTTTTACCTAAGGTTGTCTTAGGTGTAAGGTACCCTCCTTATGCCCAGTTCCGGCTAATACTAAGGAAAGGGCACTTCATTCTCTAGACGTGGTTAGAGCCATCAGGTATTATTTGGCAGCTACAGATGCCTTCCGCAAGATGGATTTTCTCTTTGTCATTTCTGAAGGACCAAAAAAGAAAAAAAAAAAAAAGGGGGGGTTTCCGCCAGCTAAAGCCACGGTCAGTAAGTGGATTAGGCAGGCAGTAGCTAGAGCTTATTCGGCCAAGGGGAAGGAACCCCCTTTTCAGATCACGGCCCATTCCACTAGGGCCATTGGTGCTTCTTGGGCTTTTCAACATCAGGCTTCGGTGGAACAGGTTTGCAAAGCTGCCACCTGGTCTTCGGTGCATACATTCACCAAGTTTTACAAGGTAGATGTTAGAGCCTCAGCTGACGCTGTTGTTGGTCGGAAGATTCTACAGGCAGTAGTAAAGTGAACTTCCTGCCGTTCTGCGTTAGAGGATCCCGCCCATAGATGGCACTGCTTTTGGAGATCCCAGGAGTAAGGAGTGTATGGAATGGATTGGAAGAAAAAATGCAATTCTGTGAGGTACTCACCTGTAGAATTGTTTTTTCTGGGAATCCATTCCATACACTCCGGCCCACCCGTTCTGGGTCATGGTATCTTCCGGTGTTTTTCTGAGGTGTTAATCCATTTTTTGGATTATTAATTCATAGTATTGGAAAAAAAAAAAAGTAATAGGACTTAATTTTGAGAGCATTTTTTTTTGGTTGAGTTTGATGTGTAGTAACATGGACTCTTTTTAGGGCCTCCCGGCCTGTCTCTAAATTATTTACTGCTTTTTAAGTAAACTGATCTGATTAGGGGCAGCTGCTACTTATGGGCCGGGAGGGCCGCGCCTGTTTTCTTTCTTGCAGTCACGTGATCAGCAAGGAGGAGGAAACCCAGGAGTAAGGAGTGTATGGAATGGATTCCCAGAAAAAACAATTCTACAGGTGAGTACCTCACAGAATTGCATTTTTTACTAATGCAGATGCAGCTTATGACCCTGAAAAACAAGACCTCTAAGGTAAAAAAAAAATAAAAAAAGTCCAAAAAATATTTGCGACTCCCTCTTTCATCTTCTCAGCTTAGATGCACTATGAGACTTCAAATCATAATTCAACATTAAGATGTATTGAATGGATTTTGAATATGATCCATTAAACATATGGGGAAAGCATGGAAGATATGGTTAGTCAATCGACAGATCTAACTGCGCTGCCAGAGAAGTCGGGAATATGTTAGTGTGCCGTATATTTCAGGACTATAACTGAGCAGAGGTTAGAGAGCGTGTCCTCTGTTGGAGGATTTTATATTCCTTCTGGCAGAGTTCTCTGATGCAGACAGCTCTTAGGAGTAACTAGTCTGCCTTCTGTTTCCCGCTTGATTTACACTCTCTTCTTTTTGGATGATATGTTAAATAATCCATCCAGCCCCAGCAGCACACCATAAAATGGACTGTTTCAGCCAGAGGTCAGGGTTCAACCGAGTATGAGGTCTCTGAATATGATCTGAACATAACTGAAAATATTATTGACTTCCTCATAAAAGTGGCTGAACTTTGCCGGCAAAGGGATTAAAAGGCAAATTCAGCAACAAGTAAAAATCATTTAGTCGGCTGCTATTACTATCCAGGAAACCCTGCTTCTCTGCTGTCAGGAAGGAGTCATGGGTGGCCAATTAATGGTTCGAGGATTACTGATTATTGTACAGTAGTTATAATCTGTGCAGGAGATGCTATCTAGATTTTACTTTGTTTAACTTGGAATACCTGTTTGTTATATCAAGACTGTATTTAATGTTCACACCACCCTAGGCATCTTTAACTATGACATTCTTTATACCAAAGCACACCCATTATTTAATACACCCCTAAAGTGACTGCCACCCATTTTACTCCAAATGGGAATTGGTTCATGTGTAGGGAGAAGCATCCCAATTGCTGATGTTCCCCTGCACATCAAACTCTGCACAACTGAGCAGAAAATATTACAATCAGGTTAAAGGCTTAGGAGAAGGGACCTAGTCACCTTAGCAGAACCCTATGCACCTGTGTATATCCATACTGGGTTACGTACACAGAAACCAGCTGGTAAGCAAAACTGGAGAAATAATATGGTCATCCCATATATAGGTGGGATGTCAGGAAAACTTAATTGTGTCTTAAACCAAAGCCACAAACCTGTTTGCTTTAAATCTGGAAATACACAGAGGCAACTGCTGGTTCAACCAGAATATACAACACTGAATCACAAGAAGAGAAAATTGGTCATGCAGTGAGCCATGCCTGTACAAATGGGGGTGAAACCAAACAGCAGTTACACCAGCAGTTGGGCCAACTTCTCTTGACTAGGACTCGGATAAGTACACAAAATACTTGTCTGACTGTCAAGTTTGCATCGTGGATAATGATGGAAAGTGGTTTAAAAGGCTGTGACACCTATTGTCTTACACCTACAGTGTGGTACTAGCACCTCTTTCAAGGCTGCTTCATATCTTCTCCATGCAGCTCTAGTAATGCAATTAACCCCAGCTAGCTCCAGTCATGCTAATGCAATCAAACATCTTCTCCATACTCCAAGATCTGGATTGGAGCTACAACTTATTGCTGCTAGTTTCCTGTCACTCTGAATTGAGAAATCCAGCCGGAAGACTGACAAAATGTCTTCAAGAAAATAAAGTATCAAGTCTATTTGGGGTTTACTTTATTGCTGCCGGAAAATTGAGATCGGTTCACCATAAAACCATGGACTGAGGTGAAAACTCAAAATAAAAAATAAAATCCCACCTTTTATATGCTTTATTAAAAGCCAAACTGCTTTGGGAGTTCAGAGTACAACAAGTAATATCCCAAACCGAAAAAGGAACATAGTTTCAGATGACTGCTGCCCTAGGCACAGGCAGCCAAGTGCCTAATAGAAAATACACACCAAATCGAGGTGTATGTAGCCCACAATCCTATTGGGTGCTTCATTCAAATTCCGTGCCTGTGTCTGTGTCTCACTTTGGCCGTATTCAGCGCAGCATCCTCAAGCGCATGCCTCAACCCCTGTATGTATTATGTTTACAACTTCAACATAGGACTATTGATTCCCCTGCCTAACTGATTGACTGATCTTGTTCAAGCATGAGCAGGGATACTCTGCATCCAGTTGTCAAGAAGTGCAAGGCTACTCCTCAAGCATACCTACATTTCTTCTATTTTGAGTAGATGTCAACTTTGTAGTACTTTAGGATAGTGTTTGCAGAGTAAGTACTAAAATATATTGTCCCTCTGCCAGCACATACTCGAATGAAAACCTTTCGCTCATAATAGTATTGTCAACATTGATGCTCTGGGCATGCACGTGGCTAGAGGTGAGAGGGGATGCAGTCTCAGCACAGAGATGTGCCGAGGGGTCTGGGAGAATGTGAGTGAAACTGGCGATCGGGGGGGGGGGGGGTTCATACATATTGCTTTAGTTCATGTAGTTCATACACTATAGCCTTTATTATTTTAATGCCTGGACAATGACTTTTCTTTAGTCAGACTCTTACATAAACTTTTGACTTTTCATCTGTTACATATTTACAAGTGTCAGGTGTTCTGGTACTTGTAGTTCACAACAGGCAATATTCTGCATGTAGCATAACCTAGCTTTAAGCTATT
This sequence comes from Gastrophryne carolinensis, assembly GCA_027917425.1. NCBI lineage: Eukaryota > Metazoa > Chordata > Amphibia > Anura > Microhylidae > Gastrophryne > Gastrophryne carolinensis. The sequence continues at coordinate 122,848,844 of CM051239.1, forward strand.
GCAAGGAATTTCATTTTCCGTAATTTAAAATGTTCTGGTTCTTTATGTTTCTAATGGTGCCCTGCTCTATAAAGCTACCTTCCTACTGATCTCTTTTAGGCACATGTTTTTTTACTGGGCCGCAAAAATATAATTGGTTGCTTGTGAATGCTAAGTATTTTCACACATCATATTCTGTGCCTTTGGGATTGATGTGAGAAATGCAGAATTATATTGATGTAGCTTTAAAAAGCGGCATGTGAAGAAATCACATGTGCTTGTAATATAAACATTTTATTGCCATTCTTCCAAATGAATCTAAGCATTATTTTTATATTTTATTGTAATTCAGACAATAGTTAAAATGAAAAACATTTTTTAACTGCTTGTAAGTTTTTGATATAAATTAAAAGGGGGGCAGGGGGTCATACTACATGAAATAAGAAGGAAAATTAGGTTAGGGGGCTGATGTCCAGTTTTTATATTAGACCCCTACATGAATACTGTATTTAACTGACCTACTGACAGTAGGGATGTATGCCCTGCAGCCTACACTGCAATTAGTTCTTCTTTTCCTGACTTCTCTTTCTATCTCACCTCTGCATACCTCATTCCACCCCTGCTCACTTCATCTTGATCCATCACCACAGCCTGTCCCACCTCACCTTTCTATGCCTTACCTCTGTCCATTTCACCCTGTCTCGCCAGGCCACTGCCCCAGCGTCTACGCGTTGCGTGACATCACCAGCGTCACTTCCTCAGGACAGGAAGTGACGCTGGTGACGTCACGCAATGCGTAGACGCTGGGGCAGTGGGCTGGTAGTCGTATTCTCATGTAAGTTACTTTTCTCTATTATTGGGGGTGTTATTTCTTCACTCATCCCGGCTTGTTCTCACTAGGTTTAGCTTTAAATTTAGGTAGACCTTAGGGTCTAGGGTTATGTGGGTAGGCACTTGCACTTTTAGTAGCGTTGGATAAAATCATATTGGTTTAATGTAAATATTATTGATATGCACTATAGCATGAGCCGGGCAGTGCAATTAAGGCAAAATTCACTTTATCTATTATAATGTATTACCTACCAGTCCCCTGCCCTGGATATTAGTTAGTTTTCCCTTCCCTCATTGACAATGTTTTGTCTTTAGTGTTTTTTAACTTGTCTTTAGTGTATGTAGATCATGTGACATTATTATCAATAAATTTATATTTTTCATCTTATTAGTAGTGGTGCCATAAATGCTAGTGGGTGGTTTGGAAGGAGTGGGACCTTCCTTGTGTGTTTGTTTTTCTATATACAGTGTTTTCACCCCTTTTGAGCACACTACATTATATTTGGTCTGGTGCAGTCTCATATTTCTGCTTAGTATCACAGGAAAAAGCAGCCATAAGGCTTTTGTCTGGTGAGCCTGATTGAGGGGAACCATGGGAATTAATTTCCTCTTTATTGCTCTTCCCATGTGTTTTTACTGGTTGAAAAATTCAAAATTTCCACCCGCCGCTATGGCAACATTTTCGGCTTAGCATAGCAGCGAGCACCGGTGTGCGGCTCTTTTGTTACCCCACTCATGCTGGAAGATTTTCGGCCGGGTGAAATGGCAAGCACCGCTGTTCTCCTTCGGCCACTCGCATTGCAACATTTTCGGCCGGGACTAAGCGGCAAGTACCGCTAACATCGCGGTTCTCCTTCAGCCACTCGCATTGCAACATTTTCGGCCGGGACTAAGCGACAAGTACCGCTAACATTGCGGTTCTCCTCCGGCCACTCGCACTGCAACATTTTCGGCCGGGGCTAAGCGGCAAGTACCGCTAACATCGCGGTTCTCCTCCGGCCACCTTCAGTGGAAGATTTTCGGCCGGGCGAAGCGCCGAGTACCACTGAGATCGCTGTTCTTCTCCGGCCGCCTTCACTGGAAGATTTTCGGCTGGGGGAAGCACAAAAATAGCGTCCGATGCACGGCCACCCTCAAGCGGACCTAAATCTTTAGGTAGGTCATTTTTTAATTGTGTAGTAATATGATATTTTCTCATATAGACATATTAATGTTTTTTAATTCTTGTTTTTAAGGGGATATATATATATATATATTTATATATATGTTTGTGGGATAAGACTGGCAATATATTGATGTGGTTCACCCTCTGAGCTCTCAGAACAGTCTTGCGACTATCGGGAACTGTTCACATACTAGGTTTTAGACCCCCTGGGAGGTAATCTAGTATTAATCACCATGACGGAGGCATCTGGGGTAATCGGATCTTGTCCTTTAGCAGATAGATTCACCCCATGTCCAGTATGCAAACAGACACTGGACGAGGGTAGCACGGTGTGCAGTGTTATGCTACTGTAGTAGTGGATATGGAAGACAATTGGCTCCTACCTGCAAGGGCTCTGACCCTTGTTGCCAGTGCCCTCTGAGCTTAACCCCCCCCCCCCCCGGCAGCCTTTAAGCGGATCCCCCCGGCAGCCTTTAAGAGGACCTAAAACCTTTAAGTCATATGAGCTATTAAAAAGGTTTTGAAAAAAAAAACGTTTTGAAGACGATATTGTGGCTCCAATAGCCTCCTTCTGAGCCTTTAAACTCTGTCGGCCTCCCTCAAGTGGTCCGAAACCTTTAGAGAGTCATTTAGAAGGATTGGCTACTAAAAAGTTTTTTAAAGAAAAGATTTATCCTCTAACTTGAAGAGGATATTGTACCTGCCATTGTCTCCCAGGAAGTTGGTCCCCCAGTAAAGACTCATATTCAGAACACAAGGGGGTGCTCAGTTAAGATGGATGGATGGTTTTGATTTCCTCGATTCTGGAGGATGTTGCAGAGCATACGCATTATTCTAATCTGATCAATAGGGAATGGCAGAAGTCAGGTTGTCTTCTGCCCATTCCTAAAGTACTAGATACCATGTATCCCTTTCCTCCAGATCAGATTGAATTATGGTCTCACTCTCCTGTGGTGGATGCTCTGGGGCCAGGTCCTTTTAAGATTTTGGTTATGCGTGGATCAGGTGGCATGTCCTGCTTATTCTATTATGGGGTCGACCTTGCGGCCGGCCTGGGCTACATCCATAGCATTTTTGGGGAGCAGGAGGTTGTTAAAACAACTGGACTTGAAGACTCGTAAGGGTCATTCATGGAAGTCATGCTCCCAGGTGATCAAGACCAGTTTGGCTACAACAGGTATATGATACTGGCTATGGAGGATTGAGCAGGTTAAGTGCCAGAGGCCTAGCTCTGGTGTTAGCCTTAAGGCGTGCTTTATGGCTTAAGCAATGGTCAGCTGACATAGCCTCCAAAAAAGAATGACAGGACTTCCCTTTAAGGTGGGGTGTCTGTTTGGGGAGTGCCTGGCTGACATGGTAAAGCATGCTACTAGTGGTAAATCATCTAATCTGCCACAGAAGCCGAAGTCTAATACTGCTTCCGCAGGGCCTCTAATGCTCCGGGGTTCCGGTTAGAGGTTCGGCCTCTTCGGGATAACGAAGAGATTTTTGGAATAAGACAAAGTTCCAAATTAAGGCAACAGGTGTCTGGCAGAATAAAGCCAGACCCCCTTCAAAGCCTGTTCAGGCATGAAGGAATACCCCCGCACTTGCAGATGTGGGGGGACCGCTTCTGCATTTTGCTCATATTTGGAGGCTTCATGTGACAGATATTTGGATACAGGAAGTTGTATCCTCAGGTTACAAGATCAAATTAGGAGCCAGACCCCCTTGGAGATTCTCTTGGTCAGGGGTATCCCGAATTCCGCAGAAAGCAGAGGCATTGAGATCTGCCGTATCTCGCCTTTTTAGAGATTGGAGTTGTTGACCCACAGGGAAGTTACTCCAGCCGGGCAGTGTATATATAAGGATACATACCTACATTGCTGTAGGTGGCCTACATCTTCAGTTTGTGGCGTTACCCTTCGGTCTATCTTCAGCACCAAGGGTGTTTACCAAGTCTCATGTTTTCTCTAAGAAGTCAGGGTATACATATAATCCCTTACTTAGACTATCTGTTGATATGGGCCCCATCATGTCAGGGGGCCCATAAGAATACACAGACTGTCTGATCGACATTGGAAAATTGACTATCCAGTCGAATTCTTAAATCAAATATCATATCATGGCTTCAATAGTTATTCTTTCTGGGACTGTCATTAGACACGTCTCAGGCAAAAGTGTTTTTTCCAACACAGAAGAGATTCTTACTCCAGGCCAGGGTACAGGGTCTCCTGTCTTGCCCTCATCCGACGATTCATCAAGGAATATGTCTGTTGGGCCTGATGGTATCTTACTTTGAGTCAGTACCTTTTGCACTATTCACACAAGACCCCTGCAGATGGAATTGCTCACAATCTGTGATCAAGACCCACACACTCTGGATCACTCTTTTTGCATGACATCATCAACAAGGCAGTCTCTAGCCTGGTCCTCAGCCTCTTCAGGCTGGCAAATCCTCTCTTCCAGTACAGTGGAAGATCATCACCATGGATGCCAGTCTATCGGGTTGAGGGAGTGTCATGGAGTCACCAACGCTCCAGGGACAGTGGAGTCTAAAGGAGAGCAAACTCTCCATAAATATTCTGGAACTGAGAGCGATTCCATTGTAACTTAGTCATTGGACATACCATCTGAAGGGGGATCCCGTCCGGATTCAAACAGACAATCGGATGGCGTTGGTATATATCAACCACCATGGGGACACCTGAAGCAGTGAAGCCCTCATGGAAGTGAGCTGGTTTTTACTTTGGGCCGAGAAACAGGTTTCATGCATTTCGGCTGTACACATACCTGGAGTCGACAACTTACAGGCCGATCATCTCAGCAGAACGGTCCTGCATCAGAGGGAATGGTCACTTAGTCAGAGGGTTTTTTCAATCCCTATGAATGCGCTGGGGGATTCCGGACATGGATCCCTTGTGCATCACAACACAATAGGAAGGTTACAAAGTCTGGGTCCAGGGATCCTCTAACTATAGCAACTGACTCTTCAGGGGTCAGCATTTAAGATTCTTTATGCATTCCCTCCGATTCCACTCCGGGGTCAAGTATGAAGAAAGGTTAGCTCACAATGTAGTCCCAACCATTCTGGTGGCTCCTCGGTGGCCAAGAAGAAGCTGGTTCTCAGACATAGTAAGGAGGTCGAGGAGGAAGATCCAGATCTTCTCACACAGGGGCCTCTAAGGCATCCCAATTCACATGTTCTGGCTTGGACGGCATGGCTATTCAATCCTTTATCTTGGCAGAAAGGGGGTTCTTCTGACATAGTCATGCAGACTATGATTCAGGCCAGGAAAAGCCTTCATCAATGATTTACTATAGTGTCTGGCAAGCATCATCGTTTGGTGCGAATCCAGAAGGTTCACTGGTAGAATTTTTTCTGTTCCCAGAATATTTGATTTTTTGGCAGAAAGGTCTTGATGAAGGTTTTCAATTGATTACTTTTAAAGGGACAGATATCTGCTTTATCTATCTTTTTATTCAGAAACCCATTGCTGTGAATAAATGTATCAAAACTTTTTGTATAGGGAGTCGCTCATGTGCGGCCTCCTCGTAAGCTACTTCTGCCGGTTTGGGATCTGAACTTTTTTTTGTTTTATCAGCTCTTTATCAGCGTCCTACTTTTTGAACTATTGGCAGATGCATCATTAAGTTTATTCACTCTTAAGGTTTCTGAATTAGCAGCTTTATCAGTTAGGTCTCCTTATTTAGTGTTACATAAGGACAAGTTCGTGCTTTAAACAGGATGTTCTTTTCTAAGGTGGTTCCCATCTTAATGAAGAGGTGAATTGTCTTCCTCATGTCCTACTCCAGTGTCCGATAGAGAAAGGATTCTACATTGCTGGATGTAGGGAAAAGCACGAAGATACTATCCTATTGCTACACAATCTTTCCGTAGATCGGACTCCCTATTTTGTCATAACTGAGGGTCCACGGAAAGGTCTTCCACCATCTAAGTCTACCATCAGGCAGTGGTAAGAGCCTATATTCCCTAAGGGGAAGGATTCTTCTTTTAGGACTACTGCTCGTTTGACAAGAGCTATTGGAGCTTCTTGGGCTTTTTAGCATCAAGCTTCAATAGAACAAGTATGCAAAGCTGCTACTTGGTTTTCAGCTCATACATTTGCCAAATTCTGTAAGGTACAGCCTTTGGTAGGAAGGAATTACATACAGTGGTAATTAGATGGTTTTGGAATGTCTTATTCCTGAATGGAATAAGGGTTTTTGAGATGTCTTATTCCTGAAAGGAATAAGGGTTTTTGGAATGTCTTCTTCCAGAAAGGAATAAGGTTTGGGGATCCCACCCGAATTCAGGTACTGCTTTTGGAGGTCCCAATCATCTCTGAATTTAGTCTGATGGCCTGAAGTAAAATGGAAGAGAAAAGAGAATTCTGTGAGTACTCACCTGTAGAATTAATTTCTCTTCCATTATTACTTCAGGACATCAGGCCCTCCCTGTCTTCTAGGTTACTATGTCCATGTGTTGGATGCCTAGTTTTAGTGGAGTTGGTAAATATGTAAATAGTTGCTGTAAATAATGGTCAGCATAATAATAAAAAAAAAAGGATTAAATGGAGAGAGGAGTCTTGTATTTTGTCTCCAGCCTTTTGTTTCCAACAGGATAGGTATGCCTCCCGGGCGGCTGGTTCTACTGCTTTTCAGTTAAACTGAGGTGCATCAAGTCAGCCAGGTGGTTATAGGAGAGGAGATAGGTGTGGAAACACACCTTTGTTTTTGCAGACCACACCCTTCAGGAGAGGTTAACCCAATCATCTCTGAATTAAGTCTGATGTCCTGAAGTAATAATGGAAGAGAAATGAATTCTACAGGTGAGTATTCACAGAATTCTCTTTTTGATATCATAACTTGCATTCAGTCAATGAGGTATCCTACTCATTCGTTACTGGACTTGCGCAGAGGCAGACCGTGAGACACTCTGTCAGCACTGGAGGTGTATAAGCTCTTGAACAACCAGTAAATGTACCACACATTGCCTGCCCGTCTGCTTGGTGCCCCCCACCTGGCCGTCCGCATTTGGCAGCACATAAAGCACTTAAAATAAAGAATTCTTACCTTTCACATTGTTCCCTCTGAGAAATTGAGCCTAGTAATTGGCCGCCGCGATCACATGGTTGCCGGCACCGGTCGCATGTTTGTCGACACGGCGATAAATAGTGGTGACTGCCAGCTAACACGTGACCGTGGTGACCTTTTACGGGGCTTGAGATCTCTAGGGGATTGATGTGAAAGGTAATTTTTTTTTTATTTTAAATGGTTTATGTGCTGCCAATGCAGATGGCAGATTCTAAATTAAATGCCGGATACAATGCCCCATAGACTTCTATTGGGTGTTGTTCCGGTTTAAGTCTTTGGCAGTGAAGAGAACTCAGTTAAACTCAGTTCTCTCCATCTGAATTGATGCACCTTTTAGTGACCGTCATCAGAAATGTATCTTCTGATGGAAAGTAGTCTCATTGTGCCCTTACAGTCCAGCAGAAGTAGAAACAAAGCCCACAAGGTCCAGAGGCAGAAATTCTACGTTTTTATGCTGCTCACCCTTCTCTTTCCAACAGACGCTAGATAGCCTTTCACGTATTTCCTTTATCTACTATTCTCTACCCCAGGTTCCTATTCTAGGTCTCATGAAAAGCAACAACTACAGATACAGACAAGAGAGTACTAAACGTGTTCCCCTATGGTAGATTTATAGAAGAATTCCTTTTCCATATTTTTCCATTGCCTTGTGTGCTCTTTACACCTTTCTATATTGACAGGTACCTTGTTTTGTTTATTGTTCCATGGGACCCACAGCTCACCATTTGAATATTTCTGACTTATGTTCTGCCCTCTTGGAGGGTTTTACATTTGAGAAGCTGCTTCAACTCATCCAGGTACATAACCCCAGACTACCAGATCTTTAAAACTAGTGCCCAATGTTTACCTTTTCCCAGATCAGATGTGAAGGAGGAGAAAAATTGTATATGAGTGGAGTAATAGAAAATGTCAGCACTGGAGGATAATGGGTTCCTGGTCACATTAATTTAATTCTTCTCAAATCTTTGATCTAATTTGTATCTTTTTTTTTCCTCTTAACATTTCTTGTGACCTTGTTGACTATTAACAAACCATTTTATGGCTTCAAGAGTATTGCTCGTCTCTGAGAGACTTTTAACAATTTCTGACTTTTCCTAGCTATTTCATTCTTTTTTCTTTCATTTTGCTTGAGGAATAATACAAACTTCTTATAATTCTGTTCACCTTGATATAGGGTCTTTATCTTTCTCTCTAGGCCACACCGTTCCTCATTACAAAAATACACAACACCTGATATTCTTCAATCCAATAAGCATTCACATTTACATAACTTGTATTTGGAAAATATGCATACAAAGGATAATAATATGGTCATATTTGCTTGCTTAATAATTGTGCACACGGTATATTGCTTTCAAACACTGACTGGTAACATGGCAGTTTAAACAACATTTGTAATGCAGTTCCCGTTTTTTTAGGGACTTCATCAGGGGAAGAACAGTTCTGGGTTTCAAATGATAAGCACCTCCACTTGATGATTTTGTACAATTTCACTAATCAGACACTTTAAAACTAGTTTTTTTTTTTCACAAACATGGAAAAGTACATACATTATCTTTTCATTAACCTGTTAACCTTGACGAATGCCATAATATGACAGTTCCTCAATAATATATAATAATATATGAGCTTATATTATATGCATATATAAAGCGTATGGGAGTAACTAAACTAATGCTGTCAAATTGCCACGGATGAAGAATTACACACAAACTAGAATTTTTCACATTTACCCAAAAATTTAAATGTTAGCAATTCTCTTTATTTTCTTGAGCATAATTAAGACTACTCTTCCAGATGTGACACACCTATAGCATGGTGGGATCTTATACTTGACCTACAGCCTGGCACAGCACATAGAAGCTGGGTCTACAAGGAGAAAGCAACAGTTCATGTGCAGTGGAGCACAGAGCTGTCATTTCTCACAGGGTTCCAAATGTTGTCTGGTACACATTAAACAAACACAGGGACTCCAAAACTTGTTGGAAATACATCAGGAACATTAAACATCCCCATGTTCCGTCACCTGGTTACACAACAGCAGTATGTACAGTACATCTGTGCAGGTTAGGGTGGCCCTGTAGGATGTACCTATGGATTCCCCTGCTACTAAACCTATATTTGTTTATTCATGTAATTGTGTGTGTGCTTTACTTTGCGGCCAGGAATGTTCAACTGTACTGGCTCCTGGCAATTTTTTTTTAATTTGCTGCTGAGCCATCTCCGTATTATGCAGTACGTGCAGCGTTGCTACACTTCTCTCAGGACCAGCTTCCGGTCCACACATGGAATACATGCTGAGCAGAGCATTGGTTTTGTTCCCTTGTACGGGATCGGCACAACAGGGGGAAGTTATATTCTTCTATTAAGCCGCTTTACCTGGCAGTGCTGGACAAATCTCCTGTGTCAGCCAAAACAATAAGTTGCTGTAAGCAACAATAAGCAACAAATGGTTGCTCGACCAACAAGCAAATTCTCACAAATTTGGATATGGATTTTCCACTGATCAGCTTGATTATGTTTGCTTTAGCGATTATTCATTCGCTAATCATTTCATGAAAATGGTTATGGTTTCAAGGGAAGGGATGCCCCCTTCCACATCACTGCCCGTTCTGCCACAGCAATTAGTTCTTCCTTGACCTTTCAGTATCAGGTTTCAGTGGAGCAGATTTGCAAGGCTGCTACTACCTGGCTTTCTGTTCACATTTTTACAAAATTATACGTAAGGGCATCAGCAAAAGCTGTTGCATGCAATGGTGCATTTTATGGCAGAGGTCTTGACTACCCAATCTGTCTTTTTTTTTTTGCATTGTCAAAGGTTTTTGGGAAAAGGGGTACTGCTTTGGGAAGTCCCATGAAGTTCTGAATTGTGATGCCATGGAGTGGAATATGAGATAAAATACAGTTCTGTGATTCTCACCTGTAGAATTGATTTTTCCACTCTTCTGCTCCTGGGCATCACACCCACCCTGTCTGTTTGCTCACTAGGCTTTGGGGAACTGGCCCCTTAGTTATAGATGAAGAGAACCTTTACAAAAAAAAAACAAGAAAACGAAAATAACAGGGTTTTCTTGCTCCAGATGAGGATTCTTCCTTCACCCGCTGTGTCTTTTTAATAACTTATCAGGATTGGGAGGAGCAGCCATAACCCTTTCTCTTGCCCGAATGTTAACATCTGAAGTTCTGAATTGTGATGCCCTGGGGTGGAAAAGGAGAGACGTCAATAGTACAGGTGAGAATCACAGAACTAAATTTTTCTTTTGATGCTTTGAAAACTAGATTTTAAAGTTTTTAATCTGCTTTTTGAATTGTATCCCAGCAATGCATGCCACCTTTCCGCTAGACCACATTTTCTTGGTCAGGGTGGTGTTTAAAACATGTTTGTTTTTAGGATAGATACTCTGCCTACAGTACGGATTTGTTGGTTTTGCCCTTATTTCATGCTGCTTTGGGATGCATCTCATGTAACGACGAAGCAGGTGATTTAAGAAGGGTAGATTTTAGTGTACACACCATAACATTTGTTTCTTGAAGTACATCCTCAACACCTCTGTTTTGGCAACTTTATTTTGAGTCACTTAGAGTGTGGTTTAAATGTTGTGCTTGTGTTTTTATACTGCTTAATACATTTAAGAAGCACTTCCTGTGTAGGGTTACATAAAGGCCCACTCCCTGTAATGAACAGCTCCGTATAGCGTTTAATCGACTGAAAGGTGGAGCCATTAAACCACAATTAGACAATATTTATTTGGCAAATACACCAGTGTCTAATTTTTATTTTTTTGTAGGTTCTAGTAAGATCTGCCCGTAATGTATCAGCTCCTCATAATGTCAGGTTTTTCAGCAGAGAAGTGTTGACAGGAGATAATTCACATTCAAGTAACTGCTGTAATTAAACCAACCTTTGAAGTCTTTTCCCATCTCTGCGCTTTTTGTCTGCTGCTGCTTTTCTGTTTTCCCGTCTGGAGCGGGTTACTGACCTATCGTGCTTGTGGCTTGCTGTATTTTCCCAACAAAATAAATATTGGATTAAGAGCCGCTTAGCTCCTTCAGCCTGAGCCAATTATGTTGTCCTTCTTTCCTTTGGCGCTGAGACAAAATGAAAATGATTGGCATTTCGGGTTGTAATTACAATTAAAGTTGTTTCTTTGTGTAAGAAACCCGCTGCCAGCACTGTGGTGGAAGTTTTGTTTGAAGTGTTTTGGTCGGGTTCCCACTTTATGGAAGACGAAGTGAGCTTGTGTTATACAACCTCCTATGTTAATATTGCAGTAAATTTCTTTGGTTTGTCTCATCAAGTGGAATTCCATATTATTGGGCAAGTTAATGGCATGCCATATGTTGTTTGAATTGTTTTTTATGGATCAAGAGGAACTGGCGCATAAAGGCTTAGCATGGTATTGTGAGACTACAGTTCACAGCTGGTTGTCCACAGTACATTTTTCATTAATTAAAGACTGTTCTAGAAGTGTCTGTCTCTTTTAATCCTGATATTGCCTATTTCTTTTCTTTAAAATGCTTTCCTGTCTCCCGTAACCTCTGGTAACACAGACAGCAACGTTTGATCATTTCTGTGCCATTATTTTCTCCTCCTCCAACCCTACCTCAAGTTTTGCCTGTAGGAACTGGACTAGACGCTAAATACATGCATTTTGGTTTGATTATCACTGGGTCTTGGTATATGTTTTTGATTTTGGATCATGTAGCAGTTCTGTTCAATTGTGATTTGAATAGACAAAGACAAATTTCATGTATGGTATCCATTTTCATTATTAGAGCTTGGAATTCAGTGTGTGAGAGCCATTTAGACATGTCTCCAGCAATATCCTGTAACATAGCAGCCATGCCCAACTTTCTTCTGTAAAATAACAGCAACATCTTCATATATGTGGAAGGTAAAGGCAGTTTTATATAAGGTATGGGGTACCTTATTTGTGCATTGTGTAGAATTGGGTCCAAGACCCAAATTGCTGGTAGGATTTTCTAATTGTAATTACAAATCCTGTAAAACACAGTCTGAATGGCCCACAATGGCCCACAGGGTTGACTGCTGTGCTCTTGTAGTTGGCCTTTATTTGTATCACTTTTGTTTTCTGCTGCTTTAGATGTTTTCCTTTAAAACAGTTTGTTTAAACCCCCTCCTCTTCCCTTGCCGCTCAGACAGGAGGGGGATACAACAAAAAAAAACTCCTTACCTCACCTGAAATTCGGAGCCATCCCCCAGTGATTCCAGCACTGGGCCCATCCATCTTCAGAGACCAACTAGAGTGAAATTCCCTGCTCTGTTCTTGGTCCCAACCATCCCCTGGAATGGGGGGCATGATTATGCACATAGCAGGGGATATCACTCTGCATATTCTTTGTGCAGCCACTGCCCATGTGTGGGTAACAGATCTCAGACGAGGAAAAGATTTTTTTTTTTTTTAACATCCCCCTCCTGCTTCAGCACCCAGGGGAGAAAGGCATGGCTGGGTTGTAAACGCATTGGACAGCCACTTTAATACCATTAAAGATTGTATGGGCTGACACCTTGAAGGAACAGACATTCACATACTGTGTATTACGAGATGTCATCTAATATATATCAGTGGTAATTGACCTACAGAAATGTGCCATTCTTCCTTTTAGGTCTTGGCGCTCTTGCTCTAGTCATCCAGCTGGTCACTCTGCATAGTTAGAATTTATACAGTACTCTCCAGCTTCTGTGCGTATTTTGTGCTCAACCCTGAGGTTTATTGGAGCATACTGGCTAGCAGGATTGGACTGGCCCAAAGAGTTACCAGGGAATACCCCGGTTGGCCCCTGGACTCAGGGGCCCCTTTTAGAGCATTCATCACCAAAACCTTATAGTTTTTGTGACATCCCAAGTACACACACAGACAGATATACAGTTTGTCCTAATGTCTCATGGCCCAGATTATAGGCCGGAAATATTTGCACCTAAGTGTGGGTTGGATCCCCAGAGTAATTTTCTACTGTTGGTTAACCTCTATTGAATGCCAAGCAAGCATAATAATATATAGCAGGGTGATAGAAAAGCATGTGTTTGCTTACTTTCTGTCCTTCCTATATATTCCTGCAGGTCTTATCATTAAAACAGTGACCTGTCACTAACTGAAGTCCTCTTTAATGTAAAGTCTGCTCTGTTTTCATTCAGCGGAACTATAAATTAAGTAGTGGAACCGGTATTCCTGTAGGACCGTACTATGGTTACACAGTTTTTTTTCACTCAACTTTACTTGCTGCATGTGCTTCTCTGTATTGATTGTGCTGTTTTTATTTGATCTTCTGTTTTATGCTTTGTAGGCCTTACTCTCAGTACATGATACGGTGGCACAGAAAAGCTATGACCCGGTCCTTCCTCCCATGCCAGAGGACATTGATGATGATGAGGACTCTGTGAAGATCATCCGACTTGTCAAAAACAGAGAACCACTGGTGAGGCAAATACAGTATTGTGTCTCTTATTTATTGGTGGGGCCTGCTTATCAAAGTGGCTCAGGGAACTATTTGTGCTGAACCATTAACCTACTTTGTTTTCTTTGGTAAATGGTAAATATGGGAATATTGCCCTACAGAATCTGGTACCAGCATGATAAGTATCTTAAAGAGGAAGTCAAATCAAATTGGACTATTCTGTTACAAATACTAGCAGTCCAAATCTAAAGCAAAAAGAAAAAACTCCAAAGTAGATCAGATGCCTTATATTGTTATCCAAAAAGCAAAATAGTAGCCAAATGTCAACGTTTCAGGCCCCTGGAAGACCCCTTTCTCAAGACAAACTTACAACCATACTGTAGGCAATGCTATATATTTATACAGTCAGAAGCCAATAAGAGGCTGCCATAGCAGCACTTTGTCAGGAAGACAATGAACAGCTGCCACACCAGTAACATGTGTGACTCCTGTAAGTGTGTAGGTGTGAGATAAAAAGGCATGTTTTTCATTTTCTTACCAACTGAATTTTTTTCAAACAAATAACATTTTTTATCGAACATTTTAGTAAATAAGCCCTTTTCCTTGGGGAGTGGGTTTTATGTTAGTCATTGTTTTGGGCAGAAGCACGTGCAAGGGTAAAAAAAAAAAAAAAAAATATCTCACAGGGACCCCTTCAGTGTAAATTCTTTATGCCACTCTCAAGACCAGGCATACTATATCCAGTACAGGCACATCTCTTTGCTAGAGGACAGAAAGCTGAAGCACACATGACCACTGCTACCTGGAGGAGTGTCTGCGAGAAAAGACACTTATTTTAGGGTGAAGGTCTGTTTTAATTTGTTCCCTTTCTCTTAATCAATGAAAATCGTATTACATCACTTGCACCATAAAATGCCTTAAAGGGCATTCCTGCTTTTGATGCCATTTTTTAGAGTTTCCATTAGTGTGTGCCGAAATTATGTCTTCTATATGCTCAGCTTATCTTTTTTCTTTTCTATTTGTTTGTGTTATAAAATAATACCATATTCTAAGTGTGCCATACACTCCACTTCGGTCTTCATGACATCTGGGTAATCTCCAGTAGAGGGCGAACGTCTGCAGAGATGAATATGGAAAAAAGAAAGCCCCTCCCGGTCCATATATACCTGGGACCTCCCACCAATTCCCCAGTTCCTTCTCTGCAGGGAAGGCGACAAGACAGAAGATGAAGACTTCTTTACTTACAGGTAAGCCGGGCTCGCGCCCGGCCTTCTATTGTCCCTATTACTGCCAGGACCCTTCTAAATTGCCCCTATATTGAGCCTCCCAGCTTAGGCTGCTGGTCCTGGTGAAGGTAGCAACACCCTATGGGTGCAGCAGGAGCACTGCTCCACCGTGAGACCTCACTATGGGGTAGGCGGTTATCCAGGTTTCTTGGTGATCCTGGTGTGGGATGCCCCGTCCCTCTAGGCTTATGGCCGGCTTCTGGCAGGGTTCCCCCCCTTCCGGGTCCCTTATTACCTTCCGGGGGGGGGGGGGGGGGTTGCCTGGCCTGGTCGATATTTTGTTTTCCCCAGCTTATGTCCCTGTGTGGTTAGTGTGTTTTTACTGTGTGTGTGTGACAGAGTGCCTTTACTGGCATAACAGGGCTAGTGGCAGCCTGGAGGAGCTTCTCCCCCTCAGGCTGCGTTCGGGAAGGGGGCAGCCCCGCCCCCTTCTTTGGCGCGATTGATGTGCTCGCTTCTAGGGGTCCGCGTTGCTGGGAGGGGGGCGTGGCCTCGGCAAACGCGCGTTCTGCGCTGGCCGCCCTCCCCCTGCTCTCCCTCCTCATGCATGAGGCTTCGTGGGGGCCATCTTCTATGAGCAGGCCGCATAGCAGATCGGTGTGGTAAGGGCCCGATGGCCACTTCCTTAGCTTGTGTGTGGGGGCTCCTCTTTAGCGGGGGCCCCCACTGGTCTAGAGCATGTGTGTGTTATTTACACTGTCTGGCTGGGATATTATTATTATTATTATTGTATTGTATTGTATTTTTTATATAGCGCCATCATCTTCAGTAGCGCTTTACAAAGTAGATATAGTTAATATATGTGTGTGTGTGTATATATATATATATATATATATATATATATATATATATATATATATATATATATTGTGTTGCTGCAAGATCAAATGCTGTGGTCTTTTATACTGTAAGGTTTTTTTTTTACTCAGCACTGCACTTATGTTGCCTGTTTTGTGTGTTACAGATTGCCCTGTATATGTGCATATTAAGGGGTCCCTCCTGGTCCTGGGCTCCCTAGTGTAAAATTGTCCACCTAAAATCCTCCCACCGGGACTTTTAAGGGGCATCTTATGCGTATGCGTAATTCCCTGCGGTCTTGCAACTGACCACAAAAATTCACCATATGAAGGCTCAGCAGGATACTGGGCTCGGGCTCCCTCTGGGACAATCCGGGCCATGTGTGGGGTGCGGGGTATCCCTTACGGGGAGAATGTGCTGATCTGTATACCATGCGCACAAAAGGCCATAACGCGGCAGTCTGGTACCCAGCCTTCTGGGTCGGCTCCTCCCGCTTCATCGCCTTCCCCTCCCCACCTTATCCGTACCCCAAGTGACATTGGTACCAGTGGGGAGTCGCTTGCTGATGTTTGGGCTAGGTTGGCCAGCATCGAGAAAATTATTGCTAGCACAGTGGGCAAGAAGGCCCAGGCTAAAAAGACACATTTGTCATCGGCCCAGCCCTTGTGGGATGTTGACGACGATTCCACTGATTTGTCAGATTATTCCCCATTAGAGGAGGGGGAATTGTATGAGGAAACAGAGGCTGACTATGTTCCGTCTGGGAATTCCAATGTCGGGCAGGCGCTGGGGGATGCCGTAAATACGGCCACTGTTTTGTCACATTTATTGAAGGTGTTGGATATAGAACGGCCTGAGGCGCCCCCTCTTAAGATGGGGGAATTTTTGGGGGCCTGCAAGCCCCATCTGGAATCCCTACCCAGGGTCATTTTGATGCGCTGATCCTTAGAGAATGGGAGAGGCCCAGTCAGCTTCCTGGTGTGCCTCAGGGATGGGATAAGAAGTATCCTTTTCCGGTGGAGGCGGTTAAGCGCTGGTCTTCTCCTCCCGAGGTCGACGCGCCAGTTTTAGGTTTAACCAACTCTTTTGTGCTGAACACCCCTGACGCCACTTCCCTTAAGGATGGCGAGGATAAGCGCCTTGATCAGATGGCGTGCCACGCATTGGCCCTGCGGCCTGTTAGTGCATCTGCCCTGGTGTAGCTTGCTACCAGGTCTCTTATCAGGGACTGGCTGAATAACGCTCAGTTTGATCCAGCTGGCGCTGAGTTCGCTATCCGTAAGAAATGCGAATTTGGACAATGGATTTTGTCATGGCTGCGATGGAAGATTCTGTTGTCATGTGTAGTAGGACTTCAGCCTTACTGGTGGCTATGCGCAGATTGGTCTGGCTCCGCCAGTGGACAGCGGACGTTGGAGCCAAGAAGTCGCTCACAGCTCTTCCCTTCGTGGCTGTTTGGAGATAAATTGGATGCTGTTGCTAAAGGAGGTAAGTTACCTCAGCGGTGGAAACGGCGCCGCCCATTTCGGGGGGCGGGCTTGTTCACTCCTTTCGAGGGGCCAGAGTGACTAGGGGTTTGGCCTTCTCTGGTGTCAGGGGCTCGTCCTGAAACAGGGGCAGAGGTCGGGCACATCCCGCGCCTGCCTGGTTTTCCAAGCCCAAGCCTGCCGTTAAACCGGCTCAGCAATGAAGGGGCGCCCTCACCCGCAAGGGTGGGGGGACGGCTGCGGCTCTTCTTCCAGTTCTGGGCCCGGGAGGTCACAGACAATTGGATCTCGGAAGTGGTCTCCTCCGGGTACAAACTGGAGTTCGAGTACTGGCCGCCCCCAAGATTCTTACGGTCTCGGGTGCCCTCGGACCCTCAGGCTGCACAGGGGCTCCTGTGGACATGGGGGTTATATGCCCGGTGCCTCTGTCGGAGAAAGGCAGGGGTTACTACTCCAGCCTTTTAACGGTTCCCAAAAAGGAGGGTTCGGTGAGACCCATTCTAGATCTCAAGGTTCTCAACAGATTTATCAGAGCCAAAAAGTTTCGCATGGAGACTCTGCGCTCGGCTATCAATTCCCTTTGCCAAGGGGATTTTATGATATCCATAGACATCAAGGATGCGTATCTGCATGTTCCGATTTTTCAGGCACATCAGAGATTCCTCCGGTTTGCGGTGGAGGATCAACATTATCAGTTTGTAGCTCTTCCCTTCGGTCTGACCTCGGCACCGAGGGTCTTCACCAAAGTTTTGGCGGGCATAATGGCTCTGCTCAGATCTCAGGGCATTCGCATTGTGCCTTATCTGGACGATCTGTTGATATCAGCTTCTTCCCTCCATCAGGCGGAGCTGGACACCCACCAGGTGGTGTTGACCCTGAAAAGGTTCGGGTGGGTGATCATCCCCACCAAGTCTTCTCTCTCCCCGTCTTGTGTGATTTCATTTCTGGGCATGAATCTGGATACCATTCGGGCCAGAGTGTTTCTGCCCCAGACCAAGGTGCAGGGGATTCAGGGCCTGATCCGCCGCCTTCTGGCCAGTCCTTGTCCCTCTATCCGACAGAGGATGAAACTGGTGGGTTTGATGGTATCCTCCTTCGAGGCGGTGCCGTTTGCACAGTTTCACATGAGATCTTTTCAACTTCACCTATTGACGTATTGGGACAGGTGGCCACAGTCATTGGATCAACCTTTCAGGATGTCTCCCAGGGTTCGGCAGTCCTTTCGGTGTGGCTGGACTCGAGCAATCTGATGAAGGGCAGATCCTTTCTGATCCCTTGTTGGAAGACTGTTACCACGGATGCCAGCCTGTCGGGCTGGGGAGGTTATTGGAAGAGTCATCAGTTCAGCGGGGTGTGGGGTCCCCAGGAGGCTCACACCCCCATCAATGTCTTGGAGCTCAGAGCCATTCGACTGGTTCTGGCTCGGCTGACCCCACATTTACGGGGTCTTCCGGTTCAGGTTCGTTCGGACAACCGAACAGCAGTAGCTTACATAAATCACCAAGGAGGGACTCGCAGCAGGAGTTCCCTCAGGGAAGTCTCTCTGATCCTGCACTGGGCGGAGAGCAATGTTCCTTGCCTTTCGGCAGTCTACATTCCGGGAGTGAAGAACACGGAGGCGGATTCCCTGAGCAGGGGATCCTCTTGCCACGGAGAGTGGTCTCTCAATCCCGAGGTTTTTCTGGATCTTTGCCGCAAGTGGGGGACTCCGGAGGTGGATCTCTTTGCCTCGAGGCACAATCACAAACTTCCGGCCTTTGTGTCTCTGTCTCAGGATCCTCTGTCTCTGGTAGTGGATGCCTTGTCACTGGCTTGGAAGGAGTTGGGGTTTCTGTACCTGTTTCCACCCGTCTCCATGCTGGGCAAGGTAGTTCGCAAGGGGTAGAAGGGGTATCGGCGATTCTGGTGGCTCCAAGGTGGCCAAGAAGGGGTTGATACGCAGACGTCGTAAGGATGGCCGTAGACCCGTACCGGCTTCCCTTGTTGCGGACCTGCTATCTCAGGGTCATCTACTTTACCCCAATTTACAAACGCTGGCTTTGACGGCTTGGCCGCTGAAACCTTCATCTTGAAGGAGGAAGGTTTGTCTGAGGCTGTTGTTCAGACCCTGATTAGGCCTAGGAAGCGGTCCTTTTCTGGCATTTACTATAGGACTTGGAGGTCCTATATTGATTGGTGTGAGGCTAGGGCCTTGCCTTGCAGGATTTTTTCTATACCCAGGATTTTGGAGTTTCTTCAGCATAATCTGGATCTTGGGTTCCAGCTTAGTACTTTGAAAGGACAGGTTTCTGCTCTGTCGGTTTTCTTCCAGAGGTCTTTTGCTTTACACCCGCTGGTTAAGACCTTTTTCCAACGGGTGGCGCATGTGCGGCCCCCTCGGAAGGCTGTAGTTCCTGTTTGGGATTTGAATTTGGTTCTTTCGCCTCTGCAAGGTCCTCCTTTTGAGCCGCTACAGGATATTGCTCTTTCGGTTCTCACTCGGTTCTCAGAAGGTTGCTTTCTTGGTGGTTATTACCTCTGTTCGGCGTGTCTCTGAGTTGGCAGCCCTGTCGATTCAGGCCCCTTACTTTGAGAGACACCAGGATAAGGTGGTTTTTCGTTTTAAGCCGGATTTCCTTCCTAAGGTGGTGTCTGCTTTCCACCTCAATCAGGATATTGTTCTCCCTTCCTTGTGTCCTAAGCCTAACAATGACAAGGAGAGGGTTCTGCACAATTTGGACGTTGTTCGCTGTGTGAAGTACTATTTGGTGACTACTTCTTCCTTCCGCAGGACGGATGCTTTTTTCGTGGTGCCCTGCGGACCCAGGAAAGGTTTGGCACCTACTAAGTCTGCGATTAGCAAATGGATTCGTCAGGCCATTGTTGGGGCCTATTATGCTAAGGGGAGGACTCCTCCTTTTAGGGTCACTGCGCACTCTACTCTTGCGACCGGGGCTTTTAAGCACCAGGCTTCTGTTGAACAAGTTTGTAAGGCTGCTACTTGGTCTTCCGTTCAGACTTTTTCCAAGTTTTACAAGGTTGATGTGCGGGCTTCAGCGGATGCTGTTATTGGCCGCAAGGTTCTGCAAGCTGCAGTGGTTTGAGTTGGTACATTCTTTACTGTTTCTTGTTCCCACCCATGACGGACACTGCTATTGGATGTCCCAGATGTCATGAAGACCGAAGTGGAGTGTATGGCACACTTAGAATAATACCGTTTTGTGAGTACTCCCCTTTAAAACTGGAATTATGAGTGTGCCATACACTCCACTTCGCCCCACCCCTTTTCAGGTATTCTGGGGCTTTTATATGGTGAACCATTGGTTTTGATTGTTAAGGTTATATTTGGTTCTTCCTGGTCCCTTTACTGCTTTTATACACTGGGGAATTGGTGGGAGGTCCCAGGTATATATGGACCGGGAGGGGCTTTCTTTTTTGCATATTCATCTCTGCTGAAGTTCGCCCTCTACTGGAGATTACCCACATGTCATGAAGACCGAAGTGGAGTGTATGGCACACTCATGATACCCGTTTTAAAGGTGAGTACTCACAAAACGGCATTTTTCCCTAGCAACAATGTGTTTACCTTAGCAATGTTTATCAACTGGTGCATTTGATATACAGATCAGAGACTTCCTGAATCTGGCTTGCTAATTATCTGATTGGCTAAGGCAGAAGGCAACAGGTTTAACCTCTTCTAAAGTAATTCAACTTATTTAGATTGGGGGGGGTCACAATCTTGTGTTCCAGTAGCTAAAGGGCTACTGGAAACTTTTTCACCGGGAGAGGTAAATTACTGCTGCTTGAAACAGCTGCTGATAATTTCACCTGTTACAGGGGAAATATTTGTAGTTTTTACTCAAGGCCAGGAAAACCACTCCCACCTTAGGATCACATACAGGAATATAAGAA
Source organism: Gastrophryne carolinensis (assembly GCA_027917425.1). Taxonomy (NCBI): domain Eukaryota; kingdom Metazoa; phylum Chordata; class Amphibia; order Anura; family Microhylidae; genus Gastrophryne; species Gastrophryne carolinensis. The sequence goes on from CM051239.1 coordinate 122,869,774, forward strand.
ACTTGGAAATAGCATGCCGATCAGTAAATCACAGGTATGGGCGCACAATCCTCACACAAATGTTTTACCTTACCAGAATAGAAAAACCATAAGGCAGAACACCAAAAACTTGACAAAAGGGGGGTATTCCTTTAAAAGAGGCCTATTTTTTTAATGTTTTTTGCTTTACAGTATATTCAGATCATCCATCATCCATTGTCCTTTGTCAGTGCTTCTGTTGCCACTCTACAGGCTGTAGAGAAAATAACAGTTTTTCTGGTCCTTCCACCTCCGTTGCTGTCCTTCCACCTGCGTTATGTCTCATGCCACATAAACAGAAGGTACATAGATTTATTGTCATACAGTAATCCTGAAGCATTATTTAGTCAGCGGAGTCGTAAAAGGAAGTGTCCGTGTCCTGTTTGTAAGCTATTCGGCTGCGTGATTGATAGCAGTAATTCTGAAAGGCTAGAGAATGCCTGCTGAGTGGAGTAGGTGGATTGTGCTGCAATATCCAGGACCAAAGCCCGCTCGGCCCTGAATAGTCATCAGTAGAAAGATAATAGCTGCTTGGGGATATCTGGAAAACATGATGAACAAAAATCAAGAGTATGAGATTCCTTGTGTAAACGCATTTCCGCTGCCCGCAGCTCAGCCTCTTAGTGCATTACTCCATCTGCCATCCAGCCGCGAAGGTGTTGAAGGAGAACTCCAGTCTCAATAAAAAATAGGAAATTGCTTTCATACAATGAGCTGCTGAAACCACTCCATTTGACTGCTTAGCCCTTACATGGGAGATAAAGTAAATAATAATTGTAATAATTGTCCAAGGCAGAGACCATGTGAGCTATAACTATATCATATAGGCTAAACTGTTTCATATTTTTCTATCCTCATCATTCAGGATGGCCACGGAGAGAAAGGCTCCTCTCCCTAGAGAGAAAACACAAACTGAGACAGTTTAAAAGCCTCACCACCTGAGAGGCAGGGAGAACGGCATCCGGCGGCGACAGTGAAAAGGCAGGAGGCACCCTAGGCTGGGCCTAATACACACGTGTGACCTCTAGTGGACACTTCTGGGTCGCAGCCCCGCGGTATGACTTCACTTCTGGGAGCCTGTGTTTCAGCACCTTTTTGGATGGCTGCTCAGTGAAGCAGCAATACCCAAGGCTTCAGTGGTGGTTCTCCCTGCTGACCTATAATGGTTCCTGGGGCGGCTGGGATATACAATCCTTCTGCAGCTGAGAAACTACTAGACAGACTGGGCAAGGTTCACCCCTGTGGTCAAAACTAAAGAAAAGGAAAGAGACAAGGAGAAAGACGAGGAGGGTAATCCCAAGCTAAAGCAGGTCCCTAGACCAGACTCTGTAATAACTACCCGAGTATATTGCCTGAGTCATGGAAGAAATCATGTTGTCAGCTGAGTTTGGAGCATAGAATGGGGCTGAAAGCTGCGGCATTATGGAAGGAGATGGTAGCCATAAGTTCCAATGTGGTCAGTTGCAGTGCAGTTGAGACCTCCCTATCTACCCACAAACCCTCAGATTTCTCTTGCTGGACCCAGTCAAACATCTCTGATGGAAACTTCAGATCCTTCTAAAGCTGAAATAAATGAGGGAGAAACCTCATCTAATCTGGACTCCCTTAATAAAGGATTCGGTCTAGGGGTTTTGGATGAAGAGGGAGAAGGTCCCCCCCCCCCAAAACAAGATGTCTGAGGAGACTTCAGCCCTCCTTGAGGATATGTAGGACGTCATGAATATCCAGTGGGTGGATCAGGATGCCATGTATCATAAGTTGTTGAAAGAAAGAGAAGTGTTTTCCTATTCTCTCTTCTCTAACTCATTTAATGAGGAAAGAATGGCAATGTCCAGAAAATATTTTTTTCTTACCTAGTTCAGTTAAGAGGAAATTTCCTTTTGAAGATTCAGCCTTTAACTCAAGGCTGTGCAGCCAGCCTCCCCTTTGAAGGATCCCTTGTGTTTGGATCTGAGTTAGACACGGTTCTAGCTAGATCCTCTGAAAAAGCAAAGAATGTTCCTATCAAGGTCAGGAGACCAAGACGTCCTTCAAAAAACAGGACAGCTCCAAGTCAGTCCAAGCAGACGGAGCCCAGAAGACAATGGGGGTCTCGCAGGGGAACTCATAGACCAAGTTTGGTTTGCACTCCCCCCTCCGCCTACAAATTCGGCCCTGACGCCAACCTTCCAGTGGGAGGCTGTCTGACCTTCTTCCTGACAGCCTGGCATGGCATCTGTTAAAATCAGTTTGTTGTCCAGACTATTGCCGGGGGCTTTCAGAGTTTCAAGACAGACCAACAGGAAGGTTTCTGGAAGGTTTCCCCCGTCAGGGGGCTTCTGCATTATTCTGAATCTCAAGGCCCTTAATCCATACTTGAAGTACAAGAGATTTCATATGAAAACGATCTTTTCAGTCAAGAATCTATTGATGCCAGGGGACCTTATGGTAATAATCGACCTACAAGATGCCTATCTACATGTTCCCATCTGGCATGGCCATTGCACATTCCTGAGGTTTGCATTTCTCTCAGACTCAGAAATCTATCATTTCCAATACCGGGCTCTTCCATTTGGAGCCTCCGTGGCACCTAGGATTTGCACCAAGATCCTACCTGGACGATCTTCTGTTGACAGACAATTCAGAGACCACCCTTCGGGAGAATGTGGCACATGGCTTGTCACTTCTTCAGAGTCTGGGCTGGATTGTCAATAAAGAGAAAGCCTGCTTAATTCCATTACAGGCTTGCAGATTTCCTGGGAACATCTTCGACTGTTCTCGTCAAATGATCTTTCTGCCTCCAGAGAAACAGGAAAAGCTGATGACTGCCATACACCTGTTGATCACCACGAAGGAGATTTCATGAGAATACTAGGTCTCATGACCTCCATCATTCCTTCAGTTGCTTGGGTACCGCTGTATTCCAAGCAGTTGCAGGCCTTTCTATTGCATGTATTGGATAGTTTCCCAGACTCGCGAGACAATAGGGTAGCAATTCCGGCAGTGTTCCTGAAGGATCTAGAATGGTGGTTGAACCCTTCCATCCTTCAGGCATGTCGTCATTGGCAGCAGATCAAGCCGGTCATTGTTACTACAGATGCCAGCACTTGGGGATGGGGCGGCCCACATGGGGCCACATCAAGTACCGGAACTTTGGCCTGCATATAAAGAAACAAGTCCTCAGACTACAGGGAGTTATTGGCAATAGACAGAGCTCTTGCTTGCTTCAGCCACATATTAAGGGGTGAAGATGTACAGGTCTGTTTGGACAACATTGCAGCAGTAGCATACATCAATCACCAAGGGGGCACAAGATCAGCCGATATGCAGAGATTGGCTTACTCCTTCCTTATACAGTTTCAGGATCAGATAAAGCAGCATGCCATCTAGAAGGAACCCGAACTTGAATTGCAGAGTTCCTGAGCAGACCTCCCCTGCTACAGGGAGAATGGGTGTTGAACCAGCTAATATTTCTTCAGATAGTGGCAAGATGGGGTCTTCCTCAAGTAGACCTATTTGACACAGAAGGAAACATTAAATGCCCTTGTTTTTTCTCACTAAGAAAGGGGACGGAGCCCTGGGTATAGATGCCTTAGCCTTCCAACTAGATGGCACTTCCATCTAGTATATGCCTTTCTCCCGTTCATGCTAATCCCGCATGTGGTAAGGATGATTGCAGCAGAGTCCTGCTCATAGCTTGTATTCGAAGTATGTCACACACCCCGCTTCAGAATAGAAACATAGAAACATAGAAGGTTGACAGCAGAAGGAGACCATACGGTCCATCTAGTCTGCCCTTATGTGTATACTGTATGTACTCTTTATCTTAGGATAGATGTGTGCTTATCCCAGGCATGTTTAAATTCAGTGACTGTTGATTTCTCAACTACCTCTGCTGGAAGTTTGTTCCAAGCATCTACTACTCTTTCTGTAAAATAATATTTTCTAACATTGCTCCTGATCTTCCCCCGACTAGCTTCAGGTTGTGCCCCCTTGTTCTATCAATAAGTTTCTTCTTAAAAACAATTCCCTCCTGAACCTTATTCAATCCCTTCACATATTTAAAGGTCTCAATCATGTCCCCCCTCTCCCTTCTTTCCTCCAGACTGTACAAATTAAGTTCTTTAAGTCTTTCCTGATAAGTTTTAAGTTTAAGTCCTTCCACCATTTTCGTTGCCCGCCTTTGGACACGTTCTATTTGAATAATGTCTTTTTGCAGGTAAGGTCTCCAGAACTGCACACAGTATTCTAGCTGTGGCCTCACCAGGGCTCTATACAACGGCATCACAACCTCCCTCTTCCTACTGGTGATGCCTCGAGCTATGCAGCCGAGCATCCTGCTTGCTTTTCCCACTGCCTGGCTACACTGTCCGCTCATCTTGCAGCTATCAGTAATCAGTACCCCTAAATCTCTCTCCTCCGAGGTCCTGGCTAACACAGTGCTGCCCATACGGTACTCATAGCAGGGATTCCTTCTACCCAAGTGCATGATTTTACATTTAGAGACATTAAACTCTAGTTTCCACAGTTTTGACCATCTATCCAGTAAAGCTAAATCATTTTCCATGTTGCAGACACCTCCCGGAATATCCACCCTATTACTAACCTTTGTATCATCAGCAAACAGACTTTTCCTACCAAGCCTTCTCCTATGTCACTTACAAATATATTAAAAAGAATGGGGCCCAGGACAGAGCCCTGCGGCACACCACTTGTAACTCGCCTTTGTTCAGATTGCACACCATTTACAACCACACTCTGATACCGATCCCTCAGCCAACTGGAAATCCACTGAACTATCCAGGGATTGAGTCCTACCTTCAATAACTTATCTATGAGCTCCTTATGTGGTACAGTGTCAAAGGCTTTGCTAAAATCCAGATAGGCGATATCCACAGCACCACCTTCATCTAACACTTTAGTGACATTGTCAAAGAAATCAATAAGATTGGTCTGACATGATCTGCCCTCAGTAAAGCCGTGCTGTTTTGGGTCCAATAGGTCATTAATTTTTAGATGGGAAATTATCTGTTTTTTTAAGAGTGTTTCCATTAATTTGACCACTATAGATGTTAAACTAACTGGCCTGTAATTACTGGCTTCTTCTCATGAATAGTCATTACACTTGGGTTATACCGACCTGTAGAGGGCGATCTTGCAGAGATGTCATGAAAAAAAGGGAGCCCCTCCCGGTCCATAAATACCTGGGACCTCCCACTCATTCCCCAGTCTTTCATCTCTGCAGACGGTGAGCAAGTCAGAAGATGGATGTCTCCTCCTTGCAGGTAGCCGGGGTAACTCCCGGCCCCCCTCTTTTGGTCTATTTCTGCCTGGACCTACTGTTATCCCCCTTTTTAATAAAGAGCCTCCCAGCCTAGGCTGCGGGTCCGGGCAAAGGTAGACGGCACCTTAAGGTGCTTTAGGAGCTACGCTACTAAGGGGTAGGCGGTATTCCGGGTTGGTGATACCGGTTGGGATGCCCTGTCCTTGCCCTTACACCTTTGTGGTGTTAATTCCCCCTTCCCCGGTCACCCATTGTTCCCTACTGCTAGGGGGGGGGGCTTATTCCCTTTTTAGTTTAGTTTTTTCTTAGAGTGCATGCTTGTGTGCAACTTGTTGTGCGCGAGATTGATGCGTTCCCTGGCCGGGCCGGCGGTTTACGACAGCCTTCGGGGGAGCTTCTTCCCCTCCGGTGTGGTTTCGGGGGGGGGGGAGGCCGGGCGCGATCCTGCGGCCCGCCCCCTCCCCCCGTGCTGCCGGTGCCGCTGCGGAGCCCGGTCACTGGCCAGGAGCCGCCTTGTGTCAGGGGAGAGGGGCGGGGTCGGGCGCAGTGCGCGGTCCGCGCCGGCCCGCCCTTCTTCATCCTTGCTGCCAAGTCCCTTCGCCTCGTGCAGGACGCCATTACCGTAAGCGCCCAGTGGGCTCCATTCCTTCATTGCCTGTGATGCTGCTTGTCAGCGCGAGATTGATATGTTTTTCTATTCATATGTATGTGTGCCTTGGCCCTTCTGTTATGTGCACAGCATTGTGTGTTATGTGTGTGACAGTTCCCTTTTTCTATTCCAGGCGGACCCTTGTTGGATCTTAAAGGGTCCCCCCGGTCCTAGGGTCCCTGGTTTAGTTTAAGAACTCCCTATAAATCCTCCCACTCGGGACACAGAAGGGGCATCCCGGGTCGCTTATATTGCGTAATTCCCTTGGGTATCGTGACTACCGATAAAATCACCATATGGAGGCTTCCCAGGATAACGGGCTCGGGCTCCCCTCAGGGCAACCCCAGCAGTGTTTGGGGTGTGGGGTATCCCTTACAGGGGATGATGTATTCCTTTGCATACCATGTGCACAGCAGACTATTACGCGGCAGTCCGGATCCCTTGCGTCTGGTTCTGCGCCGCCGTCCCTTCACCTACCCCTCCCCGCCTGATCCGTACCCCGTGTGATGTTGTCATGAGTGGGGAGTCGCAATCTGAGGTATGTGCCAGATTGGCCAATCTTGAAAAATTATTTTCTAGCCCTGTTGCCAGAAAGGCCCCGGCTAAGAGAAAGCACTTGTCCCCAGCCAGGCCGGCTTCTGATTTTGAGGAGTTTGATTCACTGGACTGGTCTGATTACCTCCCGCTAGAGGAAGGGGAGCTATTTGAGGAGTCGGATGGTTCTGACGATCAGCAGTTTGTTGGCACCGATGCCAAGCGGGGTCAGGGGGATTCTTTGGATACCCCTAAGGTCCTGGCTCATATGTTTGAGGTTCTGGCAATTTCTCCTGAAGTGGCTCTTCCACAGAAGGGGGAGTTCTTTGAGGAGGCTAAGCCGCGCTTGGAATTCCCTAATCAAAAGCATTTCGATGGCATTATTCTTAAGGAATGGGAGAGGCCTACTCGGCTTCCAGGTGTTCCTCCGGGTTGGGATAAGAAATATCCCTTTCTGGTGGATGCGGTGAAGCGCTGGTCGTCCCTTCCCGAGGTGGACACCCCTGTTTTGGGGTAGTCTAGCACCTCTGTTTTGCATTCTCCTGATTGTTCTACTCTCAAGGATGGTGAGGACAAACGCATTGACCAGATGGCTTGTCACGGTTTTGCCAGTGTCGGGTCGGCTTTGTGGCCTGTTTGTGCTTCGGCGCTTTTAATAGTGGCTTCTAGGTCGGTTGTTAGGGACCTGTTGTCTACTTCCAGGCTTGACCCGGCTAGTGATGAGTTCACCGCCCTTAGGCAGTGTGAATTGTTTTTGTAATTTGTGCTAGCCGCCCTGGATGACACCATGGTGATGTGTAGTAGTGTTCGGCCTTGCTGGTGGCTATTCGGCGGTCGCTTTGGTTGCGCCAGTGGGCGGTTGATTTTGTGTCCAAAAGTTCCCTTTCTGGGCTTGCGGCTCTTTGGAGAAAAATTGGATTTGGTCACAAAAGGAGGTAGGTTACCTCAGCGAAAGAAGCAACGTCGTCCCTTTCGGGGGGCGGCTTCCTTTACCCCTTCCTTTCGTGGGGCCAGAGCTGGACGGGGATTGGCTGTCTTCTCCTCCAGAGGTGATTCCTGGAACAGGGGAAGAGGACGTGCCCGTCCAGGTCACAGCTGGGGCTCCAAGCCCAAAGCCGCTGCCAAGCCGGCTCAGCAATGAGGGGGCGCCCTCACCCTTGTGGGTGGGGGGATGGCTGCGACACTTCTCCCAGGTCTGGGACCAGGAGGTCTCAGACAGATGGATCCGGGAAGTGGTGTCTTCCGGTTACAAGCTGGAGTTCGAGATCCGGCCTCCTCCCAGATTCTTCAGGTCTCGGGTGCCCTTGGATCCTCTGGCCGCGCAGGGGCTCCGGGCGGCAGTAAAAGATCTCCTGGACATGGCTGTCATCTGCCCGGTGCCTTCCTCGGACCGGGGCCTGGGATACTTTTCCAATCTGTTCACGGTGCCCAAGAAGGATGGCTCCGTTCGTCCCATCCTGGATCTGAAGTTTCTCAACAGGTTTATCCGTCCCAGGAAGTTCCGCATGGAAACTCTGTGTTCAGCCATAAATTTGCTTCGTCAGGAGGACTTCATGACGTCCATAGACATCGAGGATGCTTATCTGCATGTTCCAATCTTCCCGGCACATCAGAGATTTCTCAGGTTTGTGGTGGAAGATCGGAATTTTCAGTTTGTGGCTCTTCCGTTTGGCCTTACCTCTGCTCCAAGGGTTTTCACCAAGGTGCTGGCGGGGGTGATGGCCCTCCTCAGAGCCCAGGGTATCCGCATCGTGCCTTATCTGGACGATCTTCTCATTATGGCATCCTCTCTCAGCCAGGCGGAGCTAGATACCAGGACTGTGGTATCCACTCTGGAGAGATTCGGCTGGGTGATCAACTATCCCAAGTCCTTCCTCTCTCCGTCCAGGGTGGTGTTGTTCCTGGGAATGTCTCTGGATACTTCTCAGTCCAGGGTGTTCCTTCCCCGGCCCAAGGTTCTTTTGATTCAGGAATTGACTCAGCTTCTTCTGTCTATCCCTCGTCCGTCCATCCGGCTGGGGATGAGACTGGTGGGATTGATGGTGGCTTCTTTCGAGTCGGTTCCCTTTGCTCAGTTTCACACACGGACACTCCAGCTCCATCTCTTGGCGGCCTGGGACGGGTCTCCGCGGTCATTAGAGCACTCTTTTCTGATGTACCCCCGGGTTCGGCATTCCCTTCGGTAGTGGCTGGAACCAAGCAATCTGATGAGGGGCAGATCCTTTCTGACCCCTTGTTGGGAGACGGTCACCACGGATGCCAGCCTGTCAGGTTGGGGGGGGTTTGGAAGGATCTTCAGTTTCAGGGACTGTGGGGGCCTCAGGAGGCTCACGATCCCATCAATGTTCTGAAGCTGAGAGCCATCAGGTTGGTTCTGGTTCACTTGACTCATCAGTTACAGGGTTTGCCGGTTCAAGTTCGGTCGGACAATCAGACGGTGGTCGCCTACATCAATCACCAGGGAGGGACTCGCAGCAGGCGTGCCCTCAGGGAAGTGTCCTTGATCCTGGCTTGGGCAGAGAGCAATGTCCCATGCATCTCGGCGGTGTACATTCCGGGAGTGGAGAACACGGAGGCGGACTCCCTGAGCAGGTGCTCATCTTGCCGGGGGGATTGGTCTCTCAGTCCCAAGGTGTTTCGGTCACTTTGCCGCCGGTGGGGGACTCTGGAGGTGGACCTCTTTGCCTCTCGTCACAATCACAAGCTTCAGGCATTTGTGTCTCTCTCGCGGGATCCGCTGGCTCTGGCAGTGGATGCTGTCTCTGAACTGGAGGGATCTGGGGTTTCTGTACCTGTTCCCTCCGTTTCCCATGGTGGGCAAGGTGGTGCACAAGCTGGCCCTAGAGGGTGCGTCAGCAATCTTGGTGGCTCCAAGATGGCCAAGACAGGTTTGGTTCGCAGACGTGGTAAGGTTGGCAGCGGATCAGTTCGATCTGCCCCTTCTGCCGGATCTGCTCACTCAGGGTCAACTACTCTACCCCAATTTACCAATGCTGGCTTTGACGGCGTGGCTGCTGAAACCTCCATCTTGAAGGAGGAAGGTCTTTCTGATGCTGTTATTCAGACTTTGGTTAGGGCTAGAAAGAGTTCTTCCTCTGCCATCTACTATAGGATTTGGAGGTCTTATATTGATTGGTGTGAGGTCCGGCCTTGCCTTGCAGGGTGTTTTCTATCCCTAGGGTTTTTGGAATTTCTGCAACATGGTCTGGACTTGGGTTTGCAGCTTAGTACGTTGAAACGGCACGTTTCTGCCCTGGCGGTTTTCTTTCAAAGGTCTTTTGCTCTTCATCCTCTGGTTAAGACCTTTTTCCAGGGGGTTACGCATGTGCGGCCTCCTGGGAAGCCTTTGCTCCCAGTTTGGGATTTGAATTTGGTTCTTTCTGCTTTTCAGGGTCCTCCTTTTGAACCTTTTGCAGGATATTGCTCTTTCTACGCTTACTCAGAAGCAGAACTTGCGTTTTTGGTTGCCATCACTTTCGTTCGGCGTGTATCGGAGTTGGCGGCTTCGTCCATTAAGGCCCCGTACTTTGAGAGGCATCAGGACAAGGTTGTTTTCCGCTTCAAGCCAGATTTCCTTCCTAAGGTGGTTTCTGCCTTTCATCTTAATCAGGACATTGTTCTACCCTCCTTGTGTCCTAAGCCCAGCAGTGACAAGGAGAGGGTCTTGCATTCTCTGGATGTGGTTCGCTGTGTAAAGTACTATTTGGTGGCTACTTCTTCTTTTCGTAAGACTGACGCCCTTTTCGTGGTGCCCTCCGGGCCTAGGAAAGGTTTGGCTCCCGCCAAGTTTTCCATTAGTAAATGGATTCGCCAGGCTATTGTTGGGGCCTATTCTGCCAAGGGGAAGATTCCCCCTTTTCGTGTTACTGCTAATTCTACTCGTGCTGTTGGGGCGTCCTGGGCTTTCCAGCATCAGGCCTCTGTTGAGCAAGTTTGTAAGGCTGCTACTTGGTCTTCCGTTCACACTTTTTCCAAGTTTTACAAGGTTGATGTGTGGGCCTCAGCGGATGCTGTTTTTGGCCGCAAAGTTCTGCAAGCTGCAGTGGTTTACGTTTGTGCATTATTGCCTTGTTTTGGATCCCCGCCCTTTATGGACACTGCTATTGGATGTTCCAAGTGTAATGACTATTCTGAAGCGGGGTGTGTGACATACTTAGAATTAATACCATTTTGTTATTACTCACCTGTAAAATGGGTATTATAAGTATGTCACACACCCCGCTTCCCCGCCCTTTGGTATTTTGGATCCTTTCTGTGGTGAACCTTTTTTACTGTTACTGGTTATTTTGGCTCTTCCTGGTCCCTTTACTGCTGTCTTAATACTGGGGAATGAGTGGGAGGTCCCAGGTATTTATGGACCGGGAGGGGCTCCCTTTTTTTCATGACATCTCTGCAAGATCGCCCTCTACAGGTCGGTATAACCCAAGTGTAATGACTATTCTGAAGCGGGGTGTGTGACAAAATTATAATACCCATTTTACAGGTGAGTAATCACAAAATGGTATTTTTCCATCCTTGTAAGTCTGTCAGCGGAATATTACTGGGAACTTCCTCTGATACTGGACCTGCTTTCCCAGACTCCAGCTTACTACCAGAAGCTAAGAACTTTGAAACTGTCGGCCTGGATCCTGAATGGAAGATCCTGAAGGCTAAGGGTCTGCCCCATAGAGGTACTGAAACTTGAATTAGTAGCAGAAAGTTTTCTACTTGACACATTTATTTAAAGATCTGGAGAAGATTCTCTTCATTCAGTGAAGTTAACAGTCTGAAGAAGGATCTCACTGCCAGCTCTGGAGTTTTTAAAGGAGGGCTTTGAGTTAGGACTAACAGTAAGTACACTCAAAATACAGGCCTCAGCCCTATCTGTCTTCCTAGACAAGAGCCTCAGAAGTGAAGGTTTGATTAATAGATTCTTTATTGCCATAGCTAGGAAGACACCCATTCCTCATAGTCGAGTACCCTCTTGGGACTTGACTTTGGTCCTAAGAAGCTTAGTCAGACCTCCATTTAAACCGCTTAAGGGGGCTACAGATGAGGTTATATCCCTTTTAGATTAGTTTCCTCCTAGCCATTACTTCTAGAAGAGTTAGCAACCTTCAGGCAAGATATCTTCACAATTTCCCTGTACTCAAGATGATGATCTACCTTCATTTACACTCTATTCTGAGTTGGATGAGGAGTTTGGCGAATATCTAGACATCCGTAGATGTCTTATATCTTTCCTAGAACATAGATCGTAGAACATAGAACATAGAGCCTCTAAGGATACCATTGCCAGATAGACTCATCCTACACCTGTACACTCCACCCTCTTATATTTCAGCTCATTCCAGGAGAGTGGTCTCAAAATCCTGGGCAGAAAAGAAGGGGGCATCTATTTGTAAAAAGATGTGAAATCGATTTGTAAAGCTGCCACATGGTTTTCATCCCCCACACATTTTTAAAACTTTACCGCCTAGACTTATTATCTGATAAGCAACAATCCTTTGGTAGGTAAGTTCTACAGGCAGTATCCCACCCTTAGGAATGCATTTCTGGTTTCTCCTCTACATGGCCGTACTGAATGATGAGGGCACAAAATTCCAGTTAGGCCTACCAGTAACGGTATTTCTTAAAGTCCTTTAGGGCAGCCCATAGGACCCTCCCAATTAGTAAAGCGGTTATTAGTGTTCATTTTCTTGCTTAATACTGAGGACTGGAAGGAAGGGATGGCACTTTTAAACTGGCCCAGTTTGTGTTTCCTCTCTAGAGGGAGGAGCCCCTCTCTCTGTGGCTGTCCTGAAGGACTTGTAGAAATACCGTTACCGGTAAGCCTAATGGGGATTTTTTAAATTAAAGTGGACCAAACCCCAGGATTTTGACAGGGTTTTGGTTCTTGCCCACGGTGCACCCTAGTCGGGGATTCCCCCCTGTGTGTAGCCATCCAGGTCACCCGAACGAACTCTCCTTTCCCCAATACTATGGCGCATGTGTGGTCTCTCGTCCAATCGGCACGCTTGGATACACTCCGCCCCTTCGTTTAAGAGCTGTCTAATGTGAGTGTACCCGAGCACGTTGGCGGTTGCATCCCCCCACTAGCTGCTCGCACATGCGCCATTGGTCTGGAGAAGAAGCGGGTTTCACACAGTGGGACATCCTGATTCTGCCCTGGGGGTAGGGAATCTTGCGGCCCTGGAATCTTGTAGACTCCAGGGCCATCGGGGCACGGGTTTTGGTCCAATTTAAAGGCTTTTACTGAAGTCTTGCAGTTTGCAATGGTCCAAATAGGGAATGTCAATTCAATACATACAGAAAAGAGAAATATGTAAGCAGGGCTAGCCTCATAGTTAAAGGTGCTCTGTGTAAGGCTGCATAATGGTCCTTCCCAAGGGCAAAACTGTGTAGTTTCCAATGAAGCCATCCCTAAAAAATCTGGCAGGGGTGAGAAGGTGACCTCCCAGGAAAAACACACTGCTCTCCAATGGACACCACTTACCCCCAAAAAGCAGTTTGAAACAGCCTGAGCTGAGCAGGTGGTGTCCCTCTTTCCTTGGCCCAGTCCAAATGCTGCTGGTCCATTCAGAAGACGAAAATGAACTTTGAAAAATGTCTACATCCTGAGTGTCAGCCACATATGAAAATATTGAACAATATGGGAACAGTAGGGTCAATTTATCGAGACAATGCATTTATGCACATTCTGATGAAAGCGCTCTTTTTCTTTAGATTGAGTAGACTTTTTCGCTCATTTTATCAGCTTATAATATTGCGCAAGCAAATAAAATACGCAAAAATTGTTCTAAAAAATATACATTGGTACTAAGTCGAGTAATTAAAATTGTCTTGTTTTTGCGAGTTTTATGAGCGGACTTTTTACTCATGCCAAGAGCAGGAGCAGAATGGATGCTTCCCAATTGGATGAGCAGATGAGGCAGAGGATGCCGATTGGAGGAGGAAGATGTGGATATGTGAATAACGTTTAATTGAGATTGTTTTTTTTTTTTGTGGTGCTTTTTTTACTACGGTTTCTGTTTTTTTTTTTTTTTTTTTCTTGTACCATTGGTGAACAAGTAAAGGGTCCAGGCTATGGAAAAAAAAATTGGATAAGGCAACTAAGGGAAAAGCTTTGGGACAGTAGTCCTGTACTCCCAGTCTCCATCTTGTAGATATTATCCTGGAGATGTTAAAGTATATCGTCTCAGCCATGGATGATATAGTAAGATTAAATGCCAGCGGCTTTGCTCTCAAAGGCATTCAGTTTGGTTCAAGAAATTGTCTGTTGATGCTACCTCAAAAAGACCTTAACAAGTCTACCCTTCCCTTGAGATCCACCTCATCCCAACCTTTTTGAGAAGATGCATCCACCCTGTCGGTTGGGGGAAGGGGGGGGTGACTTCGACCCTGCTTCTCTGTGAAAGAGCCACATTTCAGATGCTGGGGTCTATGAGGTAGCCTTTTCGGGTTACAAGATCGGGGCCAGACTTCTGCACTGCTTATCATCTACCCCAAATCTTATGTGCTACCCTCTAAGGTGAGGTCTTTTTTTGGGCTTGATGTTGGACTCCCAACACGCCACGGACTTTCTACTAGTGGAGAAGAGACTATCATTACATGCCAAGGTACGGGCTCTATTAGCAGACAACAACCCAACTATTAGGGCATGTGTCTGCTGGACCTAATGGTTTCCTCTATAAAGGTTCTATAAGAGAGTCATTAACTTGTTGGTTGGACCACCATCATCTGCACATATGCACAGGTTTGTAGCTTCAATACTTTCCTAGATAACTGAAAAGGTGGCAGTACTCTGTGGTGTGACTCTCACTTCAGGCCAAGGCACGGACTGTATTAGCAGACAACAGCCCAACTATTAGACAGTGCATGTGTCTGCAGGGACTAATGGTTTCCTCTATAAAGGGGCTATGATGAAGATATTTGAAACTTGTACAAGTCTGCCTCAGCATGGAGTGGTTCTGTATGCTAAAATTACAATCACCTTGCAATATTTCATTTTAAATGAGTGATTTTATATTATATGTATATTCTAAGTATGTCACACACCCCACTTCAAACATTAATAATTACACTAGGGTTAACGCACCGCTAGGTGGCAGCATTGCAGAGAACTCTCCAAAAACTTCAACAGGCCCCTCCCGGTCTATACACACCTGGTACCTCCCAAGAACCTCCCAGTGTTGTTCTCTGCAAGGTGGCGACAAGACAGAAGAAAGAAGTCTTGCAGGTAGCCGGGGTATCCCCCCGCCCCCCCCCCCCCCGTGGTCTATTTCTGCCCGGCTTTTGTTTGAAAGTATTCTATTTAATGGCAGCCTCCCAGCTTCGGCTGTAGGCCGGGCAAATAGGTAGCCGGCACCATTGGTGCCTAGGAGATTAGCTCCTCCGCTCGACTCTTCGTTGCGGGGCATAGCGGGATTCCCGGAGTGGTGATCCGGATGTGGGATGCCCCATTTTATAGGAGGTTAGCGGTCAGGATGTGCCTAGCCCTGGGATATTGTGTCACTTTCCGGGGTGTGGGGCGCGCTTGGGACGGTGACATGCTGTGCCGGTGACATGCTGTGTGAGTGTGGCTGCTGCGCTCTACATTGTGAGTCCTTTTGTGATTTTTACTTTGACTAACTTTACTGTAAGTTTTGCCTGCCTCTGTCCCCCTGTCTGTGTGTCTTTCTCTCCCCTCAGGAGCCGGGGGGGCGGGGCCTGCTTTTTTGTCTTTTATCCTGGCCGCTCAGGAGGATGCCATGTTGATGTGTGGCAGGGCTACTGCCTTGCTGGTGGCTATCCGGCGCTGTGTGTGGTTGAGACAGTGGACGGCCGATTTTAATTCTAAAAGATCGCTCACGGCTCTGCCCTTTTTGGGTTTGAGGCTTTTTGGTGAGAGGCTGGATTCTGTTGCCAAGGGAGGTAAATTACCTCAGCGCAAGAAATTTCGCCGTTCCTTTCGGGGGATGGTCTCGTTCAATCCGTCCTTTCGGGGAGTCGGCGCCGGTAGAGGTGCGGGCTCCTCGGCCCCCAGGGGCGCCAGTTGGAATAGGGGCAGAGTCCGTGGCCGCCCCACTCACGTCTGGGGTGCCAAGCCCAAGCCGGCTGCCAAGCCCACCCAGCAATGAGGGGGCGCCCTCACCCGTTCGGGTGGGGGGACGGTTGCAACTTTTCTCCCGGGTGTGGGACCAGGAGGTCCCGGACAGATGGATCCGGGAGGTGGTTTCGGCCGGTTACAAGTTGGAGTTCGAGTCCCGTCCTCCTCCATGGTTCTTCAGGTCTCGGGTGTCTTTGGATCCTTTGGCCGCGCAGGGGCTCCTGGCGGCAGTAAGGAATCTTCTAGATTTAGCTGTCATTTGCCCGGTTCCTCCTTCAGAGGTGGGGCGCGGGTTTTACTCCAATCTCTTCACGGTCCCCAAAAAGGACAGGTCCTTCCGTCCTATTCTGGATTTGAAGTTTCTCAACAGGTTTATTCGCCCTCAGAAGTTTCGCATGGAAACCCTGCGGTCTGCGATCGGTTCGCTTCGGCAGGGGGACTTTATGACGTCCATAGACATCAAGGATGCGTACCTGCACGTGCCGATCTTTCCTGCTCATCAGCGGTTCCTCCGTTTCGTGGTGGGGGATCGGCATTTTCAGTTTGTGGCTCTTCCGTTCGGCCTCACCTCTGCTCCGAGAGTGTTCACCAAGGTGTTGGCGGGGGTGATGGCCCTGCTCAGGGGATTCGCATTGTGCCTTACCTGGACGATCTTCTCATCATGGCTCCTTCCTTCAGTCAAGCAGAGGGGGACACCAGCACGGTGGTGTCTATGTTGGAGAGGTTCGGCTGGGTGATCAATTACCCCAAGTCCTCGCTGGTTCCGGCCAGGGTGGTGACTTTTCTGGGGATGTCGTTGGACTCCTGCCAGCAGTTTTTCTTCCTCAGGCCAAGGTTCTGATGATTCAGGAATTGGTCCAGCTGCTCCTCTCCCATCCTCATCCGTCCATTCGTCTGGGGATGAGACTGGTGGGGTTGATGGTGGCCTCGTTCGAGGCAGTTCCCTTTGCTCAGTTTCATACGAGGACTCTTCAACTTCATCTTTTGGCGTCTTGGAACCGGTGTCCGGGGTCGTTGGATCGGTCCTTCCGGTTGTCCCCTCGGGTTCGGCAGTCCCTTCTGTGGTGGTTGGTCTCGGACAACCTTCTGAAGGGCAGGTCGTTTTTGACTCCACTTTGGGAAACTGTCACCACGGATGCCAGTTTGTCAGGCTGGGGAGGTTATTGGAAGGATCTTCGGTTTCAGGGGCAGTGGGACCCTCAGGAGGCCCACTTGCCCATCAATGTTCTGGAATTGCGAGCCATCAGGTTGGTTCTGTCTCGCTTGACGCATCATTTACAAGGTCTGCCGGTTCAGGTTCGCTCAGACAATCAGACGGCGGTTGCTTACATCAATCACCAAGGAGGGACTCGCATTCTGGGTGCCCACAGGGAAGTGTCTCTGATTTTGGTCTGGGCGGAGACTCATGTCCCTTGCATCTCGGCAGTTTACATTCCGGGAGTGGAAAACATAGAGGCTGATTTTCTGAGCCGGTGTGCGTCCCGTCGGGGGGAGTGGTCTCTCCATCCCCAGGTCTTTCGGTCACTTTGTCTCCGGTGGGGGACGCCGGAGGTGGATCTGTTTGCCTCTCGTCACAATCACAAGCTTCCGTCCTTTGTGTCCCTGTCCCGGGACCCTCTGGCTCTGGCGGTGGATGCCATGACCCTGAGCTGGAGGGACCTGGGGTTTCTTTATCTGTTTCCTCCGATTCCCATGCTAGGCAGGGTTCTGCGAAAGTTGGTTCTGGAGGGAGTTCCCGCCATTCTCGTGGCTCCAAGGTGGCCAAGGCGGGTGTGGTTCGCGGACATCGTTCGTCTGGCCGTAGATCAGTTCGATCTGCCTCTTCGGCCAGATCTTCTCACTCAGGGTCAACTATGTTACCCCAGTTTACAAACGCTGGCTTTGACGGCTTGGCTGCTGAAACCTCCATCTTAAAGGGGGAGGGTCTTTCGGATGCGGTCATTCAGACTCTTATTAGTGCCAGGAAGAGATCTTCTTCTTCCATCTATTACAGGTATTGGAGATCTTATATTGATTGGTGTGAGGCTAGGTCTTTGCCCTGCCGGGTCTTTTCTGTGTCTAGGATTTTGGAGTTTCTTCAGTCGGGGCTGGACTCCGGTCTTCAGCTGAGTACCTTGAAGGGGCAGGTTTCTGCTTTGTCTATTTTTTTCCAGAAATCTTTTGCTAGTCATTCCTTGGTCAAGACTTTTTTCCAGGGGGTTTCGCATGTGCGGCCTCCCGGGAAGCCTTTGCTCCCAGTGTGGGATTTGAATTTGGTTCTTTCCGCTCTTAAGGCTCCTCCTTTTGAGCCTTTGCGGGATGTCGCTTTGTCCGTTCTTACTCAGAAGGTTGCCTTTTTGGTGGCCATCACTTCGGTTCGGCGTGTTTCAGAGCTGGCAGCTTTGTCTATTCAGGCTCCTTATTTTGAGGATCATCAGGACAAAGTGGTTTTTCGTTACAAGTCAGATTTTCTCCCTAAAGTGGTCTCTGCGTTTCATCTTAACCAGGACATTGTTCTTCCTTCTTTGTGTCCTAAGCCTAAGAATGCCAAGGAGAGTGCTTTGCACTGCTTGGATGTTGTACGTTGTGTCAGGTACTATCTACGTGCTACGTCTTCTTTTCGTAAGACTGATGCCTTTTTCGTTGTGCCCTGTGGGCCTAGGAAGGGTTTGGCTCCGGCCAAGTCCTCCATTAGCAAATGGATTCGTCAGGCCATTGTTGGTGCTTATTCGGCTAAGGGGAAGGCTCCTCCTTTCCGAGTTACTGCTCATTCTACTCGTGCGGTTGGTGCGTCCTGGGCTTTTCAGCACCAGGCTTCGGTTGAACAAGTGTGTAAGGCTGCAACTTGGTCTTCTGTTCATACTTTTTCTAAGTTCTAGAAGGTTGATGTGCGGGCTTCAGCGGATGCTGTTTTTGGCCGCAAGGTTTTGCAGGCTGCAGTGGTCTGAGTTTTTTCTGCGTTTTTGCCTGTTTCGGATACCCACCCTTTTCTGGACACTGCTGTTGGATGTCCCTAGTGTAATTATTAATGTTTGAAGTGGGGTGTGTGACATACTTAGAATAATACCATTTTGTGAATACTCACCTGTAAAATGGGTATTATAAGTATGTCACACCCCCCACTTCACCCGCCCTTTTTGGTATCCTGGCTCTCTATTTGGTGATGTTTGGTTCTTTACGTTGAGGGTTACATTGTTTGGTTCTGGTACCTTGTCTTACTGCTGTTCTAATACTGGGAGGTTCTTGGGAGATACCAGGTGTGTATAGACCGGGAGGGGCCTGTTGAAGTTTTTGGGGAGTTCTCTGCAATGCTGCCACCTAGCGGTGCGTTAACCCTAGTGTAATTATTAATGTTTGAAGTGGGGTGTGTGACATACTTATAATACCCATTTTACAGGTGAGTATTCACAAAATGGTATTTTTTTTTGTATTGTTATTTCAATTTGTCTCAATGGCACTTTAGGCAATTCCAGCCCAGAAAAATACAGATCCATTAAAGGTTTAGGGAGGCCCACTCCCATTCTTTGGAAAAATGTTCCTCTATAAAGGCTGCTCTCTGTCCTCCCTTTTGCCTAACGGACACTATAAGAGAGTCATTAACCTGGTGGTTGGACCCCCATCCTCTGCAGATATTGCAGGTTGACGTGGTGTGATGGGGAACCAGGCTATCCATGGGTGTTGGCAGAATGCCAGTTGCCCATATATGTATTTGAGTTGAGGGTGGTCCTACTATCTATTAAATATTGGATCAGCTAGCTGAGAGGTCTTCCGGTCTTGATTTATACAGACAACTTAAGTTGCCTACATCCAACCATCAGGCTGGCACAAGGAGCAAGTTAGCACTCAAATAGATGGGTCAGATCATGTGATGGGCAAAGTTGTACTTCCAATGCATCTTGCCGATCCACCCTATGAGAGTAGATAATGTTCAGGCAGATTTCCTGAGTAGAGCAACACTGGAGGTAATTGTCTCTCCATCAAGAGAGTTTCCAGGTTTTGTGCAACTGGGGTGCTGGGGAAGTGGATCTCTTTGTTTCATGTCACAATTGAAAGATCGAGAAATTTTTCTCCAGGGTCAGTTATCCATTTTTAGAAAAGGCAATTTTGGGAAAGGCTTTAACCCTACCTTGGTCACGATTCAACCTGCTGCCACTGTTACCACTCAATTTTTAAAAAGGTATCTTGGTAGCTCCACACTGGCCAAGAAGAACATGATTCGTAGTGGTTTCGAAATCGTCCACATTCTTTCAGAGATCAGATATCTGAAGGAGGAGACGGCTGGGAAAATCCAGGCCTATAGACAATAAAAGCTCATATTCTAAGTATACAGCACGTCCTGTTCCAGAAGATATTCCTTACTC
Source organism: Gastrophryne carolinensis (assembly GCA_027917425.1). Classification (NCBI taxonomy): domain Eukaryota; kingdom Metazoa; phylum Chordata; class Amphibia; order Anura; family Microhylidae; genus Gastrophryne; species Gastrophryne carolinensis. The sequence goes on from CM051239.1 coordinate 122,889,645, forward strand.
TTGGGTTATACATCCAGTAGATGGCGCTGGACTGCAGAGACAGAAAAGTGGCTCCTCCCGGGCCCCATATATACCGGGGACCTCCCACAAAATCCCCAGTTCTTCCCTGCAGTCTGGGCTGCAATGACTAGAAGATGGCTCTTTCTACTCTGTCCCTGTAGGACTATTCCCACACGTTCCTTTTCACTGCCTTCCAGCTTAGGCTGCGCTGGTTGGGTGATGGTAGGCAGCACCGCTGCTAGGTGCAAAGAAGCCCTGCTCCTACCGCAGTCCCCCACCAAAGGGTAGGCAGTACAGGCACGTGGTGAGCCTTATGGGCCCCTCCCACGGCCGTTGGCCCCTCACCCCCTGTCCTTTCAGTTAGGCTCCTCTCAGATCCACTGCTTCCCTTTCGCTCCCCCTGGGTAGATCTCCGGGGGGGGCGGTGTATATATTACTATGTGTTTCTTTTTGCTAAGACTTTTGTATTGATTGCACTGGTTGCTACTGCCGCCGCGCGCTTGTACTCTGCTCCGCGGACGGCGGCTACATCGGCTTCATGCGCCGTCATTGGTTGGCCTTGTCACGGGGGCGCGTTTCCACGCTCTTCGGGTAAGGTGGGCCTTGCGGATGACGTTTTCCGCATCACTTCTCCGCGGCCCACCCCTCGAGGTATATGCAGGCGCCATTTTGGAGCTCCTGTGCTGTGTGTCTGGCGTCTCCCTATCGCGGCCCGTAAGTACCCCTGCGGGCTGGCTTTTCTTTAATTTTCCTTGTATTATGCTTACGGGTTCTTTGCTTTATGTCTTACAGGCGGGTCAAACTTTTTTGTGGTTTCCCCCGGTCCTATCCCCTCTATTTAACGTTAACTGCTTATTGGAGGACTATTGTATTGTATATCTCCCACTTCCCTAGCGGGCTATTGGGGCATCCCCGGTAGCTATATTGGCGTCAATCCCAATTGGTCTATTGTGCCACAATAATCACCATATGGAGGCTTCTCAGGATAATGTGCTTGGGGTTCCTTCGGGACAAGCCCGGCTGCGTGTGGGGTATCCCCTTTAAGTGATGATGTCAGGGTGTGTGTACCCTACGCTTGTGCTGCAGTCTGGGTTACCGGCGGCTGGGCCTGCTCTCCCTCTGGCTTCGCCTACCCCCCCACGCTTACATCTGACTCCTAGTGAGGTGCATACCAGTGGGGAGTCTCAACCTGGGTCTGACCCATGGGCTTCAGATGATACTGACAGGCTTTTAGCTCACATTTTTGAAGTACTCTGTATCTCTCCTCCTGCCTTGGCTCCACAGCAGCAGGGGGAGCTGTTTCATACTGTTAAACCACTCTTGGAGTTTCCTGAACAAACTCATTTTAATATTCAGGTGCTCAAGGAGGGAACGGCCTAGCCGGCTCCCCGGGGTGCCAAAGAGTTGGGATAAGCAGTATCCCTTTCCTGCTGAAATGGTTAAACGGTGGTCATGTCCTCCCGAGGTGGATTCTCCAGTTCTGGGGTTGTCCAACACATCCGTCATGCATTCCCCTGACTCTACTACACTGAGGGATGGGGAGGACAGGCGCATAGATCAGCTGGCTTGCCATGCCTTTGCCTGTGTGGGGACTGCGCTGCGTCCGGTCTGTGCCTCTGACATTACGGCTGTTGCTATTAAAAGCCTGCTCAGTGGTCTCTTAGATGGGGCCCCTGATGATGCAGGTAGTGAAGAGTATAGAGCTCTTCTGCGTTGTGAGGAATTTGTTGCATATGTTCTCTCTGCCTTGGATGATACCATTAGAATGTGTGGCAGGGCATCTGCCTTGCTGGTGGCGATACGCCGCTCGGTCTGGCTGCACCAGTGGGCAGCTGACAACGCTGCTAAGAAGGCTCTCACTGGGTTTCCCTTCAAGGGAATGTCTGGACTTGTTTGCTAAGGGAGGCAAGTTACCTCAGCGTAGAAGGCAACCCCGGTCCTTTCGGGGTTCAGGTGCCTTTTCTCCTTCTTTCCGGGGCTCCAGAATTGGACGGGGAGCTTCCTTTGCTGGAGCCCGTGGAGATTTTTGGGGCAGGGGCAGAGGATGTGGCCACTCTGGCTCCTCCTGGGGTCCCAAGCCTAAGTCCTCCCCCAAGCCCCCTCAGGCATGAAGGGGCACCATCACCCATTCGGGTGGGGGGGCGGCTTCGGCTCTTGGCTCATGTCTGGAGGCGTCTCAGACCGGTGGATTCAGGAGGTAGTGTCCTCCGGTTACAAGATAGAGTTTGCAGCCTGGCTGCCCCCAAGATTCATCAAATCCCGGTTAGCTCAAAACCCCCTGTCAGCTCAGGGTCTGTCCCTGGCTGTCCAAGGCCTTCTGGAACTGGGTGTCATCTGCCGGGTGCCCTCGAGGGAAAGGGGCAAAGGCTATTGTTCCAATCTTTTCATTGGAATAATAGCCATCTTTTTATTTCAGCTCCTGTATGTGTTTCCCCCGTTTCCCCTGCTGGGCAGGGTGCTGTGCAAGATAGTTCGGGAACGGGTGCCAGCCATTCTGGTGGCCCCCTGTTGGCCAAGAAGAGTGTGGTTCGCAGACATTGTGCAGCTGGCAGTAGATCAGTACGCCCTGCCCCGGGTTCCAGATCTGCTCACTCAGGGGCACCTACGCCACCCCAATTTCCAAATGCTGGCTTTGACGGCCTGGCTGCTGAAACCTCCATCTTGATGGAAAAGGGGTTTCCTGCCTCGGTGGTTAATACCATGATCAGGGCTAGGAAAAGGTCCTCTTCTTCTATCTACTATAGGGTTTGGCGTACTTACATTGACTGGTGTGAGTCTAACTTGCTTCCCTGTGGTGTGTTTTCTATTCCTAGGATTCTGGAGTTTCTGCAACATGGTTTGGATCTGGGTCTTCAGCTCAGTAAGGTCATGTTTCTGCCTTGCCCATTTTTTTCCAAAGATCCTTTGCTCAGCATCCCCTGGTCAAGACCTTCTTCCAGGGGGTTACACACGTGCGTCCCCCACGTAAGCCTATGTTACCAGTCTGGTACTTGAACTTGGTCTTATCTGCCCTGCAGGGGTCTCCCTTCGAGCCCTTGCAGGGGGCCCCCTTGTGCATTCTTACGCTTAAGGTAGTCTTTTTGGTGGCTATCACTTCTGTTAGGCGTGTTTCTGAGTTGGCGGCGCTTTCCATCAAACCTCCTTATTTTGAGAGACACCAGGACAAGGTGGTGTTTTGTTTTAAGCCAGATTTTCTGCCAAAGGTTGTTTCTGCCTTTCATCTCAATCAGGACATTGTTTTGCCTTCTCTGTGTCCTAATCCTAGTAACTCTAAGGAGAGGGTTTTACACTCTCTGGATGTGGTTAGGACTCTGAAGTTCTATCTGGTTGCTACTGAACCCTTCAGTAAGACTGATGCTCTTTTTGTGCTTCCGTCTGAACCTAGAAGGGTCTGGCTCCAGCTAAGTCCACTATCAGTAAGTGGATCCGTCAGGCTGTGATACAGGCCTACTCTGCTAAGGGGAAGGAGCCTCCCTTCCGCCTTACTGCTCATTCTACTCGTGCCATTGGTGCCTCTTGGGCCTTTCAGCACCAAGCTTCTGTTGAACAAGTTTACAAGGCCACCAATTGGTCTTCTGTTCATACTTTTTCTAAGTTTTACAAAGTTGATGTTAAGGCCTCAGCTGATGCTGCTTTTGGTCGCAAAGTTCTGCAGGCGGCAGTGGTTTAAACTGTCTGCTCTTACTTTTGGGGATCCCACCCTTCCTTACGGACACTGCTATTGGATGTCCCAAGAGTAAGGAATATCTTCTGGAACAGGACGTGCTGTATACTTAGAATAATACAGTTCTGTGATTACTCACCTGTAGAATTGGTATTATACGTATACAGCACGTCCTGTTCTACCCCTCCCTTGTTATCATTATCTTTAGTTACCTCTTTATGGTGATTGTTCTTATGTTCAAATTTTTATAATGGTTATAGTTCTCCCGGTCTCATTTTAACTGCTTTTCAATACGGGGGATTTTGTGGGAGTTGCCTGGTATATACGGGGCCAGGAGGAGCCACTTTTCTGTCTCTGCAGTCCAGCGCAATCTACTGGATGTATAACCCAAGAGTAAGGAATATCTTCTAACTCGTTCTTCTAACAGGATGTGCTGTATATGTATAATACCAATTCTACAGGTGAGTAATCACAGAATTGTATTTTTGTAAGCCCTCATACTTAATAGCCCATTTGGGGGTCAAAGTTATGAAATTAAGTCAGTATGAGTCAGATTTTGCTAATGCACTTTACACTAGAATCTTAGTCGGCATTCTCACTTTTGGTTGTTGACATTTTTGGCAGTTGTCAGCCAATAAAAAAAATGCTATGCTAACCTTAAGTCCAGCGTAGTCCATAGCTGGTAGTCTGGGGCTGCAGGACTTGCCTCATTGTTAGATTTGCATCCAGCGCCGTTCACTGCAATTCTCTCGCTCATCGTGCGGTCTCTTCCTGGGTCCATCAGCCATGGCGACGCCTCGTCATCAGTTACGGTGAGCTGCCACGCCCCCTACATTGCAATGAATGGAGGGGGGCATTATAGCTCACTGTGGCTGATGGCGAGGGTGTCGCAGCATTTGCAAAACCCAAGAGAGACCGCACAATAAGCAAGAGGATCGGTTGACAGGCACTGGATGTGCATCTAACATGAGATAAGCCCTGCAGCCCCGGACTAGCAGCTATTGTCTACATGGGACTTAAAGTGAGCATAGATTTTTTTTTCTATTGATTGGAAATGTTATTAAAGTAAACCAAAACCAGATCTAGCAATGTCTAAGACGCTAGGTCTGGTTTGCTATCCACCCCTGACTATGTGAGACCCCACCAATCGCCTGTAGTTCTTACCTATCCAAGGTGCCCATGGTGTATGCATGGCCTGCGGCAGCATCTCTTGTAGCTTTGGCTGTGCCTACCGTAACTAAATGGCTGGCGCATGCACAGCCTAGGGATTCAGCTTCTCCAGCCGCATATTAATAATTTGCACAGCTGAAGAAGAAGAGAGCTAAGCCTGTGCCGTGTAAACGCTGGTGAGGTATGTGTAGTCGACGATCGCCAGGATGACCAAAACCCGGGATAGTGAAATTCTGAGGTTTTGGTCCACTAGAAATCTTCAGCTAAAACATTTTATGGGCAGAGACTTTGCATATTTCAGGGAATTTCCAAAGTTATAGATGTGATTTATGACCTCAAGGGGTTTCAGGTATTGAGCATCTGATCCAAGTCATTATCCCAGTACTTGGGGATAATTTCTGAAACACATGCATAAGGGTAACAGGACTTACCAGTACGCTCCCACAGCCAGGAACTCACTATTTGTATAACAGTGTCCTGGATTTGGAAGAGCACTGGCCCTGTGATTCATTTGTTGAGGGTTGTCAGCTGTTTTGTGGTAACAGACTACACTTGTTGTTTAAATGAGACAATTCCTATCTGAAGCCAGGCATCAAAGATTGATACATATGTTTAGTTCCATTTTAACAATCACCCTTGGGGCATCCAGTTATCTGAAAAGCCCAGTCCATCTATAAGCATTTTCACCGAGCTTTCTTATCTTTCATATGTAGCTTTGATTGAGAAACCGTGTCCCCACCAAATGTTTGTAGACAGCCGATAACAGAATCTGTGCTTGTGCATATTCAGGGTATGTAATTGTGGCTGTAATTGTACAGTTCATAGGGTACCTGCCTGACGTTCAAATTATTTCTAAATGTGAAAATCCTTTCAAGGCTTTAGCAGTTCCAGACATAGTGTCTACACATCTATTTGTGTTCTAATTTCTGTAGGCGGTTTCATTGCCTCTAGTAGGTTGTACGTTTTTTGCAGGTGTGGAGAGCTAAGTAAACATCTGTAGAAATAGACACTGTTGGGTAAATCCAGCATCTCTGGTTTTAAAGTTAAGCCTTTGTTTTTTACTTTTTGGCCACGATCCTGCTTTAATTACCAGAATCATTTTTTGGCCCAAGAAACATCATAACCTTTTTATATGTCTTCTGTAGAATATTTGTGTTGTGAGTAACAAGTGATAAGTGATGTGTGGCTTGATGTTGTAGACTAAAGAGAGAACGCAATGAGAGATACACTGAGAGCTTGTCTCTAGCATCCTTGGCATCCGACAGCAGGTAACACGCTCAGCTGTTTACCAAGCATATTTTTTCTCAGCTTCAGGGTGTAGTTTAAATGTTTGTGCAGAAGCCACACAAAGAGTCTTTTTTTTGTGTTTAAGGATATGTGGATTTGTTGTGTTCTCAATTTGTAACCTAGCACAGGACTTCTCTGATAATTCATCACTGTAATTGGGCTTCCTCGCAAGAGGAAGCTAAACATGGAAAACTTCAGGCATGTTTTTGGAAAAAAAAGATGTGAATACAAGGTTGACTATTTATATTCTCAGCATGTTCTACCTGATTTTATGGATTCTGCTCAAACAAGCTTCCCCACACTACTAGCCAATGCTCAAATATATTTAGTGGTTACCATTTAAACCCTTTCTGACAAATTTGGTACTATAAGGTGGAGGAAAAAATAAAATCTGAATAGTGCAATAAATAACAAAATAGTAGTGATTCACTGTCAAATGGGCTGACTGGATGACATTAAGGTCCATATCTAAACCATCTTTGCGTCATGTGGGTAAGTGGTGCTTTTTTGCCCCCACCGCTTTTTTTCCTTTTTCACCCCTTTGCCTTTTTCTTTGATCCCTTGTGTCTCCTCCCTTGCTCTGATTTTCCCATCTGTATTTTTTCTTCTATACTCCGTGGTGCTCTATTGTACTTTATAATGTCTAGCTATGGCCCTTAAATCTATGGTCTGGGAAACAGAATAAACCAAACTTTCACATAGACCATATGACAATTAATTTAAAATTGAAACAGACTTAGATTTGAGGGCAGCCCCAAATTAGGATGTCCCACTGTTTGAAACCCCCATGGGGCACCGCTAAACTCGCCTGCTTCCTGGCTCCCTTGCCATTGTAAACTTCGGGCAAAGGCATCCCCGCATCTTTGGGTTGTGAGCGTGCTCCTGCCCCCAGCATCTAGATGGGCTGGGGGTGGGAGTGCTGCTAGGGATGCAGCCGCTCGCAACCCTATTTCTGGAAACAGAGCCATTGCCAGATATTTAATATGGAGGCAAATGGCTCTGATTGCACATGAGTTTTACTGGGCGATCTGTGGGGTTTCACACAATGAGGCAACCCAAATAAGGATAGTCAAAATTCCAGGTTTTGTTCCACTTTAAAATCCCTTACCAGACTATAAAAACATCAATGCTACGCTTTTCTCCCCCGCAGCCTTTCTGTCCTAGTTTTGCTGAACAAAACCTATCAGGTCCTGAGAGTTCCGTGAGCATCCAAGGAAACTGTACACTTAATTCATTTTTTTTTTTATTTTTTTTTACTTTTTGCCTGGGCTATCCATTTGAACTTGGGTAATCTCATGTCTGTATATGGGTGGGAATTGGAGATTTTCGTGAGATATGGCCTGTAGATATTTGCATCATATCGTTGGTTATGGGATGTGATGGGGTTTGGTTCAGTTTTGTTTGTTTTTTTTTATATACAGAGTTTCCTTTTCTAGGAACACAGACGTGGCTAGAGGTAATACGCAACTCCATCTTACTGCCTAATATGCAGTTAGGGAGAAGGGTTGCCCAGACGTGTATAGGTCTGAAATGTGTGTGTAATATCTAAAAAAGAATAGACTGTTTATCCTTGGCTTAAATAACTTTCTCTTCTAGGGTGCTACAATAAAGAAAGATGAGAACACTGGAGCCATAGTCGTTGCCCGGATAATGCGTGGAGGAGCTGCAGACAGAAGTGGTAAAATGCATACACTGTATGAAAAATATATCTCTTACTTGTATGTCTTGAGGGATAATAAATCCATCGAATCAAAAACATTAATTTTTTTCACTAATGAACCTGAGTTGGTCGTGTGTCATGATTGCATAATTTGTACACACTATTTTGATGCATTGTACAACCTTTTTGACAATGAACCATTGTGTTACTTTTGTATATAGTTGCTGTTTCCAAAATGCTTCATGCAGAAACCTACCCTCTGTCAAACAGCAAGAGTTTTATTAAATGGGAGAATAGTCATGTGCCTTAACTGGTTCATATCCTTAATTTTATATAGGCCTTATTCATGTGGGTGATGAACTAAGAGAGGTCAATGGAATAAGTGTAGAAGATAAGAAACCGGAAGAAATCATCCATATCTTGGTAAGATTGATCATATATTTAGCCCTGCTTTGCAAAAAGCGTCACCCGGATTTGTAAGGCCACATTTCCAAAACACCTGTCACAACTGAAACTTATGATGGGTCAGGGCTTGTAATTTGTGTGTCTGAAGTAGACCAAAACCCAGTGAACTTGTCAAATAAATTTAGCAAAAGCCAAACTCCACCCTTATAGACGCAACTCTAAAAGACTCTGGGGCTGGCTGACTAAGTGGTCATGGGGCATCCTGATTCGGGATGTCCCAGTAAAACAGGCCGATCTTTAGGAAAGTGAAAATCTTGGGCTAGGTCCAATTTAAATAGGGTTTATGAGGAAATTCAAAGCACGGGTAAATGATAGATGCTGCCCCAGACAGGCAGCATGTGACAAGCAGATGGGGGGCTAATTTAATTTAACCCTGTGCATGATAAGAAGACTATAATTTGTCCCTTGGTCTGGGATGTCTCTTAAAAACACAAAACTATGATTAAATGCTTTATGAACAGCCACATGCTACCTCCATCCCTGCCATACTGCTTAGCCCTGACACTTTTTGCTGTTTCTTGATGTAGGGAAAAAAGTATAGGGGAGTAGATTTTTTTTTAATTCGTCAAGTATTTTTATCTGTAGCCTCTTGTATAATAAATTGCCACTTGCCGCCAAACACAAGCTCTCCCACTTGTGATGCCTCCCCTTTCCTGTTCTCACAACATTTAGTTTGAACTTTGTAGAATTTCGTTTGTAATGTCTCCTGGTACAGTATGTTTTACCTTGTAGTTAGTTGCCCTTAGTCAAAAAGCTCCCCTGCTCTTCTCTCTTTCCACATGGTGAAACATCAGTTCCTCTAAAGTTACCTGTGCTAGTGCTTTCAGTCTCATTCCCTTTCTGTCATAGGACAATCCCCTTTCCTTTAGGCTCATTCTCCTTAGACAGTGATTCTCGGTGCCAAAATATTGCCTAAGTGGTCTCTAGTGCCTTCAGATCAGTTTTTTGTTCACATACCGTAATTGTGGTGGTAAAGGATTGAATATTCATTAGTTTCGTATAAGTATATAGACCTGATTTTTATTTACATTTGTCTACAGGCACAGTCACAAGGTTCAATTACTTTTAAAATCATACCAAGTGTCAAAGAGGAGTCGCCCAATAATGATGGAAAGGTAACATGGTATTAATATATTACTGCTAATTGTGATTTAGTAAGTAAAATGTTTATTAAAAAGTTCCAGTAAAAGGCTATTGCAAATTACCTTACCCAAATGCAATTTCATAAAGGTAAAAACACTTCAGCTGACATGAATTGTGGTGTCTGCTTGATTTTGAGGTGCTTGTCGAATAATGGTAATCCATGGATTATAAGGATATGATGTATATTTACAAAACTACTATAAGAGATTATGTGGGGGAGAGAAATGGAAGAAAGCTGGAGTTGAGCTGGGATTCTCTGTCTTCATGTGACCATGATTCTTATTATATATCATAAGCAGACAGGCAATGCTGTTTCCATGAATTGTTAACAAATATGATCACTGTAGAAATATTTTCATAGCTGTACAGAAAAAAAAAGGTGCAACACAATATTTAAAGTGGACCAAAATCAGACCTAGCGCCTTTAAAAGACACTAGGTCTGGTTAAGATACCCACCCCTAGTGGATCCAGATTTGATATTCCAAACTGTGTAAAACCTGGCCAGTAGCCGGAGTTTCCTACCTCTTTAATGAACCCACTGTGCATGTGCATCCAGCAGTGGCATGTCTCGCACATGCCATAACTGAAAGGCCGCACACAGCCATAGTGGGATGCAGTGGATCACAATTGCGGCTAAGCTCCTGTTCAGCTTCCTTTGCCGCACATTAATATGCATGGCCAAAAGGCTGGTTGGAGTATCAGGCGACTGGCAGGTTTTTATACAGTGGAGCATCCCAAATCAGTATACCCCAAGAGCAGAACAAAACACGGAATAGTGGTCGTCCATGATTTTGGTCAACTTTAAGACTAAAGTCTAAAGATAGAGTGGTGGCTAATATACAGTACGAGCATTTTACTGCCTTATCAGCACTATTGGCTGAATATATATATATATATATATATATATATATATATATATATATATTCATTTGTTTACAATTAAGAACTGTCAATCAATCTGCTGTTTTGATATTAACAGGTTACGACAATATTAAAGATGACCTCCAGCCTATTCCCCAGCTGTCCTAGAACTAGGACCCTAGATTACCCTTAAAGTGTAAACCCAAGTTAAAAAAAAAGTATACTTCCCTTTTAGCCCTCCCAGGCAGTTGCTCCTAGTCTGATGCTCTGACACAGTACCTAATCATCCTATCCAAGTCTCATGCTGTTCAGCTCCATAGTTGTTTCCATAGTATCGACATCCCAGCCCCTGGCGCAGGGAACAAAACCCAGGATAGTTAAAATCCTAGATATTGTTCCTCTCATTTATGCTTAGCATTGATCACAGTGATCACTGTTTTATAAGGCACCATTATGTTTTGTTTTCTTTTAAGATTTTCAGTATTGACCACCTACAGTACTGTGTTCCCAAACATTCGAGCCTCTCCACCACATGATCACCAGCATCCCTCCCTTACCAACTGTTGCAGGTGTGCTTATACCTGCACACAACAAATGATTGTCATTCTCTCTATCATTTGGTCACCTGTCCATATCTTTTCTAAGTCCTATTATGACAAATTTCTCTTCCATTTTACTTCAAGCCATCAGAAGAATTCAAAGACGAATGGGTTAACCTTTCCCGAAGGGTGTAGTCTGCAAGAACAAAGGTGTGTCTCCACCTCTCGGGCCTATAACCACCTGCACTTCACTTGATGCACTTCAGTTTTCTTTCTTGCAGTGGAACTCCTCTCCCATTTGCTTTTTGTTTTAAAAGGAATTATGCCTTTGGAAGCGGGGGTAATGGAAACCTGACTGTTCCCACTTTGCCTCCACAGCTAAGCTGCATTCGGATTAGGGTGGTAAGGTAAGCGCCAGGGTCTTGGGACGCGGTGGGGTGTCACCTTTTTGTTTTTTATAAAAGAGTGAGACTCCTGGCTGAGAATTTTGCCACAGGAAAAAGCAGCCATAAGGTTTTTGTCTGGTGAGCCTGATTGAGGGGAACCAGTGGAATTAATTTCCTCTTTATTGCTCTTCCCATGTGTTTTTACTGGTTGAAAAATTAAACATTTGCGGCAAGAACGGTGATCAATGAGGAGTGTTCGCCTCCTCTGACTCAAAGCATGGAATCTACCCGCCGCTATAAAACATTTTCGGCTTAGCATAGCAGCAAGCACCGGTGTTCGGCTCTTATCTTACCCCGCTCTCACTGGAAGATTTTCGGCCGGGCGAAGCGGCAAGTACCACTAACATTGCGGTTCTCCTCCGGCCGCTCTCACTGGAACATTTTCGGCCGGGCGAAGCGACAAGTACCACTAACATTGCGGTTCTCCTCCGGCTGCTCTCACTGGAAGATTTTCGGCCGGACAAAGCGGCAAACACCGCTGAGATCGCAGTTCTTCTCCGGCCACCTTCAATGGAAGATTTTTGGCTGGGCTCTGTTGCCGGTGCCCTCTGAGCTTAACCCCCCCGGCAGCCTTCAAACGGACCTAAAACCTTAAGTAAGTCATATCGGCTACTAAGAAGGTTTTGGGAAAAAAATAATTCCTCTGAGTTTTGAAGAGGATATTGTGGCTGCCATAGCCTCCTACTGAGTCGTTAAACTCTGTCAGCAGCCCTCAAGTGGTCCTAAACCTTTAGAAATTAATTTAGAAGGATTGGCTACTAAAAAGGTTTTTTAAAGAAAAGATTTATCCTCTAACTTGAAGAGGATATTGTAGCTGCCATAGTCTCCCAGGAAGTTTTCCATTGGGGAGGATTCATCCAGTAGGGACTCGTATTCAGAGCCCTCTACACAAGGGGGTGCTCAGTTATTTCCTCCATTCTGGAGGATGTTGTAGAGCATACACATTATTCTAATCTGATCAATAGAGAATGGCAGAGGTCAGGTTGTCTTCCGCCCATTCCTAAAGTACTAGATACTATGTATCCCTTCCCTCCAGATCAGATTGAATTATGGTCTCACCCTCCTGTGGTGGACGCTCTGTGGCCAGGTCTTTTTAAATTTTTGGTTATGCCATCCTTGGATAGTGCTTCTCCAAAGGATCCAGCGAATAAGCGCGTGGGTCAGGTGGCATGTCATGCTTATTCTATTATGGGGTCGACCTTGCGGCCGGCCTGAGCTACATCCATAGCATTTTTGGGGAGCAGGAGGTTGTTAAAACTACTGGACTTGAGACTCGTGTAGGGGTTTTTTATAACCACAGTGTAAATATAAGGATGCATACCTACATTGCTGTAGGTGGCCTACATCTTCAGTTTGTGGCGTTGCCCTACGATCTATCTTCAGCACCAAGGGTGTTTACCAAGGTGTTGGCAGGTCTCATGTTTTCTCTAAGAAGTCAGGGTATACATATAATCCCTTACTTAGACTATCTGTTGATATGGGCCCCATCATGTCAGGGGGCCCAGAAGGATACACAGACTGTCTGATCGACATTGGATAACTGAATATCCAGTCGAATCCTTAGGTCAAATATCATATCATAGCTTCAAGAGTTATTCTTTTCTGGGACTGTCATTAGACACGTCTCAGGCAACAAAAGGTGCTGTTCCAACACAGAAGTGACTCTTACTTCAGGCCAGGGTACAGGGTCTCTTGTCTTGCCCTCAATCGACGATTCATCAAGGAATATGTTTTTTGGGTCTGAGGGTATCTTGTTTTGAGTCAGTACTTTTTGCACTGTTCACATATGACCCCTGCAAATGGAATTGTTCTCAATCTTGGATCGAGACTCACACACTCTGGATCACTCTTTGCATGACACCTTCAGCAAGGCAGTTTCTAGCCTGGTCCTCAGCCTCTTCAGACTGGCAAATCCTTCCTTCCAGTACAATGGATAATCATCACCACGGATGCCAGTCTATCTGGTTAGGGGAGTGTCATGGAGTCACCAATGCTCCAGGGACAGTGGAGTCCGAAGGAGAGCAGACGCTCCATAAATATCCTGGAACTGAGAGCGATTCTATTGTATCTCAGACATTGGACATGCCATCTGAAGGGGCATCCCATCCGGATTCAAACAGACAATCAGACGGCGGTGGTACGTATCAACCACCATGGGGGCACCTGAAGCAGTGAAGCCCTCATGGAAGTGAGCTGGTTTTTACTTTGGGCCGAGAAACAGGTTTCATGCATTTCGGCTGTACACATACCTGGAGTGGACAACTTGCAGGCCGATCATCTCAGCAAAACGGTCCTGCATCAGAGGGAATGGTCTCTTAGTCAGAGGGTTTTTTTCAATCCCTATGCATTCGCTTGGGGATTCCGGGCATAGGTCTTTTGGAAGGTTACAAAGTTTGTGTCTCGGTCCAGGGATCTTCTAACTATAGCAACAGATGTCCTGACTCTTCAGTGGTCAGCATCCTTTCTTTATGCATGCCCTTTGATTCCACTCCTGGGTCAAGTATGAAGAAAGGTTAGCTTACAAGGGAGTCCCAACCATTCTGGTGGCTCCTCGGTGGCCAAGAAGAAGCTGGTTCTCAGACATAGTAAGGATGTCCGAGGGCAACTCGTGGGGGTTACCGGACGATCCAGATCTTCTCACACAGGGGCCTATAAGGCATCCCAATTCACATGTTCTGACTTGGACGGCCTGGCTATTCAATCCTTTATCTTGGCAGAAAGGGGGTTCTTCTGACATAGTCATGCAGACTATGATTCAGGCCAGGAAAAGCCTTCATCAATGATCTACTATAGTGTCTGGCAAGCATCATCGCTTGGTGCGAATCCAGAAGGTTCACTGGTAGAATTTTTTCTGTTCCCAGAATATTTGATTTTTTGGCAGAAAGGTCTTGATGAAGGTTTTCAATTGAGTACTTTAAAGGGACAGATATCTGCTTTATCTATCTTTTTATTCAGAAACCCATTGCTGTGAATAAATGTATCAAAACCTTTTTGTATAGGGAGTCGCTCATGTGTGGCCTCCTCGTAAGCCGCTTCTGCCAGTTTGGGACCTGAAGTTAGTTTTATCAGCTCTTATCAGGGTCCTCCTTTTGAACCACTGGCAGATGCGTCATTAATTTTATTGACTCCTAAGGTTATCTTTTTTAGTGGCAATAACTTCAGTAAGGAAGGTTTCTGAACTAGCAGCTTATCAGTTAAGTCTCCTTATTTAGTGTTACATAAGGACAAGGTCGTCTTCTGCTTTAAACAGGATGTTCTTCCTAAGGTGGTTTCCGTCTTAATGAAGAGGTGAATTGCCTTCCTTATGTCCTACTCCAGTGTCCGATAAAGAAAGGATTCTTCATTGCTGGATGTAGTGAAAACACTAAGATACTATCCTATTGCTACACAATCTTTCCGTAGATCAGACTCCTTATTTGTCATACCTGATGGTCCACGGAAAGGTCTTCCACCATCTAGGTCTACCATCAGCGATGGATTAGACAGGCAGTGCTAAAGCCTATATTCCTTAAGGGGAAGGATTCTCCTTTTAGGACTACTGCTCATTCGACAAGAGCTATTGGAGCTTCTTGGGCTTTTTAGCATCAAGCTTCAATAGAACAAGTATGCAAAGCCGCTACTTGGTTTTCAGCTCATACATTTACCAAATTCTATAAGGTAGAGCCTTTGGTAGGAAGGAATTACATACAGTGGTAATTAGATGGTTTTGGAATGTCTTATTCTTGAAAGGTATTAGGGTTTTTGGAATGTCTTATTCCTGAAAGGAATAAGGGTTTTTGGAGTGTCTTATAAGGTTTGGGGATCCCACCCGAATTAGGGTACTGCTTTTGGAGGCCCCATTCGTCTCTGAATTCCTCTGATGGCCTGAAGTAAAATGGAAGACAAAAGAAAATTCTGTGAGTACTCACCTGTAGAATTAATTTCTCTTCCATTATTACTTCAGGACATCAGACACTCCCTGTCTGCTAGGTTACATTGTCCATGTCTTGGATGCCTAGTTTTAGTGGAGCGGTAAATATGTAAGTAGTTGCTGTAAATAATGATCAGCATTCCAAAAAAAAAAAAAATAAAAGATTAAACGGAGAGAGAAGTCTTGTATTTTTTCTCCAGCCCTTTGTTTCCAACAGGATAGGTATGCCTCTCGGGCGGCTGGTTCTACTGCTTTTCAGTTAAACTGAAGTGCATCAAGTCAGCCAGGTGGTTATAGGCCCGGGAGGTGGAGACACACCTTTGTTCTTGCAGACCACACCCTTCGGGAAAGGTTAACCCATTCTTCTCTGAATTCTTCTGATGTCCTGAAGTAATAATGAAAGAGAAATTAATTCTACAGGTGAGTACTCACAGAATTCTCTTTTTCTGCCTATTGATGATACAACCCTCTCAATATTTCCTTAGTTTCTGGTATTGACACTATAATCTTTTGAAATAAAGTCCCAATTCTGTACATTAAGGCTGTGGAACCACTAACTACCTTTCCTTACCTAACCACTCCATCAATAGGAGGGGCTTACATCTTGTGAAATCACTTATTTCCAAGAATTGTTTTACATTGCTTTTACTATCTGCCTATATGAACTTTCCTGCTGGCTGAAGTGGTCTCACTTCACTAAGAAATGGGGCAAGAAGTGCCTGTTCTTTACTGCAACTTACAGTTTATTGCTGCAAGCACTGATATCTGGAGCAAAGTGCCCCACTATTCTAAGTATACAGTACGTCCTGCTCCAGATATAATACTTACACTTGGGTTATCCTCCACCAGAGGACTGCAGACATGCAAAAACAGGCTCCTCCCGGCCCTTCATATACCGAGGGACCTCCCACAAATCCCCAGATTTCTCTGCAGTGCTGACTGCGAAGACATAGATCGGGGGGAAAGAAAGGGGGGTGTGTGTGTGTGTGGCGGTCTCAAGTGTACTGCGATTACACGATTATGGCCTTAGTATTGACCTTGACTTGTAACTTGGTGTCAGAGCCGCGCTGTTTGCCTTTTTATTGTTATCTGCCGCCGCGCTCGTTTCTTTCCTTACTGGATGTGCTGCGCCGGGCGGCGGCGTCGCCTCCATTGGCAAAAACATCTATGCTATGTGTGTCATACACTCTGCTTCTCTTTACAATATTGACCCCAGACGCTGCGGCGTCTCCATTGGCAAAAATCATCTATGCTATGTGTGTCATACACTCTGCTTCTCTTTACAATATTGACTACTGCCTTAGAGCTTCGCGCTCTTCGGGGGGCGGGGGCCTGGTCTGGCGCGCTCCGCGTCACGGCCCGCTCTGGCCCGCCCTTCGAGGTTTGCTTGGCGCCATTTTGAGGTCAGTCGCGAGCGCGGTTACGGCCCTCCTCCTACCTTGGTCTGTAAGTGCCCTCACGGGCGATTTTCATGATTCTTATTACTGCGCATGGCTCTGACACCCTTTATTCCCATTCAGACAGTTGAATCCAGTGGCTTCCCCGGCCTGGGTTAAATTATAGCGGGCCTTGTAAAATTCTCCCACCTTCCTAGCGGGTCTTTGGGGCATCCAGGGTTGCCTATTGTGTAAATCCCTGCTGGCATATTGTGCCTAGATAATCACCATATGGAGGCATCTCAAAATTATGTGACCGGGGTCCCTCTGGGACAAGACCGGCTGTGTATAGCGTGTGGTCAACCCCATGCTGATGCTGACAGGGCACGGGTCTGCGCACCATGTGCCGAGCAAGCACTGGCCCTGCAATCAGGCTTGCCAGTGGCTGCACCTCGTTTCAATACACTTATTTCCCCATGCTTAATTCTCACTCCTGCTGAGTCGCGTACAAGTGGGGATTTGCAGCCTGCTGTGTCTCCCAGCCTGCCTACGGCTGATCTGATGAAGGAGAGCTGGTCTCAGACTCAGGCTCATCTGATGAGAGGCCGAGGAGTCATGGCGATTCTGGCCCTGAATACTGGGGCTAGTGTGAGATTTGTTGATGTTGACCAACATTTGTTGGTCTTTAAGATCCTTTCTCTCTCTCTCCCTGGTGAGGCCTCCAAGCCGAGAGGGGAGGGTTTCCATACAGCGACAGCGCGCTTGGAATTTCTGGAGCAGGCTCGTTCCCATGCTCTTGTACTCAAGGAATGGGATTTCCCCAGTAAATTCCAGGGGTCCCAGGGGACTGGGATAGGAAATACCCCTTTTTCCCCCTGAGGTGGTCAATTGTTATTCATCACCCCCCCGTGGTGGATGCACAGATCGTAGGGGTTTCTAACCCCCCCCCCCTTTATTACAGCCCCTGCTTATAGTACCCTTCGGGATGCTGAGGACCGGCGCATTGACCTGTTTCCTCCCACGCCTTTTCTTGTACAGGGACGGCGCTGCGCCCGGTCTGTGCCGCGGTCATCACTGCAGTGGCCGCTAGAACCCTCATCAGAAAGATGCTTGATCATCACCCTGAGTATCTCCCCTGGGATGCGTTTAATGCACTCTCCAGTTGTGATGTATTTGTAAAATTTATCCTATTAGCACTGGATGACACCATTAGAATGTGTGCAAGGACTTCTGCCCTTGTGGTGGCTATACGTCGCTTGGTTTGGTTGCGACAGTGGGGTACTGACGATGATGCTAAGAAGACTCTTACTGGGCTTCCCTTTAGAGGGCATCGCCTGTTTGGGGCCATCTGGACCTTTTTGGTAAATAAGGGCAATTCACCCCAACGTAGGCGGCCGTCCCGGCCCCTCGGGGCAGGGTAACCCCTCCCCCTCCCTACCATAGTGTAAAACAAGAACCAGGGGTGTCCTTCCTGGGGGCTCGTGCAGACTCCTGCCCCAGGAGCGGCATTTAATGCCCTGGCCCCTCTGGCGGGGCTAAGCCTAAGTCTTCCACCAACATCCCCTCAAGCATGTTGGGGCGCCCTTGCCCGTCTGGGTGAGGGGACGGCTGCGGCACCTTGCTCATGCCAGGAGGTATCACGCCTCAGACTGGTGGATTCAGGAGGTAGTGCCCTCCGGATACAAGATAGAGTTTTCTGCGCGGCCTCCCCCAAGATTATCGGGTCCCGGGTGCTCCTGGTCCCTGCCTCTGTTCAGGTGCTGGTGCAGGCCATGCAAGGCCTGCGGGGTCTGGGGGTCTCTTGCAGATTGCCCTTAATAGGCAGAGGCAGGGGCCGATACACTAACCTTTCCACAGTTCCCCAAAAAGGATGGGTCAGTCTGGCCCAATCTGGTCTCACAGATTTTCAGCAATTCGTCAATTACAGGCAGTTTCTGCAATGGAAACACTGCGCTCGGCCATCGGCTCCTTGCGCGTCGGGGGCTTCTTGCCGTCTGTGGAGCTCAATGCTGCTTATTTTTACGTCCCTGTGTCTTCTGGACACCGAGGTTCTTCAGATTCGCGTTGGTTGACCAACACTGATAATTGTGGCCTTGTCATCTGGCATCTCTTCAGCTCCCAGAATGCTCACCAAGGTGCTGACGGGGGTGTGGTCTCTGATGAGACCAAGGGGCGTTCCGATGGATGACCTACCTGGACGTCCTCAACACTTCCCAGTCTCTACGTCTGGCTACGTTGGATACTCGGCTGGAGGGTGTCCATTGGGAGTCATTTGGAGGGGTGATCAAACACCCCAAGTCCATATTGTCCCCTTCATTGGTAACTCCATTCCTTTGAATGAATTTATACAGTTCAAGCAAGGATCTTCCTTCCTCAGCAATAAAGTGGACAATCTGGTTGTATGGGCTCAGTCCCTCATAGCTGTCCCCGTCCCTCCACCAGGCAGGGGATGCAGCTGGTGGGCCCGTTGGTGGCGTATTCCAAAGAGGCCCCTTATGCTCAGTCCCCCTGGGGCCTTCTGCAACTTCTCCTATTTGTCCTACGGGACAAGGACCCAGCGTCCCTGGAGCAGGGTATGTGTGCCTTCCTCCCTGGTGAGGAGGTCCCTCTTGTAGTGGATGAACTCAAGGAACCTGTCTGGGGGCAATCCCTTCTTGCCCTTTCCTGGGAGACGGTCACCATGGATGCCAATCTATCAGGTTGAGGGGGGTCTTCTTTTGGAAGTCCCTATGGTTCCAGGGGAGGTGGGGCCCTTAGGAGGCCTATACACCTATCAATGTTTGAATCTATGAACGTTCAAGTTAGTTCTAACTCGCTTGCCTACTCCTCTTCAGGGCCTGCCTGTTCGGGGGAGCTAGGCCTATCTGACGGCCTTGGCCTACATTACATATTCAGGGAGGGACCCGGAGCAGGAGGGTCCTGCGGGAAGTGGGTCTGATCCTGATCTGGGTGGTGGACAATGTTCCCTGCATATCAGTGGTATTCGCTCCAGTTGAGGTCCCTCTGCGACAGTATGTGCTAATCCTTGTGTCACTTTGAGGTCCAACCAGTGTGGATATGTGTGTGCCCCGTCACTATCACAAGCTCTCGGCCCTTGTTTCCCTGTCCCAGGATTCTCTGGCCGTGGTCATGATGATTTAGTAATGTTATGGCAGGACATTCTGTTCTGTATGTTTTTTCTCCATTCCCCCTGCTAGGCAGGGTTCTGCACAAAATTGCTCTGGATGGGGGGACCAGTGATTCTAGTGGAGTGTGGTTCGCAGACGTGGTACTGAGGACAGTAGATCTGTACTTTCTGCCAGGAGTGCCAGCTCTGCTCACTCGGGGCCCCTTTACGTCACCCCGATCTACAGACTCTGGCCTAGACGGCCTGACTGCTGAAACATCCATCTTGATGGAGACAGGCTTATCTGTCTCGGCGATTGAGACTATGGGAAATCTAGGAGCAAGCTGCTTCTTCTTCTTCCATCTATTATAGGGTATGGCGTACCCATATTGATTGGTGTGAGTCTCGGTCTCTTCCCTGTCGGGCGTTCTCTGTTCCCAGGGTTCTAGAGTTATTACAGCATGGGTTGGAGTTGGAATTCTCCAACTCAGTACTCTGAAGGGTCAGGTTCTGCCCTGTCCGCCTTCCTGCAGAAGTCTTTTGCTTAGTTTCCTTGGTTAAGACTTCTTTCAGGGGGTTTCTCATGTGCGTCCCCCACGTAATCCTATGGTCCCTGATGGGTTTTGAATTGATTCTGTCTGCCTTGCGGGGTGTTCCCTTTGGACCTTGTCAGGATGCTGTCTGGCTGTTCTTACCCTCAAGGTTGTCCTTCTGGTGGCTGTTAAATCAGTCAGACGTGTGTCTGAGCGGGCGGCTCTGTCTATCTAGCCCCCGTTCTTTGGGATACACCAGAATAAGGTGGTGTTCCGCTTAAGCCGAACTTTCTGCCTAAGGTGGTGTTTTATGTTCATTGATTCAAGATTTTGTTCTTCCTTCTGTGCCTTATTCCTAGCAAGCTGAGGAAAGGGTTCTGCATTCCTTGAACAGGTGTTGGAAGTGTTTCCTCTATTCATACCTTTTCAAAAGTTTTATAAGGTTGACGTTAGAGCCTCAGCTCATGCTGCTCTTGGCCGCAAGGTATTGCAGGTGACAGTGTTTTAAACTGTCTGCTGTTGCCTTTTTTGTTGGGGATCCCACCCTACTTTATGGACACTGCTATTGGATGTCCCAAGTGTAAGTATTATATCTGGAGCAGGACGTACTGTATACTTAGAATAATACAATTCTGTGAAATACTCACCTGTAGAATTGGTATTATACGTATACAGTACGTCCTTCTCCACCCCACCCTGGTTTTTGCATTTTTCTGGATCCCCTGTATGGTGATCGTTATCATTGTTATCATTACCAGTTGTTTTTTGGTGGTTAAATTCTCCCGGCTTCTTGTTCACTGCTTTTCAATGCTGGGGATTTGTGGAAGGTCCCTCTGTATATGAAGGGCCGGGAGGAGCCTGTTTTTGCATGTCTGCAGTACACAGCGCCCTCTGGCGGGGGATAACCCAAGTGTAAGTATTATATCTGGAGCAGGACGTACTGTATACGTATAATACCAATTCTACAGGTGAGTATTTCACAGAATTGTATTTTTGGGTGGCTGTGTATGAAGCGCAGTTAAAGTGCACATTGAGAATAATGGGCATTTCTTTCTTGCATTGTACACCACATGCACCCACCTACAGTTTGCAACACAGAAGTGTGGCACCCAACTTCAGTATTAGGGCTGCAGGAGGGTGATCACCATCACCGTACTGGGGAAAGGCTAGCAGGTGAGCCTCATGCCGCTCTGACCAGTCCTGATCTGGGTTCTGTTAGGAAGCCCATGAAAGTAGACTGTAACCTTGAAGTATTTACTGATGCAGCTTTTAGAAGTATCATCGTGGTGCAGAGGTTGCAAATCAGATAGTGTTTTTTTTTCCTTTCCTTTTTATGACCTTATGGTCAGGAGATTCAGAGGTAAAGACTTTTGATAGAGGAGTGCGCATGCATGCGGAGCGGGGATGGCCGTGTAACCTCGCACTCCGTTAGAACCTGCTTCCCCGGCCCCCCACAGCCCGCAGCAGCAAGCGGTTTTCAGCCCCTGGACCTTGGGCAGGCCCCAGAACCTCCCTGCCAAGTTTGGGGCCGATCCACAGAGGTCACAAAATCGCCCTATCAGGTAGCAGGCGGAGGCGAACGGCCGCCATCTTGAATGCAGGCGCAGCCTGCGTTATCAGCCTGCCTCGTCTCTCCCCTGCAGAACCACCTATCCTGCTGGGTTCTTATGAGAGCCTCATTGGGACCCCACAGCTCCTGGTCCCGGCTGGTCGCCCGTACAGACAGAACCCTGGCCCCTGGGCCTCTTAGCAGCTCCCTGCTTCAGCTCTGGAGGGCTATGCAGGCCCATTTTATCCACGGCCGGCTGCTTGGGACGATCCCTTGGCCCCCTCTGCTCTCCTCTGGTTGCAGCTCCTCATCACCACGTCCAGCACATCAGGCAGCTCCAGAGCACTACGCCCTCTGCAGACCTCCGAACAGCAAGTAACTGCTTTTGATGTCCTCTTTGATATTGCTTACTATTAGCCCTTTAGCCTCCTTAAAGAGGAAGTGCTTTCATCTGTAACTTGATGAGTCTGGATATCCTGCTGACTCCCCCTTTAAAGCATAGCCTACACCTTCCACCTCGTGTACCTGCTTAAACTACTAACAAACCCCCATTGTGGGGTAACCCTCACCCCCTGCGGCCTTATTAAACTGCCTCACCTAATCCTTACAGTAAGGTCAAACCACCCTTCACAACTTAGATGGAGACTTCCACTCCCTCCCAAAGCGATCCTCAAGTTCCATCCGATTTACTGCCAGAGGATGAGTCCTGGATGGATGAGCCTCTCCACGGGTCTCCACAGAAATCCCAGCCGCCACCACTCGACAGATATGAAGTTATGCTTGAGAAAGCCCTCGAGCGATGGGCTCTTAATATTACGTCTCAGATTACCGTTAACCTCTCAGCGGAAATAAAGGATCTGGGCCAAAGAGTTGACGTCCTCGAACAACAGCCGGCGGCTCACAGTTCGGAGCTGGCCTCCATTGGGACGGATATAGAGGCCTTGAGAGAGGAGAATCTCACCCTGCATCACAAACTTGAGAACCGTTCCCGCAGGGCTAACATCAGAATCAGAGGTATACCTGAAACAGTCCTCGACCTACAATCCACAGTTACTGCCCTCTTCCAAGAGCTTGTCCTGGCTATCCCAATCGAGAGATTGGAATTTGACAGGATTCACCGCACCCTACAGAAGAAGAGAGCGGACAGCCTCCCGCGGGACGTGCTTGTGAAGCTTCATTTTTACCACACAAAAGAGCAGCTCATGGCAACCGCACGAGATCAAGGCACACTTAAATTCAAGAACTTTGACTACCAACTGTTAGCTGATATCTCCCCCCAAATCATCACAAGGCGGAGAGCTATGAAAGCCTCGCTCGAAATTCTACAAGCTAAAGGGATCAGATACAAATTGGGGTTCCCCTTTAAAATCTTTCTACTTATCTGACCAGCGGTTCGAGGCTACTACACCGCAAGAGCTGGAGGCAGCGCTAGTCGCGTCGGGATTGAACACAACCACAACTGCCCCAGTTCCACCCCCCCCCCCCCCGCAAAAGAAGCGGGCACTTTCATTCTCGCCGGTGCCTAAAGATAAACGAGGTCCACGGCGGAGCACTCCATCTATGAGCAAGTCAGCGAACGCTCTATCCCACAGGTTCAGTAAGCTGGCGCAAGGGATGGGGGATTAGATTCCCTGTGCAATATACTAGGGTTTTTGAACCGCACCCTGCTACTGCTACCCTGACAGTCCTAGTTTAATGTTATTGGGACTTTAGCCTTAATTCTATGTTTTATGGGACGTTTAATGTTGCTTGAACAATTCCCTTTTTTATGCAACCCCCTGGTTTTGATAGCAACTGTGATCTTCCTTGTGTGAATCTTGTTTTTAGTCGCGTATTCCTACTCTCATTGCAGAGAATGTTATTTGTGTTCTCTATTCACTGTTGCTAAATATTTTGCTCGCTCTCCACCGAGTTAGGAAGCATTTGACTCTGACCCCCTTTGAGGGTCAGCCAATTCACTAGTGTGTACCGGGGCCTTTGTATCAGAGTCCCTTCGCTGTTATAGCATTCCCCAGTGGAGTTGAGGATTCCTCAGCCCCAGTGGGAAATCTCACTTAGGGAGGTTCTTCTTCCTTCCCTGCATTTGAGTTAAAATGATATTTGTAGTTAAAATATTATTTGCAAGTTTTAATCCTCTGTTCTCTTTTTAATTTCTTCTCTTTCTTTCTTCTTGGGTGTCCTTTTTCCTCAAAGCGATAGTTCTTGAGAGGTCCAATAATGGCAGTTAAACTTGTATCGCTTAATGTACAGGGCCTAAATGTCCCCCAGAAAAGAGTTAAGGCCTTCCGCCAGATGAGAGCCGTACACGCTGATATTGTCTGCTTCCAAGAGACCCACTTCACTAAGAAGAATACTCCCAAATTCCTAAGCAATGATTACCCCCTCTTTTACACGGCTTCGGCTGATACCAAGTGGAGAGGTGTCCTTATTGCATTTAAGCGATCTCTTCCCTTCTCTTTGGAGCAGACAATAAGAGACCCCCAAGGTCGGTTCCTCATAGTCCTAAGCATGATTCATAACCAACCTGTTACAATTGCCACGTATTATGCCCCCAACCAGAATCGGAACGCTTTTCTAGAGAAGTTCCTGCGGACCCTAGATCCCTTGGTAAAGGGGTTTCTAATAGTTGCTGGTGACTCAAACCTAACTCTTTATCCTACCTTGGATAGACAATCGGCTGACCGACCCTCCGACGGGCCCAAAGATAGCTCTTCAGGAAAAGCGTTTCGTGCCCTCCTCAATCAATATAATTTAGTTGACACATGGAGGGAACTCCACCCCACTAGGATGGACTACACTTATTACTCCTATCTGCACAAGGTTTTTACCAGAATTGATTTTTTGCAGCTTCCCTCCTTGCCTCATATGACCCACTCCTCCATAGTCCCAATCGTCTGGTCAGACCACAACCTGGTCTCGGCTGAGTTGTCCTCCTTAACCCAAAGATCCCCCAAAAATCCTGGAAGCTCTATGACCCTATGCTATCTGATGAGTTGTTCCTCGAGCCACGTGCAAAGCGATCGAGGACTTCTACCTAGATAATATAGGGTCAGTGAACTTGGACGCCCTACTCTGGGAAGCGCATAACACGGTCATCCGAGGTCACTTTATCCAGGAATCTGCCCGGTGTAAGGCCCTATATAAGAAGCACTTCCAAACCTTACTGGACACGTACCACTTAGCCTCCTCTGCATACAAATCTCGTCCAACCAGACGCAATAGAATCTCATTAAATCAGGCCGGCGACCGACTCAACCTGTGCCTTTCTAACGAGGCTGAAGGTCAATTAAACCGGTCTAGGTTTAAGTGGTACCGTCTTAGCAATAAACCAAACACCCCTCTTGCCAGGAGACTTAGGGGGGTCACTTATAGAGCTAAACTTCTACGTGTGCGGACCTTAGACGGCACACTGTCTAGCAATCCAGCTAGAGTAGTAGCGACTTTTGGTAAACACCTTGAGGATCTTTACAAATCAAAGACTACACTAGATGTGCACCTTGCCGAGAACCTGCTAGGACAACTCCAGCTACCTTCCCTCCCCCTCGAGGCTAAGAATTCACTGGACAAGCCAGTTGAGCTCTCCGAAGTCCAGGAAGCCATCAACTCTCTAAAGATAGGGAAACAACCGGGTCCCGATGGATTTACTGCCCTCTATTATAAAAAATTCTCCCAGGTACTCTCCCCGCATCTAGTTCAGACATTCAATTCCCTTAGTAAAGGCGACTTATGGAGCACAGACACACTCACTGCGGCTGCCTGAATGATACCCAAGCCGAATGTTGACCCCACTCTCTGGTCCAACCATAGGCCCATCTCTCTATTGAACATAGATGTTAAGCTCCTAGCAAAGGTCCTTGCGACGCGTCTCAACAAGTTCGTCGTGTCTTTAATTTCTAAAGAGCAAGCAGGATTTGTCCCCCAGCACCAAGTGGGGGACAATATCCATAGGGCAATCAATCTGATACACCATGCTAGGAAGGAGGTGCGCCAGGCCATGCTATTAACTTTAGATAAAGCTTTTGATACAGTTGCCTGGGACTACCTTCAATTTATACTAAAAAAGTGGGGCCTGGGTTCCTCCTTTATTGCATGGATAGCCTCGTTATACTCCAATCCGGGGGCATTTGTTAGATAGTCTGGATATTCTTCTAATCGATTTATTCTTAGCAGGGGCACCAGACAGGGCTGTCCCCTTTCCCCTCTATTATTTGCTCTTGCCATAGAGCTCCTTTCCATGCTGCTACAGACTAACGCCAACATTACCGGAATAAGAATAGGGGCCTATGATCACAAGATTTCCTTATTTGCCGATGATATTTTGATGCTTGTATCTAATCCTATCACATCCCTCCCTAACCTGTTCCGCACTCTAGATGATTTTTCCAAGATGTCTGGCCTACAAATCAACACCTCAAAGTCCCAAGCTCTCTCTCTCTCCCAGAAAGGACGCTGGCCGTGCTCAAATCCTCCTTTGATTTTTCTTGGCAAGAGCGTCACATCAAATATTTAGGCGTTCATTTAACAGCTAACTAGGACTCCCTCTTTGCTGCTAACTACCCTGCTATGACTAAGGATCTTTGCGCCTCGTTATCCTCCTGGGCTAGGCTCCACCTTTCGTGGCTACGTAGGATAACGGCTGTGAAAATGACCTGGCTCCCTAAAATGCTCAACTTTTTTTTGAGTTTTACCAATACCAACCTCGGCCTCATTTATTAAAGGCCTCCAAGCCTCCTTAAATTCTTTCATTTGGGGGAAGCAAAAACCGCGAGTAAACCACGCAACACTTTACAGGCCTAAACAACAGGGAGGCCTAGGAGTTCCTAACATTTCGCTCTACTATTCGACTTGCCAGATCGCTCAAATGTCTGCCATTCATGCGATGGTGAGTAGGCCGCTGTGGGTGGACATCGAGCAGGTTAGCTGTTCTCCGGTAGATATTGCAAACTTGCTGTGGCTGCCCCCAACAGCTTACAAAGCTATTGATAACCCGGTCTTGAGCCACTCCCTCAGAATCTGAAAGGCAAATAGATTGAAAGGGAACCTCCTCTTGCCCAGTCTCCCCTGCTCTCTATATTGGGCAACCCTGAGTTCCCCCCGGCCTATCGGAAACCGGTGACCTTCTCCTGGTGGAAGGCACCAAACTTAATAAGGGTCAAAGACTTTGCCACATATAGGGGTCTACCAGCCTTTTCTGAGCTTCAGTCCCTTAGGGGTATTCCAAATAGTGAATACCTCCACTTTTCGCAAATTACTCATTATGTAGGCACTAAAATCCCGAAGGGGTTTGTACCAAGGCCCTCTTCACCCTTTGAGATCATTTGTGAATTGCAACCTCTTGGAAAAGGGATGGTGGCTGCGGTTTATAGGCTATTGTGTGAGGCGGAGGGGACACCCCTTCCATCCTACACAGCTAGGTGGGCAGATGACCTTGGTGTTAATCTCTCAGCCGAGGAATGGAGAGCAGCGTGGAAGAACTCATTTATTACGTTCTTGCACAGGTGCCCAAGAGGTTAACACATCTGGTCCCAGAAAGAATCCATAGATTCTGCCCAGCTTACCCATCGGATTGTTTTAGAGACTGTTGTAACCCAGGAACTTATATCCACATCTGGTGGGAATGTAGGGTAGTCAGACAGTTCTGGGCCAAGGTCTTTTACATTATAATGAAGGCTACAGGCCTGCATCTGACCCCCTCACCTCAACTGGCCCTTCTCAATCTTAAACCCCCTGGCTGCACCAGAACACAATTTTGAACTTATTAGGCATATTCTCACAGCTGCTAAACTGACCATAGCATGATCATGGAAGACCAGGTCCATCTCTAGCGGTAGTTTGATACCCCACATGAACAAGGTAATGTTCTTTGAAAAGATGGCTGCCTCAATGCAGGGAGATCTTACCCCCTTCCTGGCTATATGGGAGGGTTGGATCGCCCATTTTCATTCACAAGAATTGGACCGCTACCTCCTTACAATATAACCTCTCGTCATGCTCACTGCAAGTTGGTCGGTGCTTGGACACCCACCTCTCTTTTTCTTCCTCTCCCCTCCCCCTTTCTAGTCTTTCCCTCCCTCCCGCCCTGTATTTTCTGATCCATGTATAAGGTTAATATGAAGATAATAGCGATGTGTTCAGGTATACATTCAGATGGATGTTTATTTTTGTATCACAAACTCTACAGTATGTCGCAAATTGATGTATCTTCTTTATATCTTTAAATAAAAATATTGTTGAAAAAAAAAGACTTTTGATAGATTTGTCCCCTTCATATAACATGCTTTAATACCAGTGTTATGTGAAGAATAAATAACATGCTTGCTGTTTGTTTTGAATACTATGCACATTTTTCTTATCTACAGATGTTTGTTAAAGCTCTCTTTGACTACAATCCTATTGAGGATAAGGCAATTCCTTGTAAAGAAGCTGGTCTTTCCTTTAAAAAGGGAGATATCCTTCAGATCATGAGCCAAGATGATGCAACGTGGTGGCAGGCCAAACACGAATGTGATGCCAATCCTAGAGCTGGACTGATACCTTCCAAACAATTCCAGGAGAGGTTAGTAGCTCCAAAATTCAGCTTTTCTTTTATCCTCTTTCAACGCTCTGATTTTTTTTCTCGTATTTGTTCTTTTCCTTAATTTGGCCCATTCTCTTTACTTTCCCCCATATTTTTTTACTTTCCTTTCTTTTTGCAATGCTTTATTTGTTTTTGTTTGCTTTCCCCTGCATATTTATTTTCCTACTCTTTTTACCCTTTTTTTTATCTCCCTCCATCCAGCTGTCTTTCACTATATTAAACATATATAGTTTAATATATATAGTTGTTTGTTGTTTTTCTCATTGTTGTTCTCTATTTCCTGCTGTCACATGCTTTCTCAAATTCATGTTTTTTTTTCTCAGCCTATCTCTTTGCTTCACTCTCTCTCTTCTGTCAGTCTTTGTTCCTTCACCATCCTGTCTCCTTTCTCTTTTCCGGTATTTCATGTTTCTCCCTCTGTTTATCACCTTTGCCTCATCTCTTTCCCTGTCTGTTTTTTTCCTTTCTCTGCTCCCTTCTTTCTTTTCTTCTATATCTCCCCCCCCCCTTCTTTACAGAGGAATGAAATCAAAGATTCTCATTTTGTTCACTATTTCCAGGACATGCGCGGGCTGCAGCCCGTGCTCTATTCAGGAGTTTTACTGTGCCGCTGAGTGCTGCAAGTAAAGCTGAATGAGGACCCCCTGCTACCTTGCATACTTACGCCAGCCATTCACATTCTGGATGTCCCACAAAGAGGCAGACCACAGGCTCTAAAGACATATAGACTCTAGGCCAGTGATCACTCCTCTTAAAAGCAGAACAAAACCCAGCTGGGCCAGCCTTACTATGCATGGCAAACAGCTATGATTGGACGAGAGCCCGCACATGCACCGATGGACCAGGAAGAGGTGAGTTTGAAAAAGAGATCTGAGGAGTTTCACACAGTAGGGCACCTCGATTTGGGATGTCCTGGGTGCACGGTACAAAACCCCAGAAAAGTCAAATTCGGGTTATGCTATAAGTCATTGTTGTGCGGTTTGCTTTACTAGTATCTAGGGGTCATGACCGCCCAGTGATGAACTTAAAAACCCCTTCACAGATATTTCTGACTTCCTTGCTTGTCTGGCCAACTAATGACAGAAAACGATAGTGCTTGTTCTGTTCCAGTTTGGAATAAGACCATATGGAAAATAGCACATCACTATCGCAGGCCCATCAATGCAGTCTAAGTATTGTAACATTTTTTGGATCAGTTACAAAATGAAAGTAACGGTAACAAAACAAAACAAAAAAAAGGCTATGCTGCTGGTTTTACTTTGTTTCAAATCCCTGAAAGATTAGGTAGTACGTTTGTTTTTGCTTTATCTTCCAAGAGGCTTTGCAAAATAAAAATAAAGAAATAACAGAAGTCTTTTGCAAGATGTGTTTCATAAAAACCCCTAATCCTGTAATGGCGATGTCGAGTTCCATAGTTCTTGATGTCCTTTCTCTTTCAACTGCAGGAGATTTGCACTTAGGAAGCCAGTCGTCCTGACGCAGCCACAGAAAACCCCCAACAGAAAATCCTGTAAGTTTACTCAGAAGGCAAAAAGGATATCATACAGCGTTTATATCACTTTGTATACAGTATATTTTTTTATATTTTCCTTATGATGTTCTTGTAGCCATAAAGCTTTCTGTTATTCTGATTTCCGGACAGCAAGAAAATAACTTTATTTTATTGAATTTTGTCATTTTTGGTTTATTGTTAAAAAGCGTTTGTGTCTTTTTTATTTTTGGAAATATTTATATGACCTTATTACTTGTACACAGGGCACATGGATCAGGGTTGACACTTTGTCCCACCTCCAGACAGCTGTTACCTTACCTATAGCCGGGGTGTGACTGCACCAGGGCCCAAAAGATCAGAGGGGGCCCATCATTGGTCCTCCACCTTATTTATCAAATTTGTGCTTACTTGTCATGATTTGGATAAGGGAAGCACCATTCATCTCTGCTTTTTCAGTCATTAGTTGTCTAGCTGCATCCAATTGTGTTAAAAGACAGAAATAGTTTGTTGTATGAGATGTGAAAGAGCCCCATTTAATGTTCGCACCAGGACCCCATCAAATTTAGTTACACTACTGCCTATAGCCCAGATACCCTCTAATTCCCCTTTTAGCTCTGTATATATACCACAGTCTATCCCCCTCCTAAGCCAAAATAATGTCCCTCAATAAAAAAAGGTTATATATTATAATATTATAATATTTTCTCAAATATGGATATGAAAATCAGTCCATAGAAGACCAGTCAGCCCATGTACTCACAGAGCAGACAAACATAAATATTCTCCTTTATATTTTCTCAAACATGGAAACTAAATCAGCTCATAAATGACAAATGATAAATAAATGTCAGCCCAAATAACTTTTAATTTCTTTCCTTAACACCATTGGCTACCATCATGCAACTTTGTGGATCAACTAACAAAGGTTTCTGCTTTCATTTTCTCACACATTCTAAAAATATCTCCCTCTGTCTCAAATTCCCTTCCTTAACCCAGTTGACTACCGCCATGCAGATTCATTGATTAGCTGATAAACAAAAGTGGTCTCCTTTATGTTATCGCAGTTTTCAGCAGCTACGCCAAATTTGCCTGAGCTGCTGATTTTTTGTGGTTGTGTTTTTTGTTTTATTAGCTATATATGCACTTGAATCTAACCATACAAATGCCCGCATGATTAGGGGCTGTTGTGGCCTAGAGGTAAGGGGAGCGTACTTGTGACCAGAGGGTGGTATGTTCGAATCCCGGTCCTGGGACATGACTGAAGTGCTCTTGAGCAAGGCACCTAACACTGCTCCCCGGGCGCCGTAATTAGGGCAGCCCACTGCTCCGGGCATGTGTACAACTCATTGCACGGATGGGTTAAATGCACAAGCATACAATGACCATCTATGCATTAAAAAAAAAAAAGATACATATAAATATCTTCTCAGCCCAAATGAATACATCAAATCCACCAGACTATCAAGTTAAAATGATTGCTGCGATAATAATCTAAATAAATACTCTTTCAATGCCTTTCAGACCAGCACCATGCCTACAAAAAAACTTCAATCTACAAACTACATCTATATATTGAGTCCTAGACCCAAATAAAAACCTTCAAATTCCTGCCACATCATAGGAGACCCTTCTAGTATTGATATATGATTATTCCCTAATGTATAAAATCCCTGCAACCTAAAACTGCAATTCAGCTTAATAAAGCTCTACATATACACACTAGAGCAAAGATAACTTTTTAATTATATTCCAAGTATACAGCACGTCCTGCTCCAGAAGATTCCTTACACACAGGTAATACATCCACAAGATAGCGCTGGACTGCAGAAGCAGCTTGTGGCTCCTTCCGGCCCCATATAAGCCAGGGACTTCCCACAAATTCCCCAGTTCTTATCTGCAGTCTGGGCTGCGAAGAATAGAAGATGGCTCTTTATGCTGCGCAGGTAAGTGGGACTATTAGCCTGCGGCCCTGTAGGACTATTCCCACCCGTTCCGAACCCACTGCCTCCCAGCTTATGCTGCACTGGTTCGGGTGAAGGTAGACAGCACCGGGGTCTGGTGCTAAGGAGCGCTGCTCCAACCGCAGTCCCTGTCTTAAAGGGTAGGTGGTATAGGCCCGTGGTGAGCCTTATGGGATGTCCCTCGTGCTTTCTGGGGTCCTCTTATTCCCTGTCCTTGGTTGGGCCCGTCCTTTAGGTTGGCTGCTTTTCTACCTCCTCACTCTCCCTGGGGACATCTCCGGGGGGGGGGGGGGGGGGTTTGCTTCGGCAGTTAATGCTGGGTTGTAGATTGCCGTTGCATGTGTGTTTTTACTTAATGCCACCGCGCGCTTGTACTGACGGCGACATAGCCTTGGGGGCTGTCGCGCCATCATTGGCTGGCTCTATCACGTGGACGCGTTACGCGCTCTTCGGGGGGGCGGGCCTTGCAGATGACGTTTTCCGCGTCACCTCATCTGCGGCCCGCCCCTCGAGGTACATGTGGGCGCCATTTTGACTTCTGTGCTGCGTGGCTGTTCTCTACCTACCGCGGTCCGTAAGTGCCCCTTTGGGGTGGCCTCTTTTTGTGTTGATTTATTGAATTGTTTTGCTTATGGGGATGTCTGCTTATGTCTTTCAGGCAGGTCAAACTTTTTGTGGTTTCTCCCGGTCCTCTCCCCTTGATTTAGCGCTAATCCTTTATTGGAGGGCTATTGTACTTTGTATATCTCCCACTTCCCTAGCGGGCTCTTGGGGCATCCCGGGTTGCTATATTAGCGTTAATCCCATATTGGCCAGCGGTGCCACGTTAATCACCATATGGAGGCTTCTCAGGATAATGTGCTTGGGGGTTCCTTCGGGACAAGCCCGGCTGTGTATTGCGTGTGAGGTATCCCCTATAAGTGATGTCATGGTGTGTGTACCTTGCGCCCAGCAGGTGCTTGCGCTGCAGTCTGGGTTACCTGTGGCTGGGCCTGCGCCCCCTCTGGCTTCGCCTACCCCCCCCCCACGCTTACATCTGACTCCTAGTGGGGTGCATACCAGTGGGGAGTCTCAACCTGATTTGGCTGCACGGGTTGCCAGCATTGAAAGGCATATTTCTGTATCTGCCCCGCGTAAGGCTTCTGCTAAGAAGCGGCATTTATCACCCGCTTTTTTGCTCTTTCCAGTGGAGGCCGAGGAAATGTTTGACTTTCCTGGTTATACTCCCCTGGAGGAGGGGGAATTATTTTCTGATTCAAAATCATCTTAGGAACAGCCTAAGGTTTATGGGGATACTGGGTCTGGGGCTGACCTGTGGTCTTCAGATGACACTGACAGGCTTTTGGCTCATATTTTTGAGGTGCTCTGTATTTCCCCTCCTGCCGTGGCTCAGCAGCAGCAGGGTGAGCTTTTTCATACGGCTAGACCACGCTTTGAGTTTCCTGAACCGACTCACTTTAATAATCTGGTGCTCAAAGAATGGGAACGGCCTAGCAAGCTTCCTGGGGTGCCAAAGAGTTGGGATAAGAGGTATCCCTTTTCCTGCTGATGTGGTTAAGCGTTGGTCATGTCCTCCCGAAGTGGATGCACCTGTTCTGGGGCTGTCCAATACTTCCGTCATGCATTCCCCTGACACTACTACTCTGAAGGATGGTGAGGACCGGCGCATGGACCAGCTGTGTGGGGACCACGCTGCGCCCGGTTTGTGCTTCTGCCATTACAGCTGTTGCTATTAAAGGCTTGCTCAAGAGTTTCTTAGATGGGGCCTCTGATGACGCGGGAGGAGAAGTGTACGGTTCACTCCTGCTTTGCTATGAATATGTTGCATATGTTCTGTCTGCTATGGATGATACCATCAGAATGTGTGGGAGGACATCTGCTCTGCTGGTGACTATATGCCGCGCTGTCTGGCTGCGTCAGTGGGTAGCTGATAACGCTGCTAAGAAGGCTCTCACTGGCTTTCCCTTTAAGGGGCTGCACCTCTTTGGTGAACGCTTGGACTTGTTTGCTAAGGGTGGCAGGTTGCCTCAATGTAGGAGGCAGTCCCGGTGCTTTCAGGGTACAGGTGCCTTTCTCCCTTCCGGGGTTCCAGAATTGGGCGTGGAGCCTCCTTTGCTGGGGCCCGCTGAGATTTTTGGGGAAGGGGCAGAGGACGTGGCCGCCCCGGCCCCTCCTGGGGTCCCAAGCCTAAGTCCTCCCCCAAGCCCTCTCAGGCATGAAGGGGCGCCCTCACCCATCCGGGTGGGGGGATGGCTTCGGCTCTTTGCTCACGTCTGGAGGCTTCACGTCTGAGACCGGTGGATTCAGGAGGTAGTGTCCTCCGGTTACAAGATAGAGTTTGCAGCCTGGCCGCCCCCAAGATTCAAATCCCGGATGGCTCAAAACCCGCTGTCTGCTCAGGGTCTGTGCCTTGCTGTTCAAAACCTTTTGGAGTTGGGGGTCATCTGCCCGGTCCCTTTCAGGGAAAGGAGCAGAGGCTTCTATTCCAATATTTTCACTGTCTCCAAAAAGGATGGGTCCCTCAGACCCATCCTGGATTTGAAGCGTCTCAACAAGTTTGTCAGATTCAAGCATTTTCGCATGGAAACCCTGCGCTCTGCAGTGAATTCACTGCGCCCGGGCGACTTTGTGACATCTGTAGAGATCAAGGATGCTTACCTTCATGTTCCAATTTTTCCAGGTCATCAAAAATTTCTCAGGTTCGCTCTGGGAGATCAGCATTATCAGTTTGTAGCTTTGCCTTTCGGTCTTACCTCGGCTCCCAGGGTTTTCACCAAGGTACTGGCGGGAGTAATGGCTCTACTGAAATATCAGGGCATTCGCATCCTTCCTTACTTGGACGACATTCTCATCACTTCTCAGTCTTTCCAGCAGGCAGAGCTAGATACACAGAGGTTGGTGTCCACACTGGAGTCTTTCGGCTGGCTGATCAATCACCCCAAGTCTTCCCTGTCCCCGTCCTTGGTTAGGTCCCCCCTGGCATGACTCTGGATACGTCTCAGGTCAAGATCCTTCTCCCTCAGAAGGTGGAGTGTCTTCAAGCTCAGGCCCAGCTTCTTCTGTCTTGTCCTCATCCCTCCATATGGCAGGGGATGCAGCTGGTGGGCCTGATGGTGTCTTGCTTCGAGGCGGTTCCATACACTCAGTTTCATATGAGACCTCTTCAACTTCACCTCTTGTCAGTATGGGATCGGGACCCTGGGTCCCTGGATCAGGTGTTTGTTCTGTCCCCTTTGGCCAGGCGGTCTCTCTCGTGGTGGCTGGACTCAAGGAACCTGTTGGTGGGCAAATCCTTTCTGACCCCTTGCTGGGAGACAGTCACCACGGATGCCAGTCTGACCAGTTGGGGGGGCTTCTGGAAGTCTCTGCAATTCCAGGGTCAGTGGGGTCCTCAGGAGGCCCACACTCCTATCAACATTCTGGAACTAAGGGCGATAAGGTTGGTTCTCGCTCAATTGACTCCACACCTTCGGGGTCGGGCTGTTCAGGTCCGCTCGGACAACCAGACAGCGGTTGCCTACATCAATCATCAGGGAGGGACCTGGAGCAAGAGGGCCCTGAAGGAAGTGTCCCTGATTCTGTCCTGGGCGGAGGAGAATGTCCCCTGTCTCTCAGCTGTGTACATCCCGGGGGTGGAGAATCTGGAGGCAGATTCCCTCAGCAGGGGGATGTCTCGTCTGGGGGAGTGGTCCCTCAGCAGCAGGGTGTTTCACTCCCTGTGCCACCATTGGGGTTGGCCGAATGTGGATCTGTTTGCGTCCCGTCACAATCACAAGCTTCCAGTCTTTGTTTCTCTGTCCCAGGACCCTCTGGCTTTGGCCACGGATGCGCTAGCAATGTCTTGGAAGAGCTTTCAGCTCCTTTATGTGTGTCCTCCGTTCCCTCTGCTGGGCAGGGTGCTGCGCAAGATCTCCCAAGAAAGGGTGGCAACCATTCTGGTGGCCCCCCGTTGGCCAAGAAGAGTGTGGTTCGTAGACATCGTGCAGTAGATCAGTATGTCCTGCCCAAGGTTCCAGATCTGCTCACCCAAGGACAGCTACGGCATCCCAATTTACAAACGCTGGCTTTAACGGCCTGGCTGCTGAAACCTCTATCTTGATGGAAAAGGGGCTGCCTGCCTCTGTTGTTGATACCATGATTCAGGCTAGGAAGAAGTCCTCGTCATCCATCTACTATATAATATAGTAATATAGTAATTCTAAGGAGCAGGTTTTACATTCTCTCGATGTGGTTAGAACCCTGAAGTTCTATTTGGTGGCTACTGAACCTTTCAGGAAAACTGATGCTCTTTTTTTTCTCCCTTCTGGGCCTAAGAAGGGTTTACCTCCTGCTAAGTCCACCATCAGCAAGTGGATCCGTCAGGCTGTGATTCAAGCCTATTCTGCTAAGGGGAAGGAGCCTCCCTTCCGCCTTACTGCTCATTCTACTCATGCTATTGGTGCCACTTGGGCTTTTCAGCACCAAGCTTCTGTTGAGCAAGTTTGCAAGGCCGCTACTTGGTCTTCTGTTCATACTTTTTCTAAGTTTTACAATGTTGATATTCTTAGTTACCTCTTTATGGTGATTGTTCAGGTGTTCATTTGAATTATGGTTATTTTAGTTCTCCCGGCTTCTTGTTAACTGCTTGTCAATACTGGGGAATTTGTGGGAGGTCCCTGGCTTATATGGGGCCGGGAGGAGCCACAAGCTGCTTCTGCAGTCCAGCGCCATCTTGTGGATGTATTACCCATGTGTAAGGAATCTTCTGGAGCAGGACGTGCTGTATACTTATAATACCAATTCTACAGGTGAGTAATCACAGAATTGTATTTTTGTATTGTAACCTACCATGAAAAATGTGGATGTTTCCCTGCCCTTACAATATATTCCAGGAGTCCAAAATATCATGTTAGGCACTATGACCACATCCTATGGAATAAACCTAGCAGGGATCCAGAAAGGAATATCCTGATTTCTGTAATTAGAACTTTATAAACAACCTTGAATGTATGCGCTGCACCGCCACCATTGCAATGTCCATAAATGTGACTCGAAAACCACAATTGAGGCTATATATTCCCCCGTTTCACATATCTTCAAGCCTTTTATTCATCTGATTTCAACAGGTATACATATAGGCATTTTTTAAATTTAAGTTTGTTTTTTTTTACCTACAATGTGATTATGTTGATTTTATGCAAGTACAGTTATTGTAGTGACAGTGTTATGACGCAAGAATGCTTGCATGTATGTGTATGATAAAATGGAACATAACATTCTAGGTATTGAGAATGCCTCTGGCAAAATGTGTCTAGCTAGATTTAAAAGAGTATCATATGTTCTGGTGAAATCACAGTTAAATGAAATTTTTGAAGTTGTTATTGTCAAGCAATGTGAAAGTGGGGCAGATATAGCCACAATTAATTAACCTTTATACCTGGATCCAGCCTGCCTGCTCTGGTGCTGCATTTCTATCTCCAGGTTATTTCTTTTCCCCCCTGACACTGAAGGATCATGACGCCAGCCTTCTTGGATGAGGTGGTGTACTTGACATGCAGCCTGTCCAAGGGCAGATCAGCATCCTGGAGCTCAGAATGATTAGGCGGTCCCTGATTTATTACACAACTGTGTCTAGGTGGGGGTGTGGATGTTTCTATGATGCTTTCGAAGGTAAAGCAACTTGGTTCAGCCCTGTTGGTATAAACATTTTGGAGAGAGAACTTCAACTGTATAAGCATTATTGTAGTGGGACTTGGCTTCAAAACTTTTCCAAGAACTCTGCCTCTGTTGAGGTCTGGCAAATGTTCCATGAATGTATTTCACAAGAAGAAGAAGACTTGAACCGGGCATCCCCTGTCCCTAGGATAAAAGGCCTTTATGATCCCTTAGGAGGGGTTCTTTCGGAGTTACACTTTTTCCCCTCTGCCACTATTGTATGGGGTCTTGAAAAAGTTCAGGCACTTATAGACCCTCCTAGCCACTCCAGATTGACTACGAAGGCCTTGTTACATAGATCTGATAAACATGGCTATTAGCAGTGTCTGCTAAATAGATTGTATATCACAAGGTTTAATGCTGAGCTCCTACCCTGTTTCCCCGAAAATAAAAAAGGTCTTGTATTAATGTTTTGCTCCGAAAAAAAGGTGGTAGGGCTTATATTCTGTGGACATTTTGTTTTTCCATAAACAACAAATAGTTGGGCAGAGGGATGAGAGAGATAGATGGATGGATGGATGGATAGATAGATGATTATTTTTGTTTATATAGCGCCATCATCTTCCGTAGCGCTGTACAAAGTAGTAGTTACAGACAGGAAACATACAGTACATATAATATTACAAATGCAGTGTTATAGAGTTTACAATTAATAATCAGAATGCAAGCGAGCCCTGCCCTTGTGAGCTTACAGTCTAAAGGATGAGGTGTGGGGACAAGGGAGAAGAGAGATAGGATAGGTAGATAGCCACCCCATTTCTCCACAACAAGTGTCCCTGATGGAGGGGTGCAGCAGCAGCCCAGTGGCCCAATCCAACTGTTACTAGGGCTTATTTTCGGGGGTAAGGCTTATATTTTAAAGCATTTGTGAAAATGCTAATAAAAAAATTACACTGGGCTTATTTTCGGTAGGGCTTATATTCGAGGAAACACAGCAGTTTACAGGCACTGGCTTTTACATTATGGTGTTCAATCAGTGCAGCATATTCTGAAGGTAGTTTGTACTCTATAATAGAATAGCCATAACAACAATAATTTTTAATCTGTCAATCGTTTAAGTGCATTTTTGGATCAAACTCTATACATTTAAGGCTGGAACCCAGAACCAGGTAAACACTGCAATCCAGCATAGATCAAACTCCCAGAGAAAAACTCACATCCCAGTTACCCTCATTAACTTGGATTGTTATCTCTGTGACACATACCCTAAAGAGAGCGCAACCTCAAAGCTAGTTGTGACAAAGTTTCTAGTCACAAGGGCAACACTTTCATCTCATCCAATTATAAGCTTACGGTCGCTTATACCCCCAGGTTGCAGCACTCAAAACACCAGTCCGTATCCCAGCACTTGATAATTTTCTTACTGTTTCTATTTTTCACAAGTATTTGGGAGATATTGGGGTAAAAAGACCTCTAAAAAAGTAAATTTTCTTGGAATTTCCCAGAAGGCTTCAGGG
Source organism: Gastrophryne carolinensis (assembly GCA_027917425.1). Classification (NCBI taxonomy): domain Eukaryota; kingdom Metazoa; phylum Chordata; class Amphibia; order Anura; family Microhylidae; genus Gastrophryne; species Gastrophryne carolinensis. Next base: position 122,928,536 of record CM051239.1, read on the forward strand.
CCAGCACCTCCCGTGCTGCTGATCGTCCTCCAGCGGCTCCAGTTTGTAAAGCTGGAAGTTACACTTATGGGTTCCGGACTAAGCGCTCTACCTGTCTTGTGTTTTAGTCTGATTCAGCTGAGGTTTTGGAATGTTTATCTGGCAGTTTTTTAGCTGATGGGGAAGGGTCACTCCCCAAAATCAAGTTTCCTAGTCTGCAGTTGCCTAAAGGATTAGCTGCAATCCTCAGTTAGGTCCTAGCGACCCTTGGAGAGAAGGTGCTCCTGACAGTGGAAACTGTTTATCTCACTATCTCTAGATCTTGTTGGACTGCTGTATGGCCACAATTCTCACTTTCCTTCCTATAAGACACTGTAAAGGCAAAGTGTTTAACCCTTTAAGTGGCAGCCTACCTGGGGTTTTTGTCACCCTTTGTTGCCAGACCATTTCACGCTCCCCATGTTCAAATATGATTTTTAAAGGGATTTCCAGCGGTTTCCCAGGAAAATAATAGTTTTTTCTTTATTTTTTTTCACATATTTCACCCAAAAATATTGAGAATACACCTAAAAATGACAAACAAGACATTTCATGTTAAAGCCCAGACTATGCTGAAAAATAACAATATTTTTACAATTTGTAGTGTTTTTTTGTAATAAAAAATGTAAGTTTGTAAAAAAAAAAATCTTTTTGCGCGTGAAATCCCAATTTCTCCCGGTTACAGCGGTACCACATATGTATAGGTAGACACCCTTTCTTGCCCAGGAGACTCCCCCAAACTGAAACAGCCCTTTAGGGGATTTTCAGATAAAATACAACTGCGATATGGGCTATGCGCACCTTGCAGTTTTTCCAGAAAAACAACCCTTTACATTTGAAATACCCCCAACAAACTATATATTCTCTGGAAGTACACACCTCAAGCTTTCTAGGTGTACCAGGCTTGTTGATGTGGCCACAGTTTTCTGGAAGTAATCCCTCAATGTAATCTTTGGTTGCAAAGAGTTTCCCTAAAAAAAAAGGATAAAAAAGCAGAATCAAAGCCACATTTTCCTAAAAAAAAACTATATACAAACAAGAAAAAACAAGTTTAATCTGAAAAATTCTCTCACAAACAGAACGATACCCAACATGCATAGCTACTGTCAAGGGAAGAGTTGCCAAACACCCCAAAGTAAAGCATGTGCGTAACTGGAATTTTACTTGAAAATTTCAGCTCTGCAGACAAAGTGCGCACCTTGTGATTTTTCAGCCAAAACAATCCTTTACATTTGGACTATCCCCCATAAACCATATATTCCCTGAAAGTACAAATGTTAAGCTTTCTAAGCATACCCAGCTTGTTGTAGTGGGATCATCTTTCTATTCTTTGGTTGCGCAGGGTTTCCCTAAAAAATGTATAAAAAAGCTGAATAAAAAACACCTTTTCCTAAAATATAAATATGCAAACAAGAAAAAACAAGCTAAGTCTGAAAGCGCAAGGTCCCCTGAACAGAACAATACCCAACATGCATAGCTACTTTTAACCCTTTTAATTGCCAGCCTACTTGAGATTTTGTCATCCTCTGTTGACAGGTAATTTTTCCCCATTTTTTGCGCCATTTTTGCTGGAATTTTCAGGAAAATTATATATATATATTTTTTTAGAAAATTGCCTCCTTTATTTTAAATAAAAAATGTATTTTATTAAAGAAAACCATATTGCATGTGAAAGCCCTATTTCTACCGTTTAGAACGGTACCACATATTTATCGGTAGCCCCCGTTCCTGCCCAGGAGACCCGCCAAACTGAAACAAGTACTTAATAACATTTACAAATAAAATTCAACTACCATCCACACTACAAAGGGTTAAATCGAGAAAAAAAAATGACAGAGTCCCCCCTCCCGGGGGGGGATTTTTAAGGGTTTAAGTTTTTAAGGACCAGCTATGCAGGGCTTGTAGGAACAGGGCGCAGGGGCCAGCTTTTGTGGCCCCTGGCCTTGCAGGCTACAAGCCCGCATAGCCCATGGCCACGGGCTCTTCTGCCCCGCCCGGGCTTTGGGGAGGCAGGTAATGGGGGTGCCGGGGGTTAATGGCAAGTCACCCGCTAGCCGCAGGTGACTTGCCAGCCCCCAGCCTTGTGAACTGATATAGGGGTCTCATGGATCCCTTACCAGTTCACAAGGGGTTAAATGTAAAAAAAAAGAGACTTAAAGAGAGAAAATTATTATTAGCAATGACAGGTGACAGTCTGCTCGTGTGTTTGGAGGAAAGAGCCTGGGGAGGGGGGGGGGCGATCACAGCCCTCTCCCCCTCCCCACCTCTCTCCTCCAAGAACCCGAGCTGACTGATTCTGAGTCTTGGGTGCCGGTATTCAAAAGCCAGCTGCTGGTGATATCACAATAATGTCACCTGACCCCGCTAGCAGACGCGATCCAGGAAGTGGGGGGGGAGGGCGATTTCTGCCCTCTCCTCACCACGGAAGAGCGATCGGAGCCCCCCCAGTGAAGAGGAGACCCGTCGGGAGGCAGCGTGGCTACATGTAAGTAAATGTAATTTTTAATTTTTTTTTTCTTTACAGTTAGCAGCAGTTTTTTTAACTAGCAGGGAGGAAAGTCAGGCACGTAGATTCTACATGATTGGCACTTAAAGCGGACCTTCACTCTGAATAAGAGTCTATCTTATATGTTTCCCACACCCTGTACATACAGATTGTCCACATTAAAAATCATCCTACCTGCATCTACTGCATGTTATGAGCCTTTAAACATCCAAGATGGCGGCTTATGGAAGCCGCCATCTTATCAGGCAGCCTGCAAACAGGAAGTGCCTCCTGATTGTGCTGCTATGCATTCTGGGACTGCTGACCTTTACCTGACCCCAGCTCTGCTCTGTCAAAGAGTTTGGGCTTTTCATTAAATCACGCTGAAGGTCCGGTAGCGAGCCCGTAGAATCTACATGCTTGGCACTGAAAGGGTTAAAGCCTGTGCCCTACCTACCAACCAGAGAACTGATTTCTGTTTGTCCTATCTCTCAGAGGAGTATTGATAGGATGGTTTCTCGTCTCCTTTCAGCCATCTTCCCACTGCTTTTCTTATTGGACTCCGACATAAAATAGGAATGTTCCATTTCAGCATTTCACCAGCATTAGAAAAGTTTTCTTTTTTTTTTATTGTGGTCAGTGTTGCAATGAGCTCACATCAGTAGGGAGTGTTTTTTTTCTGTCACAATCCCCCCCTCTGTTCAACAAAAACTCCAGTTTTTTGGGGATGGGAAATGCATATAGTGGTTTTTCTTTCCCCTGATTATTAACCTGGGTGGGCTAGGGGGTTGTTTCTTCCTGTTTTGGGGCAACTAAAATGTATCTGGCTGACTGTCTCCTTGTGGCAGCAACTGTTTTTTATGTCCTCTCTTTCCTGGGATGTTGTCTAGTGAGCTTGTGCTCTGGCAGCTCTATGCATAGTGGGGTGTACAGCTTGTGATATGACTGAAGGCCATGTTACAGGAAGTGAATATATAGCTTTTAACACGTGCAGTTCCTAGTTGGTGTGGCTATAACCTAAAGGGACCTAAATAATAACAAGAAGCTTATCTAAACGCCTGTTCCATGTCCTGCAGCACGCTGTAGATGCTGCAGCATGTCTCCAAAGTGTGCCCTTTTATTTTTCTATTACCACGCTACAAATGTGTTTGCAGTGTGAGCAACTGGGAATAAAGAAGAAAAAGCCCCAAGTGTAGCTTTTATTTTAAAATATTTATACTTTAAGCTACACTACTTGAGCCAGCTACATGTAGACCTTGAATGCTGGATGGCTTTAGAGGGATATAGGATTCCCAATGTATTGTGCAGTATTTTGGAGTATTGAGTATATTTATTTTATGCTCTATTGAACAAATCCCATCTGCGCAAACAGGTAGAACACAGATTTTGGATAACCCTTTTATTATCTATCATGACTCCATCAAGGTGATCTTTTTTGTACTATAAAAATGCTCTGTGGAAGTAGTTTTCTTTGATTCCAAATTCCAACGCTCGTGTTTTTGTAAGTGATGAATGAATATCGCTGTGCTGCATTACAAGACATTCAGGGTCTAATAAGGATAAAATATGACCGATTTCATACATTTTATCGGGACAGCTGGTTTTGCTTTAAAGGAAGCTTATGTAAACCGATCTAAGTAACCACCCACTTAGGCTTCCACTACACTGGCAGCTTATTTAAAACTGCAATGGCAATCTCCTTAATCTAAAATCATTGTGCCTATTTTAATTAGTGATGGCAGTTAGTTTAAAGCCTGCCTTAACGGCCCCTCAGAGATGGACTCAGATTTACATTTCCACTGAGAGAAATTGGATTAAGGTGATTGCACTACCACACAATGTAGTCATGCACAAGGAGCTTTGACCACTAGTGAGTCATCAAGGAGTTGGCGCAAATCCACTCCGCATTGCAAGTGCCTTCATCTATAGACAAATTATGAGAAACATATCTTTGTTCATCCTTCTTTACAACCGCATCTTAAATTCTGGATATGGTAAAAACATACAGCCAAAGCTGCAGTCTGTGTTGGTTTACTCCAATTAATGTTTCCTCCTGGAACACTTACTGCATACATGTTTTGCTTACAGCACACAAACACAGGGTTAGACCTCTCTGGGGTCACCAAACCCCAAACGTAGGGATATATATGCCTCAGAAAAAGCGGACAGCATCTCTGTCATGCTTCACACACAGTTACAATGTTTTAAGCTTTTTGAGCAATGATGATTCATTAAAACTGATTTTTTTTTTACTCTCGAGAGAGAGAGATTACCAGAGGTTTAGGGGAGCAATTTACTAAGCTTTGATTTCAAGTTCTAACAACAGGCTGCTGTGCAGTGTCTCCAGGATTGCAGACTTGTTGATTAAGTTTTGTTCGGCTCATGGGTACAACAGTCCCTTCCCTGGCGATCGTTGGTTGTTCTTTCGAGGTCCAATATTTTTTTGCAATCTACAGTCACTAAATGTAATGGTCATAGAAACATTGCTCAAGACTAGAAAATCTTATTTGCCTAAGGTTTACCATAAATACTGGAAAGCATATTTTATTGTTGTGAAAATGTTTTTTACAAGGAGCTTCTCATGTATGTCCAAGCTAGTGAGTTCTTTTAGCATTACAACATGCACGATTTAAACATGTTGTATCATTATTATATCTACTATCGGTTATTTTTTCTGCAATCACTTCATTAAGAATAGTATAGAGATTCAGGCTCTTGTGATCATATCACTTTGACAACATTGTCTTTATAGACTAGCATTTTTACATTAACAAGAAAGTTATCCTGCCGTCTTTCTGTCCCAATCCTTCAAATTCAAAGGAAAGGATGTTACATCGACTTGATGTTGTTCAAGCTGCCAAGTTCTATCTTCACAGAACTAAAAGACTGATGCTCTGTTTGTTATGGTGGAAGACAGCAAAATAGTAGCTCCTGTTCCAAAATCATAATCAGTAAATGGATCAGAATAATCAAAGAGGCTTACATTTCAAGAAATAACCGCCTATAACAACTACAGATCATTTTACAAGAGTAGTATCCTTTTGGGAATTTAGACATTAGGAACACATTTGTAAAGTTAATGGGCTTCCACACACACTTATGTTTTAAAAAATATAAATTAGTGTAATCAGGTGTATCATTAGACCACAATTATGTAGGTAGCTGTACTGAAAAAATGTATTGTAAAATAGCTTTCTTTTATGACTTTTTTTTTGTTGCAGTCATATATTATGCCCACCCTATTTCTACCTGCTGTGGGACATCCCATTGTTAAATTTAGCAATTCTGAACACCTGCATGCTCTACAGAGGAAACATAATTAGCAGTACTTACCGTAAAAGTTTTTTTCTGCTTCTGTGGCCATTCCACATGCCCCTCCCTCAGTTTTTGGCTACATGTTTTTGTTGTTAAAGTAACCTTTTTTCTGTTCATGCCTTCTGGGATTAGTCTTATTAGTACTACTTGTAACTGCAAACTGTTACCATGAAAGGGGCTGTTGTGCACTGCACAACAACCCATCATTAGAATTGGAAATTCTGAACGCCTGCGTCCTCCACAGAAGCAGAAGAAATAACTTTTAAGAGTACTAAAAAATGTTTTTTTCCCTGGAAGTCCACTTTAAGTCAAACTGGAACAGCAATACTAGTGCATAGCAAACGTCAGTAGAAAAGAGGGGCGATTGAATGCTATGTCTTGCCACAGTACTTACAAAATTTACTGTGTACATTATTTCCAGTAATTGAGCCAGTTTACCTTCTCACAAAAGAATATGTTCACGCTCCCAACCTGTCACTATTCAGTGCATTCAAAAATGTTGTCTTTTTCTTCCTGGCTGGTCTAAGATGAGGAATCTGTTGAGTATGGTAGGTGAATGCTTTTGTTACAAATCTTTTTTTTTTCTCTGATGTTTTTAGCACATTTAATCATTTCCTTTTCCTTTCTTTCCCTTTTTTGCTCTCAGAGGAAATTGAAGGTACATGTACAAGAGTTTCTTTAGGCAACATGTGTTCAAAAACTAATTTGATATAGTTGAAAAGCGAATATGATGATGTAGACTTTCCATATTACAACCGCTATCTGCTCTGTCCTGTATTGTTCTTGTATAGTTACAGTGACGCCTTTTCATAAGATTTACATTTTATTTTACCCTTCTGGGGAATATTTGTTCTGCTCTGGTTTTATTTATTGTGTTCGTATGCGTATTTTGTGTATGTGTGTGTACTTTATGTGATAGTTATTAAAGTGGACTGTTAGACTGTACCCATGGGGGTAATCATATTGTGGGCTAACCAGTACTCTACATTCTGTAGGTGGGTCATAAAGGCATGTGCAAATGTAATCTACCCCCACCCACTAGAAGTTTTTAGTGGTTTGTTTCATTTTTTCCCTATATTACATCCCATGATGTAAATTACATTTTATGATGCGTGTCTTTTTATCAATTTATTAGAGGACACCATTTTTCTAATTTAGTACAAATGAAAGAACCTGTCCAACAGAAAAAACTATAATCCTCTTTAATCCCCTGCAGCAAATAGCCCTTGGTACAGACGTTCTGCCTTCAGTTATCTGGATCTTCATGCACAACCTCATCCATGGTCAGGTGGCTGTCCATGGTTTGAAAGCACAATAAGATCAGGCGGATGCTTTTTGTTAGGGAGGAGGTGGCTTTACTTTTTTTTACGTTTGCCTGAATATTAGCTTTAGGACCTGCCAAAGTACTGTAATTCAAATCGTATGATGCTGAATATTAGCTGAGCATGTCATGTCCATTTTCCTAGTGGCCATAGCTATAGGCAACTGTAAAACAGCTTGGAAACTCAGGACTACCAACCCTGCAAACCTTTAAACTTGTAGATTAATGGTGATGCCCCTAGCAATCCCAAGGGATTTGCAGAGAAGTGAAGCGCACAATAATTAAATTTGATTTTGCCCCTTCCAGATTATTTCCTAACTCGGTGATTGCATACTTGGCAGGTCTCATTTACAGTTCAACTACATTTGATGAAGCCCTTTCCACTTACGTCATACTGGGTCCCAGATAATCTGTAACTATTAGTATGTAAACATACAAACATTGGTTAAGCCTATTATATGGCTGCCTGCCTTGTTTTACAGGAAAATGTCCACTTTAATAAGCATTAAACTCCGCAAGAGTGCTTTATTGTTTTTTGTCATCAGTGACAAACAAGCAGATACCTTATTTGTTTCTGTTCAATTTAGCACAAAATGAAAAAAAAACGGGTGGAGATTTTTAACTGTCATGAAGTGTAAAGAAACTGAGTTTGTTTTAAAACCACCATTTAAATCATTTGGGGTCGTTTCTCATTTTTCAACTTGTCTGTCATGATGCATAAGGCTAAAGCACTTGCCAGTTTCTTTCAATACTATTTTGTTATGTTATAGCTTTTATTTTGGGTTGTAGATCTTACAGTACACCACAAAAAAGGATGCAAATAGTTTGCTTGAAATAAATTACTTAGGCTGCAACTCCAGTTTTTTCCCCACTGCATAGAGGCATACATTTATATTCTATCAAATATTAAATGGAGCACTACCTCCTAAAGGGTGCCTTTAGTAAGCACTAAGCTTGTTTAACAGTTTAATAAAGCTTCCTTGGGTTTAGTTGAAGAACAGCTAGAACACCGATAAATTACTGCTTTAGCTTACCATTCACAACCTAAAAAACTTTACATATGGCTGTTTCAACAAATTATTTTGTTCTCTGACGATAATAGTACAGTAGCAATAATCCTGCATGTCCTATTGATGACAAGCTATTGATTGACCCTAAGCAATAAATTGGCAATTTAGGAAACAATCTGTTACATATTGATGGCCATGTTTAACAGACTGTTGAGTTATCTGTTCAAAAATAGAAAAATTATATTGCTATACATTTTGCGATTGAGAACTGTCATCAAGGTATGGCAGCTTTAATGTTTAAAGGCAGGGAAATCAAAGACACATTAGTACTGAGGGGGGGTATAATTATTTTGCTATCTACTCCACAGAATTCCAAGTTTAGTGGGAACAGGGCAGTACGCTTAGGAAGAAAAGCTCAGATGGTCCTTCAGAAAATGGCATCCAAACCAACTGGTTGTGGTTAAATAGGGCCTTGAAGCAATTACCTTGCATTTGTTTTTTTCAGCATCTATGGCTTTGTATTGTTTGGAACAGTTTCCAAACCCATTTCTTTTTATATCTATCACATGATTACATAGTTAGCTAACTGCTCTCTCCACACTTTCATACATAATCTAGTTTTTCTTCCTGAGAAAAAAATTGCAAAACCTTTTTTGTTTTCCATAAGCCAAGAATCCCGTGATTTTGGGTAACACCGAAATATTTAATCCTCCTCGCACCCCCTTTCTTCACTGCACCCCCTTACATATACATTAGTAATCTTCAGTCTCAAGTATAGGTCTGCTTAACATCTCTGCTAGAGATGCACATAAATGACCAATGAGCATCACTGTTGTCCTTGTTTTATTCACAATACTAGGGTATCCTACTGTCTTGAAACCATCAGATCTTTTAAAAACAAATAACATTCAAAGGGTATATATATATATTCTAAGTATGTCACACACCCCGCTTCAAAACATTCATTACATGTGGGTTATACTGACCTGTAGATGGCGATCTTGCAGAGATGTAAAGGAAAAAAGAGAGGCTCTCCCGGTCCGTAAATACCTGGAACCTCCCACTCATTACCCAGTCTTTCATCTCTGCAAACGGCGAGCAAGTCAGAAGATGATGTCTCCTCCTTGCACAGGGGGACTTCAGGTAGCCGGGATGACCCCCGGCCCGCTATTTTATCTATTTCTGCCCGGATCCCTTTTAGTTTTACCCTGCCTCCCAGCCTAGGCTGCTGGTCCGGGCGAGGGTAGATGACACCCTAGGTGCTTAGGAGCTAAAGCTCCACCGTGAGACCCTATACTAAAGGGTAGGCGGTTAACCGGGTTAGTGACCCCGGTTTTGGGATGCCCTGTTCCTTGGCCTTCCACCCTGGTGGTTTTCTCCCCTCTTGCGGATGCCCTTCTCCTTAGAGGGGGGGCGACCCGTCTCCCGCAATGTTAGTTAGCTTTATTTTTTATTATTATGACTTGTGTGTGTTGTGGTTTGTTTTTGCTGACCGGCGCCGCGGCTGCTGCGATCGTCGCGGCACCGGCCGTTGCGAGCAGCTGGTGTTGGGGGAGCTTCTCCCTTCCAGTGCGGTGGTTGAGGGGGGCTGGGCCGGGTGTTCGGCGCAATGCCGCGGCCCGCCCCCGTGTGGCTGGCGCCGCTGCGGAGCCCGGCCACTGGCTGGGAACCGTGCTGTGTGGAGAAGGGTGGGCGGAGCAGGGCGCGGCGCGCTGGCCACGCCCCCTTCTCCTCTCTGTCCTCTCCTCTCAGTATCGTGGGATCAGCATAGGACGCCATTGCAGCGCTGTGAGTGGCCCTGTGGGCCTTCTTTAATTGCTGATGTGTGTTGTTATTTGTGTATATATTTTTATATGTTTTACATATGAAGGCTGGTGATGCTGAAAGGGACTATTCTTGTGTCTTCCAGGTGGACCTACATTGATTATTAAGGGGGTTCTCCCGGTCCTAGGGTCCCTGGGTTCAATTGGGCTTATATGTAAATCCTCCCACTTGGGACATTAAAGGGGCATCCCGGGTTGCTTATATGCGTAATTCCCTTGGTCATTGCGACTACCTATAAGATCACCGTATGGAGGCGTCCCCGGATACTGGGCTTTGGCTCCCCTCGGGGCAATCCCGGCAGTGTATGGGGTGTGGGGTATCCCTTACGGGGGATGATGTGTTTCTTTGTATACCATGTGCGCAGCAGACTATTACGTGGCAGTCCAGACCCCAGGCATCTGGTTCAGCGCCGCCGGTCTCTTCTCCTACCCCTCCCCGACTGATCCGTGCCCCATGTGACGTTGTCATGGGTGGGGAGTCGCAATCTGAGGTGTGTGCCAGATTGGCCAATCTTGAGAAATTATTATTTTCTAGCGCTGTTGCCAGAAAGTCCCCGGCTAAGAGAAAGCACTTGTCTCCGGCCAGGCCGGCTTTTGACTTTGATGAGTTTGATTCTCTGGCCTGGTCCGATTACTCCCCGCTAGAGGAAGGGGAGCTATTTGAGGAGTCGGATGATTCTGACGATCAGCAGTTTGTTGGCGCTGATACCGAGCGAGGTCAGGGGGATTCCTTGGATACCCCTAAGGTTCTGGCTCAGATGTTTGAGGTTCTGGCTATTTCTCTTCCTGAGGCGGCTCCTCCGCAAAAAGGGGAGTTTTTCGAGGAGTCTAAGCCGCCCTTGGAATTCCCTAATCAAAGGCATTTTGATGGCATTATTACTAAGGAATGGGAGAGGCCTACTCGGCTCCCAGGTGTTCCTCCGGGTTGGGATAAGAAATATCCCTTTCCGTTGGATGCAGTGAAGCGTTGGTCGTCCCCTCTCGAGGTGGATGCCCCGGTTTTGGGGTTGTCCAACACCGCTATTTTGAATTCTCCTGATTGTTCCACTCTTAAAGATGGTGAGGATAAACCCATTGACCAGATGGCTTGTCATGGTTTTGCCAGTGTCGGGTCGGCCTTGCGGCCTGTTTGTGCTTCGGCGCTTTTAGTGGTAGCTACCAGGTCGGTTGTTAGGGACTTGTTGACTACTTCCAGGCTTGATCCGGCTAGTGATGAGTTCATTGCTCTTAAACGGTGTGAAGTGTTTTTGTCATTTGTACTAGCCGCCTTGGATGACACATTGGTGATGTGTAGCAGAATGTCGGCCCTGCTTGTGGCTATTCGGCGTTCGGTTTGGTTGTGCCAGTGGGCGGCTGATTTTGTGTCGCTTACAGCCCTTCCCTTTGTGGGGTTGCGGCTCTTTGGAGAAAAATTGGATTCGGTCGCCAAAGGCGGTAAGTTACCTCAGCGAAGGAAGCAATGTCGTTCCTTTCAGGGGGCTGCTTCCTTTACCCCTTCCTTTCATGGGGCCAGAGCTGGCAGAGGATTGGCTTTCTCCTCATCCAGAGGTGATTCCTGGAACAGGGGCAGGGGTCGTGCCCGTCCAGGACACAGTTGGGGCTCTAAGCCCAAAGCCGCTGCCAAGCCAGCTCGGCAATGAGGAGGCGCCCTCACCCTTGTGGGTGGGGGGACGGCTGTGACACTTCTCCCAGGTCTGAGACCAGGAGGTCTCGGACAGATGGATTCGGGAAGTGGTGTCTTCCGGCTACAAGCTGGAGTTCGAGATCCGGCCCCCTCCCAGATTCTTCAGGTCTCGGGTGCCTTCGGATCCTCTGGCCGCGCAGGGGCTCCGGGCGGCGGTAAAAAATCTTCTGGACATTTGCCCGGTGCCTCCCTCGGACCGAGGCCGGGGTTTTTATTCCAATCTGTTCACGGTGCCCAAGAAGGACGTCTCTCTTCGGCCCATCCTGGATCTGAAGATCCTCAACAGGTTCGTCCATCCCCGGAAGTTCCGCTTGGAAACGCTGCGTTCAGCCATCTACTCTCTTCGTCAGGGGGACTTCATGACGTCCATAGACATCAAGGATGCTTATCTGCATGTTCCGATCTTTCCGGTGCACCAGAGATTTCTCAGGTTCGTGGTGGAAGATCGGCATTTTCAGTTTGTGGCCCTTCCTTTCGGCCTTACCTCGGCTCCAAGGGTTTTCACCAAGGTGCTGGCAGGGGTGATGGCTCTCCTCAGAGCCCAGGGTATCCGCATCGTGCCATATCTGAACGATCTTCTCATTATGGCGTCTTCCTTCAGCCAAGCGGAGTTAGACACCAGGACTGTGGTATCCACTCTGGAGAGATTCGCTTGGGTGATCAACTACCCCAAGTCCTCCCTTTCTCCGTCCAGGGTGGTGTCTTTTCTGGGAATGTCCCTGGATACTTCTCAGACCAGGGTGTTTCTTCCTCGGTCCAAGGTTCTTTTGATTCAGGAATTGGCTCGGCTTCTCCTGTCCATCCCTCGTCCGGCCATCTGGTGGGATTGATGGTGGCTTTCTTTGAGGTGGTTCCTTTTTGCTCAGTTTCACACACGGACACTCCAGCTCCATCTGTTGGCGGCCTGGGACAGGTCTCCGCTGTCGTTGGATCAGTCTTTTCTGATGTCCCCCCGGGTTCGGCGTTCCCTTCAGTGGTGGCTGGATCCAATAAATCTGTCGAGGGGCAGATCCTTTCTGACTCCTTGTTGGGAAACGGTCACCACGGATGCCAGCCTGTCAGGATGGGGGGGTTTCTGGAAGGATCGTCTGTTTCAGGGTCTGTGAGGGCCTCAGGAGGCTCACGAGCCCATCAATGTTCTGGAACTGAGAGCCATCAGGTTGGTTCTGTTTCACTTGACTCATCAGTTACAGGGCTTGCCGGTTCAGGTTCGGTCGGACAATCGGTCGGCAGTCGCCTACATCAATCACCAGGGAGGGACTCACAGCAGCAGTGCCCTCAGGGAAGTGTCTTTGATTCTGCCCTGGGCGGAGAGACATGTCCCGTGCATTTCGGCAGTTTACATTCCGGGAGTGGAGAACACGGAGGCGGACTCCCTGAGCAGGTTCTCATCTCCCCGGGGGGAATGGTCTCTCAGTCCCAAGGTGTTTCGCTCGATTTGCCTCAGGTGAGGGTCTCCGGAGGTGGACCTCTTTGCTTCTCGGCACAATCACAAGCTTCCGGCATTTGTCTCTCTCTCGCGGGATCCGCTGGCTCTGGCAGTGGATGCGATGTCTCTGAACTAGAGGGATCTGGGGTTTCTGTACCTGTTCCCTCCGTTTCCCATGGTGGGCAAGGTGGTGTGCAAGCTGGCCCTAGAGGGGGTGACTGCAATCCTGGTGGCTCCAAGATGGCCAAGGCAGGTTTGGTTCGCAGACGTTGTGCAGTTGGCAGTGGATCAGTTCGCTCTGCCCCTTCTGCCGGATCTGCTCACTCAGGGTCAACTACTTTACCCCAATTTACCTGGCTTTGACGGCGTGGCTGCTGAAACCTCCATCTTGAAAGAGGAAGGTCTTTCCGATGCTGTGATTCGGACTCTTGTTAGCGCTAGGAAGCGGTCTTCCTCTACCATCTACTATAGGACTTGGAGGTCTTATATTGATTGGTGTGAGGTCAGGGCCTTGCCTTGTAGGGTGTTTTCTATCCCCAGGATTTTGGAGTTTCTGCAATATGGTCTGGACTTGGGGCTCCAGCTTAGTACGCTGAAAGGGCAGGTTTCTGCCCTGGCGGTTTTCTTTCAAAGGTCTTTTGCTCTTCATCCTTTGGTTAAGACTTTTTTCCAGGGGGTTACGCATGTGCGGCCTCCTAGGAAGCCTTTGCTCCCAGTTTTGGATTTGAATTTGGTTCTTTCTGCTCTTCAGGGTCCTCCTTTTGAGCCTTTGCATGATATTGCATTGTCTTCACTTACGCAGAAGGTTGCATTTTTGGTTGCTATCACTTCTGTTCGGCGTGTCTCTGAGTTGGCGGCTTTGTCCATTCAGGCCCCGTACTTTGAGAGGCATCAGGACAAGGTTGTTTTCCAATTCAAGCTCCTAAGGTGGTTTCTGCTTTTCATCTTAATCAGGACATTGTTCTGCCCTCCTTGTGTCCTAAGCCCAGCAATGACAAGGAGAGGGTCTTGCATTCCTTGGATGTGGTTCGCTGTGTGAAGTACTATTTGGTGGTTACTTCTTCCTTTCGTAAGACGGATGCTTTTTTTGTGGTGCCCTCCGGGCCCAGGGAAGGTTTGGCGCTCGCCAAGTCTTCCATTAGTAAATGGATTCGTCGGGCCGTTGTTGGGGCCTATTCTGCCAAGGGGAAGGTTCCCCCTTTTCGTGTTACTGCTCATTCTACTTGTGCTGTTGGGGCTTCCTGGGCTTTCCGGCACCAGGCCTCTGTTGAACAAGTTTGTAAGGCTGCTACTTGGTCTTCTGTTCACAATTTTTCGAAGTTTTACAAGGTTGATGTGCGGGCCTTAGCGGATACTGTTTTTGGCCGCAAAGTTCTGCAAGCTGCAGTGGTTTAAGTTGTGCTTTATTGCCTTGTTTGGATCCCCGCCCATTATGGACACTGCTATTGGATGTCCCACATGTAATTAATGTTTTGAAGCGGGGTGTGTGACATACTTAGAATAATAACCTGTAAAATGGGTATTATAAGTATGTCACACACCCCGCTTCACCCTGCCCTTTTGTATTCTGGATCCTTTATATGGTGAACTTTTCGTTGTTATGGTTTATATTTGGCTCTTCCTGGTCCCTTACCGCACTGCTGTCCTTATACTGGGTAATGAGTGGGAGGTCCCAGGTATTTATGGACCGGGAGGGGCTCTCTTTTTTCCTTTACATCTCTGCAAGATCGCCATCTACAGGTCAGTATAACCCACATGTAATGAATGTTTTGAAGCAGGGTGTGTGACATACTTATAATACCCATTTTACAGGTGAGTATTCACAAAATGGTATTTTATGTATTTATGGCCACAGCATGAATCCATCTAAAATATGGCCTACGTGGTGCCACTCAACTTGTGCCCACTGGTCTCCGATAGAGGTATTTTAGAACAGTTTGGCAAAATGACAAAACTACAAAAAAGAGTTCACAGGCTGAGACTGCAGGGACCTGATTTCATGATATGACTAAGTTAAAAGCACACGCTAATAATAACCCTGTTTAGCTAGCAGTTAAGAGCTGAGTTACATGCTCAAAAAAACACCTGTAATTTAATAGTAAACCATCCATAATGAATGACAATAGAAGAGATAGATAATACCCATCAAATTGGTTTGTCTGTTGCTACAGTAGCTGGTGCTGCTTCCTCTCATACCCATACCAGGGCAGCCTCTTCACCGCAGTTTAACATCTAGTTTGAGAGTTTAAAGGTGAGGTATTTTTTTTTATTTATTATTTTTGATCAGAGATGAGTTACCTGTTGGTTTCCACATGCACTGAAGCCTCTTTTTACATGCTAAGCCTTCCTGATGACAGATTTACTTTAAGGACCCAGTTGTAGGCATTAGTGTGCCTTAAACCAATATAAAATATTGCCCTTTAATACTGCCCATTCCAAATATTTCTTTATGCCCTGAAGTCTCATAACAGGCAATGGAAACCAGATGACTTTTTTCTCCTTCTGCTAATATCACAATAAACCTCTCTATTATGGCTTCATTAGAGTGACATGTAACTATGGAAAGAGCAAGATTTGTGATCATTTAGGGGGTGGGTCAAGGTTGTGGCTGATACAGTAGCTCATTTCAACTGGGGTACTACAACAAAAATAATTTGATCAGCGTTCAGTTTAAAGAATGGATGGGCACTCAGGAAAGGTTACCACATTATCAAGAGCTGCATTCAGCCTTAAAGCCGACCTACAAGGCCAATGGCTCTATTTTCAATTCCATTCAAACTCTAAATTGACTATTGAAATTGAAAACCTACTAGCTGGTCTGCAGTAGCTAAACTATTCCCATGTCAGAAGCTGGGTCCTGAGGTTTTTGCCTCTGCAGGTAATCAGGTGGGATTTGGTCACCAATCTGTATTTGAATTAATTTCCTAGATTCCCCCTTCATGTCAATTTAGCCTTTGTTCCCTCAAAGCTATCAGCCTTATGATATAAAAGGAAAAGGATCTGCAACTTTATTTGACATTCAGAGCAGGGAAGGCTTTTGGTGAAGCTGAGTATTAGAAGATCTGCAAGAAGCAGAGGCTGGCTTTTCATGTAATGGGGTATGATGGATAGACCAACTTTAAAGATGCTCATTGTCTATATTCTCTATTCATTTCATCCAAAGAAATTTGCTTTAATAAAAAAAAAGTTGTGCAGCTTAATATAGTTTGTAGCCTCCTTCTAACTTGTGATTGATTTTTTTTCTTAGACCCTCGCTCTCCGCTATTCCTTTGAGATTATAGACTTAAAATGTAAAATCAGCATAAAAAACATTATTTTCCTTTACTCCCTTTACTCAAGTTCTCTCTTAGCCTGAATAAACTGGTGTTGCCATTGTGTATATTCCATGTTACTGAATGCTTACATGACTTAACATTGGAGCCAGCCAGTATATTAACCATAAAACTGAACAAAGGAAAATGAATCCCCCAGCAGGATTTCTAGCAGGGAAAAACAGAGCGAGGAAATTATAGGCAGCCTGAAAAACAAAAGTAACCTCAAATCACTTGAAGCGCTGAGGTCATGTTTATATCAAACAATTAAATAAATCACTTCCCTTCCTCCAAGACTGGTAAATGTTCAGTCTCTGCATGTATTTTAGTTAAAAAAAAAAAAAAAAAAATCTCTATCTGGATGTCTGGTAAAGTGGAATTTGGGGTGGTATAGTGATAAAAGGGTGCCTGCCCCACCTCCAAATGGCTGGAGTGAAAGGCCTGTGACTAGCATTAAAGCAATTTAAACCATCACCTACTTAGAAAAATAGTAATACTCTTCCACATTTGACATCTGACTGCTTCATCAAGCTACAAAGCTGTGGGCTTTACAGCACTTGAACGAGGGCTGCCCCCCCCCCCCCCCCCGCAGCAGACCAACACCCATGTTTTGTAAAATGGGTGTTGGTCCTGTTTAAGCCAGTGCAACTGTATTTTACCTGTGTATGCAACTAACTTATTATCACAGTGCCAATTCTATTTACCACTTTGGATGTTTTCATGTTTTATTGCCAAAGAACATTGACTTCCCGTGAGTTTTCTTGAGTCCTTCTACACTGATCAGCAGAATTAGATGCAAGCCAGATGACAAGGATTAAAAAAACACCATATCACTGGTAGCGTGAAAACACCTGTACTGTAAAGCCAGGTCCAACGGTTACTCCTCAAGGGCTGATGTTTCCACATTGGACTATTACCAGGAGCTAGATGATGTGGTGCTGGCAATTGGGCCAAGTGTAACCTGCAAGTGTTCCATGGTGCATGCTGGTCTACACCATGCTCCACCTAGAAATCCCACTGGTTAGCAGTGAAGTATATTTTGAAGCAGCAACAGAGCTCACTTAAAATTCAAGGTCTACAGTTAATTTTGAAGGTGAATTTACTGACTTAAATGGAGTGGGAATTATGCGCTTTTCTTTTCTCTTTGTATATTTATAAGGCAGGGTATCTGGTGGTACTCAAGGCCACCAGGGGTGAAAAGTTGGGGGACATGAAGCACTGTATATAACCCGCTGCTTCAATTGGATGCTCTATATGGCCAAGGTGACCAGCTGCAGGTATGGAGCATGTTGGGGTTATGGTACTGCTACCAAAGGAGCTTTTGGCTTTGGGCCACGTTGAGTGCATATGCAGTAGTTCTTTGGAGCAGACCTCCAGGGAAGTTTGTGAATGATGGTACTGTGGTAATTAAAGTGATTGTCAAGTAAAAAAAAATCAGTAGCACCTTTCATTGATTGGCTCCCGCACGGTCGTTCCTCTCCTTTCTGCCTTCTTACCTAGGAAAATCACTTCCTCATTCTGGTTTCCATCCCGTCCCGCTGATGTGGTACACCAATCAATTTTCTGGGGAACTAAGAATGGAAACACCCACCACTCCTTGCCCAGATGTCCTGAGGGGCTGCCTCTCTCTCCACCTATGAAACTCTGCCCTCCTCTGTGTGCTAATATCACATCACTCATTTTATTCCAAGTATGCATCACACCCTGCTCCAGTAATGAGTCATTAAGTCCACAAGAGGGCACTTTACTGCAGAGATGGCAAAAAAGAGGCCCCTCCCGGTCCACATATACCCGGGACCTCCCACTAATTTCCCAGTTTAGTGTCTGCAGTCGGCGTCGATGGCTCTCTCTCTCTCCTTGCAGGTAAGCGGAGCTACACAGCTACGGTCCTTTTGTCCTATTTCCACCCGGACCATTTTAAGTGCCTCCCAGCTACGGCTGCATGGTCCGGGTGATGGTAGGCAGCACTGTGACAGACTCTCTGCCCTTTGGACTTTACAAAGGTTCATTACTTTCTTTTTCTAAAGCATGTTACAGACTGCCATTGTGTTGATTGATTACGTTATTCATTGTTCTGACTGCCATTGTATTGATTGATTACGTCACAGATAATGGCATTGTTCTGATTGAGTGTATTACAGACTATTGTGTTGCTGATTGCGTCACTGGCAGAGTTGAGGGATTGTGTGCCCTGCTCCCATTGGTCCGTGTGTTTGTCATGCAGTCTTCCATCAGGTCCACGGGGGAGGTCCCCTTGCATGGAGCCTGGCATATAAGGCACAGTGTGGCACTAATAAAGTTGTCTTCACCTTCACCCTCAATACTGAAGTTCTGTCTCTTATTGGGGGAAACGCTATATTACAATTCACTAGCCCTTGTAAGGGCTGTTCCTGTTTCCTCACGGACGACTGGGATTCCTGCAGCACCTCTCACCATTGGGAAAAGGACGTCTCTGGCGGGGAAGCCCTCCCGCGATAAGGGTTATTGCTAAAAGCACCTATTAGAGGTGCTTTTTAATGGAGCATGGCTCCACCGCAAATCCCCCACCAAAGTGTAGGCGGCACAGGTTGGTGAGCCTGACATGGGATGTTCCGTCCGCTCAGCCCACAGTACAGGGCCAAATGTAAATATGGGCTTATGCCCCTTCTCCCTTGTCCATTTTTTCCCTGCGTCCCTCCTCTTTCCCTTCTCCCAGCGCCATCTTGCATTGCTGGCTACCCCCTACGGAGTGTGTGAGTGCCCCTTGCGGGCTGTTAAGTTATTAATTCTTATTTATATATTGTGGGCATCACCACTGGGGATTGTGTGTTATCAGAGCCCTCCATTTTATGGGGTGCCATTACGGATGCTTATGTATTTTTATATTGATGTGTTTGCTGTGCTGGGTGTGCTTGTATTCTGATTGGGTCTCCCTGTTTCTGTATTCCAGGCGGGACAACCCAATTTAGAGGTTTCTCCCGGTCCTGTCGCCCTATCCCTCAAAATTAAGGGGGCATAAATTACATTATATTAAATCCTCCTACTAACGGACATTTAAGGGGCATCCCGGGTAGCTGAACAGCGTAATTCCCATTGCTCATTGCGACTACCAAATCACCATATGGAGGCTTCCCAGAATACTGTGCTCGGGGTCCCCCTCGGGGCAAGCCCGGCTGTGTGTGGTATGTGGGGCATCCCTTGTGGGCGATAATGTGCAGATTTGTGTACCATGTGCGCAGCAGGCGCTTGCGCAGCAATCTGGGCCCCATGCGGCTGGATCAGCTCCGCTGGTCTCGTCCCCAACGCCCCCGCTCCTGGTTATGACCCCTAGTGACATTAACACTAACGGGGAGTTGCAATCCGATGTTTGCGCCAGACTGGCCAACATTGAGAGAATGATTGCTAGCTCTGCGGCCAAGAAGGCTCCAGCTAAAAGGCGGCACATGGTGCCTGCTGCGCCGGCCTTTTATTCTGAGTATGAGGATTTTCTTGATTTGTCTGACTATACCCCGCTTGAGGAAGGGGAATTATTCTCAGACTCCGATGTCTCTGACGATCAGCAGTACCTTGGCACTGATGCCGGAGCAGAGCATGGGGATGCTGACGACACCCATAGGCTCCTTACTCGAATATTTGAAGTACTTGCCATTTCCCCTCCTGCGGCAATGCCTAAGCAGCAGGGGGAATCGTACCGTTAAGCCACGGTTGGAATTCCCAGATCAGACGCATTTTAACAATCTTCTTAAGGAATGGGAACGGCCTAGCAGGCTTCCCGGTATCCCTAAGGGGTGGGATAGGAGGTATCCCTTTCCCGCTGACGTGGTCAAACGTTGGTCAACTCCCCCCGAGGTGGATGCCCCCGTCCTGGGGTTGTCCAATACGTCTGTCGTGCTTTCTCCTGATTCCACTACCTTGAAGGATAGTGAGGACCGACGTATGGGGCCTCCCATGCTTTTGCTTGTACGGGTTCAGCCCTGTGCCCGGGTTTGGGCTTCAGCTATTACGGCCGTGGCTATTAGGACCTTAATCAGGGGCCTTTTGGACTGCTCCCATGAGGATCCTTCTAGTGCGGAATTTAGAGCCTTGCCACAATGTGAGTTGTTCATCATCAGTTATGTCTTATCTGCCTTAGATGACACCATTTGGATGTGTAACAGGACCTCGTCATTGGTAGTCTCTATCCGCCGCTCGGTCTGGTTGCGCCAGTGGGCAGCTGACAATGCTGCTAAGAAGGCGCTCACGGGCTTCCCTTTAAGGGGTTGCGCCTGTTTGGTGATCGTTTGGACCTTTTTTCTAAGGGAGGTTAGTTACCCCAACGCAAAAAAAAACCCCTTTCGGGGTTCAGGCTCTTTCACTCCCTCCTTTTGTGGGTCTAGGACAGGCAGGGGGGTATCCTTTGCTGGACAAAGGGGAGATTTCTGGGGCAAGGGCAGAGGCCATGCCCGACCCGGATCTTCCTGGGGTGCCAAGCCCAAATCCACTGCCAAGCCCGCTCAGCTATGAGGGGGCGCCCTCACCTTGCGGGTGGGGGGACGGCTGCGGCTCTTCGCTCAGGTCTGGGCCCAACAGGTTTCAGACAAATGGATTCGGGAGGTTGTCTCCTCCGGGTACAAGCTGGAGTTCGTGGACCGGCCTCCTCCCAGATTCCTCAGATTTCGGGTTCCTACGGATCCTCGGGCAGCGTAGGGCCTGTTGTTGACGGTCCAGAACCTTCGGGCAATGGGGGTCGTTCGTCAGGTTCCCCCCAGAGAGAGAGGTCAGTGTTACTATTCCATTCTCTTTACAGTGCCCAAAAAGAATGGTTCCATCAGACCCATTCTGGACCTAAAGCTTCTCAACAGGTTCATCAGAACGGTTTTGCATGGAGACACTGCGCTCCTCTATCACCTCAATATGACCTCAATAGACATCAAAGACGCTTACCTTCATTTGCCGCTCTTTCCAGGGCACCAGCGGTTCCTTAGGTTTGCGGTTGGGGAACAACTCTTCCAATTTGTGGCTCTCCCCTTCAGGCTCACCTCTGCCCCCAGGGTGTTCACTAGGGTGCTGGCAGGCGTGATGGCTTTTCTCAGAGCCCGGGGCATTCGCATTCTTCCTTATCTGGACGACCTTCTCATTACGTCTCCTTCACTCCACCAAGCGGAGCTGGACACCCGGACGGTGGTGGCGACACTAGAGAAGTTCGGGTGGGCGATCAATTACCCCAAGTCCTCACTCTCTCCGTCACGGGTGACCTCCTTCCTGGGCATGACTCTGGATACCATTCAGGCCAGGATTTTTCTACCTCAGCAGAAGGTGGATGCTCTTCAAGTGCTGATTCATGTCTTACTGTCCAGCCCTCATCCATCCGGCAAGGGATGAGACTGGTGGGACAGATGGTGGCCTGCTTCAAGGCACTTCCCTTTGTTCAATTTCATATGAGGCCTCTTCAGCTCCATCTCCTAACAGCCTGGGACAAGTGTCCCCTGTCTCTGAATCAGGCGTTTGTTCTGTCCCCTCTGGTCCGGCTGTCCCTTTTGTGGTGGCTGGACCCGAAGAATCTTCTGGGGGGCAGATCATTTCTGACGCCCCGCTGGGAGATGGTCACGACGGATGCCAGTCTGTCAGGCTGGGGGGGCTACTGGAGAGCACATATATTCTAGGGGCTGTGGGGCCCTCAGCTTACATCAATCATCAGGGAGGGACTCGGAGCAAGAGTGCCCTCCCGGGAGGTGTCGTTGATTCTCTCTTGGGCCGAGAGCAATGTTCCGTGCATTTCTGCGGTTTACATCCTGAGCGTGGAGAACCTGGAAGCGGTGTCCCTGAGCAGGGGGCCTCTCGCCGGGGGGATTGGTCCCTCAGCAACGAGATCTTCCTATCCCTCTGTCACAGGTGGGGGAGGCCGGATGTGGATCTGTTTGCCTCTCGTCACAATCACAAGCTTCCAGCATTTGTCTCACTGTCCCAGGATCCTCTGGCTCTGGCAGTGGATGCTATGTCTCTGTCCTGGCGGGGGTTCGGTCTCCTGTACCTCTTCCCTCCATTTCCCCTTCTGGGCAAGGTCTTACGCAAGCTGGTTCCCGAAGGAGTGCCAGCTGTTCTGGTGGCCCCCAGGTGGCCAAGACAGGTGTGGTTCGCAGACGTCGTGCAGTTGGCGGTCGATCAGTACCCTCTGCCCCTGGTTCCGGATCTTCTCACTCAAGGACGGCTCTGTTACCCCAATTTACAAACGCTGGCTTTGACTGCATGGCTGCTGAAACCTCCATCCTAAAAGAAAAGGGTCTGTCTGCTGCGGTTGTTCAGACTCTGGTCAAGGCTAGGAAGAAGTCTTCCTCTAATTTCTACTACAGGACCTGGCGGACCTACATTGACTGGTGTGAGGCTAGGGCCTTCCCTTGTCGGGTGTTCTCCATCCCTCAGATACTGGAGTTCCTTCAACATGGTCTGGATATGGGTTTTCAGCTCAGCACTCTGAAGGGGCATGTTTCCGCCCTGGCGGTTTTCTTCCAGAGGTCCTTCGCTCTTCATCCTTTGGTCAAAACTTTTTTTTCCAGGGGGTCACTCATGTGAGCCTTCCCCGCAAACCCATGTTACCTGTTTGGGATTTGCATTTGGTATTGTCTGCCCTTCAGGACCCTCCATTTGAGCCTGTGCATGAGGCTGCACTGTCTATTCTCACCTGGTAGCCTTGGTGTAGCTATCACTTATGTCCGGTGTGTTTCTGAGTTGGCGGCTTTGTCCATTCAGGCCCCCTACTTTGAGAGACACCAGGACAAGGTGGTTTTTCGCTTTAAACCTGACTTCTTGCCTAAGGTTGTCTCTGCCTTTCTCCTCAATCAGGACATTGTGCTTCCTTCCTTATGCCCTAATCCTGGTAATGTCAAGGAGAGGGCCTTGCATTCTCTGGATGTTGTCAGAAACTTGAAATACTACCTGGTGGCTACAGCGTCTTTCAGGTAAACGGACGCCTTGTTTGTTGTACCCTCTGGTCCTAAGAAGGGTTTGGCGCCCGTCAAGTCTACCTTTAGCAAATGGATTCGTCAGGCCATTGTTAGGGCCTATTCTGTCAAGGGGAGGGATCCCCCTTTCCGGATCACTGCTCATTCTACTCGTGCTGTTGGAGCCTCTTGGGCTTTTCAGCACCAGGCCTCTGTTGAACAAGTTTGTAAGGCTGCTACTTGGTCTTCTGTTCATACTTTTTCCAAGTTTTACAAGGTTGATGTTCGGGCCTCAGCGGATGCTGTTTTTGGCCGCAAAGTTCTGCAAGCTGCAGTGGTTTGAACTGCGCATTGTTGCCTTTTTTGGGATCCCCACCCTTTGTTGAACACTGCTACTGGATGTCCCAGACGTAATGACTCATTACTGGAGCAGGGTGTGATGCATACTTGGAATAATACCATTCTGTGAATACTCACCTGTAGAATGGATATTATAAGTATGCATCACACCCTGCTCCATCCCGCCCTGAGTTTTATTCTTGGATCCTCTATATGGTGGATTTTTCCTTGTTAATGTTATTTTGGTTTTGGCTTCTCCTGGTTCCTTACTGCTTACTTATACTGGGAAATGAGTGGGAGGTCCCGGGTATATGTGGACCGGGAGGGGACTCTTTTTTGCCATCTCTGCAGTAAAGCGCCCTCTTGTGGACTATAACCCAGACGTAATGACTCATTACTGGAACAGGGTGTGATGCATACTTATAATATCCATTCTACAGGTGAGTATTCACAGAATGGTATTGTTCTCTGCATCTCCAGTGCTCTAATACTTTTACTATTTATTTAAGAGCTACAGGGTCTTTTTGAAAACAGATTAAAGTTTTGGATAGTGCAACATGTAGTCTGATGGAACAACAGTTGGGTTTGCCTTTAGTATAACTTTAAGATTAATAAAAGTAATACTCCATGGAAAAAGGTTGGCTATTCCTGTTCTATGGCAATAAAATGTGAATTTCTGCATAGTTGCAGTATTTATCCCTTCAGGCCATCCGCTGATGAGTTTTGTTTTGCTTTAAATTACATGTTTATCTTAAAGATGCCATATATTTGAATTCTGTTTTGTCTGGGTGGGCTAGATATGGTTACTTGCTTCCTGCAGTATCCAGTGAACCTAAGCTAAGCTAGGCCATTTAAGACCACTGCAATATTTTCAATATGCAACCTGTAGAATGAAGGAAAATGGAAAACCAGGTTTCTTTTGTGAGCTTGTGTTTGTTATTTTTGCTCTGTTTCTGTGTGTGCGCGTGTTGTGTATATATGTCATGCTTTTAGTGCTCCAAAATGTCATTTTTTACGTAATTTTCTTTTGCTCCTGGGCTGGCCATCTAACTGTTCTGCTTTATTTCTTGGCTTTGGTCTGTGCGCTTTTATTCCTCATCCAGAAGATGCAGAATATGCCGCTCATAACTCTGGGACCTATCTAGGTGAGCAAATGCACGCAGCAGATTTTATTTCTAACTCATTATTTAAATCCTCTTTTGGTCTTTGTCTTTTGTTCTCTTTTTTTTTTTTTTCTTTCTTTCTTTTTTCTCCTCCATTTCGCAATGCTTTAGGACCAGACGGAAGAGAGAAAGGTAGGATCGGCGGTTCACGCCATGGTGTCATGTCTTGTTATTGTTAGGACCATCACATTTCACGCCAGTCACATGTCTGGATATTGTCTTGGCAATGGAACTGTTGGAAGGTTTGTGAATAGCGCAATAACCACTAAAATACGCTTTTGTAAGAAATTTCAGATTCTTAAAAGGTTAGTCAACCCAAAACAGTAATTTTAGTTTTTCAACGCTGTACAATATTCTTAAAGGGAAAAGCCACTTGTGTACTTTCTGACAGGCCTCATATCGGGCTCCCTTTTACCTGGTTTTTAATAGTGGTGATCGCTCTCCGCCAGCCCTGCTATCTGAAGCCAGGAGATGCAGTTCTGCCTGTAGGCCAGAACAGGTGCGTATGATGTGTACATGGTCAGACTGGGGCACCCGATTATCCTCTATGGGTGCCTCGGTTGTCCTTGCGCATTGCTGTTCACCTCCAGACAGCTTGGACCCAGGCGTGCAGCACTACCACAGGACCTTGTGAAAGGTAACCACACAAGCCTCATGCACCTTACAATACTCATTATCTTGGGTCTGAGCGTAATGTCCATGAAAGTGGACTTTCCTTCTAAGAAGTTCTTCTATATTTAAAAGGTACTTCCATTAAGTTAGAGAGACTCTCCACATTCCCTGAAATCACAGGTTTAACCTCTCATGCTCTAATTCAGCCTCCTCGGCTAGGAGGTCTGTGGTCTTTTGTTACAGTAGATAAAGGTTTACCGGGAGCATCTTATCTGAGGTCATCACTTCTGTCTGTTTTTTTCCAAATTCTGCTTTGTGAGGGAAGCTCACCCTTGTCAGTTTAAGGTTTCTAGGATTTGCGGTAAGCCGCTATACTAAAGGGCTTTACTCAATGCCAGGAAGGCCACCCCCACATAAGCAACACATATAAAGGAAATGTAAAAACAATAGGGCAGTTTTCCTTTAAGTGTCTCTTTTGCTATTTGTCGATTTAATGCCCAAATTCAGGCAAAAATATCCCTGCCTTCTGCTGTTGATCCCACAAATAACACAACATTACCAAATTTGGTTGAGTGCCTGGAAAAAGATGTTGGTTCTCTCATGAAGCAGCAATTCTGGCAAATATTGGTAGGTAGGAGATGAAGAGGACAGAGGAAATTAGAACTTTATATAATATGCATATCAATGCGTGAAATCTCTTGTAAGGACCTCCACCTTGGGCTCACTGGAAGAAATCATTCTTGGGGCTTACCCTTCAGCTGTATATAGATAATTATTCAGTATCTTACTTTTGTTAATTAAATATTGCATTAACTCACAGAACACAGGCAAACCCAACATACTTTAACCTGTGATATACTTTACTGCCCTCATGGTGGCATTGGGTCCCATTGAAGGATGTTGGTGCTCTGATGGGGCAGTCTTAACATCATATTCATCTTCTTCTGTAGATATTTGGCCCTGATTATGCCCATGAGAAGCATTCCTACTTCCCTACTTTTCCACTGATGATCAACTTTGTCACCCAGTTCCTGTTAAATCCTGCTGTTTTACAGCCATGCATAACTATACACAATCACACACCTATCCTTGAAACCAAACTGCTTGGCCATGCCACTGTGTTGACAACTGAAAGTACAGCACAGATGTATAAATTTACAGCCATAGCAGACCCCACATGCCAGTGTTTGTGTCCACTTTAAATCATGATGAAAAACAAAAAGGTACTTCTAAGACTCACCTGAACATTTAAATAGTTATCACAGGACAACCGTTATAAAGTTACTTTAGGCCAACATAATGAACGCTACAGAACATTCACGGTAAATGTATAATAAATAGTTTTCCTGGTAATCATTGTGACAGTCTTCCATTGGTAAGAGGTAACCACTAAGGATCAGCACTCGGCCTGTTTCCAGAGTTCCATCTGTCACATTGACCCTTGGAAAGCCACTTAGGACACCACTGTGCTGACGTGTCTGAAAAACTGCAGTGCTGCATAAGAGTTAGGGACAGGATTCTGTTATTAAAACACAGGTAAACTGTTGTGAAATCACTCTGTATTCACTGTGTGCATTTTGTTCAGTGTTTTCTTTGCAATAGTTTTTACTTAACCCACAACCTATGGGTGAGCTCTCCAGAATTTGTGAGTTTTTTCAAGGGTTCCAACATAATGACACCTGTAATATGTATATGCAGACTCCGCATTTATAGTTATGAGCCTACCTCACCTAAGTTTTTAAAATCAGTATATCGCCAATTTTACTCTTCCAACTTCTCACTCTGGCTTTGAATCTAACCCTTTTAGTGCCAAGCACTTACATTCTACGTGCCTGACTTTCCCCCCTGCTAGTTAAAAAAAAATGAAAAATAGTCACCTGATCCCCTCGTTGGATCCGTCCGGGTTTCCTCTTTAATTTGGTGCCATCCGATCCCCCGTGGGGGCTGGGATGGCTCCAGGAGAGCCCCCGGAAGTGCGCCCCCCCCACTTCGGCAGCAACTGCTAACTGTAAAAAAAAAAATGTAAAATGACATTTACTTACCTGTGGCCGCGCTGTCTCCTGACGGGTCTCCTCTTCACTGGGGGGGGGGGGGCCTCCAGTCACCCCCCAGGCTCTTCTGTGGGGAGTAGAGGGCAGAAATCGCCCTCCTTCCCCACTTGCATCACGACTGCTAGGTGATCATTGTGATGTCACCAGAAGCCGGCTTTTTAATACCGGCACCCGAGACTCTGAATCAGTCTGCTTGGGTGCTTGGAGGAGAGAGGTGGGGAGGGGGAGAGGGCTGTGATCGCCCCCCCTCCCCAGGCTCTCTCCTCCCAAACACCCGAGCAGACTGTCATCGCAGATCGCTAGGGGACAGAGGATCAGAGGTGAGTAAAGTAAAAAAAAATGGCATTTTTTTCCTTATGTGTCAGTGTGTTTATTTTTACATTTAACCCCTTGTGAACTGGTAAGGGGTCCATGAGACCCCTATACCAGTTCACAAGGCTGAGGGCTGGCAAGTCACCTGCGGCTAGCGGGTGACTTGCTGTTAACCCCCGGCACCCCAATTACCTGCCTCCCCAAAGCCCAGGGGGGGAGGCAGGTAGGCTATGTGGGCTTGTAGGCTGCAGGCTGGCCCCTCCACTCTGTTCCTACAAGCCCCCATAGCTGGTCCCAGGCTGGTAATGCTGGGTAAGGGGGACCCCATTTCATTTTTTTTTTTTTTTTTTTTTTTTTTTTTTTTAAGGGTTTTAACCCTTAAAATTCCCCCCAAAAATTTGGTCCCCCCCCCTTTTTAAATTAACCACTTATGTTCTGTCGCACAGCAGCTATAAAAGGCTTCCAGCAGCAGCAGGAGAGCGGAAGCCAGATTGATCAGCGTGGGACACAGGGATGGATGGGAGGTAAGTATTTAAAAATATATATATATTTTCTGCTTGTTTCTGTGTTTTTTTTTTTTTTTACATACCATGAGATCCCTATACCATTTCACAAGACTGGGGGCTGGCAAGTCACCTGCGGCTAGTGGGTGACTTGCCGTTAACCCCCGGCACCCCCAATTACCTGCCTCCCCAAAGCCCAGGGGGGGCAGAAGACCCCGGGCCATGGCTATGTGGGCTTGTAGCCTGCAGGGTGGGGGGGCCACCAAAGCTGGCCCCTTGCACCCCTGTTCTACAAGCCCCCAGGGCTGGTTATGATGGGTAAGGGGGACCCCATATCATTTTTTGGGGGAGTTTTAAGGGTTTTTAACCCTTAAAATTCCCCAAAAAATGGGTCCCCCCCAAGAGGCGATTCTCTAAAAAATATTGCATTTATGTTTTTCTGTTTTTTTACAAAAAAATATAAAAAAAACAGAAAAATACAAACAAGACATTTCATGTTAAAACCTAAACTCTGCTGCAAAATATATATCTATAATTTTTCTGGAAATTCCGGCAAAAACATGGCGCGGAATGGGGAAAAATGACCTGTCAACAGAGGGTGACAAAACTTCAAGTAGGCTGGCAATTAAAAGGGTTAATAGTACCTATGCATGTTTGGTATTGTTCTGCTCGGGGGACCTTGCTCTTTCAGATTTAGCTTGTTTTTTCTTGTTTGCATATTTATATTTTAGGAAAACATGTTATTTATTCAGTTTTTTCATTCATTTTTTTAGGGAAACCCTGTGCAACCTAAGAATTCTTCGAGAGATTACTTCCAGAAAGGTGAGCCTACTAGAACAAGCTGGGTACTCTTAGAAAGCTTAACATGTGTACTTTCAGGGAATATATGGTTTATTGGGGATATTCCAAATGTAAAGGGTTGTCTTGGTTGAAAAATTGCAAGGTGCGCACTTTGTCTGCAGAGCTGAAATTTTCAAGTAAAATTACCGTTATTCGCACACTTTACTTTGTGGTGTTTGCCAACTCTTCCCTTGACAGTACCTATGCATGTTGGGTACCGTTCTGTTCAGGGCATGTTGCTTTTTGAGATTTTACTCATTTTTTTCTTGTTTGCATATAGTTTTTTTTAGGAAAATGTGGCTTGATTTTTCCTTTTTATTCTTTTTTAGGGAAACTTTGTGCAACCAAAGAATACATTGAGGGATTACTTCCAGAAAACTAAGCCCACATAAACAAGCTTGGTACGCCTAGAAAGCTTGAGGCGTGTACTTCCAGAGAATATATAGTTTGTGGGGGGTATTTCAAATGTAAAGGGTTGTTTTTCTGGAAAAACTGCAAGGTGCGCATAGCGCAGTTGTATTTTATCTGAAAATCTCCTGTTTCAGTTTGGGGGAGTCTCCTGGGCAGGAAAGGGTGTCTACCAATACATATGTGGTACCGCTGTGACCGGGAGAAATTGGGGTTTCGCATGCAATAAAATTTTATTGACAAACTTACATTTTTTATTGCAAAAAATAGATTTTTTTCTTTTGCACATATTTCACCAAAAAGTATTGAGAATACACAAAAAAAGGCCAAACAAGACATTTCATGTTGAAGCCCAGACTCTGGGAAATCCCTGGAAATCCTTTCAAATATCACAGTTGAACATGTGTTGCGCAAAATAGTGAAACATGGTCTGGCAACAGAGGGTGACAAAAGCTGCAGGTAGGCTGGCACTTAAAGGGCTAATCTGAATTGTTTTTTGTTTGATATGTATTTGTAATTTGGAGCAGTTGTCCTGACAGCCTATCCTTTCATCTGTAAAAGTAAGTAATCCTATTTAAATCCTCACAGCCAGGGTTGGTTTTAGATAAAGTGGGAGCCCTAAATTCTAAACAAAAAAGTTGTACCAACAACCTTGTCACCTGGTGAGTATAGGCAGTTGTGGGGCTGTGGGTAACAAGAGAGGTATTTTAGAGAGGTGTTTGGGTTATTGCGGGATCGGAATGACCCACAATAAGGTTGCTGCTTTAAGGTAGTTCTTGGAGGAAGAAATCAGTGATGCACAAGCTATGGGTTGGCATTAAATGGTCATGGGTTGGAGGAGGGCAAGTGGGCTTATAAGGGCTGCAGGGCATGATAAGGAAATTCAGAGAGACCAAGGCCCTAATTCACCAGTACAGGAAGCAGTCAGTAGTAATTGTGCAAGTCATGACCGCCACACTCTTAATAATAGAAAATTCCATAAATAGTGGGTGCAACGGCTCGCAGAGACGCTGCCAATCTAAGTATTTTGTAAAAAGAAACTTTTGAGCCTCTGATTGTGCTCCTGGTGTAGCGACCACACAAGAAAAACCCCTAATTACTCATACCATGGTTGGTGCATGGCCCGGCCCTCATATATGAACCATTCTTTGTTCAGGGCTAGGTTACCCTGTGGAAGTGTTAGGGCTCAGACCATGACCACACCTTGCAATTATTGTAAATTTGATATCGATTTATTAAAGTGGACCAACACCCAGGATTTTGACTATCCTGGGTTTTGGTCCACTTCGGCGGGGCACCCCGATCGGGGGTGCCCCGCTGTGTGAAACCCCCCAGAAAGCCCCAAAATCTTACCTGTCCCCGCTCCCACGTGACTGGACGGTCCAATCCCCGCCAACGTCCAGGCGGGGATCAGGAACGTCCAAGCGGCTGCCGCCGCCGCCGCCTCCCTCGCGTCACTTTCGGCGCGCGCGCGCCCCCGCCGGCCATTCGCAGACGGCCGGCGCGGGCGCGAGCACGCCTACAGGGGCGCGAGGGAGGCGGCGGCGGCCGGCCGCCACCGAAGATCAGGTAAGGTGTTTGGGGTTTTTTTGGGGGGTTTCACCCCGCGGGACATCCCGATCTCGGATGTCCCGCGGGGTGGGAGGTGATCGGCCCGGGAATCTTATAGATTTCCGGGCCGATCACCTCTCGGTGTTGGTCCACTTTAAACACATTAAAATGTGTCTAATAAATCGATATCAAATTTACAATAATTGCAAGGTGTGGTCATGGTCTGAGCCCTAACACTTCCACAGGGTAACCTAGCCCTGAACAAAGAATGGTTTTTGTAAAAAGAACCAGCACTCCAAGGTTGATAATTCATGTCCATTATATTGCACAGGTATCCAAAGATAACAAAGCTTGTATACAGGTCAACGTTACTGGGACCAGGAGACCCGACATTAATAATAGTACTAATTGTGCAGCTGCTCACTTTGATATTTAAAGGTATGTCACCCATCCTGCATTCTGCAATGCTCCGCCATAGCTGCTAGAGTATTGGGAGCTGGTGTGCTAGTGTCAGCAGCAGACATCTGCATGTATGAGAAGTAAACTAGTGAGCTCTGGTTGCCTGATCCACTGCCTCTTATCCAAAAGAGGCAGCCATGACCGAGTTGTAAGGAACCGCAGGTTTGAATACTGGCCAGAATATGAGCAAGGCATCTAACCCCCCAACTGCTCCCTGGGCGCTGTAGTTTGGGCAGCCCACTGCTCCAAACATGTGTACTCATGTCTTGTGTTCAATGCATGGATGGGTGAAATGTGGTGGAAACGCAGAATTTTTTACTGAAATATTTTGCCTTGATAAATCCTCCCCATTCCTTTAGGTACTTAAATGAAATCAGTCAGGCTATGTGCATATGTGCTTGTATTTTGTATTTTTGTACATAACATGTTTAGTTACCAGCCTACATAATTGACTGCTTTTGTATTAGTTTTAAAGAAAATTTCCCTTTTTGTAAGGTTTTTGGTGTACTCCCTCCACTGTAACAGGTGAGCTAATCGGCAGCTTTCAGCAGTTTACTCCTGCAGCTGTGAACACTGCCAGTAACCCTTTAGCCACTGGAACACAAAATTGTTATCCACTTATCTACAGAGTTTGAATTAGCGCACATGGGGTTAAACCTGTGGTATGTGCAAATCAGATGATTAGCAATCCAGTGTCAAGATGTCTTTGATATCTCCTCCAAGAGACCACTTTGGTGTACGTTGTTTTTATATTCACATTGTTGCTACAGAAAATTGTTTTATTTGATAACACAGAGTTGCAAACCAATTTAAAAAAAGGGAAAAAATAACAGATAAGGTCAGCACATTGAGCACATAATTTTGGCAAACAATAATGGATACTTTCAAAAATGCCATTGAAAGTGGAATTTCACTTTAAAGAGCAAATTTAACTAAAATAATAAATACTGTTCAACACTATCCTAAATCCTCTATTAATATTATTTGGTGTTGAGCTGCCCTCCTCAAAGGGGAAACCTAGCTAAGAGATGGCTGAACCGTGCCCCATGGCAGATCAGGGTGCTACTATAATATATACTATACTATAAGACACCTGTGTTTGAATCCAGTCATTGACAGGCTCCTTCCAGCACTTCTGCTATTGAAGTAGGAGTCTGTCCCCATGAGTTCTTTGCGACTCCAAATTATCGGTGGTGTCTTCTGAGCATAAGCGCTGGACAGAGCCTGTCAACAGCTCTCTGATCCAAACTTCTGTGGAGTTCATTTAATTGCTTGATCTATCGTAATGTATAAATGTTGGTTTTGTTGGCAAATTATTCAGGCTTCAAGGGACCGTTAACCCGCCAATTTTTCCTGATGCCTGTCCGACGTGCCTATCCTCTAGTGCATGGTAGAAGTTTGCACCAAAGATTGCCCTCCTTTCAATTTCATTCCTCTTGTACCACACAAAAAAGCGGTATAGCAACCTCTTTGTATCTTGGTTCTCTCTGCATGAGCGAGTACAGAAATTCACAGTGGTCCCAACTGTGACAGTCCCAAAATGCTCATGACTCGAGACTCATAAAGTTGTGCCATGACATTCCCCTCCCAGCTCGACAACAACCCAGATATTGAAGCAAAGAAGGTGGCTTTGCCTAGAATACATAAGGTATCTGTATGTAATTGCAGATTTTAAGATACTTTGAAATTTTACACAATTCTCTTTGGGGATATCATGGTAAGAAATAGTATGTCCTTGGACTGTGACTTTAGCGGACTTGTCTTTCCTTGTCTACCCAAATTACCATATGCGTTATACTTTAACGTGCACATGGAGTCAGATGAATATTCCTGTGTTTATGACCCCTTCCTTTCTTTATGACCATAATCGTGTAGTAACAGGAGAAATCTTAGTATTTAGTACGCCTAGAAAATTACTTCTGACGCCTAGCTTTTGGAATTATTTGTAATGAGGTCACCCAATGTTTGCTTGCCTTGGGTGTTTAAAGACTTGAATCGACTCCCATATTAACTCATTTCACATTTTTGAGTCGGCAGTGTTCAGATTTTCTTTCCACTTGTTTAACAAGTAGTTGGTGTGTTAGATGTGACTTTATCCAGTGATACTTCACCTTTGTGTGAACTGGGTCTCTTGGAGTGCGTTTCCAGTTGCCAAAGAGTAGTTTATTGTGTGTGCTGCTTCTCCTCCGGCCGTTCCTCACTGGACTGCCAAACTATTTCACTTGTTTTCCAGCACATGATGCTCGCTAGATGAGAGGGAGAATTTGGCCAGATAGTAACCAACACCTTCATGAACAGATCCAGTTTTCTTTCTTTTACAGAATGTCTTTGTGCATTGTTTCTGACTACTAGAAGTTCATTTTTACTAATGCGGCCATTAGCTAAATAGAGATTTGAACACTTATAATGTGGAAGCAGGGCCGGATTAAGTGTGGTGGAGGCGCCTGGGCACAAAATCTTGTGGATGCCCCAGATACAGTATTTTTTCCTTTAAAATAATAGTACAGCCAAGTAACTGATCGGTGGTTGTCTGGCACCCAACTACTTAACTGGAATGTCATATCGAGTCCCTTGTATCACCCTCGTGGAGGTGTGTGCTGCTCAGGAACTCCTGCTTTGCCATTCTTGGTGGGGGGTAGTGTAGTCGCCCAGCTGCTCCAGCAGAAAACAGTTCCCTGCATTGAGCTGCCAGCAGCTGTGCTTGGTGGCTTATGTGCAGTGACAGCTCTGCACGCACCCATCACTGTAGTGGCAACACACTTATTTTTTAGTGCTGACCTTCCTCATGCTGCACAGAATAGCTAGGTTTTCTCCAGCTTTGCTGTGGCCACATTTGATTTTTCATGCCATGTGACGCTTTAAGGGGGCATCACTTTTTCTTGGACTATATTTGTACCTGGGCAGCATTTGTGACCATATTACTGGGGATCGATATGCAATGGCAGCAGGTCCACAGTACTGGTGCAGACTGCTACTGCCTGCACAGATTCTAGAAGACCCGTAGGCATGGGCAGCAACTAGAGCTAGCCAACTGGGTAATCTTATATTTGGCATTTTTGCTCACTAGTTTTGTATTTTTGTCAACTTTGTCAGTGTTTCATTAGGAACTAGTCCCTGTCTTATGAAGTGAATTTAATCTTATGCTAGTGTTTTTTGTATTACAATGTCAATGTATTCATGTTACATGCATCCTTGTGCCTTGTGTATTGGTTCAGCAACTACTGTATGTGGGTTGACAGGATAGCTATCTAGGGGAATAGTGTACTCTGTGGTAGTATTTTTTATACGTTTTCCTGCAGGAATTTGGTGGAGGTTATTTTTTCTCTCAGGGGCCAATACAGCAAAACTTGTGCTGAGGCATAAAAAGAATGGCAAACATCCCAACCAACTATTATCAGCCTTCTGTGTTTAATGCAGAGCTCACTGGGGCAAGGGAGCAAAGCTTTTGTGCTAAATGTGTCACCTTCTTGGATATAGCACACCAGACTTCCTCTGTTGCTGTGCAGCCACAAGCGCCTGTGTCTGTGTCCTGGCTGCAGTCAGACCTAGTGTAGGTGGTGACTCGATTGAACAGGGGGGTAGAGCAGCTATGCTTACTGTTTGCCTTGCCTGAAACCTAAATGTTTCTGCTAGCAGAAGGGAGTAGTCAGGCAGCTTAAAAAAGGCCCAGATTGTTTTCTTGGAGACTGGTGTCATGGAAGAACCTTCCTTTCAGGAACCTGGGTCTGACACTTTGGATACAAAGGAAGACTAAGAGGAATCCTCAGATGCCCCAGGATCTGGGTCAGAGGATGACATAGAGTGCCATAGAGATATGGTGGACGACCTCATCAAAGCTGTAGTCCAAATGTTGGGCCTTTCTGATGACAGGGCTGAAGATGAGCCACCAGAAAATTAAATCTTTCTTCAAACAGCAAAGGCCTTACAGGAAATGTCTGGGCTGTGCAGGTTTTGCTACAATCCTGGACACAGAATGGAGCAGATCAGACAAGAGCATCCCTGTCCCTCGCTTTATTACTGTGAAACATCCGTTTCCAGATCAGGTACTGTGCAATTCTGTTTGTGGATGATCCTATTTCTAGCTTGATGGTTGCTGCTGATGAAGGGCCATTGAAGGACCCAGTGGACAAAAAGGCAGGTGTTTGCTGTGTCCCTTGTAAATAGTGTGGGGTATGACTGGCAAGTGCAACACTCTGCAGTAGATGCTGGAATATACAAATTGCTTTGTACAGGTTAATACTTTTGTTGCAGTTACAGTGCATTACAGAATTCCAGCAAGAGGATAGCTCTGGGTCTGCTGATTTCTGGCAAACACACTATTTGGCTGAAGCAGCACTGCCCTTTACAGTCAGTTGCCCCTTTGGGGAGCAGTTGAACAAGAATGTGAATAATATCTCCGTTTGTAAGAGTACTCCATTTTCACTCAGGAAAAAGTCCAGGGTACAACCAATTGTGTGGTGGATGATTTCAACCCCCAAGGCATGGCAAGTCAAGTTTTGGACAGAAAGGCAAATGGACTTTGCAGGGCAAACCAAAGTCCTCTACTAAATCCAACTAGGTCTGAAGGGACTCCCTCACCCAACTAGGTGGGGGGGGGGGGGGCAGCTGCTGAGTTTTAGGACAGCGTGGTCCATGTAGGTGTTGGATGCTTGGGCTACAGAGTTGATGTCTTTGAGCTACAAGATTGAATTTGAGACACTGCCTTCTCAAGTTCTCTGCATCCAATGTCCTGCAATGTCTGCTTAAAGTAAATGCCCTGAGAGGGGCAGTGGATCCCCTGTTGGAAATCGGGATAGTGGTTGTGCTACCAGAGGCTGAAAGGGGTCTCGGCTTCTATTCAGACCTCTTCATAGTGACCAAAAAGGATGGGCTAATAAGACCTGTATTAGAGTTGAAACATCTGAATGCCTATGTCAAGTTGTGCCACTTCAGGTTGAATCTCTGAAGTCTGTGAAGCAGAAGCACTAGAAATTGCCTGGCTACGATTTTCCAAGAGGCATCAAGTAATGTGAAGTTTTCTACGTCAACACTTGTGAAGTAATCAGGAAACCACTATGGGGCAGGTTGCCTCACTCTCTGGACAATATGTTCATCCTGCACATGTCTGTCAATCTGTCCCTGTTGTGTTGGAGCAAGCCACAAGTATTAGATTGCAGATGTTCCTTTCACCAGTCACTTGAATGTAGTGACAACAGACACTATCTATTTAATGCTGAGACACTGAACATCGGTTCTGTGCAGCAATCCGATCAGAATCTAGTTGGACAATGTGACCACAGTGGTGCACATCAATCACCAGGGTGGAACCAGGAGCATGGCAGTGCTAAAAGAAGTTTCCAAGATTCTGGGATGGGCCTAGAAGTGGGCTTCTGAACATCCCATCAGTATACACCCCAGGGGTGCTGAACATCAAGGCAAACTTCTTTAACCAACAGAAGTTAGCTCAAGGTAGTGGATGGTGTGGTCACCATCTTCGAAGTTGGGCAATATGTGTGTGCTTCACAGATATCATGAGCATGTCAAACATCTATGAGAGGCACTAAAGAGTTTCGGAGTTTTCCCACTAAGTCACGTTATCTGCTTTTGCATAGAGATGAGGCAGTATTCTAACTTAACCACAATTCTTACCCAAGGTCCTGTCTGAATTTCACATTGTATTATTGTCCATCACAATCTTTCTTTAGGGAGAGTAGAGTACAGGCCCTGAATATGGTCAGAGCTTTAAAATAATATTTGCCTCTAGATGTCTCTAAATGTACTTGGGGCATTTTTTTCCCCTAACTATGCAAACTGTTTTTCACATATTTGCATTTATTATACACTCACCTGCCAAGCGTAAATATGCTTATTCAATGTATATAAAGCAAGGTCCAAAATATAGAAATGGACTAAACATCATTACTCATTAGAACTTTTCTTACTGAGTTATGATTTTACTAGCGGAATGATGGTTGGTTTCTGTGTGTTACTGCTCTGTTCTCTTACATTTCACCCCCTGCTGTGCTTATTAAGTTAGCCTATTAGTTATTAAGAATAATCTGCGGCATAATAAAAGGTGTTTTTCTGAGTTTAGGTTCTCAGACGCCAAGTGGTTTGCATAGCTCCCAACAAGAAGCTTTTGTGAACATATGGAGCCCATGGATGAAACTCATCTGTTTACTGTTCCCTGTGATGTTTTCTTATACGTAGAAGACACATCCAGAGATTTTATTAAGGCTGCTGGAATCTGCAAACTGGGAGTTACTCCAGAAACAAGTGAAGTCTCTGCGCCGACTGTTTGTGAAGTCTAATTTAGAGCAGCATGCATGCTGCATACTCATGGATGTTTCTGAGCTGGCCGAAGGCTGGCACATGGCAGTGACTGATGAGCTTCAGGCAGAACTTTTTCCTAGCTTAATATTTAGAATATCTGCTAACTCTTAGTAGATTTTTTTAATGCACAATTCAGGCATATGAGTGAACCCAAGATGAAATAAGGGAAGGAACAGGTTACTGTAAAGTAATTGTTGGATGGGAAGGAAAGTTGTTAAACTATTAATGAAGATATCGATAAAGGCCCTAAAACGAACCTACAATGATAAAAATATATGTATTGTACAGAGCACCAAAGCTAGATGATAAATGAAGTCAGAGTCCCACAGCACATGCACATCACATCGCAACTGGATCCAATCCTTTACCAACAATATAAATGCTTACCAGCTATGAGACGAAATAAGGCTTCACAAACACGCAACCATAAAAGCTGTAGTCAGTTTCAGGGCGTTTCCTCTTTAAGGCACTGGCTCGCCACAACGTATGCAGTCCAAATCTCAGCAGATTATATGCAAAGGACACAGAACCAGACCAAACATATTGTAA
Organism: Gastrophryne carolinensis; assembly: GCA_027917425.1. Lineage (NCBI taxonomy): Eukaryota > Metazoa > Chordata > Amphibia > Anura > Microhylidae > Gastrophryne > Gastrophryne carolinensis. The sequence continues at coordinate 122,966,927 of CM051239.1, forward strand.
TTCCATATCATAAAGTGTTTAATTAGTAAAAATAGAAATGCACTCACAAGCCAACAAGGATAAAAACAGCATTCAATCAATTCAAAGTTCAGCCAGCCCTGGAATCCGACAGCCGCAGGGGGGCACAGAATAGTGATGTTGGGTACCTCTATAAAAATGAACTCCGCCACAGGCCACCGCCGACGCGTTTAGTCGCAACTAGGCGACTTTGACAAGGCTGGTGGCATGGCAGAGTGGCAGGAGTTTTATAGTAAAAAGATAATAAGAGCTTATCCCATGATGCAATGCAGCGCCTGACAAGGCTTGCGCTTAAAAAAAGAATGATAAACCACCGACGGCGGTAATATACTAATAGACATAAACGCATCCTCAATTAAGTAAGAAATTCTTGAATTAGACAAATACTAAAAATAAAAGCAAAAGACGTGCTGTGTATATCCGTATCATGTGATCGCCACTACCGATCACGTGACTGGGCTTATTATTTGCGGAAATACATTCAAAACATTAAACTTAGGCACAAATTCAGCTGGTCAAGATGTAAGGTATTGGGCAAGCATCCGCAGAAAATGACAAAGCACAGCCTCGCAATCTTCACAGTGTATTAAAACACATCCATTATGAAATAGTCACGTGATCGCAGCTGCCGATCACGTGACTCGCCTATGTATTAGAAGGGGGAACGCTGAAATGCATGCAGACAGTGTAGTCACGTGATCGCAACTACCGATCACGTGATATAAGCTCTGAAGCCAATCCCACTTCCCTTAAGGGGAACACCAGACCTACTGGCAAACAACCCATCTTCCCAAAGTCTCAAGGAATAAATCCAAGCAGCGGGGACATAGTTAGACCAAAAGGGAATTTATTTATTAAAGTTCCCTAACAAGATGGGAACCCCGCCAATGATGTTCAACCCTGTCTAGCCCAATAAAGGACTTCAGTGTGGGGTCACTATTATGACATGATTTAAAATGAGCTGATAAGCTATGGGCTTCGTACCCTCATTTCACATTATACATATGTTCTCGTATCAAGTACACAACTCCCTTAGTCCGACAAGAAATAAACTTCGAGATTTTATAAATGTTTCTTGTTTTGGGATCTTGAAATTATCTTTTGGGTTTTTCAGTTGGAATGCACCCCTTGCATCCAGCACAGGTGCCACATACACAGTAAAGATCTAGGTTTGGGGGGGTCGATGTAACTTTTTACCAAACGGTCTCTTAAATTTGGCGCTTCCCTAAAAAACTACCCTCGGGCGTTCGGATAATATGGGGCCCAGGACTGTATCGGCTTTTAGAATGTGCCAGTGTCTGGCCAATATGTTCCGAACCTGTTTGTGTTGGACATTAAACCCAGTTATAAAAGGAATGTCATTATCCCTTTTTTCAACAGCTCTCAATTGTCTCAAGGGATTCTTCTTTAAAAAAAGACTCCCTAGGGTGCTGCCTAATCAATGCCCTATTCTCACGGATTTTGTCACGATCATAACCCTTATCAGTAAAGCGTTTCATAAGCATGGCGGACTGAATATCATAGTCCTCTAAAGAGGTACAGTTCCGCCTTAATCGCGCAAACTGCCCTTTTGGTATTGCCTGTAGCCAACTCGGCCTACAATGATACTCACCTCAGCCCAGAAGCTCCTTTTCTGGTTGCGACAGTTCAATAATGTCATGGATCTGTTGGCCCTCAAACTCAGGAAATGACCAAAAACACATACGTACCATCAAGTGGTACTTGAAATAATTAGAAAATAAGAAGTGTTGCTTGATAACACAAAACATTGGGAACCCCTACTTTAATATTTACCACGACCTGAGGTGGTAGAGATAAACTTGTAAAAGCAATCTCCAGTCCAGTGCAGACTTGTCATAGAAGACCCCTGTGAAATTCTAGTGGTCAGCACTTCTTGTGGGCCAGCTGAGCTATTTGTAGCCCCAGCATGCAGTCCATACTCATCCTGCCAAATGAATACTAAAACGTTAGTACCATCCTTTTAAAGTGATTGTCCAGGGTCAGTAAATAAAATCATTGTTTATGTGCATGTCATGCAGAAGATCAATTCTGGTGAGCTGTTGAATGAGCCTGAGATTCAGCCTATTTATTCTTCAGCTCAGCCCAGGTGGACCGATACAAAGCAGAGAAAAGACAGACGAGCAAAGCAGTGAGCAGCTACCTTTCCTCCCCTCCCCCCCCCCCCCAACACATAGATCAATGTGTGTCCAATACAGTGTGATGCAAGAGGGGTGGAGATAGGTCCACCTGCTGAAAAAAGCAGTCATGAATCATTAGGTATGGCCTAACAGAAGCGTCATTTAGCAACACACCAGGATTAATAGCACGTAAGTAAACAATTTGTTTTTACATTTAGCCTGGCCCCTGCCCATGATCTGTCCCAGCAATGCTAAAGCCTCCGCTGTGGATTACACTGGAAAGCATACTATAACATGGGGGTCACTTTTTGATAGTTTAGGTTTGGACAAGTGCCACTTAGAACTACATTCCCATGGGTTGTTTCTTTACAAATACTCTTCAAATATATACAGCGGATATACAAATTCTACACCCCAAGTTTTTGGTGATTAAAAAAATTCAGACTAAGAAAAATCTATTCAGAACCTTTTACATCCTTACTGTAAACCAGTCTGTAAAAATGTGTACAATTATATTGAAATACATCCTGCAATAACTCTCCTTTACAGTAATTAGCAATGAAGTGTTTATAATTAGACAATCAAATATAAACTCATGTTAAACCGGACCTTCACCCTAAATAAGAGCCTATCTTCTGTGTTCCTCCCCACCTGTACATACAGATTGCCCACATGAAAAATCATCCTACCTGCACCTAGTTCGTTTTCTGAGCCTTTAACCCTTTAAGTGCCAGCCCACCTGCAGCTTTTGTCACCCTTTGTTGCCAGACCATGTTTCACTATTTTGCGCTACACGTGTTCAACTGTGATTTTTGAAAGGATTTCCAGGGATTTCCCAGGAAAATTATATATTGTTTTTTACAGCAGAGTCTGGGCTTCAACATGAAATGTCTTGTATGGCCTTTTTTTAGTGTATTTTCAATACTTTTCGGGTGAATATGTGCAAAAAAAAAAAAAAAGCAATTTGTAGTGTTTTTTTTGTAATAACAAATGTAAGTTTGTCAATAAAATGTTATTGCGTGTGAAACCCCAATTTCTCCCGGTCACAGCGGTACCACATATGTATAGGTAGACACCCTTTCCTGCCCAGGAGACTCCCCCCAAACTGAAACAGAGCTTTAGGAGATTGTCAGATAAAATACAACTGCGCTATGCGCACCTTGCAGTTTTTCCAGAAAAACAACCCTTTACATTTGAAATACCCCCCACAAACTATATATTCTCTGGAAGTACACACCTCAAGCTTTCTAGGCATACCAAGCTTGTTTATGTGGGCTTAGTTTTCTGGAAGTAATCCCTCAATGTATTCTTTGGTTGCACAAAGTTTCCCTAAAAAAGAATAAAAAGGAAAAATCAAGCCACATTTTCCTAAAAAAAAAACTATATGCAAACTAGAAAAAACAAGTAAAATCTCAAAAAGCAACATGCCCCGAACAGAACGGTACCCAACATGCATAGCTACTGTCAAGGGAAGAGTTGGCAAACACCACAAAGTAAAGCTTGCGCATAACGGTCATTTTACTTGAAAATTTCTGCTCTGCAGACAAAGTGCGCACCTTGCAATTTTTCAACCAAAACAACTCTTTACATTTGGAATATCCCTGATAAACCATATATTCCCTGAACGTACACATGTTAAGCTTTTTAAGAGTACTCAGCTTGTTGTAGTGGGCTCACCTTTCTGGAAGTAATCCCTCGAAGAATCCTTAGGTTGCACAGGGTTTCCCTAAAAAAATGAATGAAAAAACTGAATAAATAACATGTTTTCCTAAAATATAAATATGCAAACAAGAAAAAACAAGCTAAATCTGAAAGAGCAAGGTTCTCCGAGCAGAACAATACCCAACATGCATAGGTACTATTAACCCTTTTAATTGCCAGCCTACTTGAAGTTTCGTCACCCTCTGTTATAGATATATATATATTTTTCAACAGCGTTTAGGCTTTAACATGAAATGTCTTGTTTGTAATTTTTCTTTTAATATTTTTGTGTTAACGGCAAGTCACCCGCTAGCCGCAGGTGACTTGCCAGCCCCCAGCCTTGTGAACTGGTGTTGGGATTTCATGGACCCCTTACCAGTTCACAAGGGATTAAGTGTAAAAAATAAAAAAATAAAAAAAACAGCGACAAGCAGAAATAATATATATATTTTTTTAATACTTACCTCCCATCCAATTCTGGGCACTGTGTCCCACGCTGAACAATCTGGCTTCTGCTCTCCTGCTGCAGCTGGAAGCCTTTTATAGCTGCTGGGCCGCAGAACATAAAGGGTTAATTTTAAAAAAAAATGACATAGGTTCCCCCCTCCCATTCTTGGTCTGATTTTTTTATATGAATTTTTATATGAATATTAGAATTTTTATTTCCAATGTACTGTGGACCTTGCATACATAACTGTTGTACTGTATATTCATTCGTGTCACACTGAATAGAATTAAAATTGACTGCATATAAATGCCACACACAGCGGAACTTGGCAAGGTGACCCACTTTCCACCCTGGCGCTGAGGCAGGACGGGAGGTTACAAAGAATACAATCCCATGCTCCATGAGCACTTCTGCCTACTCATTCAAGTGATGGTGGAGGACCTTGAGGATGCCACTTTGTGTCCATCTCTGTGGTGGCCTCACAGAGACCAGAGCAGTGGCACTGGCCCGAGGATTAGGCAAAGGTTCTTATTCTTTGTAACCTACATGCCCTGCCTCAGCGCCAAGGTAGGCTGACATGGCAGGGGGGGTCACCTTGTCACTAATGTTCCGCTTAATTCTACTTTTAAAAGTAGCGCCCTTTGATGCCACACTAGATTACTGTGAAAAATATGACCGTTGTTGCTGCACAGAATACTGTGAAAAAAATTAATTGGTACCACCCTAAATCTACTGTCACAATGAAAATACTGCAAAAAGAATGTATATTGATGGTAGTGCCTAATAATAATATAAAACAATAATATACAATCAAACGAATGCTTATGAACAGTACAATGTCTAATACACCACACTGAATTTACTGTGAAAAGAAGACTCCTAGCTGCCATAGTGTAAATACTGTAAGAAAAATGCTCATCCCTGCCACACTTTGTACTGTGTAAAATAACACATCATAATGGCACTCTGAATCTTACCTACAGTATTAGTGACAGACTGAATGAACTAAACTGAAACTAAATATTTGTGAAAACATTGGCCACTGGTGCCACACTGCCTGCAATGTTTTACTATACCGAAATTCTGTTTTATTTGATGTTTAATCATGTCATAAGTAAATGAATAATCGTTGAATTTGACAGGCCATGAACCCTTTGCTATGTTGCCCCACACAGCATGCGCTCCTGTATTCCTGTAGGCTTGTAGAATCATTTCTAGTCCTCGCACATGAACAAGGAGACTTGTTCTCGGTGCATGGCCATGACAGGATAGATCTATGACCCCTTAGTGGTATAAAAACAGTTATCACTAAGTGCTCAGTAACAGGCTCTCTCTGCAAAGGAAATACTATGTCAACTTCATAAATGAAGGATTATGTTTGCACATATTTTGTCAGCAAGGCAAGTGGTTCTGGAACATTGTCAGAAAAGTGAGATAAGATCTTTCCTTTAGCCAGTTTATGTAGTCTAGAATTGCCATACGTGCCCCTTTCAAATTGCTTGAAATTTAAACCTCAACCATTTGTATTCATTATTTAGAGAGTGAAACTGTAACACTGCTCAGTGTAAGTTTTTGTTTCTTTAAAGTCAAACACTGGAGGTTTTTGGTTGAAAGAGTCTGATCTTTTGCAGCAACTACGGATTGCGCTGTGGTAATACACACTGTAGGAACGTGGCCCCTTGTGCTGGTCTTTGGCACTTTCTGAAAAATGCTAAAAGCTATGGAAACTAAAAGTGATCTGTGTTTTTTTTGTGGCAGAGTTTACTATCTTTTTAATGTTTTTCCACCTCTAGAACCTACCAGCCTAGTTGCTTCATCCATAGTGCAGATGTCATAGAATGTGTTGGGTTTTGATGTGATGATCTCAACTTGATCTAAATTTTCTATATGGGAGATAACATGCCAGTTATGCTATCCAAAACTGGAGAAATTGGTGCTTTCTGTTTCTAGTGCGGCTTTCCTCAACTTTGCTGCATTGCTTCTCATGATGCTATCTTCTATGGTGCTGCTTCCCCCCTGTATCATTAAAGGTCAAAGCATTCCCAGTACCTGGAAACTATCCATCATTGGTATGCTACTGAATTCCATCTAAGCCTTACCTTTTAAAATGGAACAAAACATTGCATTGAAACAGTCTTACCCATTATAGCTCAAAAGCAATTCCTATTTATTTGAAATAATCATACTTGATTATTGTGTATGGAGGTGGAGTAGCACTCCTAAATTCTGTTATTTCATGGGAGCAAAACTTGCATAGTTTGCTTTGTCTTACATGGTGGGTATAGATGTTGATTTTCTCTGTAAAATAATTGTTGTAGTTTATATTTTGTTTTAGCAGTCACCACACCCCTCTATCACAAAGCTGATCATTCATGTCTGTTTGATCAAGTGATCTGTGATGCGTGTGCTGGCTCCTTCCAGCACAGAGAGCAATCATAACAGTAACACCCACACATAGGTACAACTAGCTGCCACCATCAACATACAATTGAACAATTAAATTGGGCAGATGAAAACTCTGCCACTTAAACTGGACCAACAGTCTGAAACAATTGAAAAGAAAGGTAGCGACCATTTTGGAGCTTCATCTCTCAGCATTTCAGCCATGCTGTTGCTTGGATTCAATGGCATAACTTTTATATTCCTAGTATGTCACACCCCCCACTTCCCGATATCCATAACACTTGGGAACCGGCCTGTAGAGGGCGATCTTGCAGAGATGACATGGAAAAAAGGAGCCCCTCCTGGTCCATAAGTACTGGGTTCCTCCCACTATTCCTCAGTCTTTTCGTCTCTGCAGTCGGCGAAGCATTCAGAAGATGACTCTCCTTCAAGCTGCAGGTAGCCGGGCTTGCTCCCGGCCCTTTTTTCTCTATTTCTGTCTGAAATTTTTAAAACCTGTTTGGTTATATTGTATGCCTCCCAGCCCTGGCTGTATGGTTCAGGCAAAGGTAGATACATACACCTTTAGTGTATACAGGAGTTTTTACTCCTTCGTGAGACCCAGATTTGGGTAAGCGGCTTCCAGGTTGGTGTGTCCCGATGTGGGATGCCCCTTGTCCCTTTAAAATCCCCTTGTACCTGATGGGTGCATTTCTACCCTCTCCCCTTTTAGTTCTCCTTTAACCCTGCTGGGGTAAAAAGGAGGGGGAAAGGGGGGCGTTATCTGGGCTTATTTGTCACCATGCACACAAAAAAAAAAAAAAAAAAGAAAGGAGACATATAAAATAAGTCTATTTCTTATGTATGTTTTACTATACTATTTAATAGGAAATGTTTTATTTAGATTTTCCTATCTCTGTCTAGGCAGCATTTTTTGCTTACCTATTAAAGCTCTTTGTTTCTAGCTGTGTTCAGATTTGAATTTTCCCTCCATTTTTGGCCATGTGATCCTGGAAGTGGGCGGGGCTTGGCATGCCTTTATCTAGAGAGCACCTGATATGCTCTGTTTGACTTCCTGTTTCCTTACCTTATGAGGTGAGCTTATCGCACGGGCTGTGAGTACCCTTCAGCTTGGCTGAAGGGAGTTTTTTTCTGTCTTTTATTTATATTGTGTGCATTTGGTGACTGTTTTGTTTTCTGTAGGTTCTGTAAAAAGGGGTTTCTCCTGGTCCTTATAGAAAAAAAAAAAAATATATATATATATATATATATATATATATATATAGCCCTTAAACCTTATTTGGGGGTCCATTTGTGTTTCAATCCTCCCACTTGGGACTATTTAAAGGGGCATCCCGGGTAGCAATTGCGTAAATCCCATATATACTTGGCGACTATAATCAATTATAGTATAATACTAAACACCATATGGAGGCATCCCAGGATAACGGACATGCAATTCCCTCTGCACAGACTCGGCAATGTTTTGGATGTGGGGCATCCCTTGTTGGGATAACGCAATTATTTGCGTCCCTTCTGCACAATTAACTATTATGCAGCAAACTGATGCCCAGGCTTCAGGGCCTGCGGCTAATGCCTCATCTCCTACTCTGCCATGTCTTGTCCGTACCCCCAATGATATGGTCATGGGTGATGAGTCGCATGCTGATTTATGTGCCAGATTGGCTCATCTTGAAAGATTAATGTCTACTCTGTGCCTAAGAAGGCCTCAGCTAAAAGCACGTGACCCATGCCGCTCCGGCAGGTGAGTCAGACAATTGTGAATTTCTTGATTGGTCTGATCCTTCTCAGTTAGAAGAAGGAGAATTATATGAGGAATCAGATGTTTCTGATGAACAGCAATTTGTTGGTACTGAGATTGAGCAGGGTGAAGCAAGTGTTGTGGATACCCCAAAAGCTCTTGCTCAGTTATTTGAGGTTTTGATTATTATTTCTCCTGAATTAGTCCCTCCTTAAAAAGGGGAATTCTTTGGAGCCTCTAAACCTTGTTAGAATTCCCAGATCAAAAGCATTTTTTATGATATTCTTAAAGAATCGGGGAAGCCTGCGCGGCTTCATGGCATTTCCTTGGTCTGGGACAAGAAATATCCCTTCCCAGCTGATACTGTTAAGCGTTGGTCGTCACCACCTGTGCCCACCACTCTGGGCATGTGTACACTCACTGCGCGGATGGGTTAAATGTGGAGGACAAATTCCTATGTGTGTGCAAGCATACAATGGCCATCTATGCATTAATATTTAATTAATTGAGAGACTGGATTTTTAATAGATACTCTGCTCATGGGTGGATGCCCCTGTGCTTAATTTATCCAGTTCCTCTGTGTTGCATTCTCCTGACTCCACTACACTTAAGATGGAGAGGATAAGCGTATAGATCAAATGGAGTACCACGCTTTTTACAGTGTGGGTTCGGCCTTGCTGCCTGTTGGTGCTTCGGCACTCATGACAGTGGCTATTAGGTCTGTTGTGAGAGACCTAATGAATTACTCAGGGCCTCTGATGAGTACGCCGCTCTTAAGCGATGTTAAATGTTTGCATCTTTTGTACTTTCTGCCTTAGATGATACTCTGCTCATGTACAGCAGAACCTCTGCCTTGTTAGTTGCCATCTGGCGGTCAATATGGTTGCGGCAGTGGGCAGCTGATATTGTAGCCAAGAAATCGCTTACAGCGCTCCCTTTTGTGGGATTGCGCCTCTTTGGAGAAAAAATTGGATTCTGTCACTAAAGGAGGTAAATTACCTCAGCGTAAGAAACAACGTTGTTCCTTTCGTGGAATGGCCTCTTTTAACCCTTTCGGCGGTCTAGATCCGGTAGAGGATCGGCCTTTTCAGCCCCTAGAGGGAATGCATGGAATAGAGTTAAGGGACGTGGCTGTCCAAAACCAAATCTGCCACTAAGCCTGCTCAACAATGAGGCGACGCCCTCACCCTTATGGGTGGGGGGACTGCTGCGGTTCTTCTTCCAGGTCTGGGTTCAGGAGGTATCAGACAATTGGATTCTGGAGGTAGTCTCTTCCAGTTTACAGACTGGAATTCGAGTCCCGGCCTCCTCCCAGATTTTTCATGTCCCGGATGCCATCAGATCCGGCAATTGCACAGGGACTGCGGGCAGCATTAGCGAATCTGTTAAACATGGCTGTTATCGGCCTAGTGCCTCCAGCGGAAAGGGGTTTTGGGGTTTTACTCCAACCTATTCACGGTACCCAAAAAGGACGGCTCTGTTCGGCCTATCCTAGACCTAAGGAGACTCAATCAATTTATCCGTTTCAGAAAATTCCGCATGGAGTCTCTGCGATCAACGATCAATGCTCTCCGTCAGGGGGACTTCATGACATTCATAGACATCAAGGATGCTTATTTGCACATTCCTATTTTCCGGATCACCAGAGATTTCGCAGGTTCTCGATAGAAGACCAGCATTATCAATTTGTGGCCCTGCCATTCGGCCTTACCTCGGCCCCAAGGGTCTTTACCAGGATGCTGGCAGGAGTGATGGCTATATTCAGGGTCCAGGGCATCCGCATTGTGCCTTTTCTGGACGATCTTCTTATCGCGGCCTCCTCCCTCGAACAATCAGAGTTGGACACCAGGACGGTGGTCTCTACGCTAGAGAGGTTCAGATGGGTAATAAGTTACCCCAAATCCTCTCTCTGTCCGTCCAGGGAAATTCCCTTCCTGGGCCTGATTCTGGAATGGTTCTGATTCAGGACTTGATTCTTCTATTCTTGTTCAACCCTCATCAGTCTATCTGTCTAGGGATGAGACTAGTGGGATTGATGGTAGCTGCATTCGAGGCAGTCCTGTTTGCCCAGTTTCACATAAGGACGCTTCAGCTCTTCCTCTTGGCAAAGTGGGACAGGTGCCCACTATCATTAAAATCAGACTTGTCTGTTGTCTCCCCACGTTTGCAGTCCCTTCAGTGGTGGTTAATATCGCACAACCTCCAGAAGGGCAAGTCGTTTCTGACTCCGCGTTGGGAACTGGTTACCACGGATGCCAGCTTGGTGGGCTGGGGGGGCTTCTGGAAGAAGCATCAGTTCCAAGGATTGTGGGGGCCTCAGGAGGCTCATTCTCCAATCAATGTATTAGAGCTTCGGGCCATACGTCTTGTCTACATCGACTGACGTTTCTTACAGGGTCTGCCAGTTCAGATTCGGTCAGACAACCGAACAGCTGTTGCATACATCAATCACCAGGGAGGGACTCGCAGTTGGGGTGCCCTCCGGGAAGTGTCTCTGATCCTTCAGTGGGCAGAGATCAATGTTCCTTGTTCCAGTTTACATTCCGGGGATAGAGAATGTGGAGGCAGACTCCCTGAGCAGGGGATGTTCTCGCCAGGGAGAATGGTCTCTCAATCCAAGGGTCTTTCAGTTCCTCTTCACAAGTGGGGGACTCCACGGTTGGACCTGTTTGCTTCTCGTCACAATCACAAGCTGCCAGCTTTTGTGTCTCTATCCCAGGATCTTCTGGCAGTGGCAGCGGATGCCATGTCTCTAGCCTGGAAGGATCTGGGGTTCCTATATCTGTTTCCCACATTCTCCATGATCAGCAAGGTGGTGCACAAGCTAGCACTGGAGGAGGCGCCAGCAATTCTGGTGGCGCCAAGGTGGCCAAGACGTCTGTGGTACGCAGACGTCGTAAGGCTGGCAGTGGATCGGTTCCATCTGCCTCTTCTTCCAGATCTCATCACTCAGGGTCAACTTTGTTACCCCAATTTACAAACGCTGGCTTTGGCGGCATGGCTGCTAAAGTCTCCATCTTGAAAGAAGAAGGTCTTTCTGATGTGGTTATTCAGACTCTTATTAGAGCTAGGAAGAAGTCTTCCTCTTTCATTTATTACAGGACTTGGAGGTCCTATATTGATTGGTGTGAATCCAGGGCTTTGCCCTGTAGAGTGTTTTCTATTCCTAGAAATTCTGGAATATCTGCAACGGGGTCTGGATATGGGATTCCAGATTAGTACTTTGAAAGGGTCTCTGCCTTGGCAATTTTCTTTCAAAGATAGTTTGCTCTTCATCCTTTGGTTAAGACCTTTTTCCAAGGAGTCGCGCATGTGCGGCCTCCCAGAAAGCCTTTACTTCCTGTTTGGGATCTTAATTTGGTGCTTTCGGCTATGCAAGCTGCTCCCTTTGAGCCATTGCACGATATTCCTTTTCCTATTCTTACTCAGAAGGTTGCCTTTTTGATTGCTATTACTTCTGTCCGCCGAGTTTCTGAACTGGCGGCTTTGTCTATTCAAGCCCCTTATTTTGAGAGGCATAAAGCTAAGGTTGTTTTCCGTTTTAAACCGGATTTCCTTCTTAGGTGGTGTCTGCTTTCCACCTAAATCAGGATATAGTTCTTCCTTCCTTGTGTCCTAAACCTAGTAACGACAAGGAAAGGGTCTTACATTCTTTGGATGTAGTTCGTTGTGTTAAGTATTATTTAGTTACTACCCCGGCCTTCCGCAAGACGGATGCCTTTTTTGTTGTGCCTTCTGGGCCCAAGAAGGGTTTTGCTCCTGCCAAAGCTTCCCTTAGTAAGTGGATACGTCAGGTTATCATTGGGGCCTATATGGCTAAGGGGAAGGTTCCCCCTTTTCGTGTCACCACTCATTCTACTCGTGCTATTGGAGCCTCTTGGGCTTTTCAGCACCAAGCTTCTGTTGAACAAGTCTGCAAGGCAGCGACTTGGTCTTCTGTGCATACTTTTTCTAAGTTTTACAAGGTTGATGTGCGGGCCTCAGCGGATGCTGTTTTTGGCCGCAAAGTTCTGCAAGCTGCAGTAATTTAAGTTATGCATTATTCCTTTGGGATCCCCACCCATTATAGACACTGCTATTGGATGTCCCAAGTGTTATGGATATCGGGAAGTGGGGGTTGTGACATACTAGGAATAATACCATTTTGTGAGATACTCACCTGTAAAATGGTTATTATGAGTATGTCACACACCCCACTTGCCCCGCCCTTTTTTGTTCGAGGGATCCTTTATATGGTGATTATTATTATTATTTCCATATAATTTTACAATTATTGAATATAATTGGCTCTTCTTGGTTCTTCACTGCTGTTTAAAAAGACTGAGGAATAGTGGGAGGAACCCAGTACTTATGGACCAGGAGAGGCTCCTTTTTTCCATGTCATCTCTGCAAGATCGCCCTCTACAGGCCGGGTTCCCAAGTGTTATGGATAAACGGGAAGTGGGGTGTGTGACATACTCGTAATAACCATTTTACAGGTGACTATCTTTCAAAGATAGTTTGCTCTTCATCCTTTGGTTAAGACCTTTTCCAAGGAGTCGCGCATGTGCGGCCTCCCAGAAAGTCTTTACTTCCTGTTTGGGATCTTAATTTGGTGCTTTCGGCTATGCAAGCTGCTCCCTTTGAGCCATTGCACGATATTCCTTTTCCTATTCTTACTCAGAAGGTTGCCTTTTTGATTGCTATTACTTCTGTCCGCCGAGTTTCTGAACTGGCGGCTTTGTCTATTCAAGCCCCTTATTTTGAGAGGCATAAAGATAAGGTTGTTTTCCGTTTTAAACCGGATTTCCTTCTTAGGTGGTGTCTGCTTTCCACCTAAATCAGGATATAGTTCTTCCTTCCTTGTGTCCTAAACCTAGTAACGACAAGGAAAGGGTCTTACATTCTTTGGATGTAGTTCGTTGTGTTAAGTATTATTTAGTTACTACCCCGGCCTTCCGCAAGACGGATGCCTTTTTTGTTGTGCCTTCTGGGCCCAAGAAGGGTTTTGCTCCTGCCAAAGCTTCCCTTAGTAAGTGGATACGTCAGGTTATCATTGGGGCCTATATGGCTAAGGGGAAGGTTCCCCCTTTTCGTGTCACCACTCATTCTACTCGTGCTATTGGAGCCTCTTGGGCTTTTCAGCACCAAGCTTCTGTTGAACAAGTCTGCAAGGCAGCGACTTGGTCTTCTGTGCATACTTTTTCTAAGTTTTACAAGGTTGATGTGCGGGCCTCAGCGGATGCTGTTTTTGGCCGCAAAGTTCTGCAAGCTGCAGTAATTTAAGTTATGCATTATTCCTTTGGGATCCCCACCCATTATAGACACTGCTATTGGATGTCCCAAGTGTTATGGATATCGGGAAGTGGGGGTTGTGACATACTAGGAATAATACCATTTTGTGAGATACTCACCTGTAAAATGGTTATTATGAGTATGTCACACACCCCACTTGCCCCGCCCTTTTTTGTTCGAGGGATCCTTTATATGGTGATTATTATTATTATTTCCATATAATTTTACAATTATTGAATATAATTGGCTCTTCTTGGTTCTTCACTGCTGTTTAAAAAGACTGAGGAATAGTGGGAGGAACCCAGTACTTATGGACCAGGAGAGGCTCCTTTTTTCCATGTCATCTCTGCAAGATCGCCCTCTACAGGCCGGGTTCCCAAGTGTTATGGATAAACGGGAAGTGGGGTGTGTGACATACTCGTAATAACCATTTTACAGGTGAGTATCTCACAAAATGGTATTTTTGCAGGGAACAAAAACTGAGCCATAACTTGGGCTGGAAAGATCCCACTGTGTTGATAGTGGGCTCATACTTTGCCTCAATGTGTAAACTATCCAAGGAAATCAAAACTTATGTGGCTGGCATTCCCTGGCCAGGAGTTGCGCACTTCCTGGGTCCACACTGAAAAAGTATGGGGTACCAATTTTCAGAAATACCATGGTGTGTCAGCAGAATGGTACCATAACTCATATTTGAGTTATTGAACAAATTAATTGTTATACCAAGTTTTACCTATTCAGACATAATGATGGGTTTGTTGGCTTCCAGGTCTGCTGTACATCTTTTCGGGATGAAAAGGGGGGGGGGAGAGAAAGAGAGACTAATATGACATCATGAATGAAAATATGACATTGAATGTCCTAGCCTCTTGAAGGACTTTAAAAGATTAGGGATTTTTAGGAGGTGGGTGGATTGTGTACTATACCCAGAGGGCATTTCTGCAGTGTTCATAACATTCCTTAGGCAGCTGTGTCTTTGGAAGTAAATAATCCGACTCTATTGATTTCCTCCCTGCTCCTCAGAAGTGGCTATTCTGCATTGTGCTTATAGTTTTTCTTTTTTTAAGAAATTGGATATGCTTTGGGTAGACCATCAAATAGCTAGCATTCGAAGCAATCTCAAACAGTCAAAACACTTCATATACCTTCTTGGATGTGTTTGAGAACCAGAGAGCTTTATGTGTTTTCACTATAGCAACATAAAAGCTTGATCAATAAAATTAAACCCTGTCCTGTGGCATTTAGAAACAGACCACAGACGGCAACACAGTCTGATGGCGCAGCTGTCTGTAATATGGGTGCTGTCAGTCAGATGGAAAATCCCAACCAAAGGACCAAAACCCTTTTCTATATTCTCCCAGTTTTAACTACCCCTCAGGGGCATCACAATGCGTAATCCTGCACAGTGAGAAGCCTGTAATTTGTATAAACTTACCTCGCTCCTCCAAGAGACATCCCTGGTCTGTGGGTTCACTGCCTGGCCACAGAGGGAGCGTGGCTCAGCCTAGCTGTGTACCTCCTGACATCCCTGCTCCCTCCCAGCAGAAGTTCTGCATTCAAGAGTTCCCATCATTACTGGCGACATGTTGCTATGATGATCAGCCAGTGAAATGGTGTACCTGACTTTACATTCACTGCTGATGATCCGATGCATGATTATCTGCCCCAGCACAACTGTGCAGTAGACATTGGCAGCCTTTTATCTAATGTGTAATACTAGCAGGCTGTCTTACCTAGACCTAAGCCAGTCCCTGTACTGTAACTAAAGTAAAAATGCTTTAGTAAAAGTGATGAATCCTAGCATACAACTATATTTAGGCATAACACTAGTGAAAACATAGTTGAATTAATTTGTGTTTAACAGGTTTGTGCTCAAAGCATTTATATATGTGCTTATTTATAAATTTAAAAAGTAGAAGCTGGAAAAGAGCAGTCAGTGTTAGATCTCTTGTTTCATTCCCCTAACAAAGCAAAGATGACCGTGGGTAATCACCATCTATTGTCACCTTCCTGTCCGCTTTTCATTGCTCTACTTTAAACACAGACCTCTGTCATATGATTACATTATTGAGTCATCGCCAGTTATTGTAAATAGAGGTCAGCAAAAACCCTGATTAGCTGAAAGTCCAAATACCCAGGCGTTTCTTGCTTAAAAGGCTAATGGAAGCTAATAACAACTTTCAGGTTCTTTGACTATGCCGATTTTAATGATGTATATATGACTGGATAAAAATGTGTTTTTCTGTCAATTGGGACTTCAGATCTATAGGCTCGATACAGAGAGACTTCCGTTTTAGTGCCGATCTGTTTTTTTTTGTGTGAAATGTTTCTGTTCTCGTATGAGTGTACGAGCGATTCTATGCATGCATTGAAAACCTTCTGTAAAGTTTCCGTCCATTCGTACGGCAGATTACGAATACGAGGATGTCATTTTCCATCGTGACTTTTCCGTTTCATTTTCACGTTACAACGTAGGCTTTCGCTTTTGCCCTTTTCCCATCGTATCCTCCAACGAATCCTTTACGTTTCCCGTTCGATTCTGTTTCCCGTTTTCAATAAATATTCGTCCAGACGGAAATCCTTACGATCTTGCGCCTGCGCACTACAAACTTAACTCATTAAAGTGCTCGCCTACATATTTGCCACCCTCACTTCTACTACAATGTTTAGCTAAATCACTTAGCACTATCCTCCATCTTCCCTTTTGGACCCTTAAAGCTCACCCAAACCACTTAGCACTATCCTCCATCTTCCCTTTTGGACCCTTAAAGCTCACCTAAATCACTTCTCGGTCATGTGAATATTCATCTTTAAATATTTCTGGGCCCATTAGTTTTGTGTTAATGTATTTTGTAAATGAAATGACACTGTAACATTTTTTTTTTTTGGATTCCATCATAAAATATAACATTTTTAAAAATTTAGAAAATGTCTAATTTTTACAACTATAAAAAACAAAATACATAGCAATGGCAGGCCACAGAACATTATTCTTCATCTGTGGTCCCCAACGAGTTGCGCAGCTCCTGCATCTCGCCCACCAACTGAAGGACCCTGACACTCAGTTGTGCCACTCTGGCACGTATGGTCCCTGTTAAAAAACGTAAATTAAAATATTGGTATAACCTTGTTGGGGTCATACTGCAATGCCCCCCCTGTATGGTCCAAACACCTAAATCTGGACTTCAAAAGCCAGAGAACCCCTGGCCCGCATTCTGCAGGCAAAGAACGGGCATCAGGAGCAAGGGCAGGAGTGGATATCCAGAATCCCCTGAAAGAATTTAAAAATAATAACATAAAATACACATTCTAAGCTACAATATTGTTTAACATGTCATCAAGGGCTAAAAACAGCAATAGGTTAAGTTATAAGTCATCAACTATGTTCATTGTCATACAGTGAAAATGGATTGATGGAATGTGAGCAAACTTACCCAGGAGCCATCTACCAGATAATTCTCCTGACTCATACTGACGAAATAAGCCGGAGCTTTTCAATATATAAGCATCATGGGACGACCCTGGATGGACTGCAAGAACACTGAGGAATCGCATAGCTGGACCAAAGACTGCTTGTATGTTGTGTGAGTGGCACATCTTGCGGTTCCTCCAACCAAATATAAAATAATTACACAAAGCAAAGGTAACCGACTAAAACAATAACTCCTTCTACAAATTAAGATTCAACTCCTGCAACAAATTAAGAAGTTCAACAATCCAAATATAATTCACAAAGGACATCTCTAAAAAAAATAGCAATTATATGGATGTGTGGGAAAATAAATGTTTACATGCTAAGGACTAATTAAGGTCAGCATTAAAATGCATCTAGAAGGCATACATGAAATGTATTGATTCA
The DNA here is from genome assembly GCA_027917425.1 of Gastrophryne carolinensis. Lineage (NCBI taxonomy): Eukaryota > Metazoa > Chordata > Amphibia > Anura > Microhylidae > Gastrophryne > Gastrophryne carolinensis. Next base: position 122,984,509 of record CM051239.1, read on the forward strand.
GGTATGCATTGCTATACAATTTATGGCCTCGGCCATGCTGATACATGCAATGCCTTGGTGCTAAAGGCGCGCAGACTCCTCCACATAGCGGCAAAACATGTTAGCAATCCGAGCCCTCAAAGGTCCCGTAAGTGGATCGGTAATGAAACGGATTTATAGGGTGGTGGTCGTCAGAAATCAGCTCTCTGAATCAGACGGAAACCCATCCCAACAACGGAAGTTATCTGAACGAACAAAAAATTTCCGATTTTGTTTGGAAAATGATCCAAACTAACGGAAATGTTCCAATTTGCTTCCGTTCATCGAAAGCGCATATACACATTTTCCCGAACATTCGTACGAATGAAAAATGAACGAAAAAAAGCAAAAAAAAAAGACTAACACCCACCCAAACTTTCACAGACAGCTACGGAAGTCCGGACGAATGTGTCTTTGAATCGAGGCTTATATCCAAGAGTAGCAGTTCCTGTCTAAAGCCTTTCTCACTCCTTTAGTGTCCTGCATGTGCAGTAACCAAACAGACTGCCCACTGCCCTTGCAGAGGAAAGGGCTAATCATTAATGCAGTAGTTGCAATAGAAGTTGTTCCTTTTTTATTTTTTGGGTCGTCATAGGTAGTGCAATGACGCACTTGGCAATGCAAATGCCTGTACTGTGAAGCCAGCACTGGATACTAAATTATATTTGATATCTGTTCACATGTAGCCATATTCAACCTGTCTGATCGTCTTTCACCATATAATTCCTATAAAAATATAGATCTGAGAAAATATGTACTACCTGCATCCTATGAATGTTTTGTGTGTGAGAACAGTCAATGTATCTGCAGCCAAATGTGTTCAAGATGTTGTTGAATCCACACATCAGCCTGTTATAGGAGAGATCCTGTGATCTGCCAGGAGTTTACAACTATGAATTTAGCAAGAAGCATCTGAAGTGTTGCCCAAATTCAGCATCTGTGTTTCAAATCTTGCATGTTGATAGACAAAGTCTTTTGGTTAAATATATTGTTTTTTTTATTAATAAAAGACTGATTGTTTGTACCTTCAAAATGTCTTATTTCAGACTAAAAAAACAATGTTTTGCTTGTACAGAGAACTTTTGAGTGTTTATGAAAGTGTCTTAAACATCTATATGTCCAGTATTTCTTATTAACCCTTTAAACACCATGCATGTAGAATCTACGTGGCTGCTTCTACCGTTAAGCACCAGCCACATAGATTCTACGCGCCTAGTGTTTTTTCAGTATTGTAGCCAAGGAATAAAAAAAACTCACCTCCATTCAGGATTCAGTGCCTCCTCATCCCCTGACGGGCTTCTGATTGTTGGACTGGGGTCTTTAGCAGAACAGAGAACATGGATTCTCCACCCATGTGTGGCTTCTGACAGCTACCTTCCCACCACAGGGAAGGGCTTTTTATGCCAATGTGTGAGCTTCCGTCCTGTCGGTCAGTATAAAAGGTCCCTCCCTGCAGCAGGTGTAAACGTCGGAAGCAGGGCAAAGGAAACCGATTCTCTGCCCGTTCCCAGGTTCCACCGATCACTTCCGGCTGAAAATCGACAGTGTAAATAGGAGGTAAATATTATATAATAATAAAGGACTTTTCAAGTGTGTGTTAGGCCCCTATTCACAGGGCAGGAGGGGCTAGCAAGTCACCTGCCATCAAGCGGGTGACTTGCCAAAACCATCTGCCCTTGAACCTGCATCCCCAAAGGCCAGGGGGTACAGTAGTGCCTGGTGCCCATTGGGGTTTTGCCATAGAGGGTGGACCCCATGCCATTTTTGAAAAAATGTTTAAGGTTGTTAAGCCTTGATAGTGTGCATAGTAGTTGTATTTTATTTGAAAATCTCATAAACGCTCTTTTCAATTTGGAGAGTCTCCTAGGAAGGAACGGGTGTCTGCCCATACTTATGGGGGAGGAATAGGGATTTTACAAACATATGATTTTCTTGAATAACATTTTTTTATTTTAAAAAAGCTACAAGATAAAAAAAAATTCTATTTATTTTTTTTTCTACGTATTTCACCCAAGAATATTGAGAAAGCACTGAAAAAAATTACAAACAAGACATTTCATGTTAAAACCAAATCAGTTTGAAAAAAAATATATAATTTTCCTGGAAATTTCTGCAAAAATCACAGTTAAACATATATAGTGAAAAATGCTTTAACATTTCTGGCATTATATGGTGACAATATCTCTAGGTTGGCTGGCAGTTAAATGGCAACTATTATTAAAATGAGACCATAGCAAAAGCCCTGATTGCAGTTTAGATAGTAGTAGGGGGTTATCTGTATATATTTGTTGCTTTTCTTACTGTGTGTGTGCCCCCTTAAGGAAATTTGATCTCTGCTTGGTCACCTGAGATGGAATGTAAAAGCTTTCCATTTGTCTTGTCTTGCAAAGGTATTGTGTCAGTGCTTACAGTAACAGGTGCTTTACAGTGACTCGTCACCCAACATCTGGAGCAGCCAGGGCCGGTCCTAGGTTAAATGGTGCTCTGTGCATGGTATTAGTCTAGCGCCCCCACGCACACTCAATACATCTGTCTGTATTACCATAACATTAAAATATATGAGTAAAAGTCCACTTTCTCTACAGACCTCAGATCAAGTGCACGATCCATCCCTGCTTACCATCACTTCACTTCAGTGCCGCCACGCACATTGTACTACCGCTGGGCAGAGGTGTGAGCCCATGGTCTGTGGGAAAGTCTGCGAAAGTGGACTCCTTCTTTACGTAAATTTTTTTTACATTTTTGGTCCTTCGCCCCAGGGCATCCTGTTTTGGGATGCCCTGCTGTGTAAAGCCTCCACACTTCACCCCAAAAACCCCATGCCACATGCACGGGCTCCCGTCCAATCAGCGATGTATGTCGTGCATATTAATGATTGGCATATGTTCCTGTTTGGACCAGCGCTCAGACATAAGGGAGTGGGAGCAGCCACATCCCTTGTTTCCCTATCTGAATGGCTGGGTGAGGGAGTATTCCCTCTGCTACAGGAATGTCAGGTATGTGGCTGTGGCCGGCTCATAAGGGGGAGTGTTCAGTGCTGATTCTTTCTCTGCCAGAGACACCTTGAGCACTTCTGTGATGAACTGAAGCTCTGTTCAATGCTGCACACTTAGGGAGGGTAAAAAGCTTACACTCCCGCATCTAGTTCACAACGGCAAAGGGAGCAATATGGGGGTCTTTCACAATAAAGAATTTTAAATGAAAAAAGTCGGGCACAATAGCACCCCCTTGAGGCCGGAGCCCTGTGCACTGGTACACCTTGCACACCCCAAAGGCCTGTCTTGGGAGTAGCCAGACCGCAGCTGCTGCAGTGATTGGGTGACACACAGCCTGCACATAGCAGAACATGCAGGGTTTGGCTTGTGATGAGGATCTGGGTTGATTGTGCAGACCAGCTTGTATTTTAAATTCCATATTAAAGTTAATTGACTCTTGGTCCACTGTAAAGACCCATATGTGGATTTTTAATAAAATAAGAATAGTGGCAGTCATTTGACTTACTAAGAGTAGATATTCCAATACCTGGATAAATGAAAAGCTTCAGAGACTCTGTGATTTATGTCTGCAGTTCTGGAAGGAATAGCTTTTTAATAACCTCTATTAATACTTCAAGCATTATTGATTTTTTTTTTCTTTACATTTATTTGCAGAGTATTTAGAGCTTAGAAATAATCACTGACTGTTGGAGTCTCCTGTATTTGCTCTTCAGGAATAGTGTGGAAGAATGCAGCCATGTGACTTCACATGTCCATTTGTAACTGTCATCTGGATTACTCTTCCCAAGACGTTTGTTACTTAGGGAACACTTTGTGATCTTAAGACGATCATTTGTTTTAAATAATAATCTCGTTTTATTAAAAGGTTGTGTAAAGTTATTTTTTCCATTATTTGTCATATGGACAGATAAACAGACTGAGGGTCGCCAGAGAGTTGATTCTGGCGCATAAGAACTAGGGGAAGACTGCACGAGGTGTTATATGATTTATGGTAATAGAGCACCATTAGAAAGGTCTGTGGTCTGCATTAGAAGGCCCACGCCTTCTATTTCACTTTGTTAAAAACATTGCTACTAATTTCTTGGCTTTTCTCTGTCATCAATTATATAAATAGTCTTGTACTTTTTATATTCTTTGCTGTTGATGCATTGAGCTTGTGCCTTACCTTTCTTGTTATGTATATATTACACAGGGCAACTTAGACCACAGTTCTTGGGGCTATCTTATATACACATTCCATACCCATTAAGGAGATATGCTTATGCGTATACCCTCCAACTTGAGGGAATGCTCCTTTTACTTCATCAAACATTAGTAAGACAGTAAATGAGCACCATATGGATATTAATATTTATAATCTGGACCAGGGAAAATATACTACGGAGGTAGAAGGGTGACTATAACATTGTTGCTTCTATTTTGGCCTAAAGAGGACTTTTAACCCAAAGTTGTTCACAGAAACAGAACTCTGTTAGTACCACCAGGCTTTCATTCAGCAAAGCTAACCCCAATGACTTAACTAATCCAGCACCTTCCAGCATCCTGACTCTTTTGGAGGTTAAACTTGCAGATTTCATTATATTTATTCATTTTTCCAGGGAGGTAAGAAGGGATTTTAGTACATTCAAACCTCACTTTAAACTGGACCTTCAGCATCATTTAATGAAAAGCCCAAACCCTTAAAAACTATTTTCCAGCATCTAAAATGAATATACTTTATGTTTTTAGTTACTTTCTTTACTTTCTTAATATTCTTTCCCCCTGCTGGGCTGCAACTGTGTTCAAGACTCTAGGTTACGGGCGCCTCCATCTTGCCCCAGAAGCATCACATACTGAGGAGAGAAGATTGGGGCAAAGACAGAGCAGAGCTGGGGTCAGGAAAAGGACAGCAACACTTCCTGTTTGCAGACAGCCTAAGATTCCATGGGCCACCATCTTGGTTGTTTAAGGGCTCAGAAACAGCACTAGGTGCAGGTAGGATGATTTTTTCTTCTAATCCATTCCAGGCTGTCCTAATCATCACGACTGGGTAATTCCTGCTCGAAGGGGCGTGACTGCAAGACAAAAGCGTTGCTCCGACCTCCCGGCCTATATCCTTCCGGCTGACTTCCTGGATTCCAGTTTCATTCTTGCAGTTGGGATGACTGCATGGCTCTCTAGACTCCTCTTCCATTTCCTTTTTTTGTTTCTCAGATTATACCTTTGAAGCGGGGGCAAGACCCTGTCTGTCTTCTTAGGTCCCTTATGCTGCTCTGATCTGGATTGACCCATTATGCCTCCTCAGCTAAGCTGTATCCAGATCAGATGGTAAGGTAAGTGCAGGGTCCAGTGTGCGCTTTGTAGTGCTTTGGCACTCTGGCTGAAAGCTTTCATTGAAAAGTATAAGCGGCCACAGGTTTTTGTCTGGTGAGCCTGATTGGGGGTGACCAAGGGAATTATTTTCCTCTTTTATTGTTTTTTATTGCTCTTTCCCATGTGTTTTCTTTGTTCTCTGGTTGAAAAATTCAAATTTCACGCCTTTTCAAGGGGCGGAGCTAAAGCGGCAATGAGGAAACAGTCCGTCGCCATGGAAAGATTTTCGGCTTGGTGAAGTTTCGAGTACCGGGCGCAGAGGGGCTCCTCCATCCGCCTCTTTGGAAAGATTTTTGGCTTAGCGTAGCAGCTAGCTCCACTGAGATCTCCGGTTCTTTTCAGCGGCACTGGGTGTTTTCTCGGTCCGCCTCTGTGGAAAGTTTTTCGGCTTAGCGTAGCGGCTAGCACCACCGACGGCTTCAGTTCTTTTTAGCGGCACTAAACGTTTTTTTCAATCCATCTCCGTGGAAAGATTTTCGGCTTAGCAAAGTCATTAGCACCGCCAGAGCGGGTTTTCAAGCCGTGGACACTGGAAGATTTTCGGCTTAGGGAAGTCACTAGCTTCGCTGAAGCAGCCGGTTCTCCTCTGCGACGGGGCACCGTTTTTCTCGCCGACCAAGCTTAAACATTTTCGGCTAGGCAAGGTGCCTAGCATCACCAGAGATTGCAATTCCCCATTGGCTGTGCATAATTCTGGGTTAGTTGGCCAGCAAAAGGGCTGCTCTGAGCCGCTGCACGGCCACCCTCAAGTGGATCTAAACCTTTTGGTAGGTTATTTTTTTATTAAATTTTTTATTATTATTGATTGGGAAAGGGCAAGGTAATATATAATTTATATTGTAATATATAATTATAGGGTGGTCTACCCTCAGAGGACTCGCAGTAGTCGTGTGACTGTCGAGAACTTATATATACTTGGTCTCAGATCCCCAGTAGTAGTATTAAATTCACCATGGAGGAGGCATCTGGGGTAATCGGATCTGGTCTTTATCAGAATTACCCCACATCCAGTTGCATGCAGTGGCACTGGATAAGGATAGCACGGTGCGCAGGGATTATGCTACGGTTGTAGTGGATAGGGAGACAGTTGTCTCCTCCATGAGGGATCTCTCTCCCCTATCGCCGGTGCTTTCTGAGAAACCCCTTGGCAGTTTTCATGCGGACCTTAACCTTTTGTGAGTCATACAGGTTACTAAGAAGGTTTTTTTTAAAAAAAATAAATCCTCTGAACATATTGAAGATGATATTGTGCCTGCCATAGGCTCCTTCTGAGTCTTTAAACTGTCGGCAGCCCTCAAGTGGTCCTAAACCTATAGAGTCATTTTGGAGTATTGGCTACTAAAGCGGTTTTAGAGAAAATATATTTTCCTCTGAGTTGAGGAGAATATATTGCCTGCCATAGTCTCCTTTTGAGTCTTTAAAATGTGGCGGCAGCCCTCAAGTGGTCCTAAACCTATAGAGTCATTATGGTGTATTGGCTACTAAAAAGGTAATAAAGAAAAGAAACATTTTTCCTCTGAGGAAGAGGATATTGTGGCTGCCATAGTCTCCCGGGAAGTTATCTGTTGGGGAGAATTCATCCAGTAGGGTCCTCTACACATGGGGTGTCCGGTTAAGGAGAAGTTGGATGGATGGTTGATTTCCTCCATTTTGGAGGATGTTGCGGAGCATATGCATTATTATAATCTGATCAATAGGGAATGGCAGAAGTCAGGTTGTCTTCCGACCATTCCTAAAGTACTAAATACTATGTATCCCTTTCCTCCAGATCAGATTGAATTATGGTCTCACCCTCCTGTGGTGGACACTCTGGTGCCAGGTCTCTTTAAGATTCTGGTTCTGCCATCCTCTGATAGTGCTTCTCCAAAGGATCCAGCGGATAAACGTGTGGATCAGGTGGCATGTCATGCTTATCTATTATGGGGTCGACCTTGGGGCCGGCCAGTGTTACATTAATAGAATTTTGGGAGCATCTGATCTCTATGACTCTTGGGTCATTCATGGAAGCCATGCTCCCAGTTGTTCAAGATCAGTTTGACTCCAACAGGTAGTGTTCCTGGCTATGGAGGATTTGATGTGGTTAAGTGCCAGAGGTCTAGCTCTGGTGGTCGCCTTAAGGTTTGCTTTATGGCTTAAGCAATGGCCAGCTGACATAGCCTCTAAAAGGAATATGACAGGACTCCTTTTTAAGGGGGGCGTCTGTTTGGAAAGGCTTGGTTGACATGGTAAAGCATGCTACTAGTGGTAAATTATCTAATCTGCCACAAAAGCCGAAGTCTAATACTGCTTCCGCAGGGCCTCTAATACTCCGGGGTTCTGGCTAGAGGTTCGGCCTCTTCGGGATACCGAAGATTTTTATTTTTTTTGGAATACGACAAGTTCCAAATTAAGGCAACAAGTGTCTGGCAGAATAAAGCCAGACCCCCTTCGAAGTCGGCTCAGGCATGAAGGGATGCCCCCGCCCTTGAGGTGTGGGGGGGGACTTCTGCATTTGGCTTATATTTGCAGGAAGCATTGAGATCTGCCGTTTCTCACCTTTTTAGAGATTGGCGTTTTGATAACCACAGTGTATATATATATATATATATATATACATTGTAGTAGGTGGCCTACTTCTTCTGTTTTGTGGCGCTACCCTTCGGTCTATTATCAGCAGTCAGGGATACATATAATCCCTTACTGAGACTATCGGTTGATATGGATACTGACTATCCAGTCGAATTCTTAAGTCAAACATAATTTCATAGCTTAAGAGTTATTCTTTTCTGGGAATGTCATTAGACACGTCTCAGGCAAAGGTGTTTTTTCCAACACAGAAGTGACTTTTACTTCAGGCCAGGTTACAGGGTCTCTTGTCTGGCCCTCACCCGACGATTCATCAAGGAATATGTTGGGCCTGATGGTATCTTGCTTTGAGGCAGTACCTTTTGCACTGTTTCACACAAGACCCCTGCAGATGGAATTGTTCACAATCTGGGATCGAGACCCAAACACTCTGGATCACTTTTTTTACATGACACCGTCAGCAAGGCAGCCTCTAGCCTGGTACTCAGCCTCTTCAGATTGGCAAAATCTTTCTTCCAGTACAGTGGAAGATCATCACCACGGATGCCAGTCTATCTGGTTGGGGGAGTGTCATGGAGTCACAAACAATCCAGGGACAATGGAGTCTGAAAGAGAGCAGATTCTCCATAAATATCCTGGAACTGAGAGCGATTCTATTGTATTTCAGACATTGGACATACCATCTGAAGGGGCATCCTGTCCGGATTCAAACAGACAATCGGACGGCGGTGGTATATATCAGCCACCATGAGGGCACCATAAGTAGTAAAGCCCTGATGGAGGTGAGCTGGGTTTTTACTTTGGGCAGAGAAACCGGTTCCATGTCTGTTGGTGGTACACATACCAGGAGTGGACAACTTGTAGGCCGATCATCTCAGCAGAACGGTCCTGCATCAGAGGGAATGGTCCATTCTGGTGGCTCCTCTGTGGCCAAGAAGAAGCGGTTTCTTAGACATAGTAAGGATGTCAGAGGGCAACTTGTGGAGGCGACGATCCAGATCTTCTCACACAGGGGCCTCTAAGGCATCCCAATTCACAGTCCTGGCTTGGACGGCCTGGCTATCCTTTATCTTGGCAGAAAGGGTTTTTTTTCTGCCAGAGTCATCCAGACTATGATTCAGGCCAGGAAGAAATCTTTATCAAATGATCTATTATTGAGTGTGGCAAGCAAATATCGTCAAATCCAGGGGTTCGCTTGTAGTACTGTTCTGTTTACAGAATATATTTATTTTTGCAGAGGTCTTGATGAGGACCAATATCTGCTATCTATCTTTCAGAAACCCATAGCTGAGAATGAATTTATCAGAACTGGTTTTACAAGGAGTCGCTCATGTGACCTCCTCATAAGCCTCTTCTGCCGGGTGGGGACCTGAACTTGTTTTATCAGCTCTTCAGGGTCCTCCTTTTTGAGCCAGGGTAGATGCGTCATTAAGTCTTAGGGCGCTTATGGTTATCTCTTAGTGGCAATAACCTCAGCAGGCGGGTTTCTGAATTAGCAGCTTATCAGTAAGCCTCGTTATTTGAGTGTTTTAGGATTTTCTTCCTAAAGGTGTCTTTTCATTTTAATGAAGAGATGGTTTTGCCTTCCTTATGTCCTGCTCCGGTGTCTGATAAGGAAGGGGGATTCTTCACTGTTTGGATGTAGTGACTTTAGTGAGAGCACGAAGGTATTATCTCACTACTACATAATCTTTCCATAAGTTTGGACTTCTTATTGTCATACTTGAGGGTCCATGGAAAGGTCTTCCACCAGCTAAGTCTGCCATCAGCCGATGGATTAGACAGACAGTGGTAAGAGTCTATTCTGCCGAGGAGAAGGAGCCCCTTGTTTGGGTCACAGCTCTTTCCACTAGGGCCATTGGTGCTTCCTGGGCCTTTCAGCATCAGGCCTCGGTGGAACAGGTTTGTAACGCTGCCACCTGGGCTTCGATTCATACATTTACCAAATTTACAAGCTAGATGTTAGGGCCTCAGCTGACGCTGTATTTGGTCGAAAAGGCGGTAGTGAAATAACTACCTGCTGTTCCGCGTTGGGGATCCCGCCCATATATAGCACTGCTTTTGGATGTCCAGGGCATTCCAGAGCGGCCTGGAATGGATTGGAAGAAAAAACACAATTCTGTGATACTCACATGTAGAATTGGTTTTTCTGTTAATCCATTCCAGGCCGTCCGGTCCGCCCCTTTTGGGGGAATATAGGAAGTTACGATCTATCCTTGATACCCTTTTTATGCCTAGTCTTGTGGAGTGATATAAAAAAAAAAATACAATCATAGAGAGGAGTCTTGTATGTTGTCTCCAGCCTTTTTGTCTCCAAGAGACATAGGTGCCTCCCGGGCGGCTGGTTATACTCCTTTTAAATAACTGGAATCTAGGAAGTCAGCCGGAAGGATATAGGCCGGGAGGCGGAGTCACGCCCCTTTGGTCAGGAATTACCCAATCGTGATGATTAGGACGGCCTGAAATGGATTGACAGAAAAACCAATTCTACAGGTGTGTATCACAGAATTGTGTTTTTAATGTGGGCAATCTGTATGTACATATAAGATGGGCTCTTATTCAAGGTGAAGATCCGGTTTAAAGTAGACGCCCCGTGAAAATATTCAAGGTGAAGATCCGGTTATCTAATCTTGTTGGCTGTAAAGTGCAGGTTGGTTTTTAATCTTCCCGCTGCAACTTGCAAGCACCACCATGGTTATACAGCTGGTGATATGATTCTGGGTGCAGAGACTTTGTAGTGTTATGAGCAGCAGGAGGGTTGGCAAAATAATCTCTCCGGCCCTACAATGATACAAACACTGTGGGGGAGGGTCAGTGCATGTCTATGGTTCAATTACTACAGCCCCTTGGGGTGCACTTCCTTTAATAATTTTACTAGAACTAATGAGTTTTGTGAGCACTGGAACTATGCTTATAACTTATGTCTGTTCTTTACTCCCGCTACCTAAAAGCACTGCCTGGAGTTTAAGGCTGGGCTGCTATGTATTCACAAAGTAGCAAATAGCCCATTACATCATTTAAATAGGGCTCTCAGTCACTTCACCATCCAACTCCATTGCCAAAAGGTGACTGTTTTTGATTGGTGGAGGATTGCTCTAGAATAGCAATTGGGTTTGCCTTTCTACATCTCTACCTTTATTCAATATACCAGGCTTAATGTATTTACCAAAGTGTTGAATATCCTAGATGTGTTTGCTTTAAAGTGGACCGAAACCCATGCCCCAAAGGCCCTGTGATCTTTTAGATTCCCTCCCCAGGGCACCCAGAATCGGGCTGCCCCGCTGTGGGAAATCCCCCAGTTCACCTGGAAACTCGCCTTCTTTCCCGGTTCAACGGTGCATGCACGAGAAACAGCCGTATCCCTGCTATCCCTTTAGCAGGGCATTTGTGAATGGCATTTGCGATGCTTCATGTTAGAGGGTAGTGGGGGATGTAGCCACCAGTGCACTCTCCTTCGACGTAGAGCAAGAGTGGATCCAAGCATGCTGATTGGATGAGAGTACACACATGCACCATAGGACCGGGGAAGGATCAGGCGACCTGGGAGGTTTCACACAGCAGGGCAAGGACCAAAAACCAGGATCATCAAAATCCTGGGCTTTAACCCACTTTAACATGAAAGCATATGAATATGCATAGCAAAAGTCTTAGGGACAGTATATATCAAGTGTTCTTTGAATCGAGTCAAATAGGTATGTCTAGCTAAATTTTGAGCCACCATAACTCTTCTTCTTTCAGTAAGTCTGACCATTTTGTAAAGCATGTACTCCACAGTTCACATTGCTTTGTATTTTTGTTCTAAGTGTACCATTTCTGTTCACAATATTTCCTGTTCTATGTTACAGACTCAAATGCAGATTTGTAAATGTAAAATTTCTTGTGCAGCCAATCCACCTGTCTTTTTATATAACACCATCAGCGGCTTTCAGACAATATGAATGCACCTTTTTAAAATTCTTAGCACTTTCAGAAAGCCAATATTTGCTTTATAATCGCCTCATAAAGGCTGTAGCGCCAGTTCAGCACCATTCTAAGTGTGCACAGCCGTTCCATAAGTTTTGCCCTTCTATGACTGTCTGGGATTTATAGGCAGCTTTTCAATGATCAGGACGTGAAGTAGTAATCGCTCAGCGGGTGCTGTACATAAGTAAAAGCAGTCATGAATGAGTTTTCTTGTAGCTGGCCTATAATGATTTCTCTGCTGTTACATTTGTTAGAATATTTATGAATGTTATATTTATGAAATAGTGCTGCAGACATCCAAGCTCCCCGAGTCCTGATCTGAAAAATGTGCTTTTGTTTCAGCCGGTTTTCGGAGAAGTTTTCGGCTCAGTAGGAAAGACCGAAAAACAAACAAGATTATGTACGAATGTAAGAAGAGTGACCAATACGATACAGCAGATGTGCCGACATTTGAAGAAGTGTCATTGTATCAACGGCAACCTAATGAGAAATACAGACTGATAGTCCTGGTTGGTATGTACAGGCCTCATTCTACTTCACTTGACTTTTTTTTTATTCTTTATGTTGGTTGCTCCGAACTATTCAGTTGCTCCATCTGCTAATAATTTTCCAGAGTTTTAAAACCTCTCAGTTAAACCTTTGAATGTTGACGCATTCAAAGCTCTGGGTGTTTATACGGCCAACATAATGTCACATTGTAACTTGGAAAATATGGAGTAAACCACGAATAACAAAATGTTAAACTGATAAGCGGTAATGTTATATGGCCCCTGTTTATTCTGCTTAAAATATGATTAGGTGTTGAAATCTAATCTTGTAATAATAGAAGTAGGAACTTATCTCTACGGTCTTAGCTTTCTTGAGACGTTTTCCGACTGTAACGTCTAAATTTGGAAACAAGGGTTTTCTTCGTCATGCTGGCTTCAAAAGCAATCAGATGGGGTTGGAAATAATGGAGAAAGTCCATTACTCAAACCTGCTTTTATTCACAAAAAGAAAAAAAAAAAGAAAACCCAAAAGAAGTAAAGAGATTAATATGATCTGTCATAATATCAGTGTGGGACAGTATACTTGAAGAACCAAACTTTATTTGGCTAGGTATTGCATTCCTGTTTTATCTGTTAGCTAACTGGTCATGTTCATGTTTTTCCAGTGCTGTGTTTTCCTTTTTTTTTTATTAATCAATTAGCAGTGATGAGCTGGTTTTTTTTCTATTTGCTACATTTCAGTTATCCGACATGTTCAATGCTCCCAGTTGGTTGTGTGAGGCCTAGGCACCTGATATACATTATACCAGTCCTTTCTGTGATCCCACTAGTCTTACCTTAAGGAACAGTGCAGTGGCTAGGCCAAAAAGCTCTCGATATTGAGCCCCCCCATTCCAGAATTACCTCATACCAACCAAATCAAAATTTGACATTTAAACTGGACCTTCACCCTGAATAAAAGCCTATCTTATATGTTTTCCCCAACCTGTACATACAGATTGCCCACATAAAAAGTCATCCTACATTCACCCAGTGCATTTTTTGAGCCTTTAAACATCCAAGATGGTGGTCCATCGAGTTTGAGGCTGCCTGCAAACAGGAACTAACTGTCTTCTGACTGTGCTGCTCTGCATTCTGGGATTGATGTCCTTTCTCTAACCCCAGATCTGCTCTTTCTGAGCAAAGCACAGCTATAACCTGCCCCCTGCAATTTTCACCCCTCCTCTCCTCAGTATGTGAGGCTTCTGAGGCAAGATGGCTGCACCCATATCCTAGAGTCCTGAACAGAGTTTCAGCCCAGTGAGGGAAAGAATAAATAAGTGACTAAAATTGTAAAATATATTAATTTTAGATTCTGGGGAATAGTTTATAAAGGTTTGGGCATTTTTTATTAAACAATGCTGAAGTTCTGGTTTGAACTATTACTTTAAATAATAATATAAAGGCTTGCCACAGACTACATTTAATCACAGGACTTCATTACCCACTGCTCTGACCACTGAAAAATAACACCATAATTGTGTTTCCATAATCTTCCAGTCCTATCATTAACTGATGACACGAAGAGTCAAACACAAGACGGTACTTACCATGTATGCGTCAGCCACGCTCCCTCCCTGTAGATCTGCCATGTCAACTACTGCATATAAAAAAACTATTATTTCTGTGTAGCGAAATGATGTCTTAACAGTGCTTATCGGATCTAGCATTTTTTTTTTTTCTAATGTTAGCAAATGGGAGTTTTATGGAAGCAGTTCTCAGCTGTTGCTATTGGCACCATACACAAAGTGAAGACTTGGTGTATGTTGCCAATATCAACAGACTGAACAGAACACTGCTGCTCGGCATGTGTAAGGTTCAGTAAGCTCCCTTAGTTAAGTGTTGTGTGTGTACATGACTCACTTCTCTCTTCTTGGTGTACAGACTTGGTGTATGTTGCCAATAGCAAGCGATCGCAGGTAGTGCTAACATAGGAAAAATTTTAAAATATTAAATCATCTCAGCACCTTCAGTACATTGAGTAAAAAAGTATACACTTTCAAAACTTCCATCGAAAGTGGACTTATTTTTTAAGTCAAATCCGTAAGTGCCCAACTATTGCATTTCGTCTTTCGATTAATCAGTCTGTGCTTCTGTTCAAGGGAAATATGACTTAAACCGGACCAACACCCGTTTTTACCTTAACGGGTGTTGGTCCCGGTGTCTGTGCTTTAGAATAACCTTGGGGCGTGCATCCAGAATGCTGGAGCCCCCTCGTAGCTAAGCTAAAAGAACGCTCGTAAAATTCACCTGCATTCCGAGCCAGCGCCGGAAAAGGAGTTCCGCGATTGGCCGCCGGGCGGTCACGTGGGCCGCAGTCGCGTCCTCTGCGCTGGCCACCGGCAGGACCTGCCCACGTGACCGCCTGGCGGCCAATCGCAGGACTCCTTTCCTGGCGCTGGCTCGGAATGCAGGTGAGTTTTACGACCGTTCTTTTAGGTTACCTGCGTGGGGGCTCCAGCATTCTGGATGCCCGCCCGGAGGTTTTTGTAAAGCACAGACACTGGGACCAACACCCGTTAAGGTAAAAACGGGTGTTGGTCTGGTTTAATCTGTAATATTTCTTTCAGAAATCATTGTTTGAATTACTGTAAGTCGCAATATTCATATTATTATTAGAATTAACTATAATCAACTTGATGCAAATCAATGAATATTAATCTCCTCCATATAAAATCTAATTGTATTTTTCCAATAATACATTTCCCCTAAATGCTTTGCACTTACAATCTAAGGTGTTAGAAATTGACCAATGCACAACGTGAGATTTATGAAAAATATCAATGGATTTATATGGTAGTGTACTGAATGAACATTAAAGTCATTGCCCAGGCACACTCAAAAGTATTGTGTAGGGCTAAAAACAAAGCTATATTGCCAGAGTATTTTTAAATTAAAGACTTTGGTAGTCCATATTGGGGAGGGGGTTAGTTGCAGGGGAAGAAGAAATGTCTCTTACTTTCTGTGACCAGAGCAAAGAGGCTGCCTCTGCAGCAGGCGAACTGCCACACAATTGTTTTAATGTTTGACTGGCCAAACTATTTTACCTAACCCAGTAACTTCCCAAACTTTCCCCAGCATAAATTACAATAATGTAACAGATTAGTACTTCCTTAAATAGTTACACATATGCCCAAAGCCCTAAATCACATGGAATGCTACAAATTAACCCCTAAATTAATCCTTAATCAACTAATCTGCAATTAACCACCTAGGCATAGCAGTACAACCTAGCTATGTAAGTTACATAGTAACCTAGAGATACTTAGCCAGCTGAGGATTCTATAGATGTCACCTGGTGTGGGCTCATTTCTGGAATGTAGCTTCTCCTCCTTACCCAAGAACATTTCATGTAGGTAACTCTGACCACTTGGACGTGCTAACCA
Source organism: Gastrophryne carolinensis (assembly GCA_027917425.1). Taxonomy (NCBI): domain Eukaryota; kingdom Metazoa; phylum Chordata; class Amphibia; order Anura; family Microhylidae; genus Gastrophryne; species Gastrophryne carolinensis. Next base: position 123,000,316 of record CM051239.1, read on the forward strand.
GTCTCTTTGATTACTGAACCCCAAAAAACACCCATTTTTCACAAAATGGGTGTTGTTCCCGGCAAAGGGAGGCATTCTAATTGCTGATGTCTCCAGCGCATTAACTGAGTTAAACGGGAGAAATTCTACCTTTCCCGTCAGTCACCTGGAGAATCCTGGTGCTGTGATTTGTCCGTCAGTAAAAGAAAATGGGTGGTGGTCTGGTTTAACTAACCTGCCCCTACCAGTTTAGCACCTGCAAATTATTATTCTATAAAGTGAAATAATTCTTTCAATATACGTGTTATCACTGCTTCATAACCAAGAGAGTGATGTTGCCTTCCATTGCTGGTCAAAAGAACAGCAAAGAGCAACAGTATGCTTGCTATACTTTCCAAATAATGAAACTATACAGATTATCAGCCTTTGGCCAATGTACATTTGGTTTTAAAGATCATATCTTGCTGTATGAGAATATCTTATTCATATAATGATAACCTTCATGTTGCAGTAATTAGGTAGTTTTAGAGAAATATTATTTAACTTCCAGGATGTTAATGGTCTCTGTACAAAAGTCTAATGGTATGCTTTGGCATGTTTAGTCTATTCAGCGGTATCTTGCTGTAAATATGATACTAATTACAATAAAGAATTGCTATTGTTTTTCAGGGGCAAAGGCTCTGTTTCTTGTTGACTTTAGACGTTTGGCAGGATGTACCATATTCATTGTTTTCTACAGAAATGGGGCAAAGCATGTTTTGAAAATGTGGTTATGAGACTTAGCTTCATCATAAGCTATAGATAGGCCTAAGTTCATAAACACATCCTATCTACTTTTACAGCCTTTATTCTTCCAGTTTTCCATGGTTGATGCGCGAACCTACATCAGCCCTTTAGGAATGGCCAGTGCAGGCTCCGCGCATCAGCTAGAGAAAAGCACCAGACGTTATGCAATCTATTCTCAGTGTGCCACACACCCCGCTTCACCTTTAATATTCTTCATGATTGGGTTACTCACCGCCAGGTGACGCTGTTGCAGAGAGGAAGTCTTGTAACGAGCCCCCTTCCGGGCCTATATATACCTGGTACCTCCCATCTATCACCAGTGTTTTTCTCTCTGCATGGCGACAAGACAGAAGAATGAAGTCTCCTGCTTATATCCTCCGCTCGACCCCCTGTTTTGGGGGCAATGCGTCTATCCGGCATGGTGATCCGGATGTGGGATGCCCCTGTCCCGAGGTGCCCCTTGCTCTCCCGTTACGGTCCCTTCTCCCTTCACTATGGGGGGGGGTAGAGGGTTGTGTATTTGTATGTATGTTTTACTGTATGTTTATTTTCATGTGTTTAACTTATGTTTCACTTATCAGGCGGCACCACAAGCAAGGGTGCGCTTGGCCTGACTGTTTCCTCCTTATATTGCGTGTGTCCCCTCTGGCAGTTCTGCCTTTTGTGCTGGCCTGCATGGCAGAGTTTGGGTCAGCTTTAGGACGGCCGGGGTGGGCCGCGCTGTGCGGGCTTGTTTTGAGGCTGTTTGCGTCCTTTCCACAAGTGTTACAGCTCCCCTCCCCCTCCCCCCTTGTCTCCTCTTTTAATTGGCACCGCCGTTAGGCGGGCCGCGTTGTCAGCACCATTGCAGCACAGGCTGCTAGTTAGCTTTCGTCTCCCCCCACCCCCTCCATCTACTGAGGGCGTTGTGCGCCCTCCTGTATTGCGGCACCGCCGTTTTGGCGGGCCGCACTGTTTGAATTTTGAGGGGGGGCGGGGCCCGGTTGACGTCAGAGGGGGGCGTGGTTACAGCAGCGGCGTCACGGCTCCAGCCGCACTTCCTTCCCTTCATTAGGTAGACAGGTGCGGGGCTCTCGGCCGCACGTGTGTTTTACCTCCACGGCCGCTATTTGCGGCTGCTATTTGCCGCTACTACCGCTTCTGCCGCAACTGCCGCTATTGCCGCCGTTGCGGCTACTGCTGCTACTGCCAATATTGACATTACTGCTGGTCGGGTGCCTTGGCTTTTTAGCCTCACTTGGGCAGGTAAGCGGCCTCACCTCGCGTGGGGCCGTCCATTATTATTATGACTGATTTTTATTTAAAAAAAAAAACTATGTATATTAGAAGAGGAGGAAAAACAGAGGACAAGTTTTTCTTTTGCCTCTTTAAAGCACTCTGGTGCTGTGCATTATCATGTGTTACTTGTTGCATGAATGTTGTATTGCATGCTGCCATTTTCTGGGGGTCTTACTGTTGGTTTTTCTTCCCCCACAGATCCTGGGATTCCCTCAATAAAGTGGCCTCCCGGTTCTATTTTACCTGGCTAGTCCTTTTTCTCTAAATTGGGACATATTTATATATTTATATATATATATATATATTAAAAAAAAAAAAAAAAATGTATACAATTATTTTAAGGGGATCTTTATTATAAATTAAATCCTCCCTCCCGGGACATTAACATAAAGGGGCATCCCGGGTGGCTTATGCCTTAAACCCAGGGTTTTGCGAATACCATAAATCACCATATGGAGGCTTCCGATAATACCGGAAATGGTTCTTCTGGGCCATCTAGGGTGTGTGGAGGCTGTGGGACTCCCAGGCGATGATGTTATATTATGCATTCCTTGTGCAAGGCAGAATATTGCGCGTCAGTCCGTCGCTTCGGCTGCTGGCTCTTCGCAACTTCCATCATCCCCTACCCCTCCCTCACTGTTCCGGACCCCGTGTGACATTGGCAAAAGTGGGGATTCGCAATCCGAGGTGTCTGCACGTTTATCCAACCTCGAGAAGATAATTTCCGTTAAAGCAGGGTTGAAGGCCACTGCGAAACGGAAGCACCTTTCTCCTGTACCTCCGGCTTCACAGGATGAAGTATGTGAGCCTGTGGATTGGTTCGATTGCTCCCTGGACAAGGAGGGAGAATTCCTGGTGGAGTCAGATGAGCCTGCAGATCAGCTTGAGGTTGATGCTATTGGCGATTTGTCTGCGGGGGTTTCCCTTGACACCCCCTCCATTCTGGCTCAAATGTTTGAAATTTTGAATTTAGATCCGCCTGAGGCTGTCACCCTGCCAAAGGGTCAGTTGTTAATGTGCCTCAGCCGCGTTTGGTTTTTCCCAGACAACAACACTTTGAGAGGGTTGTGCTTAAGGAATGGGAACATCCCACGCGGTTATCTGGAATTCCTTCCAGTTGGGAGAAACGTTATCCTTTTCCGCCAGAATTGGTGAAGCTTTGGTCAGTCCCTCCTGACGTCGATACCCCTGTGCTAGGGCTCTCCAGCACGGCTATGGTGCAGTCTTCTGAGACCACTGCCCTTAAGGATGGTGAGGATCGTCGGATTGACCAGTATGCTCGCCATGGTTTTATTAGTGCTGGATCAACGATGCGCCTGGTGTGTGCTTCGGCGCTTCTTCTGTTGGCGGTTAGATCTGTTATTCAGGATCTGTGTGTAAGGAGTTTACTGCTCTCAAGCAGTGTGAGTCTTTTGTTTCCTATGTTCTGTCCGCTCAGGACGATGCGCTGGCTATGAGTAGCAGAACAGCGGCAATGCTGGTGGCTATTCGTCGGTCAGTGTGGCTGCGCCAGTGGTCGGCGGACTTAGCTTCTAAAAGGGTGCTCACAGCTCTCCCCTTTTTGGGCTTGCGGCTGTTTGGTGATAAAATTGATTCAGTTGCAAAAGGTGGTAAAATGCAGCAACACAAGAGGCCTCGTCGTCCCTTTCGGGGGCAAGTACTGTTAGGCCCTCCTTTCGGGGATTCAGAGCGGGTAGGGGGGCTTCCTTTCCCGCTACCAGAGGTGCAGGTTGGACTCGGGGGAGGGGCCGTGGCCGTCCCACTCAGTCCTGGGGCATCGAGCCCAAGCCTGCTGGTAAGCCCGCTCAGCAATGAGGGGCTGCCCTCACCCGTGCGGGTGGGGGGACGATTGCGACACTTCTCCCAGGTTTGGGACCAGGAGATTCCGGACAGATGGATCCAGGAGGTAGTGTCGTCCGGTTACAAGCTGGAATTCGAGTCTCGCCCTCCTTCGCGGTTCTTTCGGTCTCGGGTGCTCATCGATCCTTTGGCCGCACAGGGGCTCCTGGAGTCGGTAAAGAATCTGTTAGAAATGGCGGTCATCCGGCCGGTACCGCGCTTAGAGATGGGCCTCGGTTTCTACTCCAATCTTTTCGCAGTCCCCAAAAAGGACGGTCGGTTCGTCCCGTCCTGGACCTGAAATTACTCAACAAGTTCATCCGTTTTTCGGAAGTTTCGCATGGAAACTTTGCGTACGGCCGTCGGTTCCCTTCAGCAGGGGGACTTCTTGACGTCCATAGACATCAAGGATGCTTATCTTCTTGTTCCCATCTGCCACGCTCATCAACGTTTTCTTCGTTTTGTGATGAAAGATCAGCATTTTCAATTCGTGGCACTTCCGTTTGGCCTTACCTCGGCTCCAAGAGTATTCACCAAGGTGCTGACAGGGGTGATGGCCATTTTCAGATCTCGGGGCATTCGTGTCGTACCTTATTTGGACAACCTTCTTATCATGGCTCCGTCACTCAATCAATCGGAGACAGACACCAGGATGGTGGTCTCCACGCTGAAAAGCTTTGGTTGGGTGATCAACTTCTCCAAGTCCTCCCTCGCTCCGGCCAGGGTGGTGTCTTTTCTGGGGATGCAGTTGGACTCTCATCAACACAGTGTGTTTCTCCCCCAGTCAAAAATTCATCTGATTCAGGAGTTGGCTCGGGTCCTACTTTCCAATCCTCGGCCGTCCATCCGTCTGGGGATGAGGCTCGTAGGGTTGATGGTTGCCTCCTTCGAGGCAGTTCCTTTTGCTCAATTTCACACGAGGACGCTTCAGCTTTATCTGTTGGCGTCTTGGGACCGGCAGCCTTGGTCGCTGGATCAGCCCTTCCAGTTGTCCTCCCGGGTCCGGCAGTCCCTCCAGTGGTGGTTGGTCTCGACCAATCTTGTGAAGGGCAGGTCTTTCCTGACCCCTCTTTGGGAAATTGTCACCACGGACGCCAGTCTTTCGGGATGGGGCGGATTCTGGAAGGAGCTTCAGTTCCAGAGGCCCACTTACCCATCAATGTTCTAGAACTGAGAGCCATCCGTCGGGTTCTTGCTCTCCTGACTCAACACGTTCTGGGCCGTGTTGTCTGCGTTCAGACAATCGAACAGCGGTTGCGTACATCAATCATCAAGGAGGGACTCGCAGTCTGAGTGCTCTCAGAGAGGTGTCCCTGATCCTGACCTGGGCAGAGGCCCATGTTCCTTGTCTCTCGACGGTATACATTCCAGGAGTGGAGAACCAGGAAGCGGACCGGTTGAGCAGGGGCGCTCCCCGTCTGGGAGAATGGGCTCTCCATCCTCAGGTTTTTCGCTCACTGTGTCTCCGATGGGGGACACCGGAGGTGGACCTGTTTGCCTCTCGTCACAATCACAGGCTCCCGAACTTCGTGTCGCTCTCCCAGGATCCTCTGGCTCTGGCAGTGGACGCCATGTCCCTGAGCTGGGGGGATCTGGGGTTTCTATACCTGTTTCCTCCGATACCCATGCTGGGCAGGGTGGTTCGGAAGTTGGCTCTGGAAAGGGTGTCCGCCGTTCTCGTGGCCCCAAGGTGGCCAAGGCGAGTGTGGTTCGCAGACATCGTTCGGCTGGCAGTGGACCAGTTCGTTCTGCCTCTTCGGCCCGATCTGCTCACTCGACTGGGTCGGTTGTGTTACCCCAATTTACCAGCGCTCGGTTTGACGGCCTGGCTGCTGAAACCTCCATCTTGAAGGAGGAGGGTCTTTCTGACTCAGTTGTCAGGACTCTGATCAGTGCCCAGAAGAGGTCTTCTTCTATCATCTACTATAGGACTTGGAAAGCCTATATCGCTTGGTGTGAGATGAGATCTTTTCCTTGTAGGGTCTTTTCGGTCTCCAGGATTCTGGAGTTTTTACAATCTGGCCTAGACTCTGGTCTTCAGCTAAGTACGTTGAAAGGGCAAGTTTCTGCCTTATCTATCTTTTTTCAGAAGCGTTTTGCGCTTCATCCTTTAGTTAAAACTTTTTTCCAGGGGGTTACGCATGTGCGGCCCCCCAGGAAACCATTACTCCCTGTTTGGGATTTGAATTTGGTTCTTTCTGCTCTTCAGGCTCCTCCTTTTGAGCCTTTGCAAGATGTTGCTTTGTCTACCCTGACTCAGAAGATTGTCTTCTTGGTAGCTATCACTTCGGTCCGGCGTGTCTCGGAGTTGGCGGCCTTGTCTATCCAGGCGCCTTACTTTGAGAGGCATCAGGATAAAGTGGTCTTTCGGTTCAAACCAGACTTTCTTGCTAAGGTTGTTTCTGCTTTTCATTTGAATCAGGATATTGTTCTTCCCTCCTTGTGTCCTAATCCTAAGAATGACAAAGAGAGGGTTTTGCATTGTTTAGATGTAGTACGCTGGGTTAAGTACTACTTGATTATCACGTCTCCTTTTCGTAAGACGGACGCCTTTTTTGTTGTGCCCTGTGGGCCTAACAAGGGTTTGGCACCAGCCAAATCTTCTATTAGCAAATGGATACGTCAGGCCGTTATTGCGGCCTATTCTGCTAAGGGGAAAGTTCCCCCTTTTCGTATCACTGCTCATTCTACTCGCGCCGTTGAAGCGTCTTGGGCTTTTCAGCACCAAGCTTCTGTTGAACAAGTTTGTAAGGCCGCCACTTGGTCTTCTGTTCATACTTTTTCTAAGTTTTACAAAGTTGATGTGCGAGCCTCAGCGGATGCTGTTTTTGGCCGCAAAGTGCTGCAGACTGCAGTCATTTAAGTTATGCTTCACCTTGCCTTGGGATGCCCATCCCTTGTGGACACTGCTTTTGGATGTCCCAATCGTGAAGAATATTAAAGGTGAAGCGGGGTGTGTGGCACACTGAGAATAATACCATTTTGTGAGTACTCACCTGAAAAATGGATATTGTCAGTGTGCCACACACCTCGCTTCACTCCCACCCTTTTCGGTATCCCGAATCCTTTATATGGTGAAGCTTTTATTTATTTTGAGGTTACCGTTAAATTACTGGTACCTTGTCTTTCTGCTTTTTAATACACTGGTGATAGATGGGAGGTACCAGGTATATATAGGCCCGGAAGGGGGCTCGTTACAAGACTTCCTCTCTGAAACAGCGTCACCTGGCGGTGAGTAACCCAATCGTGAAGAATATTAAAGGTGAAGCGGGGTGTGTGGCACACTGACAATATCCATTTTTCAGGTGAGTACTCACAAAATGGTATTATTTTGACTGACTGGCATCACCTGACAATCTATTCTGATTGGAGATGAGCCTGCGTATGCACCATTGGATCACCTACACAGATAAAGTGGTCCAAAACCCAGGTGAGTGGTAAACCTGGGGTTTGAGCTGCTATAAAAGGAAGAGTGCTGACTGATCTCGTCCAGACCCCAAATTTTTTGTTTGGTTTTATTTGCCATTCATTTGGCTTGGGTAACTGTAAGTCAACAGAGAAGACTAATACTCTTCCACCTGCTCTTTTTCAGGGTTATATTAGCTGTCACCAGCTCGTGGTTTAGTTAAATATTCTGAAAATTCTTTTGCTGGAGAAACAAAATAATTTTAAGGTGTACAAATCACTAAGTTAAAAGTGTTATATCCTTAAAAACTATTACTTACTTATGCTATGCCAACTTTGTAAGACAGCTTTTACAAATGGTGCATTTGAAATTGAACACTAAATTCATTTTTCTGGCTTTTTCTTATAACCACAAAATTGGCAAATTCAGTCCTAGGAAGTATATTATACTCGGATATTCTATGGCATCGCTGTCACTTCACCAGCTTTTCACTTGGCAGAACATCAAGAACCAACATAATTCCAGTAACAAAGGATTCTCGTAACTAAGCCATGACAAAGAACAAATACTGTATGTTAATACTTAACTTTGCTTTGAGCACTCACAAGGGACACTATGACAAAACAAACATGCACCATTATTATTATATATATATATATATATATATATATATATATATAGATAGAGAGAGAGAGAGAGAAAGGGTTGCTGCAGAGTTAAGCTGATTTGCTTTAATATAGAAAAATAATTTGAGTTAATTTGCCCATCATATATCCATGTCCTTGTAGGTGTCTACTGATTTCAATGAAAGAAAGAACATCTTGTAATACACCAGTAAAACATAACTATGATTTGAAAGCAACTTATCATGATTGCCCTCACCCTTCCTGTGAGAATGCAGCTGCTCCTGAAAGTATAAGAAAGGCAAATAGTAGTGGCACACCCCTTAAATTCCTTTGTCATAAGCCACCAATAATAGGGCTAAGCTGGTGGTATAAAGCTCCATAAGACTGTGGCACTGGGAGAGAGGGAGAACAGCCAGGGTGATGTGAATCCCTGCCCATAATTATTATGCAACATAATAGCCAATGTCTACACCCCAAATATTTCAAAAGATAATAAGGTGAAACTGTAAACCTTGATATCTTGGCCATTTCTTCTTCAATTTAAAAACTGAAAACAGTTTAGGACATAGTCTTAAACACGTGTTGCAAGCAAACTTTTTTTGGTTGAAATGTTAATGTGAACCAAAACGCACCCTGAAGTCTGTGACTCCGGTAAAGGCATACTCCCCCCCGCCCCCCCCCTCCCCTCCCTGGGGCTTTTCAGATTGGGGAAGCTTCACTGTGTAAAAACCCTCAGGTGGCCCAGTAAACTCATCTTTTCCTAGATTCAATGGCGCATGTGCGAGCAGCGGCCACTACCCGTTATACCGTTTTGTTTTGTGAATGGCTGGCGAGGGCATGAGGGCGCGCTGAATTCTGCTCAGCAAAACTTGGCTGGAGGTGACATTCCTTTTGTTTTGTTTTTTTCTTTCTATTTGGGTGGTCACTTACTTTAAAGGCCAAATGAAAGACTATATTTTTTAAATAAGGTCTTGGTGCATTTAACTCCTACCCCACACTATCCAATATTTAAAGATAAAAAGTTGGAATTGGGCTTCAAACACTAAAGCGTCCATGGTTTGAAATCCAACCTAAAATAAAGGCAATTCTTGATGTATTATTAATCCATATCCTGGAGGAGCTTGCACTCTGATTGTTACACTCAGTTCATTAATGCTACTATAGCAAACTGACTGCATGTAATTGGACTGTGGAAGAGAACCAGGGAAAGTGCAATTTCTCTGCAATATCTGTGGTACTTTGATAATAAATCCTATATGTCTAAGCCACTGCATGAATCCATAATCCAAGTGCTGATCAAGTGGGATCACCTGCAAACAAACAATGCCACATGAATAGTTAAATGCTGTCAGACGTTGCTAATGTTTCTTTGAGCTTCAGTATCTTTGTTGCCTCAATAACTGGTTGGTATGGATCTCATTCCTACTATAAGATCTGTTTAAAGAAGAATACAGACAAATCTTCTAAGCAGTAGACTAGCAAGACACAGGTACGATTTGGCATGTAGACCACAATGGTTGTGATCATCATTTGCTGAACAGTTTTAAAGCCGGTATTGACGTGCAAACTGTATAAACAGATCTGCAGTCACCTAACAAATTAAAATTCTTGGAAGCCCATGTCACATGTCATAGACAGCCATTGTTATAATGGACCTCATACGTGTTGGTGGATTTTAATAGGTGATAGAAATTGTACTTGCCCGTGCCAAAAGATAGTGTTTCATTCAATGCACATTTCCGTCTTTCAGTTAATTAAACCAAAAAAATAATTGTAACAATGTGTGATCAAGACAAATGAATCCAACAAATTGTTTTAGTAGATTAACGTAAAATTTTGGCCAAACATACTTTCCATTAAGTTTTTAAAGATTATCAAGCAAAATCTTTCTAAATTAAAAATACTAAAGCTGAACATATACTGTATATCAGGTTCCCCCTGTGATGATATTGGCTTTTTATATAAAATTAATAGTACTGTTTGCTTATATTTTTTTTAGAAACTAAAGTAGCAGGTTTTACCTCAAAATCCTTATTTAATAAAATGTGAAGGAAAGAGTAAAACATAAATAATGATAATTTTAGATATAAAGAAGTAATTTGAGGTCATCTGACCATCTCCTCTGTAAGGAAGGGCTAGCAATGGAAGCAAAAATAAACAAGAAATGATCCACTTAAAATAAATAGATTTTTAGTTAAGTAATTTTTGTGTATTAAAACACTAATAACTCAGCGGGAAATATCAATAATAAAATATTTCAATTATCAGCAACACCTTCATTGTAGAAAAAAAGAATGCAGGCTTTGTGAATCCCAAAACCACTTATGGTTTTGAAGGTGTTGCTGATGATTGAAATATTTTATTATTGATATTTCCCGCGGAGTTATTAGTGTTTTAATACACAAAAATTACTATTGTTTGAAGACTGCACCAATACGGTCTTATCAACTCCAGCGGAAGAAAGGACTGCCTTCATAATATGATTTAATTTAATTATAATTCACTGTAATATTTTTTAGCGCGGTTTTAGAAGAATTTTCTTCCTTCTAGATTTTTAGTTAAACTGATATGGGACTATACAGTATTCTTAATCAGTTTCTTTTAAACATGAGTTTGCAAGGGAGCTGATGTCCAAGTACAGACCATTTGGAGGGTTTTGTTGGACTGGCAATTATCTCTGCATGTTTGCCTTACATGAAACCCATTCCAAGGTCTTCAGCATTTAAGCCCTTGCCTTTATTTAGAGCCTGAGTCAAAATACTTAAAGCGATTGATCATCCATGTAAAAAAACAAAAGTGCACTCACCTTTTGTCCCCAGCAGCTGATCAGTCCAATTCCTGTGGTCAGCAACTCACCTGATCACTGGATTGTATCCCGCACCACCCTTACACTGTTGGCAGTGAGTGAATTTGCATTTTGGATAAACTTGTGCTACTATGTATTCAGTGAATGCAGGAGGCACAGAAAAAAAGATGACAGACAGCAAATAAGCAGTAAAATCTGGAACATGCTTACCATTTTAAGTAAGGAATAAATAAAAACATAACATATTTGATGCAGGGTTGGCATTACATTTCAGGCCCATAGGCACAGATAACCAAACCAGTGGCCCATTCACTAACTTTTCGTCTAGTTTATAAACTTTTCTTTACTTTGTTGCCTTTGCTCCTCACTTTAATACCTACTACTCAATTGGGCAATACCTTTGTAATGATAAGGTGGGAAATCACAGAGCTTGTTGGGGTAGAAAACCACACCTCAGAAAACACAGTTTGGATTCCCAAATAAACCAATGAGGTGAAGCAATGGATAACAAAAGTAGATGTTAAAAGCAATGGTTAATTTCAGAGTCCATCAAACATGTCAGTTTCCAGCATGCTAGTTGGTTGACAGTTCAATTGAGGTCCCCTTTTAATTGTAAGGTACCCTAATGAGCCACCAGTAACATATACACTTTCAGCAGAAGTGCTTATTGACCCAAAAGAATCTCTTGGGGTTTTTTCGCCACACACTATGGGATTCCCAGGGTCCTGACTACAATGTTTAATAATGGCAGGAAAAAATGCTTCTCTTACCATATTCTGCCTGGGAGCGCCATTTACACGGAGCTCGAGCAGGCCTTGATGAAGCGTGGAGCTTTTCAATTACGCAGCCCTGGGTGTACTGCTGGGATGGACGGCACCTCTGTTCACTGCTTCAATTCAGTGTCTTCCCTGGGCGATCCTCCTCAGAGAAAACAGACTCCCATATATGACGTGACAATAAAGATGACCGATACAGATTCAGATCTACTTCACTGAACTCCTGTTATTCTTACGCAAAATAAAAACTTCACATAAAATCTCACAACGAAGTGCAAGCAAGGAGTCCTGGGCTATTTGCTTGCACTTCACTGTGAGATTTTATGTGAAGTTTTTATTTTGAGTAAGAATAAAAGGCGTTCAGCTAAGTAGATCCATGTAAACGGCGCTCCTAGGCTTCATATGGTAAGAGAAGCAATTTTTCTTAGCATTTATAGCTTCCCCATTTGGGCAGTGGCAATAACACTTCAACCCTTTATTACTCAATATAAAACAAGGTTTCTCTTTCTTACTTTTAGATGAGCATAGACAGAAGTGCTGAAGCTGTGTGTGTATATATTGAGATTTTATGTTTAATATAATAAGCTCAAATTTCTCATTTATTTTAAATCAAACCTTCAGTCCAAAATGACTGGAGGTGACAAAAACCTCACTTTTCCCTATATCCAGTCCAGGTCGTCCCAGTGATGACATGTGGGTATTCCGCCCCCAGGGGGCGCTCGACTGCAAGATCAAAAGATGTTGCTCCTCCCAGCCCCCTATAAAGGCAGGTGTCCCTCTATCATTCCCCAGTGTTTATCTTGCAGTCTTGACTGCAGAAGATTGTTGGATACTCTCTCTCTTGGATGTTGGCAGCTGAGCGGGGCCTCCTAGCCCGTCGGCTGCTGCGGGCCCTATTCCCACTAATCCCGTCAGACCCACTCCTGCCTCCCAGCCACTGGCTGCTTCGGGATTGCGACGGTAGGAAGAACGCCGGGGTCAGGCGTTCGGCAGAGCTAGGCTCTGGGCTGCAGACCCTGTTTTGAAGGGTAGCTGGCCATAGGCTTATGGTGAGCCTAACGGGAGAACCACTAGCTAGGGCTATATGATTGCCTGTGTGTCCCTCCCTGCCCACCAGCTTTATTATATGTGTGCTGTTTTTTTTTTTTTTTACTTTGCACCGCTCCTTGCTGGCTCTGCTGGCCGCTGGAGCCTTCGGGCATCGGCGGCCGTGCCTTTCAGTGAGGGGGATAATGGCCGCTATTGGTGATGATGGGCGAGCGCGTTTTTTTTTGCGCTGCTGGGGGGGGCGGGGCCACACGCTGACGCATTCTGCTTCATCGCGGCGCCGCCTGCCCCTCGAGGAACGTGCCAGAAGCTGCATGCCTGCGTGTGTTGCTGCGCTCTGTCCCGGGTTACTCCGCTGCTGCTGCCTGGATCCCATCTTGTCGGTGTTGTGAGTCCCTCTTTTGAGCGATCATATTGCCTTTTATCATGCATATCGCTGTTTAGGAGTCTGATGGACCTCTCCTCTCTCTTATCTTTTGTATAGGTCGTGGGCTTAGTGATTGAGGGTTGTGGTTCCTCCCGGCCCCTCTTTTATTAAGAGGGATCATATAGGTTTGGCCCGTTAGTGTCTTGTGACCTTTCAATTGACAATTTTTATTCACCATAATGGAGGCATCTGGGGATAGTGAGCTGGAGGCCCCATCTGGGTGGGTAAAGCTCTGCCCCTTGTGCAGCACAAATCCTCTGGGCGGATTTAGAACTGTTTGTACCAGTTGCGCCAGGGGCATCATTTTGGACCATGACCAGGCGGGCGTCCCTGCCCCTAGCCCTTCCCTGCCTGTGGCCTCTCCGGACCCTCCACACTCAGCCCTCAGCGAGGGGGAAGCCAGCAGGGGGTCCCATGTTGATTTGGCGCATTGGGTGGGCAATCTCGAGAGACAGATCTCGCGAACGGCTCCTAAGAAGGCCACGAGTAAGAAACGGCACATTGAGCCTGTTTACTCGGATAATGAGGATCTGGGCTCTGTGGAGGAAGGTGAATGAGGTGAGTTGCCAGATGATTCCCGTTCTACGGTGGATTTTTCTGCTGGCGATGACGGTATGTCTGGTTCTTCCTCGGACGAGGATGCGTGGCTCCCTGATGATACGGAGAAGTTGCTTACCTCAGTGTTTGAGACACTACACATTGTCCCTCCCAGAGCGGCTAAGAGGAAGCAAGGTGATTTATTTAGGCCCGAAAGACAGGCGGGTCTTTCCGGAGCAGGCCCATTTTTCTAATATGATTTTCAAGGAATGGGAAAGGCCTAACAAACTACCGTCGGTACCTAAGGGACTGGATAGACGGTATCCCTTCCCTGAGGAGTTGGTTCGGCTGTGGTCTCGGCCTCCCGAGGTGTATTCCCCCTGTGTCGGGGTTGGCCAACACTACTATTATGCCATCACCTGATACCGCTTCCTTACGTGACCCGGCTGACAAGCGCATGGATCAGTTGGTCTGCCATGCTTTCACCTTTGCTGGTGCCTTGTTTCGTCCTGTGTGTGCTGCGGCTATTGTCTCTCTGGCCATCAGAAAGAAGGTGAGACCTCTTGTGGATAGAGCTAAGGCTCGTAAGTGGGCGGAGGAGTATAAAGATCTCAAGGCCTGCTTGGAATTCATTGGTTTTGTTGCCTCTGCCATGGATGATGGTGTTCGGCTTGGTGCCAGGATTTCGGCCCTGCTTGTTGCCCTCCATCGCTCTCTCTGGTTGTGGCAATGGTCGGCTGATGCTGCGGCCAAGAAGTCGCTTACGAGTATCCCCTTTGTGGGGCACAGGCTGTTTGGGGAGCGCCTGGACCTATTGGTCAAGGATGGTAGACTCCCTCAGAGACGGAAGCCTGCTCTGCCCTTTCGGAACCCCTCTGCCTAACGTTCCTTTTCGAGGGGGAAGAGGCTCTTCATTCTCAGGTGGCCGCAGAGATACCTGGGGTAGAGGTAGGTCCCGTGGCCTACCCAATCCCGCCTGGGGAGCCAAGTCCCCTGTCAAGTCCCTTCAGGCATGAGGGGGTGCCCTCACCCATCCGGGTGGGGGGACGGCTTCTACTGTTTGCTCTGATTTGGAGACGGCACGTCTCGGATCGGTGGATTCAGGAGGTAGTGTCCTCCGGTTACAAGCTGGCAGTCAGGCCGTCCACAAAATGTCTTCGGTCTCAGATTTCCCAAAACCCTTTGAAGGCTCAGGGTTTGAGAACGGCCGTGCAACACCTCCTGCGGTTAGGTTTGATTTGCCCTGTACCTCGTCAGGAACAGGGTCAAGGTTTTTACTCCAACCTGTTCACAGTTCCCAAGAAGGACGGAACGTTAAGACCAATCCTGGACCTGAAGGTTCTCAACAGGTTTGTCAGAGTCAGACATTTCCGCATGGAGACCTTACAGTCAGCGGTGAGATCGGTTCGGCCCGGCGACTTCATGACCACGGTGGACATCAGGGATGCTTATCTACACATCCCGATTTTCCAGGGGCATCAGAAGTTCCTAAGGTTTGCTCTGGAGGTCCAGCATTACCAGTTTGTGGCTCTGCCCTTTGGGATATCCTCAGCGCCCCGCGTCTTCACAAAGGTGCTGGCGGGCATCATGGCTATCCTGAGGAACCAGGGCATTCGTGTGCTGCCTTATCTGGACGACTTGTTGATTGCGGCCCAGTCTCTTCAGCAGGCCGAGAGCGATACCCGGATGGTGTTGTCAACGCTAGAGGCCTTCGGCTGGGTAGTCAATTGCCCGAAGTCTTTTATCACTCCCTCGACAGTGAAGTCCTGGGCATGACGATAGACACGGCTCAGGTCAAGGTCTTTCTGCCACAGCAGAAGGTTTTGGGTCTCCAGACGCAGGTGCAGGCCTTGCTGTCTTGTCAACGGCCGTCGATCCGTCTGGGGATGAGATTGGTGGGCCTAATGGTGTCATGCTTCGAGGCAGTGCCCTTCGCCCAATTTCACATGAGACCTCTTCAATTGAACCTGTTGACTGCCTGGGACCGGATGCAGGAGTCGCTGGAACAGGAATTTTCACTGTCCCCCCTGGCCAGGCAGTCCCTCTTGTGGTGGTTGGACTCCAGGAACCTGTTGGTAGGCAAGTCCTTTCTGACTCCCCATTGGGAGATAGTTACCACGGATGCCAGTCTGACCAGCTAGGGAGGCGTTTGGCAGACGCAGAAGATTCAGGGTCAGTGGGGTCCACAAGACAACCACTTACCCATAAATCTCTTGGAACTGAGAGCGTTCCGGTTGGTGCTTCTTCGCTTGACTCTCCATTTAAGGGGTCGTGCGATCCAGGTTCGCTCGGACAATCAGACGGCTGTCGCCTACATCAATCACCGAGATTCTGACTTGGGCAGAGGAAATGTTCCCTGCATCCCGGCGGTCTACATTCCCTGGGTAGAAAACCTGGAGGCAGACTCCCTGAGCAGGAGCGCCTCGTTCCTGGGGGAATGGTCTCTCAGCAACAATCCGGATGTGGACCTGTTTGCGTCCAGATACAATCACAAGCTTCCAAGGTTCATCTCCCTCTCAAGAGATCCTCTGGCCATTGCCACAGACGCTCTGGCAATTCCCTGGATGGAATTCAAGTTCCTTTATGCTTTCCCTCCGTTTCCACTCCTGGACAGAGTGCTGCGCAAGATAGCTCAGGAAGGGGTGCCGACTATCCTGGTGGCTCCTCGCTGGCCGAGAAGGAGTTGGTTTGCGGGACATAGTTCAGATGTCAGTAGATCGTTTTTTGCTTTAAACCTGATTTTTTGCCTAAGGTCGTTTCTCCCTTTCACCTTAATGAGGAAGTTGTCTTGCCTTCCTTGTGTCCAGCACCGACTAATTCTAAGGAAAGGACCCTCCATGCCTTGGATGTGGTCAGAGGCATTAAGTATTACCTGGTTGCGACTGAATCCTTCAGGAAATCGGATTTGCTCTTTGTCCTAACAGAGGGCTCTAGGAAGGGTTTGCCACCAGCCAAGTCCACTCTCAGTAAGTGGATCAGACAGGCGGTGGTGCGAGCATATTCTGCCAAGGGGAAGGAACCCCCTTTTCGGATCACAGCTCATTCTACCAGAGCTATTGGTGCCTCCTGGGCTTTTCAGCACCAGGCATCGGTTGAACAAGTTTGTAAGGCCGCCACTTGGTCTTCAGTTCATACTTTTACAAAGTTCTACAAGGTTGATGTTAGGGCCTCAGCTGATGCTGTCTTTGGCCGAAAGGTGCTTCAGGCGGTAGTGAGATGAACTACATGCTGTTCCGCACTGGGGATCCTGCTCAAATGGACACTGGTTTTGGATGTCATCACTGGGACGACCTGGACTGGATATAGGGAAAAATGCAATTCTGTGAAACTCACCTCTAGAATTGTTTTTGAGTATATCCCGTCCAGGTCGTCCCACCCCGCCCTTTGTTCATCATTTCTTGTTTGCCTGTTATGGTGATTACCATTTTTTATTCATTGGACTTATATCCTTAAGTCTTGTTAGAGAGAGTACAAGCTGAAGCTATGTAAGGTAACATGGTTTCTTGGCCTCCCGGCCTGTCCTCTTTTGGTTTACTGCTTTTTAACCACTGGGGAATGACAGAGGGACACCTGCCTTTATAGGGGGCCGGGAGGAGCAACATCTTTTGATCTGGCAGTCGAGTGCCCCCTGGGGGCGGAATACCCACATGTCATCACTGGGACAACCTGGACTGGATATACTCAAAAACAATTCTACAGGTGAGTTTCACAGAATTGTATTTTTTGTCCCCCGCAGCTGATCCATCTAAGTCTGGAAGGGTAAAACCTACAGGGTCCAGAGAGTGAGTCACTGGCGAGCACCACGCCGAACAGCTGCCCCTGCACTATTAGGTGGACTCTGGTCCTGCCCACTCCATTAACTGCAATTAAGGGGGCATGCCGAGGTTTTGCATACCTGTAGGAGGTTGTAAAATATGTGAAATTGGGGCATAGATTGACTTTCTAGCAGTCCGCACTGCCTATGGGGGTGGGATAGGGGGGAATGCCACACTGGCTATGAGAATAGGATGGGGAATTCCACACTGCCTATATGGGGAATGGGATGGGGGGGGTGCCACACTGCCTATATGTGGAAGGGGATGTGGAATTCCACACTGCCTATATGGGGAATGGGATGAGGGGAATGCCACACTGCCTATATGTGGAATGGGATGGGGGAACACCACACTGCCTATATGTGGAATGGGATGGGGGAATTCCAAACTGCCTATATGGGGAATAGGAGTAGGAGAATGCCACACTGTCTGTAACTGGGGGATTCTGCACCTTGCCTAATGTTGGGTGTTTTAGCACATTTGGTTCAGAATATTTTCTTTTCTTATTTTCCTACTCCAAACCCTAGGTGCGTCTTATGCACAGGTGCATCTTTGGTCTAAATTCGACTGAGGAATGACTTGAAAATTGCTGAACACAAATGCTCTCTATCAAATGTGACTGGACTATTTTTCAAGGAATAATGGGCAACGATTTTAGTCTAATTGGGCTTGATTCAACAAACAGAAAAAAAATCATTTTGGTTGGAAAATTGGATCTCATGCAAAAAACTCAAATAACTTTGAGTGATTCAATAAAGCTAATTAAATTCGTCTCTTCAAAAATGCGGGTGAAAAATGTACGTTTCCATACGAAAATGACTTTAGTAAACGAAAAATTCTGGACAATCAGCTCAAATCTCTGAAAGCATCACTGGTGCTGAGAAGTCTTTACCCCAATTGGTGCATTTATATTTTACACAGCTTCAGAATGACCAGGTGACATCCCCATGTAATATATCTCTGTGAATTTATGACAACTAGTCTTTTTGTTATGATTGATCACGTTCATTCATGTAATGTTAGATATGCATTTAGTAATAGATAAAGTCAACTGGACATGCTGTTTTTTTTTCTGCTTCACATGTTATTCATCCCACTATTAGAAAATTCAGATGGATGGCTTGTGAAATGTGTTAAAGTTAAAAAAAAAAATAAATAAACCCCTGTTGCACTTTCCTAGATTTTTCCCTGCAAACCTACTGGAGTTTATTTCTTTATTTCTTTTTATGGTTTCAATAAAAATCAAAACAAATCATGGCCCTCTCTCCAAATTACCAGGCTAGTGCACCAGTCTTGTCCTGGCAACTCACTAGACCCTTTAGCCTTTGACCCAGGTTTGTTTCTCTGCCTGGGGTGTCAGCAGTTTTAAATTAAAATAGTCATAAAAAATGTAAAGTGAATTCCGCATGTCTATTACACTGATCAAAAAAACATGCTGGCAGTTGCTAACCTGGCTTTTTGGGTAAAAAAACCATAAAGTGCTGAGAAATGTTTACACCTAATTAATGGGCTATGAATAATATATAAGGCACTGTAAGTAAATATCAAGGGAGGGAGAGTTTACTGTGAGTATACGAAGATCCTCTTCTAGGAAAGCAGCTGGGTTTTACCAACCTGTCTGCCCCCCCTGAGATTAGTATGGTATCTAGCCACCTGTAAAAATGAGTCCAACCTAAAACTAGTTGCTGTTTGCTGTTACCGTTTGGTTCCCCCAGAGGGCCATGGAAGAGGTTCAGGACAAATGAGACGTAGGACCAGCATGCTACATTTTACACCCTGAATGAAGCTTGCATGTGTTGCAGTGTTTGGACTAAGATCAGGTATGTTTTCATACTGTTCTTTAAGTCTGTGCAGAGCAAAGACATTGCTGAAGAAGGAGCTGTGAACACTGGGTTTGTGTTATCCTGACTGTTTATTCTAATATGTTCAACCACTTAAACATGACACTGTTGTGAAGAAAGGTTTCCTGTGACTTGCGAGAAGCACCTTACGGGCATTCATTAGGGGCTGCAGCTGAAGAAACAGGCTCTGGTTTCAGCAGTCCTTATACAGAGTGATTAGTGGCGTATAGGGTGCAGATACCACATTATGCCTACCTTTTGACTGCTTTGACTAAAAGACACTTAAGCAAAAACATTTTGAAGAATAAAGTGAATTTGTCAAATCATATATGCTGTCTAAGGTGTATAACGCTTACATTAGGATGTTAGCTTGATACTGGTAGATTAAAGTTGTGCTGCTTTTCTCAAGAAATAAGTGGCTAAAGAGCAACCACACACAGGAATTTCACTTTCCCATGTGTTATTCCGTTCAGAGGGGCACCCCAAATTGGAATGCCCCACTGTGTGTATCCCCCCGGATCACCCAATTCACTCACCTTCCTGTTGTTCCCACAGTGCAGGCCTGACCAAAAAATCAGCTAAAAAAGGAAAAGAAAAAAGGAGGACATGAGGAATAGAGGAAGAATGAGAGACCATGGAAAAGAGAGAATGATGGAGGAAATGTGGAAAAGGGGGTAGGAATTGAATGTGGCAGAGGAAGAGAAGAGAACATGGAAAGGAGGGAATGTGGAAAAGAGACAAATGAGGAAATGTTGAAAGAGACGAAGGATGGAACATGGTGAAAAAATGGAGGTATCGTGGAAGAGAGGGAATGAGGAAATGTAGAAAAGAGGGAAAGCAGGGAACCTGGAAAATATATAAGTACAACTCGCCGCCGCAGCCTGGGGTTTCACAACTCGCCCCAGGATGATCAGCAGGATGATTGATGTTCAGATGAATGTCTGTCTCACTCTCACTCTTCCCCCTCCTTTAGGTGTTGTAGATGTAGTTAACTGGCTCAAAAACACCATAGATGGAATCCAAGACTAACAAAGTGTGTTTAAAATTACACTTTTATTAAAGGGATGTACAAGGGAGTTGCATTGTAGGTGAAGGGGGGGGTAAAGACATGCAGCAATCCTTGGTAATAGGCCTATTAAACAGAGTTTAAAGGTTTTTTTTTTTTTTTTTTTAATTTAAAAGGTCCTGTCGCTGTTACAGTGCTTGCAGTCTCTCTGCCAATGTCCAAGTGTGTGCCTGATGCCCATTTCGTCAGCTGACGTTATGAAAAGCTGTTGGTCCTGAATGTCTTTATACTGTACATGTCTGTCTGCCCTCTTTTGGTTGAAGTAAACTCTGCATTCCTCTTGTCCTCATGTCTGCCAAAACAAAACACAGAACAGACAGTGGATAGAGAACTATATTATATCTAGCACCTTTTGGGGCCTGTTTTTATGCTATATAAAGAGTATATGTATGTGAACGTAGCCCATATTATTGAAGGCTATTTCAATTGCACTACAGACACGGAGGATATATCCATCAGTAAATGAAAATACAAGCGAAGCAATCCATATACATAAGGAGGGGGGTTAGTTATGAAATGTGTTATAGTAAAAGTTTTTTTCTTTTCATATTTTTTGACTGTATCATCCTGTCGGCCTGTGCAGTTAAACACTGTTAGCTATTATCCCCCCCAAAAAACTATTCAGATCTACCTCAATAATTAAAGTGAACCAAAACCCAGGATTATGACTATCCTGGAGTTTGGTCTTTGCCCATGGGGCACCCCATGAAAAAACATTTGATCCAATTGCTTCCTCTCCAGTGTGGATTAATTCTTTCAGTGATCCATTGTAGAAGGGTTGGATCCTTTTGTGCACACTACTTTAATGTGCTGAAACACTATGTGAGAGAGGGCCTTTTTTAATATTACGTGTATATTCCTGCAGTCTAGTCTTGAATGTCCTTTTTGTACGTCCCACATATAAAAGTTGGCAGGAGCATTCCAAGGCATATTCTATACCTACAGTGCCACAGATCACCAGTTGTTTTATTTTGTACCCTTGTTCATTATCTGTGAGGCCAATGTGTGTTCTTTTTTGTTGTGAGTAAAGGTTAAGCAATCCTTGCATGGTATAAAACCGGCCAAGTTGTATTTCTTCTGAGGGGGTGGGTCCACATAGCTTCAGACCATACTATAAACTACTGTATAAACTGCTGTCAGTTGTTAGAATTGACCAGTGATTTCTAATGATTGATTCGATCGGTTTCTGTTTCTTTTCTATCAACAATGGAGGAGTGATAGAAGTGTTCAAAACTATGGTACTGAAGGATTTGGACCAACTGAAAATAAAAGGGAACCATACAGCACAGAATAAAAAGATCTATGGGCTATGAAGAGATTCAGATTTTTTTCCCCACGCAGAGTGCTATTTTGCCTCAAAACTACCCTGATGTTGCCTCCCTCCTTCTTATCAGAGTGCAAGGAGAATGCCAGCTTTTACTTAGCAGCATCTCTCCTGCTGCCCTCCGCTGTCTCCTTCGCAGTGTAAGCTGCTAAGCATGTGACAGCGAAGCTCCTGGCCATCTGTGTACCGGCTGTGCTGAGGCTATTCCTTAATACACCGAGAGGGGAAATGGAAGGGAGTACACGGAACAAAAAATACATTCACATACAGTGCAGCAGCGCCTTGGAGTGTCCCTGCCACTGCCAGTCTTAATTGTAGCAGTATAGAGGCTCAGAGGCGAAAAGTTCACGTTAAAGTCCGTGTTTATTCACACAAAAAGTCCATAACACAAAATATCCTTTTTGGGTTACATCACCTTTTCAGGAAAAATGCCACAGAATTGCATCAGACCGGCAACGGCCTTTTTTAGTTTTTGTTCAAGCTTGCACACTTGTAGCCGAATCCACCTCGGGTCCAAATGAAATAGCCTGTATAAGAGCTTCCAGCCAGGCACACAGAGTCTCACTCCACAAGTGAGCTCTAGACACAGCCAGTGCACAGCTGACTCCCCAGGCTATTTATGCGGCCCGCAAAACCCGGACCTGGGTAGGGGATGGAGTCCCACCCTGCTCTACTCCATCCCAGTAAAGCCGTCCCGGGTTAGCCTTTCGGCTATACTAAAATTTTAGCAGCAGACTGCCATTAGCAGCTGATGCTGGAGAAAACTACACAGCTTTACTGCACCAAGGCCAGGTACCTTGGTGCCACATACCTTCCGTCAATGACGGCACCTTGCACCTTACCACATACTCCCCCTTTGTTCAACCATGAGGGGGTGGACACATGACAAACAATGTGCCCGGGACAGGGCATCCGCATTACCCAACATCTGTCCCGCTCTGTGCTCTACTGTGAACTTGAAATTTTGTAAGGACAGGAACCACCGGGTGGCCCTGGCATTCCTGTCCTTAGCCTGGCACATCCACTTGAGGGGAGAATGGTCTGTAATCAAACGGAACCTTCTCCCCAGCAAGTAGTAGTGAAGAGACTCAAGGGCCCACTTAATGGCCAAACACTCTCTCTCCACTATACTATACCGGGTCTCTGCGGGTGTCAGCTTGCGACTCACGTAGACAACGGGGTGTAACTCCCTGTTGAATTCCTGAGACAGTACAGCACCGAGACCTACCTTGGAGGCATCAGTCTGCACTATAAACTCCTTCTTAAAGTCGGTTGTCACCAACACCGGAGACCCACACAGGGCAAACTTCAAGGCAGAGAACGCTTTTTCGGTCTGTTCATTCCACTTCACCATGACAGACTTGCATCCCTTTAAACAGGTCTGTCAATGGTGCCGCTACGGTGGCAACATTGGGAATGAACCTCATGTAATACCCTACCAACCCCAGAAATGACTTCACTTGGCGTGTAGTGTTAGGACGTGGCCAGCTACGGATGGCTTCTATTTTATTAACCTGGGGCTTGACCACTCCTCGCCCAATCACATAGCCCAGATATTTCATCTCTTCTAAGGCACATTTTTTCGGGTTTGCTGTCAAACCAGCCTTCCTGAGGGAATCCACTACGGCCTGGACTTTGGGTAGGTGGCTTTCCCAATCCATACTATGGATAATTATATCGTCCAGATATGCAGAAGCATACCGACGATGTGGCCGGAGGACAATATCCATTAACCTTTGGAACGTAGCAGGAGCGCCATGTAAACCAAAGGGTAATACCTTGTACTGGAACAGTCCCTCAGGTGTGATAAAGGCTGTTTTCTCCTTGGCAGCCTCAGTCAAAGGTACCTGCCAGTACCCTTTTGTGAGGTCCAAAACAGAAAAATACCTGGCTTGGCCTAGCTTCTCAATAAGCTCATCTACTCGGGGCATAGGGTAGCCATCAAACTTAGAAATTTTGTTAAGTTTGCGGAAATCATACAGAACCGCAACGTACCATCAGGTTTGGGAATCAAGACTATTGGGCTGGCCCACTAGCTCTTTGATTCTTCAATCACGTCTAACCAGAGTTACTGTTTAGAGGAGAGGTTGTTGCCGGCTTTCACCTCAACTACCGCTTCTCTAACAGCAGACTAAGGGACGGGAAGCTTCACCCCTAACATACCTGGTCGGGGACTGTCACCCACAGGGGTCTCCCTGTCTTTCCACAGCTTCAGCAGATTTACATGGTACACCTGCTCTGGCTTTCTCCACCTGGGCTGATGTACCTTGTAAGTCACTTCCCCAACTTTCCCAATCACCTCGTAGGGACCCTGCCACCTAGCCAGAAATTTACTATCCACTGTGGGTACCAGAACCACAACCCTGTCACCTGGGTTAAAGTTCCGTACCCTGGCTTGCCGATTATAAATCCTGCTTTGGGCCCGCTGTGATGCTTCCATATGTTCCATCACCAGCGGCAGCACGGTCTCTATCCGTTTCTGTGATTGAGTAACATACTCTACCACACTTTTGTGGGGTGTGGGTTGCTGTTCTTAAGCCTCCTTGGCTATATCCAACAGGCCCCGTGGATGCCGACCAGATAAGAGCTCGAGGGGTGAGAACCCTGTAGAGGCCTGGGGCACCTCTCGCACTGCGAACATCAGATAGGGCAGAAGCAAGTCCCAATTCTTCCCATCCTTGGCGACCACCTGCTTTAACATGGTTTTTAAAGTTTGGTTAAACCTTTCTACCAGGCCGTCTGTTTGCGGGTGGTAAACAGATGTCCGCAATGGTTTCACCTGCAACAACTTATAGAGCTCTTTCATCGCCTTAGACATAAACAGGGTACCTTGATCGGTCAGGACCTCTTTAGGCAGGCCTACTCGGGAAAACATTTCCATAAGCTCCTTAGCAATGAGCTTGGCTGAGGTGTGTCGCAGGGGTATGGCCTTGGGGTACCACGTGGCATAGTCCAAGATTACCAGAATATGTTGATGCCCTGCGGATTTTGGCACTGGACCCATCAGATCCATGGCAATCCGCTCAAAGGGCACCTCAATAACTGGGAGAGGAACTAGGGGACCATGGTAATGAGGCTGGGGGCTGGTCATCTGACATGTTGGGCAGGACTCACAATATCTCTCCACCTCCTTGTACACACTGGGCCAGTAGAATCGTTGTAAAATTCGGTCCAGAGTTTTCTGCTGGCCTAGGTGTCCCCCCAGAACATGTTGGTGTGCCAAATCCAACACCAGCTTGCGATAAGGATTGGGTACCACCAATTGTTCCACAACCTATTCACGTACTTTGTTTACTCGGTGCAGCATATCCTGGTGAACCACAAAGCGAGGAAACTGTAACTCCGCCCCTGGCTGTTGTGGCTCACCTTCCACCTCAAGTACATTCTCCCAGGCCTGAGATAGAGTCGGGTCCTGGTGTTTTGCTGTACCAAAACTACCCGTGGAGACATGGAGATCGGCCAACTCTGGACCTGTTGACAGATCTTCCACATCTCCAACCATAACACTCAGTGGGGTTGACTCCCCCTCTTCCACCGTAGTGGCGGTCACCCCTACCGTTGTGCCTTGTGACTCCGGCTCCCAAGGTTCTGGGGTGACCCCTGAGTAGCGCCAGTCTATTTGGGACACACCCGCCTCGCGGGTTTCCGGAACTCCCAGCTTGGTCCACAGTGACATGAACTCCGGAAAGTCTCTCCCAATAATAAGTTCATACGGAAGTTTAGCGGCGACGGCGACTTTGTGGTTCCAGCTGCCGGACACGGTGGTTAGAGTCACTTGTGCTGTGGCATAGTCTCTCAAGTCCCCGTGTATGCACAAGACCCTGGTTTTCCGCCCCGTGTATTCATCGGGCAGTACCATGGCAGGTCTGACCAGGGTAACCATACTCCCCGAGTCCAAAAGGGCCACAGCCAGGGTATCCCCCACTTTCACCTGACAGAGGTGACTTTGCCTCACAAGCTCAGGGACACCGGCAGCACACAGCCTCCTGGCATACATTGAAGGGCGGTAACCAAAGTTCACGTCCATGGGCTCCCCCTGGTGGGGACAGTTGGCTCTGATATGTCCCGGCTCCTTACACACCCAACACAACACCGGGGCAGCGACTTCGGGGGGGTAGGTGCTGAGGGGATTTAGGGGACACCACTCGCCTGGGCTGGGGCGGGGACCTCCGGGGTTCCCCGAATCCTTCCCCATAGAGCCCCCTTGCAAGTTCCTGGTGGCCTCATATCGCTCCACTAGGTCCACCATCTCTAGAGCGTTGCCGGGGGATATCTGGCCAACCCAGTGCTGGAGAGGGTGCGGTAAAGCCCTCCAGAACATGTCCGCCAGCAAGCGGTCCAACGTGGCAGAGGGGCTTAATAAATCTGGCTGCAACCATTTTTGCAGTAGGTGCAGCAGTTTATAGTACTGGGTTCTGGCAGGCTCCACTGATGCACCCGCTGAGCCCGAACCCACACATTCACCCCCAGTCTGGCCAGTATCTCACCCTTCAGAGTCGGGTTGTCAGTGGCTTGGTCGTCTGGAAGATCAAACAACACCTGCTGGAGTCCAGATGCCAGAAATGGAGCGATGACGTCAGCCCACTGGTCACGAGACAACTTCTCCCTTGCAGCCACCTTTTCAAACACCGCCAGGTATGTCTCGACATCATCCGAAGGGGTCATCTTTGTAAGCACCAAGTGGACAGCTTTCTGGGCATAAGGGACACCTTTGGGCACTCCTGCAGCTTGCAGCTCCATCACATGTTGCAATAGCAGCTGGTTGGTCTCCTGCTGCTGCTTGTTGCCCTCGCGCTGCTGCAGATTTGCCTCCATGAGCGCTTTGACGACAGCCTCCATTTTGTCTGCGGTCACAGGTAGCAGCCTGGCAGGCTTAATGTAGAACATGCACAAAAAAAAAAAACTTTTCCGTCGGTTGCTCCTAGCAGTGGCCTCACTGCTTTGCCCGCATCCAACACCAAATGTGAGGATCAGCTCTGGTAGACAGCAGGATGTTAGCAGTATAGAGGCTCAGAGGCGAAAAAAGTTAAACTTAAAGTCCGTGTTTATTCACACAAAAAGTCCATAACACAAAATATCCTTTTTGGGTTACATCACCTTTTCAGGAAAAATGCCACAGAATTGCATCAGACTGGCAACGGCCTTTTTTAGTTTTTGTCCAAGCTTGCACACTTGTAGCCGAATCCACCTCGGGTCCACATGAAATAGCCTGTATAAGAGCTTCCAGCCAGGCACACAGTCTAACTCCACAAGTGAGCTCTAGACACAGCCAGTGCACAGCTGACTCCCCAGGCTATTTATGCGGCCCGCAAAACCCGGACCTGGGTAGGGGATGGAGTCCCACCCTGCTCTACTCCATCCCAGTAAAGCTGTCCCGGGTTAGCCTTTCGGCTATACTAAAATTTTAGCAGCAGACTGCCATTAGCAACTGATGCTGGAGAAAACTACACAGCTTTACTGAGATAATTACAAGACGGGGGTGCACCGCATATAATCTAAATGTGCTACACTGCACTTAAACAACCATAGCCAAACAAATCTACAGGGTTCTGGGGGATAAAAAAAAATCCCTCTTCCCCCTAGTAGCAGGAGCACCGAGAAATCGCAACGACAATATAAATACCAAAAGATATATATTTATTATATAGATATATATTTTATTAGGAGTAATCCAACCACAACATATAACAAGACATGTTAAAAACACTGCGCCTCCCCTAATACCTCCAGTGCTGCCAATTATAAAACAGACATGAATTACTGGGAAGCTCCCTAATCTTCGGCGTACAGGGACTAGATAACTACTAATTAATTGTGCCGGCACAAGAATCTATAATATGTTCTGGGAAAACTACCTACCTACAATGGCTATCAATCTTAAAGTAACAGTGCTTAATTGACAAAGTGTACTAAAAAATACATCCAAAAAATACATAAAGAGGTCATCGATAATATATACATGTGAATAAAAGTGACATGGTTCAATGGGTAAGACAATAACAATTAATAAACATAATAAACATGTAGAAAACGTGCAATATACTCTGAGCAATTTCTAATAAGAAGATTAAGAAACCTATTGCTCATGGACATCTAAGAGTGCAAAATTCGCCAACTTAAGAACCCATATCAACAAAAAATATATACACAAAGAAAAATAATCAAAAAGGTATATAAGAACCCAGAGCCCTGCATCAAGGAGCCCTCTGCTAATCCCCTGCTCCATCCTTATTTTAAGATACAGTCCTTTTCACTGTCTAAAAAGACTAAAGTAGCAAAATGTACAGAAGGGTTGTTGCCTATTCTATACTATCAGCAGCTCAATTGTTACTTGAATATGGGATGTTTTATAGTTGAGGCACCCAGGACTGGCTGCCATAGAGGGTGAGATTTACTGGTTCACAAACTGAAGGATGACATTTATACTGTAGCATAGCAGATCGATGGCGTAGGTGTTACACCGTCTGATCAACAGTGTGAATAGACAAGTGTTCTATTTTCATGCCTTTTGTTTAAAACATCATTTACTTCATTTCTCAGATAACTCCTTTTCTTCCACCTCCTGCTGACGAATCCCTGGCTATCACCATTTCAGAGGTGCTAAACTCAGCTTTACACGTCTTAAATTTTCTCCACAAAGCTAATTAATTTGCAGTTTATTTCACTTAGCCAAAACATTTCCAGTTGTTTAGTTCATGTCAATGTGCTCTGGATCAACTCCTTGCAGGAGATATTCTGTGTCTTTTCTACGTGATCATAGTGTTTCTGAGCCACTGTGGTATTGTTTTCTCTTTTTTTTGTTTTGTATATGTATATTGCCTCGATTTACCTCTGTCCATAGAGAATTCCTTTTATTTATATACTCGTCCAATCATTTGGATAGACTAGTTATGGGTCTAGACATTTGTCAGGATCTTTACTTAAACTCGTGTAACCATTGGGTAAATGTACCTTTATCTCTTGTTATGAGTTACAATTTTTTTAGTATAGGCTTTCACCAGAACTAGCAGCTAACATTACCAGAACTTGGAAAGTGCAGGTTCCATGACACACATATGAGCTAATCTTGTTACCATGAATAGCACTAAAACACGGTTATTGATATAAAATCTTCTTAATGGGGTTATAGAAAAAGCCTAGACCCTTAAAACCAATAAAAGCCACTTTGGCTGAGCATGGGGTGGTGGGGGTAGTGGGGGTTTCTTAAATAACTTCCTAGTGTCTTTTTAAAGTGGACCAAAACCCTGTCGCCTCAGCCTTAAAATCTAAATAATTCTTGGGACAAGGTGAAGCCCAAATGGCCCCAAATGGTGTACATGCAGCTGGGGGGAGTGGCCACCACTATATGGATTCTAAAGGAAGCCTGCACATGCACAGTAGGAGCAAAGTAAGGAGGTAAAAGGTCTAGGAGGTAAAATCTGCTGTAACTGTAATAGTACAAATATCTATTTTAACACATTTTATTACTGAATCTAAACTTCTACTGAATTTGTTTGGTCCAGATAGTGCAGAAAAGCCCTATTTCTGAATTGAACTCTGTATTAGCGGGACCGGACTTTATCCTCACCAGGAAATTCAGACTAAAGTCCACAATTCCAATAGAAAATCTAATCCAAACCATTGGTATAAAGACAGGAGCAACACCAGAGGGGGTGCAGTGGTTGTACTGCAACAAGACTGCACCATGGCCAGAAGGTCAGGGGGTCTGAGTATTGTTTCTCCACCACCTTCAGATTTGTGCTCAAGTGATATACTGTAATGGAAAAAAAATCCCATTTGTCTCGGCTGTTTCAGTCTTTAGTTGTCTAGTTTTTTCCAATTGAGTATGACTGGGTCCCATTCAATATGCGCATCAGGGCCCCCACATTCAGTTACGCCACTGCATAAAAACTTTACAGAAATGTGAATCGGCACAACAGAACTGATCGTAAAGCCTTTGATTCCCCCTCCAGGGACTTCAGCGGGAAGGAGAATTCCCATTACTGCCTGCCCCATCCTTATTGCAGCTAGGCTGGCCACCAGAGTCCCTTTTTATAAGAGGATGGCATTCCTCTCCTCCAATATAAAGGGCCACTACTGTCAAAGCTGTCAGAAGCAGCTGGTGGTGGGTGGGTGTGTAGAGAAGGCACTCTGATCCCCTGCCTTTACTCCCAGCTTCCACTGATCACTGTCAGTGACAGTTGTGATCGGTGTGGGACAGAGAATCAGAGGTAAGAAAATAAAAACTGGGCCAGTCTGGCCCCCATTCCCTGGTCTTCAAGCCCCCATAGCTGGTGCCCGGGCTTGTTATGCTTGGATAGGGGGGACCTCATGCATTTAAAAAAAAATAAAAAATTAAGGATTTAACACTTGAAAATGCACAAAGTTGTGTTTAATTATAAAATGTCATGAAGTGTTCTTTTCAGTTTGGGTTACGTTTTAGCTACTTAGGTAAAAGTAGCTATGCATTTTGGGTATTGCTTTGTTCAGGAGACCTTGTACTTTCAGATTTAGCTTCTTTTTTTTTGTTCGCTTATTGATATTTTTGGAAAATTAGTTTTTTCATTCTGCTTTTTTTTGTTAATTATTTTTAGGTAAACTCTGTGCGACCAGTGAATTCCTCGAGGGTTGGGTCTAGAGATGAGCGGACTTTTGAAAAATTAGTTTCGACTGATTCGCCGAATTTTCCATCAAAAATTGCTTCGACCCGAATTTATTTGCGACGAATCGCTATTAAAAACGGCTATTTCTAAGCTTCCTAGAGCCTCAATAGGGTTGTAAACCATTCTGCCTTGCTGTACCACGCATAGGATGTGTGCTGGGTTAGTGAAATAATACTGTAAATAATTATGACATGCAGATCAGAGGCATCGCTAATTGAATCGCAGAGTGGCACAATTGCAGAGAGTTGAGGTGGCATCACTGTGAGGGGCCCCTATAGTGCCTGAAAAACACACCCTGGAGCTGGCAGCAGCAGGAGCCCAAAAATTAGCTGAATCACACCCTGGAGTTGCAAGCAGCAGCTGCAGGAGCCCAAAAATTTGATAAATCACACCCTGGAGTTGCAAGCAGCAGCAGCAGGAGCCCAAACATAGCTTGAAAGAGACACTCGAGTTGGCTGCAGGAGCCCAAAAATTGGATGAATCACACCCTGGAGTTGCAAGCAGCAGCAGGAGCCCAAACATAGCTTGAAAGAGACACTGGAGTTGGCTGCAGGAGCCCAAAAATTGGATGAATCACACCCTGGAGTTGCAAGCAGCGGCAGCAGGAGCACAAACATTGCTTTAAAGAGACACTGGAGTTGGCTGCAGGAGCCCAAAAATTGGACTAAAGACACACTGGAGTTGCAAGCAGCAGCAGGAGGCCAAACATTGGCTGAAAGACATCCTGGAGTTGGCAGCAGCAGCCCAAACATAGCTTGAAAGAGACACTGGAGTTGGCAGCAGGAACCCAAAAATTAGCTGAATTACACCCTGGAGTTGCAAGCAGCAGCCCAAACATAGCTTAAAAGACACACTGGAGTTGGCAGCAGGAGCCCAAAAATTGGCTGAATTACACCCTGGAGTTGTAAGCAGCAGCAGCAGGAGCCCAAACATAGCTTGAAAGAGACACTGGAGTTGGCTGCAGGAGCCCAAAAATTGGATGAATCACACCCTGGAGTTGCAAGCAGCGGCAGCAGGAGCACAAACATTGCTTTAAAGAGACACTGGAGTTGGCTGCAGGAGCCCAAAAATTGGACTAAAGACACACTGGAGTTGCAAGCAGCAGCAGGAGGCCAAACATTGGCTGAAAGACATCCTGGAGTTGGCAGCAGCAGCCCAAACATAGCTTGAAAGAGACACTGGAGTTGGCAGCAGGAACCCAAAAATTAGCTGAATTACACCCTGGAGTTGCAAGCAGCAGCCCAAACATAGCTTAAAAGACACACTGGAGTTGGCAGCAGGAGCCCAAAAATTGGCTGAATTACACCCTGGAGTTGTAAGCAGCAGCAGCAGGAGCCCAAACATAGCTTGAAAGAGACACTGGAGTTGGTAGCAGGAGCCCAAAAATTGGCTGAATTACACCCTGGAGTTGCAAGCAGCAGCAGTTGCAGGAGCCCAAACATTGCTTTAAAGAGACACTGGATTTGGCTGCAGGAGCCCAAAAATTGGATGAATCACACCCTGGAGTTGCAAGGAGCAGGAGCACAAACATTGCTTGAAAGAGACACTGGAGTTGGCAACAGGAGCCCAAAAATTGGATGAATCACACCCTGGAGTTGCAAGCAGCAGCAGGAGCCCAAACATTGCTTTAAAGAGACACTGGAGTTGGCAGCAGCCACAGCAGGAGCCCAAAAATTGACTGACACACCCTGGAGTTGGCGGCAGCAGCAGCAGGAACCCAGAAATTGGCTGGAAGGCACCCTGAAGTTGGCAGGAGCACAAACATTAGCTGGAAGGCACACCCTGGAGTTGGCAGCAGCATAAGCCGGAGCCCAAACATTGCTTGAAAGACACCCTGGAGTTGGCAGCAGCAGGAGGCCAAAAATTTGCTGGAAGGCACACCCTGAAGTTGGCATCAGCAGGAGCCCAAAAATTGGTCTAAAGACATAAATATGTTTTGCACCATTTGGAAAGTGTAAAACGTGGCACCATGCTGAATCTAGTTGCATGCATTAGCCATTGGTGGGTGGAAATCCTGGCTGATCCATCCCTGATTCATTTTCACAAAGGTGAGTCTCTCCACATTTTTAGTTGACAGACGAGTTCTCCTCGCCGTCACTATGGCCCCCGCCACACTAAACACCCGCTCAGATGGCACGCTACTTTCCGGGCAGGGCAAACTCTGCTAGTTGCGGCCACAAGCCAAGTTTGGCTGCCCAGAAGTCCAGCGGATCCTCAAGGTGTGTTGGCATGGTCATGTCAAGGTATGACATGACCTGCTGGTTGAGGTCCTGCTCCAGGTCTTCCTGCTGCTCATGAGTAGCCTCACTATGCGGGTGTAGAAAGCTACTCATTAGCGACTGAAGACTGAGGCTGCTGCTGATGGAGCTGCTGCTGCTGCTCCTGCCACCCCCCCCAGCAGGCATGGCAGTGGAAGGTGAGCGCAGAGGTCCCCCCGAGTCAGACCTGCGACAGTATGGACCATAGCGCAGATAGGCATCGGCCAACTGACTACGTAGAATGTCTTTGTAGTAGTTCAGTTTGTCCTCCCTCTCGGCGGGTTTAAAAAATGCCCCCATTTTGTGCCGGAAGCGAGGGTCCAGTATGGTGGACACCCAGAAGTCATCCCTCCGACAAATGGAAACAATTCTGGGGTCACTACGCAAGCACGTGAGCATGCTTCCTGCCATTTGCGCCAAGTGACTCGGAGGGACTACCTGTCTCCATCTCCACTGCATACTGCCACGGTGTGTCGGGGTCCTCTGTCTCGCCTTCCTCAAAACCCTCTAGCTCCTCTGGCTGCTCCTGCTCCTCCTCTCCTGTCCGCTGACTAGATAAACCAGCCATTTCGCCAAGCCTAAACTGTGCTTCACTGGGCCGTAAGATGTAGACGCCATGTCTCCAGTGCCCTGACCAGCCATGGTTTCCAACATGTGCTGTAGTACATGAAGCAGTGGAATCATGTCGTTCATCCCGTAATCCTGCTGACTGAAAAATAAAGTGGCTTCCTCAAAGGGCCTGAGCAAATGGCAGGTGTCGCGTATGAGCTGCCACTGGTTGACATTGAAGTTACACAGGGGAGTCCCCCTATCTGCTTGGATCATCAGGAAATCCGTGATGGCTTTTCTCTGTTCATATAATCGGTCCAACATGTGAAGGGTGGAAACTTCGCAAATCAGACTATGTTGGGGGTTACCGTTCTGACGCTGTAGCTCAAGAAGGGTGTGTTTGGCGGTGTATGAGTGGCTGAAGTGCATGCAAAGTTTCCTTGAAGTTGTTAGGATGTCTTGCAGATCAGGGGAACACTTCAGAAACCGCTTGACAACCAGATTGAAGACGTGAGCCATGCAGGGCGCATGGGTCAGGCTTCCTTGGCGCAGCGCAGACAAAATGTCATTCCCATTGTCGGTAACCATGATTCCCATTTTAAGTTTTCTTGAAATAAGCCATGTTTGGATATCGTGATGAATAAATTTAAGCAGTTCCTCCCCTGTGTGACAAACCGTGTGAAGCACAGCGTGACACCTCCGTGCCCTGCACACATGGTAGACTGGAGGGGCACTGAGACTTGACCCTACAGTGGAGGGTGATGAGATGGCGGAGGATGAGGAGGCCGAGTCGCACGATGTCACAGGCCCAACGGGCAGGGAGCGCGGAGGCCGTAGTGGCGTGACCTGTCCAAGTTGCTGCTGCAAAGGGACCACATTCACCCAGTGGGACGTAAACGACATGCACTGTCCCTGACCGTAGCTACAGCTCCAGACGTCGGCGCTGCCTTGCACTTTGCTACACACCAACAGGCTCAAGGACTGGCCCACCTTCTGTTCAACAAAAGTGTGCAGCGCTGGTACTGCCTTCTTGGCAAAGAAATGACGGCTTGGGACTCTCCAACTCGGCTCGGCACAAGCCATCAGTTCTCTGAAAGGTGCAGAGTCCACCACCTGAAAAGGGAGCGACTGCAGCACCAGCAACTTGGACAGGAGCACATTCAGCTTCTGCGCCGTAGGATGAGTGGGCGCATACTGCTGTCTCATGGACATGGCTTCGCTGATGGATTGCTGTCGGGATGCATGACTTGGAGGAGGAGGAGCAGGAGCGACAGAGGATGGGTATGACGCACAGCTGCCTTCGGCTGAGGTGCTGGAGCCTTGCTGGCAGAAATTGGGAGCGGCGTGCCACTTGGTGAGGAAGCAGGCTGGACCACCTCTTCGGAGCCTCGGTTCTCCCAGGCCGCTTTATGGTGACGCATCATATGTTGACGCAGGGCCGTGGTGCCAACATTTGGGCCCTGGCCACGCTTCACCTTCTGCCTACATATCTTGCATGTGGCCATGTTACCCTGCTGCGGATGCTTCAGGAAAAACTGCCACACTGCCGAGTAGCTACTTTTCCCACCAACAGGCCTCACTGATTCACTGCTACTGTCGCCAACTCCAGAAACCCCTGCTCCACTAGCTCCCGATAAGGTAGCCTGCCTTGCAGCAGGTGCTCTACCCCGGCCCCGTTTGGCTCCAGGCTTTACAATTGTGCCCCCATGCTGACTGCCAACCATGCTGCTAACACCTTGCTGCCTCAGCTGCTGACCCCGGGGCAACCTGCGCCCCTCTTCTCCTGATGATGACGATGAAGCCCCTTCATCATGCGGCTCCCAAGTGCGATTGGCTTCATCATCACCGAGTTGTGGCTGCACGTCGCTGATGTTCTCGGTTTCCTCAACAGTGTCTGGCGCAGGAGCTGGAATGCTCGCGACACCCACGACACTGTCCACATCACTATTTGTCTGCCAAGCCAAAGAAGCCACCTCCATTTCTTGGCTGGGCAGTAGCTGCTGACTGTCCTCTATCTGATCGTCTTCACTAAAGTGTGGAGCTGAACCCAAAGCATAGGATACGTCGCTGGGGGAGGGAACGGCGTAGGACAGAGGCAATGGGAGGACTGGGACTGCTGTCGGGGCATGCCAACTCAGGGTTGTGTCAGAGGAACCTACCGACCCTAGACTGGGGGTGTCAGATGTAACTTGTGATGATGTTGATGAGCGCGTTAACCAATCTACCACGGCAGATGCGTTACTGGTGGCGACACGACCGCTAGCAGATACTGGCAGATCAGGTCTCTCACCGTGACTCCTGCTGCCACTCGCTCCTAGTCTGCTGCGACCTCTGCCTGCTGAATCTTGGCCTGTGCCACTCCTCTTTGAACATCCTGGCACTTGTCTGCCTGACATTTTTATGTATTTGAAATGCGCAATAGGTACGATAAAAAATGTGTTTACTTTAAAAAGAAGAAGCTAAATAAAGTGAGGAACTGCTTCTCTGCACCAGATACTATGAAAATTGGCAATATGAGATACTCTGCGGCCTAGTGTTTTGGCAGCAATGTGTTTACTTTAAAAAGAAGAAGCTAAATAAAGTGAGGAACTGCTTCTCTGCACCAGATACTATGAAAATTGGCAATATGAGATACTCTGCGGCCTAGTGTTTTGGCAGCAGACCAAAAACCAATTCAAAATGCAATAGTTTGATTTAGCTGAAGAAGGATGAACAAGCGTATTTAGTATAACAGGCTGCTAAGTGCAGGTTTGGAATGCCCTGTGGCCTAGTGTTTTGGCAGCAGGACAAAAACAATTCAAAATGCAATAGTTTGATTAAGCTGCAGAAGGATGAACAAGCGTATTTAGTATAACAGGCTGCTAAGTGCAGGTTTGGGATACCCTGCGGCCTAGTGTTTTGGCAGCAGGACAAAAAACAATTCAAAATGCAATAGTTTGATTAAGCTGCAGAAGGATCAACAAGCATATTTAGTATAACAGATAGGCTGCTAAGTGCAGGTTTGGGATACCCTGCGGCCTAGTGTTTTGGCAGCAGGACAAAGGAACAATTCAAAATGCAATAGTTTGATTAAGCTGCAGAAGGATCAACAAGCGTATTTAGTATAACAGATAGGCTGCTAAGTGCAGGTTTGGGATACCCTGCGGCCTAGTGTTTTGGCAGCAGGACAAAAAAACAATTCAAAATGCAATAATTTGATTAAGCTGCAGAAGGATCAACAAACGTATTTAGTATAACAGATAGGCTGCTAAGTAGAGGTTTGGGATACCCTGCGGCCTAGTGTTTTGGCAGCAGGACAAAAAAACAATTCAAAATGCAATAATTTGATTAAGCTGCAGAAGGATCAACAAACGTATTTAGTATAACAGGCTGCTAAGTGCAGGTTTGAGATGCCCTGCGGCCTAGTGTTTTGGCAGCAGACCAAAAACCAATTCAAAATGCAATAGTTTGATTCAGCTGAAGAAGGATGAACAAGCGTATTTAGTATAACAGGCTGCTAAGGGCAGGTTTGGGATACCCTGCGGCCTAGTGTTTTGGCAGCAGGACAAAAACCAATTCAAAATGCAATAGTTTGATTAAGCTGCGGAAGGATGAACAAGCGTATTTAGTATAACAGATAGGCTGCTAAGTGCAGGCTTGTGATACCCTGCGGCCTAGTGTTTTGGCAGCTGGACAAAAACCAATTCAAAATGCAATAGTTTGATTAAGCTGAAGAAGGATGAACAAGCGTATTTAGTATAACAGATAGGTTGCTAAATGCAGGTTTGGGATTCCCATATGGGCTGGTGTATTTAAAGCAGACCAAAAAATATTAAAACTAAATTCAAACTAATCCACTTATGATAAATGATTGTGTGTAACAGATAGGGTTAAATAAGCCACTGCATAGATGGGATGCACAGTGGAAAGGCAGATTAAAATTTACAGCACAAAGAACTGAAATTGAATTGAAAACTGATCAGGCTAATGAAAAAAAAAAAAATTCACTGTCACTTCTATGCTGTCCCTGGATCGTTCCGGTTTTTCACTATCTTTCACTATCTTTCCCTGGCTCTGTCTACCTCTCTGTCTGCCTCTCTGACTCTCCCTACCTATCTCTAACTCTCTCTCCCTATCTGCAGCAACCACCGCTGTCTCTGGAATGCAAGGCTGAAATGCGCAAAAGGAAAATGGCCGCCGGTTTATATAGCACAATGACGTCACCGGGCTTCCTGGCTGCTGATAGGCTGAATGTGACTGTCCCATGATACCTTGCCCCAGGGGATATGTCCAGACATGTGCTTCCACCGTTTTAGAACGCCTGTAATTGAAATAAATGGAGTTTAAAGGAAAACTTCGATCGATCGAACCGCGGGGAAATTCGAATTCGTTCAGAATCACATTTTTCATGAATTTCGGAACGAATCCGGGTTCGTCCAGATCGATTCGCTCATCCCTAGTTGGGTCCTTAAAACTGCGCCCACAACAACCAGCCTGGTACACCTAGAAAGTTTGTCCTTCCAGAGAATATATAGTTTGTGGGGGTATTTCAAATGGAAAGTGTTGTTTTTCTTGAAAAACTGCAAGGTGTGCATAGTAGTTGGATTTTATTTGAAAATTTCCTAAAGCGCTGTTTCAGTTTGGGGGAGTCTCCTGGGCAGGAAAGAGTGTCTACCAATACATATGTAGTATCATTGTAACTGGGAGGAATGGGGCTTTTACATGCAATATGATTTTCTTAAAAACTAAATGTTTTTATTTTAAAAAAAGGCTACAGAATGTAAAAAATGCATTTTATTATTCTTTCCCACATAATAACCAAAAAATATTGATAAAGCACTAAATAAAGTCTCTCAAGATATTTCATGTTAAAGCCCAAACTCTTCTGAGAAAAAAACAATATATCATTTTTCTTGGAAATCCCTGGACATTTCTATAAAAATCACAGTCAGACATTTATAGCGCAAAATGGTGAAAAATGGCCTGGCAACAGAGGGTGACGACATCTCTAGGTAGGCTGGCACTTAAAGGGTTAAAGGTCAGCAAAACAAGTTTCTTAGTCATCTATATCCCTCTGATTAGTGTCTGCTTTTAAGAAAATGTTAAAGATCTCTGTTCAGAAAACATATTTTTTATACTCAAATTGGAAAAAATTCACAAACCACAATACACAAGATTATGAATGTCATGAAAAAGTAGGAGCTGAGCTTTAACCAGCCTTTAGGTTTTGTATGGATGAAGAGAGAGGCCCTGACACAGCATGTCACCGCAGCCTTGCATAGTAACGATCATTGAAGCAAATGGGTTAAATAAGTCCCACTCCTCTCTGCTGTCTAGCAATAAAAAGAGGTTCCCAGATTTCTTTTGAAGGCTATCCCTCTTTACTGGAGGCTACAGACAATGTGTTTCCCTCTTTCTTTAATCACACACACTTTTTCCTTTAGAGCCAGCTGTCCTCTTGTGTAGAGAAGGGCATTTTTCGGGTCAGCCTCAGGAGCTGCAGGCACAGGGTAGTTAGGCCTTCACATACTAATTATCTGTAATCTGTAAGACACCTTCCAGTGTTGTAAGACATTTTACAAGCTATTGAAGCCAAGTGTCTCCTGAATCCCGGCCAGATGTTTGTTAACATGACCTATCCAAACACTTGGCTTTATTAAACTGATCTGTACTTTCTCTCTCATTCCCTCTTGCCTTAGACAGGTTTACAATTTCAGGTCTTTTCCATAAAAAAAAGTGCAAAATGCTGTGGCCGATAACAAGCCAATGCGCCTTTCTCTGATCTCTTTGCCGAAAGCCAAAATCTTATTAGTTGCAGTGGGTTACTACGCTTTGGGCTCCCTTATTAAATTAACCATTTTTGGGGGTAGCTTTGTAGGGATTCTCTTGTTCTTGAGCTTTTTTTATTTAAATAGACATCTGTCCTGTAGCTATTAAATTAAAAGCATATTTTAAGGTCCATTGAACTTGAAGTAGATAAAAAGAGTTTGTGAAAGTTAAATTCAGCGTTGCTATAAGCTATTTTGTTTTATTTTTTTTCATTTGCCTAAGTATACTGTGACTGACTTAGTAGAGACTCTAGAAAACTTCCCCCTTACCCCGTCATTCTTAAAAACAGTTGGGTTTGTTACAGGAGAACTTCTGATAAGGAGCTAGTGTGAAAAGATTACCCTCCTATTTTTGTCTGTCTGAGATTTTCTTAGCTCAGAATGTTTATATTCAAGGACATGTAACCTAACTTTTCTTAATTTCAACTTCTCGCACCCTTCTGTGACAGTTGTGACACCCAGAAACCTTGTAAGGATCTTATAGTAGTAGACACCATAGACAAGCATTACTTATAACCACTCTTTTTTTCAAGAATGGACATAAGCCTTCCATTGAGTCTCTCAGTTTCTTA
The DNA here is from genome assembly GCA_027917425.1 of Gastrophryne carolinensis. NCBI lineage: Eukaryota > Metazoa > Chordata > Amphibia > Anura > Microhylidae > Gastrophryne > Gastrophryne carolinensis. Next base: position 123,039,697 of record CM051239.1, read on the forward strand.
CTCTGTTTTTTTGTGACTTTCACTATAAATCTCCCATTCAAGAATGGCCCACAGGTTCTCATTAGAGTTTGGGTCAGGTGAGGATGGGGGTCATGTAATTATTCTTATATCTTTAAGGCCTTTTCTGGTAGACATGCAGGAGAATTCTTCAAAGCATGTGATTGTCCTGCAAAAAATTACCCCAGTACTAAAAACATTAAAAGAGTGTTTTTTTTTTTTTTTTCATGTTTGATAGTTCTGTGTGTCAAGAGTTCTGCATCCTCCTGAAAGTTTTTCAGAGTCAGTTAAATCTTTATTTGACCATTATTGCCTGAGAAGACAAACTACCTAATAATTATGTGCACCTATATATAGTATAGCATTTAGACAGCTTGGAGTATTGAAAAATATGAATACAAATTATGGTATGGTCAAAATACTTGCTTGCATTGTAATTAAGTGTATACCAGTGTTCTCTAACTCTCTCCTCAAGCGCCACCAACAAGTCATGCTTTGCAGATACACATGTTTACTAACTAGTCATTAGACAGAGCTATAGTGCCGCCTGTGTGGTCACAAAACATGACTTGCTAGTGGCTGTCGAGCAGAGGTTTGGGAAACACTGATGTATGCCATGTTTATAGACAATGAAATAGGAAGGAAGGAAAGTACCATTAAGTAATCACCCTCCAGTCTGCCCTGGGTTTAAGAGAAAACTTTTCCTGAAGGTGGATCTACACCTTTCCTTAGAATTTTTTTCTGGGGATGGGGTTTGATTCCTTTGAACATAGACCCTTCTCCAGCCGCACAATCCGCTAAACCCATATTGTCAAGGCCATTAATCGTGTAGTATGTATTCAAAATTCCAAAAGTCTATGTATTGCTTCAGTGACTTTTTTAGAAATGGAATACAATGCCTGAGGAAACCATGGCAAGTATGTCCAGGTCTTTTTAGTAATATAAAAGAAATAAATGTGCATACAATGAAGTCATGTTGGGCAATGTTTCTTCCCAATTACTGCTGTAACAGACTGAGAAATCCCAGTATGTTACATCAGTATTTACCATAAATCCGAACTCTAATGTATGATTATATTGTAATGATGTTGCAGGATTTTACATAGATTAGTAGCGAGTTTATTTTTGCCTGAGTTTTTATTACCTAATTATAGAAATGAAGCAAGGACTAAATAAAAGCTTTTGAGACATGAGGTTAGTTCTGATCTCAAGGGAAAGGTGAAAAAAGTTTTGGAAAAGATACAAGGCTCGCTGATGAATCAGTCAGTGTAGCTAGAGAGCAAGTTGTTTTATGAGACTATCATCAGGAATTCCCATTTAAAGTATATATTGTATCTAGAGGCTTTTTCTTTTTAATTAAAGATGTTTTCATACTGAATTACTGTATGACTCTTCATGAGTCACCCCTGCCACTCGGTCTATTGTTTCCAAAAGTATCATGAGATTGGTTGCATATATGAAACTTTCTATTTTACATCTTGTGCAGAATTTACTACTTGGCAAGTCAGAAATGGTAAATTCTGATTGGCACAATATTTAATGTAAAGAGCTTTAAATTCAAACTCTCAAAGGGCAAGTTTTTTTGGCTGAAATAAAGAGATTTAGTCTCCATATAATAATAATTTTAATTTCTCCTTTAGACAGCACAGCCTTTTGAGCCTCCCCTGTTTGCATTTCCAGCCATACTTAATCTGGTCTGATGTCTACTCTGAAATGGTATCACATAGATCATGCTAATAAAAGCAATGGCAGCCGTTTTTGAGTGATCACATGTAACTGTTCCTTTGTATCTGTATTAAGCCCACATATCAGGAGATGCTAAAGTCTAGTGACCACCTTTCAGTCCCCAACACAATTTTTTTGTGAATGTTTCATAATCAATGTGAACCCACTGACGATTTGTTATGGTCTTCTGAGGGTGAGGAGGAAAAGGGACTACTTGTCTTAGCCACCACTGGTGCAGACGACACCATTATCTCTTCGGTTTCCTTTCTACTGGATGCTAAGGTTAGGAATGACACAGGAGATTCTAGGAATGGTTCAGACTGATCCAATTTGGCAGGTTATATGGTTTTCTGAGTCTATTCCTGGGGCATTTTGGGGTGAAAAAAACAGCTTGATTTACGGATTTTCCAGGGGGGGTTAACAGACATGTATCAAAATTTGTCATGTCTGTGTCAGTGAGGTTAACCTATAGGGCCTGTCCTGCATGCATGTTGGAATTAAAAATACTTCTGCATTTTGCCTTCAGCATGGGACCTGCTGTCAGGACTACCTTCACACTGACTCGGCTGAGTATCACTCTTGGAGGCAGCTCTTATAAACCAATGTTTTTCTGCATGTATGTGTGTTTATATATAGGTGTTCATAATCACTTTTTAGGGATGTTGTGTTTGTGTGTTTCCTCCCAGGAAACATGTGATGGTGTATGTTGATGGCGGGTCCGGATCCCTCTGGTGCCCATGTGCCCCCCCCCTATTTTTTATTACAGAACCTCAGCTTAGTCAGGTATGCGCTGTAGGATTTTTCTGTACCATAACCAGTGTAGGCCAGGTGCCAGGCTCCCTACACAAGAGCTCCAAGGTATGGTGTTCCCAGGTGGCAGGGCAGGGGACATCAGACAATGGGTGCTGAGTCAAGGTAAGTATGGCATACTGGCTCCAACGGCACTTCCGGCCAATAGGAGGGCAGTGGGATGAAGGCACTCCTTCTCTTCCAGTCTGTGACAGCACTGGAGGCGCGAGGCGAGGGACTTCACTTCCGAGTCGGGGGACATCATTGTGTGACCTGGGGTTTTCTCTGCTGTGTGCTAAGCAGGCAAAGGAGAAACACAGCAGGGACTCAGAAAAAGATTGGCGGCAGCAGTATTATTAAAGTGCACTGACCGCAATTCAGCAACCTGGGTGGTAGTGATTCTCAGGACTCAGTAAGTGTTCTTTACCCCCAGGTGGTTAATGGTGCAGGGGGTGGAGGAAACTAGGTCCCTAGTAAATTATCTTGTGCTATTCCATTTCAGGCAAAGGAGGGAAAGGAGAAGCACGCCTAAAGATCCTAATGGAAGTAAGGATCCTGACAAAATTGCCAGATGCCCCTACCCGACCACTGAAACAATGTTATGTACACATGGTCTCCAGGATGCGGTTACACCTAATCTTAATCCCCTGATTTTCAGTTTTTTTGTGCCTGAAAGGGGATAGATAGCACATTTGCTTCATACAAATCCAAGCTGAAACAGTTTTTACCTGCCCTCCGTGCTTCCACCCCAACTTACCCACAGGACAGTGGGGACCGGAAGCTGACGGGTTATCCGGGGTGATCCCAAGTTTACCTCCCAGGGTGAGAGCATCAGATGAAGAAAAGTTAGCTTCTTCAGACGAATCTAATCACTCCTGCCACACAGAACAATCAGCTATAATGGAGACAGCTGACAGTTCTAGATTCAGGTTTGCAGTAGAAGACACACCTGATCTCATTCAGGCTATCTATACCATGCTAAAGATTGAAACCCCAGCCCAACCTTCCCCTCGTGGTATCCAAAATCGGAATGCCCCGCTGTGTGAAAAACACCAGGTCACCCCATACACTTACCTTGTTCCCCTGACCAACGCCGCATGAGCGGCCTCTAGCAGGGCGCATGCCTGCCCCAGCCAATTCTGAATGGCAGGCACGGGCACGCTCCCTGTTAAACGGTAGCGGGGGATGCAGCTGTCAGCTTGCTAGGAGCCACTGTCCTTAGACAAAGCCTTAGACTACGTGACATCAGCGGCTCTAAGCGCACTGATTGGACGAGCACATGCGCCGTAGGACAGGGAAGAGGTGAGTTGACTTTGGCAATCTGGCTGGTTTCACACAATGGGGCCACCCCCCAAGGACCAAAACCCACTTTAAGGATCCTAAAACACCTAGGTTTTTTTGTCCATGACTCTATCATCTAGGAGATGGTTTCAAGGAGGTGGAGAAATCCAAAAGCCGGGTTCTTCTTCTCATCTTTAAAACTCAGGTTCCCCTTTGAGGAAGCGGGCATAGCTCTTTGGGCTAAAGCTCCCAGAGTGGATGCTTCCCTAGCCCAAAGATCTGACCTGTCTTTTGAAGACATGGGGTTTTTTAAATGGTAAGATATTCTTCTTAAATGAATCAGGGACAGACTTTTAAAGCCTTTAACTGCAACAGGCTGCGTGGGGCATGTCTTAGAGACATGGATTAACAGTCTCAGGAGTGACCGCGTGCTGGGAGCCCCCAAGGAGGAGATTTTAGATGCCCCCTCATAATCCGGCCCTGCCTTTAGGTGTAAGGGCCCTAAATGTTATTTTTTCTTGACTTGGTGATAAGAAAATAGAACTTCAGTTAATTACTAATTGATTAAAAGTATAGAGCAATATCTTATTGCTTAACAGAATATAAAGAACTGTTTACATTGGTTCTTTAGTAGCTCACATTCTTTTGACACATTGTAATATCACATAAAAGTTCTGTGTAAAACTGGAAACAAATGATTGTTGGGAATAATTTAAAAATAGGCATCCCTGTATGACAAATACTATCCTATTTGTCAGTAATACTTTGGGTTTGGGGAACCGAAACATCTGAAAAAATCATAAGAAACCTAGAAAATTCCATTATTTCGCTTGTTAATTGTTAAGCCCCAATGAACAGAACTGGCTAGACATTGCACACTCCACTTTTGTGCATATTATCATTTAGATTTTTCCACCCCAAAGAGTGAAGTATTGAGCCACTTAATTGCTCCTTTCCTTTTTTAGGTGAACTAGTTAGCCTAACTTTCTGTATGGCCACTAACATAAAAAGCATTTGGCTAAAAAAATGGCTTATATTGTTTTTTGAATTAGGTCTTTTAGTTTGGCTTTTGCCTCTGCACAATATTTTCTACTCTAGGCCTCACACCATTAACAAACCGTCAGAAAGACTTAGGAGCCTTCATAAAAAGCCTTCTACAAAAATACTTGAGACATATATAGCATCTGTGTTATATTATCTTTTTTATTTTCCTTTCCATCGTGTCTTCACCTAACCCCTAGAGCTGCTGTCAGCCTGTCCATCTAACGTCTCTTGATACTCGTACTGTCTCTGTAAATAATATTCACCATAAAACCTCTGGATATTTGTAGAAACATATTATGTAGCTGTCATACTACCTCCTGCCTGAAGTCCTCCTTGCTTCAAAAATGAGAAGCCAAGAGCTTCGGTCATGTTTCTTCTCCTGTATGACTGCCCCAGCCAGTTGCTTTATGGTATGACCTCTTGTATTTACTCTATTTCAACATCCACATTGGGTTTGAGGATTGCTATATTAACTGTCAAGTTGTACTGTACCTGTTATATTGCATATTTCTATTCTAAGAAATTTGGAATACAAAAATATAATTACATAGGTGATATGTCACCTATATGACGAGAACCCCTATGAGGCCTGTCAGTATAACTATGCATAGACCTACCAAACCATACCCTTCCCATATACAAAAATCACAGAATTAAATTTACAAGGTAATATAACAAAATGTATAAAAAATAGATACCAAAAGTTGGATATATCCACCAATACATAACCCGTAGTATTAGAGGAAAAATAAACAAAAAAATAAACAAAACTTATACAAATAAAATGTAAAAGGTAATATAAAAAAACAAAATGTATAGAAAATAGATACTAAAAGTTGTATATATTCCCCCAAACCGGTATTATTAGAGGAAAAAATAACCAAAACCTTTTTTTAACCTGAAACCTTGCCTGCCTGGCAACTAGATAGGGCACCATCTTCTAAGACACACACTCGCAGCCCTCCAGGCTTTATTATGTGGCCCTTTGACAGCTGCAACATGGAGGCAGCATCCCTTCTAGCCAGCTGGCTTGTGCAGACACCCGCAGCAGGTCTTTGCGCCTTTTTTGTGGCTGCTGGCAGGACTTTACAATGTGAACCAAAAAATGGCCCTGGAATCTACGAGACAGCGGTCACCCCCACTGCAACTGCATGGCACAGCCGAAGGATGCAAGTGATGTGCCACTGAGATTCGATTCAGATTCTCCAGCAGCACATTAATATGTGAAGAAATTGATTGGAGGAGAGCCACGCCTGCGTCGTGGGCTCATGGAAAGGCAAGTGAACAGCGTGGTTTCACACAGCAGGGCATCCCAAACGTAGGATGCCTCAGTGGGATGGACTAAAATCTGGGATAGTGAAAATCCCAGGTTTTGATCCACTTTGTTGGGGAAAATAGAGTAGTGTCTGCAACTGTTCTGTGTCTGTGAAAAGGGTGCTACAGCTACTGCAGGGCTTATAGCTAGCTATTGCCAGATGTGGTGGGTAAAAATGAATGCTTGAATTACAGTATCTTATCTGCACACAAACATCAGTCTATTTGTTTGGCTGTCCCTAAATAGTTACCCATTTGCATAACTGAGTCTTCTCTCCTGTCTTTCTTTCCTTATCTGTTATTTACAAACTGAACTTGCCTCCTTTATCACCTGGACAGTTTGTTACCATCTGCCTGTAGCCTACTTCACTCTTTTCTCCATCTTCCGTGCTATGAGAAATGGCCAAGTCCATGTCCAAAATGTATGCATGGGTGAACACAAGCTGTGTCCGTAACCTCTGTATCTTGGGCTGTTCTACCTGCTGTCGTCAATCTTAAGATAATAATATATGATTTGTCAGGGTTGTAAATTTTGGAAAACCATTTTAAAGCCTTTTTTACATGATGATCTTATGGATAGTACACCCAGCACTGGGTCTGCTTTGTTTTTTTAGCCTTAGCTTTTGTAAAAGAAGCTACATAAAATCAAGAGCTAAGGATCTACGTAAAAGCAAGAGCTGCATACCATTAATGACTGGCTGGTGTCTATTATGTTACAGTGGCTCAAATGCAGATGCAAAGACTCAACACTCTTTTCACTAGAATAAAGGGAACTGGAATCATCCATATGCCCGGCACTAAATCCCAGAGTCTGGATATTTTACTAAAATAGAACTTTAAGAGTAGCGAAGTTTTACGAAATGATGAGAACAATGTGTTCCCCGGCAAATCTGCTTTTAAATAAAGGCTTTTTAAAGGAATGAGGCACTCGTTATCGATATACGCCTGAAACAATATTTAAACAGTGTGGTTTATTACTAATATCTTTGTTTCTGCTGTAGACCGTTTAATTGTGTAAATATGTCTAAGACGATTAAGTTAATACATTTTTCACAAGAGAGCTACTTTGAAAGTTTCTGTTAAATTCTGCCTGCAGCACATCCTCTTTATGTCGAATAACAGGGTCAAGACTTGCAGCTTTGCTTTGTACATATGACAAGTTATCAAAGATAGATTTGATCAGCCTGGCTAGGTCATAATTTAGGCCTCCAGATATTGTTTAAAAGGACACTAAAGTCACCAAACTGTACCCTCATCTATTTTAAAGCCTAAAGCGCTGGGCTGAGTTTTACCCTCTCTCTGGATTAACTTGTTCCCTCTGTGCCTCTCGCAGCATCCGCAGAAACACATCATGCGTCACTATGTGTGTGCTTACCTACAGTCATTAAATATACTGAGCCAGCTGCCACACACACTAGGGGGAATTTGTTCCATAAAGCTGCTATCTGGAGCACCTGGGAGTGGGCTGGGAACAGGGTAATGTTTTTCTTTACTAAAGACCCTGCACAACCTAAGCACTGGGGGGGGGGGGGTACTATACTATTCTATTACATTTAACCCTTTTGGAAATGAGCTGTTGGGCTAAGTGAACTTCATGACTTAGAAAATATAACATGGTTTAATAGTCACCAGAGGGAGAAGAAGCTAGACAGGATCATCTTCCTGAGGAAACCACTTTGTGATGAATCACATTGGAGGGTTTTTATTTGTTATGTACTCTATCTGGTAAACATTCTTTGTCAGCCATAACAATACGACACTCGACCAACTAGCAGATTCTCATTGATCGGTTAATTGCAGCAGGCATTTCCATGGATCAATTATCGCTTGATTGAGTCCGCTTTAATGATTATTCATTTGCTAATCGTTCCACAGAAATGGGCCATTAGTCTAATATTTTTGAATCAATTTGGACTGGTCATATCCTTTTACTGCTTTCTTACAGTTAGTCATACTATTCCAGGCAGGTGTGTATAGCTTACTGTTATAGGAAACCCCCACCAGATTTGGATTGGGTTTTTCGCTAGGCCTTTGCTTTTGTATTCAGAATGTCATTCTTGAAAAAAATCTTTCACTTGAATCCGCATAGTTCATCTATTCTAAAGGTGTAAACAATATTGTTGCATAATTTGTAGGGTCGGATTGATGGGGGAGCTATGAGAAATACAGAACATCTGGGTGGGTAGAAGTGGTCCCTGCCTCTGTATATGGTATACTAGAGGTTTTCTTTTGCTATATAGATGGTTCTGTCTGTATTGTAGTTATATTATAGTTTGCAGTAAAGAACATCACTGTATTTCTGTGGAATCTAGATATAATTATGTAATTCTAAAGTTTCTAAAAATTCTTTGGCCATAAGTAATATTATATTAGTGTTTTTCAAAAGGAGGCAATGTTCCAGCTGCCATTATTTGCAAGATAAAGCTTTTAGCAGATTGAGTGTAGTCTGGTTGAAAGTCTAAGCAGTGCTCCCCAGGGTGTTCTTTTAATGTACTGTTGAGTGTTACTTATGATGTCCCCTCTCTCCTTAACTCTCTGGAATCAATAATTTGCTTCATATTGTATGTAAGGAATATATACAGGGTGATTATAAAATTGATTCTTACTAAGAAAACTCTTGTGTATATATGTAATTGTGTGTGCTCTTTTGTGTCAACAAAGATGTTTCTTAATGTCAATATGAGTTATACAGTATAAAAATAAATATCATGTGAAATAAAATCACCCCAAGGCAACTTTGTACCACAATTCTGATTTGTGATTTTTGTTTGACTGCATGCTTCTTTATGAGCCCTAATGACCCCTCCAGCCAACCAGCAAGGCTGCAGGCTCTTATGTGGCTGAAGGTTTTCAGTATCGAAGGGACTGGCAGACGTGGCAATGATCTGCTGCCATCAATATTTTGCCTAAGCCTTATTTGCTCCATAAGTACAAAACTGTTCCAAAAGGTGGTTTCGTGCGATTTGACCACATTTATGTTCCAAGTGGGAGGGGGTAATTGATGAATAAATGACAAAATTGCTTGTTTAGTTTGTTTTTAAACTACAATGAACTGGCCTGTCAAGGACTGCTAAGTGTAACCTATTTATTATGTTCTCTTATCTTACAGGACCCGTGGGTGTTGGCCTAAATGAACTAAAGAGGAAAGTGTTGATCAGCGACACACAACACTATGGTGTGACTGTACCACGTAAGTACATACCTCTGTAGATTTGCCCCTTAAAGACTGTGGGTGACCGGGGATTGAATAGCCGAAATACATTTTTAGGCACAGTTCTCCAAAATAAGCTATCTCTGGAATTGAAATCAACTATGAATAATTCATCTAATGCTCAAGTAATTATTAATTCTATTGACCTTGACTTAATAAATTAACCTTAATTTAAATGCCCATCCATAAATGCCATATTGAATTTATATTGAATAAATGAGACTGTAAAGTGTATTCATTTTATTTAATGCAGATACAGTGCCGTACATAGCTATCGTAGTGCAGGGTCAGTTTTGTACAGCATGCTCTACATTCTTGTGGGCACAAGTCATTTAAAGTCATTATATGGCTGATGAACAATCCAAATAAATGGTTCTCTAGGTTTCCACTAATTGGTGGATGGTGGTGCCTCATTTGACTAGCACTTCCTTTTCCAGCTCCAGATCCTGTGCTGTGATGTGAGTGCCAGGAAGGCTGCTATTGTGTTGACATGTTTCCGTTGTTTGGTGTTTTGAGAAGGAAATATCAATATAAAGTTAATATAAAAGTGTTTTATACTGGTCAGAGCTAAAATACGCACACAATCGTTTTCACAAAGTTGTCCTATGTGACCAGAACTTTGTCCTTTCCAGAACAAGTCTGGTAAGAGTCAGGTCTAATTCACAATGTTTTTAGCCACTAGCTAGTATCTCAACCCGCTCTCCAATTTCACCCAGAAATGCCTGAAATGTAGCTTTTTATTCACCCCTCTACACTGTTATAGTGATTTGAATGGCCATGGAACTTACCAGTGGTAGGGATCAGCAGCCAGATGTGAATGGTGACATAGATCCATGACCCCAGTGTGCTACCTGCTTGTATTAAAGGAATATGAATAACAGGTTGGTAGCCAAGGCCTGATGCAAATGGTTCCATGCATTTCATGGGCTTTATTATGAAACTAAATAGGGTGAGGATGCATGTTGGTTATTGTTCTGTTCGAGGGATGTTGCTTTTTCAGATTTAACTTGTTTTTTCTTGTTTGTATAGTTTTTTTTTAGGAAAATGTGGCTTTGATTTTGCGTTTTATCCTTTTTTTAGGGGAAACTCTTTGCAAACAAAGAATTCATTGAGGAATTACTTCTAGAAAACACTGGCCACATCAAAAGCCTGGTACGCCTAGAAAGTTTGATGTGTGTACTTCCAGGGAATATATAATTTGTTGGGGGTATTTCAAGGTGCGCATAGCATAGTTGCATAGCATAGTTGTATCTTATCTGAAAATCCCCTAAAGCGCTGTTTCAATTTGGGGGCGTGTTCTGGGCAGGAAAGGGTATCTAACAATACATATGTGGTACTGCTGTAACCGGGAGAAATTGGGATTTCACACACAATACGATTTTGTGACGAACTTACATTTTTTTATTACAAAAAACACTACAAAGTGTAAAAAATAAGATTTTAAAAAAAATTTTTGCACATATTTCACCCAAAAATTTTGAGAACACACCTAATGACAAACAAGACATTTCATGTTAGATGAAGACTCTGCTGAAAAAAAACATTATATAATTTTCCTGGGAAATCCCTTCAAAAATCACATTTGAATATGAGTAGCGCAAAATTGTGCAATATGGTCTGGCAACAAAGGGTGACAAAAACTCCAGGTAGGCTGGCACTTAAAGGGTTAATCACTTGATGTAACTGTGTGCTAAATAAAAGTATATGGGCACTGCTGCCTTTCTTTATAGGGGTCAGGTTATTGATAACCAGAACTTGAATATACCTCTGTCACTTAGTCTGACCCTCTGAACCAACATCACTTATTTAAACCTATTTCTGCTTTTATTGTATTCACTTGAAACGCCACACCCACACTTTAGTTAATATGTCTTAATATCTTTAATTTATCTTCCATTTTACTTCAGGACATCAGACTTAATTCAGAGACTATTGGGTTAACCTCTCCCAAAGGGTGTGGTCTGCAAGAACAAATGTGTGTCTCCACCTCCCGGGCCTATATCCACCTGGCTGACTTGATGCACTTCAGTTTTTTTTCTTGCAGTGGTTACTGTTACTGTTACCTGACTGTTCCTTGGCCCTTATACTCCTTGGATCTTAATGGACCCACTTTGCCTCTGCAGCTAAGCTGCATTTGGATCAGGATGGTAAGGTAAGCACCAGGGTCTTCGGGTGCTGTGGGGTGTCACCTTTTTGTTTTTTTAAAAAAGAGTGACACTACCTGGCTGAGAATTCCGCCACAGGAAAAAGCAGCCATAAGGCTTTTGTCTGGTGAGCCTGATTGAGGGGAACCAGGGGAATTTATTTCCTCTTAATTGCTCTTCCCATGTGTTTTTACTGGTTGAAAAATTCAAAATTTGTGCCCGCCGCTATGGAAACACTTTCGGCTTAGCAAAGCAGCGAGCACCGGTGTGCAGCTCTTTTCTTACCCCGCTCGCGCTGGACGATTTTCGGCCGGGTGAAACTGCAAGCACTGCTAACATCGCGGTTCTTCGGCCGCTCGCCCTGCAACATTTTCGGCCGGGACTAAGCGGCAAGTACCGCTAACATTGCGGTTCTCCTCCGGCCACCCGCACTGCAACATTTTCGTCCGGGACTAAGCGGCAAGTACCGCTAACATCGCGGTTCTCCTCCGGCCGCTTGCATAGCAACATTTTTGTCCGGGGCTTAGCGGCAAGTGGATGATTTTCGGCCAGGCGAAGCGCCGAGTACCGAGTACCGCTGAGATCGCGGTTCTTCTCCAGCTGCCTTCACTGGAAGTTTTTCGGCCGGGCGAAGCACAAAAATACCGTGACCCGCTGCACGGCCACCCTCAAGTGGACTTAAATCTTTAGGTAGGTCATTTTTTAATTATGTGTATTAATTAATATAATATTTATTCATATATACATATTAATTGTTTTTAATTGTTCTTGTTTTTAAAGGATATATATATATATATATATATATATATATATATATGTTTGTGGGATGAGACTGGCAATATATTGATGTGGTTCATCCTCTGAGCTCTCAGAATAGTCTTGCGACTATCGAGAACTGTTCACATACTAGGTTTTAGACCTCCTGGGAGGTAATCTGGTATTAATCACCATGACGGAGGCATCTGGGGTAATCGGATCTGGTCCTTTAGCAGATAGATTCACCCCATGTCCAGTATGCAAACAGACACTGGACGAGGATAGCACGGTGTGCAGGGTTATGCTACTGTAGTAGTGGATACGGAAGACAATTGTCTCCTCCCTGCAAGGGCTCTGACCCTTGTTGCCGGTGCCCTCTGAGCTTAAAAACTCCCCTGGCAGCCTTCAAGCGGACCTAAAACCTTTAAGTCATATGAGCTACTAAGAAGGTTTTGAAAAAAAAAAATCCTCTGAGTTTTGAAGAGGATATTGTGGCTGCCATAGCCTCCTTCTGAGTCTTTAAACTCTGTCGGCAGCCCTCAAGTGGTCCTAAACCTTTAGAGAGTAATTTAGAAGGATTGGCTACTAAAAAGGTTTTTAATGAAAAGATGTATCCTCTAACTTGAGGATATTGTAGCTGCCATAGTCTCCCAGGAAGTTATCCGTTGGGAGGATTTATCCAGTAGGGACTTGTATTTGGAAGTCCTCTACACAAGGGGGTGCTCAGTTAAGGTGGATGGATGGTTTTGATTTCCTCGATTCTGGAGGATGTTGCAGAGAATACGCATTATTCTAAACTAATCAATAGGGAATGGCAGAAGTCAGGTTGTCTTCCGACCATTCCTAAAGTACTAGATACTATGTATCCCTTTCCTCCAGATCAGATTGAATTATGGTCTCGCCCTCCTGTGGTGGACGCTCTGGGGCCAGGTCTTTTTAAAGATTTTGGTTATGCCATCCTTGGATAGTGCTTCTCCAAAGGATCCAGCGAATAAGCGCGTGGATCAGGTGGCACGTCCTGCTTATTCTATTATGGGGTCGACCTTGCGGCCGGCCTGAGCTACATCTATAGCATTTTTGGGGAGCAGGAGGTTGTTAAAACAACTGGACTTGAGACTCGTAGGGGTCATTCATGGAAGTCATGCTCCCAGGCGATCAAGACCAGTTGGCTACAACAGGTATATGATACAGGCTATGGAGGATTGAGCAGGTTAAGTGCCAGAGGCCTAGCTCTGGTGTTAGCCTTAAGGCGTGCTTTATGGCTTAGGCAATGGTCAGCTGACATAGCCGCCAAAAAAAGAATGACAGGACTCCCCTTTGAGGTGGGGTGTCTGTTTGGGGAGTGCTTGGTTGACATGGTAAAGCATGCTGCTAGTGGTAAATCATCTAATCTGCCACAGAAGCCGAAGTCTAATACTGCTTCCGCAGGGCCTTTAATACTCCGGGGTTCCGGTTAGAGGTTTGGCCTTTTCGGGATACCGAAGAGATTTTTGGAATAAGACAAAGTTCCAAATTAAGGCAACATGTGTCTGGCAGAATAAAGCCAGACCCCTTTCAAAGCCTGTTCAGGCATGAAGGGATGCCCCCACACTTACAGGTGTGGGGGGACCGCTTCTGCATTTTGCTCATATTTGGAGGCTTCATGTAACAGATATTTGGATATGGGAAGTTTTATCCTCAGGTTACAAGATCAAATTAGGAGCCAGACCCCCTTGGAGATTCTCTTGGTCAGGGGAATTCCGCAGAAAGCATTGGGATCTGCCGTATCTCGCCTTTTTAGAGATTGGAGTTGTTGATCCACAGTGTTACTCCAGCCGGGTAGTGTATATATAAGGATACATACCTACATTGCTGTAGATGGCCTACATCTTCAGTTGTGGCGTTACCCTTCGGTCTATCTTCAGCACCAAGGGTGTTTACCAAGGTGTTGGCAGGTCTCATGTTTTCTCTAAGAAGTCAGGGTATACATATAATCCTTTACTTAGACTATCTGTTGATATGGGCCCCATCATGTCAGGGGGCCCAGAAGAATACACAGACTGTCTGATCGACATTGGATAATTGATTATCCAGTTGAATTCTTAAGTCAAATATCATATCATAGCTTCAAGAGTTATTCTTGTATCTCAGACATTGGACATACCATCTGAAGGGGCATCCCATCCGGATTCAAACAGAAAATCGGACGGCGGTGGTATATATCAACCCACCATGGGGGCACGTGAAGCAGTGAAGCCCTCATGGAAGTGAGCTGGTTTTTACTTTGGGCCGAGGAAACAGGTTTCATGCATTTCGGCTGTACACATACCTGGAGTGGACAACTTGCAGGCCGATCATCTCCGCAGAACGGTCCTGCATCAGAGGGAATGGTCTCTTAGTCAGAGGGGTTCTTTTTTCAATCCCTATGCATGCGCTGGGGGATTCCGGACATAGATCTCTTGTGCTTCACGACACAATCGGAAGGTTACAAGGTTTGTGTCTCGGTCCAGGGATCCTCTAACTATAGCAACAGATGTCCTGACTCTTCAGGGGTCAGCATTCAAGCTTCTTTATGCATTCCCTCCGATTCCACACCTAGGGCGAGTACTAAAAAAGATAGCTCACGAGGGAGTCCCAACCATTCTGGCGGCTCCCTGGTGGCCAATAAGAAGCTGGTTCTCAGACATAGTAAGGATGTCAGAGGGTAACTCGTGGAGGTTACCCGACGATCCAGATCTTCTCACACAGGGGTCTCTAAGGCATCCCAATTCACATGTTCTGGTTTGGACGGCCTGGCTATTGAATCCTTTATCTTGGCAGAAAGGGGGTTCTTCTGACATAGTCATGCAGACTATGATTCAGGCCAGGAAGAAGCCTTCATCAATAATCTACTATAGAGTCTGGCAAGCATTATCGCTTGGTGCGAATCCAGAAGGTTCGCTGGTAGAATTTTATTTTTTTTTCTGTTCCCAGAATATTTGATTTTTTGGCAGAAAGGTCTTGATGAAGGTTTTCAATTGAGTACTATTAAAGGGACAGATATCTGCTTTATCTATCTTTTTATTCCGAAGCCCATTGCTGTGAATAAATGTATCAAAGCTTTTTGTATAGGGAGTCGCTCATGTGCGGCCTCCTCTTAAGCCACTTCTGCGGGTTTGGGACCTGAACTTAGTTTTATCAGCTCTTTATCAGGGTCCTCCGTTTGAACCACTGGCAGATGCGTCATTACGCTTATTGACTCTTAAGGTTATCTTTTTTTAGTGGCAATAACCTCAGTAAGGAAGGTTTCTGAATTAGCAGCTTATCAGTTAAGTCTCCTTATTTAGTGTTACATAAGGACAAGGTCGTCTGTTTCTCAGTGTCCGATAGAGAAAGGATTCTACATTGCTGGATGTAGGGAAAAGCACTAAGATACCATCTCACTGCTATACAATCTTTCCGTAGGTCGGACTCCTTATTTTGTCATACCTGAGGGTCCACGGAAAGGTCTTCCACCATCTAAGTCTACCATCAGCGATGGATTAGACAGGCAGTGGTAAGAGCCTATATTCCCTAAGGGGAAGGATTCTTCTTTTATGACTACTGCTCATTTGACAAGAGCTATTGGAGCTTCTTGGGCTTTTTAGCATCAAGCTTCAATAGAACAAGTATGCAAAGCTGCTACTTTGTTTTCAGCTCATACATTTACCAAATTCTTTAAGGTACAGCCTTTGGTAGAAAGGAATTGCATACAGTGGTAATTAGATGGTTTTGGAATGTCTTATTCCTGAAAGGAATAAGGGTTTTAGGAATGTCTTATTCCTGAATGGAATAAGGGTTTTTGAGATGTCTTATTCCTGAATGGAATAAGGGTTTTTGAGATGTCTTGTTCCTGAAAGGAATAAGGTTTGGGGATCCCACCCGAATTCGGGTACTGCTTTTGGAGGTCCCAATCGTCTCTGAATTAAGTCTGATGGCCTGAAGTAAAATGGAAGGGAAAAGAGAATTCTGTGAGTACTCACCTGTAGAATTAATTTCTCTTCCATTATTACTTCAGGACATCAGACCCTCCCTGTCTGCTAGGTTACTATGTCCATGTGTTGGATGCCTAGTTTTAGTGCAGTGGTAAATATGTAAATAGTTGCTGTAAATAATGATCCGCATAATGAAAAAAAAAAAAAATTAAACGGAGAGAGGAGTTTTGTATTTTGTCTCCAGCCTTTTGTTTCCAACAGGATAAGTATGCCTCCCAGGCGGCTGGTTCTACTGCTTTTTAATTAAACTGAAGTGCATCAAGTCAGCCAGGTGGATATAGGCCTGGGAGGTGGAGACACACCTTTGTTCTTGCAGACCACACCCTTCGGGAGAGGTTAACCCAATCGTCTCTGAATTAAGTCTGATGTCCTGAAGTAATAATGGAAGAGAAATTAATTCTACAGGTGAGTACTCACAGAATTCTTTTTTCTGGAAAAGGTTACATAAGCTTAATAATTCCGAAAGGGAGGACACTTTCATGTTGTAAGTTGGATTTTAATAAAGTTTTTATTTAACAATGACAATCTGTCACCCCTAATTAAAAATTCATATTAAAGATGTAGGTGGAACCGTTAACACCATGTAGCAAAATGAAAGTGTACAGTACTCTTCCAGAAACCAGCTATAGTAAGAGTGGACATTCACAGTTCATAGCAAACTACAAACCGAGACTAACCCAGACCCATCATTTATAGAAAGATGTGTGGTTTTCATTCCCCAAATCAATATTTATAGCAAAATGAACATGTGCAGTACTCTCCCAGAAACCAGCTATAGTAAGAGTGGACATTCACAAACATTCACAGTGCATAACTACAAACCGAGATTACCCAGACCCATAATTTATAGAAAGATGTGTGGTTTTCATTCCCCAAATCAATCCCCATTTAATTAAGAGCAAGCCTAGTGTCAACGGTTACCCTTAGACCACAGATTTCATGTCTAAATTAATTGCCTCTAAACCCATACCTCCAAAGTTCATGTCGAACTGCAAACAGAAACCTTCAGTCAGCTAAATAAATATCAAAGACACAGTAGTCCATAGAGTACAGATTCAGCTTAGCGCACACAGCTATCTGTGCTTGTTTCATGCAGCTGAAGGCATTTCAAAGACTTCTAGGTCAGATGCTGGACCGAAAGAATCTCCTAGTGAGAGAGCTTGGGAAGTTCAGTGTCTGATTCAGGGCCTGAAGTGCCCAGAGCCTATAAATCAGGAAAAAGCTTCTGCAGGCACAGGGTGGGGAAGTTGCAAAAAGATGGGCCAGTCTGCCATAGCTACAACTGCATCCCTGTTTTTTAAATGTTTACAGCCAAAAAAACATGCTCGCGTAGTATACTATGTGTGTAGTGGTATCATTAGATTGTTAGCTTCATTATGGTCCAAGAACCGATGTGGATAGTAAACTGCAGCAAGAAATGTCTGGGCTTTAAAAACAGGAGAAATACATCTGTTAGGCCACTTGAATTAGTATTCACTTTATGCTGCTGTTGATTGGGGTTATTTGTCTTGTTTAACACAATAGCCCCCTTAGCATGCATCTGTATTCCCCATTGCACCACATGTATTTACAAGCAAGAGGCCGACCACAGCTTAAGGTGTACCGGTCAAGCAGACAGCAACAGCCGTCTGGTTTCCGCTTCTTTGGATTTCTCATTAACCACCTTCAGTTTTGGGGAAATTGACAATGTCATGTTTACAGTCCCCCGGTGATTGAATCAATATTTTCTGCAGTGTTACAAAACTAGGAAAACCAATAAAGTGATCATTTAACACACTGTAAAAATGATTTGCCTAACAATGACATTAATGGGCTGGGGTGCCATAAAGTGGTGGATCCTTTATGTACAGATGCAGCTGCATTAATAAATGCTTGATAACCTTTTCACAACTAAACTATTTTTTTAATATCCTCCCTGAATATTGTGGCCCCCCTCAATTCTTTTTTTATAGTAAATCCAAGATCCATTTGCGAAATGTCTCCAAAAACATACTGAACCAATTCGTTATTTATTGCCCAATCCCAATTATTAGCAGTTTTTGATAAAGTGAGAAAAAATATTATACTTGTTTAAACATTTGAACACTTGTTATTCTAATAGGAAACCCACCATTGTCATCAGGGCAGATTAAGTGTGTCCATAGTATGGAGCAGTCCGTTCAAGTGTACTCCCCAACTAGTGGCAGCAGTAGGGACCCACTGCAATAGAGCAGGAGACAGTGGTCATTACAGAGCTGCAATGATAATGCAGTGCAGATATAGTGCAACAGTCGTCTTTTGTAACCCCTAACAAACATGAATGTTAGTGGGGACACAGGTACACAGAACTGAAAGTGTGTGGTCACAAGGGAATGCCAGCACTCCATTCAGTTTTCTTAGTTGTGTGTAAGTCATACATTCATAAACATGGCATAGAAAGCTAATTGGGGGGAACATGCTGTATGGGATCACAGAAAACCATTTACCTCAGGATGTTACTGGTGCATGGACCAAAATGCAGGATAGTTAACATCCCAGGTTTTGCTGCATTTGTAAGCAGACCTATAGCAGTAAAGCAGAATCTTTTCCCCTGATTCTGTCTACCGATAAAAACTGGACCATATGCCTGGCAGGTAAGGCTGCATTTGTATTGGCAGCAATAAGGATGCCCCCCCTGCACTTACAGTACAATGGCCAATGCCAGATTTATTAAAATGGGTGCCTTGATTACAGGAGGTGCAAGATGGGCCCTGCCAGTATACTTTGGGGGGAGGAAATAAGGACATTTTTTCTGCAAGGGAGGGTCTGTGACATTATTCTCTGCCTCCTAGAGCCTGGAAGACAAG
This sequence comes from Gastrophryne carolinensis, assembly GCA_027917425.1. Taxonomy (NCBI): domain Eukaryota; kingdom Metazoa; phylum Chordata; class Amphibia; order Anura; family Microhylidae; genus Gastrophryne; species Gastrophryne carolinensis. The sequence continues at coordinate 123,058,775 of CM051239.1, forward strand.
TGTATCTGCGACACTGTGCTTGTAAGTAACCATGGCTCCTCACGCCGGCATCCTGCACATCTGTCACTGCCACTAGCACCCCTTTCCTTTGTAGCAGCCATAATATTCTCAGTGTGTCACACACCCCGCTTCCCCTTTAATTCTTACGATCGGGTTACTCCACCAGCAGGTGGCGACATTGCAGAGAGAAGTCTTGAAAACGAGCCCCTTCCGGCCTATATATACCTGGGACCTCCCACTTAACACCCAGTGTTTTCTCTCTGCAAGATGCGACAAGACAGAAGAAAGAAGTCTCCTGCTTGCAGGTAGCCGGGGTCAAACCCCGACACCCCCTTTTGGTCTATTTCTGCCCAGTTCAATTGTTTACATGCCTAGATGGTTAATGGAAGCCTCCCAGCCCAGGCTGCTGGCTGGGCAACGGTAGATGGCACTAGGTGCCTAGGAGCTTATCTCCTCCGCTCGACCCCACGCATGGGGCAATGCGGCTATCCGGCATGGTGATCCGGATTTGGGATGCCCCTGTCCCGATGTTCCCCTTGGCCATCTTCTCCCGCTCGGTCCCTTCTCCCTTCGCTTTGGGGGGGGGGGTGTTTTGCATGGGGTGCCTTTTACTCTTGTTATGTGTGTGTGTGTGTGGGAGCACTGGCAGACGCAGGGTCAGCGCCGCGGTATGTGGGCGAGTGGCCTGAGCTGCTGGGGCTCTTTATCTCTACTTGTATTTTTAAAACTTTCCCCCACTTGGCCTGAGGGTGTCTGGGGCGCCCGTTTGCACGTGGCGCTGCCATTCGGCGGGCCGCGTTACTCGAGTCCTGGGGGCGGGGCCGCGTTCTCTGTCGACCTTCGCTCTGTGACTCACTAGCGGGGGCGTGGCCGGAGCGCGTTGCTCGCTGAGCCCGGGCCCGCCTCACTTCCGCTGTCTCATCACTAGAGACAGGTGCTGGGGCTGAGCCGGGGAAGGTGTGTGTCTTCAGCAACGGTAACAGGTAGCGGTCCCCACATCGCGCACGTGGGGCCGTCATTTGAGCTATAGTCTTACATTGTGACTATGTAATGCTTGTGTTTGTGGGTTTCCCTGGCACTTTAGCATAACTCCTGGAGGCACTTATTGCTTTGATATATTTATATATACATATATATTTGTATTCATGATGTATATACTGCTTATATATGGTTTGCCATTATTTTGTTTAATGTATGAGTGTGATGCATGCTGGCTAATTTTCCTGGGGGACTGACTGTGGTCTCTTTTCCCCTACAGATCCTGGGATCCCCTCACTACAGTGGCTCTCCCGGTTCTGATATACCTGGCTAGTCTTAGTCTCCAAATTGGGATTTTTCCTAGGTTTTTAAAAAAAAAAAAATTTCCTCCTACTCCCGGGACTTTAATTATAAAGGGGCATCCCGGGTTGCTTAATGCGTAAAGCCCTGGGTTGCTGCGAATACCATAATTTCACCATATGGAGGCTTCCGACGTTACCGGAAATGGCTCTTCGGGGCTATCCAGGCTGTGTGGGGGTTGTGGGGCTCCGTTCCCAGGCGATGATGTCATATTATGCGTTCCATGTGCAAAGCAGAATATTGCGCGCCGGTCCGGCACTCCAGCTTTTGGCTCCTCGCAACGTCCGTCATCTCCTACCCCCCCTACCCTATTCCGGACCCCGTGTGACATTGTCAAAGGTGGGGATTCGCAATCCAAGGTGTGTGCGCGATTGGCCAACCTCGAGAAGATAATTTCCGCCACGGTAGCTCAGAAGGCTACGGCGAAGCGGAAGCACCTTTCCCCGGCAGCGCCTGTTCCGGAGGATGAGGTGTTTGAATTATTGAATTGGTCCGATTGTCCCCCTGATGAGGAGGGGGAACTCCTTGAGGAGTCGGATGAGCCCGCAGACCAGCAATTGGTTGGCACTGCTGGCTATCAGGCTGTGGGGGTGTCCCTTGACACTCCTTCCATTTTGGCTCAAATGTTTGAAATTTTGGCTTTGGATCCGCCCGTGGTGGTCCCCCCGCCAAAGGGTGAGTTGTTTGATGTGCCCCAGCCGCGGTTGGTGTTTCCCAGGCAACAACACTTTGTGAGGGTTGTCCTTAAGGAATGGGAACAACCCACGCGCCTGGCTGGAATTCCTCCTAGTTGGGATAAACGTTATCCCTTTCCGGAGGACTTGGTGAAGCTTTGGTCGGTTCCCCCTGACGTCGATGCCCCTGTGTTAGGGCTGTCGAACACGGCTGTGTTGCACTCCCCTGACACTACTACCATTAAAGATGGTGAGAATCGTCGGATTGATCAATTAGCTTGCCATGGTTTTATCAGTGCTGGATTGGCACTGCGGCCGGTGTGTGCTTCGGCGCTTCTTCTGATGGCAGTTAGGTCCATTATTAGGGATCTGTACGCAGGTCTTGATCCCGCTTGTGATGAGTTTAGTTCTCTCAAGCAGTGCGAGTCGTTTATTTCCTTTGTCATGACCACCCAGGACGATGCACTTGCAGGGTAGCGGACAGCGGCACTGCTGGTTGCTATTCATCGGTCAGTGTGGCTGCGCCAGTGGACGGCGGACTTTAACTCTAAGAAGGCGCTTACAGCGCTTCCTTTTGTAGGTTTGCGCCTGTTTGGCGATAAATTGGACTCAGTTACCAAGGGTGGTAAATTGCCTCAATGCAAAAGGCCTCGTCGCTCCTTTCGGGGGGCGACTTCCTTTAGTCCCTCCTTTCGGGGAGTCAGAGCGGGCAGAGGGGCTTCCTTTCCCGCTACCAGGGGTGCAGGTTGGACCCGGGGGAGGGGCTGTGGCCGTCCCCGTCAGTCCTAGGGCGCAAAGCCCAAGCCTGCTGGTAAGCCCGCTCAGCAATGAGGGGGTGCCCTCACCCGTGCGGGTGGGGGGACGATTGCGACACTTCTCCCTGGTTTGGGACCAGGAGGTTCCGGACAGATCCGGGAGGTGGTGTCGTCCGGTTACAAACTGGAGTTCGAGTCGATCCTTTGGCCGCGCAGGGGCTCCTGGCGTCGGTAAGGAATCTTCTGGAAATGGCGGTCATCCGGCCGGTGCCGCGCTTAGAGGTGGGCCTCGGTTTTTACTCCAATCTTTTCACAGTCCCCAAGAAGGATCTGAAGTTCCTCAACAGGTTCATCCGTACTCGGAAGTTTTGCATGGAAACTCTGCGTTCGGCCATCGGTTCTATGCGGCAGGGGGACTTCATGACGTCCATAGACATCAAGGATGCTTACCTTCATGTTCCCATCTGCCAGGCTCATCAACGTTTTCTTCGGTTCGTGATGAAGGATCGGCATTTTCAATTCGTGGCACTTCCGTTTGGCCTTACCTCGGCTCCAAGGGTGTTCACCAAGGCGCTGTCAGGGGTGATGGCCATTCTCCGATCTCGGGGCATTCGTGTCGTACCTTATCTGGACGACCTTCTCATCATGGCTCCTTCTCTCAATCAATCGGAGACAGACACCAGGACGGTGGTCTCCACGCTGGAAAGCTTCGGTTGGGTGATCAACTTTCCCAAGTCCTCCCTCGCTCCGGCCAGGGTGGTGTCCTTTCTGGGAATGCGGTTGGATTCTTGTCAACACAGGGTGTTTCTGCCTCAGTCCAAGATTTGTCTGATTCAGGAGTTGGCTCGGGTCCTTCTTTCCAATCCTCGACTGTCCATCCGTTTGGGGATGAGACTGGTAGGGTTGATGGTGGCCTTTTGCTCAATTTCACACAAGGACGCTTCATCTGTTGGCGTCTTGGGACCGGCGACCGCGGTCGTTGGATCGGCCCTTCCAGTTGTCCTCCCAGGTCCGGCAGTCCCTTCAATGGTGGTTGGTCTCGACCAATCTCTTGAGGGGCAGGTCTTTCCGGACTCCTCCTTGGGAAATTGTCACCACGGACACCAGTCTTTCGGGATGGGGGGGATTCTGGAAGGATCTTCAGTTTCGGGGGCAGTGGGGACCTCGAGAGGCCCACTTACCCATCAATGTTCTGGAACTGAGAGCCATCCGTCTGGTTCTGGTTCTTTTGACTCAACATGTTCTGGGCCTTCCGGTTCAGGTTCGCTCGGACAATCGAACAGCGGTTGCTTACATCAATCATCAGGGAGGGACTCGCAGTCTGGGTGCCCTCAGAGAGGTGTCCCTGATCCTGACCTGGGCGGAGGCCCATGTTCCTTGTCTCTCGGCAGTTTACATTCCGGGTGTGGAAAACAGGGAAGCGGATCTGTTGAGCAGGTGCTCTTCCTGTCTGGGAGAATGGGCTCTCCATCCTCAAGTCTTTCGGTTGCTGTGTCTCCGGTGGGGGACACCGGCGGTGGACCTGTTTGCCTCTCGTCACAATTGCAGGCTCCCGACCTTCGTGTTGCTCTCCCAGGATTCTCTTGCTCTGGCGGTGAACGCCATGTCCCTGAGCTGGGGGGATCGGGGTTTTAAGTACCTGTTTCCTCCGATTCCCTTGCTGGGCAAGGTGGTACGGAAGCTGGCTCTGGAAAGTGTGTCCGCCATTCTCGTGGCTCCAAGGTGGCCAAGGCGGGTATGGTTCGCAGACATCGTTCGGCTGGCAGTGGATCAGTTCGTTCTGCCTCTTCGGCCCGATCTGCTCACTCAGGGTCAGCTGTGTTACCCCAATTTACCAACGCTGGGTTTGACGGCTTGGCTGCTGAAACCTCCATCTTGAAGGAGGAGGGTCTTTCTGACTCGGTTGTTAAGACTCTGATCGGTGCCCGGAAGAGGTCTTCTTCTATCATCTACTATAGGACTTGGAAAGCTTATATCGCTTGGTGTGAGGTTAGATCTTTGCCTTGTAGGGTCTTTTCGGTTTCCAGGATTCTGGAGTTTTTGCAATCAGGGCTGGACTCTGGTTTTCAGCTGAGTACTTTGAAAGGGCAGGTTTCTGCCTTATCTATCTTTTTTCAGAAGCGTTTTGCGCTTCATCCTTTGGTTAAAATCTTTTTCCAGGGGGTTATGCATGTGCAGCCTCCCAGGAAACCATTACTCCCTGTTTGGGACTTAAACTTGGTTCTTTCTGCTCTTCAGGCTCCTCCCTTTGAGCCCTTGCAGGATATTGCTCTGTCTACCTTGACTCAGAAGACTGCCTTCTTGGTAGCTATCACTTCGGTTTGGCGTGTCTCGGAGTTGGCGGCCTTGTCGATTCAGGTGCCCTACTTTGAGAGGTATCAGGACAAGGTGGTCTTTCGTTTCAAACCGGACTTTCTTCCTAAGGTTGTTTTTGCTTTTCATTGGAATCAGGATATTGTTCTTCCCTCCTTGTGTCCTAAGAATGACAAGGAGAGGGTTTTGCATTGTTTGGATGTAGTACGCTGTGTTAAGTACTATTTGATTACTACTTCTCCTTTTCGTAAAACTGATGCCTTTTTTGTTGTGCCCTGTGGGCCTAGGAAGGGTTTGGCTCCGGCCAAATCTTCCATTAGCAAATGGATACGTAAGGCCATTATTGGGGCCTATTCTGCTAAGGGGAAAGTCCCCCCTTTTCGTATCACTGCTCATTCTACTCGCGCCGTTGGAGCGTCTTGGGCTTTTAAGCACCAAGCTTCTGTTGAACAAGTTTGTAAGGCTGCTACTTGGTCTTCTGTTCATACTTTTTCTAAGTTTTACAAGGTTGATGTGCGGGCCTCAGCAGGTGCTGTGTTTGGCCGCAAGGTTCTGCAGACTGCAGTCATTTAAGTTATGCTTCATTTTGCCTTCGGATACCCATCCCTTGTGGACACTGCTTTTGGATGTCCCGATCGTAAGAATTAAAGGGGAAGCGGGGTGTGTGACACACTGAGAATAATACCATTTTGTGAGTACTCACCTGTAAAATGGATATTGTCAGTGTGTCACACACCCCGCTTCACCCGCCCTTTTTGGTATCCTGGATCCTTTATATGGTGAAGCTTTTCTTTATTTTTGTTTTGAGGTTACCATTGGATTTCCTGGTACCTTGTCTTTCTGCTTTTGAATTCACTGGGTGTTAAGTGGGAGGTCCCAGGTATATATAGGCCGGAAGGGGCTCGTTTTCAAGACTTCTCTCTGCAACGTCGCCACCTGCTGGTGGAGTAACCCGATCGTAAGAATTAAAGGGGAAGCGGGTGTGTGACACACTGACAATATCCATTTTACAGGTGAGTACTCACAAAATGGTATTTTTACACCCCCCAGGAATTTTGGAGGGTGGCACCTCCTACAGAATAAAACAGAAGCCCTGGGCCGATCAGCTCCCACCGTGCGGGGCATCCAAAAACGGGATGCCCCGCTGTGTGAAACCCCCCAGAAAGCCCCTAAAAACTTACCTTATTGGCGATGGTCCAATTGGTCCACTTCCGCGGGGCACCCCGATCGGGGGTGCCCCGCTGTGTGAAAGCCCCTAAAATCTTACCTTATCGGCGACGGACAAGCGACGGAGAAGCCGCCGCCTCCCGCGCGTCCCTCTAGCAGGGCGCACACCCGCGCCGGCCGTTTGTGAATGGCCGGCGCGGGTGCGCGCCCTGTAAGAGGGACGCGCGAGAGGCGGCGGCGGCGGCGGCGGCGGCTTATCCATCGCTTGTCCGTCGCCGATAAGGTAAGATTTTAGGGGCTTTCACACAGCGGGGCACCCCCGATCGGGGTGCCCCGCGGAAGTGGACCAAGACCCAGGATAGTGAAAATCCTGGGTGTTGGTCCACTTTAAGATAACAGCAGTAGTATCCTTATTGTTTTTTTCATGTACACAATTTTTCTGTGTAGTCTCCAACCTGTCTCTAGTAACCAGATAGTGTTTTACTTTAAGGTAGTTCAGTTCAGTTTATCAGAATATTTTAAATATCAGAGGTTATGCATCCTGAAACTATCTGAAATCAGCTGAATGGCTTCTTTAATCATCAATGAACTGAGAGCCATTCAGAAACCCCTTCAAGAAAAGCATGTCCAGTATGTTTTACGTTTTTACTACAAATATACGGTACCACAACCTGGATGAATGAAAGCCTTTATAGGCATGGACTGAATAATACTATACTGATCAAAGTTAAGAAAAGAATCAAGGATTAATGTTAAAGGAGCACTATACACCCGAACTGAATAAAACTCCAGCCAAGCTTGTGGTTTCTACCCCTGGTAGGAATAAAATCCAGGAGTGACAGAACCGGTCACCCCGATTTCCTCTTCCTTCTATTAAAAAATAAAAAAACAAGCCTGGTTGCATATTTCTTGATGCTGTGTGTAAAAGCAGACTCCTCCTCCTTCCGCCATCCAGCATATTAATTAGAAGGATTTTAATCATTGGGCCATTTTTCACAATAGTGCTTTTTTTTTTTAAGTACACTTTAGGTTGGGGATCAAAAGAAAAATCAGAGAACCAAAAATTAAATGGGGATGTGGGAGGGGGTGAGAAATGCTATTTACTTCTCAATGATTAGGTTAATATTTAGTGTTAATATACAGTTTTATTAGTAGAGATGAGCAAACTGAACCAGTAGAACCCGGTTTTGACATGAATTTCACGTTTCTCTGCGAACCCGAATGTCACGTTGTTTGCGTCTGGATACAAACCTGGTGGGATTTCACCTGCACCACCCCACAGGTCACGGCCAAAGAAGGAGAAGTGGAGAGACAGGGTCACATGGTCACAGCTTAAGAGGTCCGGGTAGCTGGGCCAATCAGGAGGCGCTATTGTGAAAGATTGTTACATGATGTGCCGTCTATCCACCATTTTCGAGCTGGCTGTTGCAGAGATAACATTGCTCTTAGAGCAGCGACAATTCAGGGCATTTTAACCACAGAATAGGAGAAAAGAAGGGACAGGAAAGGAAGTGGGCACAGAGGGACACTGAGTTGATGTGCTGCACAGAAAAACTGCACCTGCCTGCGCTGGGATCTGCTGGGCATTGTCCACCCTGTAAAGTCTGAAAACTTCAGTGAGGGTTTTATACGTGTTTAATACGGTTTTTAAAAAATCCTCATCATTTTCACCTGCCAAGGATTTTCTGGGGAGGAGCAGCTCTTTACGTGTGCATGCACTGTCTCTCTCTAAGTTGGGGTCCACTGTGCTTCTTTGTTAAATACAGTTTAAATAAAATAATCTTTTTCACCTGCAAAGGAATATTTTAGGGAACATCTATCTGTTGTAGGAAATATTAAGTCAAATGTCTGAGAAAGGAAGGAGTGGGAAAGATTGTGGTAGAGGAAAAGACATCCCTGCAATTCCTTCTGCCACTAAGGATAAGGATGTTGGTGCCAATACCAACACTGTGGTCAGCAGCCATGTGCCCAAGCCCAGTAAATGTAGCACCAGCCATTTGCTCAGGCCCAGCCATAGTAGTGACAACATCCATTTGCCCAGGCCCAGCCTTAGTAGTGACAACAGCCATTTGCCCAGGCACAGCCATAATAGTGGCAACATCCATTTGCTCAGGCCCAGCCATAGTAGTGGCAACTTCCATTTGCCCAGGCCTGCCACTGCCAGTAGTAGCAGCAGCAGCAGCAATGTACATGGTAGTAGTAGCAGCATCAGCAATCCGGAGTTGTCCAATTCCTCCAGTGGACGTGGTTTTTCGGACTATGCATCCATTGTGGACTGGTTGACTTGCTCTCTCTTTCAAGAGGAGGAAGACTCTGAAGAAATGACTTTCAGCCAGGCTTCAGTGGATTTTTCCTCCACTACAGCTACATGTCACAGTAAAAGAAGTCTTTCTCTTATATCATTGGTCTCTTTACTGCCCCTTCCTAGTGGGGCGCCAGCTTTTCTCAGCAGCCTGGTTGCTATGGATAGTGATGAGGAGAATTTGACGACAGTCAGCCTTTGAAGTGTGTTGTGGACGTGGAATTGCTGTTCGAGATGCTTAGCTGTGGGGGTGGTGGTAGACATGGACATACTGGCAGTCATGAAGGTGGTTGTTGTGTGGGTAGGCAATAGACCATGATGGAACATCAGAACAGGGAAGTGGCGGAGATCAAGAGGAAGAATATGATTATGTAGTTTTGGAGAGGACAAGGAAGGGACATTGTCAGAGCAAGAGCGTACTTCTGTCACTGGCAACGACAAAGAGCCAAGCCAAGGTCGGCCCAGATCATCTGCAAAATGGCACAGGTGTAGGTCTGCTGGTATGGTCCGCTCAGGAGCAGGTAACGGCGACACTGATGCTGCTTTTGCAGACTCCAGAAAAAAGCCTGCCAGAGAAGGAGCAAAGTGTGGTGGTGGTGTTGGAAAGGCTAGCTCTGTACACAAGGCTGTCTGGGACAAAAATCGAACGCCTCGCAAATGCGACATCAAAACCTTATTGCTCTTGTTGATGGTGCAGCATCTATAACCTGTCATCTGTCTAGTAGCTAGGCTTCAACCACAAGCAGTACAGTCTCAGTCTTTTCATCATCCTCTAGTGCTTCTCCTCCATCCCGTCAGTTATCCGTTATGAATCTATATTCACCAGACAACAGTATGTGCCCAATCATCTGGTTGTCGCGCAGCTGAACTCTCACCTGGCCAAGTCGTTGGAGGTGAAGTCGCTGCCATACCACCAACCCAGGTGGCAGGTCCCCAGTCGCCATTTCTTCGTCAACAAGGCCATCCCCATCTTGCAGTTACGTGGAAGAGAAAATGGGGTGGTCTATGCAACTTTCAGTGTGCAGCATAGTGCATGGAACAGTAGATACTTGGAGCAGTAGCTACGGACAAGGGCAGTACATGTGTGTCACAGCCCAATGGGTCAACCTTGTGCAGCACGATGCCCTGACACAACAAAGTCAGGTATTAGTAACACTTACGTGTTCGTGCCGATCTACCCTCGCACCGTCCGTTTGTGAATGGCCGACGCGGGTGCGCTCCCTGTAAGAGGGACGCGCGGGAGGCGGCGGCGGATGCGCTCTGCTTGTCCGGCGCTGCCTCTCGCTTGTCCGGCGGCGGTGATTGGCTGCAGCGGTCACGTGGGAGCGGGGTGAGGTGAGTTTTCTGAGCTTTCTGGGGGGTTTCACACATTGGACCAAAACCCAGGATAGTCAAAATCCTGGGTGTTGGTCCACTTTAAACAAACTTTCATCTAAGATGCATGGAAAACAATGGGTAACCCAAGGCTGTCTTAGTGGACTAATTAGCATTTGCATTGGCCATGACTAATTAGCATATGCACCACTGCAGCCTAATTAGCATTTCACCAGCCCACGTCTGTCTTTGATCATTTAAAGCACATCAAGTGAAAAGAGGAAATGGCTTTTTACAAACGTTTAAAACATTGCCCATTTTGGGCATCACAGGGTTAAACTGCGGTTGTGTAGGAATGGCAGTAGCGAGCAAGCCAGCCCTCAAAAAATTGTCACATTTGTAACTGGGGGGGGTGCATCTTTAGTTGAAGACGACAAAACAATGGCTTTTTACAAGTCTTGAATAATGTGCCCATATTGGGCATCAAAGGATTAAACTGCGGTTGTGTGGGCCGAGAAATAGCAGAGGCTGGCAGCGGAGGTGCTGTTGGTGGGAGTAGTGGCATTAGAAGTACTTAAAAACTAGGCAGAGGGATAGAAGGCCCTTTCAGGTGGTGGTGTTGCAGGTGATGAACAACCCTTCCATGATCATGTGGGCTTATGGGATGTAAAAACTTGTACATCATATTCTCAAGAGTGAGTTGCAGATCCAAAGAGACAGCAGACAGACTGGATCCTTCCTCCATCTCTTGCTGAATCATGGCTGTGAGCATTTGCTCCAAAATGAATATCAGCAGCATAACATCATTAATTTCGCTGTTGCCCCTGCTGACAAATCTTGTCGCCTCTTCAAAATGCCTCCACATGCTCATGTGTCTCTGATCATCTGCCAATGCAAGAGCTGACACTGGCTGGAAAAGCTGGCCATTTGCTGCATGAAAAACTCATTCACCACTTTGTGCTTGTGGTAGAGGTGGTCCAGCATATGTAGGGTGGAATTCCAGCGTGTAGTGACATTGCAGATTAAGCGTTGTTCGGAAAGACAATTCTGGCACTGCAAGTCTAGGAGAGCGTGTTTGAAAGCACAAGATTGGCAATAGCGAACACATACCCTCCTGGACATGGCCAGAACATCCGCCAGACCATCAAATGATCAGATTGATCATGTGCACCAGGCTTGGGGCAAGTGTCATGCGACCACGACGCGGAGCAGGCACAATGTTCATCCCTTTATCTGCAACCACATTGCCCAACCTGACGTGGAAATAGCCAGCAGGAGATTTCATCATTCATGCACGGCCGCAACTCCTCAGCAATGTGGCTTTTCTTGCCCAGGCTCAGCATGTGTAATACGCGTGGCAGTGCTGTGCCTTGCAGTGATGAAAGGATGGAGGAGAGTAAGCTATGCCCTGCTGTCTCCCATCTGTTGAGGAGGAGGTTAGGTGCCTGGTGTCCAAAGCTGAAGCAGATCGGCATAGATTCCCGGGCTGATCCCCCCTGGGTGTTGGTCCACTTTAAAAGCGTACTTTTTCAGAAAGGTTTGGCGAACCTTCAAACTGAACTTTTGAAAAGTTTGCTCATCTCTAGTTGTTGCTATTTCAGGGAAGGGATAAAAATATGACTAGTATGTTAAATCGGATTATGGTGCAAAACCTGGTAGAAGACAAGAGCAGGTTCTCTAAGGCTAGTTTCAGGCCTGTCTGAATGCATTTGTGTTTCTGCGTTTTGCAGATCTGCAGAGAAAGTCATGTATTCTCTATGGTCCCTTTCACACCTTTCCATTTTTATACAGTGCATTTGGAATGTAGCCATTATGCATTACAACCAAACTGCAAATATATTCTTTGTCTTTTCTATGAAACTACAACTGCAAAAACATTTAGTTCAACTGCATAATGCACCTGATCTGCAGCTGCATAGTGTGACTGTAGGGGAATGCCACCCTCATATTCCATGACTCCTCCTAAGGAATCCCCTTTGCCTTCCACCAGTCCACCCTTTCCAAATTAGACTCACTCACAGTTCCACCAACTGAAAGCTGAGTACTCTGAATAAAGTGACTTTAGAACTGCTGGGATTATAAGTGGCACTTTCATTGCCCAATCACTGTAGCAGTCGCCCTCTGTGGCACCCCTCTGCATGAACCCCTATACTGCCCAGGTATGGCTTCCAGCTGGGGAGAGGACTCCTCATACAGATCAAGTAAGTATATTTTTATTCTGATGTGCAAAACCAGGCTTATGCTGCTCACCTCTGCAGCCATAAACAGTTATAGGCAATACTATGATTGCAGTCAACATTTTGCCACAGCATGGCACATTGATGTGACCTTGCCAGTAGCAAACAATGCATTTCTTTGCATTTGCAGTGTGGGGCATCGCAATGTTGCAACTCAAAAAGAAAATGGTTCGATGTGAACTAAGCCTAAATGTACAAAACAGGAAGTTTTCAGGTATGCTGTTACAGCCAACATGATATACATGAGACCATAAAGCTCTGCATTCAAGGGTACAAGATAAGGAAAGTACTATCTCTTTAAATCGCTCAGGCTATCACACTGGAAAAACTGCAATGTATATTAGAATAAGTGCATCACATTCAATATTCACAGCTAATTGCCAATGTGATAAAGAATGCCACATTTGTATTTATATGGGAAATACAGACTAAGAATGACAGGCTATACTACTTATTTTTGGTGGCTAGGGAGAGCCATGGATATAATCTTTTTGACCCTTTGCTACAGAGGGGGCAGATCTTGGGATGGGAGTTGAGTTTGTGTTACATTGTTATAGCCATGGAGCAGATGATGAATCATCATTGTTTCGATTTCAATCAGCTGTGTTGTAGTGTGAAGCGATCATGAGCATGCTATTGTAATTTAAATACATCACATATAGCTGTAGTCTGCTGTTTTCAGTGCCTCGCTCTGCTGTGATGGAGAGACCACTGTGAAGTTTTTATCCTCTGTATCTCAAGCATTCTGAAAGAAGCTGCTGGGTGTGCAATACTTGATTATGGCTTCTAATATTTACACAGCCACATCACTTACAACTTATGGGCATGTGTTTCAGGCTTGTTGCCCTTGTCAGCACATCACTAAAATAGATGGCTATATGAGAGTTCAATCACAGAGGGGCATGGCACTTTATGTATTTACCTGTTGGTTACATATGTGTGCTGTAATTCCACATTGCTAAATTTTGTCCATGCCTAGGGACTGTGAAACCACAGTCTCTTGTATTTAGGTGCAAGAGAAAACAAAAAAAACGAGCCTTGCAGGGTCTATGAATATCTAATTTCAGTGGAAAAATGTAGACAGACACTGCCCAAAGTGCAGCTATTTTCACCCTCTTATTCTAAAAGAAATGCATTTCATGTTTTCTAACACTGCTCTTTGCTCATTACGCCATTTAAAAAAACATGTCATTAAGTAATTACTTTCTGTATTTGACCTACCATTACTGTAGTGATCGCACTTTTGCCCTCGCTGAGTATTGATCACATGTGTTCGGTAGTAGTTTAATTTAAAGGTGAAAGTTGACAGAATAAAATAAAACCTACAAAGCGCCCACACTCCTATGATGCTCCAGGTGTTAAAATGTTCTGTTTCAGCCATACTTATAAAGACAATTTCCTTTCTGTCCTCTGCTGGGGGTTGAGGGTTTAATGCAGGTTAACATATGTTATCCCACAGGGATCCTGATCTCTGTTGTTAATTAGACCTCTTCAACCGACAGCAAGCATGCTGCAAATGTAGAGGAGATGGGAAAATACCCGTTATGACTAAACCAGATTAAAACTATCTAATAAATGCAGACTCCATTCTCTAAAGCTATACATCAGCCTGGGCTCATTGAGCAGCAGCAGTTACAGGAACTGTAAAGACATGGCTGGAGCCAGCTGTGATTTTCCAGTATATCTGCCATTTTAAATGCTGTCACAGAAATCACACAAGCTTAATATGTTTTTAACAATATTCCCTGCCCCACACAAACGTGTCATGTGATTTCTGTTTACATGTCTCCAGTCAAGGGCTAGATAGTTGTATCATCGTCTCATCTTTTCCTCTGCCCATCACTATGGCTTTATTAAAAAAGAAAAATCAGTTAAAAGGTCCCCAACCTAGTGTATACTATTTCAGTCTGTATCACAAGCCATCAGCCACTGGCTCATGCAGCAAACTTTTTTTTCAGTTTTTTAACTCCATTGAATGCAGCTGGACAGCTAAGACTGAAACAGCAAAGTCAAATGCTGCTTCCTTTAAATGATGCCAAGTGAACACAAATTCAATAAAATAAAGGTAGAGGAGTAGCAATAATAGGGCCCCCGACTTTCTGGGCCTCAAGTTACGCCCCTGGCCACTGGTAGTCATGTCATCCGGATTCTCTTCCATGATTCCAGGCACCAAAAGAGCCTTGAACCGCGCACAGAAAAATAAATATATATTTTGTATATTTACTGTATTTAGAAGCTCTTAGACTCCTTTCACACAGGAGTGAGGTGTCATGTTAGCAATAATTGCTATCGCTTAAGAGGTCGCCGCTGTACTGTCAATTCATCAGAGGTTTAGTAGTGAAAGGAGCCATCTGATGGAACAGGGGGGTTGATTTGCTTCTGGAACCAACAATAAGAGAGTAAGTTTAAAGCATCGGGATAGATTTGTAGCAATTACATATTACCATTGTTTTTCTTTATCACTATTGATATGCTCCTCTTATAGAGCCTATTAACTGACTAGATTAAATTCTTGATGCTTGATAATTCTATGCATGACATATACTTCCTAAAAAGAAAAGTATTATCCACTGATATGTCTTGCGTTTGTTTACCTCCTACAGATACAACGCGAGGAAAAAGAAGTCAGGAGTGTGATGGAGTGGAATACATATTTATCTCCAAACATCTTTTTGAAGTAGACATACACAATAACAAGTAAGATAGTGTCTCTGTGCATTCGATTTCCTGAAAAAAATAAGTAATCTGTATTTAAGGTGTTCCTGAAGGTGTTTTTGGTTTGTTTGGCTTTTTCAACATTTTAAAAATAAATTAGCTGTCAAGACTATCCTCTTCAGACTCTTCATAATTCTCTGCTCCTCTCTTGCCAAGGTCAAGGCTGTGCCATTCAATCTAGGCCCATGAAGGTAACAATACATTCTGATACAAGGGGGCTAAGAAAATATATGGGTCCCTCTGGATCAGTTCCCCCTGTCCTTGAATGGTTTCCCTTGGATCACTATTGTAAGCTGCCAAGTCATGCCCCAGAATTGGTTCTACGATTTAGGTAGATAACTTGCATCCTGGTCAATCAGAAATCATTAGTCATGCCAAAGCCTGGAGCCTTACTCACAACTGTCCTTCAGGACCTCCAAAAAGGGGACATCATTTTTCCTCTACTTCAGGAAGACTTAGAAGACCACATCAGAATTCAGAGACTTGTTCTCTCCAGCACTCCCAGAATGAATGATCTCAATGTTATATTCTCTCTGCCCTCCCTAACAGAGGTTCCTCAGGGACCTGACACACTTGGAGGAGTAACACTGTTCAGATACTTGCCCCATAAAGGAAAATTAATCAGTGACTTTCTAGCCTACGATAGCCTCAGGAGGTTTACTATTCCAGCAGTAAAATAGCTCTTTGCCTTTTGAGCTGTATGTACCACTTTTTAGCAGTAGCAAAAATTAAGATGTGATGTACTCATCCAGTCAATATATGGCAGTCAGAGGTCAAAGCTACCTTTTCATACTATGGAAAAGCTAGCTATCACTTGTTGAATGCATGGACTGTTAGCTAATATATATTGCAATGAATGTAAAAGTGAAGTAGCCACAACAAGGCCATCCAATGTATACCCTGTCCCTAACATTACTAAGCATACAATAGTTTGTGCAGACATTGCTACTTCTCTACTTGTATGTGCACAAGCAATGCAATTCATAAACCTGCCTATCTAAAAACAATGCAATAACTTAACTTGCTTGCACACACAATGAAAAATGCTTTAGTTTCCTGCACAGTGCTACAGTTCAGCTGAGAGGTTTTGGGCAGAGGCCAATTGCACTGGGAGAGCTACAATCCAGCTGATTTGGCCACTGACTTGATGTGCTCATCCTGTCAGAGAAGGTGCTAGAGGGATTTGTTTAGACTCCATAGACAAAAAAAGAATTTTAACCCTCTGCACACTTATACTGTTAAAAATCTAGCTAACACTTGTTAAAGGCATGGACTGTTAACATAGATTGCAATGAACGTAAAAGTGAGACAGTCGCGACAAAGCCATCCAGTTTATGCCCAATCCCACTCTTTAGGAGTAGTCTTAAAGAAAAAGTAAAGCCAAGAATTGGCAGTATACAGACATCCCCTGGATGCAGTGTGGCAAACAAGCAACCACCATGCACAGTGAACATAAATGGTTGTCCTTTGCCTGGCATCGTTGGATTGTAGAAGTGCTATCAGCATGCCCAGTATCGGGCTTGCACAGGCGTCTCAGATCAGTTTTTCTCCACGCAGCCAGTTACAGCCCTAGCACTGGTTTAATCTGAATGTGTTAACCTGCTTGTCTTAGCGTAGCATTCTATCTTAAGATGTGGAAGACAGTGCAATCTGAGCAATTGTCTAACTCTTGCAGTTTTACTTAAATGGTCTATCTTTAGGGTTGTGCAGTTTTATTTTCTTCACACTTCAGTATAGCTTTAACTGGTGCTTGAGTTGGATAATCTGTTTTAAAACATATGTAACATACACTACAGATATGTTTTAACAAGGTATCCTTGGAATACAAAAATAGTTTTAACAGTTATGGCGGTTCCTAGACCTCAGCAGTAGCTACCTCTGTTCCAATCAGTGGAGTTTCTGCAATATCAGTGGAACCTTTACACTCCAGCATTATTTACGGGAATGTTACAAATACACAACTATTCATAACTTGCTGAATAGAATAGACTGACTTGTGCCTCAGCGAGGAGCCTGTGGAGATTTTGGGCAAACAGCCGGGTGTAATTTTTCACATTAATTGCACATCCCTGCATGCTGGAAGTTGACACTGGCAGTCTCACTTTGAAGGCACTAATAAGTTTTGTTACATGAAACATCCACATAGTTTGCCATTTCTGTCAGTGGAACATTTATTTATTTATGGGATGATTTTATTTTTTTACGGTGACTCACTGACCACTGGAAATCTTGTGGGCTTTACCCCCCCAGCAGCTGACATTTTAGGACTTACGTATTAAACCTTTTTTTGTAATGAAACAGTCTCTTCTCTCATCAAAATGTATGTAGAAAAAGAACAATTGTGTTAAGAAAACGTGTAGTGAAAAGGGCCTTCCTGCTACTGTTCGCTCTGGGGAACTCAAACTTTTCTTACCATGAGAGCCATATTCGGCATTCGGAGAAATCATCGGGAGCAACAGTTAAAGTAGAGGGATCATATAACCCTGAAAACTGTTGACAAATAACAATGTAGAGAAGTACTTGAAAGTATCAAACTTATTAGTGCATGTGGATCCCTCATTGCCACAAAAAGATAATAAGCCACTTATCAAATAAGATAATAATCTCTTTTAATCCCCAAATTGAAGAGGAAGTCCAGCCACCTGGAAATATTCGCCTACATCAAGCCACATACACACTAGCTGTGCCATACCCCATTGTATCCCGTCCCCCAATCAGTTCAGCAGAAGCGTGATAGCTTGTCCCCTTCCTCCTCCTGCCCCTCACTATGCTGTTTATTATGCAACATCCCATATTCAAGGGCCATGCCCACTTTTTCAGAAGTTTTTTAGAATCCCCTGCCCCTCAACCATTGCTCCACCAATAACCAGAATCTGAGGATTGTGATGTCATCCACCCACCCCAAAAAAAGGCTCCTGGCCCTCTCCTCACTGTGGAAGTGAGGGGGGGGGGGGAGATCGGAGGGTGAAGAGAAGACCTGGCTGGATTTTTTTTATGGCCAGGGAAAGTCGGCTACGTGGGTTTCGCGGAACTGGTACTGTATGGGTTAAAGCCTTTAGACGGTTTAAACTGTCTTATGGCAAAATAGTATATCGTTTCATTTATATTATGTTTTTTTTTCTAGCCATATGTTTGTACATGCTCTACAAAGTAAGAATATTGTTTGGTCCTGGCTTTCTGTTTCTTATGCGGCAGCTAAAACCCAACCTTAGCTCCTACTATCTATACATACGGCCTGAAGTTTAAGAGGCTGAAATCCACTCTTAGAATGGCCAAGGTGGGAAGCAGGTGACTTTGGGATCACAACAGATACATTGTCAAACATGAGGGTGGTTTTAAAAGCAAATCATTTCCTTTTTAAAGTGGTTAAAAGCGTCAGGTCCATGAAACTGTGTCCGAAGCTTGGGGATGAGCGTAGTCTACTAGGGATGTAGCTTAGCCTATGGCATATGCAGTAAGTTTCGTAAAACCAAACTTTGCGTTTCCTATGTCTACACATACAGTACATGTATGTACTATGGCAAATGTTTATTCAAAACCCATCCTTCACATTCATTCCGCTTTGTCTAAGTAACTCGAGTAAAGAACTTTATTCAAGGTTTATATTACTTAAAGCGTGTCCAGCCTGGATCTAAGCTCTGCTGGCACACTGGCGGCTTGCAGCTCATGTGTTTAATATCTTACCTGATCTTGTTTTGGTTTTTAAGCAGTAGATAAGCGTTTATAGCAGATAATCTGCCATCTTTTCTCTGTCAACAGTTCCAAAGCCTTCCCGCTTTAGTTATTGGCAACCTGAGGCAGCTATACCTCAGCGTGCAATGAAATTTCAGTAGTTTCAATTGTTTAACTTCCCCAGCCTTTTATTGTGCAGCATTAGCTCAGACAAAGAGGTGATGGAAAACATTAGTGCGCCCTTAAGCTGAAGTGTTTTTTCTTTGGCGGTTAACTGTAACCCTAGCAGGTGTTACTGATTTTAAAATGTAAAGACAAGGTTTATATATTCTATATATGTGTTGAAGAAAATGACATGCTAAAGGACTTGGCAGAGCTTTCGTCTTCTAAAACATGGTAAGATAACATAGAAATCCTTCTGCTTCTAATTTAAATTTATGAAAGATTTTGCAGTCCTTGGACCTTCTGAAGCTAACAGCATGGTTTTTTGTCTTCATTTGATAAGGTTTATTGAGTACGGCGAGTATAAGAACAATTACTATGGCACAAGCATTGATTCTGTGCGGTCTGTGCTGTCGAAGAGCAGAGTTTGTTTACTGGACATACAACCAAGTGTAAGTCAGATTTGTTGATTTTATACTGGTAAAAGTAATCTAAATGTCTAGTGGTTTCTTCAGAGATTGTACTTGAAAGGCTTCAACTGGAAGGATTTAAAATGCATCTAAGGGCACTAAGAAAACGTACCCACAAATTCAACCTGTTTTGTCATAGTTTGCCCATTCTGTAGACCAAGGCCCTGTTATGTAGCTACAGCAAAGCAGTCCTGGTTTACAGTGTGTGGAGCTTTACAGCAGTGGCCAGTATTCAGACAACTGGCAAGCTCTTAGTAGACCACTGCCTAGTGCGGCTGAAGACTGGGCATTGGGTTTACAGAACCAAATAGTTAGAGTGATCAGTTGTGTGGGAGATAAGATGAGTGTCTTTTTTGTCTAAATATTCATTGGCTGTGTAAATTCAAAAATAATTTAACCAACTGCAACTTAAACATTTTGTTATGTGAGTTCTGATGCTGACTACATTCTCCCAGACGTGCTGTGGCACACTTGAAAGCAATTACTGTTAATTAATCACATCACCTTATGTACATGCCCCTGAGGCTAACAAATGAGTTTAGATCTGCCAACCAGTGGTTCTTAAGCTTCTTTCTCGGAATACACATTAAGCATGATAGAAAAAGTGAGTACGATGAAACCTAAAGATAGCCGAAACATGTTCCTTTCTTCACATGAGTGAAGAAAGCAAGGGATGTCTCCTGCGAGGTGGAATCTGCATTTCCAGCCACCAGGCTTTGTTTTGTTATAAATCGCATCCCAAATCAAAGTGATCCAAAAGTACTTTTATGACTTTTGTATCCCTTTTTGCTGTCTATAACCTTGCTGAGATCTAGCCACCTTTCCTATTTGGTCACTGGAGAAAAGAAGTCCATTTGACCTAATACTAAATCTATGGATGTCATTGGAGCACAAAAGCCAGTGGCCAGCACGAACTGCACCATTGACACCTCCGTGGTACCATGGAATGGCTTTTCTGTTGCATGGTTCTTCTATTTATATCTGCAGTCAGAAAAATATGCTCAATCTTTATTTTTAACAATGGAGCAGGATTATGTATGTTCATTAAAGCTCCATGGAAAGCAAATAAATACCATTACTACAAGTTGAAATCCTATTTTAAAGAAGACCAAAACCAAATTATGTCCCTGCCAGTAGTCCTCCCCCTAGAAGTTGAAAAATGTTTTTGCTTAACCAGACACATTATAAACCCTGTTTTTGGCATTCTATATCTGGGCTACCATGTTACCAGATTGTGGCCCAAGGAGTGAGCACTTTTATACATACTAAAAGTGAATCCGGCATCATGACATTTGAACAATGGACCAAATAGATGGGTTGCACTACCCAGCTATTATCTACAATGCCAAGAAATCCAAAAATGTACTAGCACTTGCAGGAAACTTCACTTTTATTTGTCATAATAAAAAACACCCAGAATCACATTAGACAAAAAAGGTGTAATAGAAATAGGGAAATAGATCAAAAAATCAGAATGATAAAAAAGAATCCCAGGTTTTTGTCCACGTTAAATCCAGACCTGTACTTTGCAGCCTAGAGTAACATTGAGAGCTCACTCTTGCCATAAGTTATCGCATGGTTGCATCATGGGTTGGAGTTTAGTGCGATTTATTAAATAGCTTGATCGCATGAATTGCATTAAAAAAATGTTCATAAACTGGGTTGAAAGAGAAGAGGAGTTCTCGTGCAGTGTAAGGCGCCAAAAATAAGTTATAACCTGCCTTAAATAAACATGTTTTGTGGCATATGACAATGCAGGATTCACTTTGAGGAATGCTGCATGTATATTCATTATCATATTTTACAATGGTTGTAGTGAGCACAGAAACAGTGGCCATATTTGCGCCTTACAAGCCCAGACAATTTGAATACCCTTACACTTGCATGGTGTGCACCATTTATTGACTGCCCCCTCCAACTGATGCACTAAGACTGAAATATGTGGCAGAAAATAAAATGCCCCTTCTGCTTTAGATTACAAGGCATTAATAAATCCTTACTGCATTGTTTCAACATTTGATTATTCTGTCTACAAAAGAAGCTTATATTGATGCAGAGGGCTCCAAATATATATCATGTTGTAAAGTTTATTAGTGGGGCGATTTTTCTTTGCAGTATCAGGTTTATTGAAAAGGTGGTGTGGAGGTTAAATGTCTAAAAAAAAAATGGCCATTGTTTTGCAATCTTATGGAAAGTGCTGAGATAGCAGGATATTAATAGTCAATCACTAATCGACCTCTTGAGGAAATATAGGTGTGTTTCTACTGGACTAGAATAATGTGAAGAGAGTAGCCTGGCCTGCCTGGAAACTTGTGGGAAGAGCACACTCAATTTCATCTTGAAATGTAATAATAATGTAAGGGAGCATTTAACATTCTGACTGCAGGTGACACATCGCCGTCAGATTCATTGGCTACAATATTTGACAAATCCTTCAGAACAAATGAGCTCTTCCTCCAGCGCAATGCAATTGCTGAACTCTGAGTGGATTGATGTGCGTAGACCGTCATTCCTCAGAGCTATAACATTATGCAGACCCTTGCTGCGGTGAAAGGTGTTCCCCTCTATTATTCTCTGCATTGCTTCACCTTATGGCTCAGTGTGCCGAGACATGTTAGTAATGTTCTCCAGGACATAGAGTTCTCCTAAGGCAAAACACCTAAATGATCTTGACTAATCTATGTGTTTTGTCTACTAGGACACTATAGTGTATTTTCCATGGATAGTTATTCTGAGTCATTGCTGTTCTTTCCATAAAATCATTTTATTTTCACATTTACTCTAATTTTGTGTTATATATAGATTTATAGTTGCTCCCACATTCAGACTCCAACCACTTTTGTGCAGAGATCATTTATGGGATAGAGATAGAAGTCTGTCTACAGCTTTGGAGTACTTTGAAAGCTCTGGAGCTGCACTCATAGAAATAATTTCTCTAGTCACTGGGAAAGTTTGGATTAACCAACTGAACTGTAAAGAGCTAAGAACCTTATTCTGTTCACTTATGACAACACATCAAGTTTTATTCCTTCCTTAATGCACTCTACAAAGACACCTCGTCAACAATGGGGCTGTCTATTGCTTTCTTCGGCCCCACCCCCATTGGTTAAAACTGACCTACGTGGCCTGCTCACCAGTCTTTCAGTTAAATGCGGCCACGTGATTGTCCAACAGCGGTTACATGTCCTGTTCTTGGGCTGGGGATCGCAGATTAAGTTATGATTTACAAGGCCCCAGAGGGGGACCCCAGAATTCAGGATAGCCCTCACCCAGAGCAGACCAACCCATTTTATGTAAAACAGGGTTTGCAGAGGATATGTAGAGTGTGGCTGTTGGCAGGTTATTGGACCTTAATGTTTTTATTATAAAATGCTCCTCTTCAGTCATCTTTAAAAGCAATTGTGAATACACCAAGCCTTTGTTTTTGGGTTAGTTAAGTACATAAGGGAATGCCTGCAACATGCTGAATAGCTTCTTAACATCTGGAGGGCCTCGGCTCACCTAAAAGTGTTAAGCACCACACTTCTACAATTTTTTCTATATTACTTTTTTACCTAAAGTGTCTTTGTTCTTATAAATGTCCTCTATGATCTGAACTTATCCTTTCATCCATTTATACAGTTTTAAGTAGGTTACTTCTTAAAAGCTCACTTGGGATGCTAATTTAGTCTTACTAGGATTTTATTGCAATTGCTTGGTTTTATAATACCCACCTGACTAAAGAAGTATAGGTCTCCTTGTGCTTGCTCAGCAGTATCTATCCTACTTGCCAAGGTTCTTGGATGGCGTTTTAAAAGTTTTAAAAGTTATCAGGATCTAAAGCTTTGAACTCAGCAGGGAGCCGCCTTTACAGGGCTGTTAAAGTGCACACCTAGTGCTATTACAGAGATCTGCAATAGGAATGACCTTAGTACTGTATGCAGGGAACATGCATATCTTTCCTAAAATTCTTCATCACTTGTAGAAATGCAGAAGAGGAAAATGTTGGAGGTTTAGAGAAGAACAGTAATACAATGATGAATAACATTACATTTAAGCGTCAATCATATTTAATGACCGCTAGATTCCCAAGTGCTAAAGGGGCATACAGAAGTATCCACTTATCAGATACCATGACTTACAGCAGGCCTATCATGACCAACAGCTGTGTGCCCACAACATATTGGCTTCAGCTGGTAAAGCGGCTGTAACCTCTCTTGTGACAGGACTGGAGTCTAAAAGACCACTAGACTTCCCCCAATTTGCGATACCCTACTGTCTGAAACCCCCTGGGGTCACGGGTAAACCCACCTTTCCCTGCAGCTCCCACAGCACTTCTGCAGCCCACAAACGTATAGCCACAAAGTACCAGACCACATAAAATTACAGATTTGGGCTGACGAGAACTGAGGGACATAGCGCATAAAAGTCACCAATACTTAGCTGAAAACTGAAAGTGCCAAATCTCTTTTTCATTATCATCAGTACAGCACAGTGCTCTGTGAGCATCATGGCATGGGTTTCCAAGGCCAAGCAGCTGCCTGCAAGCCTTCATTTAGGACAATATCATGTGTTAGAGGATAGTATGGTGTAAAGCAGTGTTCCCCAACCCTTTTCTCCAACCAACGGGTCAGGTTTTGTAGATCTCCACATAGCTGGCACTAAATTACTTCACCTGTTTATCTGTGGTAGAGTTCTGCAAAACATGGCCTGCTGTTGCCTCTCTAGGAGAGGGTAAGGGAACACTGGTGTAAAGCATTCTGCCACTAAATGGCTGGATGTGGTCTGTGGAGTTATCAGTCACACTTCTGTGTCTGGAAGTCTGATGGACTTCTGGTGGGGTGCAGGATAATGCTATAGGTTTTCATTTCAGGGGTTGTTCTTGGACCATTTGCTTTAGTGAATAAAGCATTTTGGCCAATGCATGCCTCCATCTATGTACCAACAGTTTGGGGGGGGGGGGAGTCCCTTTTCTGTTCCTACATCTACATAACTGTGCCCCAGTGCACAAAGCAGTATCCATTAAGGCATTAATGGGACAGTTTGGTGTGGAAGACCTTGACTGTCTGCAGAGATCCCTGATTTGAACCCCACTGAACACCTATGAGGTGAACTGAAACTGAGGTTGCATGCCAGGTCCTTTCATCGAACACCAGTGTCTGGCTTTACAAATGCTTTTCAGTATGGATAGGGAAAAATACAGGGTAAGTCCTATAAGTGGCTTTATCGGATGTGTGACTAAAAGCCACATTTCAGCTAAGCAAAAAGAAATAGAAATCCTCTTGACATTTGACTTCCCTACACTCTTTTCACACTACCTAGTAGTAGAGTACTCTGGGCCTTTGTACCATTGTTTTACTATTGGCGTGTCTGGACCAGTTTTTGCCACATTCCAACTACAAAAATCTGATCATCCCCCTAAATAAACAGCTGAGGAAACGAGAAAGCAAACGCACCCTTTGAATCAGACATTCAAAAGATCTACTTACAAAGTGAGAGTGAAAAAAGAAACAGTAAAAAATTCCAGGACTTTCATTGCTGCCTCTTAATATGACTTTCTGTCCAGATATGACATCACCCCATGGAGTTAAAAGGGGGATTATTAATAGACGGCAATGGTGGATGACAGTGAACAAACCGACTTTGGACACCACGAAATGAAAATATCCATTCCGTATGTTGACATAGGTCTGCCTGAAATATAATTGCCACCAAATTTAAAAAGCAGAGTGTAAGCTTTGGGCATCAACATGCCTACTGGCTGTGGTATATGTAAAGGCTGCCAAGCTGATCAGACTTTCCAGGGCTGGCAGCAATCGTGGAAATTAAAGCCCTCCAACCATCGCTGAGCAATAACAGCTGAGACAGTAAGTGTTTTTAGTGTTGGCATACTAGCATACATATTTGAGAAATGTAATGTGTTTTCTATTACCATATGCTTTCATTTTTTTATATGACTGATATCTATTATTTTATCTTTTGTAGAGCATAAAACACCTAAGGACGTATGAATTTAAGCCTTATGTGATATTCATCAAACCACCGTCTATTGAGCGCTTGCGAGAAACAAGGAGGAATGCCAAAGTCATCTCCAGCAAAGATGATCGGGCAGCATCAAAACACTTTTCAGTAAGTGGTTTTATAACAATGATAATACAGATAAAACTTTAAAAAACTGACCCATTTAAGTTTTTAAGAGCAAAAGGTAAATGTGAAGCATCAATACAGACTCAACACTTGTTTTGTAACTGTCTTCATAGATAAAAAAAGGCATCATAAATAATGTAGGCCTTTTTGTAATATTAAAGTGGGCATGTAAAAAAATAACTTTAAATCCCAGGTTCTTAAATGTTCTTAAAACGCTGGTTTAACCCGCATCCCTGCACCAGACCGTTGTTGCATTGTTGCCTGCTCAGTTCTTCTTGGCATCAATCATGATGACTGGCCACACCCGCTCCATTAATTTCAATAGAGGGGGCATGTCAAGGGCTGGAGTAGCCGTGGGCAGTCGTGGCTTATGGAAAGGGGGGGCACTCTGTTCCAGTCAAGAAGTTTGCCAAAGCAGGTAAGATTCAAACTATCAGCACAATCCTATTCAGCTGCCGGGGACTTTAGGGGATGATGTGTTGTCTATTGTGTTTGCCCAAACAAGGACTGTTTTAAAGGTGACAATGCCTCTAATTTAGTTCCTTGATCAGCGTGGCTTCAGCCAGCTTACTGTATTGTATTCTTTCTAAAATGGGTTTTTATTGAGGATGAGAGATGTCCCTATATGTAGGACTTTCTTTCCACACAATTTTCTCTTTTAAATAAATGGTCACCGACTTTGCACACTCGAGATTAGCTAGATTTATTGACTTAGTCAAATATGTATAAACAGGGGTGGAATCAAATTTTAACAACTGGTGGCCTATACCTAAAGTTGTTGTTGTCAATTGCCACATAATGAGATGGAGGTTTTAGAGGGGTCCCATTTTTAATGTTACCATTGGAGCGGTGGTCCTGTCTGTGAGTGTTAGTAGATACTTTTTGCTCGAATTTGAGGTTGGTACTGTGCTTTATTTTTGGGGTGTCTAAGTGAGGGGTTGTTTCATTTAACTTTTGGGGTTATCACATCTTGTGGCTATATAAGTAATTGTTATTGTGAAGATTTTTGCCTTTTTAAGTAGTACTTTTTTTCTGTTTTACCATAGGCAGTCTATAGGGTTCTGTCTCAACCTTTTTTTTTTTTTATATATTTATCATTTTCAAAATTTTTCACAACTGTCGTACAAATAAAGAGGGACATTCAACATACAGTAGGTGCACAGCATTGTCTAGCATATATAGGATCAGACTATCACGTAATCATAAAAATCTCGTCTCAGCCAGGCTATCCCCACCCGAACCAACTGTTACATTCAGCATGAGGGAGGGGGTCGGTTACAACCAAAGGTCATAGTTGTAGAGCGCTCCCGAGGGGAGCCGGCCTAACAATATCCTCCACAGGCCGGATTGACTCCCCCGGGGTGCTCCCTCACCCGAGTCGAACTGGGGATCCCAACACCAATCGCTTTTTATTTTATTTTTTTTTTGGGGGGGGGCTGGCGCCGACACCTCTGCTGCGGAACTGTGAACCAAAAGGACAGAGACGGGGGGGAGGGGGGAAGTAGAAGGAAGCAGGTAGACGAAAGGGAGAAGAGGAAAAACATAAAACATTTTCTTTCAAAAAATGTGAGTAAAACAATTACTCACAGTGCTGAATCAACCCTATTGAGTAGTTTCCTGCCAACTTGTGGAAAATGTCTCTACCACATTGAAAAACTCTGCACCCCTTACATAAAGAACTTTTCCTCCATAGAATGTCCTAATGACTTGCTCCCTTAGTTCCTGTGATACACTTGACCTGTCTCGTCAATGACAGGTACTGAAACTTTAAAATGGAACAATAGCCTTCAGGCTATGCGCCCACCCATGCTTTCTGAATGGCTGGTGCGTGTATGCAAAGGGAGTATGGCAGAGGAGTGACTAGCACTCCATTAAACTGAATCGCACTGCTAGGAGCAGAGCCTGTGCATGTGCCTTAGGATCACGGTGAGGTGAGTAAATTAGGTGATCTGGGGGATTTCACACAGCTGGGGCTTCCCAAATCAGGATGAACCAGGAAGGAGGACCATAAACCAGGATTGTCAATTCTCAGTGGTATCGATAGTCATCCTTCACGTTATCAGATGACATTTGATTGGCTGGTATGGGCTGCCATATCTGAGCCTTTCCTTTGTGTCAGCTGTCACCATCCACTGAATACAGAACTTTCTTTGCATGCTTTGTACATCATACTGAGAAAGTTTGCTTAGTCTTGAGTTCAGATTTCATGTGGGCTTCTCAGCCAATTGAACACAGGATGGATAGAGGTGAAAGTGGAAAGGTTGTGTTCGCTATGTCAGCCCGCTGAGATAAAACGCTGCTGCATTTATTAGACTCTTTTCCTCCTCAAATGGCACAAAACCTCCATTTATCGGTCGTCCTGCTTATTAAGATTAAAGCAGCAACTTGCTTTTACTGTGAATATTATCAGTGGAGCAAAATGTGTTATTTTTTCATAAAACTTTATTATCTTTAATGTTACAGGTCTTGCAGTAAAGAGATTAAATAAAGCAAGCATTTCATAAACCAGGCGAAAATATTCCATTTATTTAGAAGCTGGCTTTTCAGAGGTTAAGTAAATGCTATCATAATATAGAGCCGGTTAGCACCCAGACCCTGCTACTATTGTTTACAATCTAGCCCTGCACTATAAAGTCAGGGACTGATGCCATTTTGCATTTTTACAATTGTTACACCCTACTATTGGCCCCTTTTTTCCTCTTCTCTCTTTCCTTTTTCTTTGTCCAAATGGGAAGGGGGTGGCATAAGTCGTAGTCCTAATCTCAACTGAGGTTTGAGCAGAAAGTCAAGGAAAGTGTACTTTTTTTTTTAGACAGGTACATGATTGCAGTCAACATTAAATCTTTCTGCTCCTTTTGGAGGATTATGCAGCATCTTGTGTTAAGAGCTTCAGCTTCTGCTTATCACATGCTGGCAGCTGCATGATGCCATTAGAGGGGAGCTTGACTACTACTTGTACTCAAGAAGATGCAGATTGCAAGGTAGCTGCGGTGGGCACAGGAGAAAAAAACAACAAAGCTTGGCGGCTTTTCCTCTTTAAGGCAATTTTGACTGTGTCCCTGAGTTTTCCATAAGAAGGGCTCTCATGTGTGTAGCAAGATGGCCACTCAAATGCAGTTCAGGAGCGCAGCATCTGCATGCCATTCTACAACATCTGCATGGGATTTGGCCCTCTCAAATAGGTTATGTCAAAGGGATACTTTATGAAAGAAATTTACTAAGATTTGATTTTTTTTTTTACTGGAGGTCATCTTAAAAGCAGAGAAAAACCTGTGATTTTGTTCTGTTCCCCGGGTGCCTCTGGAGTTGGGATGCCCCTTGTGTGAAACCCCCGAGATCACCAATAATAACTCGCCTCCTCCCAGTCCAGCGAAGCCTGCATGGGCTCTTGTCCAATCAGAGCCATTTGCCATGACAATGTCATTCGGAAAACTGCTATGATAGGCTTCAATGTTGAGCAAGAGTGGCGTTTCTGCTCCCATCCCAGCTTATCCAAATGGCTGTGGTGGGAACGCACACGCAGCCCGAAGGTGCAGGGGATGCACCCGCTCTCGCTCCCCATTGTAAACAATCAGAGCCATTTGCTAAATTACATAGACATGGCAAATGGCTCTGACCGGATGAGAGCCTGATGAGAGGGAAAAGTGCATCCAGGGAAAGGCTTTTTTGAATTGGAATAATTGGTTTTGGGGAGTGTGGTTACATATACATGAACATTTATTTTGTCCGCAGATGTCCTTTTAGCAGTTAGTACTCCCCAAAATGAAGCTACTTAATTAATTTGTGGGTGCAAAGACTACAATGGCATAGCAGTCCATGAATACGAAACAGCCAGCACTTCAGACTTTGTCCTGACTGTGTAAAACTTGCATGTTGACATGTGAACACCTAAAACATTTATTAACTCTTAAGATTTCTCTCTTTTTCTGAATCAAGGTAACTCCTTAAAATTAAGTATAGAAAAGACAGAATTTCAGCAGAAGAAAAATATCTTGCATTAACCAACATTTCCACTTGGAGGGGGGGGGGATCTTGACTGTGCCATAGTCATGTTGTATCATATATTTTGGATACACATTGCTAATACAATCTGAGCATCATAATGGTGGCCCACTTCCTCAAGCAGAATCCCTCATGTTTAGTCATTTCCTCTTCAGCGCCTGTTTTCTTTCTGACCACTGGTGTGTCCTTGTGAGTCACCTTTTTTGGCCAGGGCCATGAATAAACACATGAAGAAGCTAGAATGTGGACTTGTTGTTCACATCGGGGTGAAGGAACCCATTCTCAGAAAGGACTCGCCTAGTTTATTAGCTTTTGGCCTGTCCCATTTCTGCTTTTAAGAGTCAAGTATCATCACTGGTAATTAATCTACTGAAATTACATGCTGCAATCATTGTTATTGGATGGGCCCAGATGCTGCAAAATGGTCCAAGATGCTCTGCACTTTAGGATTAAAGTGGAGGAATCCCTGGTGGTTTGGACATTTGCCATTTATAGAATTGTTTCACCTTTGCTTTTTACTCGGGTGTCTACCCATGTTGACAGAATAGGGAGTTTGCCATGAGCAACTTTCACTTCCCGAGCCTAATATCTTATTGTTCATTATAAAATTAAGCACTTTTAAATTTCAAGTGTGGGTTTTTATATGTGTATATTCAGAATGGGACTACTTGTGCTGCAGCTTTTTATGAAGCCTAACAGTGGTTAAATTTATGAATTCTTCTTGTTTCAGGAAGAAGATTTTGAGGAAATGATCCGCTCAGCACAACTTATGGAAACCCAATATGGCCACTACTTTGACAAAACAATTGTAAATGATGACCTCGCTACAGCACAAAATGAACTGAAATCTACACTGGACAGGCTGGAAACAGACAGCTTCTGGATTCCAGTGAGCTGGCTCCATTCTTGAACCCCAAGCACCCAGCACTGCTTAATTCTGTTTTATGTAATTTTTTTAATATATTAATGACAAGTGTATCCCAGTGGGATTCCTTGTCACTCCTGGTTGAATTCATTTTAAATGTGGGTTTTATTTTATCCCTCAGATACTGTTTCCCACATTTTAAGTTCTTTTTTGTAAAGCTTATTTGAAGAAGAGATCAAGTTGCGAGTAGATGCTGTCAGGTCTATGATGCTTTTGGTTCTGGACTGACTAGCTGTTCAGACTCTCATTTTCAGGGGTTCGGAATCAGGATGAGCACTACAGGTTTGATATTAAACGGCATGTGACTGCACTGAAGAACTGGACACTTCCCCTTTAGTCTTTTATAAATGAGCAGGTCAATAAGCTGTTATCCTAATGATTTGTGCTGTCTGTTACTGGCTCAGCCTACTTTGAGGAGAATTCCAGAACTTTAAAAAAGCAACTAAAGTATAGCCTTTAAACTAACAACTGCATTCAATTATTGGCATGGCCCAGCACCGTTTGTTCTTGCCTTCATTCAGCACTGCCAGGTCTCTAGGTTCTAACAATGCTTCTGCAGGCGCTTGGCATGCTGTGGTTATCAATCAGCCCTGCCCTGGCCAAATGGGCTCCCATGACCAAAACATGTGGAAAAATACTGCACTTAGTTCTGGGGACGGACCAGAAACCAACCTAATGACCCTGTAGGTAATTTGTATGCTACAGTGTCCATAACTTAATACAACGATCTTTCCTTCCCACCTCATCTTGGGGCCACAGCAAATTCTGGGTATATTGTAAATCTATCGGGAGAAGTACACTGGAAAATCTGAAAAACAAAGCAGTGAGCTCTAGCCATGCACTACATATATCCCCCTCCCCCAGTTTGCCAAGACTTGTTTTCTTCTTTCCCTTATTTTGCATAGGGATTGGTTGGAATGCAATGGCTTAGCCTTGGCTCCCTGGTTGCCTGCTTTTCAAAGCAAAAGTGTCGAAGTGACTACTAGCACGGACTAATATCTGTGCTACTGTTCTAAAGCATAGGCAGTGTTATTACTTTATAAGTTTATGCTCTTTAATCAGCTCTTCTCTTTTTGGAGTATGGCTACAATAGAGCAAAGATACCAATATCTATTGATTTTTTACTGACCCGTATGTGTTACCAACATTTTAAAAATGCATTGCGTAAACTTACAATCCAGTCACATGATATATGACCCACCTCCCCATAGTAGAGCCTAAAAGAGCACTATTGCAAAATTGTGTAATATTAAAAATGTATACAAACCTATCAGCTAATGAGAGGAGGGGCCACTTATTCCCCCGAACTGAAGAAAACTCCCACCAACCTTGTTGTTTATTCTCTAATGGTAGGAATAAAATCCAGAGTGACAGGTTTAGTCTATCAGGGTTGACGGAGCCTGTCACCCCGGATGTCCTTATCCTTCTATTAAAAGAAAGAAAAACAAGCCTTGGTGAATATTTCTTGGTGCCAGGTGTATGTGTGACCTGTCCTCCTGCCATCCAGCATATTTATATGGGTTTTTATCATTGGGCCATTTTTCGCGATGGTGCTCCTTTAACCTGTTTTAGATGGTTCTACAGTCTCCATTCTCAAAAACATTTAGTTTTAAATAAAGTGGTCAAGTGATAGAACCAGCCCATGGATAACACCAAGGACTGGTATTTCAGGCTACAGGAAAACCTGGGTTATCACCTGAACAAACAAAAAAGTAAGCCCATTGGGAACATGTTCTCTTTTTGGAGTATGGCTACAATAGAGCAAAGGTACCAATATCTATTGATTTTTGACTGAACCATATGTATTACTGACATTTTAAAAATGCATCACGTTAACCCACAATCCAGTCCCATGATATATGACCCCCACTTCCCCATAGTAGAGCTTAACCTGTTTTTGAGAATGGAGACTGTAGAACCATCTAAAACATTTGGTTTTGAATAAAGTGGTCAAGTGATAGAGCCAGCCTGTGGATATCACCAAAGACCAGTATTTCAGGTTACAGGAAAACCAGGGTTATCACCTGAACAAACAGAAAAGTAAGCCCATTGGGAACATGTTCTCTTGTTGTACTGGTGACAGCCATGGCACTAATACTGCTGGTTTTGGAAAATAATTTGTGAACACAGAACCAGATGTGTTATTACTTGTTCACAGTAAGTCATTCGCTAAAGGAAATGAATGTAAGTGCACTGGGGGGTTTAAGCCCTTGGAATGTAGGAGGAATCAGACCCGATGGCTTTATAATTCTTCAGGTCAGGGGATTTTTGATCATGATGCTAGATCCTCTAGACAGCCAAGGGGCCAACCCCAAAACTGTATGACACTGGAAGAAAACATTATGCAAAAGAGTGTGTGC
Organism: Gastrophryne carolinensis; assembly: GCA_027917425.1. Lineage (NCBI taxonomy): Eukaryota > Metazoa > Chordata > Amphibia > Anura > Microhylidae > Gastrophryne > Gastrophryne carolinensis. The sequence continues at coordinate 123,091,307 of CM051239.1, forward strand.
AAAATGTGTAATTGTTACTTTTTGTATGCTAGTTATGATTCTAATGCTAGGTGAATTGTTCCCTCAATGGGCTGAATGAGAAAGGACTAGTCTATTTTATGGGAATGTTGCTGTTTTTTTTTTTTTTTATTTCAATCAAGCCTGTGCTTTAAAGTGTACCAAAACCCTCCAGTTATACAAAGGCAAATTTGCCAATCTCCCCGTTAATAGTCCCCCTCCATGGGAGTAGAAAACTTACTTTTGCTATTCTTGCTTACCCTTGCATATTCTAAACCCCATTTTCTGCAATCTGTTTCAGTCTCCTACTGTCGGGGAATTCCCAGATTGGGATTCCCAGGATGGAAAAAATGGAAACTGAGATAACAAGGCTGGCCAGCTAATAAAGGCCCAGCCTCCTCAAGCCCAGGTGCTGACTAACGACCCCAGACTCTGAATTACCCTGCCAGCAGACTGGGGAATAGCCAGCAGGGACACAAGGAGTAATGTAGGGAATACAGGATCAGCGCCACCAGCAGGTGAACCAGAGGAGCTGCAAGGCTCTGGGTAAGGGGAAACCCCGGATCTTACACCTACATCATCAAATAGCAGTGGTGAGTAGGCCCCACATTGAATCCTGGGAGGCTACACATTTTCTCCCCCTACATTTTTTCTTCTTCGCAAATACTGGGTGCTGAGTCATGATGCAATCACTAGTCTTGGCAATCTGGGACTTCAGAGAAATTTACAGATCTACTTCTGAGAAAGTAGAGAAGACAGGATGTCAGAACCATCCAAAAGGTGCTGCCTGTGAGGTGAGGGATGCTGGGAATATAAGTAAAAATATGGGTTTTTGTCTGCTTTAACCTTTTATTGTTTGCTGTGACTCATCAGCCCTAAAACGCCTCTCCTAATGTCTATATTCACACAGTAAACAAAAGCTCGAATTCTTCCTCTTTGCATTTTTTTCTTGATTTGCTGCTTCTGAAAAAGTCCCCAGTTTAGTTGCTTTGATAAATAAAGCATTTTTTTAACAAATTGGTAGAAAGTTGGGTCTGCTTCTTGACAGACTGTAGGAGGATAGGTAAAAAGTCTTTGTCCTTTTCCAGGCCATCAAAATGGTTTTAGGTGTCAGCATAGACCCTATAGACCACAACCTAGGGCAGCTGGAAAAGAGTTATCCACTATGAGTCACATATATGATGGGTTGGTAATTTGGTTGCGACATCTGTTACTTATATATAGGGGGCTTTAGTTGACAGCTGTTTAGCTAAAAGGCTATATCGGGTTGAGGAGGATTTTTTTTCATCTGAAGAAGTACCTCTAAATGAAGTATATAGTTGCTCTGTATCTGTCATGAATTGAGTTGATGTTTTGGATGGTCAGTCCCGGGTGTATTAACATAATACTAGAAAAATCCACTAGCGCTCTCTCTCTCTCATAACTGAGGTTTTACAGCCTGGCGTTGTCTTCCAGATTGATTATTTTGTGTAAACCTTCCTATATACCTTGCCATATACTTGATTCTACAAATTTTACTTTCATGACCAGGTTCCGTAGCTTTTTGGCACTTGATGGTCACAACAGGTAGCTTGCCCATTCTTCTTTTTTCATATTATTTCACAGCACTTTCACAGTAATGCTGGACAGGTTGAATTTAATCAAAATTATGCTTAAACATCATTATATTACATATTTGTATTTAAAAGGCACTTCTGGTTAAAACAAAAAACATATAGCCAACTTATTCTCCCGCTGCAGCTGGAAATATCCAACAGTTGGGAAGTCAAAGCTTATGCCAACTGGGGAAAAATGGAGAGCATAAGATTGTGAAATCACCAGGAATTTTTAAACATAATTGTTTAGATTCATTTTTAAAGGAGGGGGGGAGAATTTACATTTTTTTATGAATCTTGTAATTGCTAGCATTTGTGTGGCCATTATTAAAAGTAGTAAAGCATCCTAATCTGTAGAAGCCTTATACTGTGCAGTCTTCACAAAACCACATATTTTATACTCTATTCTGTTTTGTCTATACCCCAAACAAAACATACCATTTTTTTTATTATCCTGGGATTAACCAAGAATCGATGCAGAAATACAATTACTGTGTTTTGCCATTATCTGTTATGTAAGCTGTGTTGGTAGTTGTTTGCATTGTTTGTGTTAACTCCTCCACCCCTGCTCAGATAGAAAATAAATAATCCTGGGCTGTCATACCGACTCTGGATTGGCAAATTGTCGGAAGCCAAAAAAGACTCATGATGGGGGGAGGGGGGGAAATGGCAAACTCCATGGGCTGGTGGTAATTACTTAAATGATAGGAGTGTGGTGAGTTTTATTGCCCGACTTGGGGCATTACCAGAAATCGTCCATCCCAGATTTGGCTGTGGGAGGGTACAGGGGCCTCTAATCAATCTGTCCAGCTCAATTTCAGCAGGGAAGGTCCTCACAGCATTTAGTCCTGCCTTGATTAACCTGACTGATTAGCCAGCCAGTGAAAAGACCCAGTGACTTCAGCCAACATTTTAGTAGTTGTGTACAAGTTGATCTAAGACTAATTCAGTCTTTCCTTTTGGTAACTGTGACCTCATTCATGTTTGGTCAATAAAGGTTCATTGGAGCCAGGAAGGTTATTTTATTTTATAATCTTTTGGTGTCATTGGGAACTAAGAGTTGTTACAAGAACAAATTATGGCGTGCATGTGTCAAAGGCAACTCTGCACTTTCTCTATTGTTTACTGCAAACATGAGGTAAGATTAGTCTTAGTGGGTCTGTAGCGCTATCCAGAACTAAGAACAAAGGGCTAAAGAGAGGTTTTAATTAACAATACCTTTTCTTAGATTCAGCCTTAAATATGGTGAATGCCTTTTTCTGAATGTATACAGCAGTTTGAATCTGTAGATGAGTTAGTTATTTTTGTAATTGTTAATAGCTTTTGGTAAATACCTCAATGTTTACAGTGTGCTTAGATTAAGTCAGCTGTGCAGTAGGCAGACATTTTCCCTTAATGCGGACTGCAAGTTGTTTGTATAATGCTGAAGCTATGCAGCTACACCAGAGAAAAGCAAAAAGGGCTAAGGAGCAGCCCAGACATGAACAAAAAAAAAAAGCTATGCTCACCATTTGTCCCGCACAGTTGTTCTGTTCTGCTCCAGTGAGTAAAAAGTCGGATGCCGATATTGCACTTTCCACTGTCCATCGGGGGTCTCCATTCACAAATGAAGTCCAGGGGAGAACAGCACCTCTTCTAAAACCGAGTTCGCCTCTCTGCCCGTCCACTCTATTTATTACTTGTAGAAGGCAGGCGTTCCCCTGCACCTGGGCGGTGAGGAGTGAAAATTTGCCATCCTGTAAGCTGCAGTGTGCATTGCAAGGGCTACTACTCTCTCCCTCTCCTGAAAACACCTTTAATATGTGCTGACAATCTGCACAACTACATCTAATGTTACAATTGATAGAGCTGGCTGTAATTGGTTTAGAAAATACAAGCCTCAAAAACCCAGAAAATTCTGTATAAATTAAGCATCTGGATACAGTAAAACTGTGTAAGGATCACGGCTAAATATGACTGGGTTTTAATTGCAAATGCCATATAAGCAGAATAACTTTATTACATTATTTTGTAGATAATATTCCTGTGAGTGAAAGTCAGCAAGTCTAAATGACAGGGACGAGCCACTTAGGGAAATACCTATGTTAGGCCTAATATAGTTGGCTAGAAGAGACCCTCTATTCAAGGGTCCAAAAAAAGAGTGCTTTCTTAAAACCAGGAATAACAGAACATACCCATGATTCTTAGCATAATATCGTCCATTTTCACAGAGAAAGAGTTGGCATACCTTCTAATATTTACAAAGCCATCACTTCCTACTTGTGGACATATGTTCCACAGAGGACAACTAGAGAATAATTTTAGGCCATGATCTAGTTATTAGTGACCACAAGCTTGACACTGCTCGTGATCTCCAGAGGCTTGAATTGTCCTCATTTAAAGGGGTATGATAGACTCAATGGTCACTTGAAGATGGCAAATGCTACTTTAGAAACTTAAAACACAAAAGGTCCAACTGACTTTTTTCCTCAGGGTGAACATCAGTAAAAGGTATTTTTTTCCTACAGTGAAAGTCTACCTTCATAGACGAATAATACATTTCCCTCTTCCATAGCTTCTAATACTTCGATTTGCCCTTGTGCTTTCCAATCTGAGAACTCGTAGGGCTGCAACCAGGAAATGTATGAGAAAACCTGACGTATCACCTGTTCCTGCAGAGTACAGAAGTGGGTGGTATGTGTTATGGAGAAATATAATAAGGCTGTCAAAACCTTTGATGGACATTCCCTACAGACTCAGGGCAAGGCTGTATTTAGGGTTTACAACACTCAAAGCAATCTTTAATCATGACACCCCTTTATACCAAAGCACATCCATTATTTACCACATCCCTTAATCATTACTGTCAAAAAATAGTTTGGTGCACTACAAGACATTGTGGGCCAAAGCTGGGAACTAAACCAAAGAGGTTCACTCCCCCAACTGACTAGGCCCTTGAGTGCCTGATGGGAAATACATCTGTCTAGACCACTGTAAAGGTACAAGGCTCCCCATGCTTACTTGCAGCTGTCTCCGTGATATCTGTCACTCTATTCAGGGCCTCATGTTTCTGTGATCTCCCCACACTTGAAGCTTCAGTCTCATTAGATGAGTATGGAAGGGTTTGGGACCACGCCAAGGAGCCTATAGAAAACTATGGTTGCCTCTGTCTGGTCCCACCCCCCTACACACACACACACACACACACACACACACACTAGAGGTAAGCAGGGGAGCCTTGGGCCTTTCATGGCAGCTCTACTCTTGGGTCTGATGGTCCAGCAAAATGGACTTTCCCTTTGTGTTTTGGATAAATTAAATCTTGTGATGGCCAACTAGAAAATGAAAAACAACAAAAATCTTAGTAGTATAACCAGCTCAAATGTTGATTTCAGTTTCACCAAGTGCTCCTTTGTAGCACCTAGGATAGGTAAGCCTATTTCTTCCCTCTACCTGTAACGTTCTGTGCCCCCCCCCCCCCAACTGGCCTACCTACCCACTTTCCTAGACCAGGACTCTCTTATGTGGAGTTTTGGGGGTCTGAGACATTTTTCCCTGCTTACTTCTTACTCACTTTTTTTGCCTGTCAGATTTTTACGCTTAAATGTATTTACAACCATTTGTTTCTTAGTCCCAATCTTGCCTTTCCATTGCCATATCCGATGTACTTTGCCTTCCTACAAATACAGATACAGCCTTCTTCAAAATCAAAGTGCTGTGTGCATTGTGTTTTTTTACAGCACACCAGGTTCCTGGCATGCTCACGCTTATGAATGCTGTATCTGTAATTTTCTTGTATGCATATAATATATATATTTGGTTGAAAATATTCCTTTGCTGTTTGCACCTCAGCCTATCAGACCTGTCTCAGCAGTCATGGTGATGGTTTATAGGAGGTCTATTTCCTGGTCACATGAGACTTTCTGGCCAATTAAGATGTCTACGTGTTTATGAGACAGGGCCAACCACAGCCCCATGGAGTGGCATTTTGCTGGCAGATGTATTGCTGGTGGTTAACACAGATTGAACCTTCCAGTACATACATTGGTCAGAAAGGAAGAAGATATTCAGTGATGATTCTATATATAGATAAGCTAAATAATAATTAATAAAGATTACCAGACCTGCCATATTGAAACAACTGGCCTTCCACAGCTGGATTAGACTAACTGTCTATGGAGTAAACACTTGCCATAATAATAAATGGGGATTTCAAAACACGATAATGTCCGATGCTGAATCCACCTAGAAGTACACTGTGTCTTTGGTGTGTATTCTAGGCACTTAATACTAAAATCTAAAATGTGTTTCCAATTAGTGGCGCCCCTCTATGCAAAAGTGCTTTAAATTATGATTAGAGAGACCCTAACCCCACATTTCTCACCATCTCCTGGCAGGTCCTTATACTAACTACTGCACAGATAGCTAAGGCAGGTAGATGTGGTGATCTACCCATAATGGAACCCTGGAGCACAAGAGATTTTGCTGAACAAGAGGTGGTGTCCGTTCAGTCTAAAGAGCTTTTAGAGCATCACTGGACAGTCTTATCTGTAAAATTACTGTTTTAAGACTGCCATATCTTTTTTTTCATAAGACCCTAAAACGTTAGGAGGAGAATCCGTAGACAGACCTTGGATCAGGTTAACCATACGGGGCGCCTTCACCTGGTCCCACAGCACTGATCACTCTGCCAAAGCCTTGATATCTGAAGAATGTGTCCTGCGTACACGGTGCAAACAAGGCCACCTATTATCCTCTTTGGACACTTTGGGTGACCATACATCTTTGGCTAGCTGATACCCAGAAGTGCAACACTCAACTTCATTTACTGGGGACTGCAAAAGAGCCATCATCATGGTGGAACCCAGTGAAGAATAAGTAATGAAGCCTTGTGCCTTCTATGGTACCACTGATCTGAGGTCTGTAGAGAAAATCTACAGAAGTGAACTTTCCCAATAAAGTCTGGGCAAGGAAGCGGTTTCTCTGCAGTGCACTCTGCATACCAATCTCCATTTAGGAAGTCATTATTGTAAGTAGCCAAAGCATGCATCATATTGATGGACAGGACATGACAGATACGCTTTAAATTATTTTTTTTCTGCACCTTTGGGAATATGAGACATTATAATTAAAAATATTAATGTTTGCTCTCTGTAAAAAATGTTTTCTTTTTTGCCTTATTTTTGGTAATGAAATATTTGTCTTTGGTGAAATGTGTTCTATTTTTGTTTGACTCTCAGAACAACAAATTCTTAAGACACGGCTGGCACTGTTACTGGAAGGAACTCTCGGCTTGTGTCACACCGTGCTTGGCTCGTTCTCTGTACAAATTGTGTGTGAGGTGGTTATCGTGTCTTCCCTATAGATATGTCCAGGTTGTGATGCAGTGTGTCTACAGCTATTCGCTGTTTCCACTTATAAATAAAATGAATTTATTGTCGCTTACAGACAATGTTTCCTTCATGTTTTTGTACAGTGTCTGCATCCCCCATACTTGAATTTCATCTAATAGCCAATGGAATGTTTTTAAATTTGAATTCAACTTCTTATAAAGAACAATAAATTATTGATTTTATTCATGTGTTCCAGTTGAGTTCATTTGGTATGTTTTATTAACGATTGATTTACAAAATTGTCGTCTTTCCATGAAGCAGTTCACCTACTAGTTAGAACACATTTGAGAATTTGGTAAACCCATCAATGCCCCCAACCCCTTTTAGTATGGAAGATATACCTTTTAACTTTAAAACCCAACACATGGTGGATGTATAGCTGGGACAAGAGTGTCTCCCTCCTTAGATCAATTTATGTCTATGTATTTCCTGTAGGATGAACTTACTCTAAGTGGAACAGACCAAAAGTCTTAAACTACCCAATTGTTTCTCACCCTGCCCCACACTTGGGCTCACAGACTGATCCATTTATCATATGCGTAATTGCACCTATTAGCAGGTCCCACAATGCATTCACTTAGCCTGAGGTGGCAGCGGTCCCAACATTCTTAGACACTCTTTAATCAAGACACCACTTTATACTAAAGCACACTCAATTTTTACCACACTCATTGATTACAGAAAATGATAATCTGCATGATATGGACACTCAAAGTGATTCACTGTCCCTCTGTATCATGCTACCCTAGGCACAGACCATCAAGTGGCACCTCGGTGGCAACTTTCGCTCTCAATAGAGAGTCTTTGTGATCTCCCCACAATTGTGGCTTCAGTCTTACTGGATGTTCAACGCAGAGTTTAGAACCGTGCCAAGATGCCCACAGAGTGTGGTCCATTAACGAGGTTATATCAGGCAAGAAGCCAGCCTGGTAACGTGCATATATATTATATATATCCGAGAAGCACAGACAAGTGAGTTTGAGATTAAGTTTATAGAGCCACGCAGATTCAGTTAGAGGGGGCATGTAGAGCCTGCTGAATACTGTTCCCCCATTCACACGTGACCCCCAAAAGAAATACAACAGGGCCATGATGCTTCCGACCTTTATACATAGGAGGGGGAGCCCCCCCCGCTCTAGGATGAGCCTCTAGCTCGTCCTCTAGTAGTGGCTAGCTCTTTCATCAGTTGAGGTCTTTCCTGAGTTACGAGAAGTGGTCCAGCTTCAACATAGGTATATAATCACTCCATGCCTACATGTTTATGGGGCAGGGCAAATTACAGCCCCAAGGATTAGGGTTTTGCTGGCAGAGGGTAATGCTGCAAGCATCACTTATTGACAGCAATTATGTAACAGATTTACTTCATGTTTGGTCAACACAGAGGAAATACTTTGGTCAGAAAGGAAGAACATATTCAGTAATGAGATGAACAGGATAACAGCAAATATTGCCGTGCCATAGTAAACAATCATCCACAGCTTGACATTTATGTGTATGTGCAACTTTATTAAAAGTGGTGGCAGAGACTAAACTCTACATGTTGGGTTTCCAGGGCTTCAGTTTATGTGATAATAGTATACTGTATGTTGCAATCAATTATACAAATCGAAAAATAGAACTAAATTAACAGCCTATCTCCTGGAACAATGTCTCTGACTAGCAACACCTGACATAGAGGACAGAGTCCCTTGTAAAAAGTAACCGTTCATACTGTTGTCATCCATTCCCTTTTGTGTTTTTATGTCATTTCATTGTAGTCCCATGACTAGCTACCAAATTCTTTAAAGAGGGCCAACCACCTTTCATAACAGACCCCCTGGGCTATCCTGATTAGGGATGCCCCACTGTGCATACCCCCTGCAATAAATCACCATTCCTGGGGGTCCAATGCTCTAGCTTCCAACCTTTCGGATAAGCTGGGGCCGAGAGCACATTGCAGGGAGCCTGGAGATGTGGCTGAATAAGCGCTGATTGGACAAGAGCCAACACATGCACCACAGCAACATTGAGAAAATTTTTTAGTTTTAAGAGCGATTGAGGGGTTTCACACAGCAAGACACCCCAAATCAGTGAAAATATTGGGTTTTGGTCCACTTAGGGTGGCCCATGGTTTTCACAAGGGTAAGCATCCCTCGGCTAGGATGACAAACAAGCTCTGTTAGCTACTACAATTTATTACGTTGTGTCCTAACAATTACTCACAGAACTCTACACTGCATAATCCAGTAAGTTTTATTAGAAAAAATAAAAAAAAGGTTAATACTTACCTTTTGCTCCTCCCCAGCCTTTCTAACCTAGTTGAATAAGATTAAGCAGATCCCAAGATTGAGTCCCATGATGTGCAGGTCTGCAATTCTACATAATGCCCAGGTGCTCACTGGTGGGCATGAAGAGACTTATTACTTTATTCAGCCGGACTAAAGATGGAAAAGCTATTGGGGAGACAGGCATTTAATATGTGAGCCATGAAAACTAACTTGGTAGATTATCTTGATTAGTATTTAAAACCTTCATAACTGTTCTGCCTTTAGTTAAACAACATTTAAAAAACTTCTTGACGACTACGTTCCAGACAGGGCATTAACATGAGCTATATCCTGACCTCTGAAAGGCACAGATGTCTCTGGGATGTCCTGACATTGACTTGTGAAACATGAAGTCAATAGACCACAAGTTCATAAAAATAATGAAATTGCCTCTAATTGGCCACCCCCGGGGGCTTGTGAATCTGCTGTTTCAATTACTTTAGACAGACATCAATTATTGATTTCATGAAGAGACCACAGAGGAAGCGGTAATGGGCGAGTGATGACAGAGGGGTGATCAGGTGCACCAGGAACAGCACAGCCGTATGTGAGATGTCTCTTTAGTTACACTATAGAGATTCCAAGCAAAACTCACATGATTTATTGGCCATGTAGAATCAGGGCAGAGGGAAAAAAATCCTGGGGAACTGATGACCTGCAATAATTCTCTCACCACTAACATTCAGCATTATTCATGTTAAAGGCCACTAAACCACAAACCAACACTTTACAGGAGCTACAGCTGCAAGCTGGGGAACTAGAACTCGTCCAGCAGTGCAGATGCGATGATCCGGTGTGGGTGATAAATTAGAGGGGTTTGTTTAAAATTGACAGTGGCAACTGGACTCTTTGAAAATAAAATGGTTAAAGCAGACCAAAACACTGAGATATATTGGAGCTAGATTCCCCAGAAAATAGCCCTCCCCTCCAGTGGCATCCCACATGCAGTACCACATACTGTGATAAAAAAGCGCCCAGGCCCAGCGGGACACCTAGAAAGGAGAAGGGGGCCCTGTGTTCCCCTTCACTACAAATGATGGGCTCTGGAGAATCAGCAGACCATTGCTCGATCAGGAGTCGGCAGTCCCAAAGAGAGGACACTGCCCAGCAGGGGACATGATGAAGACACAGAGAGGGGAGTTTTTTTTTTTGTTCTCTGGTAAGTGGTCTAAGGTCCCCGTATACCAGTTCACACATTATAGTGACCTGCCAACATTGGGGGGTGGGGGGCAACATGATAGATTATTTGACCCTGATCTTGCCAGTATGGAGAATGGGAAAAAGATTGGCAAATATAGCTTCGGCCCGGATCCAAAGCCTATCACTAGTCATGACCGGTTTTGCATACTGGCATCTTTAATGTTGCCATCATTACAGAAGATTACAGTGCTCTTAGTACCTTCGAGAAGCAGGCAGGGATGGGAAATGTCTGCATATATTTAGTGAAAGAAAGCTGGAGTTTCACCTTAATTGAGAAGAATGAGTGTGTAGAATTTCAAAAATGTAGCCAAACATCATTAGATCACATTACCTTTTGTTTTCTTTCTTCGTCCTTTGATCATTTTGGACACAAATGTTTAGCCAGAGTAAAAGGAAATTAGGATTGAGCCTTGATTGCTCAGCATTGGGTTTCTCCACGTGCTGGCAGTGTAATATTCCGTCACAATTTGCGGAACACTAATGGATACCTTGCTTTGACATGAAGTTAACCTTTTAGTCAGGAATTACATCTAAAGCCAGACTGACACTAGGCTAATATATAGGATATCATCAGTTTTTAAAGAGCCTTTTTTATTAGGCGCTTGGTCAGAGGTTAGGGTAACTGGTAATTTTTTATCGGGTTTTTTATTATAATATTATTATTAATAATAAAATAAGGTTATTATATTAACATGTGGTTTATGTTTGGGTCAAGATACAGATCAGGATTATTATTATAATAATAATAATAATTAATGAAGAAGAAGACTAGCTCAGTTGGTAGAGCTTGAGTCTCGTGGATGTGGGTTCCAGCCCCAGGTCAGGCAATTATTTTGCACCTGGTATTAAGGCATATTTAGGATTCGATCAGGGTCAACATTATTTTCCTATTTTTTAATATTTTTTTTAACTGGATGCTAAAACAGGCAAGGCTTTGCCCAGGTGAGTGATAAACACCCCTGAGAGGAGATAGATAGTCTACATGCTACACAGATCTACAATGCATCTGTCTTCAGGAGGTGGTCCCTGTTCTAGCACAAAAAAAAGTTTGTAGCCAGGCTCAGCTTCAGGTTTATATGGGCCCTTGATTCATATTCACGTCTAGTTTACAATTTTTTAACTATTACACCATATTAGGAATTTTGTGTAGCAGAGAGGCTACAGGAAGCAATTAACAAGTCCACCATAAGCCAAAATAGAGGTAAACATAGCAGAAACAGTGTTTGGGGTCAGGGAAAGGACCCTTCTAGTCCCCTGAACCAGCCATACAGGCAATCATTTCCTGCACCACATGTAGACAAGAAAGAGAAGGTCAGGGTTGAAGAAAATCTGGGTTCCAGTGACCATCAATGCTTATGGTTCCGAATAAAAACAGACATTGTGCAATCACACACCAGAACCAAAGTGCTAGAATTTAGGAAGACAAACTTCAAGGAAATGGCGGAGTATGTAGAAAGAAAATTAGGTGAGTGGAACAGAGTAGCAGAAGTGAGTGCCCAGTGATCACTATTAAAAATGGCCGTCTTAAAGGCAACTAAGCAATATGTGAAACAAGTATACAAATTATCTGCTACTCGAACAGACAGGCTCCATAAATTACTCCATCCAGCGATGCTAAAGCGAGAATGAAAATGCTTCCACTTTTAAATCAATTGTCAACTATTTCCAGTCTTCACGCAGCTCTGTGCGAAACAAACTAGCAAGAATAAAAGGAAGAAGAAACCATTATGGTTTACTAGGGAAGTCAGCACTATCATAAAAGATAAGAAGTCTGCCTATAAGAAGTATAAAGTAAGTGGAAGTGTAGCTGACAGAGAGGTGTATAAAATGAAACAGAGGGAAGCAAAACTGATTATAAGGACTGCTAAAGGACAAAAGGAGGAAGAAATGGCCAAATCTATGAAGAGGGGAGATAAAACCTTTTTCCGATATATTGGTGACAGAAAGAAGAAAAACAATGCAGTCTCAAAAATTAGAAATAGGGAAAATAAATATATTGACGGAGATAAGGCTGTGGCTGACCATCTGAATAGCTACTTTTGTTTGGTATTTTCAGATAGTAGCAGGCATGGTCATAGCACAACATCCCGCTGGGAGGGCACAGCTCTGGAGTTTCTGGAGGCTGATGTCCTATCTGAGCTGGCACATCTAAAGGTAAGTAAGGCGATGGGTCCAGATGGAATCCATCCCAGAGTTCTAAGGGAACTTAGGTTTGTGATTGCAGCCCCTCTGACTGATTTACTTAACCATTCCATTTCAACTGGTGAGGTTCCAGATGATTGGAGAATGGCCAATGTCGTACCAATCCATAAAAAGGGGAGTAGAGAAGAAGCCAGTAATTACAGGCCAGTTAGTTTAACATCTATAGTGGTCAAATTAATGGAAAAAAAACAGATAATTCCCATCTAAAAATTAATGACCTATTGGACCCAAAACAGCACGGCATTACTGAGGGCAGATCATGTCAGACCAATCTTATTGATTTCTTTGACAATGTCACTAAAGTGTTAGGTGATATCCACAGCACCACCTTCATCTATCTGGATTTTAGCAAAGCCTTTGACACTGTACCACATAAGGAGCTCATAGATAAGTTATTGAAAGTAGGACTCAATCCCTGGATAGTTCAGTGGATTTCCAGTTGGCTGAGGGATCGGTATCAGAGCGTTGTAAATGGCGTGCAATCTGAACAAAGGCTGAGACAAGTGGTGTGCCGCAAGGCTCTGTCCTGGGCCCCATTCTTTTTAATATATTTGTAAGTGACATAGGAGAAGGCTTGGTAGGAAAAGTTTGTCTGTTTGCTGATGATACAAAGGTTAGTAATAGAGTGGATATTCCTGGAGGTGTCTGCAACATGGAAAATGATTTAGCTTTACTGGATAGATGGTCAAAACTGTGGAAACTAGAGTTTAATGTCTCTAAATGTAAAATCATGCACTTGGGTAGAAGGAATCCCTGCTCTGAGTACCGTATGGGCAGCACTGTGTTAGCCAGGACCTCGGAGGAGAGAGATTTAGGGGTACTGATTACTGATAGCTGCAAGATGAGTGGACAGTGTAGCCAGGCAGCGGGAAAAGCAAGCAGGATGCTCGGCTGCATAGCTCGAGGCATCGCCAGTAGGAAGAGGGAGGTTGTGATGCTGCTGTATAGAGCCCTGGTAAGGCTACAGCTAGAATACTGTGTGCAGTTCTGGAGACCTTACCTGCAAAAAGACATTATTCAAATAGAACGTGTCCAAAGGCGGGCAACGGAAATGGTGGAAGGACTTAAACTTAAAACTTATCAGGAGAGACTTAAAGAACTTAATTTGTACAGTCTGGAGGAAAGAAGGGGGGGGGACATGATTGAGACCTTTAAATATGTGAAAGGGTTGAATAAGGTTTAGGAGGGAAGTGTTTTTAAGAAGAAACTTAATGATAGAACAAGGGGGCACAACCTGAAGCTAGTCGGGGGGAAGATCAGGAGCAATGTTAGAAAATATTATTTTACAGAAAGAGTAGTGGATGCTCGGATGCTCGGAACAAACTTCCAGCAGAGGTAGTTGAAAAATCAACAGTCACTGAATTTAAACATGCCTGGGATAAGCACACATCTATCCTAAGATAAAGAGTACATACAGTATACACATAAGGGCAGACTAGATGGACCGTATGGTCTCCTTCTGCCGTCAACCTTCTATGTTTCTATCTAGGCATCTGATTTTAGCATTTTATAGTACAGTAAATACAATGCAAACTGAAAATTCATTATAACAAATTAGGTATAGGTAGAAAGAGGAATAGTTACAAGCAATTATTTATTATTTTATTATTATAATCTGTTTTAATAACAGGAGTAAGACTTTTGACTGGATTTGTGACACATCATGTCATGCAAGGATTCTGGAGACCTGGCTAGGACAGTAATGTGAATGCATAATGGGACTTGAAATGAGTGATCTAAGTTTCTTTGGTTATAGTTATTGTTGCTCTTCTGTCGTTATGTGTCTAATAACTCGAGTATCAGCAGAGTGCCTGCACGTGGATAAACATGTACTGTAAGCTCTAAGCCTGTGCAGCAGATGGGCCCCTTGGTGGTCAAATCTTCAAACCACAATATAAATCTATAGTTCATATTAGTTTTGACTCTAAATGGCCACATAGTAGTGCTAGAGTCATCCTAGGCTTTTAGAAAGGCTTGTAAGACTTCTAACCATCTTGAAATGTGGAAATCTTGAAATGTGTATTAAGCAAACCCACGGGAAGAGAGAGATGTAGTATGTGTGTTGTGGGGGGGGCAGAATTTACTTTGGCCTTGGACATCAAACAGCTTGTCCCAGCACTTGGTGGAGGTAGCATGTGTACCTAACATATATGTAATTAAATGTTTTCACAGCACTAGAACTTGTAATAAAGACACGCTTTCGAACATCTTTATTATATTTAAAGACAATTTAAAAACAAAACATTTAAACCTGGTATCACAGGCACAAGTCCCTCACAGGAGAATGCTTTCTTCCTACAATAAGAGCTTTATGTATTAAGAGTTTAGGGGGAAGGACCACCAGGCAAAGTTTGTGTTTTGCTAGAACAAGGAGGAAATGCCAAGGTTTGGGTTGGTAGGCATTGGGATTTCTGGACGGCAAAGTACTGTTTGTTCAGTTTCCCAATGCTGGTATATTATGTCATAGGCCACAAAGTAATCATCATTGGATTTAATAGCCTGTGCAGGCGGTCATTATCTAGGAGCAGCAACATTAAGGCACTCATGTACCTCAAAATGCCTAATGCTTTGGACCTTTATTTCTCTGAATCTTGCAGAATCTGATTTCCCCATCTACATACAAAGCTTGGAACTAACCCTTTTCTGTACTACTGGCACTACCCTCCTCATCTGCCTCTCTTGTATGGGCAGGAAAGTCAGCTGGTGTTGATGTTAAGAGAACGATAACCTTTCCACATTTCCCCTTCCTTTTCTGTGACATTGCCTCCCTGCCCCAAAACATATGTAAAAGAATGATGATATGTGTCCACAATGTTCCCGGACCTTATCCTGCTGGTCTGCATGTGTCCAAAACTATGCAGATACTAGAATAGCATACAATGGGAACAAGACAGGAGCAGCATTAGAGTCCAGTAATATGCAACTGGGGATGTCAATGATGTGAAAGAGGGTAAGTGGATACACTTTGCAAAATACCTTTGGCTAGATTTATGTTGATCTGGAGATGGATCTTAAGTAAACCTCACAGTGTAAATGATTAGACTAGGTTATGAGGTTTATGCAGATAGAAAAGCATTATTATGACTGCCTTCCAGAAGAGACTAGTAGATTTGAAAAGATGCAGGGAGACTGGATCTAAAAATATATATGTGAAAACAATTATGTAATGACATGGTGGGGATACTTGCTCCTGAAAGGAAGGGAGTGGGTAAGTCTGTATGGTCAGTCATCGATAGGTCAAATGAATTGCTGCTGGTAGTAGTTTCAATATAACATGGGTAAAATAGGTTGGGCCATCTTCCTAGCCTCAAAGGATTAGTGTGGGGCTTACCACAAATTGGCCAGCCTCGCTTAATATATATAACAATCCATATTTATAAAATCACATTTTTATTAAGGTTTATATTGTTACAAGTTTACAACGTGCAGATCACAAAGGTGATTATATTCATTCTAAAAATTAAAAAATAATTTTAGGTCCTGCAGCGCAGACTAGTTTCGCCTTTGTTAGGCTTCCTCATTGCCTGCTGGGACTCTGGAAGTGTTCTACGTATTCAATGAAACAGATATATACACATTATACTTTAAACAAAGACAAGATACAGCATTCTAAGAAAACCAAATTTTGTGTTGCATAAGTTACCTGGATATGAGGTATGCTTCCCGTTCTGGAGATGCTACTTGATCCCTTTGGATGGGTCTGCTCAATAGTTCGGGTTAACAATATGTGCAGGATAAACTCCCTGTTTCGTTATAGAAATAGATTAATGGATACAGGTCAATTTGTGTCCTCATATCTATCCTTCTGGGGGAAACCACCACCAAGATTCAGCCTGTCTTGCAACCTGTGAGCATGTCCATAGGGGCCTGGTACCGGTGAGTAAATGAAGCTAAAGAGTGCTCCAAAGATTGGAGGATGTGACAAATAATAATAATAGTTCATTAGTGAGCAATGCCCACTACATCATTCCCTATATATTAAAGAGAATCCTCGGGTAAGAGTGGTATATAGGAATACATGACAATACTGATATTCATGAGGCTGCAGTATGTAATATAGGCAGGATTGTGGACCAAAAACATAGGAAAGAGGATGCATATTCAATAGGTTCATACCTGGATACCGGAGTGAAGGATGTGAGCAGCTCTGTGCTAATATCACCAGTAACGGGTGCCAATTGGTGCAGTCTGGCATTGGTGGGCCAAAAGGAGCTGGAGCTTCCAGCTCGCTAGGCGATATAGTGGCACACTGCCAACAGCGCACCGCCGTGTGAGCCGGTCTGTCTCGGCCATCTGTTAAATGCGGCCGGGAAGGCCGGAAAACGTGTGCGCACGGGGTGCCCGGCCACTCGTCACATGCAGGAATCGTACAGGCTTAGGGAAAATGGAACCCGTAATGATGACATCAGCTGTTTGTGAGCACTGCGAAAGCCGAAATACTAAAACATAGTAAGGAGAATATCAGATTAATATAGCTCAACATATCATGGCAGAATGCCATCAGGCATTACTCTAGAATTATTATATTATCATAGCGGATCTATGTATACTAAATATCTTCGAAAAATAAATACCCTGTTCATCTTTGTTTGTGTTTGTCCTACTTTAAGGGAGAACCCACGTTATTTGTCAGGAGACAAAGTAGGGCAAATAATGTGCTAGGTTGGTGGACAGTATCTGTTCTCGCAGAAGTGTCATCATCAGCGGTCCTGGGAGACAAGCAGCTACCAAGGCCCAATAATGCTTACAGACATGCTCAGAGGCGTGGCCGAGCCTATGGTCATGGTTTATATGTTGAATTCCTTCGGAAAGAGAATATTGTGCACACAAGGGGATCACCAATGGGTGACCTGTGTCTTACTGTGGTAGCTGGTAAGAGTGCCTTGGTTTCTCAAACCAAGATATAGGGGGCCCGACGGAAACAGATGCCTATCATACATGGTACACACTGTTAAACTAACAGAACTCACGGACACATACAATAAATGAAGGTGACATTTACATGAGTTAGGGTAAGTCCAACCAGATCATATGCAATTCATATAAATGTTAATCCCATAGTTTAGCGTCTTGTTGGATGGGTGGGTCACATTGAGGTCCCCAGACATAAATATGATAGGATGAAAGTGAATGGACTAGATTACCAATTATGTTGATGAGATTTGATCATATTAAGTTATATCCCTCCATTTTATGTCTTGCTTCCTCCTGGTCCACCATACCAATATGATATACATGTATGTATGGTTTAAAATTTTATTAAAGAGTAACACCCTTGTCTATAGCTGGACTTGACCCTAAACAGGCCAGGAAGGAGATATCAGAAAAGACAAAAAGAAGAAAGAAAGAAAAATTAAATAGAGATAAATAATTGAGTATATTTCCACAAATGATTACAGTTGTGATTGTAGTTGTGATTATAAGAATGGGACAAAGCTAATGTACTCATTTAGTCCAAGGAAGTGATGGGCTTTAAAGTAGTTGATCCCCCTTGATTCCTTTTGGAGGGTGAGTCTCTCTAAGTTACCCCCTCTGATGTTCTCATGTATGCGATCTAGCCCAACTATTTTCATTCCTGCCGGGTTCTTGTTATGGTGTTTAAGAAAGTGTCTTCCTATGGGAGTCTTGTCATTGCCCGTGCGAATATCATATGAATGTTCATAGATTCGTTTTTTCAGCTGTCTATTTGTTTTTCCGATATAGTATCTCTCGCACGGGCAGATCAGTACATATATAATGTTCTTAGATTTACAGTTTACAAAATGTTTGAGGTTTATCGGTGATCTATCCCTGAGTATTAATGTCTTGGTTTTATAAATGTATCTGCACATATGTGCCTGGGGGTGTGCAGCAGAGTCGTTTGGGTTCACTGGAAAAGTGACTGTGGACCAAATGGTCCTTTAGGTTTTTGGTCTTTTTGGGGATGAATTTAGAGAGCTCAATATCACTGGTTAGGACGTGCCAGTGTAGTTTGAAAATTTGTTTGATTTCGAGATGGTGTTGGGTATACGTCAAAATCATGGACAGAGGATAGTCTGATGGCTTCAATTTTGGTTTATATAGCAATTCCTGGCGTGATCTCTGTTTGGCTTTTTTATATGCTTTATATGCTCTATATCCCCTGTTTGCCATGCGGATCCGAATGTTGTCTGATTCCTTTTTGAAATCTGAGTCCAGTGCACAGTTTCGCCGGGCTCCGTAAGGTATACTGGAGAGTAAGTGATGTGGGTGGGCACTCGAAGCCCGTAAGATCGTGTTTGCCGCTGTTTTCTTTCTGTAGAAATCAGTCAGAATTTGTTCAGAGTGGTCAAGGATAATAGTAAGGTCCAAGAAATCTACTTTGGTCCGGCAATATTCTAATGTAAATTTTAAGTTTAGAGTGTTGGTGTTAAGTTCAGTTACAAATTGAATACAGGTTAGCATACGATGGGGCAAAGGTAGTCCCCATCGCTGTTCCCTGTATCTAGTGGTATAATTGGTTGACAAACAGGAAGAGGTTGTGGGTGAGGACAAAATGTAATAATTTGAGAAGAAAGATATTGTAATCATGCTTTTCAATGTCTAATTCATTTAGAAACATACGGACAGTTTCAAGCCCCTTGGTATGTGGGATGCTCGAGTATAGGGCCTCCACGTCCAGGGTTACTAGTAAGGACCCCGGGGCCACAAACATCCCATCGAGGATTCGTAGCAGGTGCCCCGTGTCCTTAAGATACGAGGGCAGTTGGTGAACTAATGGTTGGAGGTGGTGGTCGATGTACCAACTGGCCCCATCCGTCAGGGAACCCATGCCCAACACTATTGGTCTACCCGGTGGTGCTACGGTGGACTTGTGCACTTTGGGTAGTGCGTAAAAGGTTGGTATCGTCGGGCATGGGACCTCGAGGTACGAGCCAGTAGGGCCATCGATCACCCCCCCAGTGACTGCTTCCCCGATGAGATGATGGTAGGCCTCAGTGTCCTCCCGGAACCCTGGACATGGAGGCTCTTGCATACCATTCCCTATTGGTCAGGATATTAGTGCACATTTTTACATATGATTCCTTATCCATAACCACAATGTTTCCCTCCTTGTCGGCGGGTTTCACCACAATATTGTGATTATTCTCCAATTCTTCCATTGCTAATTTTAGATTGGGGGAAATATTAGTAGTTTGCCTTTTTGTCTTCAATTTTTCTATCTCGGTGGACACCAAGTCGACAAAGGTGGCAATATGTGCATTGATGGTGAGGGATGGGAAGTATGTTGAGCGTTTTTTAAAAGACATGCATTTAGGAGTAATTATTGGAGTAACCCCTGTTGATTCTAGGGCCAGGTCTATGATTTCTTGTTCAAGTTTTTCTTTATTTATTAATTCATCAAGTACCCTTTCTTTGATCCAAGTCAGATTGTTTATCAAATTGGAATCGACATAGAATTTTACGTGCAAAGAGATGAAGGTCTTTGATAATTTCAAACGTATCTGTCCGACTTGTTGGGTAGAAATTAAGGCCCAGTTTCAAATGTTCTTCCTGTGGAGTTGTTAGTGTGGTAACTGACAGATTAATATTGTCTACTTCGGTGGAAGTCTTGTCCATTGATAGGTTTGTAGGGGTGCATAGATTACTCGTTTGTGTATTTTTTAAGTAGGATGTTTTTGTTGTCCAATTGGAACGTTTCCTGATGTTCCTCTTGCGATTGTGGATGACTCTAAAAAATCCCCATGGCTTTGTGATTTAACATGGGTGCTTTCCTTACTAGGTATCTCTGCATCTCTACGTCTAGATTTAGATCTAGTCATCATATCGTCGTGATCCAACACTATTTCCCTCATGGTTGGGCCTGTTGATTTATATGGTTTGTTAGTTCTTGCTCTCGGTTATTTGTTAGGTGCATGATCTGTTTGTCTGTAAGTAGATCTCTCCCGAGAGGAGGACGACTCTGAAGTGGAGTACAACCTCGGTCCCTGATCCCTACGTGTGGGTCTTGAATTATGTATTGGCCAAATGTAGGCATATTTGCCTTTGTAGTCAATTTTGTCCATCTGTAGTTTATGTTCTTTATTTTGAATTATATCTTTATTAATCCTCTCGATTGACTCTTTGATGTTCCTATCTCTATTTACAAAGTGGTCATCTTGTTTTAGTTTTTTTAGGTCCTCTATCGTCTCTTGGATTGATACTTCTAAAGTCCAAATTTGTGATTTATGATGATCTAACAAGAGTTTCATTAATGAGGTGGAGGGAATGATGTAGTGGCCATTGCTCACTATTATTATTATTTGTCACATCCTCCAATCTTTGGAGCACTTTTTAGCTTCTTTTACTCACTGGTACCAGGCCCCTACGGACATGCTCACAGGTTGCAAGACAGGCTGAATCTTGGTGGTGGTTTCTCCCAGAAGGATAGATATGAGGACACAAATTGACCTGTATCCATTAATCTATTTCTTCTTGCACATTAACCGGAACTATTGAGCAGACCCACCCAAAGGGATCAAGTAGCATCTCCAGAGCGAAAAGCAGGTGCCCCTCATATCCAGGTAACTTATGCAACACAAAATTTGGTTTTCTTAGAATGTTGTATCTTGTCTTTGTTTAAAGTATAATGTGTATATATCTGTTTTATTGAATACGTAGAACACTTCCAGAGTCCCAGCAGGCACTGAGGAAGCCCAACAAAGGCGAAACTAGTCTGCGTTGCAGGTCCTAAAATTACCAGTACTTTATTTCTGGATTTATGGCAATTTTTTTGAATGAATATAATCACCTTTGTGATCTGCATGTTGTAAACTTGTAACGATATAAACCTTAATAAACATTTGATTTTTATAAATATGGAGTGTTATATATATTAAGGCGAGGTTGGCCAATTTGTGGTAAGCCCCACACTAATCCTTTGAGGCTAGAAAGATGGTCCATAACTCCCCCGCCCAACCTATTTTACCTATGTATAAGGGGCTACCAGCCTAACCAGCCCTCTTTCCTTCCCTTCTTCTTTGAAGGGTATCCCATTACTCAACCCTATGACAAGAGTTCTTTATTGGTTGAAATGGTGGGTCAAGTAAGTTATGCCTTAACCCAAGCCAAGGGTTAATTCACCACAAAATTCAATATCACATGCCCTACCTATGAGCAATCTAAAATAAATGGCCCTTGGGGTTACTTTTTTCAGCTTTTGGCCCAAGATGAATTAATTGCTGCTAGTAGTTCAACTGCAAACCAAGTTCTAAAATGGAGTAAGTGCCCAGGTCTTATACCCCCTACCCAAGGTAGGGTCCAATGTGATGTGATACTGGCATTTAATTAGACCTCGGCCTACAATTAAGACCCAATCAACATGCCACATCCTTAGCAACCTAATAACATATACACATTCTAGTCTTAAAAAAAAAAAAAAAATATATATATATATATATATATATATATACTATTTAAATAAAGGATCAAAAGGGACATATAAGTGCGCCCTTATAAAGCATTTTGTGGCACTTCTCACCCCTTACTCATGCATGCCGCCATAGATTGTGCTTAACAATATATACATGTGTCGCTCTGGTACCTTCCCTCGTCCACCTGCATCCATCTTGCTCCCCCCCAGGAAAGGAAAATCAATCCCACCCCAACACTTACCACCGCCATACCAAGCAGAATGCCTACCTTAATGGTGCCATCACGGGAGAAAGGAGAACACCGCTGAATACATGGAAGCTCACTTCTCTCCATCTCTCGACAAACTTTAAATGGGTTAGTGGATGGAGTACATCTTCAGAGATAATAATCCTTATGTAGTGTTCATACATTATTTGGAATTGGATGTTTTGAATTTCTTGCAACAAACTGAGGTTTTATTACATGGATGTTGTTACAATGTAACAACAGCTGCACCCTGCTGTTACAATATAATCAGCTTCACAGCTGGTTTTTAAGTGATCTCTCCACAATGCTGCTGTGATGGTAAGATCACATATAATCTATAGATTTCATTTGCCAAGGGAAAGTATCAGGAGTCAGGGCTAGATATGTATTTAAGTATGCTATTGTATTTCCAGGACATTTATTCAGGGAAAGCAACTGAAGGGAGGGCTAGATAGGTTGGGTGTCAGTACTCTGTACTAGGACTTGCTCCAAGAACTTGCTCCTATTCACTCACCTCTTCCACTTTCCAACGGTGCATGAGAGCCATCGGTTGTGATGTAATTCGACAAACCACTCTCATTGTTGTGGGGAGCACACGCAGAAGGTTCTCATTGGACGAGAGCCCACGCATGTGCTGTTGGGGGGGTGAAATATGAGTGTTTACAGGCACCCTGGGGGGTTCACACAAATATGGAATCTTTTAGATAGCCCAAAATAGCCCAGAAATTGTCCTGTCATCTGCAAACTTCAGTAGTTTTTCTGATTCCACAATGGCAATGCAAACCTTTGTGTACATGGAGAATAATAAGGGACAGTACACATCCTTGCAAAGCACAAATATTGGTGACTCTGGAGCTGGAACAAATGTTCCTGATTTTCACACTCTGTGATCTTCCTATCACCTGATTCACTTGCAAGTTCTGGCAGGATATCTGGGTCGATGGTCTTGAATATAAGCAGAAATCAACCAACAATGCCCTTACCATGGTCACTTAGTGGTTTGGAGGGCAGATGAGTGAGGTCTCTGGCTGGCTGGAATCTTCCTATGATTGGTTGGGATGATGGTTGATCTTTTGAGATTATCTGTTGTACACTCAGCAGAACTGGAGCAGACAGTTCTGTTCGGCAGATAGTTTTGGGTGAAGATAATATTTGTTCTGGTCTGATGCTTTCCTTGTGTCAAACATTAGGAGATTAGAGAATTGCAGATACCTTGACAACTGAGCTGTTTAATTTATGGGTTATTTATGGGTTATTTTGGGTATGTGTTTATCATTGTCCCTCCTGCCTTCACACCTTTATGTTATTTTTAAACTTGCAGTAGAATCTGTTTCAGTCGAATTTTCTGTAAAGTGTTTGCTGTGGATTGCTGTTAAAGAGGAGGTTTTGTGCAATATTTTTCTTCTCTGCTTTGGCCGCTCATTGCTGACCTTTGTTGTCCAAAGCAGGTCTTGCTTCCAATATTTGGCTTTAGATCCTCTTGGCTGCTTTGATTTCTTGGTTAAGGAGTTGCTTTAACTTAGGTATCCTTCTTTGTGCGCTATTTCTTTGTTCTTCAAAAGTTTACTGATTCCACTGACATGTCTTCACAAAAGCTGATAGTTCAAGCATGCTGCCCATAGGTCTATGCTTACATTTGCCTTCTCTAATGAGGTCACACCTTGAGGTCTTAAGAGTCTGGGGTTACCTATACCCAGAAAATTGTCTAGTCTACTCTAATGCTTCCCAGTTTTTGAAGTCAAGCCATGCTTGCAGATCTGTGTTAGATTCCTCTGTCTATACCTTAACAGTGCTGACCAATGGCGTGGTCGTTTACAGAAGCTGTCATTAGGTTTTAACCAAATAGATTAGACAGTGGTCAGCTTACTTTGACATATGTATGCTCCCCCAGTGTTGTCACCCTGGTAAAGAATATTACCTTCTCTAGTTGGTCAGGAATCAGGATATATGTCGTTTGTATCAGGGTAGCTCTTGACTGAATTTGAAGGAATAGACAGCCAGGCGGTCTAATAAAAAATTGCAAATGCTTTATTTTAATTAATATAATAAAAATACAACGCCTGCAGGTACATCCTAAGAAAGGCAATAATGGTTCCAGAAATGTCTGTGTTTCGGCCCAACAGGTCCTTACACATGACATCAGCTTGTGGCTGATGTTCGCTTTAATAAAGTCACTCATGATTATGGTAAGAAACTCCTGAAATGTTTTTTCTGGGTCACAGTTATAAGGTTTTTAGGGTTCTAACAACATCATGGGTTTCTAAAAGGGATTCTAATGACATTTTGACTTGACAACCACCAACTCTCCAGTTTTATAATACTTTTGGCTGTATGTCCATTGGCAATGTTCATGCAATTTGTTCCCTTCTAGGACAGGGTTTGTCTATTCCAGGAAAAGGTACTTCGGAGAAAGCGTGACCTGTGAAATCCCTGAATGTTTGTGCTATTTATATATTTGGAGTAGGGTTGGGTCGAACCCAAACAGCAAAGTGAAAATTTTCATTCTGTCAAATTGCGGTGTGCGCGTTCGGTCGAACTGGTAGTAGTAGTCAATCAGCCTTCTTCCTTCACTCCCAGCCACTGGCCTTGTGGGACACGTGACCCCCGACATATAAAAGGAGGGGTCCATGTTACACCGATCACGCTGCTGCCCACTTACTAAAACTGTCCTTGTAAGGACATTTGCCAAGGGAAAGTGTCAGGAGTCAGGGCTAGATATGTATTTAAGTATGCTATTGTATTTCCAGGACATTTATTCAGGGAAAGCGGCTGAAGGGAGGGCTAGATAGGTTGGGTGTCAGTACTCTGTACTAGGACTTGCTCCAAGAACTTGGGTGTCAGTGCTCTATAATAGCACTTGGGTATCAGTACTCTATAACTGCACTTGCTCTAAGCACTTGGGTGTCGTTAATCTGTAACAGGCCGGGATATGGTTTGATTTTAAGACATCTTTTAGAAGTTTTGAAACAGAGGATAGCTATCGGCTTTTATATGTATCAGACTCTGAGAAAAGCAAAATCTTCTGCGCAGTTTGCACCTTGGAGTTTGAATCACGCTCGTTATTGAAGTCTGTTTTGTGAGTGCATTTATATCTTTTTATTAAAATATCAACTGGTTTATGCAGAGTTGCACTAGATTCCTCTTTCTGCTTCCTTCCCTTTATGGTTACTGATTCTCTGAGGGATATGATATCCCTGCTATGCATATTTAAAAGGATATATACAACAAATTAATAGAGGGATTGTGACCAGCAAATTAACTGGAGAGCTGGAGGCTACAAATTGCCCTAAACGCCTGTTTCCTAGCCACATCTGGTAAGCACCCATTTTGGATGGTGGAGGATTTGGATCACGTTTTTCTTATGTTTGTTGCACACACCGTGGGATTTCTTTTTTATTGATACAGCCAAAAGGACTGTTTTTGGAGAAGAAAAGAACTTTTTGCTCTGTGTTTTATGTAGATCATTTTGTATATATTTACTGGTGGATTGGACAGTATTTTTACACGTTTGAGCAATATTAAGGTTGTTGTGTTTAAGAAATTTTTGATTTAGCGCTGTGTTTTTCTTTTTCTGAATCTGTAACAGTACTTACTCTAAGCACTTGGGTGTCGGTAATCTGTAACAGTACTTACTCTAAGCACTTGGGTGTCAGTACTCTGTAATAACACTTGCTCTAAGCACTTGGGTGTCAGTACACTGTAATAACATTTGCTCTAAGCACTTGGGTGTCAGTACTCTGTAATATCACTTGGGTGTCTGTACTCTGTAATGGCACTTGGGTTTCAGTGCCCTGTAAAAGCACTTGTTTTAAGTACTCTGCAATAGCACTTGCTCCAAGCACTTGGTTTTCAGTACTCTGTAATAGCACTTGGGTGTCAGTAGTCGGTAATAGCACTTGGCTGTCAATAGTCGGTAATAGCACGTTGGTGTTAGTACTCTGTAATACCAATTGTTAGTGGAGTATCCCCTTGTTCTGGGCTCTTAAGACCCTCTTAAAACTTAAAAAAATACCAACTGGTCATGCCACTTGGGGGTCAGTACTCTTTAATAACAATTGTTAAGGCCATTTGGAGGTCAGTAATCTTTACTACCATTTGTTTAGGCCACTTGTCTGTCAATACTCTTTAATACCAATATTTCAGTGCATTTGTATGTCAGTGCTGTTTAATACCAATAGTTCAGGGCACTTGCTTGTGAGTGCTGTTTAATACCAATAGTTTGGGGCACTTGTGTGTGTGAGTGCTCTTTTTTTTTTTTTTTTTTTATATATTCTTTATTTTAAATTTTCAATACACAAAGAGAAACATTTACATGACTCTTGGAATACAGAATAAAAGGGAAAAATCACGGAATGATATGATATGATACAGGCAACTACCAGCAAACTGTATTCTGGCAAAAAGCACATGGGAGGCTAATAGCGAAGGCAGCTCATGAGTCATTTAGACTCCGCAACAGGTTGCGGCTCCTCAGTAATCAGGCGGCAGCCGGGCCAACAGATTCGGACAAAACTATAAAACTTCAGTGCGGTTTTCGCTCAGGGACGATGAACACGGGCCCCCGGGCCGAGGTCAATCTCAAACAGGCCTGTCTCCGCTGCTATAAGGCAGCTGCAGTATCACCAGTCCAACATGAACACGAACAAAAACAGAACAGTTTGTGAACATTAAAGTCGATAATAAGAGGGGAGGGGCGCAGTAGGGGAGACAGAAAGGGGGAGAAAGAGAAGGGGAAGGGAGAGAAAACGGAGGAGGAGCAGGTAGGAAGGCAAGGCGGCGCTTGTGGTATACAATCAAGCTTCCTACATCTCTGCCCCTTGAAGGTCCCTGTAAGCCTGTGACATTGTAAATTCGACCCAATAGGCCCATTTAATCCTGTGTGCCTCCTCAGACTCGCGCCGTGCTGCTATCATCCCCTCGAATCTCTCAATGTCAGCTACCCTATTGAGCCACTGTGTGATGGTCGGGGGTGATTGGCTCTTCCAACGCGAAGGGACACACGTCTTTGCGGCATTGACCAACTGACACACCACCGATCTCCTGTAGTTCTTGACAGGTATGGCTGAGTGGTGGAGGAGGAAGAAAGCAGGGTCCCATGGGATCTCCCTGTCAGTCATACGCTGTGTTACCTCCCTTACACCCTTCCAGAAAGACTGCAAGGCCGGGCACGACCAGAAAGTATGCAGGAGGTCGCCGCTCTCGGAGTTGCACCTCCAACATATCGGGGGGATAGATGGGAACCATTTATTGAGCTGCGTCGGTACTCTGTACCAGCGCATCAGTACTTTATAGTTGCATTCCTTATATTTCGTACATGTCGAAGTCTTGTGGGCCAGCTCCATGATTTTCTTACGTTGTTTTGACGTAAAGATAACTCCCAGGTCTTCCTCCCATCTAGCAAAGCAGGGGAGGTCACCTAGGTTCTGCGTGCTTATTAGTAGTTTGTAAGTGAGGGAAAGAGTGTGCCTAGCAGGGCCTTCATCCTCACACATCTGCTCAAAGCTAGTGGGTTCTCTAAGCTGGTGCAGTTGAGGTCCAAGGGACTGCAGGAAGTGGTTAATCTGCCTCCACTGCCACAGGTCCCACCTCTGGAGTCCATGTGTCTCCGCCAATTGCTCTAGTGTCGTGTTATTGTTTATGTGACAGAAGTGTTTGGCTTGGCAGACACCCTTTTTAATCCACTGATCTGCAATCCTACCCCCCATCCTGGGTGTGAATTCTGGATTTCCAAGTACTGGGAATAGCGGGGAAAGAGGGGGAGACAGCTCATTACGCTGGAAAAACTTGTGGCACACCTTAAGTGTGGCCCCTATGGTTAGGTGCGACAACTCTCGTCTTACAGCCTGCTTTGCAACCCACGGGAGGCCTCTTAACGGGAGTGCTGAGCTCTTTTGCTAGATCTGAACCCACTGTTTGTGCTCGGCATGCCTGTTCCAATCGATCACCCTTGTAAGGTGGGCAGCAGCATAGTACATACCGGGATCTGGTACCCCAAGCCCCCCCTCCTCCCTAACCCTAGTCAGTAGGCTTCTGCTAATTCTTGGGTTTCTGCCCAGCCAAATAAAGTTCGAGAAAACCCCGCCAATCCTCCGGAGGAATGAGCCAGGGATCTCGATTGGGAGAGCTTGTAGTAGGCAGCAGATTCATCTTTAGTGAGTTACATCTCCCGAACCAAGAGAGTTTTTTATGTGTCCAGGTGTCTATGTCTTTGGTAAAGGCTCGCAAGAGTGGGGGGAAGTTAAGATCAAAGAGCCTACTTGGAGACCTGCTTATCTTCGTGCCCAGGTATGTAATGTAGTCTCGGGTCCATTTAAACGGGAAAGACTGGCTAAGATTAGTTTCTCTAGCCGCTGAGAGGTTTATATTGAGAATCTCCGACTTTTGCATGTTTATTTTGTAGCTGTAGAGGCTTTTATACGTCTCCAGTTCTTTGATTATATTTGGAAGAGATACCTCCGGGTTAGTCACGAAGAAGAGCAAGTCGTCCGCGTACGCCGCTATCTTGCAGTGTCCAGAAGGCAGGTGAATGCCCTGTACGCTTTGGTTGTTCCTGACACTACAAAGGAGAGGCTCCAGTGTTAAGATAAAGATCAGGGGTGACAGGGGGCACCCCTGTCTCGTCCCATTACCGATGCTGAAAGGTTCTGAAGTCGTGCCATTGACTCCCACTACTGCAGAAGGGCCATGGTAGAGGCTAGCTATCCGGCCTAGCATGCTATCCCGTAGTCCAATGTGCCGTAGGACACCAAACATTGCACTCTATCGAACGCCTTTTCAGCATCGGTTGATAGGAGTAACGCAGGAAGGTTGCGTTGTATTGCTAAACTGATAAGATTTAGTGTCTTTGTGGTGTTATCACGGGCTTCTCTATAGGGCATAAATCCAACCTGATCTAGGTGTATAACGTGGTGAAGGTGCGTTGCTAGACGCAAAGCGAGTATTTTTGCAAAAAGCTTGATATCTGCATTTAGGAGGGATATCGGCCTATAGCTGGAGCCAAGGGTGGGGTCTTTGCCCTCCTTAGGAATCACTGCGATTCTTGCCGACAGACTATCTCTCGGGAATGTGTTGCCAGAGCCCATTGAGTTAAATACCTCCAACATTCTGGGTGACAGAATCCCCGCAAAAGTTTTATAATATATAAGGGGAAGCCCATCCGGTCCCGGTGCTTTCCCAGCGGCCGAGTCCTTCAGTGCTTTTGCTAATTCTTCATGAGAGATCGGTTCTTCCAATTCGCTGTGTGAGTGCTCTTTAATAACAATAGTTAAGGGCACCTGTGTGTCAGTGTTTTTTAATAACAATTGTTATTGGAGTATCCACTAGTTCAGGACACTTAAGGGGCATTTTCTTGTTTTTTTTTTGTCCATCCTGGGCTGCTGTAACTGCAGGTGCCCAACACGCAGAAAGCAGCAAATAAGGGACAGAGACAAGGCCTTGGTGCTGCTGGTAATGGAGCCTGTGCTGTATGGAGAGGACATGTCTCATCCTTGCCTGCTACACCTTCCTCTGGTGCAAGCAGGCGACAGGGTTTGGAGTGCATTTTTGTAGGCCCCAATACTGCTTGCAGATAGGTGAGGACAGAACAAGTTGAGGCAGTTGTAAATTATATGGCACGCAGTGGTACCAGTTCCATGGAATTGTCTTCCACCCACTCCACTTCTGCTGGGATTGCTGAGCCCTCCACCTCACCCCCTTTAAAATCCCAGCCCTAAGTCATGAAATCAATAATGCTCTATGATGACACTCCTAGCTGGTATACCATGGACCATCCACCTGCACCTGCCCCAGTTGCAGACCTAGGGTATCCAGTGCCCAACAACTTATGTTGGAGGATGAGATGATGAAACCCTAGTGCCGACTGCTGCAGCTTTCTGCAAAGTTGAGGCTTGCAAGGAGTAATGGGAGGAAGAGGGTGCTAGGGGTTATACGAAGTCCTAGATCCAACGTGGACTGAAGACCATCAGAGGAAGAGGTGGTGGTGGTAGTCACACAGCCTCAGGCAGCCAGAGAAAGAGGGAGAAGGGAGCCAGCATTCAGCAGTCAGCCCATTGCTGCCACTGCCCACCATGCCCAGGGATTGAGCTCGCCAAGGAAGATTTTAAATGATCTCACCAGCATGGCATTTTTTAAGCGGTCCCCAGAGGCTAAGACACAGGTCATTTGCAAGCTGTGCCACTAGTGCCTGAAACGATTGGAAAATTCGTAATAATCTCAGCACCACATCTATGATCAGGCACCTGCAATCTAAACACGAGCTGCAGAAACACCTTAGGGTCCCTCTGATGTTTTGGTTGACTTAGCCACTACCACCGCCTCCCGATTGATAAGGCCACCATTTTTCCCCCAAAGGGAGGATGTGGCACCAACACCACCAGCATCACCAAGTCTGCCC
This sequence comes from Gastrophryne carolinensis, assembly GCA_027917425.1. NCBI lineage: Eukaryota > Metazoa > Chordata > Amphibia > Anura > Microhylidae > Gastrophryne > Gastrophryne carolinensis. Next base: position 123,121,989 of record CM051239.1, read on the forward strand.
ACACCATCCCAGAATAGGAAGCATTCAGCTTTACATTCCACAAACTTTGGAGAGAAAGCATAATTTGGGCCCTTCCTTACTAAAAGCCCTGGCCCTGAATGCAAGCATTTTCAGATCGCTGGTCTTTGAAATGTTCCCATTCCGCTTGGTGGAGACAGACAGTTTTAAAGATCTGGTGGCGGAGGCTGTTCCACAATTCACTGTTTTCAGACGCTACTACTTTTCTCGCCAGGCTATCCCTACCCTGCACCAACAGGTTCCAGTGTCCACCTCACCACTGACACGTGGACAAGTAAGCATGGGCAGGGATGTTACATCTCTCTAACTGCCCACTGGGTCAATGTAGTGGCGGCTGGGACTGAGGAGAAAACGTGTGGCTCATATCTTTTCAACATCCAGGATTGCTGGAAAACAGTCGGTGTCTCCTGTTATTTCTTCCAATTTCTCTGCTTCTTCCTCAAGTGCAGCCCCTGCACCACCAATTTGAGTACTGTCATAGGAAAACAGCAGCATGCAGTGCTAAAACTCATCTGTCTGGGCGAAAGACCCCACACCGCCCAGGAGCTGTGGACCATCATCCAGGAGCAGACAGATGCTGTTGTAACTGAAGCTAGGCAACGTGGTGTGCGGCAATGGGCATAACCTTGTAACAACCTTGGTATGAGCCAGGTTTATGCACATCCCGTGCCTGGAGAATGTGCTCAACTTGTTGGTGATGCAGAGCTTCCTGGCCCATTATTCAGTCATGCCGGAACTACTGCATAAATTGCGTAGCGTGTGCATGCACTTTTGGCATCCCACCCTGCTGCCACTTGCCTGACTGCACTGCAGAGGAACTTTGAACCTCCCACTCACCGCCTCATATGTGACTTGAATAACATCTGCATGGTGCTGCAGTACTTCCAGTAGGCCCCCAATATGGCGCCATTGTCAGCACTACATCCCATCCTTTGTCTGCTGGAATAAACCCCTTAGGCCATGATGGAGGATGTGATGGAAGCAGAGGAGGAAGGCTCATTTTGCCAGGGGTCAGGGGAGTGCACACGTGGCTCGCAGGGTGGGTTGCTGGGCCGACAGTGGCCTGGTATGCCACTGTCCAGCCAGAGGACAGTTTTGGGGGATTCCAATGGACGACCTTCTCTCACAGCAGGGTAGCACCCAATGTGGCTCACGGGCTTCGATGAAGCGTGGCTGGAGGGAGAAGAGGAGACACCTGTCACTGAGGAGAGCTTATCCTTGACTGAGGGCCGCCTTGCTCACATGAGCCTCAACATGCTCCAGTTCATGCACAACGATAGTCACCAGTGCCAGTTATTGGGTGGCCACCCTGCTGGATCCCTGCTATAAGGACAACATCAACTCCTTGATACCAGCACTGGAGCGGGATAGCACTTTGGTGGATGAAGTTCGCAGCTGAATTTGAGGGCTCAGTGGTGGCACGAGGAGGAGGAGAAGGAGCAGCAAGTTGCCAGAGCAGCAGAGGCACTGGCACCACCTCACAGGGGAGGATGAGCATAGCCATAATGTGGAACAACTTATTCTATTGGCCGCTACATCCACCACCATCAGATATGACCTGTAGTACCAAGAGGAAGACTTTGACTCGCATTGCGGATGGCTACCTGTCCATTTGTCTCCTGGTATTGAGCGATGGGTCCTCCCAGTTCAGTTTCTGGATCGCTAAATTGGTCACGTGTCCAGAGCTTGCCCTCTATGCATTGGAGGTGCTGACCTGGCCTGCCCTGCGGCAAGTGTCCTCTCATATTGTGTTTAGCACCGCAGGGGGTGTTATGACCGATAGGAGGATCTGTGTATCAACAGCCAATGTGGACATGCTTACATTCCTAAATATGCCAGCACCTGAGTGAGTGCTTAAAGTGTTTGCTTCTGCCACATGCATCTCCTCTGTCTTTTTTTCCGCTTACACCTGTAAAAATGTATTTTTAGTAATTTATTTATGTATATATTTATTGATGTTCATTTTTATCTATGTATATATTTATTTTTGGATGTTAATCATTATTTATGTATATATATATATATATATATATATATATATATATATATATATATATATAGATTTATTTATGTATGTTCTTTCATTTTTTTCAGTTCTCTGTTATTATTTGAGCACTTTCCCCAGCCCATGTTGTGCAGGGCAATCACCCAGGTGCCCCCCTCCTCCCCCAATTTGTCCATCCTTAAAAAATATTTTGTTTTTTTTCATTTATGTATGTTTATCTTTAACTTTTTAGTTTTCTGTTATTATTTTGAGTACTTTCCCTAGCCCATTTTGTGCAGAACAATTGCCCAGATGCCCCCCCCCCCCCCAATTTGGCCTACAACACCCATAAAATATTATTTGTATTATTTAATTTTTTAAATTTTCTGCTATTATTTTGAGTACTTTCCCTTGCCCACTTTGTGCCGGGCAATCGCCCAGGTGCCCTGCCGCCAATCCTCCAACACCGTTAAAAAAAACTAATATCTTGTTTTTTATACATGTATTTGTTTTTTTGATTTCTATTGTCATTTTTAGTTAATTTCCTAGCCCATTTTGTGCAGGGCAATCGCCCAGGTGTCCCCTCCACCTCTCCAATGTGGCCTTGAACAAAAAAATTAAGGGTGTTTTTTAATGTATTTGTTTACTGTTTTCATTTTCTGTAGTTATTTTGAGTACTTTCCCCGGCCCATTTTGTGAAGGGCAAATGTATAGTGGTTCTCCTTGATTTTAAGCCCTTGCTACCCCCTTTGCTTCAATGTGATTCGGGTTTGGGTCTAGCCCAGGGACCCGAACTGGACTTTAGCGGTATGTTCGGCCGAACTCATCAAACCCGAAGTTCGCCTAATTTGGAGGTACCAGTCAATCTAAGAATGACCCAGTGACCATTGCTGTTTGTGTCATTTCAAAAAAATATTTTTATTTTTGCTAGTTTAAACTATAAATCCCCCTTTAGTGCTGAATCAAAAATCTGCTGATTAACCCTCATAATGCTGTTACAAACGGCTTCAATATTACTTTGCACATCATTCAGTGGCTGACTAACAGTCTAAGAATGCTGTGATATGTAAAGAATATTTTTCCAAACTCACTTTAAACAATACATAAATCTGAAAGTGATAAAACATAGTGTTGATGTAGCAAATTTTCTTATGAAACTCCATGAATCATTCATATGATGAGATCTCACTTCTTCTGTTGCACAGATGTTCATACAACTAATTCTGGAGATGCTTTGCCCAACATGAGTCATGGAGATCAACCTCCATAGAAATGCTGGAATGAAAGAAATACACAGTCTGCCTTATTTGGCCCTCTTCTAAAACGTGGTAGTTCGGTTATCATGCTCCCATTTCCCTCCAAGCCACTTCCCCAACTGATGGACATGTAAATGAGGAGGTATGACCTTGAGTCAAATGGATGTGAAAATTAAGTTTCTCAAAAATGGCTTTTATATGGCCTGTATTTAAACCAGAAGTCCAGCCTCTGCCAAGCTTTTTACACTTTCAGCAAGGGGATTGAAGACTCGGTCACGGCTCTACATTGCTTGACAGCAACAAGATTTGTACTAGTCTAGGTCCTAGGAGCTATATTTTCCCAATGCACTACTAAATGGGCTTCTAGGGTTTAGTGATCCTGATGCAGAAGCAGTCTAGATCTGCTTTCTCTTTCCGTGAACATTGAAAAATAGGGACCAACAGTAGTTCTACACCTGTCACAACTCAATAGTGGGCACATAGGCATGCCTGCCACAGCATTCCTAAAGTTATCCATAGAAAGCCTCCAAGCTGATCATACATTGCCCCAGCTTGTCAGTACTGTTTGCAAATAGGTGTTTTATAACCTGGTATGTAAAATTCTACTTAACCCTTATGACGTTAAACAGCCATTATACAGCATGACAGTGTTTAAAGTTGTGTATTTTAAAGTATAACATATAAAATACTATCAATTAACTCTGGAATGTGAGCAATTTGACCTGATGATGGACAAGAGGGTTGTGGCTGCCATAACACTAGATTGTGGGCAATTTGGCCTGATTTTTGGCTTCGCAGGGAACATTAGCAGATGGGACATTCCATATTGGAATGCCCCAGAGAGTGGTTCTTAGCAGACCTATAGCTCATTTTGACTTTACAGCTGACTAAATTTAAAGGTCATTTGTGGCCTCAAAACAGCTATAATCACCTAACCTCCAGTAGCCCTGATCTCACAGAATGCCAGCTTTTTGTCTTCAGCTGTCTGCCTGAGCACTAACAACAAATGGCCAGCTCCTGCATGTCAAGATCAACCACCACTGTGATTAAGAATTTTGGTATGGTGGGTCAGGTGATATGCGTCTTCCGGCCATTAGTTCCAATGTGTGTGCGTGAAGGAGTGTGGATGCGAAAAGGCCTATAAAAAGAAAGCTGAGGCACCAAGATGCTGCTGGAAGATCCATCCAGTCACATTCTTGTGTTCCTGTGCTTCTCAGTTCCTCATTATTTCTTGCATTCTACGTATCAATATTGCAGACTCTTACTTTGACTACAAATCTTACCACCTGCCTTTGACCCTTTGTTATAGATACTGACTACAAATAGCAGCTGCCTGCCACCAAACCTTGCTTTGAAACCATATTCGAACTTCCTGATCATGCACTGCAATAGTCATTTGTCTACCAAGCACACCTGCCCAGTCCCTCTATTGCCCCATTTGCAGGACCTAGGACTTCCCTGTAGCCCAGCCTATCCTCCCTTGCTGGGTGCTCCAGCTAAGACCAGGGTTGCCCTAGGATTGTGGGCTCTGGGTTGAATATTAGGTTTTGGACAGGTCACAGTAGTCTCTGTAAGTTCTAAACAGTGATTCCATGCAATTAATGTTCCGTTACTATCCTAGTGTTACAGCTTTGGTAATGCACAATATATAAATATATATATGTATATATATATATATATATATATATATATATATACATATATTATTCATTCCCTTCAGTGAAAAACTGCTTGCCCCCAGTTTTAATAAAAGATGTAGCAGAGATTAATGAGACAGATCATTGAAAGGTCATTGCTCTACACGTTATGAATTTTAGCCTGATATATACAGAAGGAAAAGTTCAGTTGTCCTGCTTGTGATGAGATGAGCATAAGGACTGGCTTTGCTTTTGACGTTTGATGTATTTTATCTGCTGTTGCCTATAAATCTTTTGTGCAGATTAGCTAGAGCTTGGCCAGGTCTGCGTGTATTCCATCCAAAGTGTTTTCTATACAGTGTGTAAATCAACCACACTCTCTCAGAGCCAGCATATGGCCTGAATGACCATATAAAACTTCCATTACAAAGATCAATGGGCAGATATTGTTGGAACCCATCCTGGTGCTCTATGAGCGTTCCACCTCACATGGGGGAGTTCCCTGCTTCCCACTTCATTGGAGTCTTCCACCTCAACATCAGTTCTGTGAATCGGAAAATAACAACCAAGTGTGGAGAGGTCTTAATGAAACTTCTCTTACTGCTGAGCCCCAGGTGCTTAAAGGGAGACTCTGTCACCCCTCATAGACTAAAGCTGTAACCCCAGGATTTTATTCCTACCAGGGAAAGAAAACCACAAGCTTGGCGGGATTTTTATTCAGTTCGGGTGTATAAGTGACCCCTCCCCTTATGAGCTAAAGTGTTTATATGGATTTTTAATATTACACAATTTCACGATAGTGCTCCTTTAAGTTCTGTTTGCCCCCTTCTGCATTGTGGCAATTTGGTGCCCTCACAAAGGTACTTGAATATCAAAAATACTAAACTTGGTTATTTATTTCTGGTGTAATTCCCTTGTGCATAAATAACAGCATCATAATGTTTCTGTTTATTGTTGATTAGACCAGTCCTCCATACAAAACAGCTTCGACCTAGGGCTGTTGTCTTGCTATAAAACCCATATTCTCAGACAGATGGTCTGAGATTTCCCTTTAGAACTTGCTGGGACAATTCAACATTCATAGTTGCATCAATGATGATGAAACCTTGGTAATTTACTCCCACCATCATATTTTACAGATTGTATGACATTTTTGGAAAGCAGTGTTTTCTTTTTTCCAAACATACAATTTCTCATTTAAGCCAAAAAGCTATATTTTGGTCTCATCTGTCCCCAATAACTTTGTCCCAATTGCCATCATCAAATTGCAGATGGTCAGCAATGTTTCTTTTCAGGAGCAGCAGCTTTTTCCTGCAATCCTGACATGCACACCAGCTTTTTTACATTAGCTAATGTAAAGAAAGGCCTTAAGTTGCTCAGAGAATTTGCCCTCTGTACTCATAGAGTATTATATTCCTAGCTCTTGGCATAATCTTTCTTGGTGGACCAGTTCTGAGGAGGTTAATTGGCATTGAATTTGCTTGCACTACTAGACGGGTGCGCACACCAACTGACACACATGCCAACACCCCCAGATGCACATGCCTGCATCCTCAGATCAGTAGGTTGCCAGGTAGATAGTTATGTGAGTAGGTAGAGTAGGTAGTTAGTGGGTAGGTAGGTGGGCAGCTGGGTCAGCAGGTAGGTGGATGAGTAGGTAGGTAGGTGGACTTGTAAGTAGATAGGCCGGTAGGTAGCTGGGTCAGTAGACAGGTAGGTGGGAAATTAAGTAGGTAGCTGGGTTAGGGGGCAGTAATGCGTGCTAAGTCATTCTTGGGGGGCAGGACGAAAACACACTCACACACAAAAACAAGAACATTGGTATAAAAACAAAGAATTTTAATAACATGACAGGGCAGCTGTAATAGCTTTCTCATTGATGATCCCACATGGCCTATGACAGACAATGGAGGATGGAAACAGCAGCAACACCAGCAGTCTCTCTGAGCCCCGAACTCCAACAGCAGCACCAACATCAACAGTCACAAGGAGCCCCTAAGGTCTTAGAGGTGGAGTGTAACTGCAGCAGTTTCTCTAAGCCCCTAGGGCCTGTGAGACAGTAGAGGAGGCTAACAGCAACAGTCTCTGTGAGCACCTAAGACCTGTGGCAGTCAGTGGAAGAAGGTAGCAGCAACACCACCACCAATAGCAGCAGCAGTCTCCTTGAGCTCCTAAGGCCTGTGACAGCCAGTGGAGGAGGGTAGCAGCAGCATCTCCGAGTCCCTAAGGCATGTTAGGAGGTAGAGGAGGATAACAGAAGCCCCTAAGGCCTGTGAGGAGGTGGAGGAGGGTAACAGCAGCAGCACCAGCAGCTGTCTCTCTGAGCCCTTAAGGCCTGTGATAGCAAGTGGAGGAAGGTAGCAGCAGTAGCAGTCCTGTTGAGCCCCTTGGGCCTGTGACAACCAGTGGAGGAGAGTAGCACCAGCAGCAGTTTAATTGAGCCCCTAAGTATGGCTAACAGCAGCAGCAGCAGCAGCAGCACCAGCAACAGTCTCTCTTATCCAGGCCTGTGACTGATAATTACACCCCCAACAATAGAGGTGCACAGGGTGTTTTCTTTTACCTTGTGCAAAAGAATTGACTGAATTTGACTTTTGGGTTATTCAAACTAAACAAGCAGTTAGAAACAGCTAATAGCACCCCAGAAAAAAAACTAGAGGTACACAGAATGTTCTCTATCACCGTGTGTAAAGGAACTAACTGTATTAGACTGTAGTGTTTTTCAGACCCAAAGAGCGTTTAGAAAAAGCTAATGACGCCCAAGAAAATAAACGGGGATACACAGACTGTTTTTCTCTTTTAAAAGAAAGCAAGCAGCTGCATCTGACAAGTCTCCCTCTTCATAGTTGAAATGCTGACAGGCAGGCTGTGAAGAAGCAACACACTCACAACAAATGTCTTACACTACACTAGCTCCATCTCTGTCCAAAGTCGCTCTCAATTATTGCTAAGCTTTCTCTTTCTCTAGCTGCTGGCATCCCTAGCTCAATGCTGTGACCAGGAGAAGTGACATCCATCTCAAGCACGCTCTTTGTTTTATAGTGCCAGGTAATGTGAAACATCACGGGGGGGGGGGTAGCTAGGGAGCAGTTAACCCTCCTTCCTGTGAATTTGCCCTTGCCACTTCCTGGAGCTCTTAATACACTTAAAGTCCCTGCCCAGGCACACGCCAACTTCTTCCCAGCTTATGCCCCATGGGAACAGGGTAAAATGAGCCATTTCAAGGCATCTCAAAATCTTAACTTAGCTACTTTCTTGGCTTCTGTTCCTGTGTCATGGCTGAGCTGGGAAGGGTATGTTATGATGCGTATGTATGAGTCTTGAGCATGCCCTTCTATGGTCACAGCCAGCTGCGGGACCACTGTAGCTTGCCGTACTCGCTCAAACTGAGAGATCCAAAGGAGTGGATGTTAGACCACTCTTTTGTAGGGTCCTGGAGGAAAACAATTCAAAGGACAGGAGAGTCCATGCCGAGCCAAATTTTTCCCAAAGTTTGGAACAACTTTGGGTTCAGCTGTTTTGGATCTCTTATCAAGACAACTGGACATGCCGTTTTATCTTCTTGAAGACATCTTGCTATATATTCAACTAATCATTTAGATATACCATGACCTGGATGAATCTACGCAGACATTCATTAGGCACATATATTTTTAAGCTGAAAGTATTAGCTGCTCATAATTTGGGGTATTTACTAGCTCCTGTCTCCTCCTGTTGATTTTGTAATTATGAGTTATCAAGAAGGTAAAAAAATGTGACCCTTAAATTCCTCACTGAATGCTACTGCATGCAATTTTTTGCGTATGATTTTTCCAGTTTAACATAAAAAAGTCTATGAAGGATTGTGGTTTAGAAAATATTAATGATGAAGATGTAATGGAGTATAGCCATCAGTTCCCTGATGTGCACACAGGCTAGACATCCAATGACATTTATCTACAATGACGGATCAGAAGACCACTCTTAGATGATATATGTGTCTAGTGCTACGCAATGACTCCCAATAGAGATACAACATTACTGATCTGTGCAGCTCTTTTATATTACCTGTTCTCCTTTGCTACCCTTAATTCCACTGCATGATGGGCAGACCGCAGAAAGAACTTGGAGAGACTGTCAGAGGCTCAAAAGGGTGGGAGGGAAGTGGGTGGTTGACAAAACAAAAATATGAGTATGGAAAATGCTTACATGATTTATGACACTTGAGGTGAAATCCCTACTCACTGTCAGAGATGTCATCCTGCAGTTTGGAAGGAAAATAATTTAAATTCTGACTGTTTTTCTACACAATGGCATGTTAAATCACTTAAAATGGAGTGTGAAAACAGCACAACAGCACATATTGCTTGATGTTTCAATGCAAAAACTATTGTCATTGTGAGAAGAGGTTCACAGAGGACCCAAATGTTAATCTCTATGAAAGTTTTGTTGCAGCAGAAATAAGCTGCCAGAAACACTCCCAAATGGTCCAATCACCATCAATTTGACAAATTTTGATGTCCCACCTCTGCAAAGACTACTGATACTAATGTTTTTATATTTATAATACCTAATTTTTAGTTTTTCAATAAAGCAAAACAGAATTCTGAATATAACATTAGAATATGCATTGTATGAATTTCAGAAAAAAACATAACTGAAAAAAATGAAATATAAGCTTTTCTGACTGATAATGACCTTAAAATAATATTTTGCTATAGATAAAATTCTCTGATTTATTCTTTTGCCTGCCCAAATAAATATCAACACTTTAGATAAAAATTTCTTCGGGATAGGAATAGGAAGTGTTCTGAAAAAATATAACAGTATAGTTAACAAAGTCATTTTAATTGCCCTAATGCGCCCCAACCAAGACAGCCTCAGACCAGACCAGTGTGAGCTCTCAATTTATGAAATAATTAATTGTTTTTGGATAATAAATTAAACTGAGAGGTGAGTTGGATCCCAAGATAATTAATACCACCAGTTTTCCAAATGAGATTAAAGGATTTTTTAAATTAAGAAGCTCTGGGTCCAAGAGTGTCAAATTCTCAGACTTGGACTCAGACTAAGACTCATACATAGTATCATTTAATTTGAGGCCCGAAATTTGACTACATTTCTTAAGCATTTGAAATAAATCAGGACGTGAATTGTGGGGTGAGGAAACAAACAATAGAACTTCATCAGCAAATAATGGACATTTATGTTCCCTTTCGCCACACTCCACCCCTCCAACATCCCTGCTTAATCTAATTGTTCTCTCCAATGGTTCCATTGACAACACAAATAAGATGGGGACAAAGGACAACTTCGTTGAGTACCCCTGTACATGTTAATAGACTTCGAATCAAATCGTTTTATCCCTATAACTGCAAGAGGATCCCTATATAAATGTCTCAAAATATATAATCCCAAATCAACATGTTAAGTTCTTGATGAAAATCTAATGAGAGAAGTATACTCCTTCTTGCTCCTCCCAGTTAGATTGAACTACAGAAATCAAATCATTTACATTTTTGGTCTGATCCAAGGCCTGCCTCCTTGGAATAAAACTCACCTGATCAAGATGAATACTGTGTAGTGAGCCAGAAAGGAGTTAGGCCTTAATGCCAATATTTTTGTAAGAAGCTTCAGAAGTAAGAATTTATCAGGGGAATGGGTTTATAGATATTACAATCTCCTGGATCTTTTCCTGGCTTTGGAAGGACACTAATGTGTGCTTTATTTAAATCTCCTAATCTCACTTCATCAGTCCTCAAGCAATTTAACATAAAGAAACATGAGGTGATGTTAGTAAAACCATCAGGTCCAGGAGCTTTAGAGACCTTTATTTGCTTCATTGCCATCTTGATCTCCTCTTAGCTCTCTAAAATATCCTTATGGATTCTCTACTGGATTACTAGTATAATTCAATGAAGATAATATCACTTTAGGAAAGCATGTAGTTTTCTTCCTGGGGATTAATTTACTTGCCAAAAGTGACCCTACTTTATCTCCTAAAGTTATTTTAACCTTGGTAGTAAGGTTTTGGTTTAACTCCAGTCTCGTCTGGTTAATTTTATATAAAAAATCTTTGCATGGATTTGATTTTTAATTTTTACATAGTTTATTTAATAAAGTTTAGTTTATTAAATTCCCTATAGTTGCAAAGTTAGTACGGTTGAAACAAGACATACATTATGTCCATCAAGTTCAACCAAGGGTTGGGAAGAGTTATTTTTCTTTTATTTTCTTTACTGATAACAGCTAATAGTAACTGTTAATGTTACTTTCTGCTAGAAAAGCATCTAATTATTTTTTTAAGCTGTCAGCTGTAGCAAGCTTCTGTCAGAGGCTATTCTACAGATTTATAGTTCTTATGGTAAAAAATGAATCTTTTTTTTCCAGACAGAATGCGTGCACCCTTGTTTTTAGAGACGATTTTAGCTGAAATAGTTTTTAACCATATTTTTTGCATTGTTAGTCTGCCCGCTTCTGTCCTTAGTGTCCTTACTTAGAATATATACGGTGGTAAAGTGTATAAGAATGTCCTAAATGGTGTGTATTTTTCCCCTGCTAGGCTGTATCAGGCACGATCCGTGCCGGGTTTTCAGGACCCAGGTCACTTTCCCCAATCCTTTTCAGGTTTGTTCCCTGGTCTCAGGCCGTGCACAGGTGATCAGGCTGATTGCAGGGGAAGCCTGAATAAAAAGGAGCCACATGGCCTGTCAGTTGTCTGTTGACCAGTTTGTAGGAGGGAGCCCAGGCTGAAATGCAGTGGTGAACAAAAGGACTGTACACAAGCCGAAGGACTTGGCTTTTGCGCCCCCTAGCCGTGGACTTGTGGGAATGAGCAGCGGAGGGCTTGCTGGAGTACCCAGCCCTGGACTTACATTTGATTGGTGAAGTAACCACTTTTGATTTATTGCATTGATGCTGCAATCCCTGAAGTGAGTGATAATTTGCGTTTGAACAATTTATTTGCTCAATAAAGCCGTTTTGCTGTTGAAAGACTGTTGTCCGTGTCACTGCCGTTCGCCCAACTGCTCACAATACATATTCCTGTATGTAGTATCTTAGGAGTCCATCAAGCAATTTTCCCAAGATAGATTTTAAGTTTACAGGTCTGTAATTTCCCGGAGAAGACTTAGAGCCCTTTTTAAAAATGGGCACCACATTTGCCTTGCGCCAATCCCTTGGCACTATACCAGTTGTTAGTGAGTCTTTAAAGATCAGGAGCAGAGGTGATGAAATAACTGAGCTGAGTTCTTTACAAACTCTTGGATGAAGTGCATCTGGTCCCGGAGTCTTATTCACATTTTATTTTTTTAGTCTTTCTTGGATGATATCTATGTTTACCCAGTGAAGAATTATGATTGGGGTATTGTTTGCAGTGACATTGCCCAAATTGCTATCTTGAGCCGAATTTGTGTACGCAGAGCTAAAGAACCCATTTGGCAGCTCCACCTTTTTCTTGGTCCCCAGTGACCAATTCCCTATGATCATTAATTAGGGCACCTACCTGTTTAAATTAAGTTTTCTTTGAGTTTATATATTTAAAGAAATGTTTCGGGTTGGCTTTGCTTTCTTTGGCCACATCTCTTTCATTTTGTGCTTAGCCAGCTTTATTAATTAAAGGGTTACTACTGAGAGATCTGATTTGTAATTTTTAAATGCCCTTTTCTTGTTTTTTATTGCCCATTTAACTGCAGGTGTTAGCCAGGAGGGATTTCATTTGAGTCGCTTATACTTTTCTTTCTGCTTGCCAATTTGATCAGAACCCCTCGGACATATACCTTATGGGCTGCCTAGTTTAATGAAGGAGAGGTATCAGAAGCCTTATTTTGATCAAACAAAATAGCTAATTCTTTTTCATCTCGAAGACCACCACCGACCACCATGGGAATGATCAGTCCAAGAGACTTCCTTTATAGAACAGGAAAATACATTACAAGTTAATCTTGATCTTATAAAAATATGGTCAATCCTAAAATAGGTATGGTGATCCATAGGTCTGAACAGAGCCCAAATGAACCAAAAAATGTCACAGCTAAATAAACATAGTAAACAGCTATATTTTTAAAATCATCTCTAACTCTCAAATCCTGGTTTACATAAGTAGTTATATTAACCTTAGCAATACCAAAGTATTAATGAATGTAACTTAGTTTTACTATGAGTATTTATTCTCCTATTAGGATAAAAGTGTTAAAAGACATCAACCTAGATGCTGAAACTAAATGTTGAAAAAACAAGTAGAAAGTCATAGAATATTTGTCAACTCAGGTATCCTCTCTGAAATGCTCCCAAATGTATTCTTCTTCCTTAGAGGAGAAAGTGGGTCGAAGGTTAGCCTCACTTCTAAAAGATTTCCCCAGACTCTCTCAGAAAAATGTGCAAATTATAATTCTTGCCTTTCAAAGTAAAGTTCAAATGAAAGGGGAAAGCTCATCTGTATTTGATGTTCTTTTGAATCAACTTAGTCAAGAGTGGTTTCATTTCCCTTTTTTTTTTATTTTTAACCCTTTCAGTGCCAAGCACGTAGATTCTACGTGCTCGCTTCTACTCCACTTAAGTGGGAAGCACGTAGAATCTATGTGCCTGATTTTCCCCCCTGCTAGTTAAAAAAATAAAAATAAAAAATACTCACCTGATACCTCGTTGGATTCGGCCAGGTTTCCTCTTTAATTTGGTGCCATCCAATCCCCCGTGGGGGCTCGGATGGCTCCAGGAGAGCCCCCGGAATAGCGCCACCCCCCGCTTCGGCAGTAGCAGCTGCTAACTGTAAAAAAAAAAATTACATTTACTTACCGGGTCTCCTCTTCACTGGGGGGGCCTCCGATCGCCCCCCCCCCCAGGCTCTTCCGAGGAGAGGGCAGAAATTGCCCTCCCCCCACTTCCTGGATCACGTCTGCTAGCCCCGCCCCCTGAGGGCAGGGCCGGGTGATATCACTGTGATGTCACCAGCAGCCGGCCTCTTAATACCGGCACCCGAGACTCAGAATCAGTCTGCTAGGGTGCTTGGAGGAGAGAGGTGGGGAGGGGGAGAGGGCTGTGATCGCCCCCCCTCCCCAGGCTCTCTCCTCCAAACACCCGAGCAGACTGACAGCTGTCATCGCAGATCGCCAGGGGACGCAGGATCGGAGGTGAGTAAAGTAAAAAAAAAAAAAGATCATTTTTTTCTCTTTGTGTCTGTGTCTTTTTTTTTTTTACATTTAACCCCTTGTGAACTGGTAAGGGGTCCATGAGACCCCTTATACCAGTTCACAAGGCTGCGGCTAGCGGGTGACTTGCCATTAACCCCCAGCACCCCCATTACCTGCCTCCCCAAAGCCCGGGGGGGGCAGAAGAGCCGGTGGCCACGGGCTATGGGGGCTTGTAGCCTGCAGGGCCAGGGGCCACAAAAGCTGGCCCCTGCGCCCTGTTTCTACAAGCCCTGTATGGCATTTATTTTTTTAATTAACCCCCATGTTCTGTCACCCAGCAGCTATAAAAGGCTTCCAGCAGGTGAGCAGAAGCCAGTGATTGGGAAGGGACACAGTGCAAGATGGATGAGAGGTAAGTATTAGAAAAAAAATAATAATAATAAAATATTTTTTTCTCTGTGTGTGGTGTGTTTTTTTTTTACACTTAACCCCTTGTGAACTGGTAAGGGGTCCAAGAGTTCCCTATACCAGTTCACAAGGCTGCGGCTAGTGGGTGACTTGCCATTAACCCCCAGCACCCCCATTACCTGCCTCCCCAAAGCCCGGGGGGGCAGAAGAGCCCGTGGCCATGGGCTATGCGGGCTTGTAGCCTGCAGGGCCAGGGGCCACAAAAGCTGGCCCCTGCGCCCTGTTTCTACAAGCCCTGCATAGATGGTCCCGGGCAGGTTACTTCGGGTAAGGGGGGCCCATGTCATTTTTTGGGGGATTTTTAAGGGTTTTTAACCCCTAAAAAGCATGTCTTTTTTTCTCGATTTAACCCTTTGTAGTGTGGATGGTAGTTGTATTTTATTTGTAAATGTTATAAAGTACTTGTTTCAGTTAGGGGTCTCCTGAGCAGGAACGGGAGGCTACCGATAAATATGTGGTACCGTTCTAATCGGCAGAAATGGGGCTTTCTCATGCAATATGGTTTTCTTTAATAAAATACATTTTTTATTTAAAATAAAGGAGACAATTTTCTAAAAAAAATGTATTTTTTTTTTTTTTTTACTTAATAATAATATTGTAAAAAACAGTATTACATTTACAAACAAGACATTTCATGTTAAAGCCTAAACTCTGCTGCAAAAAAAAATATATATATATAATTTTCCTGAAAATTCCAGCAAAAATGGCGCAAAATGGGGAAAATGACCTGTCAACAGAGGGTGACAAAATCTCAAGTAGGCTGGAAATTAAAAGGGTTAAAAGTAGCTATGCATGTTGGGTATTGTTCTGTTCGGGGGACCTTGCGCTTTCAGACTTAGCTTGTTTTTCTTGTTTGCATATTTATATTTTAGGAAAAGGTGTTTTTTATTCATCTTTTTTATAAATTTTTTGAGGGATTAATTCCAGAAAGGTGAGCCCACTACAACAAGCTGGGTACGCTTAGAAAGCTAAACATGTGTACTTTCAGGGAATATATGGTTTATGGGGGATATTCCAAATGTAAAGGGTTGTTTTGGTTGAAAAATCACAAGGTGCGCACTTTGTCTGCAGAGCTGAAATTTTCAAGTAAAATTGCTGTTACGCACATGCTTTACTTTGGGGTGTTTGGCAACTCTTCCCTTGACAGTAGTTATGCATGTTGGGTATCGTCCTGTTCGGGGGATGTTGCTTTTTCAGATTAAACTTGTTTTTTCTTGTTTGTATATAGTTTTTTTAGGAAAATGTGGCTTTGATTCTGCTTTTTTATCCTTTTTTAGGGAAACTCTTTGCAACCAAAGATTACATTGAGGGATTACTTCCAGAAAACTGTGGCCACATCAACAAGCCTGGTAAACCTAGAAAGCTTGAGGTGTGTACTTCCAGAGAATCTATAGTTTGTTCAGGGTATTTCAAATGTAAAGTGTTGTTTTTCTGGAAAAACTGCAAGGTGCGCATATCGCATATCACAGTTGTATTTTATCTGAAAATCCCCTAAAGCTCTGTTTCAGTTTGGGGGAGTCTGGGCAGGAAAGGTTGTCTACCTATACATATGTGGTACTGCTATAACCCGGAGAAATTGGGATTTCACACGCAATAAGATTTTTTTGACAAACTTACATTTTTTATTACCAAAAAAACTACAAATTGTAAAAAATTTATATATTTTTTTTAACATATTTCACCCAAAAATATTGAGAATACACCTAAAAAATTACAAACAAGACATTTCATGTTAAAGCCCAGACTCTGCTGAAACAAACAATATATAATTTTCCTGGGAAATCCCTGGAAATCCCTTCAAAATCACATTTGAACATGGGGAGCACAAAATAGTGCAAAATGGTCTGGCAACAAAGGGTGACAAAAACTCCAGGTAGGCTGGCACTTAAAGGGTTAATGGAGCAATATCAGCAAACATTTTGATCACATTATCTATTAACATTTTATTAGGGTGTCTTCTTACAGCTGTCATGAATTGTTTCCTAATTTCATAGTAATGTGGTTTTACTATCATATCTCTTGTCTAGGTGCACCCTATCAAGGAGTAACTGACCTAAAATGAGCAGATTATAGGATCAGTGCAGCATCAAACAGACTATTCTTAATCTAAAATGGAAGAAAAAGAAAAGAAAATAGCTCTAGAAGATATCATTTCAGGGTTCAAGGCCTTCCTAAACCTATCACAGATCTAAAATTGGGATACACCGCTGAAGCAGACCTGGAAAATGGGTTTTGGTCTACTTTAATCACCAGGTCAGGTGAAGTGTGCTATGTCCTGTCCCCATGCAAAGTCCACCAGTCATAGTTGGCACCAGGCAGTGGAGCCAATAAGGAGACACTCCTCACTTCACCCCTATCTGTGTCCTGCTCCATCCTGCTTTCCATCTCCATCCTTCCCCTATCTCTGCCCTCCTCTCATCTGTGTCCTGCTCTTCATCTCCATGCTGCTCTGAATCTCTGTCCTTCTTGTCATTTCTGTCCTGCTCCACATCTTTGTCCTACTCTTCATCCATGTCCTGCTCTCCATCTCTGTCCTGCTGCCCCTCTCCATCCGGCTCCCCATGTGTGCCCTGCTCCCCATTTCTGTTCTGCTCCTCAGATCCTCAGTCCTGCGTGATCTTGTTTTGCGGGGCCCAAGAAAGCCCACGGGGGCACCTGGCTGCTGGTAGCACTGCCTGTGTTTCAGCAGTTAGTGCAGGCTAGCGGGTTCAATGGTGGGTGTGGGAGGTGGGGTAGCGCTGCAACTGGTACTTTAAACTTGCTGTGAAGCCAGCTGCGCCGCCTGTCCCAGTTTTTCCCACTCTGGCCACTTCCTGGCATGTGACCACATGTAACACACGGGTGGGGCCTCGAGCAGGAACAGCAAGCTGGGATGGGCAGTGCAGCCAGCTTTACAGTAAATTTCAAGTACCAACAGCAACGCCACCCGCCCTCCCACACCAACCATTCACGTGACCATCTGTCACTCAGCCCCGGGGCAGCTTCTACCGCGGGCGTTACACCATTGCTTACACATGCCCAGTGTTCTGTGTGGGCAGGACTTGTATATCTCTTCTAGTAGATCTTGGTGTACAAATTCCATTAGCAACAAATTGCAGAGTGAAAACTGCTTCTATAATTGCAAGATCAGCTCAGCACATTGAGGACATCATTTCAGCACACAAAAATAAACACTTTCAAACAGTCCATTGAAAGCGTTTTTTTCTGTTTTGGTCCACTTTAAGGTACCTCAGTCATTAATAAGTTTTGTGTGGAGAACTGCTTAGGAATAGAAAAATATTTTACCTACTCAAGGTAAATGTGCATTAAAAAAGATAGATAATTTAATAGCCACACAACTGGCAACTGGCTCCAGCTTTTTTCACTGCTCAGCTCTGTGTGTGTGAGGTGCTGCTTCTGTGATGAGACCGCCAGGTGACTCAATAAATATATAAAATCTCTAAACTGACTGAAATAAAATTCTGCTTTGAAAGACTGTACAGGGGTGGGATTCAGCAGGTTGTCCTTGGTACCTGCAGAATCAGTTGTTAAAATTGTATCAGTTCTCAGAACCAAGAAGAACTGGTACAAATATGGGTCACCACAAAACCCACCTTTTTCCTGGCTCCCATGGAGATCTAAATAGCTGTGGCCGCATCCTCAGCATCTCTGGGATGAGGCGCGCTTCCACGGATAGCCATTCAGATAGGCTGCATGAACCATGCTGCCAAACTATGGGCTTGATTCATTAAAGGTCGAATTCAAATTTTCGCATGTTTTTTGAGAAAATGGTGCGAAAATTCTGCGCGCGATTCAACAAAGTTTTGCTTTCCTTTTTGCTAATTCAATTCGAGTGAGAGAAAAAGCACTCGAAAATAATTTGATTTGCGAAAATAATTTATGTGGAATTTTCAAGCGAACAATTCTAGTGATTCAGGTGCCATGGATTGGCTCCACACATGAGTTAAATTCAAGTGTTTCACACAAATTTTTTACAGCAGCTTTCAGTAGGAGAAAAGTCTGTTTTCTGACTTCCACCATGGAATCCTTCTATCCACTATACCTGCAAAAAAAGCCCATAGTGCCCCATAAGGAGGCCTATAAACATGAAATTGTGTAAAATGTATTATTATATTTAATATAACAATATTATTATTATATTTATTATATTTAATTAATATATATTTAATATACACATATTAGCAAAAACATTTATATGAAATAAATCATAGTGGCCAGGACAGAGGACATGGATATGTCATGGTGAGGAACAAAATGGATGAGGCTCAATGTGCTTTCTGGATGCCTGAGTACAGCCTGGATAAAACTATCTTGGGGCATCATGAGTAAGACACATGAGCACAGTAACATGTGCAATGTTTTATTTACCACATTGCATGCCGCTGCACAACTTGATAAATGTAAGTGATGTAAACAATACCTAACGCCATGACAACATAAATATAGCAGACAGAAAAATGACCATACTAAAATATTAAAAAAACATTTAGGGGTTAAAGTGGACCAAAATCCAGAATTTTGACTATCCTGGGTTTTGGTCCATTACCCCGATCGGGGATGTCCAGCTGTGTGAAACGCCCCAGATCACTGATCTTAACTCACCTCCTCCTGGTCCTACTGGGCATGTGCGGTCACCCATCCAATCAGCGCACTCGGAGCCGCTGATATCACTTCGTCTAAGTCTTCGTCTAATGCCAGAGGCTCCAAGCGCGCTGGCGGCCGCATCTCCCGCTTCCCTCTAACAGGGAGTGTGCCTGCGCTGGCCATTCACAAATGCCTGGCACGGGCCCTGCTTGAGGGATAGCGGGGATGCGGCCGCGGCTCACGTATGTGCCGTTGGACCGGAAAAACAAGGTAAGTGTATGGGGAGAGCTGGGTGGTTTCACACAGCGGGGCATCCCGATTTTGGATGCCCCAGGGGGAGGAAATCAATAGGGCCGGGTATATTATTCTGATCGGCGTGGGTTTTGATCCATTTGAAAAAATGCTAAGGCCATGTAGTGCCAGATGAGTGTCAGGTGAATGTCTGGTCCCAGTGCAAAAGGTGTATTTATCAAATCAAAAATCCAGAGCGCCTGTGATAGTGCCAGGTAGTGTCCCATTTATCATCAGCACCGGCGCTGAGTTCCCTACAGAGCCAGCTAGGACCAGGTGCTCACCTTGCACTGTGT
This sequence comes from Gastrophryne carolinensis, assembly GCA_027917425.1. Classification (NCBI taxonomy): domain Eukaryota; kingdom Metazoa; phylum Chordata; class Amphibia; order Anura; family Microhylidae; genus Gastrophryne; species Gastrophryne carolinensis. Next base: position 123,141,630 of record CM051239.1, read on the forward strand.
GGCCTTATCCCATATATTTCAATGGACTGGGATGGTTGTAATTATTTCGCCCACTTTTGTAAATTTTTGGGCTGGTGCATGTGCCGCGGGATTCCTGGGCTGCTTGGAATTGTTTTTGGGCTCTCTATGCCGTGCTCTGTGGGCAAATAGAATTCTATGCCCTGCATTAAAGTGGACTAAAAGCGGCCATGAAGTTGATAAGACTTCGGGGCCACCTGGTTCTCTCTCCTTGGGGCCTCCGTTTAATGATTTATGAATAGCTGGCACAGACATGCACCCAGCTGGAGACTAACAGGGATGCAGCCATCGGTGCACTCGCCTTCATCGGGGGGCGATGAGACCTCTCTACAGCTGAGCAAAGCAGAATGGAGCCAAGTACACTGACTGACCGCACGTGCGTTTTTGCGTTGGCAGGCATGTAAGTTTTACAGGCAAACCGAGGGTTTCACATAGTGGGTCATCCCAAATCGAGTACCAAAACCCAGGATATTTAAAGTTCCAGGTTTTGGTGCACTTTAAAGTGGACCAAAACCCACGGCCATCATAGATCTTATAGATTCCTGGGCTGATCAATTCCCTCCCCCCGTGGCATCCAAAATGGGATGCCCCACTGTGTGAAACCCCCCAGGTCTCCCATAAACTCACCGTGCAGCATCCCCGCTTTCGCTCTAGCAGGGCACGTGCCCGCGCCAGGCGTTTGTGAATGGCCGATGTGGGCACGCTCCCTGTTAGAGGGAAGCAGGGGATGCGGGTGTCAGCGCACTGATTGGATGAGAGGATACACATGCGCCGTAGGACCGGGAAGAGGTGAGTTGGTTTCGGCGACCTAGGGGGTTTCACACAGCGGGGCACCCGAATCCTGAGGGCAAGGTCCAAGATCCAGGATAGTCAAAATCCTGGGTTTTGGTCCATTTTAATATGTGTGGTGAGTATACCGGTCACCATTCACAGAGCCCACGAGTGACGTGACACAAGGGGCCCGCTGGGACTCCCAGGGGCCCACAAAACCCTAGAGCTGGCCCTGGATGCAACAGAAACCTTTAATGTGGTATGGAAAAGTACATTAGGCCTATATGGGGTGACCAAACTAACCCTGTTCCAGATATCTGCATGCTAATGATGACACTCAGGGCAACACTCACATTCACATATCAATGGATCCACAGAGCAAAGTCAAAACTAAGAACTGTTAATCTACAAACTACCCCAAAAAAATCAGTACAATAACAACAGATGTAAAGCATTGCAAAGCAACACTGCCAAAAGGGCACCTAAACCACCATCACCAAAAAATGATGCACCAAACTAATGCAAAGTGCAAAATTAAAGATAATTAAACATTAACAATGGCATGTACTATTCCACATTAATTAGAAAGTCCAGAAAAACAAAGCAAAAAAAAAAACAGAACAAAGGGCAACAAGGGATCATACTGCTCTGCTACAAACTAGGAAGCAGTAGAAAAAAATTCTCACACACCGCATTTGGGTATGGGAAATTCGTGCACTTTTTCACAGAGTTTTCCAGTTGTAAAGTAACTTTCAACTGCACGCGAAAAAAATTAACCCGCAAATTCGCACACACTAATTTAATTCAACTGCCTTTGTGAATCGCTCCTAAGTTTGAAAAATTCTCGCATGCGAATTTATTTTCCAAGCGCTAATTTTTTTTTTCTACCTTTAGTGAATCAAGGCCAATGAATCCAGTCTCTCTCTCTGGAGAGAGAGAGAAAGGCGACAACACAGAGGGAAGGATGTTCAGCTAAGTACAGAAAGGAGGCTTGGAACTTTGTAGTCTCGCTGTGTGCATGTTTGGTATTGAGAGGACCGCAGGAGACACTTGGCGGGATGCCGCCATGGAGATATTGTGAGTATTCATTTTACAATTTAAAACGGGTTTAACACCTGAGGTTATTACATTATCCTGAGCTTTTCTTGCATGGTGCCTATACTAGATGGAGTCCAATATGAATATTGCTGAATTTATGCGCACCTGGCTCTGCTTTTGAATGGGGGCTCAGCATATTCGGTAAGAGTATTTGTAAGCTGTTAAGTTGTTGGTACGTGGGATTACTTTGGACACGGTTGAAGTGATTTTCACATGAAGGTGGAAGAATCTTGATTATATCAAAGCGGACTTTATTAACCAGTTCTATACTAAAGAAGGACTGCTTTTTGAATGGTTTATTCTTTTGAATATAATAATCTCTGTTATTCTATTGCTTCAAGGCTGCGGAGGGCCTTTTTTAGTGTTTAGCTATTTTTATGTGATAACAGTATTAGGACATTTTTAGCACAGATTATATTTCAAGTCATCAATTATTTATATTGTCACAAAGCAAGCTTTTCAGCCCATCCATTCCCCTAGGAACACTGGAATTCCCCAGATGGGGCCTCTACAGTTAAAGATCCTTAGGAAGCCAAAACTGGGCATAAATCCCTTTATGATGTATGATGTATGATGGATGAGCTGCCGATTCTGCACAGTTGTGTGGCCTCTAACTGTCCCCCAGTGTATGCAGCTCTGCTAAGTTAAAGTCAGTATTTCTCTAATAAAGGGCTCACTGATGATGTGAGAGTGTTAGGGTAGTTTAGTGTCTCTGGCAGATAGTGGCCATAGTAGGTCCACTTTAAGTTACTTAGAAGCTAGCTGGGAAGGGGGATCCCTGAGATTTCCCGATGGACATAAGTAAAAAAAGGTACCACCTGAATACCAATAAGACCAAGGAACTAGCCAGGTCAATATATAAGGTGTTATCCAACCAAGTCTGAAAGGTGAAGGAGATCCCTAGAATAGTCACTAAAAGGCAAGGCATGGAATGGTTTGGAACATGGCAGTTTCTAACCTAAACAGCTCCTCAGGCAAGTAGAGAACACCCCCCCTTTTCTAAAAGGTGGTGACGCAGATCAGGTAAGAAAGGAGGAAAGAAGACAAGAAAGGAATAGAGAGGTAAGGAAAACGAGGCAGGGGATGTAATGATAAAAGGAAAGTGTGAAGGAAAAAATCCAGTTTAAATGTGAAAAATTCCCCGATACACGTCCGGAGTTCCCCCTTTATTTCCCCCTGTAGCACTAAAGCTTTCTAGCCATAAACATGCACAGGACCTAATCTCCCCAGGAAGGCGAATTAGCATCTGTGAGTTGAGCCAAGCACAGATTACAGACTCCCTGCTGATTCTCTCAGGCCAGGAAGCCCCGATGGGTCTGAAGCAAAGGTGATCCCTCGCTGTGAGCTTCCTTACATCAAACACAAGAACCTCAGACAACAGGCACCAACACAAATTGGACCATAGCTGGGCCACTGTGTGTCCCAGCACCAAGCCAGATACAGAACCAGAATGGGCCCACAAAACCTCATGTAGAGTTATGATTCTCAGGGCCATGCGACCATGGGAACCTAAAGAAATGGAGATCCTGGGTACTTTCCCTTTTAGGGACTCCATCTTTGGGCTCATCGGATGCCCGACATCCAGCTCAGTTGTTTGGTGCCATATCCAGAGCCATATGACCCCTTGCCCAAAGTTATAACCCCTACAGGGTATTAGGTTATAAAGCTGGTTCCACAACAGAGGGAGGGAACAGTCCACCCCACTGAAAGGAGGGGTTGAAGGGGGCCCTAGGCATAAAAGAGATGACCCTGGGCCAGACTTTTGTCACTTCTTGGGAGGTTACGCTGCAACGTGCGGGAGGTGCCAAAATCTTCTATCAGCTCTCTACTCACATCCATGTGGGAGCCCATCATCACTACTCTACCTCTACATTTTAAGGTAACTCTGACTGTTGTCTCTCTGTGTGTAACTCACTATAACCTGTAACCCGCTTCTCAGAACAACATTTGTATTCATTCATATTCCATCATAGCCAAATGTTTGTTATCACTGCCTAGTGTGCTTATTGCATTAAAACCTATATTTAAATTGAGCGATCTCTTTGCTTTAGCCAGGAATCTGTGTGTCCGCGGCCTTGCTGGGCCATATAGTCCCACTAGGTGGGCAAATGGACGGTGCTTTGGGAAAGCGGGCTGCATGATTGGGAGGTCCCTGATCATTAGTTAGATCATGTGTCCCGCTGTTCCCTGACAGAAAGAAAGAAAGGAAGGAAGAAGGGAAAGAAAAAAAGACTTTGCAGGTTAGGATGAGAACTTTGCCATGTGCTGTGCTCCCCCTCCTCAGTTCCTCACCAACAGTGTACATTGTGTGTGCCAACTCAGTTGCCAGTGTCCTCGGTGGTGAAGACCGTCATCTTGGTGTAGGCCCTGCTGTTCTGTGGTGTTTAAGCATGAACAGAGGCTCAGCTCCACTTTCATATCTTAGCTGAGCTAACAGCCCATGTTTCACATTGAACACAGTGTCCCCTGTAGTCACTGGTCATCCTGTGCACCACGCAGTTGCCCAGTTTGCCTGGGACATATCCGAAAGAGCAAAAAAAGGCAGGATCAGGTTCAGGCAAGTGTCAAAACAAGGCTCCTGGTAACTTAGCAGGTCCAGAATTTGGCAAATATTGCCAGTTTCACATGCCGTCATTCACAAATCTATTATTGGTACAGCTATTGCACAGATGTGGCAAAATATGTTAAGTAGACATTAAATAGGGCTCATATTATCCAGAAATCTTTTGACACTGACAGAGAAGTAATATAATACATTTCACCCTGGTTTAAAGCAAATCCAAATATTTTGTTCAGGCTTAGTTCCATTTTAATGCTGCTCATGCGTAGCTAGTTGGGGTAAGGAGCTATTTCTGTTTTGTGTTCCCCAAATTTTGCACATGGAAGAGATGTTTACCTTGTAATATATACTGTATTATATAAATCCTCTCCCTGTGCTGGTTTCTAGGCTGGGCCGAGGCTCTTTTATCCCAGATGCCCCCATAAAAATCTAAAATACTTTGCAGCTCCGCAGAGTTTAGAAAGCGCTTCAGGAGTTTCCATTGAGTTGCCTGGCATTTCTCAGATTCAAAGGAATGTCCTAATAATCTTTCAAGATCACTTAAACATTAAAACATTCTCTTGCTGCAATAACTCTTCCACAGTATTGGCCTCAGTGTTTTTAAGCCCAACCGAGAAAGATCATAAAAAAATAACATTTGTGTTGGAAATAAAATGTTACAATATTTTTAGTGAGGCAAATGGTAGAAAAATGATGCAATATGGTATAATTGCCTTTGTCGTCGGAATGGAAAAGCCTAATGAATTTAAAGAACAATCTGGCATGGGGAAAGGCAGAGAGGAAATAATAAGCCAAGTAAAAGTTGTATCAGCAACAAGGCACTATGGCCATTAGTTAATATGGGGCCTAAACATCTTTCCTTCTATTAATAGTGCACAAAGATGGTGCTGTTAAGCCTGCTGTAAATTTTCTCGAGTTATTCAATGGAGCAAGTGCCCACATGTTGTACTTGCATGTCACTGGACCAACAATGTAACCTGTCTACTGTAGTTGATAAGCAGCAAGGAGCTCACCTGAAGCCTCTCCTCTATTTCCTGCAGCATGCTGTACATGTTATAGCAGATCTCCAAAGCTTCCTTTCCATTCCTCCATGATCACCTGCAAATGTGACCCTTACCCTCAACTCTACCAGATGGTTCTTGGCGGACTTGATCATATTGTGAGGGTGAAGGGACAGAAGCCAATTGTGTGTCCACATTTAGAGGTTGTCAAGAAGAAATGGAATTTAAAGAAGAGGCACATTTTGGGTTCCTGTTACAGCATCTACAGTGAGCTGTTGTCATTGCCTTGACTGTCTCTTTAACTCATCCCTAAATGGTCTTACGTTCACACTTTTGCTCTGTAGAACCATAATGTTATAATATATTGAAAAGCGTTCTGTAAAGAAGATGTAACACATTACTGGTGGAGTTGCAATGTAGTAACGTAAAAGTTACTTCACTTTAGTATAAAGTATCAGGTCCGTATCTCCTACTAGGCAACCATAGGCCTGCACCTAGGGTGGCCACTAGCAGGGGTCGCTGCTGTTACTAAAATAGTAAAAATAAAATTCCAGTTGCCAGTGCTTTAAAGGTTTATAGGGGCTTACCCCACAGACTTCAGATCAGGAGTGCCCTCGGGCATGAGACAACCCAATTACATTCCTCCTGCTGCGGTGCCACAAATCCCTTACCCTCAATGCAGGTATGAGAAACCAGAACAGTGAGTGGACGTGGCCTCAATATATTGTACTGCTTTCTATATCATTGAACACCTCTATACATGGAAGTAGGTATAGGGTACTTTAAAGGGATAGTTCACAAAATTAGACTGAGGGGCATCCTCACAGGAGTGAAATCCCCTGCTGCATACTTACCTCAATCTGGGATACATCCCTGCTTTGTGCACTACCCCGCTATCTTCGCTCTGCACTCATCCTACTGCAAAACATGTCCACTGGGTGTTTGCAGAGAGGAGAAAGCGCTGCTATGAGCTTCCGGAATGAGATAAGTAAACAGCAATGGGGGGGAGGAGGGTTTACAAATTGGAATGCACCATAAGGAAGGCTTTAACCCAGACTTTGAGACTCTAGTGCGAGTTTTGTTCCACTTTAGTATTAATATATATATATATTTATTTTTAGGCATAACTTTTTATATACTTTTTGGCACCATGGTTTAATGCAGTTTATCAGTTTATATATTTATTTCAGAGCTGAGACACAGATGGTATCACCATTTTGGCTGCTGTGTGAGCTGAAACTACAATTAATAGGGGTTTGTTTTGGCCTACTTTTGAGGTATTACGATGTAACACATAAAAAGCAGGATCCTCATTTCAAGGCACACCTGTGATCTCTGAAATCGCCTTACACACGTTGGACCAATAGTTGAGCTGCTTGGGACGTGACCAAAAATATAAAGAAATAAAACCTCACACCTAGCCAGAAGAGTGAGGAAGTGGTTTCCTGGAAATAAAATATTTAATTTATAGCTGTAGGGAGCTACTAGGCCAAAATTCTAGATTCCCTTTTATGGTGGATAATGCTTCTAATTTATACAATGTATGGCTGATACATCAGCCTATTTTAGCACCTTGGATGTTAATTGAACTGGAAGGGGAGTGAGTCACAATTCTGCATGTGTTTCAGATGATGTTACTTGTGAAATAAGTGCCACCGCTCAGCTCCAGTTTCTGCGCAGCACTCAGTCAGCTGGCTGCGAACTGCACTAGAGGAAGCCATAACATTTCTTAGCTGTTCAGTACCGTCCAAATGATTCATCCATATGGTATTAGGTTCAGTGTTTGAAAAGTGGTTGGCATGTATATACAGTGGAAGCAACCATTTTATAGCATACCTGAGTTCCAGAAAGCCCAGATTAATGGCCCCATCCCATACCGTGCTTTTAAACATCCTATTTCACTAAGGATTTGAAGGCAAATGTTGCCCTCTGGCCTTCATAAATAAGGTCCTACATCTTTATTGTCAGGGAACAGCAGGTCAAATGATCCAACTATCAATCAGGGACCTCCGAACACACAGCCCGCTTCCCAAAACCTCGTCCGTTTGCCCTCCTAGCGGGACTACCAGGCCCAAAGCCTATAGACACACAGATTCTTGGCTAAGGCAAAAAGATCAAAAGCTCAAGTTAAATATAGGTTTTAATGCTATAAGAACACTAGGCAGTGATAAACATTTGGCTATGATGGATTATGAATGAATACAAATGTCGTTCCAAATAGTGGTTTACAGGTTACAGTGAGTTACACACACAGATAAAACAGTCAGTTACCTTAAGATCCAGTTGCAGAGTAGTGATGATGATGAGCTCCCACATAGAGGTGGCAAGTTTATTGATGGGCACCTCCAGCATGTGTGCACCGTGACCTCCCCCAGAAGTGACCATCGCCGGCTGAGCATAATCCCCTTTATCCCTCAAACTCTGCCCCTTCACCCTCCCTCCTCCCAGACACAGGTCCTGTATAATTCTTTTGAAGCCACATATGCTATCACACCTCCCTAGCAAAGGAGAATCCTGGCCCCTTCCTGTCTGACCAAGGTGTTAGGAAATCCGCAGGGGGGCTTTCATCCTCAAACCCCATGCCCATATATGGACTTCCTTTTCCTGCTAGCCTTGTAAGGGTGACATTTGCTAAGAACAGAGACTCTTAAAGTGGGAAGCTGGGCATCAGCGATAAAATGAAATGTAATATTTGCTCTATTCCTCACATTTATATTTACAGATAAAGATGTAGGGCCTTATTTATGATGTGCATCATTTTTGTGGCTTTAGCACCAGCTTCAGAGTACCGGCATTCCCTTATAACTAAATAGTTTTGATTGCCTCTGTCAGCGCCTCTTGGACTCACTAGCCGATTAGCCCCGCGCCAGTGAGCGCAACTTTGTACCTCCATTTTTCCGGCGCTCCCCAGCATATTTATGTATATTTTCCTCCTTGAAATCTTTGGCACTGTATTTTTTTTTGGTGCTGGTCAACATTTCTTCATTACAGTTACAAGAAATCACTACTGGGGACAAACTTTACAGTGCGTTTTGACTGTGTTTTAGTTGTTGGTGTCCAAATTACACATTGTTAAGCAAAGGAAGCCGTTACTATCAATTTTAATATTCCCATTTCTGCCCACCTAGGTCCTGCATTTCAATTAATGACAAGAAAGTCAAAGTTCAAATTCTGTACAAATAAATGTGTTTAATATTAATCCTAAGCCTAAAACACTTCAATCCAGTTCTGCCCATTGTGCTCTACGGGATCTTGAGCTACTGTAGAAGGTTTCATCTGGCGCAGTGCCCAGCGCTGCATCCTTTTCAGCGCTAGTGTTAAATAAGACGCTAGGCAGTTGCTGCATCGCATTAGCATTTTTTTAGTTGTTGAATTGTATGCTGAGTGCCGCGGAGGCTGTGTGGCGTTGACGCTTCTTAAAGTAAGTATTACCGTAATAGGCAATAGTTCGGGTCACCGGACATTTTTTGGTAATATTTCTGGCATTTTTAGCTAGATACATTTTTTATCTATCGAAGAATAGTCACTGTATTTTTTCACTTTTAAGTGTTTTACTAAAGGCGGCTTTTAAATGCATCCCATGTCACATTGAAACTGGCTGCAGGTTTATTTTTTTATATGTTTTGGTTATATTTCTGGCATTTTTCGTTAGATACAAATTGTAAATGTTTGTCCGAATTTTTTTTTGTGTCACTTTCCCTTGTTTTATTGAATGCCACTTAACCGCCATTCATTAAAGCAGGGAAAGTGACAGCGGGGATCTTTAAAAGATGGGGGCCCCCCTCCAAAGGCTACCAGCCTGGGCACCAAGCATAAGGGCTTGTAACCCAGGGCTCAAAGGCTGTGCTATGGCAGCCCCTGTCCCTGCAAGTTACAACCCTTTATGTCCTTTGGTTTGGGCTCGGTGCCTCTCCACGGGGGCCTTGGGCACCCCTGGAAGAACGCCATGCCCACAACAATGGGCACAGGGGCTCTACCGCACCCCCATTTGCAGCTTCGGGGTAATGTGTCATTTTACCAGTATGCCAGAAGCCAGCTCCTGACTATAGTAATCTGATATAGGAGTCCCCTGGACCCCTCACCAGTTCACTCCAAGTGAAAAAAAAATAAGACACCACACAAAAATATTTTTATAGTTCTAAATTTAACTTATACTCACCCATCCCCTTCTTCCATTTCTGTCCCCGTCAGGCGCTGTCTTCCTGGGATCTGATGGGTCTTCTTTGTCCCACGTCCTCTTCCTTCTTCGGGGCTCTTCAGAGCCCCCTCCAGCATGTAGATGTGGCAGTGCCAGCCATCAGAACCTGACAGCTGCGCCGCCATTTGGATGAAGGGAGAACATAGGTTCCCCCTTCTTTCATACTTGCTACCCAGTGAGGGACTGAAGTGAGGGCTGGGTGAGTCAGCTTTAATACATGAAGGTGTGGCTTCCATGGAATCTCCCTAATGTGATTGCTGATGACACAAAAGGGAAGGGGCCTAGAGGGTTTTTTTTTCCTGTGTCACCCCTCTAGGGCCCCATTTGTCATATCATAAGTGACATCAGGGAGTTTCCTGAGAGGTCCCTCCTCTTAATATAAAAGCCGCTCCCCAGCGGCTCATCGTGGAGTCCCCCCGGCCTGGAGCCAGTATGAATGGAGGGGAACCTGTGTCCTTAGAAACACCCACAGGTACATTTAAAAGATTAAAAGAGCCTGCGTGGGAGCGCGAAGGGGGAAGGTAAGAATAAGTTAATTAAAATCAATAAAGGGGTTCCATGGACCTCTATACCAGTTCATACTCGATTACCTGCACTACTAATGGCCAGGGTGGTGCAGATGAGCCTGGCGGCTCATAGAATGGACCGGCGCTTGGCACCAAACCTGTGCTTTAGGGCGGGGGTCCCCAACCCTGTCCTCAAGGCCCACCACCAGGCCAGGTTTTTCAGATGTCCCCACAGATGCACAGGTGGAGTAATTAGTGCAGCAGCAGAGCTACAGAGCTGGCTATGGGGTGATCCACAAAACATGAGCTGTTGGTGGGTCTTGAGCACAGGGTTGGGGACCACTGCTATAGGGTATAAAGGCTTGTAATGGCCAAAGCCAGGGGCCGGCTGGGCGGCCCTTGAGCCCTGGAATTACAAGCCCCTATGCTTGGTTTGCCGGGTTGGTAATGTTTAGTGGGGGGGGAACCCACAAATTTTTCTTACATTTTTGGCAGGAAAATTATTTCAAATTTAACTCCACCCCAACCTCTTTTAAAAATGCGTTGGACCCCCCTCTAAGCATTAACAACCCGGCAAACCAAGCATAGGGGGCTTGTAATTCTAGGGCTCAGTGGGCTCATGAACACCCAAAGATAAAAGACTTGAAAAGGTCTGTCAGCTTGGCGCAAGACACTCTGAGGAAAAGACTGGTGGCAAGAAGGGTGAGAGTGGCCACTTCCTGGTATGGGTAGACAAGGCTGGCGATAGAGAGCCCTTGAGCTACAGCCCATCTTTGCTTGGGCACTCTCATTGATGCAGCTGTTATACTGCAGGAAGGCTTAGTGGTACTATGCCTTTGCCTGCGGACACACAGCTACCCTGCTGACTGCTGTGTGAATAGGGTAAGTGTGTCGGGAAGGTCCTGAAAATTACACCTTAACTGGTCAGGACCCCGCTGCTATAAGACCAACAGAAGCGGCAGTAGGAACCAGCGGCTACATGCAACCACACTGAAGAGTATCAGAGGCCCCCTATAACCCACTACTTAACAAGCCGGCTAATTATACAAACCCAAAGCCCTATTTTGCACATACTATGAGATTTACCAGTGGCAATCATTTATTTGGGCTCTGGGACATTGCAATATTTTTTATCTACAGTCTAACCCTAGATAAGGTGCCCAACGAAAAATAGCCAGCCTCTAATTTGTGACTGTGCTAGTAAAGGTACTTCCTAGGTTAGGGACTTTTTCAGGTGTTTTTTTCATCAATAGCTCTATTTTTATATGTGTGATGTGCAATATTTGTGAGATTTATGTATCTAATGTGGGGGTTTTGAATACATGGAATCATTTGCATTGAAGGCATGTGGCTTTGACCAATTTAACCATTTCCTCTCTTGTTTAAAAAATTGTATGCTAGAGGTTCTGTTCAGCCCCAATGAAAGTATTGGGATTAAAGCAAAAATTGTAAACTCATGAATATATAGGGTATATGCATGTTTTCTTTTATTATTGTTGGTTTAAAGATATACCAACCCCCAATCAACAATATGAATGATGCAAAAACTCACAGGATTACAATTTCAATATTTCAAGTGCCAGTGCCAAACAAAACTCATGCCACAAAGTCAAATATTAATCCATAAGTACAAATACCAGATTGTAATATAAATATATAATATATAAAAAAATAAACCTGCAGACAGTTACATGCAGCATGAACTAATTAAACATGGGGAAAACGCTTTCTTTTATTTTTAATGTATTTAATTGATTTTTCTGAGAACTTTTTCTACTCAATTTCTTGCAGGGGAATCTCCCAGGTGCTTCCCCCTAATTTGCCCTTTGACTCCCCTATAAAAATAATATTTTTTTTATTTATTTATGTATCTTTTAATTTTTTTGGTTTTCCGTTATTATTTTTAGTACTTTCCCTACCTCATTTTGTGCAGGGCAATTGCCCTGGTCCCCCCCCCCCCCATTTGCAGCATTCTAGTCCTAGTTACCCCCATTTTACAGCCAGTTTTCCCAAATTTAGGTCCCCATTGACTTCAAAGGGGTTTGGGGACCAGAAACAAGCGTTTGCTGCAAGTCCATCCAAACGCGTGGAACACGAATTTCATCGGGTTCGGCCATCCCTAGTGCTCACCCCATGGAAAATTCAGCAGAAGGAAATCCTAACTTATAATACTTGGGTTGTGGTGGTTAAACTAGCCATTTGGTCCTCTTTAACCCTTTAAACACCAAGCACGTGAGACCTGACCTAACCCCTTGATCAATCCATCTGGTTCTTCTCTACACCCGATGGGGCACCTGATCCCCTCCAGGGATCTTTCAGGAGAGGGTCTGGAAGAGCCCACCTTGCTGCCGCCACAGACACCTGTATAAAACAAATGAGATTTACTCATTTGCTGGGTCTCCTCTTCACCCGAGTGGCCTCCAATCCCCCCTGGGCTCTTCTGCTATGGAGAGGACCCAGAACAAGCCTCTCCCTTACTTCTTAGCCCTGCTTTTTGTGGGCGGGGGGATGACATCATCTCACACCTGCCTGAAGATCCTCAGTAGTGACAGGGTGATTGTCAAAGAGGGTTGGAGGGGCAGGGGATTCTAATCACCCTGCCTTCCTCCACCGATCACCCGGGCTGAGGTCGATGAGGATCGGAGGTGAATGTAAAACTATATCTATATATATGTTCCATTTTTCCTCTGTGTTCTTTTTTGCTGTTAACCCTTTGTGAACTAGTAAGGGATCCATGAAACCCCCATACCATTCACAAGGCCCGGGGTCTGGCAAGTCACCTGCATCTGTCTCTCCAAAGCCCAGGGGGGGGGGGGGCTGTGAAGGCTATGCAGGCTTGTAGCTTTCAGGGCCAGGGCCACCAAAGCTGGCCCTCATGCCCTGGTCTACAAGAACTGCATAACTGGTACCCAGGCTGATTATGTTAGGTGGGGGCCCCGCATCATTTATTCCCTCTATAAAGGATCCACCCATCTCATCTACGGGAATTTTTTATTATTTACTTTTGATGTATGTTATCTATAACTGTACATAGTATGATGCTTGGTTTTCACTGTTAACTGTAATAATAGACGGCTGCATTGCTAAAAAGTGCAATATATGTTTTTCTAAAGTAAATTCTAATTACTGGTTTGTTTATGATCTAAAGGAGTTTGAGGAGGTTTGGATGAGTAGGTGGTAGGAGTGAGGCAATAAAGTAGCAGATAAGTGTTTAATAGGGATTACCCCCCTCCCCCCCAACCTCAGCCTGAAATAAATAATTAACAGAAAGTGTAACATTTTAAGGCTTACCCAATGGTGAAAACATGATTTTGCTGTGTTCTAAAGCTTTTAAAGTCACACAGACTCCCCATGTACCTGTAGTTATTTGGAATCACATTTACATTTTATGTTCTCTTCTTCTTAAGAGCAGATAGAAAGGTAGAAATATTTAGAGAAGCTGAAGCGTCTCTATACTGACTTACTAGAATGATCCTGTCAGTTTAGCCCAGTCAATCAGCAAAGTGCTTATGGTTCTGCTGTCTGTGTATATTATATGAAACATTATACAGAGGTTTAAGCTGGGTACCGGTAATGAGAATAATGTTGTCTAACTGGATTGTTTATGCAGCTCTGGATTAAAGTGGACCTACGTGGCTAATTTCCAGGCATTAATGGTGCTCCCCTGGCATGTCCTATCATCTTTGCTGGAGTAAATTCTGATGAGCCAGAAACGTTTGGCACGGTGGTTTGCCAACCACTGCACATTGTCAGCAGTGTGTGTCAATGCTACTTCATTGCTGACACTGTTAGCCAGACAAGAGTCCTGTATGTGCTCCAACTTTTAAAGACATTGTCCTGGCACATCCCATACATATGTAAATGTTCTTATTTTTCCATTTTTTAAAAAAAGCTATTTTGCCATAGTATCTATAAGATAAACTGTCACCTCATGTTGTGCTGTTCTCTTTGATGGCTGAGTGATGCAAGAACAATTTGTGCTTTTCATTGGAGGGTACTAACATCATTTGACAGCTAGAGAGATCCCTGACTCTCTGAAGGGGAGGGGGAGACATTTCAGGGGAGCCGGAATGGCAGGAGGGCGCTGTTTGATGTTGGATGAAGATGAGGAAAGTATAGTGGAAAATATTACTATGTGGTGTTTTTGTCTACCTTGAACTAGTAAGAGATCCAGGGAACCCCTTCACTAGTACAAAGGGTAGGGTGGTGGCCAGTTACTGGGTATTTACCCGGAGGGGGGGGGCGAGCACCAGACCTGGTTTCCTGGCACAAATGGAGACCAGTCGTTAGGCCTCTGTGCCACGGGGAACCCAGGCACTAAACCTGGTGTGTCAGTTGGCAGCCTCAGGAGAGGGGCAGCACCTCATTTTTTTAAAAATTGTGTGCGCAGGGTCACTTCTCTCTTAATGTAGATTTTGGTGTACAGTTGCAAATAGTACCAGATTGACAGTAGTGAAAACTGCTTCCATAAAACACACATTTACTAACATAAGAAAAAAAAATAATCAGCTCAGCACCCTGAGGACATACTTTTGGCACAAACTACTGCAACCTAGGCATGTGTAACCTATGGTTACTTGAGACATGAGCCCAGAGTCCTGTGGCCAAGTGATGTCTCAAGGTCTTTTTAGCCAAAAGTATATTTCTTCATAATTGTGATACTCCGCTAATGTGTGCTCATGCCAAAAATTCTAAAAATCTAAACAAAGTAAATGTTACATAGTTTTTGTGGTGCTCATTAGCAAATACTGAAGGAGGAAAGTGGGGGAAAGTATCAGGGGACATAATGGTGGTTTAAACTCGGAAGCATGAACATCTGACATACGCATGCAATTTTTTCTGTGTTAATTGCGCCATCAGGTACCAGTGTAAACAAATTCTGTGTGAATTAGGGATTGATAAAAAAACACGTTGGACATTTTCTTAATAGTATTTTAAAGCTGAAGGTAGTTATTGGATGTTGAGTTCTTATTTATCATTAAAAGAGCACTACGTTGCTCCAGGCACCTTGACCCTGCCGCCAAACATGGCGTCACCCAACATGGGTGTTTCCGTGCACTGGGTGTGACCACCACAATGATGATATCGGCATCACTGACGCTGATATGCGAAATAGCTAACGGAAGAAAAAAGTGACATACTTTGCAAATCAGGCCCTAATTGTATTCATTTAATTTTACTTTGATAACATTTTCCTGTTTGTGACTAGTGATGGGCTAACCCAAACCGCAAAATTCGGGTTCCTACCGAATTTTGAAAGTCCGGGTCCCTGGAATCAAACATGGACTTCTGCCAGAAGTTAGGCATTCGTCCCAAACACATAAAAGCGTATGGATGGGCTTGTAATTTTTTTGGCATTCTTGGTTAGATACACTTTTTATTTAACAAAGAATAGCCAGAATTTTTATTTTTTGCAAGTGTTTTACTAAATGCGTCTTTTAAATGCATCCCATTTCACATTAAATTTTTGGTAATTTTATGGGCATTTTTGGTTAGATACAATTTTTTAACCAACAATAGGCTGATTATTTATTTTTTTATTATATTTTTTCAGTTTTAAGTGTTTTACTAAATGTGACTTTTAAATGCATCCCATTTCACATTGAAACATTTTTTTATATTTTTGGTAATTTTTTGGCATTTTTGGTTAGATGTAATTTTTATCTAACCAACAATATGCTGATTTTTTAAATCATTTTTTTTTAGTTTTAAGTGTTTTACTAAATGCCGCTTTTAAAGGCATCTCATTTCACATTGAAACTGTTGTTTTATATTTTTTAGTAATTCTTTTGCCATTTTTTATTAGATACAATTGTTATTATTTTTTATTTTTCTAATTCTATTTTTTCACTTTTAAATGTTTTACTAAATGTGGCTTTAAAATGCATTCTATTTTATATTGAAATTGCCTGCAGGTTAATTTTTGTATATTCTTTGGTATATTTTTTAGCATTTTTGATTAGATAAAATTTTTTTCCTTTTGTCCTTCAGGACGATCCATGGAGAGAGCAGTTCTACCCGCTGGGAAGGAACACAAACTGAACAAACAGAGGTTAAAATCCCACTCCTCCTTTCTCTCCGCCTCAGTTCTTTGTGTTTCCTCCCTAAGAAACCACTGGACAGATAGGCTGCAGCCAATTTTTTTGTTTTAATTTTTTATTTTCAGCTCCAGGAGCCCTGTAGAAGCCTGCTGTGCTCTGGACCACTTTATCTTCAGGAGTAGTTCACCTAAGGTCAGGAGGGCAGTCCCTCATAGTCAGACAGTGCACATGTTGTGCGCTGTCCCCTTTAAATCACAGCTGCTAATGCATTTGCCTGGGAGAACCTGGGCTGGCTCACCAGAGGCTATGGCCAGCGGGGGCTGCAGTCCTTCTCTCTTTCTTCACCTGGGATGAAAGCCGAGGAAGGGGGGCGGCGCTCTGATGTCACTTCCGCAGCCTTCACACGTGGGGTGACCCGGAAGTGTAAGCAGCATCAGTTCTACAGCCACTACACAGGCTGGAAATGATTCTGGATAGAGAAAGGTGGTGGCAGTGACACAGCAGCGCAGTGGTGACTCACCGGCATCCCAGAAGCCCACAGCAGTATGAAGCCTCCGCTCTCAGTCCACTAGAGGTCAGAGATCCCATCAGGGCAGAACCAGGTTCTGAAAAAGGGCAGCACCTTTTCCAAAGTGGGGCTTAACCGTCAAAGGGTTACTGGAACCTCCATTTGAGCCATTGGAGGAAGTACCAGAAAAATTGGATGTCTTTCAAATTTTGTTTTCTGTTGGCCATCACATCAGCCAGACGGGTAAGTGAGCTGCAAGCTCTACTGATGAAGGATCCCTACTGCACAATTCTTTCAGATAAAGGCCATACCTAGACCTAATCCTTTATTTGTGCCAAAGATTGCTACATCTTTCAGTAGGTCCCAAGACATAGTGCTCCTAACATTACCTGCTATGGCAGGAACAGAAGAAGATCTTATACTATTGGATGTGAGAAGAGCTCTAATCATTTATTTAGAAAGATCTAGAAAATGGCAAATAACAAGAAGCAAGAGTTGAGTTTCTCCTCAACGGGGCTCACACATTCAACAAGAGCTATGTCAGCTTCCCGGGCAGAGAGGACAGGTTCCTCTATAGAAGAGATCTGTAAAACAGCAAGTGGTCTTTAATCCACACGTTCCTTAAGCACTATAGACTAGACCTCTTTTCTGCAAAACATCAGTCCTTTGGTAGAAGGGTCTTACAAGCAGCTTTCCACCCCTAAGGTATATTTACTTACTAATCCTCTCTGTGGGTCGTCCTGAAGGATGAAGGGAGAAAATCCTGTTCGACTTAACGGTAACGTTATACTACGAGTCCTTCAAGATGACCCCTTAGTTCCCTACCATTTGCTTTGTTATACCTTATGCTACTTGATTAAGACTGAGGAGGAGAAGAAGGGGTGGGGTTTTAAACTATGTTTAGTTTGTGTTTCTTCCAGGGGGGTGGAACTGCTCTCTATGTGGGTTGTCCTGAAGGACTCGTAGAAAAAATGTTACCTGTAACTGGGATTTTTTTAAATTGTATGTTTTCATTTTTAAGTGTTTTACTAAATGCAGCTTTTAAATGCATCTCATTTCACATTCAATTTTTGGGGCATTTTTGGCTAGATTAAAATTTGTATCTAATGAAAAAATGTTTCCCCAGATGTTTTTTTCACTTTCCCCTGTTTTATTGAATGCCATATAACCATATACATTAAAAAAATGTGGGGACCTCACCCCAAAGGCTACCAGCCTGGGGAACAAGCATAAGGGCTTGTAACCCAGGGATTAAAGGCCACGCTATTGGCGGCCCCTTTCCCTGCAAGTTACAAGCTTTTATGCCCTTTGATATGGCCTCAGGGCTCTTCCAGGGGTGCCTTGGGCATTACCACCGCGGAGCACCAAGCATAGGGGCTTGGAATTCCAGGGCTCATTCTATGTTCCCCCTTAATCCAAATGGTAGAGCAGCCATCAGCTGAAGGGGACCCCGAAAAGCCCCAAACAAGGAAAAGGAGACAGCGTTGAACAAAGAAGCGCCTAGCAGGAACCCAAGATGGAAGATGGGGATGGGTAATTATAAGTTAAATTAAGGACAATCAAAAAATTGGTGTGGGCACGAGATTCTTCCAGGGTTCCCAAGGCAGCTCTGGGCCCATACCAAGGGGCAATAGGGTTTGTAACTTGCAGGGACAAGGGCCACCAATAGTGCGGCCTCTGAGCCCTGGGTTACAAGCCCTTATGCTTAATGCCTGGGTTGGTAGCCTTTAGAGGGGACCCCATTTTTTTTTTTAAATGTAAGAAACATTAGGAATAAAAAAATAAGAAAATATAAGTAGCATTCAATAAAACAAGGAAAAGAGAAAAAAATTTAGAGAACCTTTTTTTTGTTAGATACAAATTGAAAAATAAAAAATAAACCCACAGACAGTTTAATGTGAAATGGAATGCCCTTAAAAGCCGCATACATAAAAATTGTATGTAACCAAAAATGCTAAAAAAATAGACCTGCTGGCTATTTCAATCTAAAAGGGGATGCATTTAAAAGCCACATTTAGTAAAACACTCAAAACTGAAAACAGACAATCAAAAAATAAAAAGTCAGCCTATTGCTGGTTTGATAAAAATTGTATCTAACCAAAATCCAATCCTTTTTTTTTATTCAATCCTCTTTTTTGCTTTCTGTAATTATTTTGAGTACTTTCCCTACTCCATTTTGTGCAGTACACTCTCCCTAGTGTTGATTTGTCCTCTTATACCTGCAAAAAAATGTATTTATGTATTTATTTAGTTTTTTAGTTTTCTGTTATTCTTTTGAGTACTTTTCCCAGGCCATTTTGTGCAGTACAATGACCCTGGTGTTTCCTTAGATTTGCAGCCCTCTAGCCCTTGCTACCCCCGTTTTACATCAACTTTTGCCTCCCCCCCCCCCCCAAATTTGGGTCTCCATCGATTCAATGGGCTCGGGTTCGGGTTTCGGATTGGGGTTGAACCGAACTCTGCAAACCCCCCTTTAGCATGTTCACCCCTCCATATTTGTGACCTTAGTTGGGGATATTTCACTCACATTCTGAACATCCCTCTGGTGAATGTATTTCTGAATCACCTGTTTTCTGAATCTCCTGTTTGTTCACTGTAGACAGGAAGGGAGGTGAAATCACTATAATGGAACCACAGACCTCAAGAAAAAAAAACTTTACAGGGCCTCTTTTCCTTTTCCACTGTATTCAAAAACTGTAAAGCATGCTGGTAATTGTGGTTACGATGGATATTTTAGACATTACTCACAAATCTTTATCGGCAATACCATGGTTCAGGATTTGCTTTATTATACATTTTAGTGCTGAAACACCTGGGGATTGTTTTTCAGCCTGTTGTTCCCTTGAGCGATCCTTAAGCCCCTCTGCGTGTTTTTCTAATATGTGCTTTAGATTCTTGCAACACAGCAGCCATATCAAAGGCTTTTACAGCTGGGCACAATTGATGCTTTTATTTCACAATTCCGCTGGAATAAAAGTAAGAATTAGGAAACACCATGAGCTAAACAGAAGTTAGACCCAATAACGGTGATGTCACTTCTCTCTTTGATAAGAGACCTCTCTATTACCAATGACGCATTGCGGCAACAAATGCTTTAATGCCTCTCTCAGTGGATTACATGAACACTTTACAAATCTGACACTTTGGGATCAGTCTGTGTACAGGGGCTTGTATTGCATGTTGAGGAGCTTTAGGTAATGGTCTTGGAAGTAACCCTGAATAGTCTGACCCCATGTCAGATTGATTCCCTTTTGTTTTTGAGCTGCATGAGCTACTTAGTTCCACCCTCTTCTTGAAGATATTTTGTGTCCTATTCATATAAGTAACTGACCATTTTTTTTTGGGGGGGGGGCTCAAAATGGGGCAGCTTAAACCAGTTTCCATTGGTGGTCATGGTGAAGGTGTGGTTTTGGGGTGTAGCTTAGAGTGAACACATATCCACAGTATTCTATGCTACTCATGTTTGTAAGTAGGTGTAGCCCTGCCCCCCCCCCCCCCACCGCATGTATCTTTGGCCCATAAGAGTCAGAGCTGTAAACCAACCAGCCATCCTGCATTCTGTGGCACAGTCTTCCCCATAATGTCAGCAAAGTGGGACATTTAGAATTTTTAATGCAATAAAATGCCTCAAAGTGGGACTGCCCCACCAAAGGTGGAACATCTGCTCAGTTTATCATATGACCACAATGGTCACCTGATACTTCAGTTCTTGTGAAGCTACACTAGTAGTACCCTGTTTCCCCGAAAATAAGACACTGTCTTATATTAATTTTTCCCCGGAAATATGGCACTTGGCCTTATTTTCGGGGGATGTCTTGACAGAAGACAGGCAGCGTGCATCTCCTCCACCTCCCTGGAGCTCCCCCCTTACGTGCCCCGTCATTACGCCCCCTAGTGGTTACAATACAATTTTCGGGGGATGACTTATATAACGATATCCTCCGAAAGCAGGCACTAGGCCTTATTTTCGGAGGATGTCTTATTTTCGGGGAAACAGGGTATGTTGCCAAACCAAACAAGGTTAAAGCCTCTAGATTTTATTGGTAGGGTAAATGGCAGCTGTATTCCAATCTGAATGGCTGTTTTGGGTGTTTACCATAGTTTTAGGTGATTGACACTCAATAAACTTAAAATTTTTTATTAGTTATATGTGGTGGTCCAGCCTTACTTTTCAAATTTGTTCAGGTTTTTTTGTTCTATGTTTTGAAGATTTTCATGCCCCCTCGTTATTATTTGCTGTGTGACACCTTTTTATAGCATAGTGATTGACAACTCACACACACCACCCAGGTGGAACTTGATATAGCTGAAAAATGTAAAGTGGTACTCGATACAAAAAAAGTTGGGAAATACGGGTTTAAAACTTTCATGTTAAACTATACTGTTGTGACCACCCGATAAATAAAAATTCTGATTTTAATATAACCTCATTATTTTCTTGGCAAAAAAAGGGACCTCCGCCCAATATCTCCTCCTAGATACATTTAATTTGGGTTAATGTGAAAAGAGAAGAAGCAATGTGTTACAACACCAAAGTTAAGCTCAGTTTAATAGATACACCAATAAGGAAGAATCAAGACTCAAAATTCAAAATAAAAGTGGAGCTAATGAGATGCATAAACGAGTGTGCCATAGCAAAGTATTGTATGTCCTAGTAAAGCACAGTATTGTTGGAACTGCAGGTTCAGACATTTAGTGCTTTGGGTTGGCTGGGGAGACAGTGGGACAAAGCTGCCATCTGTGGAGTTTTAATTAAAGGCCTTTACATTAGAACCTGCTCTAAATGTGACAATATCTCAGTTCCACATAGCTCAGGTGTGCCTGAAAAAACTGCCTCCATCCACCAAACTAAAAAAAACAACACAGGCCAAGTGTAGATGTAAGTGCCCTGCCTCTCTACCACAGCACATGATAATTCTGTTGGGTACAAGGTTCTAAATCTTTCATAGATTACCTGATAAGTTGGTGCATAACAGAGTAGCTACCTCACTGTGATCTTTTGAAATGAATTGAGTCTGCATCCAGATTGAGATGTCTGTATACTGCCAATTCTTGGCTTTACTTTTTCTTTAAGACTACTGCTAAAGAGTTATAAACTGGATGGCCTTGCATGATCTTACGTGCTCCTCAGTCCTGCGGCGTCCTCGGTCGGCCAGGCGGCGTGTTGAACTCGCTGTCACTCAGCATCCTTCTCCTCCCACAGCCCCGGCCCCTCTCTACGTGCTTGTGCGCACTAGAAAATGTAGTTTATACTGCAGACAGCACACTCGCCAGAGGCTAATTTAAATGGGCCAATGAGCCCTATTGTTATTTTAGGCCAAGGTGCCCTTGATTCTTGTGGACTAATCAGCCCATAGGTTGTAGCGGGTCCAATGAGCCCAAGTCTCCCCTGGCCAATCCCGTCCACCTCAGTCCTATAAAAGTATTTTCATGTCCCTCAGTCACTGCCTGTGATAGCCTGCTGCTGGGTGTTATAGTGCCTCTATTAGTAGATTGTTATCTGTTGCCGACCCTGCTTTGCCTGACTATTCCCTTGACCTCTGCCTGGCTGCTTGACCTTGAACCCATCTCATTCTATGCACTGCAAACTCTTTGACCACCCGGCTTGACCCTTCTCATGCTACTCCCCTTGGTGCCTCATATCGCGAGGACTGTCTATCCATGTACGACTCCGGCCAGCCCGACATCGCCCAGTCTAGTCCCTCGTTCATCCACTTTCACCCTGTAAGTCTGCATCCTTTGTGCTATATATGTCCTGGGGGGCAACTGTGTCTGTTAAGGCGTGTCTAGCATCCTAGCGAGTGGGGGCTTGTCTATAGGCTGAAGAAGCAGTGGAGATTGGGGGTTGCAGACTCACAAGGTAGGTGTCCCACGGGGCTTGTCAGGGAGTAAGTGAATCTTATGACTGATTCAGACCGAAAACAAATCTCAAAAGATTCCATCATCTCTATTAGGGAAGCCAGGGGAAGAATATACAAGAATATAACATTAATCTGCCATGCTTGGCAGCCTGCACTCTATTTTGAATCTTCCCAATGCAATTATTATAATAAGTGTTCACATGTATTTTTGTGATTATTTTTTTATGACTTCTTAAATTGTAACATTTTACCATTTCCGAAATGTTTTAATATCTGTTGTGTTTTGCCAAAAGCTTTGGTGGGCGATCGGAAATGATTTTGTTGTGCAAAGCGAAATTAAATCGATTTGTCCAAAACTGCATTTTATTAGCGCTTTGGGTACTATGCTGATGTACAATTGACATGAAAATTGTTTTCAGGTTGGAACATTTTTGTGCTTTTCTTGTCACCTTGGCTCAGATAATGGAACGTTTTTTTGTTCGATGTGAACAAGCTTCATGTGAATAAAATGGTGTGAAATTCATAGCGATCTCAAGGACTAGTCTGTGCGATCATTTAGGTGTGATAAGCTTATGTAAGCAAGATGTATTAACAAGCTTACTATCAGATCTCAGCTCAACAACTGACATCTGGAAATGCTTGGTCAGAGGGTAGACACCAGTCCTCCAACATGTGTGGTCAAATTTTGGTCTTCTGAAGCATAAAACAGCTACATCTACAGCTATGTATTGCATGACACACAATTAGCAAATTGGCAGCAGAGGGCCAGAAAACTAGAAGCAGATGTCCTCTTGTGGACTGTTTGGCATCTACCCCCACCTTTATTCCAGGTCCTGTATCAACCACTGTTTATATGGAAGGAGGGTTATGCTTAGTCAATCACCACAGTATTAAGGTTGTCATCCATAAGAGGTTATTTATACAATATTGATTTCCAGCAGTTCCTTTTGCCACAGCTTCCATGTGGATAATGCACAAGCATTTGTATCATCAAACCATAGGCCTTTGACAATAGCCTAGCGGCTAGGATAATCTGTGAATATAGTATGTACCAGCACAGTGGCATAGATGCAACAGAGATGGGGGTGGGCTACTACAGGGCAGTAAGGGGGATGGTGCAAGCAGCCCCCCTCTGCCTTTCAGTTCATGTGGCAATCTCCTTAAACCACAAAATGGGTGTTGTGACATCCCTGTTGCCGGTGCCCCCACGCATTACCTACCTATAGCCCAGCTCACATAAAATCTAGCTCCATGATTGGCTGCCAGTAGTCATGTGGTCTGTATTCTGTGCATGAATCGAGGGGGAGCTGGTATAAATGTGCAAGGGGTGGGGGCACCAGCAATCTCAACAGTGAACAACAAAAATGTAAACTGAAGAAGAGGACCCTCTTAAGCCAAGGTCGTGGGCCACCCCACACTGTTGTTGCAGGTTGCAGACATTATTTGTAGCTTGATGCGTGTAGGCCACCAGTTCCAGGCTAACTAGACTAGAACTAGTCAGCCACCCAGGCACTACATTACTGCCTTATTGAGAAGCATTTAGGTGGCTGGGAGTAAATTATGACACTGTCAGAGACGCTCTCTATACAAGCATTTACTACCAGGGCTGCTCACTCAAGTTAATAAACACAATATGTGGAGGAGTAGAGGAGATGACCACTATCTGCTGGGCCACCAATGGTGTCTGTAACGGAAAATAAACAGCACTGTAGAGTTGCAACTGCCAAGGTCAGCGTGGTGGCTCACAATTTTGCCACAGGACAATGTGAAAACTATGTACACCCTGGTGGAATGGGAAATTGCAGCTCATAGTTAAAGACATGTCAGGTTTTATAGACTATTATGCTGAAACAGAGAGGGTTCATGCTCCCAAAATGTGGCAGTACACGGTTCACTATAATACTGAGAACTAGAAAAAAGAAATGCGTGCTGCCACGTTTGGACAACGGTTTGGAGATTACCCTTGTATGCTATAGCAGTGATATTGTCTTCCATCCCAGACCATTAGTCCCATTAGTTACCACCAAACCACCAGATAGCTTTCTCCTGCAGTTCATCAAGCCCACTTTTCTCTATCACATTGCCATTATTTTCTTTAGCTTTTGAGTCCAGTAATTGCTGCATTGTGATCTCTTAAAGGTTGTGTAGCCATATAAACGTTTATGCAGTGTATAAAAGACATTTACAGTGTTGTCAAGGCTTCCAGAATAAGTCTGAATGTCAACAAAGAGCTTTACACTCCAGGGCAGACATTTTTTTTTTCGCTTTGGCCTTCCACTGCAGTTTGAAGACTTGAATCAGAAGCAGACAAACTTTTTTTTCTATTTTGGTGAGAGCGAAGAAGATGATATGTGTGCCTGGAAAATAAAAAAGGATTTGATAAAAACAGTAAAACATTTTAAAGGTTGAATGTCTGGCAAGAACTGCCATCATGATAAATAGTTTCATTCTTAGAGCTTTATACATTTGAGATCCAAACAGTGAGCTGCTCAGAAGATGATGGGATTGCTGTTATTAGAACAGAGGGGGAGTAGGGAAAATGACAGGTATATCTGATGGGTCCAGCTAGATCCATCCAACTAGACGGTAATGTTGTTTCTTGGCCATACATGTTGAGCCATTCATAAGATGATATATATCAGGGGAATGGCCAGACTGCTTCTGAAAACCATTCACCAAGCTAAAGGCGTTCTCTGGATAAAAGTCTAAAAAAAAGTCACTTCTTGTGAGTTTGCTATTAAAAAAAAAAAGCAAAACACATAATACTGAGAGGACAAGAACGGGTGCTCCACTTGCTCCTATGGCCAAATAATCTGGAGGGGAATCAGGAAAACACCTTGCTTATTAGCATCCAGGTACCTGTGTTTTGTGATTTTATGCCCCAATGCTGAAATATTTGTGGGCTTTAATTCCTAGCTAGAGATGAGCGAGTAGTATTCGACCGAGCCGGTATTCGATCGAATACTACGCTGTTCGTCATACTCGATTTCGATCGAGTACAGCGGCGATGGCGCACTCACAATTCGTTTCCCCTCCCACCTTCCCTGGCGCGTTTTTTACACCAATCACCATGCAGGGGGGGTGGGACAGGTCCTGGGAGGACGCTGGCATCGCGAAAACGGCGTCTACACGCATTGGCTGGAAAAACCATGTGACCTCGAATATACAAAACTCAGCACTTCCTCTTCGTCAGCATTAGCAGCTTGAACTTAGTGAGGGACAGACGCTCACAGCAGGGAAAGACAGGCTGTCGCTGGCAGGGCCCAAGAAGCTCGGAATATCGCATTTACCACCATCTATACCAGCTACCAGAAGACAAGAGAGTCATTAAGAGCCCTTATTAGGGCTACTACGCTGAACGGTATATGGCTCATATGTAGGCAGGCAGGGCCCCAGAAGCTCAGAATATCGCTTTTACCACCATATATACCAGCTACCAGAAGACAAGAGAGTCATTAAGAGCCCTTATTAGGGCTACTACGCTGAACAGTATATAGCTCATATCCTATGTAGGCAGGCAGGGCCCCAGAAGCTCAGAATATCGCTTTTACCACCATATATACCAGCTACCAGAAGACAAGAGAGTCATTAAGAGCCATTATTAGGGCTACTACGCTGAACAGTATATAGCTCATATTCAATGTAGTCAGGCAGGGCCCCAGAAGCTCAGAATATCGCTTTTACCACCATATATACCAGCTACCAGAAGACAAGAGAGTCATTAAGAGCCCTTATTAGGGCTACTACGCTGAACAGTATATAGCTCATATCCTATGTAGGCAGGCAGGGCCCCAGAAGCTCAGAATATCGCTTTTACCACCATATATACCAGCTACCAGAAGACAAGAGAGTCATTAAGAGCCCTTATTAGGGCTACTACGCTGAACAGTATATAGCTCATATCCTATGTAGGCAGGCAGGGCCCCAGAAGCTCAGAATATCGCTTTTACCACCATATATACCAGCTACCAGAAGACAAGAGAGTCATTAAGAGCCCTTATTAGGGCTACTACGCTGAACAGTATATAGCTCATATCCTATGTAGGCAGGCAGGGCCCCAGAAGCTCAGAATATCGCTTTTACCACCATATATACCAGCTACCAGAAGACAAGAGAGTCATTAAGAGCCCTTATTAGGGCTACTACGCTGAACAGTATATAGCTCATATCCTATGTAGGCAGGCAGGGCCCCAGAAGCTCAGAATATCGCTTTTACCACCATATATACCAGCTACCAGAAGACAAGAGAGTCCTTAATCCCTTATTAGTGCTGCTATGTTGAACAGTATATAGCTCATATCCTATGTAGTCAGGCAGGGCCCCAGAAGCTCAGAATATCGCTTTTACCACCATATATACCAGCTACCAGAAGACAAGAGAGTCCTTAATCCCTTATTAGTGCTGCTATGTTGAACAGTATATAGCTCATATCCTATGTAGTCAGGCAGGGCCCCAGAAGCTCAGAATATCGCTTTTACCACCATATATACCAGCTACCAGAAGACAAGAGAGTCCTTAATCCCTTATTAGTGCTGCTATGTTGAACAGTATATAGCTCATATCCTATGTAGTCAGGCAGGGCCCCAGAAGCTCAGAATATCGCTTTTACCACCATATATACCAGCTACCAGAAGACAAGAGAGTCATTAAGAGCCCTTATTAGGGCTACTACGCTGAACAGTATATAGCTCATATTCTATGTAGTCAGGCAGGGCCCCAGAAGCTCAGAATATCGCTTTTACCACCATATATACCAGCTACCAGAAGACAAGCGAGTCCTTAATCCCTTATTAGTGCTGCTATGTTGAACAGTATATAGCTCATATTCTATGTAGTCAGGCAGGGCCCCAGAAGCTCAGAATATCGCTTTTACCACCATATATACCAGCTACCAGAAGACAAGAGAGTCATTAAGAGCCCTTATTAGGGCTACTACGCTGAACAGTATATAGCTCATATCCTATGTAGGCAGGCAGGGCCCCAGAAGCTCAGAATATCGCTTTTACCACCATATATACCAGCTACCAGAAGACAAGAGAGTCATTAAGAGCCCTTATTAGGGCTACTACGCTGAACAGTATATAGCTCATATCCTATGTAGGCAGGCAGGGCCCCAGAAGCTCAGAATATCGCTTTTACCACCATATATACCAGCTACCAGAAGACAAGAGAGTCCTTAATCCCTTATTAGTGCTGCTATGTTGAACAGTATATAGCTCATATCCTATGTAGTCAGGCAGGGCCCCAGAAGCTCAGAATATCGCTTTTACCACCATATATACCAGCTACCAGAAGACAAGAGAGTCCTTAATCCCTTATTAGTGCTGCTATGTTGAACAGTATATAGCTCATATCCTATGTAGTCAGGCAGGGCCCCAGAAGCTCAGAATATCGCTTTTACCACCATATATACCAGCTACCAGAAGACAAGAGAGTCCTTAATCCCTTATTAGTGCTGCTATGTTGAACAGTATATAGCTCATATCCTATGTAGTCAGGCAGGGCCCCAGAAGCTCAGAATATCGCTTTTACCACCATATATACCAGCTACCAGAAGACAAGAGAGTCATTAAGAGCCCTTATTAGGGCTACTACGCTGAACAGTATATAGCTCATATTCTATGTAGTCAGGCAGGGCCCCAGAAGCTCAGAATATCGCTTTTACCACCATATATACCAGCTACCAGAAGACAAGAGAGTCATTAAGAGCCCTTATTAGGGCTACTACGCTGAACAGTATATAGCTCATATCCTATGTAGGCAGGCAGGGCCCCAGAAGCTCAGAATATCGCTTTTACCACCATATATACCAGCTACCAGAAGACAAGAGAGTCCTTAATCCCTTATTAGTGCTGCTATGTTAAACAGTATATAGCTCATATCCTATGTAGTCAGGCAGGGCCCCAGAAGCTCAGAATATCGCTTTTACCACCATATATACCAGCTACCAGAAGACAAGAGAGTCCTTAATCCCTTATTAGTGCTGCTATGTTGAACAGTATATAGCTCATATCCTATGTAGTCAGGCAGGGCCCCAGAAGCTCAGAATATCGCTTTTACCACCATATATACCAGCTACCAGAAGACAAGAGAGTCATTAAGAGCCCTTATTAGGGCTACTACGCTGAACAGTATATAGCTCATATTCTATGTAGTCAGGCAGGGCCCCAGAAGCTCAGAATATCGCTTTTACCACCATATATACCAGCTACCAGAAGACAAGAGAGTCATTAAGAGCCCTTATTAGGGCTACTACGCTGAACAGTATATAGCTCATATCCTATGTAGTCAGGCAGGGCCCCAGAAGCTCAGAATATCGCTTTTACCACCATATATACCAGCTACCAGAAGACAAGAGAGTCATTAAGAGCCCTTATTAGGGCTACTACGCTGAACAGTATATAGCTCATATTCTATGTAGTCAGGCAGGGCCCCAGAAGCTCAGAATATCGCTTTTACCACCATATATACCAGCTACCAGAAGACAAGAGAGTCATTAAGAGCCCTTATTAGGGCTACTACGCTGAACAGTATATAGCTCATATCCTATGTAGGCAGGCAGGGCCCCAGAAGCTCAGAATATCGCTTTTACCACCATATATACCAGCTACCAGAAGACAAGAGAGTCATTAAGAGCCCTTATTAGGGCTACTACGCTGAACAGTACATAGCTCATATCCTATGTAGGCAGGCAGGGCCCCAGAAGCTCAGAATATCGCTTTTACCACCATATATACCAGCTACCAGAAGACAAGAGAGTCCTTAATCCCTTATTAGTGCTGCTATGTTGAACAGTATATAGCTCATATTCTATGTAGTCAGGCAGGGCCCCAGAAGCTCAGAATATCGCTTTTACCACCATATATACCAGCTACCAGAAGACAAGAGAGTCCTTAATCCCTTATTAGTGCTGCTATGTTGAACAGTATATAGCTCATATCCTATGTAGTCAGGCAGGGCCCCAGAAGCTCAGAATATCGCTTTTACCACCATATATACCAGCTACCAGATGACAAGAGAGTCATTAAGAGCCCTTATTAGGGCTACTACGCTGAACAGTATATAGCTCATATTCTATGTAGTCAGGCAGGGCCCCAGAAGCTCAGAATATCGCTTTTACCACCATATATACCAGCTACCAGAAGACAAGAGAGTCCTTAATCCCTTATTAGTGCTGCTATGTTGAACAGTATATAGCTCATATCCTATGTAGTCAGGCAGGGCCCTAGAAGCTCAGAATATCGCTTTTACCACCATATATACCAGCTACCAGAAGACAAGAGAGTCATTAAGAGCCCTTATTAGGGCTACTACGCTGAACAGTATATAGCTCATATCCTATGTAGGCAGGCAGGGCCCCAGAAGCTCAGAATATCGCTTTTACCACCATATATACCAGCTACCAGAAGCTCAGAATATCGCTTTTTACCACCATATATACCAGCTACCAGAAGACAAGAGAGTCATTAAGAGCCCTTATTAGGGCTACTACGCTGAACAGTATATAGCTCATATCCTATGTAGGCAGGCAGGGCCCCAGAAGCTCAGAATATCGCTTTTACCACCATATATACCAGCTACCAGAAGACAAGAGAGTCATTAAGAGCCCTTATTAGGGCTACTACGCTGAACAGTATATAGCTCATATTCTATGTAGTCAGGCAGGGCCCCAGAAGCTCAGAATATCGCTTTTACCACCATATATACCAGCTACCAGAAGACAAGAGAGTCATTAAGAGCCCTTATTAGGGCTACTACGCTGTACAGTATATAGCTCATATCCTATGTAGGCAGGCAGGGCCCCAGAAGCTCAGAATATCGCTTTTACCACCATATATACCAGCTACCAGAAGACAAGAGAGTCATTAAGAGCCCTTATTAGGGCTACTACGCTGAACAGTATATAGCTCATATCCTATGTAGGCAGGCAGGGCCCCAGAAGCTCAGAATATCGCTTTTACCACCATATATACCAGCTACCAGAAGACAAGAGAGTCCTTAATCCCTTATTAGTGCTGCTATGTTGAACAGTATATAGCTCATATCCTATGTAGTCAGGCAGGGCCCCAGAAGCTCAGAATATCGCTTTTACCACCATATGTACCAGCTACCAGAAGACAAGAGAGTCCTTAATCCCTTATTAGTGCTGCTATGTTGAACAGTATATAGCTCATATCCTATGTAGTCAGGCAGGGCCCCAGAAGCTCAGAATATCGCTTTTACCACCATATATACCAGCTACCAGAAGACAAGAGAGTCATTAAGAGCCCTTATTAGGGCTACTACGCTGAACAGTATATAGCTCATATTCTATGTAGTCAGGCAGGGCCCCAGAAGCTCAGAATATCGCTTTTACCACCATATATACCAGCTACCAGAAGACAAGAGAGTCCTTAATCCCTTATTAGTGCTGCTATGTTGAACAGTATATAGCTCATATCCTATGTAGTCAGGCAGGGCCCTAGAAGCTCAGAATATCGCTTTTACCACCATATATACCAGCTACCAGAAGACAAGAGAGTCATTAAGAGCCCTTATTAGGGCTACTACGCTAAACAGTATATAGCCCATATCCTATGTAGTCAGGCAGGGCCCTAGAAGCTCAGAATCTCGCATTTACCACCATATATACCAGCTACCAGAAGACAAGAGAGTCATTAAGAGCCCTTATTAGGGCTACTATGCTGAACAGTATATAGCTCATTCTAGCTATATACACACTGCACACAACGGCTGCTTTAGTGAGGGGTAGCTGCTGCTGCTGGAATAGGGACAGAAAGACTTCAGTGGTGTATTACCACCTATATACAAAACTATATACACTCTGCTCAAAACGGCTGCTTTAGTGAGGGGTAGCTGCTGATGCTGGAATAGGGACAGAAAGACTTCAGTGTTGTATTAGCACCTATATACAAAACTATATTTTGCACTACTGTTTTGTGTCCTCTGTGCCAACAAAACCTTGTTATATACCCGGTGCGTATAGGCACCATTTCACCTTCTGGCAGTATACGGCTGTATAGCCAGGTGTTTTTCTTAAAAATATTTTTATATTTGGCACTACTGTTTTGTGTCCTCTTTACCAACAAAACCTTGTTATATACCCGGTGCGTATAGGCACCATTTCACCTTCTGGCAGTATACGGCTGTATAGCCAGGTGTTTTTCTTAAAAATATTTTTATATTTGGCACTACTATTTTGTGTCCTCTTTACCAACAAAACCTTGTTATATACCCGGTGCGTATAGGCACCATTTCACCTTCTGGCAGTATACGGCTGTATAGCCAGGTGTTTTTCTTAAAAATATTTTTATATTTGGCACTACTGTTTTGTGTCCTCTTTACCAACAAAACCTTGTTATATACCCGGTGCGTATAGGCACCATTTCACCTTCTGGCAGTATACGGCTGTATAGCCAGGTGTTCTTCTTAAAAATATATTTATATTTGGCACTACTGTTTTGTTTCCTCTGTGCCAACAAAACACTGTTTTATACACGGTGCGTATAGGCACCATTTCACCTTCTGGCAGTATACGGCTGTATAGCCAGGTGTTCTTCTTAAAAATATTTTTATATTTGGCATAACGCGTGGACAAAAAAGTAAAACGTCTGAAATGCGGAGGGCTAGCGCAAAGGGACGTGGACGAGGACGGGGGCGCGGAAATGCTGGTGGGGGCACAAACCGCGTTGAAGCCAGTGGGGATACAATGCGTGCTGGTGAGGGGCAGCCAGCATTACGCTCATCCAGCTTCCCTGCCTTTATGGGACAGTTATGCGGGGGGCGGGGTACACCTCTGTTAAGGCCTGAGCAGCGTGAACAGGTGGTGCAATGGATGGCCGATAACGCTTCCAGTCACTTGTCCACCACCCAGTCATCCACACAGTCTCACTCTGACCCTCCTTCCTCCCAACCTGGCCAATAGAGTCAGCCCACCCTTGACCCCTCCCAGGACCTCTTTTCGGGTCCTTTTCCAGATGTGCTGCAAGAATCCCAGGAGCTAGCAGACGAATTTGTTTGTAGTGATGCCCAAACACTTGAGTATCCGCCATCTGCTAGTGATGTGGACCCGGAACCAGCATCTGCTATCATGAGCAATGATGATGAGACGCAGTTGCCATCAAGGGAGGCTGTTGGAATGTCCAGTGGGCAGGAGGAGGAGCAGAGAGAGGAAGTGGAAGAGGAGGTGGTGGACGACGAAATGACCGACCCCACTTGGACAGGGGTGATGTCCAGCGGGGAAAGCAGTGGAGATGCGGTCTGCGCATCACCGAATAAGGCAGCAAGAGGCAGAGGACAGTCCAGAGGCAGAGGACAGTCCAGACAGAGAAGGCAGGCCACAGCCAGCAGGGCCGAAGCTCTTCCCGGCAGCAGGCAGTCGCGCGAAGCTCCCCCATCGAGGCCTCGTACTTCTGTGGTGTGGAGATTTTTTAATGTTTGCGCGGATGACAAACTGAGCGCGGTTTGCGCAATCTGCCACTCAAAACTGAGTAGGGGCTCTGAGAAGAGCAATCTGACCACCTCAGGCATGCGCCGTCACTTGGAATTCAAGCACTGGGCTGAGTGGGAGAGAGCAAACGCAATACAACCTGCGCCCGGTCTTGCTGCCACTGCCTCTTCCCCTTTGTTGTGTGCTGCCACTGCGGTCCAGACCTCCAGCCAGGACACCTCCACATCTGCCTCTGCCTCGGCTACTTTGGGGCCTTCTCCTTCAGCCCCCCCTTCCCCCGCATCTTCGTCTGCACCTTCCATCTCCTCGTCCCATCAACTGTCCATCTCGCAGGCGTTCAACCGCAGGCGGAAGTACGCCTCCAGTCACCCCCAAGCCCAAGCCTTAACCTGCCTCATCTCCAAACTGCTGGCCCTGGAGATGTTGCCGTTTAGGCTTGTGGAGACGCAGGCCTTCCGCGACCTGATGGCGGCTGCCGCACCTCGCTATTCCGTCCCTAGCCGCCACTATTTTTCCCGGTGTGGCGTCCCCGCCCTGCACCAGCACGTGTTGCGTAACATCAGGCGGGCCCTGAGGTACGCAGTCAGCGCAAAGGTCCACTTGACCACCGACTCGTGGACAAGCGCTTGCGGCCAAGGACGCTACATCTCTTTGACGGCACACTGGGTGAATGTTGTGGAAGCGGGGACGGGGTCGCAAACAGGGACGGCCTACATACCACCCCCGCCCAAGATTGCCAGCACGGGTTCTGATAGACCCCCCTCCTCTTCCTCCTCCTCCTCCTCTGCCTTAACATCGCCCTCAGCCCCTAGCTGGAAGCGTTGCAGCACTGGCGCGGGGAGACGTCAGCAGGCGGTGCTTAAGCTCATCAGCTTGGGCGACAGGAAGCACAGAGCCGCAGAGGTGAGGCACGCCATATTGCAGCAGACAGAGATGTGGCTGTCGCCGCTGCAGCTAGGACCAGGCATGGTCGTGTGCGATAATGGCCGTAACCTGGTGGCGGCTCTGGAGCTTGCAGAACTCAATCACGTACCATGCCTGGCCCACGTTTTTAATTTGGTAGTACAAAAGTTTCTAAAGACTTACCCCAACCTGGCAGAGCTACTGGTCAAAGTGCGGCGCTTGTGCGCTCACTTTCGGAAGTCAACTGTAGCTGCTGCTAGCTTAAAAAAAATCCAGCAATGCCTCCATTTGCCTCAACATCGGCTGTTGTGCGA
This sequence comes from Gastrophryne carolinensis, assembly GCA_027917425.1. Classification (NCBI taxonomy): domain Eukaryota; kingdom Metazoa; phylum Chordata; class Amphibia; order Anura; family Microhylidae; genus Gastrophryne; species Gastrophryne carolinensis. The sequence goes on from CM051239.1 coordinate 123,175,859, forward strand.
CCTGCCCACTCGCTGGAATTCCACCTATTGCATGTTGGCCAGGGTGTGTGAGCAGCAGAAAGCATTGATGGAGTACCAGATGATGCACCCACGCGTGCCTCCAACTCAGCTCCCTCAGTTTGCCAACCACGAGTGGCCATGGATGGCAGACATATGCGATGTATTGCGTATCTTTGAGGAGTCCACTAAGAAGGTCAGCAGCGAGGACGCTATAGTGAGCGTAACCATCCCGCTCCTATGCGTCCTTAAAGAATCGCTCATCGCAATAAGGGAGAACGCATTGCACACAGAGGAGACGGGGGTAGGAGGAGACGCAACGCAGGTAGACAGTCAGACCACACTTTGGCCGGTGCTCGGTGGCAGTTGCAGGAGGAGGAGGATGAGGAGGAGGAGGACAACGTGGAGGTGGCTGTGGAAGAGGATGCTGGCGGCGAGGGTAGCAGTCAGGCTGTGTGCGTCCCATTGGTTCAGCGCGGATGGGGCGGAGAGGAGGAGGAAGAGGAGGAAATGGAAAATGATCCTTCTGGTGGGGGCAGTGACGTCATGCCTACTCAGAGTCTGGCACACATGGCTGACTTCATGCTGGGCTGCTTTTCCCGGGACATACGTGTTGTCCGGATATTGGAGAACAAACTATACTGGGTCTTCGCACTCCTGGACCCCCGGTATAAAGATAACTTCTCCTCTTTTATTCCGGTAGAGGAGAGGACGAACCGATTACTGGAATACCAGAGGGAACTCTTGCAGAACATGATGCAGATTTTCCCACCCAGCATCGCTGGCGGCAGAGAGGAGAGTGTCTCCCAGAGTCTGACAACATCGATCAGGCCCACAGCCACCAGGGGAACACTCTCCAAGGTGTGGGACACGTTCATGTCACCCCCTCGTGCAACTTCCATCACTGCGGGGCCCGCTATCAGCAGGAGGGACAAGTATCGGCGGATGTTGCGGGACTACCTGGCAGACCACACCCCTGTCCTCCCCGATCCCTCGGCGACCTACACTTACTGGGTCTCCAAGTTGGACACGTGGCTGGAACTGTCCCTGTACGCCTTGGAGGTGCTTGCCTGCCCTGCCGCCAGCGTGCTATCAGAAAGGGTGTTCAGCGCAGCCGGGGGCATTATAACCGATAAGCGCAGCCGCCTGTCAACCAACAGTGCCGACAGGCTGACGCTAATCAAAATGAACAGCAAGTGGATTGACCCGGACTTTGCTTGTACAACAGTGGAAAGCAGCCAAGAGTGAAGTGCCATCTGTATGAAGTGCCATTTCCTCCTCCTCCTCCTCCTCCTTAACTGCCGTAGAATTGCTGTATTAATAAAAAAAAATTATGGCTCACCTCTTGGGCTTAATACAATCAATTTTTAAGAGGTCTCAGCTCTTGGGCCTCCACACAATTTTTAAAAGGTCTCAGCTCTTGGGCCTCCACACAATTTTTAAAAGGTCTCAGCTCTTGGGCCTCCACACAATTTTTAAAAGGTCTCAGCTCTTGGGCCTCCACACAATTTTTAAAAGGTCTCAGCTCTTGGGCCTCCACACAATTTTTAAGAGGTCTCAGCTCGTGGGACTCCACACAATTTTTAAGAGGTCTCAGCTCGTGGGACTCCACACAATTTTTAAAAGGTCTCAGCTCTTGGGCCTCCACACAATTTTTAAGAGGTCTCAGCTCTTGGGCCTCCACACAATTTTTAAGAGGTCTCAGCTCTTGGGCCTCCACACAATTTTTAAGAGGTCTCAGCTCTTGGGCCTCCACACAATTTTTAAGAGGTCTCAGCTCTTGGGCCTCCACACAATTTTTAAAAGGTCTCAGCTCTTGGGACTCCACACAATGTTTGAGAGGTCTCAGCTCTTGGGCCTCCACACAATTTTTAAGAGGTCTCAGCTCGTGGGACTCCACACAATGTTTGAGAGGTCTCAGCTCTTGGGCCTCCACACAATTTTTAAAAGGTCTCAGCTCTTGGGCCTCCACACAATTTTTAAAAGGTCTCAGCTCTTGGGACTCCACACAATATTTGAGAGGTCTCAGCTCTTGGGCCTCCACACAATTTTTAAAAGGTCTCAGCTCGTGGGACTCCACACAATTTTTAAAAGTTCTCAGCTCTTGGGCCTCCACACAATTTTTAAAAGGTCTCAGCTCTTGGGACTCCACACAATGTTTGAGAGGTCTCAGCTCATGGGCCTCCACACAATGTTTAAAAGGTCTCAGCTCTTGGGCCTCCACACAATTTTTAAAAGGTCTCAGCTCTTGGGCCTCCACACAATTTTTAAAAGGTCTCAGCTCTTGGGCCTCCACACAATTTTTAAGAGGTCTCAGCTCTAAGCTTCCCTTACTGCTGGGGTGACACACTGTAACAAACCTCCTCCTGTAAGCTTCCCTGACTGCTGGGGTGACACACTGTAACAAACCTCCTCCTGTAAGCTTCCCTTACTGCTGGGGTAACACACTGTAACAAACCTCCTCCTGTAAGCTTCCCTGACTGCTGGGGTGACACACTGTAACAAACCTCCTCCTGTAAGCTTCCCTTACTGCTGGGGTGACACACTGTAACAAACCTCCTCCTGTAAGCTTCCCTGACTGCTGGGGTAACACACTGTAACAAACCTCCTCCTTTAAGCTTCCCTTACTGCTGGGGTGACACAATGACACAAGAGGACATGTCTGACCACATCTCACACACACACACACACACACACACACACACACACACACACACACACACACAATGACAATTAGGGGTGGGGTCTATTTATTTTCCCCCTTGCCTATGCCATCTGTGGTTGTCATTAGGCAACGTGATTTTAAGGGGTGCAGAATTTTGTTCTTCTTTTTTGTACAGTTTGGCTTGTGGTCCATGGCAATGTAGAGGAAAGAAGGTTTCCTTGTCTTGTCTCACTTTACGTAGAAGTAATATTGTGTTTGGAGTGTATTGTTGAGAGGCTGTGATAGTGGCGTAATAGTGCGACTTGGGCGCGTTATATGCACCCAGACATGCTTCCCCTGCTGTCCCAGTTGCATTCCAGCAGTGTTGGCATCATTTTCTGATGTTTCAGGGTGGACTTGGTGACCTCCAAGTGGTCGAATTGAGATTTCCAAGTGTCGAGCATTTTTTTCCCATAGACTATAATGGGATTCGATATTCGGTCGAGTAGTCGAGTAACGCGGTCTATTCGAATCGAAATTCGAAATTTCGAATATTTCACTACTCGCTCATCTCTATTCCTAGCCATTCAATAAAATCTCCTTATGAGAAAATGATAGCTGGAAGAAATAGAGACATAGAGCCAGGGGTAATGGACTATCTTACATTCAGCTGGTGGACCTAAATGCAATTGTAGGTTCCCAGCCATCCCTCCCCCATGCAGGGCATTGGCTAAGTAACCTATAGCCCTGTCTGCTGCCTCTGATGGCAATGGGCTATTAAACTGGAACTGATGCTCCTGTCTCTGGCAGGGAAACAAACAGCACTGCACACACCATAAAACCTGAGAGCACAGCATAGGGTTGCATTTGGCGGGCAAATGATGTGCCTTGCTGCACAGAACAGATGGTCCGGACCAGCCCAGAACCAACTGCTGGTAAAGCTGATGCTTATTTGCAAATTATCCTAAATGAAAGGGGTCTGCTCAATGCATATTTGGGGGGGGGGGGTCTGCTAGTACCTTGCATGTTTCTAGGGAGAATCAAGGGGTGATAGGATCCTGTCTTGCTCTGTATTTTAAAGTGTCGGTAAAGGCATATTATTTTATAGCTCCACCTTTTCCCCAGTGACAAGCCATACTGCTTAGCAAAGGGTGTCTGATCCAACAGTGGTGAAGTTGCTGCTCTGATTCGGCAACTAAGTAGTCACTTAAGCTCAATGCAGCAGCTCAAACCAATTCTGCACAGCACTGCTACTGCTGGGAGAAGGTTGTAGGCACCTGTGTGTTATTGCCCATTTATACCAATGATTGAAGGCGCCTGTGTGTTGGTGCCTGCCTATACCAATAGTTGAAGGCACCTCTCTGTTGGTGCTAATTTTTACCAATAGCTGAAGGCACCTCTGTCTCAGTGCCCGCTTATATCAATAGTTGAAGGCACCTCTGTGTTGGTTCCCACTTATACCAATAGTTGAAGGCAACTCTGTGTTGGTTCCCACTTATACCAATAGTTGAAGGCACCTTTGTGTTAGTGCTAATTTATACCAGTAGATGAAGGCACCTGTGTTAGTGCCCACTTATACCAGTTGTTATTGGCGAATGCACTAGGTGATAGCACTTCAGTTGCTCCAACCACTGGTGTGTCAGTACATCTCTAATACCAATTGTTATTGGTGTATGCACTGGGTTCAGGGCAGTTAGGGGCCTCTTGAAATTAAAAAAAAAACATTTTTGTGTCTCCCATGGATGTCATCACTCTGTAAAAGTAGTTGCTCCAACCACTGGGCTGTCAGTACTCTGTAATACCAATTGTTATTGGCATATGCACTGGGTCAGGGCAGTGTAGTCTTCCTTGGGTGTACTCTGTAATAACACTTCAGTGTCACCTGGCGTTATACTCTTTTGAGCTTTGATAAACTAATTAATTGTGGGCACACCTTGCATTAGACCCCTTTAGGCTTTGATAAAACTATTTAATTGTGGGCACACCTGGCATTGGACCTTTTTGGCCTTTGACGCTCTGTGGGGAAAAGCCCTCCACCAAAGCCGGCAGGAGGACAGTGTAGAGGCTGATAGGAGGGTAGCGAAAGAGTAGCTTACCCTGGCGGGGGACATCCATCCTCAGTCTCTCAACTCTTCTGGGTCTGGTTATGGGAGGCTGGTGGGTTCCCCATCATCCTGCCAGGGGGATGCCTCGGGGAGTTCTCCCTCAGTCTGGCCATCTTGGGAGTGTAGGGCAATGGTCACCCCAAGACAGCAAGGGGGCAGAGCCTGGTCTGGCTGGACAGGTTCCTCCAGGCTTAGTGGACAGGGATGCCTGAGTCACCTGGTTTGGGATGCTCCTGCAGGGCTTGGGTCTCCCTCGTGGAGGGCAGACCTGCGGTACAGGGACAATCTTGGACGCAGCCCCCTCTCCTCATCTCTGCTGTCAACCATTAGGGTGATAGAGATAACGGCAGGGGGCAGAGCCACCTATTAATAACAGTAAAGTGGGTGGAGTTTTCTAATATCAGGTAGATAGTGGGTGGAGTCCCCTTATAACCAGAGAGAATGAGATATTCCCTTTATTAAGAGGAAAAAGGGGTGTAGTCTGCCTTTAAGCTAGACAAAGGGGTTGGAGTTGTGGGTGAACATAGATATAAGGCCACAGGACCTGCCCCAATATAAGACCCTGCTATGGTGGCAAATTGCGTCAGGTGGTACTGTGGCGTGGGTCTACGCCGAGAAAACCCAGGGGGATCCTGAAGGAATAGATGGATGAGGTGCTGGAGGATCTATTGGGACTGTGAGGCTGAAGTATTGCCTGGACTCTTGTAATGTGTGGAAGCTATTTAATTGTGGGCACACCTGGCATTGGACCTTTTTGGCCTTTGACGCTCTGTGGGGAAAAGCCCTCCACCAAAGCCGGCAAAACTGTCCCTTGGCTGTCTGCTGTCGGTCCGGCAACCCACCCTGTAAGCCACGTGTGAACTAGCCTGAAACTTGTGGAAATGTTCCTTCCTTTTTCCTCCTCTGCTTCCATTCTTCGTAAAAAAACAACAGATAAGCTAGCCTTGTGGACATCGTTTTGGACACTTTTAAAATATGGCATAGAAAGTGCAGTTACCTTTTAACCAGTGCCCCCAAAATAACGGCAATGCAAATCCTCTTTACATACAACTGCTGTACCCCGATCTTGTCCCTTATTTTAAAGCTGGTAATGAATACAGGTATCAATATTAAATAAGAAATATCTGACTAACTACTGTAGATCTCCTGAACACAGTAACACATATTTGGCAGGCAAATGGCAATTTCACTTCAAGCATAGCTGTTAGGCTGAAGTCCAGCTTTTAAAATAATCAGGATATATGTTTAGACTGAATTTCCAGGCTAGACCTCCAACATGCATGCAGCAGTTTCAGTCTGCAGGTGATGTCAGTCGGTAATTCGACTTCCTCCTTCATCTTACAGCATTCATTTCCAAAGTCTACACCAAATCCACATCACAAGGCCAGCCCGCGTCTGTTTACTTTGTAACTTTCAGCTGATGCCACTAATTCCTGCAAGCTGCCTACAAGATGCCGCATGGGCAGTCATGTGTAACACCAACGTCCCGGTCATATATTTCAATGTCTGTATACATAATCCAAAGCAAAACTAAAGCTGGTGATTATTGTGGCCATTTGGTCCAGATACAGTAGGTTGAGATGTTTGAAATGAAAGTCTGCAGAGTTTAGGATTTCTGCATAAGGAATGCTTGGCCCAAAGACAAACAATCTTCAAACTTTAAGCCAGTGATTCCAGCCGTAAGTAAATGTATTAGGAAATGCGGTGGTGCTTATGGAACTCTTCATATTAACTTGTTTTCTTTCTGTTTCCTATACTTTTCATTGTATCGGTCACATTAGTAATGTAGAATAAAATAATAGTAGGGAAAGCTCCTTAGGGTGTTGGGATGGTTTATGTTCTGTGTCAAGCACTGCAGCACATGTCTATATGAGTATGTGTGATGTATGTGCTATAAAGATGAATAAAAGACATAAAAAAACTAAAACTCCATACAGCAACGTATTCATTCAGTTGTTTTTTGACTTAAGTCTCAACTTTTTGTTGTTTAAAGATTAAAAAGTAATTTTCTAAGAATAACTGTTCTACCGTTTTTAAAGGGTTGGATGTTTTTATAATTGTAAGGAACACTAATAAGGTGATTAGCTGTCTCCTAACCCAGACACCCACAATGCCTTGCTGCCTATATGCAACCAATTTAAAGTTCACGTTCCACTTTGATGGTTTAACTATGATTATGCCCTACTGAAGTTGCAAAATCATTTTTAGGAGCAGTAGCGCCAACCTACTGTATGTCTGCAGTGCTAGGTGGTGTTAGCCAGACTCTATAAAGTCCTTACTCTACTACATTAAAAGTCAGCCCTTTTTCCAAATCTGCAAGGGGTAGGGCATGATGTTGAATTCTGTCAATGGGCTACACCTTTATAGGTTTATGCTTAATTTACACCAGCCGAAACGTAATAAAGTTAGTAAATGGTTATGGGTTTCAGCTACTTCCTCTGTTTAATAATATTGTACTTGTGTATTTGCCTACATCGTGCTTCATATTATTTTGTCTGACATAAAATTTCTTGTTCGTTGTCGGACCATAGGCATGTGGAAACATAAATCGTCTACAAAAAGGATGTACAGTGCATAGGTCTCCAATCATTTAAATTCTATAATTCCCTGGTGAGGCTGCTTGGTGGGGTTCTTTGATATACTTCAACCTCTTTTACCACCTACTTCTCTCTTATCTAGAATCATGCTGGATTTCCATGGACCGTTTTTTCAAACGAGAAATCATTAAAGTGTTCCTATATGAACAACAATTGATCCATGGAAATAATTGCTACAATTGAATGATGAACGAAAATTCTTTCTTCGGTCGTGCTTCATATTATTTTGGCTGACATAAAATTTCTTGTTCGTTGTTGGACCATAGGCATGTGGAAACAGAAATCGTCTACAAATAGGATGTACAACGCATAGGTCTCCCTTGGGGGGAGCGAGTATGCCTGCCCTGGAGTCTCATAAACTCTGGGGTGGGTTTTGGTCCACTTTAAACATTTTGTTTTACTTCATTGACATACTAATTGATCCTTACATAAACATCATCTTAAACCATATCAGCATATTACAGAATACTGGTCACATAACGCCAGGTCACATAATATCACACAAGAGAGACTTTTTGTTGTCCTTTGATAAGTAAAATTAATTTCCTATATGTAATGGTGGCGGCCTCCTTTTTTGGGAATTCTCTCCAACCAGGCTTTATATATTTCCAATGCATTTTGCTGTGATATACAGCTTTCCATGGGAAAACAAGGACTTTCAGTGTCTTGCAGATATACAGAGGGAAAATCTTAATAATAACATTTTGAAATAAAGGTTTTATGGTTGTTGAGTGTGAGACCATCAGATGTCTAAGTCTCCTATGCTGTTTACCCTAGCCATGTTTGGAAATTAAATTCTGCTGTCAGGACCGATGGCAGCTCATTTGACACTGAGAATCCATGATTTCCCTTGAGAAAGCTGAGTGCCACCCCCAACAATTTGCTTGGTTAAAAAGGAATAAGGAAAATGAGATTAGGAAGGGTAGTGCATGGTTAATGGGGGTCCACTGGGGTCTTCTCTTCTGGGAGTTGGGAGACTGGAAAGAAACAGTCGCCTGTCAAGGGAAATTAAAGGTATTCAGTTACTGGCAAGAGGTTCCAGTGACCCACGTAGGCAACCAATCTCTAAACTAAATTTTACTCACCAGGTGGGTGGTGGAAGGGTAAGAAGAGCCCAAACAGGGAAGCTGTAAATCCCACTTGTGGGTATTCCTGGGGTGATGTATACCCCTTGCTGTCCTGGGGGTCCCCACAAAATCCCTGGGCTTCCCCATCTGATGCAGGCTGGTGGTGGTCTGCATCTGTAGATAGAGGAAGAGAAAAGTTAGTAGGAGGACAGTGTAGAGGCTGATAGGAGGGTAGCGAAAGAGTAGCTTACCCTGGCGGGGGACATCCATCCTCAGTCTCTCATCTCTTCTGGGTCTGGTCATGGGAGGCTGGTGGGTTCCCCATCATCCTGCCAGGGGGATGCCTCGGGGAGATCTCCCTCAGTCTGGCCACCTTGGGAGGGTAGGTCAATGGTCACCCCAAGACAGCAAGGGGGGCAGAGCCTGGTCTGGCTGGACAGGTTCCTCCAGGCTTAGTGGACAGGGATGCCTGAGTCACCTGGTTTGGGATGCTCCTGCAGGGCTTGGGTCTCCCTCGTGGAGGCAGACCTGCGGTACAGAGACAATCTTGGACGCAGCCCCCTCCCCTCATCTCTGCTGTCAACCATTAGGGTGATAGAGATAAGGGCAGGGGGCAGAGCCACCTATTAATAACAGTAAAGTGGGTGGAGTTTTCTAATATCAGGTAGATATTAGGTAGTGGGTGGAGCCCCCCTATAACCAGAGAGAATGAGATATTCCCTTTATTAAGAGGAAAAAGGGGTGGAGTCTGCCTTTAAGCTAGACAAAGGGGTTGGAGTTTCCTTAAAAGCAGGGGTACAGTGGGTGAACATAGATATAAGGCCACAGGACGTGCCCCAATATAAGACCCTGCTATGGTGGCAAATTGCATCAGGTGGTACTGTGGCGTGGGTCTACGCCGAGAAAACCCAGGGGGATCCTGAAGGAATAGATGGATGAGGTGCTGGAGGATCTATTGGGACTGTGAGGCTGAAGTATTGCCTGGACTCTTGTAATGTGTGGATGCCCCGTCTGAAGGTCTTAGCTTGGGAAAGAGATAGTGTCCAAGTTGGGAATATGGTCACGAGGACTATAGCGGAACGAACCCAAAGCAGGTTGTGGTGTACCCACTGGAGTTTTCTAGAGTGAACCCAGGTTGTAACGGTTTGCCCCTGAAAGTGGAACTGTGCTGTAATCTGCCCTGCACCATACTGAGAGGAGTGCTCATATTAATGTGGGGTGGACAATTCCCCAGAGCACCCTAGTGATTTGAAACTGTGAATGTTGTATTGGGGAACTGTGATACCCTATATTAAATGTCTGGTGAGAGAGTATTCTTCAACCAGGAAACCATCCACATCATACATTGCAAATGAATATTACTCATCAAAGGACAACAACAAATCTTTATCTTGTGTGATTTTATAGTTATGTGTGATATGCTAATGAGGATCAATTTGATGATTTGTGAGTTATCCTAGGTAAAAGAGGAACAGGTGGTAGAGCTATGCAAAAAAGTTTGGGTCATGAACACATATGTTTAGACTCTTGTGGTCCAAAATAAGACAGTCCCAACCTGTGTCTAACAGGGTGGCTGCCTGCTCGGCACAAGTGTTATGGATATGTTCTAGAAATATATAACTGGAATGATGAGTGTCTTAGGCCACGCTATTTCAAGTGATGGGGCAGCATAAATAAGAATAGAAGGGTGGCTAGTAATATAAGCTTAATGTTTAAAACATATTTACACAAGTTTGGTCTTCCTAGTAAAATACACAGATGGGATTCGGACATTGTACATAGCAAATTCTATATGCATAATTCTAATATATAATTATATAAAAGGAAAGCAGTTGTAGAGTCAATTCAAAAGGCAGCAAAGAAAGTGTTTAGCAGGATGGGGCGTGTGTGCTGGATAAAATAGAATCTCATCCTCTCCTGATGCTTCCTGCAGAATTTATTTCAGAAACCCTCATAGGAGTCCTAGGCTCAGTAACACAAGCAGATCAAATTAATCCTTTCAGGAAAAGTCATAAGAATAAAGGTTCCTGTTAAAATGAGTTTCTTTACTTAAAAACATAGGGCACATCCAATTACTTAAGCAGGATGAGAGAACTATTTTCTGGTATATTGGATAGTGTGTGCTGTCTGGTGTATTAAACTTCAAAGCATTTATCAGGCATGTTGTCATATGAGTTGAAAGAAGCTGGTCGTGGTGGTGAGTGGTTTCTCTACTTCACCCAACTATTATGTGGGGATGATCTTGGGCCTATGCATGGTTGAGTGAACCTTATAAATACTTTCCAGCAAACCCCCTTGGCCATCAGCAGTCATGTGGCTATGAGGGTGAGGTGCTCAGGACCAGTAAATAGTTTTGCCCAGTTCTAGGCTTCGTTGTGATGTAATGCCCCAAGGATACAGAAGGTGCAATTGAGAGTGGGCTTCAAGACATATATGATAGATGTTTGCTTAAAAAAAGTACAAAACTCTGGATTTTGATTCACATAGGATTTAGTCCACTTAACATCCCAAAAACACACTGATCCTCGCTGCCAGAGCTGCATGCTTTCCTCCAATCAAAATTGATTGCTGTGCATATTGTTGCCTGGCAATCAATGCTGAATAGATGTTTTACAAGGTTCCTCCTGCTGGGCACTCCTCCCAGGGGAGGGGTTCCTGAGATGTTGCAGGAAGCATACAAATACTTCTAGGAACAAGGGAAGAATACAGGCAATCCAAGGGATTAAGCACAGCAAATCAGGATGCCCCTGGGGTAGGCTTTCATATCATCCCTAAAGTCTTTAAGATAATAGGACCTGGTGTCATGGGTTTTGGGTCCATTTTAAGGCAGTTATTTAGAAGGAAAAGAATGTATGTATGGTATGATTTTATACAATTTAATGACAGGGTTATATGATGGCTGTGAATTCTACAAACATTTACCACAAAGTAAAGGTTCATCAACTGTTTTAACATTTTTCATTTGATTAAAGATTTTGCTGGCCATTTATATTAAAGGTCAGCAAGGTTCACAATGCAGCCCACCCCCCTACTGTCCCCCCAAGAAATATGACCCTCTACTCCACAGACCTCAAGTGCCCATCAACCCCCACAGATCTGATCATAGGTGTGCTGTAACACCCTTTCCTGTAGCTCTTTGGAACAGTTCAGTCAAGGGGATTCTGGTAAAGATTGATTCATCAGTATTTTTCTTCCAGTCTCTAAACCCTTAAACTTAGTTGTTGCGGCCTTAGCAGATGCTGTCCTGATATCTCAATCCCTAACATTATTCTCTCCCTCCAATCCTAAAATGCGCTAACACTTATCATCCACTTCCCTCCAAAAACTTCTTTTAGTGGTGCTTTCGAATGGCTGCCTAAATAGATTCTAATTCAGGGAAATCCTTCTCAACTTGGCCCTACAAAAAGCACCTTCTGCTTACAAGAAAATGCCTTTTGTACATTTCCTCAGCAATACCCTTTGTACTCAGCCCCCTCCCCACAAAGAATTCCTTGTATGTAATAACAATTCTTATTCTGGTTCTCCTGTACTTTAGGATACCTAGCCAAATTCATTAAAAAATGCTCTAGACCAGGGTTTACCAACCAGTGATACTAGTGCTAGTGGTACTCAACAAGGCTGCAGACTTACATGTACATCAACCTCATCTGCTCCCATCTATACTTTACCCAAGCCTCATTTGCTTCATATTTCCTAAATTGCCCCAAGTTTTTACAAGAATGTAAAGCTATGATTTTTTATATATATTTTGTTCCCATTAGAAATTGTAAAAAATCTTGTATCAAAATTGCACTGTATATAGGATGACACCTTTTGCTTAGCCAGCATGGTTGATTTCTTAATTAATATTCAGCATAGTGGGGGACCTTTCCTTTGTTCTGAAGACTGGCTTGGTATCTTTTGACCTGAGCTTAGCTTTATGTGTGCATTCACGTGCAAATTAAGTTGGCCAGCAGCAGAAAAAAATCACCTGTGATAGTTTTATCTGAGCCTGGGTTAGTTTG